>CM076849.1:170018314-171366128 GCA_039519185.1 Astragalus membranaceus
TCTGTATTCAAAATAAATGAATTGGTATGTGTGCTACTGGCTCTGCTGGGTTTTTGGACACATTTCTCACACATACAATTGCACACCATGCAGGACAAGCATGTGTGAACGTTAAGGTCATGTTAGTGTTGAGATTTTTATTTTTCCATATACTTGCTTTAACTCAACTCAGTCTTTATTGAACTTTTTTGTGGGGTGGAATGCTATTGTTATGTTTGCTATGAACTAACCCTGTATGTGATTATTTTCTACCTTATAGTAATTGTTGTAAGTATAATGTTTATACTAGTAATTATTGGAAGTATAGTGTGTACTTTTAAAATTACTTCATAGGGTTGCAAAGGTGCTAAATTTGAAATCATATCCGCAGCCTAATAAGAAAACCAGGAACAGGGCTTATGACATTTTGGTTGAAGTTGCTCATGCATTTGAGGATGAGGAGAGGGGTGGAAGCAGAAAAAGCATGTGTGATTTTTTAGAAAGGGTAAATATCCAAATTTGTTTGTTTAACGTATTTTTTTGAGAATCCAATCTGCAATCTACTGAAGTTCTAGTATTAAATAAATTAAAGAAAAGTATGCATCAATTGTGCATTTTTGTAATATCTGTAATATCAATTGTGGACATATCGATTTGGAATTGGGTGTTAATCTGATTGTTTAATTGATTTTTTTGTGATGTTTATGAATGAATTGTTCTGTTCTGATTCTGAGTGACATTGCAGGCAGTTGTGCTCTTTGCTATGGGTGGTTATGGTACCTATCTTGGGGGCTGGGAAGGGCAGAAATCCTACTGAGATTGAGAGGTTTACTCCTAGTCTTGAATTTTCTTTTGATTAATTCATGTCCTCTATAATCAGTTTATACTGTTTCATCAGTGTACTTAAAATCAGATTTAGTCTTCATTTCTATATGTTTCTGGTTAGATATTGTCATTTTCCATTAACAGTCTATTCACTGACCATGTGAAATCCTCCACAGGCCTTTTTCTTCCTGCCGTTGTGAGGCCCATTCTGGATTCATACCAGATAACTGACCGACCTCCTCAACCTGCTTTGAGCAATGTGAGTTTTTCTTTCAACTTAACTCTGTAATATTGTTTTGAACTGGTAACATGATTCATACTAAATATTACGATTATCACCTACAGTTAGTCACTTAACTACTTTCAGTTAGTTTGTAACCCACTGATTAGTGTTTATATCAGTCAGTTAGAACTCTAGTTAATTAGCTGTTAGTTCTTAGCAGATTCAATTTTTACCCATCACTGAATTAGTAATGCATATATATTCTACAGAATTGCTGTAATTGTTTGGGTTAATCAGAATGAGAAGTTCCATTGCAATTCTCCCTGCGTAGAACTACAATACTAAACATCTGTATAGTGATGTTATGACCGCAAATCTGAAGGTCCAGATTACTGTTAACTAGGTTGTGGTAGTTCGTTTTCTTGGAATCTATTCTTATATGTCATACTGATTTGGTAGGTGAGAGAGATAACTTCGATATGGCAGTCCGATGAGCTTAGGCGCCATAAACCCAATCCAGTTGATGAAGCTAGAGCTGGTAAGTTGCTTCAGTATTACTAAGTACTATATATGTCAGCTCCTCTGGTTCACAGTAAAAGAAAATAAATAATTATTTGGTGAATAAGGGCTGTATGTTTTTTTCTTCCCAGGTTTGAATATAGTGGAGCAGTCGCTTTGGAAAGCCATTCCTCATTATTTACGTCGAGTCAGCAATGCTTCTAAGAAGGTCTATCATCTTGAATTCTTGGTCATTTATGCAATTATTCAGTAGTGGTTGGTTGGTAGCAGTGGACTGCGAGTAAACTTTACCTGCATTGTGTGAAATTCGAATCCTGGAGTTATAACTTGGAGAGAGATTTACTTGATCATCTTTAGTGAAAGATTAATTCGGTAGCTATGCTTGCAGTGTTTGGGGTTGTTGGTTCACGACTGCAGTCTTTATGGACCTTCTCTTGGGTCTGGTTAAATAAACTGAACCCAACAACAATGATTTATTTGAAAATAAATATCTATGTAAATTGTGACTTTTGTGTTTTCAGGCTCTAATTCTCTCCCCTTTTTCACCAACACTAAAAATCTTTTTTTTGAATACGTGCAAATCATCTCTACCTTACGTGGTCTTAGGGAAATTTCATTAATAGTCACGAAAGGCGTAACAATTTATCTTCATTATCAATTCCCTTTTCTTAATTGATGGCCTTTGTTAAGCTCAATCATCCAGTGATTTCCTTTGCAGGATCAGATTGTTAGATTGAATAAAGAGAATGGATCAGATTGTTAGATTGAATAAAGAGAATAGGAAGATTGACTGTTAGGTGATGTCATTTATATGCTTTGTCTATATTGGTTATTTATAAATTAATTTCTTGATTTTGTCCTATGTCTGTCTGATTTTCATTTATATGCTTTGTTTATATGTCATTTAAAGAGAATAAAGAGAATGGATAAGCTTTAAGCTTTGTTATACATATATACAGGTTGAACAATTGCACAAAATCTTCAAGCTTTGTGGCTCTCCACCTGAAGAATACTGGAAAAAGAGCAGACTTCCTCATGCAACTTTGTTCAAGCCACAACAACCATATCATAGTTGTCTCCAAGACACATTTAAATTTTTTCTGGAAACCAGTGTTCATCTGTTGCAGACCCTTCTTTCTGTTGAACCAAATAAACGTGGCACTGCCTCCTCTGCTCTGTCATTAGAGGTACCTTAGCAGTGTTGTTTTTGTATTTGTGAAAACATAGGCACACAAATGTCTTCTTCTAACTTTATGACTTTGTGAAGCATGGATGGATTCACAATCTGATTTTAACATGACTTGTAGTCCAGAATGGATGGTAATCACACTTTGCATATTATTCCAGATTCTAGACAAGTGAAGGCGGAGGAGTTACAGCCTGGTGTCTGCTACCTTCAGATTACTGCAGTTGATCCAGTCATGGAAGATGAAGATTTAGGAAGTAGAAGAGGGAGAATTTTTTCTCTCTCTACTGGAAGTGTCCGGGCTCGTGTATGTGACCGTTTTTTGCAGTACAGGTATGTTGTAGTATTGATTCGTTTTCCCTATGTTTGAATGCTTAATTTTTTGTCTCAATTCTTACAGCACACTGTTTTTTGTACAGGTGAATAGTGGAGTGTTGAGTGTTTGCACAGCCTTCTTGTCTGGGGAACCTGCTACAAGATTGCGGTCGCAAGAATTGCAGCAACTTATCGCTGCACTTCTTGAGTTCATGGCTGTTTGCAAACGTGCCATACGGGTACATTTCAGATTGATAGGTGAGGAAGATCAGGATTTTCATACACAACTTGTAAATGGATTTCAGTCTCTGACAGCAGAGTTATCCCATTACATTCCTGCCATTCTCTCAGAGCTATGACACTTGCACAAGTATTTGTTTTTTTGATATTGCTTCCTTGTGTTCATATATACAGTTTTTCCTTCCACTCCCACTAACCTCCCTCTTTTCTTGCTTGCAAAGATGTGTAATTGTATTTGTATCATGGTTCGCATGTTAAGATAGAATTATGCAGACTAGCTGATTTATTCTCACTATTAAATGATTGTAAAATAGATATAACTCAGTCAATCAGAAATGATTGTATTATAGATATAACTATTAAATAGTATTTTGGAGGTATAATTTAATTTTTTTTTAATTTTTTTAAAAATTTCCGACGGATTTGCGACGGCTTTGTGACGAAAAATTGTTAGAGTTTGCGACGACTTTGCCACGGATATATGCGACGGATTTGCGACGGATTTGCGACGGACAATTTGCGACGGGGAGTTTCGTCGCAAAAAATTTGCAACGAGCTGTTTTGCGACGACTTTTTGTTCGTCGCAAATGCCGTCGCAAAAGTGAATTTGCCACGGAAAAAAGCTCATTTGCGACGGAAATTGCCGTCGCAAATGAGCGATTTTCTTGTAGTGTTAAGACATGGCAAGGATGTGTTTGGAGTAGTGGATGCGTTCCCCAACATAGGCTAAATATAAATAAACTATTTTTTACCTAAGAATAAAAGTTTATCTCCATTTTTTAACTATTTGTAGCGACGTTCTTAACACTATAAAAATAAGTCTGTGAGCCTTAGTTTTTGGCCTTTTAGTCCCTATGATTAAATATTTAAAATCGTACATTTTCCTTTTTGTCGGTGGTGACTTCTAGGATCATCAAGGGACTAATATAAGATTGAAATAATTCTGCTTAGATGATTGGAGTTGCTATTTTTTCTTTGGACTCTCATTCATGATCGCTCGGATTCGAGGTAAGAAGAGGGGGGATGATAACTTGGGAACATAGTATTTTAATAGGATGCAATTGACATAACCGGGATGTCCCATGACCCCTATGTCTTACGCTGACAATATATTTGTGGGTAGACCATTGTATGAGTAGTGGATTTTATATGTCTTATTTTATAATTTGGTTATATCCTTCTAGGAGTAAGGACTTTATTATAACGTGATGATGTTGATGATATATGTAGATGTTATGTGTGGTTTTTGAGCATGTTATGCCTATATGTTGTTGTTCTTATGATTTCCATTGTGGTTATGATTGTTGTTGATGATGATATGAGACCAATTAAATGTGATTGAGTCTCGTTGACGTTGTAGTCCTAGGACCGTACATGAGATCACGACATTTGGGATTAGATGATGATTAGTTGATGATTGTTTGTGCATGTGTGTTATGCATGTTGTATCCACTACCGTTTATTGTTTCCGTGTGATGAGCAATCAGAGGGTTCCATGAGGTTTTTACTTTACTTTTGTTATTTGTTTGATTTGTATTTTCACATTTGTTAGTGATACTTGTTATTTCATTTGACTTAATTTTTTATTATAAAAAGGTGTTTTCCATTAACTCTTTTATTTACATGATCACCTTTATAAAGTTGAATTGAATCGGATCCAAACCCAAATTCAACGAAATGTCGGCTAAACGGTTTGGAGTATTAATAGAAATATGTTCAAAGTTAGACAATCCCCCAATATTTTTGCTTTCATTTTGGTGAGTGCTCATGGATGCACCCAGCTAGATAACTTTGACATGTTGCATCGACTTTAGAATGTGACTGAGACAATGCCAAAATATTCGTTAGTTATCAAGTAACATTTAAAAAAAAGCAAACAATTTTAAGTTTTAAGAAGTGATTCTACATATGCTGTACGAGATTTGCATGATTCACGTGTATTCTCGTAACACAAGCCATAATATATATAGATTCATGAAAGCATGTCAACTTCATGGAAATCCTCTCTTTATGAAGATCCTAATTCTTAATCCCGGTTCAGAGACTGCTTTAACCAATAAGCACGACATTAATTTTCAATTAGAAACATTAATTTTGACCCTCATGAACCATAGACTAGGTGCTCTAGTGATTAGTCTATACAACAACTATCATACATATCATTCTAATCTACAACAATTTTTAATGTTTTGTGTGTTAATTATGACCATTCAGCTTGAATTCTTTTTTGTTTTTTCCTCTGTGAAACCATGGTCTTATTGCTAAGTAACCTTTGGAATCATTTTTTCTGTCAGTATCAAAGTAAGTTTCATATAAACCAATTCAAAAGCTGGGAAGGAAATACTAGATGGAGGAACTATTTAATCATACCTAAAAATGAATCTTATTATTCTCTCATATTTACTGGGAAGGAAAATAGGAAATACATGTCTCTCTTTTCATTTTTTTAATCCAATACTTCGAAGTTATATTTGCATTAACATGTCAAAGAATGGGAGGTTTTTCGTAAATAGATAGCCATTGATATCCTACCACATGTGTTCCTCACTAAATATATATTTGAGAAGCCTCACAAAATGCAAAATAGAAAAATACAAGGTTCATAAGATGAGACAAAAATAGTCAAAAACAGAACTCAGTGCATCGATAGAAGTGAAACGCACAACCAAATATTTGGAGTCAAATGTATCACAATAAAATGTTAATAAAGAGATTAATGAAAGAGGTGAAAGGCATAATAAAGACCAATATCGAGAATAATACCTTTTAAAAATTTCTTAAGAATTGCTCTTAATTCTTCAAATCTGCCTCTCCTCAATGATTTGGTTAAGACATCTGCAATTTGCAACTTTGTCTTGCAGTAGACCAGCTTCAACTTCCCTTTATTCACTTGATCACGAAGAAAGTGATACTTGGTTTCTATATGCTTGGACCTTCCATGTGCCATTGGATTCTTGGCTAGATCAATAGTAGATCTATTGTCTAGCTATTAACAGGTTCATTTCTTCTGATTTGTGCAGTCCAATCTCAGCAAACAGCATGTGATAACTCTATTTTATATAGAGTTATTTATACATCTAAACCTAAATAATTGCTTAGATCTAAGTAAAAATAAATAGTAAATATAGTTATATAAATAAAGTAACAACATTCAAAGTTTTAAGAAGGGTCATGCTTATGATTCATCATGTTATATATATATTTTGGTATTTTTGATGTGTTTGTTCAGTGCACCTGCAGTTGATGCACCTGCACCAGAATACCACAATGCACCCGCACTGGAAGCAGACTACCATGCATGAAGCATTCTTGGACCGTCAAAATGCATCAGCACTTAATTGATGACATCATGCTTAGTCATAAAGGCACATGCAACTTGTAAATTTCGGCGCCTACATTAGAAAATTAGCTTTGAAGAGTCACTCACTTAGGGACACTTCTCCATCCATTAATGGACCTCTCTTTGTATTTAAGTGTGGGATTCAATTTACTTTTTGGAAGATCAGAACTGAACCCTAACTCAACTCTCAAGTTAACTTAACCCCAAAGGAAAACTCCCTTTTTGAAGGCTATAAAAGGACCCTCACTTCTCATTTGGAAACACACCTCAAGATATCAACAAGATATCAAGATATATAGTTTTAGATTTAATTTTTCATTCTCTTGTAAGAAGGCAAGAAAGGAATTGACAGCTTCTTTCTTTACTTCCATACAATCACATAGTGCTGGCTGAATGCAGTGAAGTGAATGCTCCCGCATTGCTTGACAACTTCAAGCAAAGGAACTCCAACCGTGTAACTCTTACCTTGTTGTTTTCCTTTTGTGATATCAAATATATGAATATGATCTATTCTGTTTATATGTGCCTTGTAATGTCTAGTATGAACTAAACTCTTTTAGTTGGGATGCTTTAACCTTATAATGATCTTTTGATTAAGTTATTGTGTTTATATCACTAGTGCAAAAATGGGATTAGAATTAGACATTTAAAGTCAGGCGCTCAGATGCCTGACTACATAAGTAGACACAGTGGCAAACTTGTAATTAAGAGGCAAAACTCTTGAGTTTTAAAGTCAAGCGGATACACGCCTGACTTCTAAAGTGAAAAAATAGGGAAAAAATTAGACTTTAGAAGTCAGGCGTGTATTCGCCTGACTACATAAGTAGACACGGTGGCAAACTTGTAATTAAGGGTGAAATTCTTTTTTTCTTCTATTTTAGTACTTTAGAAGTCAGGCGTATACACGCCTGACTTCTAAAGTACTAAAAAAAAAAGAATTTCACCCTCACTATCAGAATTTGAACACTCCTCTCCCCTCCATTCTCACTCTCACGCGAACCCTAAATGCAAAAACAAATCAAAACTCTTCTCTCTAATCCTTCTTCTTCTCTCTCACTGTCACCCTCACTCCCTCACCCATCACCGTCACCCTCACTCCCTCACCGTCACCTTCCTCACCCTCACTCCCTCACTCCTTCACCGTCACCTTCCTCACCCTCACTCTGTCACTCCCTCACCGTCACCTTCCTCACCCTCACTCCCTCACTCCCTCACTGTCACCTTCCTCACTCTCTTACGCTCACTCTGTTCCTCTTCGCACCCTCCTATCTCTTCGCACCGTCCTCTCACGCTCACTTCTCACGCTCACTCCGTTCCTCTTCCTCACATCTGGATCTGAAACTGGATCTACAACTGGGAATAGTAGATCTACAAAAAATGACTCAGTCACTGGTTCCTTCTTCTCCAGCAGAGACTACACAAGGTATGGATCTCTCACTTATCTTTCTTGTTTCACTGATTTCTTTAATCTTCAGCGAAACCCTAAGATTCTGATCTTCTATTTTCAGGCTCTGTGTTGCAAGGTTTTGCTGCGGACCGTTCCACTAGGTAGATTCTTCACTTAGATTCTGTTTTGCTGTTGATTTAATGATTTTCCTTTTCAAAACCCTAACTTCTGTGTTTGCTGTTTTGTGTGTGGCTGAGACGTGTTCAGCGAGGAACAATAGCAGCATCAATGGTGAATCTCCACCTGAGATTCAAAGGTATAACTCCTTTTATCACCTTGTTCAGTTTTGACTTTCAGTTTTACGAATCAAGAACACAAGACCTGACTTTGTGATCTGTTTGCACTACTAGAATAGGTACATTTTTTTTTGAACTGGTGTGGTTTTGACTTTCAGTTTTCCTTGATAAATTAGTGCCATACTTGATAAGCCTAGTCCCGTAGAGAATATTTAGTTTGTTATTAATGGGATTCTGCCACTAATCAGTGAGTTAAGAAGATAGTTTATGCCTCTACATCAGTGTTGTCAATGGCGGATGGCGAAGAGCCAAAAATTCGCCATTTTAGGCCGCCATAACCACCATAAAGCCGCCACCGCAATCCGCCATGGCGCCGCCAATGCCATAACCGCCATTTGACAACACTGCTCTACATAATGAACATTTACAAAATTGCAATGGTGAAGATGTACTTATGTCTTCTATTGGTATAGGCGTATAGCTTTGTGGGACTGTGATATTATTACCGCGGACTTAGTTTAGCTATTATTTCTGTGGTGCATTATATACACACACACACATTTGCGTTTATTTAGCTATAGAGAAACATTTGATGCAACTGTGTTGAATTTTTCCCCCTTCAGTACTCTAGTTTGCATGCACTTCCCAGTTTGTAGTGATGTTCACTGGTGGTGATGGCTCTGGGAAATCAAAATGCTCATGGAATGCTTATATGTCTCTGTCAACCAGAGGTTTGAGAGCATTGTTAAAAGAAGCCTTACACAGGAATTTTTAAATCCAATGGCTCTGGGTAATAGGTTTTATTATTTCTCTCTTATCAACTTTTAGTCAGTAAGTAGCCTTACACAGGAATTTTTTCATTAATATTAACTTGCAGTCTCTGGACTTAATTTTCATTGTATATCTTCTTGACTAGGATCTTTGTTTCTCTATGCCTCTTTGCTGTTCAAAAGTGGAGCAAGTCGCTACTGAGGATTTGGTTGAGCTGTCAGAGATAGAGAAGCAAAACTTGGGGCAGGTTTGTACCTATAATATATATATTCTTCATATGCATTTGTTTTTCCGTGGGATGTCTACAGTCTCTCTGTCAATGATCACGGTAAACAATTCCCTTAATTATCTCTCTGTGGTTCTATTTATGAATCTGAACTGAAAACTGCAACTACACATCTCTGTTGTCTCCTAATTAGCAACTGAACTATTTGTAATGTGAATTCTGCCTGTGACATATTTTTGCATCGTCCTTTAATTATATGTTGTATCATTAAAAGAGTTTGACCTATCAAATTCTTTGTGAATATGTCACATGATTAGATTAGATAATAGTGTAAATGTTTTCACAAGTATACTATAGTAACTCAACTAGTTGGTTTATGAAAACTTTATTGATAAAAGCATGCAAAAAGATTACATCAGTTATTGACTTGCAGTGCTTGCCTGTTCTCATGTTCATAATTGATTATTACCTTTGTAATACCCCAATTTCGTCCGCCTAATTGAAAAATCCCAAAAATTTTATTGCTTCGCATTTTGTTCTAAACGAGGGTGCCTCTGGCGCTCTCGTGCGGCGATCTAGTTTGACGCTCGCGTTGCTTTCAAAAAAAAAAGAAGAGTCCAAAAAATAATAAAAAATAATAAACGCAAGCGCGTGTCGGTTTCGAGTCGTGTGAGTAAATGCGTCGGTGCGCTTTTAGTTTTACCGTTTTACGCGCGTGCGTATTCTGATCGCGTACGCGTTCCTAGTCTTAAGGCGAGCGCACGTTCCGTTTCGAGTTGTGTGAGTCGTTGCGTTTCATTTTTACCGCTTTTATTATCATAAAAATAAATAAATAAATAAATAATAATAAACAAATAAAGTCAATCTGAATAGCTGCTGTCCTTTTGTATTGTTACACATATAGACAAATTTCTTATGCAATAGTACAAAATAAATAAATAAAAAGAGTACAAATTTTTCAACAAAAAAAAAAGAAAAGAAAAAGCAATAGAGGCAGTATGCGCCTGGTTGCTGGGTGGACATTTTGAGCACCAAGCCAATGAACCTTTCTTCTTGCTCTCTGTTCTTTTACCACTTTCGCACCAGCAAGACAGCCTTTGCTCCACCTCCTTGCTGCTCCCTCTCTGCTCCACTGCAGCAGCAACAAACTGGTCTCCTGGAGGGTTTTGATCCCCTGCTCAGCACTCACACATACACCACATTTCCCTGCCTATAAATACAATGAACAGAAATCAGTTTAAGGGGGGACAGCAATACTCACTAAACAGTCCATCAAAACACTGAAACATTTTTCTTTGATTCGAAATTCTGTTCCAAAAAGCATTAGTGGCAGTGGTTTTTTTTAGTAGAAAGGAAGTGCTTTCAGAAACAAAACTTGGGATCCAGGTTGGTTACTCTAACTATTAGATAGAAAATAGATGCTGGAACTCTTTTATTTTTAGTATGATCATTGAATCTGACTGTGTAATAACTGTAAGGGTCGTGTGTTTTAAAGAAAAAAGAGACAATACTAGTTGAAAACGATTTGAAATAAATTAGTACATAGGTAGATAAAATTTTGTTTGAGTCGTTGTTGTTGTTGTCATAAGGAACAGAGTAGGTTCTTCTCTTTCAAATGTAGTTCCATTTAGGTTTAGGTTCAGATTAGGCACCAACTTAACAAAGAACAAAAAAGGTAAATCCAAACTTGAGATACGGACAGTATTCGAAGTTGCTGTAATAAAACCTTAATGTGTTTCAAATGGGCTTTTTTTTTTAAATTCAGATACAAGAACCAATCACAAAAGCAACCAAAGCAAAAGCACTAAAAAGGGTAGAGAGTTACCTCCGGCCACCACGTACGGTGGTCGTCCCTGGTCGTCGGCCGTAGACCGCCACTGTCAAGCCTTCGCAGAAAAGAACCACCACACCGAACCCTCTCAGCCACCCTTAACCACCGTCGGCCACATCACCGCTGCCTACCGCCACCGCACTACAGTAGCCGTCACCCCTCGCCTCCTTTGACCATCACCGCCGTCGCACCCTACCATAACCATCGCACACCATCGTAAGCCAAATCGCCACCCCGTAGCCGCCGTTCGCAAATCTTCCCCCTCCCCGTGTCGCCTGTCGCTGTCACCGACGTAAGGGTAGATTAGGAAGGCGAAGAGAGAAGGGAGCGAAAACCTGGAGAGAAGGGAAGCGAGGGTCGGGGTCGGTGAGGAGGAGAGAAAATCGAAGCTGATGTTGAGAGAGAGGGAGAGGAGAAGGCGAGGCTACGGTTGAGGTGAGCTGAGTGGGTGGCAGTGAGGGGAGAGATCGGAGCTAGGGGAAAGAGAAGAAGTTGGAAGCGGCACTGTGAGGGAAAAAAGGGGGATTAGGGTAGAAAATTAGGGTAGAAAATTAGGGTTTTGTTTTTGGTTTAAGCTTTTATACTAGCCCTTTTTTTTTTACAATTACTAACCACACCCCTCTGTTTGCTGCGTAAACACCCTCTCAGAGGCCCACGACTCTTTTTTTGAAACGCAGCCCAGCTCACCAAAAACGAGCTGGGCTCACTATTTGCACTCCCATTTTAATAATACAGCCTTCCTTTTATTTGCACCCCCCATTTTACTATTTCACCCCCTGTCTTTCTTTTTAAATTTTATTTCTTTTCCCCTAAATAAACTTATTTATTTTTTTCCTTTTCTCTTCGCAAACCTTTTTCCCAATGATGGATAAATGTTTCCCCGAACGAAAATCAATCCAATTGCAAATTCCTTTCATCACGACGTTCTCTCCAATTAAAACCCACGAAGACACTTTTCAAAAACAAATCTTTTCAAACGTCGAAATCAAAACTAATCATCACTAATGATCACTCGCGCCGTTGCCGTTTGATTGTGGGTGATGATTTCATTCCCGTGGGAGCTAGTAGTGTGGCCACTCTAAACCGTTGTTGTTTGGTCCTCACAAACGCTCTCCCTCAATTGCGAAAACCTTTTCAATGCTCAAAATAAAAACCGATTATCATTAATCATCACTCGCGCCGTTGCCGTTTGGTCGTTAATGATAATTCATTTTCACAAGAGTTAGTAGTGCGACCACTCTAAACCGTTGTTGTTTGGTCACTGCGAACGCTCAACCCCTTTGCGAAAAACTCCAAAAAGAATAAAAAACAAAAACCGTTTTCCAAACAAACAAGAACTACGTAGCTTTGAATTCTCCATCGCACCGGGAGATACGTAGGAGCGGGCCATGTCCCGTCAAGCACTTCTTTCTAAAAACCCTTTTTCTTCCTTTCTCGCAAAAAATAAAATTTTCATTAAGTCTTTTCAGTCTCTTTTCGAAAAAAGGCAAATTTAAGTATTTTCCAAATCAGCACTTAAAACCACACATCTAATTAAAGGTTCCCTTTCGGTAGAAAGGAGGCGTGGGGTGCTAAAACCTTCCCTATGCTTAACCGACCCCCGAACCCAAATCTTCCGGTTTTCCAAAAGGCCATCCGCTTTCCTAAAGGTTTTTCTTCAATATTTTCCTTATAAAAAATATTGGTGGCGACTTCATTGATTTTCAAAAAGTTGTAAACGAAGAAAGATTCCCTCAGGGACTTTTTCGGGCGCAACAACCTTTATATATATATATATATATATATATATATATATATTAGAATTGCTCTTAAAGTCTACTGTGTTTAAGTCTTATTTACGATTTTATTGATTGGTGCTTTTTATTTGGAGTAATGCAGACCGGAGGATTAATGTCATTTTCTGATGTTGATAATAGCCCAGAATCTTTACTGATTTTTAGTGGCAACTATAATGTGCATGGTTTATATGAGCTACTACTTCATTACAGGTGAATACAACTTCCTATCCTGTTTTCATGCTTCATTGACTTGAGACATGTTTGATGTTTGCTCTTATATTTTTATTCTTTGTTGCTGGCTAATTCCATTGTCTGCACTTTTCAGAACTCTCTTGACCTCACTTTCTGGTGTTGATGTACCTGTCTTGTGTTCTCCTGTACCATTTCAAAATTCTGCTTTGACTTCACCTGAGGTATGGGATAAGTCCTTAACTTCGTTTTCTTTCCTTTTATTCTTTCAAGTGTTTCTGCAATTTGTGAATTTAAGTAGATTATTGCACTACTACGCCAATCCCTTTTATCCATTGATTGGAAATTAGAATTTATCTCTGCTGTTTGTTTAAAGTTACTTTAGTTGTTTTTCTTTTTCTAGCTATTTAAATAATACATGTTGGAATCTATAATCTTCTCTTCTCCAGATTAAACGCACGGTAGCTTCTCATCAATATTTTTTCCCCTTGTATGTGCAAATCTTATAGGTCACAGTAAACACGAAGATCTTCAATGCTTTGAAGTTCTCTTCACAGAGATGACTCACGAAGGTAGAAATCCCCTTTCTCTCTTTTCTTTGTTGTTTCTGTTTGTTTATGTGATTGTAGAACAAATACTCACTTGTGTTTGTTCTTCTTTTGTTGTTGAAGTTTTGTTTAAAGGTTGAATCATTTTCGTTGATTTTGAGTTTATGATGTTGATTTTGTTGTTTTGTTACTCACTTGTTGTTTTGTTGTTTTGACATTTTGTTTCTCTCTCCTTTTATCTCATGCTGCATCAAATATGCTAAATTGGTCAACTTGGTTTCTTTAGTTTGTCGTTGTGTTTTTTCCCCTCAATTCTTAAGATTTTGCATGATAAACTCAGTTCAAAGGTTGCTTTAACCACCTTACTTATTTGGTATTTGTAATCCAGTTGTTTAGCTTCTATACACACTAGTGTAGTGAATGTTTGTTTGGTGCTTAAATTGGAGATGTGTGTTTTCATTTTCTACCATTGTTTTAGCTTGGATTGTAGTTCTATTTTGAGTTGCTATGATGAAACTTCAGTTTATTGATGGCATTCTTAGAATGCTTGATGATACTTTGGCATTCATGTCGAACCTGAGCGGTTACCTGAGTAAACTCTTCATTGTCTTTTATTTCGGTTTTTTAGTATTTTTTTACAATGTTAACTATGCTAATTAAATTGGCTTGCTTAGAATTTTTAGTTGTGGTCCTGTTTTCCCCTTTAATTATTAGTTGTGGTCCTGTAGAACAATAAATTGAACACGGTTTGTTTTTGATTCTGTAAATACTGGATCTGTTTCTGATTCTGTAAACACTTTACACTTCATGCATGCATGTTTCTTTGTGTTCTGTTCTATTTGATGCATGCTCAATTGCTATCAGACGTTACTTCGGTTACCTGTTCATCATCAGTACCGTGTGTGCGATCCTAACTAACTAACTAATTTCTTCTAAATAAATAGCTGAACTGATTCATGTGAAATTCTGCAGACTGAAGTACTGAACATGATCATATATGCTCTGACCCTCCATTTTAACTTCAATTCAATGTTGTCCTTACTAAATGACATATGCTCTTAAACTGACATAAGGCACTTTTGAGAAATGGGATTTCATTGTGCCCTATGTCAGTTTAAGAGCATTTGTCATTTTGTAAAGACAACATTGAATTGAAGTTAAAATGGAGGGAGGGAGCATATATGATCATGTGAGAAAGTGAGAGATGAAGTATAAATAAAGCCATACATACAGATTAGTTGAACTTTGAACAACACCATTTCCAGCACAAACTACTTGTCTACCCATGATGGATGACAATTGCTTCATACTTCAGTCTGCAGAATTTCAGTAAGGAATAGGAATAGGGAAGAGTGTTGTTGTTGGTGTGGAAAGAACAACTCAACGTTAACATCGAATATGCTATGTACTGATGCAGTGCTTGACATAAGATTCTGATTATAATCCATTCTTTTGATCCACGAACTTGTCTCTGATATATCATCTTGTTACATATTGTTGATATTTTTGTTACTTCCTTGAGAAACTACTACTTGTTCTGTGCTGCTTTTCCTTATGAATGCCTCATATTTGTTGAATTATGATATCTATTCCCATTTGAAAGTTTTTTATACTTAGTAAACTAATTAATATCAACTTTTTTCACACAGGGTTTGCAAGTGGCTTGTTCAACTGCTGATGGCACTTTGGAGAGGAATGATGATAGCTGCTATACAACTCATTTCAATGCTAAGAAAATCAACTCGAGAGATTCTGTTTGGTGAAGCAAATGGATAGCTGCTATACAACTCATTTCAATACTACCTTGATGTTTCTTGCTTAAGATTTTTTATTGTCTTATATGTTTCTACTTAGTTACATGACCAATTTGTTTGAATAATGTTCAAATTAGTTATGAATGGGATTATGTGGAAGTCATTATATGTTTGTATTTGTGTGGAATATATAATTTGATATTGTTGTAAGATTGTGTTGATATAAGATTATAAATGAAAAAAAATTTGGTTTGATTTTGGTCTGTTGAATTAAAATTAGCAGTCATTATTTAGATTAGCTGGCTACCAAATAATTTTTTCTTTTAAAAAAATGAACTTTTAAAGTCAGGCGAAATATAAAGCCTGACTTTAAATCATACTTACGAAGTCAGACAAATAATAAATGCTTGACTTTAAATCATACTTACGAAGTCAGGCAAGAATAAATGCTTGACTTTAAATCAGACTTACAAAGTCAGGAGGTAATAAATGCTTGACTTTAAAACAGACTTACGAAGTCAGGCGAAATAAATGCTTGACTTTAAATCAGACTTACGAAGTCAGGCTATCGCTTGACTTTAAAACTCTTGACATACAAAGTCCACTTAATAAAAGCCAAGCGGGCACCTGACTTTAAATCCCCTTTTTGTCTGACTTTAAATCCCCTTTTTGCACTAGTGTATGTTGATGTTTGCATTTTAGTTCTTGCATGATAACTCTTTCTTATTCATCTTTAGAATTGGCTAACTAAAAGTAAATGCAATTCATAAATAGAGACATGGTTTATGATTAGAACTCAAGAACTAATATGAATAAGTGTTTAATAAAGGAAACTTTTTTAATTCCATGCTAAATACTAGACATAAGATAGCATAGTCCATAGGGTGATACTGTGGGTACTTAAAATACAAGAGTGAACTTATTTAGAATCTTAGACATAAGAGCTTGTAATGAAACTCTGAAGAAAGTGACTGAAAAGCACAATTCTAATGCAACAACATCTAGTGCACCTGCATCACATATAACACAATACTATTGGAAGTGACTTATTTGGTAAAGAGTATCTCAACTATCATTCTCACTTGACTACATTCTCCATTTATTTAGTTTGTTTACTTTCTGTCTCCACACCATCAATATTGTTTGCCAACTTAATACTAATTTCTCTTTCTATTTAAACCTTAAGAATTAATCAAATCCATGTGGGAACGATACTCTACTTTCACTTTATTACTTGTTGTTGACTGTGTATACTTGCACATCATTTTTTCGCACACCAAGTTTTTGACGCCGTTGCCAGGGATTGCCATTAATTTTTATTGTTTAAGTATATAGTAAATTAGTGTTTTATTACTCTGGTATTTTGTTTCTGAATGCAGAAGCATAGGATGCTCTAGCACATGCACAGGACCAAATCACCAGAATACAGATTAGATCCTAAAATAGAAAGAAGATTTAGGAAGTTGCTTAGACTCTAAAAACAAAGACTCCAAAGCTGCAAAATTACAATGTCTCAACAAGGTGAAGGAGAGAGATATAGAGCGGGCTCAAATAGAGGATCACTTAGAGGTGGTCCTGGCTCACATCATGAACCTGAGGATGATCATAGAAATCAATTCATCAACATGGGTCCCATAGGTATGATTAATGATAGAGATAGACCAATGAGGGACTATGCTATGTTTGATCATCAAAATATGCAAACTAGCATAGTAAGACCTCATATTGATGCTGTGCATTTTGGATTTAATCCCATGATGTTTCAAATGCTTCAAACAATTGGTCAGTTCGGTGGTTTTCCTCATGAGGGTCCCCACTTGCATTTAAAAATTTTTTTAGAAGTATGTAGTAACTTTGTCATTCTTGGTGTTAGTGAAGATGCTTTTAGATTGAGACAATTTCCTTATTCCTTGAAGGATAAAGCTAAGAGTTGGTTAAACTCTTTAGAACCTAACTCTATCCATTCTTGGAATGAAATGGCTGAAAAAATTTGGCAAAATACTTTCCACTCATTAGAAATGCCAGAATAAGAAATGATATTACATCTGTTAGACAAAAGGAATTTGAATCATTATTTGAAGCATGAGAAACATGGAAAGAACTTTTAAGAAAATCTCCCCATCATGGCCTGCCTGTTATTATCCAAATGGAAACATTTTACAATGGTTTGGAACCTCAAACCAGATTAATGCTTGATGCATCATCTGGAGGAGTGTTACTGAACTCATCTTACAATGAGGCCTATGAGTTGATTGAAAGAATTTCAACCAATAGCTCTAGTTGGCCTACTGAGAGGGTGAGTGCCCAAAAGAAAACATTAGGGGGTACATGAGGTTAGTGAAATATCAGCTCTATTTGCTCAAGTAGCCTCATTAACCAACATGATCAAAAACCTTAACCCTACCAATGCTCATGCAGTTAATGCAACTGCATTAACAGAAACACCTGTAGCAGCAATAGAACAAGCCCCTCCAGGAACTGTTAGTTGTGTATATTGTGGAGGAGGTCACTTGTATGAAGAATGTCCTAGCAACCTATTTTTGTCAAATATGTAGGATATAATAGGAATAATAACCCTTACTCAAACACCTATAACCCCTGGATGGAGAAATCACCCAAATTTTAGATGGAGCAACAACAATGCTGCTACACCTGTTACACCACCAGGATTCCAACCTCAGAACTATCAAATACCAACTGTACCTGGCAATGAGAACTCCTTAGAATCCATGCTCAAATCCTTTATAAGTGAAGCAAGAACAGCTAGGCAAGCTCAAGATGCTTCAATCAAAAGTCTGGAGAACCAAGTGGGACAATTAGCAACAACTTTGTATCAAAGACCAACTGGTGCACTACCATCCAATACAGAAGCATGCACCTCACAAAGGCAAGGTAAGGAACAAGTAATTTCCTTGAGAAATGGGAAAGATTTACTAGAACCATATGAGGATGAGATAGAAGGTGAAGGTAAGGTAGAAAAAGAAAGAAATGAATAAATGAGAAAAACAGAAAAGAAAAAAATTCACAGAATGCAGAAGCATCTAATGCTCCTGCATTTGACTCTGCTCAGATACCAACACCAAGGTTAGTCCCTGAATAATCTCCTCCTCCTTATCCACAAAGATTGAAAAAAGCTCATGAGGAGAAGCAATTAAGTAAATTCCTTGAGGTACTGAAACAATTACACATCAATGTGCCCTTAGTTGAAGCACTTCAACAGATGCCAAATTATGCAAAATTTATGAAAGATGTGCTAACAAAAAGAAGAAGATTAGGGGAGTTTGAAATAGTTGCTATGTCAAAAAGAATGCAATCTAATCATGCAGAACAAATTCCTAGGAAGTTGAAGGATCCTGGCAGTTTTACAATTCCATTTTTAATTGGAAAATTTTATACTAGTTGTGTACTATGTGATTTAGGTGCAAGTATCAACTTGATGCCTAAATCCATATTTACACAACTTGGAATTGGAAATGGCAGGCCTACAGCTGTGACACTTCAATTAGCTGATAAATCAATAGCATGTCCTGAAGGAATTCTAGAAGATGTTTGGGTCAAAGTTGACAAGTTTGTGTTTCCTGCAGATTTTGTTATTCTTGATATTGATGCAGATAAAGAAGTACCAATCATAATTGGAAGATCATTCTTGGCAACTGGAAAAACACTCATTGATGTACAGAAAGGAGAACTGACCATGAGGGTCAATGATCAAGAGGTGAAGGTCAAAGTTATGAATGCTCTAAAGTATCCTAATGAGGATGTTAAAGAGTGTTCATTTGTAGACTCTCTAGATCAAGTAGTGCAAAAGCAATTCCACAAGTAGCATGACCACTTGGTCAATGCTCTAGCATTGACAGAAAAAGAAAAGCTTGTGGAAGAAGATGGGTTAATGGAGCGAGAAGACTCAAGCATCAAAGGAAATGACCCAGCAACTGAAAGTTTTAAGGAGAGTGATGGAGGAAAAAATGAATCAGAAGAAGAAAAGAATGTTAAAGAGATTGAGCCTGAACCAGGCCCTAAACAAGCCCTCAAGAAATAACCAACTCTCTCACCCCAATTCCCACCTCACAAAAATCCAACTCCAAAATCTTCTCCCAAATCAGCTTCCACCACACCAACCAAAACACCACCCAACCAGCCTATACCGACACCCTCAACACCAAAATTCACCAAAGAAATTCAAGGCACTGCTGAAATCCACCAACCAGAACCCATCCAGACACCACCTCAACCAGAGCCACAAGTTGAAATGAACCTTACTGTAGCATCTGTTGCTACGGCATCTGCAAAATAAGTGAATGCTGCAGCAACTGCTGCAGTAATCAAGAATGTCCAACGACAAGTGCTAAATAAAAGGAGACAATTTATTTTGTCCAACTCAAAGCTTAAAGTACTCCCTGAAAAGCTCAAATCTAAGCAGTCTGGACCATTTAAATTGGGGAGAGTGTATCCTAATGGGGAAGTGGAATAATTTGATGAAGCCATAGGTTTCACATTCAAAGTCAATGGCAAAAGGGTGAAGGTATTATGGAGCACATGTGGTGAGGGACAAGGGCACCACTCATTTTCAAAATCTCTAACTCAAAGAGATAGTCAGGCTGAAGACTCTTAAATCAAGCGCTTATGGGAGGCAACCCATGATTTTGAACTATTAATTATGTTATTTTTGTGCAATTTTATGTTTTGAAGTGTTTTGCAGGAAGACAATTGGAGAAATTCCTGTTGCAGCTGCATCCAGTGCATCATGGAGGACATGCACACAGAGGAAGACTCTCAACAGATGACAATTGATGCTCCAGCACCCAATGCAGGAGCATCCCAACATAAGCCAACTATCACAACTGCCAACCCTGATCCTGCACAAACTGGCTACATTGAAGGTTGTCCTAGACACCTTAACTGCCAAGAAAAGTGAAGAAATGGGAGCCAAACAGCCACCATTTGCAGGAGCTGCAAAATTGCTGTTGAAGTTGCCAAAACATCTGCCACCGAGGAGGCAAATGCAGGACCAGATGCTGGAATTACAACTGCAGATGCACCTGATGCAAGTACACCTGATGCAGCCGCATCTGATGCATGTGCATCCAAACCTGAGGGCCACAAGAAGAAGAAACAGTAAATCAAACATGCACCGGTGAGGTCCAGTTCAAGGCTCATGAGTGGGGCAACAAAACATTAAAACTTTTGAATGTTGTTAATATTTTGCTTAAGTACTTATGTTATATATTTTGCACTATGTTTTATTTTGTGAACTCTAACCCCTCCCCAGATTTTGGTTTTAAATAGCAGTGAGGACACTGCTCAACTTTAAGTTAGGGGGAAGCTAAGTTATTATGAACTTATATATGCATGATAATATATATATATATATATATATATATATATATATATATATATGTGTGTGTGTGTGTGTGTGTGTGTGTGTGTGTGTGTGTGTGTGTGTGTGTGTGTGTTTCAAGTAGTATAATATATATGTGCTCACACATGCATTAGAGTTAGATGTACTTAACTATTTTGAAATAGTAAGCATGTGAATTTTGTTTTTAGTATATACGATATAATTTCTAAGTAAGGTTTGATACTTTTGAAGCATGGTCAGCTGAAAATCTTTTGACAAACAAAAACGAATGCACCTCTTTGAAACCGAGTTTTAATGATGAAAGAAAAAAAGAAATAAGCCTTGTTTTTACAAATAACCAATTTTATTATTGCCTCTACACATCAAAACTAAGTTTTAGAAAAGAACCTTGCTATTTTGAAAGGCAATCTGATGCAAAGAGGAATTTTTAGTAAACCAAGGTCAATGATAATATTTTACTAAAAATTTAGAATAGCATAAAGAATTAGGTTTGGGGGAGTTTTTATGAAAATTAAGGCTGAGTATGAAGAACTTCGAGAAGTCAATGCCATAGGTTATCAAATGTACTACAAAGTGTCAAATTGTTGTAAATAACTATATTTGCCTGAGTCATAAACTATGCCCGTTCCAATAATGCATTAGAAAAAAAAAGAAAATGAGAATAAAAAAAGAAAAAAGTATGCAAAAGGGGGTCAGTAAGGAGGGAAATATATGCTATAAATTCTTGTAAAGTAGTCTCAGTGCAGAAACACTCATTGCACTTGCATTACAAAAAACTGATGCAGCTGTAGTCAATGCATTTGCATCAAGAAAAACCACAAAAAATAGGAAATAGTGCATTGACTCAACAGTTTTGAAATGCTCAAAATCAAAACTCTTTGTTGTGCTTAGAACCCCCCCAATACTTGAGGAAGTTGTTAGTATATTTTATCTTTTGAAAATCCTTTAGCTTGACCAAACATGATCTAAACTTTTCAAAGGCTAGGAACACCTTTTTACTCAGTTCTGGAACTGATCTAGACTCAGTGGGGCACACACTCACAAAAATGAGTTTTAATAACTTTGGATGTTTTAAGAAAAAACAAAGGCATAAAGAAAATTTCTTGAAAAATGAAGTTCATAGAGTGCATCACATGAAAAATCATTTTTTGAAAGATGTTAGCTGATCTGTTCTTCTTAATTATGCAATTCTTATTTGTAATTTTCTTTTGTAACTTGAGGACAAGCAATAGTTTAAGTTTGGGGGTGTGATAACTCTATTTTATATAGAGTTATTTATACATCTAAACCTAAATAATTGCTTAGATCTAAGTCAAAATAAATAGTAAATATAGTTATATAAATAAAATAATAACATTCAAAGTTTTAAGAAGGTTATGCTTATGATTCAGCATGTTGTATATATTTTGGTATTTTTGATGTGTTTGTTCAGTGCACCTGCACCAGAATACCACAATGCACCTGCACTGGAAACAGACTACCATGCATCTTGGACCATCAAAATGCATCCGCACTTAACTGATGACATCGTGCTTAGTCATAAAGGCACGTGCAACTTGCAAATTTCGGCGCCTACATTAGAAAATTAGCTTTGAAGAGTCACTCACTTAGGGACACTTCTCCATCCATTGATGGACCCCCCTTTGTATTTAAGTGTGGGATTCAATTTACTTTTTGGAAGATCAGAACTGAACCCTAACTCAACTCTCAAGTTAACTTAACCCCAAAGGAAAACTCACTTTTTTGAAGGCTATAAAAGGAACCTCACTTCTCATTTGGAAACACACCTCAAGATATCAAGATATATAATTTTAGATTTAATTTTTCATTCTCTTGTAAGAAGGCAAGAAAGGAATTGACAGCTTCTTTCTTTACTCCCATACAATCACATAGTGCTGGCTAAATGCAGTGAAGTGAATGCTCCCGCATTACTATACAATTTCAGGCAAAGGAACTCCAATCGTGTAACTCTTACCTTGTTGTTTTCCTTTTGTGATATCAAATATATGAATATGATCTATTCTGTTTATATGTGCCTTGTAATGTCTAGTATGAACTAAACTCTTTTAGTTGGGATGCTTTAACCTTATAATGATTTTTTGATTAAGTTATTGTGTTTATATGTTGATGTTTGCATTTTAGTTCTTGCATGATAACTCTTTCTTATTCATCTTTAGAATTGGCCAACTAAAAGTAAATGCAATTCATAAATAGAGACATGGTTTATGATTAGAACTCAAGAACTAATATGAATAAGTGTTTAATAAAGGAAACTTTTTTAATTCCATGCTAAATACTAGACATAGGATAGCATAGTCCATAGGGTGATACTGTGGGTACTTAAAATACAAGAGTGAACTTATTTAGCATCTTAGACATAAGAGCTTGTAATGAAACTCTGAAGAAAGTGACTGAAAAGCACAATTCTAATGCAACAACATCCAGTGCACCTGCATCACATATAACACAATACTATTGGAAGTGACTTATTTGGTAAAGAGTATCTCAACTATCATTCTCACTTGACTACATTCTCCATTTATTTAGTTTGTTTACTTTCTGTCTCCACACCATCAATATTGTTTGCCAACTTAATACTAATTTCTCTTTCTATTTAAACCTTAAGAATTAATCAAATCCATGTGGGAACGATACTCTACTTTCACTTTATTACTTGTTGTTGACTGTTTTCGCACACCAAGTTTTTGACGCCGTTGCCGGGGATTGCCATTAATTTTTATTGTTTAAGTATATAGTAAATTAGTGTTTTATTACTCTGGTATTTTGTTTCTGAATGCAGAAGCACGGGATGCTCTAGCACATGCACAGGACCAAATCACCAGAATACAGATTAGATCCTGAAATAGAAAGAAGATTTAGGAAGTTGCTTAGACTCCAAAAACAAAGACTCCAAAGCTGCAAAATTACAATGTCTCAACAAGGTGAAGGAGAGAGATAAAGAGCGGGCTCAAATAGAGGATCAGTTAAAGGTGGTTCCGGCTCACATCATGAGCCTGTGGATGATCATAGAAATCAATTCGTCAACATGGGTCCCATAGGTATGATTATTGATAGAGATAGACCAATGAGGGACTATGCTATGTTTGATCATCAAAATATGCAAACTAGCATAGTAAGACCTCATATTGATCCTGTGCATTTTGGATTTAATCCCATGATGTTTCAAATGCTTCAAACAATTGGTCAGTTCAGTGGTTTTCCTCATGAGGGTCCCCACTTGCATTTAAAACAATTTTTAGAAGTATGTAGTAACTTTGTCATTCTTGGTGTTAGTGAAGATGCTTTTAGATTGAGACTATTTCCTTATTCCTTGAAGGATAAAGCTAAGACTTGGTTAAACTCTTTAGAACCTAACTCTATCCATTCTTGGAATGAAATGGCTGAAAAAATTTGGCAAAATACTTTCCACCCATTAGAAATGCCAGAATAAGAAATGATATTACATCTGTTAGACAAAAGGAGTTTGAATCATTATTTGAAGCATGAGAAAGATGGAAAGAACTTTTAAGAAAATGTCCCCATCATGGCCTGCCTGTTATTATCCAAATGGAAACATTTTACAATGGTTTGGAACCTCAAACCAGATTAATGCTTGATGCATCGTCTGTGTTGCACCCCGAAAAATCCCGGTTTGGGTTTCTCAATGTACAACGTGGAAAGATTTTGAAGCCGCCACCAATATTTTAATTTTAAGACCAAAACATTGAAAAAAAGGTCTTTTGAACAAGGCGGATGGTCTTTTGAAAACTAGAGATATCGGTTCGGGGGTCGATTACGTGCGAGGAAGGTGTTAGCACCGCGCACGTCCTTTCTACCGAAAGGGAACCTCTTATTAAATGTGTGGTTTTAACGTTTGATTTGAAAAATATCTAGATTTACCTATTTATTCGAAGAATGAATGAGAAAACTTAATAAAAATTTTATTTTTGGCGAGAAAGGGGGAAAAAAAGGGTTTTTAGAAAAAGTGCTTGACGGGACATGGCCCGCTCCTACGTATCTCCCGGTGCGATGGAGAATTCAAAGCTACGTAGTTCTGGGCGTTTTGGTTTTGAAAATGTTTGAAACGGGGAAGAGCTTTCATAATGATCAAGCAAGCAAAGGCTTTGAGTGATCATTACTAATGACTCTGGATAGTGTTCATGACAATCAAACAAGCCAAGACTTTGAGTGATAGTCACTAATAACAATGGGTTTGAAAATGACTTTTTGGTTTGTTTTGTGAAAATGATTGGTTTAGGGTTGCGAAGAGGATCTTTATTTGTTGCGCTTGACGAGAACGTGACTCGCTCCTACGTATCCCAAATGGGAATCAAAGCGACGTAGTTCTAACTTGAAAATGAAAATGCTTTTGAAAGGGTTTGGAAAAAGGAAAAGCTTTCATAATGATCAAGCAAGCAAAGGCTTTGAGTGATCATTACTAATAACCCTTGATGGCGTTCATGACAATCAAACAAGCCAAGGCTTTGAGTGATAGTCACTAATAACCCGCATTAAATGGAAAAGAGTTTGAAAGATTTTTGGAAAAAGGGTGAAGTTATTATCAATGATTGGTTACAAAGTTCAAGCACATTCAATAATCACGGAATCATGCATATGTTGAACATTAATTAAGACTAAACATGCCAATATGATCAAAGGACCCACTTATCAAGGACGCAAGATAAAGTTCTCAAAGCAAATGTGTGTGTGTGGGAAGGAGTGTATTTACCCTAATGACTCTATGCTACAACATGCATGTAGACTTACGTCTTCATTAGGAGGTCATAAACATGGATGGAATAGCGTATAATTGAATCAAGACATTTAAAATGCATCAAAAACAAGCAAGCAATTGATCATAGGCATAGACTGATCTTAATTAAACTAAGGAACATATGAGCAACGATTTCTCAATAACATGAGCAAAAGGGGAAATTGCATCAAGGCTAAGGTAAGCCTATCCTTTGCATTCATGAATAAGTGCGAAAAGGCTAATAACACAATCAAAGAGGAGGGAGCATCAAGGTTTTGGGTAACCTATCCTTTGCGATACCCCTTGGACCTTAAACCATAAACCTAACTATCTCATCTTTTATTCATTAAGAAGTTAAAAGGGGAAGGTTGAATCATCTAAAACCATCTTCACCACTTAGAACATGATGCACTAGGCATAAGTGGGAATCATATGATCCATCATCAACAATGGACAATAATATACAAGAATAAGTAAATAAACACTAAAGCTAAGTTGAATCATATAGGGCAATCTTCTCACTTTGAGAAAAGTGCACTAGGCACTAGTGAGAATCAACTTGCCTATCATCAACAATGAACAATAAGCAAATTAAAATGCAAAGATTAACTAAACACATAACTAAGTTGAATCACATAGAGCAATCCTCTCACTTTGAGAAAAGTGCACTACGCACTAGTGAGAATCAACTTGCCTATCATCAACAAATTAACAATAAGCAAATAAAAATACAAAGATTAAATAAACACATAACTAAGTTGAATCACATAGAGCAATCCTCTCACTTTGAGAAAAATGCACTAGGCACTAGTGAGAATCAACTTGCCTATCATCAACAAATTAACAATAAGCAAATAAAAATACAAAGATTAAATAAACACATAACTAAATTGAATCACATAGAGCAATCCTCTCACTTTGAGAAAAGTGCACTAGGCACTAGTGAGAATCAACTTGCCTATCATCAACAAATTAACAATAAGCAAATAAAAATACAAAGATTAAATAAACACATAACTAAGTTGAATCACATAGAGCAATCCTCTCACTTTGAGAAAAATGCACTAGGCACTAGTGACAATCAACTTGCCTATCATCAACAAATTAACAATAAGCAAATAAAAATACAAAGATTAAATAAACACATAACTAAATTGAATCACATAGAGCAATCCTCTCACTTTGAGAAAAGTGCACTAGGCACTAGTGAGAATCAACTTGCCTATCATCAACAATTTACAATAATCAAACTAAAACACAAAGGTAAATGAACACATAAACTAAATTGAGTCCTTTCTAGCAATCTTCACCACTTAGATCAAGGTGCACTAGGCACTAGTGGGAATCATATTGCTAGATCATCAACAAATTAACAATAAGCACATTAAAATAAGACTAGATAAGAGGACACATAAACAAAGTTGAATCACATCTAGCAATCTTCTCACTTGAAGAAAAGTGCACTAGGCACTAGTGAGAATCAACTTGCTAGATCATCAACAAATTATTTACAAGTGAAATATGTTGAAAATAACATTTAACACCAAAATCAAATACCAATGCCAAGGTTGTACATCATCAAGCAAAGAGGAACAACAAAATTAGCACAAGCATGGATTCACATTTTATTTTACAAAAAAACAAAAGATTAACACAAAACAACATGAAACCAATTATTCAAGGGTGAGAGGCACCTTAAACACCTAAGCCTCCCTAAGTGCTTGTCAATAGTGTTTAAGGCTCCTCTCACCAACAACAACAAACTACATTTTAAACAAAATAATGGTGATATGCGAAATGAAGAGTGAAGGGGAAAATGGTTTTAATGCAAAAATGTTGAAGATGAAGCAAAGGTTTTAGAGTATACCTTAGATCCTAGCTAGATTATGCAAGAAATGGAAATCAAGAACACAAATCAACCAAAGACACCAACAAAGAAAACACGCCCCAAAATGGAGATCACTTGATCAAAGTTCTTGAGTTTTAGTGGAGAATGGAAGTAGTATGTGAGAGAGGGATGAAGGGGAGATGGATTGGTGGTGTTTGGATGAAGAAAAATGAAATAAATGGAGGAGAGGGAGAGGATGAAGGCTACGGCCAAGCTAGGAGGAAGGGGAGGAGAGTGGTGTGCTAATTTTAGTGTAGGAGAGAATGAGCCAAAAGTTGTGATGTGTGGAAAATGAAAGGGTATTTATAGGATTGGTGAAGAGCTAGGGTTAAAATGGTAATTAAACAATAAAAGGGAATTAATATTCAGCTGAAAATAAAATAATTGAACTTGGGCACCAAGCAAAGGGGTCACTTTGGTCATTGTTCTTGAGAGGTGCTCTAGGATTGAACTTTGATTTTGATTGGAGGGTTGAGATTAATCCTCTCATGGATTAAGGGTATTGAAGAAACCCAAAATGAGAGTGAGGGAGAGAGAGAGGGGCGAAAGTGAGGAGGAAAAAAAAGAAAAGAAAAATGAATTTTCTTATTTTGGAAGAGATATTTTATGTGAGGTAGGGTTAAGGGCATTTTAGGGAAGAATTGTGACCAAAGAGGGAAATTTGTGTTTTCTTAGGAATAGGTTAGTGTAAGTGGGTGAAGTAATTTACCAAAGAGGGCAATGATTACAAAATGGAAGAGTGTGGAAGGGTTTGGAGAGAGAGAGAGAGAGGGGGGCGAAATTTAGAGGATAAGAAGAGAGAAAAAAAACTTGTTTTTGGTCTTTTGTCTTATTGAGGACACTTCCTTATTTTGAGTTTGAATTTTGGTCATGGGAATAAAAGTGCACCTATTGGAAATGTGTCACATATTTTTTTTGGGCACCATAAAATATTCCCTCTAGTCACCCATGACAATAAAAATTGTCACTTAAGAATTGAGGAATATTTAATGGTCCCTTTTTTATTTTTGGCTAAAGTGCTCTCGGGGTCCCTTATCTTTATTTAAAGTAACGAATTAGTCCTTTATGTTTTTTTTGTCCCAAATAAGTCCTTTATCTTTCAAATTTTTGACACATAAATCCTTTTCCGTTAACAGTGCTGATTTATGTGTCAAAAAAAAGGATTTATGTGTTAAAAATTTGAAACATAAAGGACTGATTTGGGACAGAAAAGGATTTATGTGTCAAAAATTTAAAACATAAAGGACTGATTTGGGACAAAAAAAAGATAAAGGACCAAATCGTTACTTTAAATAAAGATAAGGGACCCCGGGAGCACTTTAGCCTTTATTTTTCTATGCACTAAAAATGGAAAAATACATTTTTGACTAGGGTTTTCTTTCTAAAAATTGTAAAAAAATTATCCTTGATAGAATAAAAATGTACTTTTTGTGGATGTGCATTTTTGGCGAGAAAATCATCTTTTTTGCGAAAAATGACCAAAATGCCCTTTTTGACCCTAAAACCCTAATTTCCCCAAAAAGTGCATTCTAACCCTAAAAATGATTTCAAAAACTTTGGAATGGTTTCTACGATCCAAAATGCAATGCATAATGCTCCTCACTCCTCAATTTATTTATTTTTGTGGAAAATTAGGGTTTTGACCTAAGCCGGACAAAATTGGGGTATGACAATCTGGAGGAGTGTTACTGAACTCATCTTACAATGAGGCCTATGAGATTGAAAGAATTGCAACCAATAGCTCTAGTTGGCCTACTGAGAGGGTGAGTGCCCAAAAGAAAACATCAGGGGGTACATGCATCACATATAACACAATACTATTGAAAGTCACTTATTTGGTAAAGAGCATCTCAACTATCATTCTCACTTGACTACATTCTTCGTTTATTTAGTTTGTTTATTTCTGTCTCCCCACCATCAATATTGTTTATTACTTGGTTACTTAATACTAATTTCTCTATCTATTTAAACCTTAAGAATTAATCCAATCCCTATGGGAACGATACTCTACTTTCACTTTATTAGCTTGTTGTCGACTGTGTATACTTGCACATCACTTTTTTGCACACCAGCATGCTCAACCATGAGGTTTGACAAGCTGCAAATGAGGAAGCAATGTACTCTGCCTCACGTGAGGACAGATCAACCACACTTTGCTTCTTTGAGCACCACGGGATTGTTGCCTTCCGACACTTAAACACATAGCCACTAGTGCTTTTCCTGTCATTTTTGTCACCACTCCAGTCAGAGTCTGTGTATCCAAACACTTTTGCTTCAGTGTTTTCTGCAGAACCGGGAAGCAAGATGCCATAGTTTTGTGTTCCCTTTATGTATTTGAGTATCCTCTTCACAACAACCAGATGAGAGGTTATTGGATTTTCCATGAATCTACTTATTAATCCCACTGCATACATGATGCCTGGTCTGGTATTACACAAGTACCTCAATGATCCAACCATCTATTTATAGAGAGTGCCGTCAACTTCACTCTCACAGTCATACATGATGTGCTTGAGTGCCTGTTCCAAGCTCACAGGCTCTGCTTTTGCCAATAGAGCATAATGAACTAGTTCACCTTCTGCAGTGATGGCAGAATCAGGTAACAGTTCAAATCCCTCAAGCCTTGTGGATGCTTGACAACTCTATTTTATATAGAGTTATTTATACATCTAAGCTTAAATTAATTGCTTGAAACCAAGTATAATGTGTGCTAAATATGATAGTATTAATCAAATAACAACATTCTAAGTTTCATAGAAGATTCTGTAATGATTTAAGCATTTTGTGTATATTGGTATGTTTGATATGTTTGTTCGGTGCAGCTACAGTTGATGCTTCTGCACCAGGGAAACAACAATTCTTCTACACTAAAGACATTCACAACTTAAGTGCTTATGCACTTAGGTGCTTCTGCATCATCCTGTGCGAAGGCTTATAACCCCACATTGGAAGAACCTCAATTCATACCACTGCACCAAAACTTTTATGACATCATGCTTAGTCACAAGGCACATGGAGATACATGCCAACATGCATAAGGAGGCGCCCACCATAAAGACATCATCATGAAAGGCTACTCATCTAAAGACACATGGTCTTCCATAATTGGACCTCCCTTGAGGATGAGTGCTGGACTTAATCTTCTCAATTAAAGATCAGGAAAGTAACCATAGTTAAGCCTCCTTAGGTTAACTTGGTTTCCAAGCAAACCCTCACTTGAAGGAAACCTCCAAGGCTATAAAAAGACCTCCACTTTTCACTTGAAGACATATCCAATTCCACATCCAATTTCATACATTTTAGATAAATTAGTAGTTAGTAGTAAGAAGGTGAGGAAGGAACTGACGAATTCTTCCTTCACTTCTTCATAGTTAGGTGAAGGAATCAGTGCATCTGCACCTAGTGCTTCTGCACCAATCAGAATATCATGCAAATGGACTTCAATCTGTGTAACTTCTACCTTATTGATTTCTTTTATATAATACATATTATTATGCTCTTTGCAGATTCTCTCTATTATATAATGTCTAATATGAGCTAAATTCCTTTAGTTGAGATGTTCTAACTTTATAATGAACTTTTGAGTAAGCTAATGTGCTTTTTAGTGTTGCACGCATTTTGGGTCTTGTGTTATACTACATCCATCTTATTTTAAGGTTGATCGCTTAGAATAAGTAGAGTTATATTCACAGACATGGTTTATAATTAGAAATCAAGACTAATAGGGGTGAGTGTTTTAGTAAAGGCTTTATTAACTTGTGTAATAAAGAAAACTTTGTTAAAACCATGTTAAGTCCTAGACATAGGATAACATAGTCCTTAGGGTGATACAGTGGGTACTTCAAAGGCAGGAGTGAACTTATTTAGCAAGCCCAGACATGGGAAGCATGACTCTGAAGAAAGTAGCTGAAAAGCACACACTCATGCAGCTGCACTCAATGCTTCTGCACCTTGGTGCATCTGCACCTTGGTGCTTCTGCATCACTTAAAAGCATAGAAACTCTCAAAAGAACATTATTTAGTAAAGACATCTCAACTATTCTCAACTGATTTCCTTCATCTTATTTTACATATTTGCATTCTGTTTTCACTTAACATAAAAACCCCAAATTTGTGAGTAGTGTAGTAGCACCAATTTATACATTCTAAACATACAAAAGTTTAACCAATCCCTGTGGGTTCGACCTTTCTTATCATTATATTACTTGTGTGACTGTGTATACTTGCACATATAAATCCACACCAAGTTTTTGGCGCCGTTGTCGGGGATTACCATTAATTTTTGTATTTTAGATTTATTGATTTGTGTTTTATTATTCTGGTAGTTTGTTTCTTAGTGCAGACACTAGCTTATGCACAGAACCAGAACACAAGAATTTGCATTGGATCCAGAGATAGAGAGAAGGTTCATAAAATTGCTTAGACTCCAGAGACAAAGCTGCAGGATCACCATGTCTCAGCATAGTGAAGAAGAAAGACCAGGTCCCAGTGGAGGCTCAATTAGAGGAGAGCCAAACTCACATCCTGGAGATGATCAATTCAACAACATGGGACCAATAGGTATGATTAAAGATAGAAATAGACCCATGAGGGATTATGCTATGTTTAATCATCAAAATATGCAAACTAGTATAGCAAGACCTCATGTTGATGCTGTTCATTTTGAATTTTTAAACCCATGATGTTCCAAATGCTACAAACAATTGGTCAATTTGGTGGATCTCTCCATGAGGATCCCCATGAGCATTTAAAACAGTTTCTAGAAGTATGTAGTAACTTTATCATTCCTGGTGTTAGTGAAGATGCATTTAGACTTAAGCTATTTCCATATTCTTTAAAAGATAAGGCTAAATCTTGGTTAAATTCAATGGAGGCTAATTCTATACATTCATGGAATGAAATGGCTGAAAAGTTTTTGTCAAAATATTTTCCACCCATCAAAAATGCCAGGATGAGAAATGATATTACATCTTTTAGAAAAAGAGAATTTGAATCATTGTTTGAAGCATGGGAAAGATGGAAAGAACTTTTAAGAAAATGTCCACATCATGGTCTGCCTATCATTATTCAAATGGAAATTTTTTATAATGGTTTAGAACCCCAAACCAGAATAATGGTTGATGCATCATCTGGGGGTGTGTTATTAAACCTGTCTTATAATGAAGCATGTGAATTGATTGATAGAATTGCAACAAACAGTTCCAGTTGGCCTACTGAAAGGGTAAGTGCCCAAAAGAAACCATTAGGGATACATGAAATCAGTGATGTATCAGCCCAGTTAGCCTCTTTGACTAACTTGTTCAAAAACTTCACTTCAACCAGTGCATCTGCACCTAGTGCAGCTGCACCAACAGAAAACACTACAGCAGCCATAGAACAAGCCCCTCCAGGTAATACAAGTTGTGTGTATTGTGGAGGAGGTCACTTGTATGAGGAATGTCCTAGCAACCCTGTCTCTGTAAATTATGTAGGATACAATAAGAATAACAACCCTTATTCCAACACCTATAACCCTGGTTGGAAGAACCACCCAAATTTCAGATGGAACAATTCTGGTGCATCTGCACCTAATGCATCTGCACCAGAAACACCACCAGGATTTCAATCTCAGAACAACCAAAGACAACAACCACCTGCCACTGATAACTCCTTAGAAGCCTTGCTCAAATCCTTCATTAGTGAAACTAGAGAATCTAGGCAAGCACAAGATGTATCCATAAAAAATTTGGAGAATCAAGTGGGACAATTGGCAACAGCTCTGTATCAAAGACCAACAGGTACACTACCATCAAATACAGAAGCCTCTACATCCCACAGACCAAGAAAAGAACAGGTGAAGGCCATTTCTCTCAGAAGTGGAAAGGATCTTACAGATAAACATGAGATTGAAGAGGAAGGTAAGGGAGAAAAAGAAAAAGAAAAAGAAAAAGAAAAAAATGAAAAAAATCTGCAAGATGAAGAAGCACCTGATGCTCCTGCATCTAAAGAAGTTCAACTGCCAAGGTTAGTTCCTAAATACCCTCCTCCTCCTTATCGTCAAAGATTAAAAAAGGCACATGAGGAGAAGCAATTCAGTAAATTCCTTGAAATCTTGAAGCAGTTACACATCAATGTTCCATTAGTTGAAGAACTTCAACAAATGCCTAATTATGCTAAATTTATGAAAGATGTGCTTTCAAAAAGGAAAAGATTAGGTGATTTTGAAACAGTTGCTATGTCTGAAGAATGTAGTCTCAATTTACTAAACAAAATTCCAAGGAAATTGAAGGATCTAGGTAGTTTTACAGTTCCATCACTAGTGGAAAATTGACTTTAAAAAGCATCATTTAGCATCGGTTGTTTAAACACCCGATGCTAAATGTAGACGCGGTGGCAATTTTGCAATTAAATGGAAGATTTCAATTTTCGTGCCTACTTTTAGCATCGTTTAAACAACCGATGCTAAATGTATGTGCGTTAGACATTTAGCATCGGGTGTTTTAACAACCGATGCTACAAGTGTTTGTCTGAGACTTTTAGCATCGGGTGTTTAAACAGCCGATGCTAAAGGTTCACAATTAGCATCGGTTGTTTAAACACCCGATGCTAAAAGTCTCAGACAAACACTTGTAGCATCGGTTGTTAAAACACCCGATGCTACAAAGGCGACTTTTATTATTTCGTTTCTACATCTCTCGCGTCTCTGAACTCTAAATCGCATAACTCTCTCATTCTCAATCTCTCGCGTCTCACCCTCTAAATCTTCTTCCTCACCAACCCTCTCATCTGAATCTTCTTCCTATTGTTGCGTTCTTCCTCGCCAACCCTCTCACCCTCTAAATCTTCTTCGTATTTTGCTCGCTCGCCGTCACCGTCACCGACGAAGAACGCTGATTTTTCTACACAGTCGCCATCACCGTCACCGTCGTTGCTCGCTTGTCGTCGCTGTTCGTTGCTCGTCGTCGCCGTCGTTGCTCTTAGCGCTCTTCGTCGCCATTGTCTTGCTCGTCGTCGCCATCTCCTTGCTCGCCGTCGCCTTGCTCACTCGAAATCCTAAGTTTCCATCTTCGAAACCCAAAGAGATCTTAGGTAAGCATCTCTGAAAATCAGTGTTTTGTTTTCGTTTTTCTTGTTTAATAGCAAAAATCACATCATGATTCGTTTTCGTTTTCTCTCGAAACCCTATGTTTTCATGATTCTGATTTTTACTAGTTTCTTTTCGTGATTCGTTTTTCTAGGTTTTATTGTGTTTGATTCTGTATAAATACATAGTATTGTTCACACTTTTCCAGTGTGTATATTTCTTGATTTGTTTTGGAGTGACTTGGATTCCCATTGCTGGAATGTTGTTCCCCCTGCCCTTCTTTTTGTTGATCACATTGAGGCAGCATATACTTCCCAGGCTGTTCAATCCACACCATCTTAGAGAAATACTAATAGGTAATGCTGAGATGCTAGACGAGTTAACTACTAATAGAGGAGAGTTGAAGGTCAGAACTATTAGCTTTAGTGAGGATAGAAATAATCAGGTTTATCCTGATGAAATGGGTCCACAGTCACAGATTGTTAGGGAAAGGTGATGAATGTGATATTACATGGTAATTGTGATTGTTGCAATCCCTGCAGCTCATAGTGTCTCCTCATTAAAGAAGGCAAAGATGATATCCATATACAGATGAAGATCAAGTTTTGCAATATAAATTTTTTAGCTGCTTTAATCAAGTTGTTTAGCCTGTCACAGTCTTATGGATTCTGTTTGTAAAACTAGATGAATAGTGAAAAGTCAGCTACAATCTATACCTTGCCCTGATTAAAATTTCAGTTTGTCCTCTAGTTATTGCACTACAAGAAAAACCTGTTTTATTGGGCTTGTGTTAACAAATGTGTAAGTATTTCTGTTTTATTGGTAGATAAATTATAAGTGATTATTTAGTCATTTAGTTTGCTTCTGTATTTCTGATAGATCATAATCCTGTAATGCAGGTTTCAACAAAACTGTTCTCCAAACTGAAGTAATAGGGGAGAATTTTATGGTTTATTATCACTGAGCTATGTTTGTTTCATTCCCAAGTAACTTTCCTACAAACACATGATTTTGTAGCCAAACTACATGGCTTGTATGGTTGTTATTGTCTTCATTGTGAAATTTTGAGATAAACCACTTTCGCTTCTTGTGTATGAATTAAGAGTGTGCACTGCATAGCAAGTTGATAATGAGTTAGAAGCAGCAAAAAGAGATTATTTACAGGCATCAATTGGCATTACAAAAACAAACGAGTTAATAATTCCAAAGTTACTAGATTGGTATTTATTTGACTTTGCAAAGGACTTGGAATCTTTGTTGGATTGGGTCTGTCTCCAGCTACATGTAGAACTGAGAAATGAAGCAGTTGAATGGATGATTTGTCATCTAGTAAAATTTACTAAATTGTGTAAAGTAGACAATACATGTTAACTACATATTTAGTGTGTATTGCAGTTTTGAATGTGTGATTTAATTTTTTTTTATTTTTTTTTTTAAAATTTCCGACGTATTTGCGACGACTTTGCGACGGCAATTTGTGACGGATTTGCGACGGGAATTTGCGACGGATTAGCGACGGATATATTTGCGACGGAAAAATCCGTCGCAAATATTTTGCGACGAGCGTTTTTGCGACGGAATTTTGTCCGTCGCAAATACCGTCGAAAATGTCATTTTGTGACGGAATTTCCTGCATTTGCGACGGATATTTCCGTCGCAAATCAGCGATTTTCTTGTAGTGTTGATATTCCTCGTGGTAATGCTTCCTAAGACGTTTTTTTGTTGCTGTGAACACCATAGTATCCTTTGTTAATACACAAAAGGAGCATTTGATAAAAAAAAAAAAGATTCTGTATAAATACATGTGTTGTTGTTCCTTGGTGAAAATTTGCTTTGATGGCTGAATTTGGTGCTGATTGGATGCTTATTGTGTTGCTAATTTCACTGTGTAGAGACATTCTGGGAAGAATGGAGAGTAACAAGTTGGGGAGAAAAAATAGGAATAAGTTGGGTGCTAATAATTTGTATCAGTTTTAGTTAGACATATTCAAGCTTTAGTTATTTGTGGAGTTGTTGTTCATGTTTCTGTGAAGAATCATGCTATTAAAAAGAACATTATTAATGAAGCTTTATGTTTACTATGTTGGTTTGATGTGATGGTTTGATTTGGTTTTAACAATACTTTGTCGATTATTTTGGAGCGTAGCCATGGATCGTAGTTGGATGCAAAGTAATCGTTTGAGTGATGAGTATGCGAAAGGAGTCGAAGAGTTTTTAACTTTTGCTCAAGCAAATCTTCCGAAAACTGATGTTCCCGAAACTGATGTAACTTATTCTTGCCCTTGTTGTAATTGTGTGAATCGGAATCCACAACCACCAAGTGTAATACGGGACCATCTCTTTGTTTATGGTATCTTACTCAGTTATACCACATGGATATGGCATGGTGAATCAACCGGAAACCCAAGTGTGTCCAAAAGTGAGAAAGTCGATGAAGATATGGATGATCGAATGGAGGACATGATACGTGACATTGGTCCTGAATCTTTTAAGCGAGCGCATGAATATGATTCTTTGTGCAAAGACAAAGATCAACCTCTGTATTTGGGTTGCACAAAATACACACGGTTGTCTGCTTCGTTAAAATTGATCAATCTGAAGGCGATACATGGGTGGACTGATAAGGGCTTCACTGAATTGCTTGAGCTGTTGGAAGACATGCTTCCCATAGGTAACACACTGCCAAAACGTACGTATGATGCGAAGAAGATATTGTGTCCGATGGGTGTGGAGTATAAGAAAATACATGCATGTCCCAATGACTGCATATTGTATCGGAAAGACTTTGAGAATTTTCATAAGTGTCCTACGTGTAATTGGTCGCGCTATAAAGTGAAGTCGGGTGAATCTAGTTTTGACGACAACAGCACAAAGGGTTCCCCTGCGAAGGTTTTATGGTATCTTCCAATAATACCTAGGTTCAAACGCTTGTTTGCTAATGCAAATGACGCGAAGAGCATTAGATGGCATGCAGATGAGAGGAAATGTGACGGACAGCTTCGCCATCCGGCCGATTCTTTGCAATGGCAGAAAGTTGATAATTTGTATCCGGATTTTGGCGCTGAGTCAAGAAATCTTAGGCTCGCACTTGCTTCAGATGGTATGAATCCATATGGTAATTTAAGTACGAATGATAGCTCGTGGCCTGTTCTCCTTGTAATTTACAACTTATCTCCATGGTTGTGCATGAAGCGCAAATATGTGATGTTATCGATGAGGATTTCTGGCCCGAGACAACCTGGTAATGACATAGATGTTTACCTTAGTCCATTGATTGAAGACTTGAGAAAAATGTGGGATGAAGGCGTAGATGTGTTTGACGGGTATTCTAATGAAACTTTCAAGCTGCGAGCCATGTTATTTTGCACGATCAATGACTTTCCTGCATACGGAAACTTGTCTGGGTATAGTGTCAAAGGGCATAAAGTTTGTTCTATTTGTGCAGAAGACACGTGTCACCATCAACTCAAACATGGAAGGAAGACTGTCTACCTTGGGCATCGGAAATTTCTCAAACCTAATCACAGATATCGTAAGTTGAAAAAAGCTTTTAATGGGTGCTCGGAAAATGACATTGCTCCGAATGCCTTGACCGGAGAAGAAGTCTATCAATTGGTTAAGGACATCAAAGTTGTATTCGGCAAAAAGCAGAAGCAGCCTAAGGAGAAAAGCAAGTGGAAGAAGAGGTCGGTGTTCTTTGATCTTCCGTATTGGTCCAATCTTGATGTAAGGCATTGTCTTGATGTTATGCACATCGAGAAAAACGTTTGTGATAGTGTCATCGGGACGCTTCTCAACATTCAAGGGACAAAGGATGGTATAAATTCTCGTCTAGATTTGCGTGAGATGGGCATAAGAGAACAATTACATCCAGTGGAACGAGGTAAAGGCACATATTTACCTGCAGCATGTTATACCTTATCAAGAAAAGAGAAAACGAGCTTTTGCGAGTGTCTACGGGGAATCAAAGTCCCACATGGTTACTCGTCAAATATAAAGCGACTCGTTTCAATGAAAGATCTCAAATTAGTTGGCTTGAAGTCTCACGACTGCCATGTCTTGATGCAACAACTACTACCTGTGGCAATTCGTGGCATCTTACCGAAAGATGTCCGATATACCATAACTAGGTTGTGTTTATTCTTCAATAGTAGATGTGCTAAAGTCATTGACCCTCAAAAATTGGACGAGTTGGAAAATGAGGCTGCTATTATCTTGTGTCAATTGGAGATGTTTTTTCCTCCCTCGTTCTTTGATATCATGGTTCATTTAATTGTTCATCTAGTTAGGGAGATTAGATTATGCGGCCCTGTTTATTTAAGGTGGATGTACCCAGTAGAGCGATACATGAAGATCTTGAAAGGGTATGTGAAGAACCAATATCGTCCTGAAGCATCCATTGTCGAAAGGTACGTCATAGAAGAAGCTATTGAGTTTTGTTCAGACTACTTGTCAGAAGCGAAATCTGTAGGACTACCAAAGTCTCGTTATGCAAGGAGATGCCAAGGTAAAGGTACACATGGGCCGGCCACTAAGAGCATGGGTCGAGCTGAAGTGCTTCAAGCACATTTGTTTGTTTTGAATAACACAGATGAGGTATTACCTTACTTGTCTCATCATAAAGAGATAGTAAAGGCCAAAAACCCTCGAATGAAAAAAATATCGTTATTGAACGAGCATAACAACACATTCATAGATTGGTTTAAATCACAGATTAAGAAAGATGCGAGTGCTTCTGAGACTTTGAGATGGTTAGCACATGACCCTTGCTTTAATGTCGTGTGTTGGAGCGGGTACGACATAAATAATTTTTCCTTTTACACAAAGTTGAAAGATGACATGAGTACCATGCCAAACAGTGGAGTTATGGTCATGGCTTCCTCAATGCACTTCTCTAGTTCAAAGGATGCTAATCCCGTACTCGCATCCATTGCTTACTTTGGTGTCATTGAAGAGATTTGGGAACTTGATTACCGTAAATTTAAAGTGCCTCTTTTTAAATGCAAGTGGGTTAACAGCAAAAGTGGTGTGCATACCGACGAAATGGGATTTACACTAGTGGAGCATGACAAGGTAAGTTATAATGAGGAACCTTTCATCATGGCTGACCAAGCAAAACAAGTATTCTATGTGAAAGATCCTTCTAACAGAAAGTTGTCAGTGGTCTTACAAGGAAAAATAGGAAGTGATGAAGATTCAAGTCTTACAATTTCTGAAACACCTTGTTTGTTAAAGCAAGTGCCTACTTTAGTTGATGACAATGAAGTTGACGATGAACATGCCACTCGCAATGATCATAATGAAGGGATTTTATATGAATGAGTTTAGATTTGTTCTTTTTTTGGAATCTATGAAATTGTATTGTTGAATACATTGGAAGTGCCTACTTTATATGATGTTACTGTTGGAGTTATCAATCTGAATACATTGGAACTTTTGCTCAATATCATTTTTGTATTTCTGCAACTTTTGCTCTAAGTCATTTTTGTATTTCTGCAACTTTTGCTCTAAGTCAGATTACTGTCTAGTTAGTATTTGTTGATGATATTATTTTTGTATTTCTGGAATTATCAATCTATGTTGAATATTTCTCCTTTGCATATTCAAGCTTTCACATATGGCAAATATGCTGTTTCTAGATTTGCCACAGAATGAAAAATGCTGTTTATGAGAATCTGTAGTGCATGTCAAGGATGAATATAAATTGCATTGATATACAACATTTGAACTTAAGGGCAAATATGCTGTTTCTAAGTCAGTTTTTTTTGTATTTCTGCATCTTTTTTTCAAAGTCAGATTATTCATTATTTGTTCTAACATTGCTGTCTGGTTAGTATTTGTTGATGATATTATTGATGATATTATTTTTGTATTTCTGGAATTATCAATCTATGTTGAATATTTCTCCTTTGCATATTCAAGCTTTCACATAGGGCAAATATGCTGTTTCTAGATTTGCCACAGAATGAAAAATGCTGTTTATGAGAATCTGTAGTGCATGTCAAGGATGAATATAAATTGCATTGATATACAACATTTGAACTTAAGGGCAAATAGGGCAAATATGCTGTTTCTAAGTCAGTTTTTTTGTATTTCTGCATCTTTTTTTCAAAGTCAGATTATTCATTATTTGTTCTAACATTGCTGTCTGGTTAGTATTTGTTGATGATATTATTGTTCTAACTGATATATTTTGTTTCCTTTGTTCAAACAGATATCATGGATGATTCCATTGCCGACTCTCCAAAAAAGAAAACTAGACGTCCGACATCATTAAGTAAGTTCACTAATAGGCTCCCAACAGGTCAAAAATATAGTGTGGCTGTTGATAGTAAAGGTGACCTTATTGGTCCGTATGCTAGCCAATTCAAGATCTATTTAGGGGTGGTTGCACGAACAAAAGTAAGCATATTGCACATGTCTTGGGATGAAGTTGATGCCGAGACAAAAAAGATTGCTTGGGATGATGTTAAGCAAACATTTGATGTTTCCGACAATGAGGAATTCAAGAAGACTTGGATGTCTCATATGAATCTTTGCTGGAGACAGTTCAAGACAAAACTCACCAGAAAATATGTCTTTGGCAATGGGGATAAGAACGGTGAAACAACTCCATGTCACAAGTATAGCGCCATATCTAACGAGACATGGGCCGCATTTGTAAAAAGCCGCACTACTCCGGAGTTTGTGGTATTGTTTTAAGTTTTAACCAAAAATATTTTAGTTTCTCAAACAATATTATGGATTTGTTATATATGTGGTGGTGTTTGTTCTTTGTAACAGGCTAAGAGAGAATCTGCCAAGAATATTCAAAAAAATAATCAATACAAACACACAATGGGGCCAGGCGGTTATAAAAAGTTGAAGAAGAATTTGAAGGAAGAACAAATAAAAAAAGTCAAGGAGGAGTCTGGTGATCCTGATTTGGAGGTGGAGCCTACATCTCCAGAGCGACATGAGCTGTGGAAGGCTGGCCGCAAAAACAAGTCTGGATCTTATATATCTGAGGAGTCAGCATTAGTTGGATCTAAGATTGTAAGTAAAATATTGTGAGGTTAACATGTCTGGATCTTGGTTTAATTAATTCAATTCTAACACGTGAAAGTTTTTGTTGTAGGACGAACTTACGGTTATGAGCAACCAAGGATCTTTCGTTCCGCGAGGAAAGAATGATATTTTGACTGCTGCCATTGGAACACCTGAGCATCCCGGTCGTTGTCGGGGAGTTGGAAAAGGTGTCGGGCTAAAGAAATACTTTGGAGGTGTGCAACGTTTTTCTTCGAGCAACTCAGAACTCAACAAAGAGGCATTCATGAAACAAGTCATGGAGGGCGTGGAAGTGATGGTGCAAGACCGAGTTAACAAGTTGTTGGCAGAGGTATATGTTTATGAAATAATAGTATATTTTTCACTATAAACAGATTGATTGAGATATGTATTTTTTAATTATTCAGCACCCTCAATCATGTGGAGGATGTCAAAATACGACTGTTCAGGTTCCCACTCCCATGACCACTGTTGGATCTAAGGGGAGCTGCGCACCATCTAATGGGGAGGAGGAGGAGGAGGAGGAGAAGGAGAAGGAGGAGGAGGAGGGGAAAATTGATTGGCTGAGAAAGATACATATAATTGCGTATGATGATAAGAGACATGCCAAGATAATGTTGGAGCATCAAAAACATGCGTGCTTTGTCTCCTTTAAAGAGATCACCGACATGGTTTCTGGTGAATAGTGGCTTGAGATGTTCCACTTGAGCATATGGTGCACGTAAGTAGTAAGATTTATTTGATTATGTAAATTTCTCGCGTTTCTACATATATTAGTCAATTTGATAGTTTTTCTTACGTGCCAATAGATATCTGTATCGTCAATGTGTTGAAAGGGGTACCGATGACTTGTATGGATTTGTGTGTCCACATAAGATGAACTTGAAAGGTATGACCAAACAGGAGGTTTCTGAAAATATTCAACAGATATTGACTACTACTAATAAGGAAGTATATGTGGCTCCATTTTGCAATAGGAACGTGATTACATATTTGAACGAATTGGTAATACATTTTTCTTGGTTTGTTTCTTAATTTTATGTTTATCAATGTTGTAGCAACCATTGGCAATTAGTTGTCCTACTCCCGAAGCAAAATACCGTTGTATGGATGTGTTCCTTATGTCGCCAACCAAGTAAAGCAATCAAAGAAATATTTAGCAAGTAAGTTTTTAATTGTTTATCATGGTTAGATTGTAATATTTGAACTTCGGTTTGAAATTTTATATCTAATTTATATTATGTTGTTATTAGAGCTGTGAAAGAGGATTCTACATCGGTCACCAAGTGGTTGTACCCTATAGTAAGTAGTTTAAAATATTGGGTTGATTTAATTTTGAGTGAATTCATATATGATATTTATTATATTCTTTTTTGGGTAACTTTGTTAATTCATTTGTATAGATGCCAATACAACCTAATGGTTTTCACTGTGGCTATTATGTGATGAGGTTTATGTTGACTATTGTGAGTGCCGGTATTGTTGATAATTGGGAGAAGGTATTAAATTTTGTTAAAGCAAATAGTTTTTCTTAATAGGTATTTGATAATTGGGAGAAGGTATAAAATTTTGAAATCTAATTTGTTTGAGTCACTTAAATTTGTAGGTATTTGATAACCCAAAGTCATACACCGATGCGGAACTTGAGGAGATTCGTCAGCTTTGGGCGAAATTCTTTTTGAAGATTCGTACTGAGCAAAAAGATACACTATTTCATTAACTTGTGTTCTCTAAATGTATTATGTGTTGAATTTGAAGGATACACTTTTCACTTGTTTTCTAGGTAGTTATACTTGTGTTCTCTAAACTAGTAGATAACCTGGAGTGGGCAGAAAATGGAAATGGGTAAATTCTATATAGTTTTCTAAGTAGTTATACTTGTGTTCTCTGTATAAACTGTTGACTCGAATTATCTCTGATGACTGGAATTATTAATTGATTGGATGACCGGAATTATCTCTGTATATAACAGGTATATTAGTTGACTGAATGAATTTAAATTGATTGGAATTGTCTCTGTATATATAACAGGTATATTAGTTGATTGGTATGGATAAAAAACAAAAAAAAATTTAAAAATTAGACATTTAGCATCGGTTGTATAGTATAACCGATGCTAAATGTCACTAACTAGTACATTTAGCATCGGCTTTATAGTATAACCGATGCTAAATGTACTAACTAGTGACATTTAGCATCGGTTATACTATACAGCCGATGCTAAATGTCACTTACTAGTACATTTAGCATCGGTTATACTATAAAGCCGATGCTAAATGTCACTTACTAATACATTAAGCATCGGTTGTATAGTATAACCGATGCTAAATGTACTACTTAGTGACATTTAGCATCGGTTATAGTATACAACCGATGCTTAATGTACTAGTAAGTGACATTTAGCACCGGTTATACTATACAGCCGATGCTAAATGTACTAGTAAGTGACATTTAGCATCGGTTGTATAGTATAACCGATGCTAAATGTCACTTACTAGTACATTTAGCATCGGCTGTATAGTATAACCGATGCTAAATGTACTAGTTATTGACATTTAGCATCGGCTGTATAGTATAACCGATGCTAAATGTCACTAACTAGTACATTTAGCATCGGTTATAGTATACAACCGATGCTAAAAGTCACTAGTAAGTGACATTTAGCATCGATTGTATAGTATAACCGATGCTAAATGTCCTAGTAAGTGACATTTAGCATCGTGTAAATAACCGATGCTAAATGTACAACATTTAGCATCGGGGGATTTAGCATCGTCGGATAACCGATGCTAAATGTCCAAAACACCCGATGCTAAATGTCTTTTCTGCACTAGTGCATTCTCAATTGGAAAATTCTATACAAGCCGTGCACTATGTGATCTAGGTGCAAGTATCAACTTAATGCCTAAATCCATATTTACACGGCTTGGAATTGGAAATGCTAGACCTACCATAGTAACACTTCAACTTGCTGATAGATCAATAGCCTATCCAGAGGTAATTATTGAAGATATTCTGGTTAAGGTTGACAAATTTGTGTTTCCTACAGATTTTGTCATTCTTGATTTTGATGCAGATAAAGAAGTACCAGTCATCTTTGGAAGACCATTCTTAGCAACTGGCAAAGCCTTGATTGATGTGCAAAAGGGAGAACCACCATAAGGGTGAATGATCAAGAAGTGAAATTTAGTGTAATGATTGCTCTGAAATATTCTACTGAGGAGAGTGAAGGGTGTTCAGCAATCAATTCTCTTGATCATCTAGTGCAGAAGCAATTCCAGAAGCAGTATGATAATCTCACCAGTGCACTTGCACCAGATGCAGATGCACCACCTGAAGAAGAAATCTTGGAAAAACACATTCTGCCAAGGAAAGAACCAACACAAAAGATATGGTCTAGAACTTTTGAATCTCTTAATTTAGAATACCCTAACCTTAAAAAGAATATACCCTCAATTGAACAACCTCCAAAATTAGAATTGAAAGAACTGCCCAAACATTTGAAATATGCTTTCTTAGGGGAAGGTGATGCACTTCCAGTGATCATTGCCTCTGACTTATCCTTAGAGCAGGAGCATGATCTCATTAGTACCTTAGGAAAGCATAAAAAAGCAATAGGTTGGAAGATGGCAGACATAAAAGGAATTAGCCCTTCAATATGCATGCATAGGATAATTTTAGAAGATAATTCTAAAAATTACATAGAAGGACAGAGAATACTAAATCCTATAATGAAAGAGGTTGTAAAGAAAGAAATCATAAAATGGCTAGATGCTGGAATCATATACCCCATATCAGATAGTGCATGGGTAAGCCTTGTACAATGTGTTCCAAAGAAGGGGGTGTGACAGTTATAGCCAATGAAAAAAAATGAGTTAATACCAACAAGAACTATTACAGGTTGGAGGATTTGTATGGACTAGAGAAAACACAATAAAGCCACAAAGAAAGACAACTTTCCGTTACCTTTCATTGACCAAATGTTAGATAGATTAGCAGGTAAGGAATTTTATTGTTTCTTAGATGGTTATTCAGGATACAATCAGATTGCAATAGAACCTGAAGACCAACAAAAAACCACCTTTACATGTCCCTATGGAACCTTTGCATTTAGAAGACTGCCTTTTGGACTTTGTAATGCACCCGCAACATTCCAAAGATGCATGATGTCCCTTTTCTCTGATTTCATTGAGCAATCAATGGAAGTATTCATGGATGATTTCTCAGTTTTTGGAGACACATTTCAATTATGTTTGTCAAATCTAGAAAAAATTCTCCCAAAATGTGAGGAAACAAATTTAGTGCTTAATTGAGAGAAATGCCATTTTGTAACACCCTGGTATTTTTATTTGTTAAAAACACCCAAGTGCACATTAAACATACATCAGAGATATTATTTCCTGCTCAGACACTGAATACCATTATAAATTTTTCGCTGAATAAAACAAAACAGTCTTATATACAAACAAGACCATACGGTACTCAGACCATAACCTGTCAGCAACTATGGTAGTCAGAGTCATACAGGAAAGCGGAATGAAAGTCAACATAATACAATGCCATAGCATTGTGATACATGGGCAACAGAAGGAAAATAAACTTAAACGTAAAACTAAGTCATCGTCCATCTCTCGGGGCCACCTACTCGTGCCTCTGAGTTTTCTTCTGTCCCTGTTTATCTGTAAAACAACAACATTTTAAACAGTGAGATACAATCTCAGTGAGTTCTACCGAGACCCCTACTAACTCTCTCGGTTCATTTAATAAATTCGTTTTAACTTAACACGGCACCGACTGCATGACTGCTAACCCCGGTAAACGTGTTATCACAGAGTGCGGCATCGACTGCATGACTGCTAAACCCCGATGTATCGCACAACAAACAAAGTGCGGCACCGACTGCATGACTGCTAAACCCCGGTGTATCGCACAATAATCTTTTAACATAACACCGACTGCGTAACCGCTAAACCCCGGTGAACCCCCCTACCAATAGTACATTCTCCTATTGGCATGGAGCCTAGGGTAAGGGATCATGACTGCCCCGCCTAGTATGTTATACATGGGTCGTCACCCAACTCGATATACTATATACGTATATCTACAATACTATGAACCCACGGTCCATCAAATCAGACAATCAATGAAACACTTTAATCCACCTTTTATAAAATCCAAGTTCACACTCGCACTCTAGTTGACCACTTTTCGACACCATTTTCAATATCAAAAACAGTTTATTTTGCCTTAAAACTAGAATATCCAGTTAGGCCTCTGAATAAGCTTTCCAACGCACTTTAGAACACCTCAATCGGGTTCCCGGATCAAAAGATATCGCGAAACGAAAAACAGTGTTTGGTTGCTGAAAATTCTGCCAACTGGCGCGCGAATGGCGCGTGGCGCGCAAACGGCGCGCGAGTTGACAGCCAACTTCTGTCCAGTAGCGCGCGAGTCACGCGCGGCGCGCAAACGGCGCGTGGACTGGCAGAACAGGGGTCCTGTCAAGTGCAGAATTTTTGCGATTTTCGCGAAATCCGCTATTTCGCTCAATTCCGATTTTTGTTCCGATCGAAAACAGATTTTACAACCAGCAAAATGAATCCAATACAACCCACACAATCAATCAATCCAATCCAAAAACTCAATCAAAACGAATTGTATTAAAACGCGATATATTTTCAAATAACGGTTTTCGTTCCAAAATCTCTCGAAATCAATTAACGTAAAAACTAACGAGACACAAAAACGTCCTAAACGTGAGTAAAACTCACCTTTGAAGCGAGAGTCGTTGTCGAGCCGAAATCACCGAAACACGGAAAATCCCCAATCGAACCCTAGGATCTCCAATCCGCTCCAAACTTCGAATTTAGCTTCAATCCGCTTACAACCGTTGTTGGGCTTGCTGCTAGACATGATTCAACCATGAAAATCAACTCAAACTCAGTTCACTATTCATCATCCCTCTCAAATTCGAAATCAAGAGAAAAGGGGAGAAATAAGGGTATGAGCTTACCTAGCTTGAGGAAATGGAAGGTGAAACAAGGATGATGATGAGGATGGAACTTTGGGATGGTTGGTGATGATCTTCTTCTTCTTCCTTTCTCCTCTCCTTTCTTCTTCTTCTTTCTCTCTTTTCTCTTCTTTCTCTTCTTTTCTCTGTTTCTTCTCTTCTGCGCTTTCTTTCCTTTTTCTTTTCTTTCTTTCCTTTCTTTTAATTAACACACACACACATATTTATTTAACTAATAAATAAGTGGTGGCGTGGTCCAATTACCATATTGACCCAAATTCCTTATTTCGATTCCAAAACTTCCTTGGTCCGTATTATTCGGTCAACGACCCTGTGACAACCAATAATTAATTTTTGCACTCAATAATTTTACCAATTAAGTACCAAATTAATTCAATTGGGTTTACATCCAAATAATTCGATTAATTATTTTGGGGATGTTACATTCTCCCCAACTTGAAAGAATTTTGTCCTCAAAATTTAGACACAACATACCTCAAGAGAACAAATACGGATACCGAGCCCGCATATCGTCCTCCAACTCCCAAGTAGCTTCCTCGGCGGAAAAACCATCCCATACCACCTTGACAATGGGAATTGACTTTGTCCGTAGCGTCCTCTCGCCACGCTCCATGATGTAATTCGGATTAGGTTGGAAGGACAAGTCCGGTCGAAGATCAATCGTTTCAAAATCTAACGGTTGACTTGGATCGGGAATGTACTTCCGCAGCTGAGACACATGGAATACATCATGCAAATTTGACAATGGAGGAGGCAAGGCGACGCGGTATGCAAGAGGCCCAACTCGCTCGATAATTTGGAAGGGTCCAATATACCGAGGACTGAGCTTCTTCACCCGTAATGCCCTACCTGTTCCAATTGTTGGTGATAATCTCAAAAACACATGATCACCTGACTCAAACTCTAACGGCCTTCTCCTTTTGTCGGCATAACTCTTTTGCCTACTTTGAGCAGCTTTCATTCTTTCCCTGATCTGGCGGATCTTTTCAGTAGTGTCTTGAATCACCTCAGGTCCTAACAATCGGTTCTCACCGACTTCCCACCAACACAATGGAGTTCTACATTTCCTTCCATACAAGGCCTCAAAAGGCGCCATTCCGATACTGGAATGATAACTGTTGTTATATGAGAATTCAACCAGTGGAAGATGATCCTCCCATTTCTTCCCGTTATCAAGTACCGAAGCCCTAAGCATATCCTCTAATGTCTGGATAGTTCTCTCGGTCTGACCATCGGTCTGCGGGTGATAAGCGGTACTAAGAAGTACTTTAGTCCCCATTACTTCATTCATAGCTTTCCAAAATCGAGAAGTGAATTTCGGATCTCGATCCGACACTATACTGGTAGGAACCCCATGTAACCTTACTATGTTCTTCAAATACACCTCGGCTAACTTGGATACTTTACTGCTAGAACGAACTGGAATAAAATGAGCTGATTTGGTTAACCGATCCACAACTACCCAAATGGAGTCGTTACCGGCTTGAGACCTTGGCAACGCCATTACAAAATCCATAGAAATATCTTCCCACTTCCATACTGGCACGTCAAGTGACCGTAACAGACCGGCGGGCTTCTGATGTTCTATTTTGACTTTTTGACAAGTCAAGCATTGTGATACGAATTCAGCAATTTCTAACTTCATTCCCGGCCACCAATACATCTGTTTTAAATCTCTATACATCTTGGTGGATCCAGGATGCACAGAAAATAAACTTCGGTGTGCTTCCTCTAGCACTTGCTTTTTAATACTCTCATCGTCGGGCACACAGATTCTACCGTTGAAACAAATAACTCCATCACTATCTTCGGTAAAGTCTGGCAACACTTTCTGTGATTGTAGCTTCACATCGATTTCTTGTGCTAAGCGAATAGAATCCCTTATGGAACTAGAGATCCTCATGTGGCTCAACACCAGCCGGCTCCTTTTTGGCTTTGAATCCAAATTTAAGTCCCGGAAAGACTCCAACAATTCCATTTCATGCATCATTAACCCTGCTATGTGAATGGATTTCCTACTTAGTGCATCAGCCACAACATTAGCTTTTCCCGGATGATACTTCAATTCGAAGTCATAATCCTTCAGAAATTCCACCCACCTTCTTTGTCTGTTATTCAGCTCCTTCTGGTCAAACAAATATTTCAAGCTTTTATGATCACTAAAGACTTCGAAACGAGACCCATACAGGTAATGTCTCCAAATCTTCAGTGCGTACACAATAGCCGCCAATTCTAAATCATGAGTCGGATAATTCTCTTCATGAGTCTTCAACTGTCTGGAGGCATAAGCTACAACTTGTTGGTTCTGCATGAGAACACACCCCAAGCCCTTCCCAGAAGCATCGCTGTAAATTTGAAAATCCAAAGACGGATCTGGAAGAATTAGGATTGGAGCAGAAGTCAACCTAACCTTCAACTCTTGAAAACATTCCTCACATTCGGCATTCCATATAAACGGTTGGGCCTTGCGAGTCAACCGAGTAAGTGGAAGAACCAATTGTGAAAAACCTTGGATAAACCTCCTGTAGTAACCGGCTAGACCCAAGAAACTTCTTATTTCGGTGACAGATGTTGGTCGTTCCCAATTCAACACCGCTTCTACTTTACTGGGATCCACCGCAACTCCCGATTGGGAAATCACGTGTCCCAAAAACTTCACTTCCGGCATCCAGAAGTCACACTTCGACGGCTTCGCATACAATTTCTTTTCTCGGAGGACGTTCAGAACAATGCGGAGATGTTGAACATGGTCCTCAATGGTCTTAGAGTACACCAAAATATCATCAATAAAAACTACCACAAACTGATCAAGGTACGTGTGAAACACTCGGTTCATGTAATCCATGAATACCGCTGGAGCATTAGTCAAACCGAAGGGCATCACTACGAACTCGTAATGTCCATACCTCGTACGGAAAGCTGTTTTCGGAATATCTAAGGCTCGTACCTTTATTTGATGATAGCCCGACCTCAGATCAATTTTTGAAAATACCACAGCACCTCTAAGTTGGTCGAGCAAATCGTCTATCCTTGGCAAGGGATATTTATTCTTGATCGTCACTTTATTCAATTGTCGATAATCTATGCACAACCTCATGCTACCATCCTTCTTTTTGACTAGCAACACCGGAGCACCCCATGGAGAGGCACTCGGTCGGATGAATCTTTTCGATATTAATTCCTCAAGTTGAGACTTCAGTTCCTTCAACTCTAAAGGAGACATTCTATAAGGAGCAATAGAGATTGATCCTGTACCAGGAATCAATTCTATTGAGAATTCTACCTCTCGGTCAGGAGGTAAGGATGAAACTTCTTCCGGAAAGACATCTAGAAATTCATTTACCACTTGCACAGATGACAAATCTAAACCCGTTTCAGTAGATGCAGACAACATAATAAGAATAGCTTCCGCACCTTGGAATAATGACTGGCTTGCTTCGGTGTAAGAGATCGTCGCTTCAGAATCTGCCTGTGTCAATCCTACGGATTCGGAGGCGAAGCTAATAGTTCGATCGGCACAGTTGATTGTTACATGATTTTCAGCCATCCAATTCATACCCATAACAATGTCCATGCTTCTCATAGGCAAGCAAATAAATTTCACAACAAACTGTCTGTCGCCTATGACAAGTAGGCAATTTTCACATAATGATTGGGTCTGGACACGACCCTTGGCAGCAGTTAAAATAGTTATCGGTTCGGATAGCTCAGACAATGCTAATCCCAACCGATCCACACATGCTTGTGAGATAAAACAGTGAGTTGCACCAGAATCATATAAAATATTGACTGAATTATTAAAAAGAGATCCCGTACCCCTCAGAAGATTATCAGTAGGTGTGATGGTTCGAGCATCTAGAGTGTTGATTCGCCCCTGACTAGGAGCATTTGGTGCTCTTTGCAGATTCTTCTTTGTTGGGCACTTATTTGCATAGTGTCCCTCTTCATTACAGACATAACACCGATCAGATCTTGATGGGCACTCGCCACGGTGATACCTTCCGCACTTATGACAATTTTTAAACCTCGCTGGGTCGGCCGTTTGCACCTGCTTCCCTTTATAATTACCACCCCTGCCTGAGTCATGTTTAGGACCCATCTGAGAACTAGATGATCCAGCGTTCCTCTTGCTCTGATGGAATGCCTTTCTGCTTGCATACAACCTTGACAAATCACTTTCGGCGATATAAGCTTGTTGTACCATTGCTGCATAGTTGGTTCTCGGAAAAGAACTGAGACTTTGAGCAATATCTTCTCTCAACCCATATTTGTACTTGTCAGTTTTCCATTGGTCACTTGGGGCATATCCAGCTAAACCGAAGAATTGATACAACTCTTCAAATTTAGCCGTGTATTGGCCCACGGTCAATCCTCCTTGTGTAAAAGTCAAAAACTCATTTTCCTTATCCAACCTCATAGCCGTGGGGAAGAATTGTTCTAAAAATGATGTTCGGAAATTGTCCCAAGTCGGGGGAGTTCCCATTGTCTCCATCATGGCCCTAGCATTTGTCCACCAGTTATTGGCCTCTCCCTTCAACATATGGGATGCCAACCTCAACTTGTCTTCATCGGTCACTTGCATTGTTACAAAGATCTTCTCAATGTCATCCAGCCAATGTTGTGCTCTCATGACATCCGGCCCACCTCTAAACTCGGAGGGCTTCATTTTCAGGAACTCTGTGAAAATTCTCCTTGGGTTCACTTGTGGCTCTGGAGCTTGATGCTGCTGAGCATTTTGCTGTAGGATTTGTTGCTGCTGATGCATAAGCATCATGTCTTGCATCATTTTCTGCTGGTTCTCAATGACATTCTGCATCCACTCAAAATTTGGATCAACAGGAGGAGGAACGCCTCTACCTCTTCTGGCCATGATTCTGCGAAATATGCACAAAGTATTAAGTTGATCAAGCTCAATGTCTAATAGCATACTAAGAAAATCACGACTGGAAAAGCAAAGACCCTATAAGCTAAGTCCGACTAGGTCGAACCGCTCTGATACCAATTGTAACACCCTGGTATTTTTATTTGTTAAAAACACCCAAGTGCACATTAAACATACATCAGAGATATTATTTCCTGCTCAGACACTGAATACCATTATAAATTTTTCGCTGAATAAAACAAAACAGTCTTATATACAAACAAGACCATACGGTACTCAGACCATAACCTGTCAGCAACTATGGTAGTCAGAGTCATACAGGAAAGCGGAATGAAAGTCAACATAATACAATGCCATAGCATTGTGATACATGGGCAACAGAAGGAAAATAAACTTAAACGTAAAACTAAGTCATCGTCCATCTCTCGGGGCCACCTACTCGTGCCTCTGAGTTTTCTTCTGTCCCTGTTTATCTGTAAAACAACAACATTTTAAACAGTGAGATACAATCTCAGTGAGTTCTACCGAGACCCCTACTAACTCTCTCGGTTCATTTAATAAATTCGTTTTAACTTAACACGGCACCGACTGCATGACTGCTAACCCCGGTAAACGTGTTATCACAGAGTGCGGCATCGACTGCATGACTGCTAAACCCCGATGTATCGCACAACAAACAAAGTGCGGCACCGACTGCATGACTGCTAAACCCCGGTGTATCGCACAATAATCTTTTAACATAACACCGACTGCGTAACCGCTAAACCCCGGTGAACCCCCCTACCAATAGTACATTCTCCTATTGGCATGGAGCCTAGGGTAAGGGATCATGACTGCCCCGCCTAGTATGTTATACATGGGTCGTCACCCAACTCGATATACTATATACGTATATCTACAATACTATGAACCCACGGTCCATCAAATCAGACAATCAATGAAACACTTTAATCCACCTTTTATAAAATCCAAGTTCACACTCGCACTCTAGTTGACCACTTTTCGACACCATTTTCAATATCAAAAACAGTTTATTTTGCCTTAAAACTAGAATATCCAGTTAGGCCTCTGAATAAGCTTTCCAACGCACTTTAGAACACCTCAATCGGGTTCCCGGATCAAAAGATATCGCGAAACGAAAAACAGTGTTTGGTTGCTGAAAATTCTGCCAACTGGCGCGCGAATGGCGCGTGGCGCGCAAACGGCGCGCGAGTTGACAGCCAACTTCTGTCCAGTAGCGCGCGAGTCACGCGCGGCGCGCAAACGGCGCGTGGACTGGCAGAACAGGGGTCCTGTCAAGTGCAGAATTTTTGCGATTTTCGCGAAATCCGCTATTTCGCTCAATTCCGATTTTTGTTCCGATCGAAAACAGATTTTACAACCAGCAAAATGAATCCAATACAACCCACACAATCAATCAATCCAATCCAAAAACTCAATCAAAACGAATTGTATTAAAACGCGATATATTTTCAAATAACGGTTTTCGTTCCAAAATCTCTCGAAATCAATTAACGTAAAAACTAACGAGACACAAAAACGTCCTAAACGTGAGTAAAACTCACCTTTGAAGCGAGAGTCGTTGTCGAGCCGAAATCACCGAAACACGGAAAATCCCCAATCGAACCCTAGGATCTCCAATCCGCTCCAAACTTCGAATTTAGCTTCAATCCGCTTACAACCGTTGTTGGGCTTGCTGCTAGACATGATTCAACCATGAAAATCAACTCAAACTCAGTTCACTATTCATCATCCCTCTCAAATTCGAAATCAAGAGAAAAGGGGAGAAATAAGGGTATGAGCTTACCTAGCTTGAGGAAATGGAAGGTGAAACAAGGATGATGATGAGGATGGAACTTTGGGATGGTTGGTGATGATCTTCTTCTTCTTCCTTTCTCCTCTCCTTTCTTCTTCTTCTTTCTCTCTTTTCTCTTCTTTCTCTTCTTTTCTCTGTTTCTTCTCTTCTGCGCTTTCTTTCCTTTTTCTTTTCTTTCTTTCCTTTCTTTTAATTAACACACACACACACATATTTATTTAACTAATAAATAAGTGGTGGCGTGGTCCAATTACCATATTGACCCAAATTCCTTATTTCGATTCCAAAACTTCCTTGGTCCGTATTATTCGGTCAACGACCCTGTGACAACCAATAATTAATTTTTGCACTCAATAATTTTACCAATTAAGTACCAAATTAATTCAATTGGGTTTACATCCAAATAATTCGATTAATTATTTTGGGGATGTTACACATTTTATGGTACAAGAAGGCATTGTGCTGGGTCATAAAGTGTCAAAAAAGGGCCTGGAAGTGGACATAGCCAAAATTGAGGTCATTGAAAAATGGCCACCTCCAACAACTGTCAAAGGAATTAGGAGCTTCTTAGAACATGCAGGCTTCTACAGAAGATTTATCAAAGACTTTTCAAGGATATTACACTCCTGCAATTGGATACACCTTTCAACTTTGATGAACCATGTATGGAAGCATTCCAAAAACTCAAGAAGGCATTGGTGACTGCACCAATAATTGTTACACCAGATTGGAGCAGACCTTTTGAATTAATGTGTGATGCTAGTGACTTTGCTGTGGGAGCAGTCTTAGGGCAAAAGTATGATAAAATCGTTAATTCTATTTATTATGCTAGCAATACATTAATTGAAGCTCAAATGAACTATACTATAACAGAAAAAGAACTATTAGCAGTGGTGTTTGCATTTGACAAATTTAGGTCTTACTTGGTTGACACCAAAGTTATTGTCTATACTGATCATTCTGCCATCAAGTATTTAATTTCTAAAAAAGATGCAAAGCCAGGGTTAATAAGATGGTTCTCCTCCTTCAAGAATTTGACCTTGAAATCAGAGACAAAAAGGGGGTGGAGAATCAGGTAGCTGACCATTTATCTAGACTTGAAAGTGAAAGAACAGGTACACAGAAGGGAGAGATCAAAGAAAGTTTTCCTGATGAAAAATGGTTAGCAATTGATGTAACAACATCCAGTGCTTCTGCACCTAGTGCAGATGCACCGGGTACAGATGCACCATGGTTTGCTAACATTGTTAACTTTCTTGTGAGCATAGTAGTACCAGTGGACATGACATACCAACAAAGAAGGACATTCTTCCACATAGTCAAACAGTACTAATGGGACGATCCATTTCTCTATAAAATGTGTCCAAATCAGTTGATGAGCAAATGCATCCCCCAAGAAGAACAGAAAGCAGTGCTTCTGCACTGCCCTGCTGCACCATATGGAGGCCACTTTGGAAGCAACAGAACAGTAGCTAAGACATTACAGTCTGGTTATTTTTGGCCTAGTCTATTTAAAGATGCATATTTAATGGTCAAAACATGTGACAAATGTCAAAGAGCAGGTAATATCTCTGAAAAACATGAAATGCCCAGGACCAATATTTTAGAAATTGAACTTTTAGATGTATGGGACATGGATTTCATGGGTCCTTTTCCACCTTCTTTTGGCAAACAATACATCTTAGTAGCTGGTGACTATGTGTCCAAATGGGTAGAGGCAGTAGCATTGCCTAATAATGATGCTAAATCTGTTAGCAAATTCCTTATGAAAAACATTTTTACAAGATTTGGCAACCCAAGAGCAATCATCAATGATGAATGCTCACATTTTTGCAATAAACTCATTGAAAATCTGCTTGCAAAATATGGGATTAAGAACAAAATTGCTACAACCTACCACCCACAGACAAGTGGACAAGCTGAATTATCCAATAGGGAGATTAAAAGAATGCTGGAAAAAATGGTTGGACCAGCAAGAAAATATTGGTCTTTGCACTTAAATGAAGCATTATGGGCATATAGAACTGCATTTAAAACACCATTCGGTATGTCCCCCTATAGGTTAGTTTATGGAAAAGCATGTCATCTACCTGTTGAGTTAAAAAATAAGTCATATTGGGCTATGAAAAAGTTGAATTTTGATCACAGCAAGGCAGGTGCACAAAGTTTTTTGGAATTGAATGAATTAGAAGAATTTAGGCATTTCTCTTATGAGAACGCAGAAATTTACAAAACCAAAACCAAGACATGGCATGACAAGAAAATCCAAAGAAGAGAGCTTAGAGAAGGAGGAATGGTCCTATTATATAACTCCAGGTTGAAATTGTTCCCTAGAAAACTTAAGTCAAGATGGTCAGGACCATTTAAACTAGTCAAAGTCTACCCCCACGGTGCAGTTGATTTATATGATGCAGCCACAAATACCACTTTCAAGGTAAATGGCCAAAGGGTGAAAATGTACTATGGTGAGCATGTGGTGAGAGACAAATTCACCACGGATGTTCAAAATCTCTGAGATTAGGCAATTGGTATCTATTTATTGATTGCTCCATTTTTCCCACATCACACACATACACACTGTCCAAAGACAGATTGATCCTTTTGGATACAATCTTAACAACTGATAATGTGGATGTGGGGAAGATAATCAATAAGCAGATTCTAGATTGTGCAGCAAGGAAAGAAGGATTTTTGTTCTTTCCCTGCTTGATAACTGAGCTGTGTATGAAACAAGGGGTGGATATCCGTTCTGACGAACACAAACAGAGGAAGTACCCTCCCGGCCCACTATCTGCTGAGATGAAAGAAAGAACCAAAATCAAAGTTGAGGAAACTAGTCTGGTGCAGAAGCACCAGGCAGTTTGGAAATTTCAGCAAGAACAGCATGATTGGCTACAACTGAGGTTGATTGAGATATACAGGTACCAACTCAGATAGAAACCCCAGTGTTCCCAACACGGGTCTTTCAGAATCCAGAAGATGAGGAAGAAGAGGAAAAAGAGGAAGAGAAAGAAGAGGAGAATGAGGAAGAGAGGGAAGAAAGTGGAGAGGAAAATAAGAAGAAGAAAGTCATGAATAGAAAGAGGGAGACAAAAAGGAAGCAGAAAGGGAAGAAGAAGAAAAGTGAGGAAGAAGAAGAAGAGCTGTTAAGTGAAGAATTAGCAGAAACCGAGGAGGATGAAGCAATAACCAGAATGGTAAGGCAGATGGAGAAAAATGAAGATGAGGAGGATGATGAAACCACCACTGAAAGCAATGGAAAAAGTGGGGAAGAAGAAGAGCAGAACATAAGTATGGAGGAAGCTGTGAGAAGAAAATATGAAACCAGGCCCCAGCAAGAACCAGTGCTCACCCATGTTACTCCACAAACCAACCCCCAACCAGAAGACAACTCAACATCACCCTCCACTGGAAAAACACCTACACCACCATCACCTAAATCACCATCACAATCATCCCACCACCACCCATCACCCAAGAAACACATTCTGAAAAAGAACCATCACCCACCCATGAGAAAACCCCACCCCAAGCCACTGAACAAACAATTAGGCTACTAACATTTTGCTTGAGAAACAATCATTGTATATCATTCAAGAAGAATCCATTGAAGAAGAAGAAGAAACCAGCTCTGAGGAAGAAGACCTACCAGCAGCAGAAGACCTACTAGCAAGTCTTGTCAGATACCTAGGACTATTGTGAGCAAACGCTCCTCCTGGTGCTGCCATTGGTTCCTTTTGAGCTTCGGATGAAGTTGAAGTCGAAGTTGAGGACTCCTTTTGTTGTTGTCTTTGCTTAGCTAGTTGCTTTTTCTTTCTTGTCTTGCTATTGTTTTTCCTAGCCGTTTTCTCGATTTCTGGATCAAACAATAGTTGCTCGATGGGAGTCTTACCTCGCATAAACAAAATTTCAGCAACTAAACAAACAAATTAGTCAAACAAAAGGTTTTAAAATTAAATAAGTTCTATTTACAAATATACTTGCTTAAGATCATAAAAATCTATTGCAATGCTTAAATATCTAGCGCAAGTCCCTGGCAACGGCGCCAAATTTTGATAACACTTTTTCGTAACAGCGTTATACTCGTTCTAATACAATAGTATTAGGTATCGTATCCACAGGGACTTGGTGATATTATCGGCCGTTCGATTAGATTTTCAAATCTTAAGTTAGGAAAAGAAAGTTGTTTGTTGTTTTGTAAACTTCGAAACTAAAAACGATAATTTGATAAAGTAAAGTAACAAGTGATAGAAAGATGTTGAGATTAGATTTCATTAACTTATTCCAATGCATTTAATTGATTCATATATATAACTCTATTTTACTCATTGATTTATCATCACCATATCATCCAACTTAACTAATTCCTTAGGTTAAGTGAAATCAACAACTAGTTTGCATAAATAAAGATTCCTCAACTATTTAAGCAAATAGTAGCATTAAGATTAGGTGATATATTGACTAGAAAACGTGATTCTATTCCTAGATATCAAGCTTAATAGGTGATTGAATTTAAGGCACAACCAAAAGCTTATTTTCCAATACAACTTTAGATTCATAGATCAAGTATAGGTGATCAAACTATAACAAGCATTAAGCACAAAATTCAATCACTAAATCAATTCGTAAAAAGAGATATATATTACTGAATTAGGTTCAATACATGGATATAAGATAACTAAACCTAACCTCAACAAAAGAGAGTTTAGCTACTCATTTTCATGATAGCTATGATACAAAATAAAAAGAGATGAAAAACCTCAAGAATGTAGCACCCTTGATCCCTCAAGATGATGCTCCAAGCTTCAATTCTTCAGTTCCTTTTGATCTCTCCTTCAGTGTATGACTATGTATTTCAAAATATGATGATCTTAAAGTTCAGAAATGAAGTCCCTTTTATAGGAAAAATGGTTAGCTAAGCTAAGGTCTGTTGTCGCTTAGCTAACAAATGGTGTGTTGTTGCCTTTGCATTCCCTTTCTTGTTAGCTAAGCTAAGGGTTAAGATTTCTTAGCTAACAAGACTTGTGTTGCATTCTCCTTCTTCTTAGCTAAGCTAATGCTTGATGTTTCTTAGCTACAAAATTGTGTGTTGCATTATCCTTCTTGTTAGCTAAGCTAAGGCTTGATGTTGCTTAGCTAACATTCTCTTTCTTTTTAGCTAAGCTAAGAAATGGAGTTGCTTAGCTAACAATAGCCACATTTACTTTCTCTCTCTTGTTTAGCTAAGCTAAGACATGAAGTTGTTTGGCTAACAAAAGGTGCGTGGCCTCTTCCGATGTGTCTCTTTCTTCACGGTGAAGCAACGCTACTCTGGTTAAGCGAATGTTAGCTTTAGCTGCTCCCAGTATCTTCTGATTTTGCTTCTTTTTTGCTTTTCTTTAGACCTTGCTTAACACCTAACTGCACAACTTTTCATATAAAAGGATAACTTCATAAAAGACACATGCATTTACTATTTTTGTAATATTCACTAATATTTATGGAAAAAGTTCAACTAATTTGTATTTAAGTCAAATAAGTGCTTGTAAATTCTTTAGAAATTTGATGTAAATCAAGCACTTATCAACCTAGTGCAGAAGCACCTCAAGATGTTCCAGCTATGACAATCATACCCAAGAATAAATAAGACACTGTCAAGCTTGTGCTGGAAGAGCTAGCAAAGAAGAAGAAAGAAGAACTGGGCAACACCCAGAAATTCTTCAAGAAGCCTGTTGAAGTTTCAAAGGTTGTGGTGGAAACAATAGGTGAAGGAAAGAAGACTGCTGTACAAGCAACTGAGGAACCTGCTGAAACAACTGATGAACCTGCAGCAAAAGAAGTTGAGGAGACTGAACCAGCAAAAGAGGAGGTTGGTGCAGCTGCACCTGGTGCAGATGCACCAAAAGTTGAGGAAGCAAAGAAGAAAAAGCCAAAGGTTAAGCACATGCCCATGAGAACCAGTTCAAGGATCAGGAGTGGTGCCAAGAAAGAGTAAACTTTTTAATGTTGTTATTATTAAAAACTGCTTTTATGTTTTTGGAGATCCCAGATGTATTAACCCCCCTCGCCATTTTGGAACAAAAATTACACTTTCTACTCAACTTAGAGCAGTGGGGACACTGCTCAACTTTAAGTTGGGGGAGAAAAACACTTTTAAATATGCATGTACTGATATGTTTTAATTAAGTATCTATGTCTGTATTTTGTTGTTTACCTATATGTGCATATTTTCAAATTTTTGATGCAATCATACAAAGCTTCTTTGAAAAATTTAGAAAACAGCTTTACAAAAACATAAGTAACATAAAGCTTTAGTTTGAAGTGCATCAAGTTGTTTTTTAGGATTTGATAATTTTGAAGCATGCTCAGCTTAAATTCTTTTTTGCAAAACTTAGCCAAAAATCCATTCTTTGAACTAATTTTTAATGATTAAAGAAAGAAAAAGAAAAAACCTTATTTTTCCCCAAATGACCAATTTTTATTATCACTTTGACACATCAAAACTGAGTTTCTGAAAGGAACCTTGCTATTTGAAAAACTATCTAAGGCAAGAGGAATCTTTAGAAAACCATGGTCAAAAACAAATTTGTTCTAAAAATATAGAAGAGCATAAAGAAATAAGTTTGGGGGAGTTTACATGGATACTGAGGCTGAGTATGAGAAACTTAGAGAAGTCAGCACAAAAGGTTACCAAAATCACTACAAAAGAGCCAAAATGTTACAACTAGCTATATATATTTGCCCAAATCATCAAACTGAACCTGTTCCAAATAATGCATTTGGTTTGAAAAAGAAAAACAGCAAAATACAAAAAGAAAAGAAAGAAAAAGAAGAAAAGAAAAAAATAAACCAAAGAAAAAAGTATGCATAAGGAGGTCAGTGAGGAGGGCAACATATGCTACAAAATCTGGAAAAAGTAGTATCAAATGCTTCTGCACCAAAAAGAATAGAAAATAGTGTTTCTTCACTTCACAAAAATACCCGGTGCTTCTGCACCAAAACAAAAGAGCCACCAAAAATAAGAACAGTGCATTTGACTCAGCAGTTTTGAAATACTCAACAAAGTACTTAGTTGTGCTTAAAGACCCCCCCAAGTCTTGAAGATGTTGTTAGTCTAGTCTATATTTTGAACCATCTTTATTTTTGACCAAACGTGATCTAAACTTTTCAAAAGGTGAAGAGAAACTTCTCACTTAGTTTTTGGAACTGATTGGATCTCAGTGGAGCGCACACATTCACATAAAAGAGTTTTAATAAACCTTGGATGTTTGGGAAATCAAAGGCACAAAGCCAAAAATGTCTGAAAATTGAAGTTCAAATAAATGAGAAATCATTTTTCTTGAAAAGAGATGAGCTGATCTGATCTTCTCAATTTATGAAAATCTTAGTTGTATTTTCCTTTTGTCATTGCTTGAGGACAAGCAATGGATTAAGTTTGGGGGTGTGATAACTCTATTTTATATAGAGTTATTTATACATCTAAGCTTAAATTAATTGCTTGAAACCAAGTATAATGTGTGCTAAATATGATAGTATTAATCAAATAACAACATTCTAAGTTTCATAGAAGATTCTGTAATGATTTAAGCATTTTGTATATATTGGTATGTTTGATATGTTTGTTCAGTGCAGCTATAGTTGATGCTTCTGCACCAGGAAAACAGTAATGCTTCTACACTAAAGACATTCACAACTTAAGTGCTTCTACACTTAGGTGCTTCTGCACCTAGGTGCTTCTGCACTTAGGTGCTTCTGCATTATCCTGCGCGAAGGCTTATAACCCCACATTAGAAGCACCTCAATTCATACCACTGCACCAAAACTTCTATGACATCATGCTTAGTCACAAGTCACATGGAGACACATGCCAACATGCATAAGGAGGCGCCCACCATAAAGACATCATCATGAAAGGCTACTCATCTAAAGACACATGTGTTGGACTATATGATAACCTTAGAGGGGGGGGGGGGGGGGTGAATAAGGTTATACGCTAAAAATGAATTCTTTTTGGTTTTTCAAAACATTAACAATGCTCGTTTAAATTCACAACTACAGTGAAATATTACGCTAACGTTACTATTATCTAAATTCATGATAAACATATATTTATATTGAACGCAGCGCAGAGATATCAATTATAACAAAAGACAAATATAAGCGATAAACAAAGTAAAGAGAGAAGGGAAAGAGATACACCGTGATTTTTACGAGGTTCGGGATAAAACCCCTACGTCCTCGGCCTCCGGCTTTGCAACCTTTGGACTTGATGACAACCACTATATGAGAAGAACCTCTTCAATGTTTTACAAGCAAGCAACTTCCCTATAGCTAATCTCAATTATCCCAAATTGAGAACTCGAGCTCCCCGCTAAGGATTTCGCAACAACTCAATCTCCCCGATTGAGTTACCCAAGAACGCTTCTCAGGATTTCACAATAGCCAAGTAGAAGATGAATACAATATAGAAATCTATGAACCAATTACTCCAATAGTATAACATTATAGTAGATGAGAGAGATGAGTGATTTGGAAGAAAATGCAGAACTTTAAAAAAGATTTGATAATGAAAAGATCTTTTTCTCTTTTTTTGCGATTTGTGATGTTGTGTTGTAGTGGTGTGTTGGATCTGTGAATCCAAGCTCCCTATTTATAGAGATCATAAAAAATTGACCGTTGAGTGAAATACACAAACACCATAATCGATTATGTGCTCTGTAGTGAGTAATGACATAATCGATTCTTTTCTTTAAATGGAAACAAGTGATAATCGATTATGTGCTTAAAACAAGGAGAGGCATAATCGATTATGTGCTTTGAATAACCTAGGATGATAATCGATTGTTTGCTCTGAATAAGGAAGTAGATAATCGATTGTTTCAAGGAAGGAAGCAAGTAATCGATTTTATACTCCAATGAATTGAGTATATAATCGATTTTATACTTCAATGAAACAAGATAAAATCGATTCTTTCCTTAAAAAACATTTTCTCATGTTATGCCTTTGCATGCATGCTTTTGTATAAAATATTTTTTAAGCTTTTAACACAACAGTTTTATTTTTTAAAACATCATCTCTCAACTACTAAAAGTTATAGAATTAAAGTGATAGGATCTTACACTTTGTCCTATCAAAAGCAAATTAACAATTAGGTCTTCTTTGAACTTTTAGTAGCTTCTCCTCCAAGCTGCTGCACTTTAAGATATCCTGCTCTTTGATTCATGTCCTGTACTTTTATACAACTGTAACCATTAGTAGACAAAACGAAATTTGTTATCATACAAAACAAAGAGTGTTTGTCCTTGGTTCAACAACATGGTCTTCCATAATTGGACCTCCCTTGAGGATGAGTGCTGGACTTAATCTTCTCAATTAAAGATCAGGAAAGTAACCATAGTTAAGCCTCCTTAGGTTAACTTGGTTTCCAAGCAAACCCTCACTTAAATGAAACCTCCAAGGCTATAAAAAGACCTCCACTTCTCACTTGAAGACATATCCAATTCCACATCCAATTTCATACATTTTAGATAGATTTTAGTAGTTTCTTTTTTGTATTTTATTTCTTCTTTAAATTAGTAGTTAGTAGTAAGAAGGTGTGGAAGGAACTGACGACTTCTTCCTTCACTTCTTCATATTTAGGTGAAGGAATCAGTGCATCTGCACCTAGTGCTTCTGCACCAATCAGAATCTCATGCAAAGGGACTTCAATCTGTGTAACTTCTACCTTATTGATTTCTTTTACATAATACATATTATTATGCTCTTTGCAGATTCTCTCTATTATATAATGTCTAATATGAGCTAAATTCCTTTAGTTGAGATGTTCTAACTTTATAATGAACTTTTGAGTAAGTTAATGTGCTTTTTAGTGTTGCACGCATTTTGGGTCTTGTGTTATACTACATCCATCTTATTTTAAGGTTGATCGCTTAGAATAAGTAGAGTTATATTCACAGACATGGTTTATAATTAGAAATCAAGACTAATAGGGGTGAGTGTTTTAGTAAAGGCTTTATTAACTTGTGTAATAAAGAAAACTTTGTTAAAACCATGTTAAGTCCTAGACATAGGAAAACATAGTCTTTAGGGTAATACGGTTGGTACTTCAAAGGCAAGAGTGAACTTATTTAGCAAGCCCAGACATGGGAAGCTTGTAACGAAACTCTGAAGAAAATAGCTGAAAAGCACACATTCATGCAGCTGCACTCAATGCTTCTGCACCTTGGTGCATCTGCATCACTTAAAAGCATAGAAACTCTCAAAAGAACATTATTTAGTAAAGACATCTCAACTATCATTCTCAACTGATTTCCTTCATCTTATTTTACATATTTGCATTCTGTTTTCACTTAACATAAAAACCCCAAATTTGTGAGTAGTGTAGTAGCACCAATTTATACATTCTAAACATACAAAAGTTTAACCAATCCCTGTGGGTTCGACCTTTCTTATCATTATATTACTTGTGTGACTGTGTATACTTGCACATATAAATCAACACCAATGCTTGCCTGTTCCTCTGTGACCTTCTTATTGGTACCTCCGCATTAGGCAACACTAGTTCTATGGCAACAGGTGCATCTTCCTGTTCTTCACCATCTGTAGCTACCTCTAGATCAACAACATTGGTTCTTGTGTCACTTTCTTCAACATTGTCAATAAAATTCCAGCATTTTGATTCATCTATCACAACATCCCTGCTTCTCACAACCTTCTTTTGTATGGGGTCAAACAATTTATAAGCACCAGTTGGATGGTATCCAACAAGAATCATAGGTGTGCTCTATCATCTAGCTTCTTCCTAAGCTGCTCAGGCACATGCTTGAAGCATAGAGATCCTACAACTCTTAAATGCTTCACTCTTGGTTTCTTATTTGACCAAGCTTCCTCAGGAGTCTTTCCAGTTAGCCTCTTGGTTGGACAGATGTTGATTATATACACTGTAGTTGAGACTAGTTCACCCCATAGATAGTGAGGTAGTCCATTCTCCTTCATCATACTTCTCACCATGTTGAGTATGGTCCTATTCTTTCTCTCAGCAATGCCTTATGCTGAGGTGTATAAGGTGAGGTGACTTCATGAGGTGTATTCTCCACCTCCATATGTTCTGAGTATGGTCCTATTCTTTCTCATGTGAGGTGTATTCTCCACCTCCATATGTTCTGAGTATTTTGATTAAGCACTCACTTTGGTTTTAATCATTACTTTGAACTTCTTAAGGACTTCAAGTACTTCACTCTTTCTCTTGATTAAGTACACCCAGATCATTCTGGTGTACTCATCAATGAAGGAGACAAAGTAATTATTTCCTCCCAGTGAAGTAACTCCGAAAGGACCACACACATCAGAGAATATTACCTCAAGTCTCTTCTCTGCTCTGCTTGGAGTTTCTGACTTGAAAGAATTTCTACGTTGCTTTGCTTCACAGCACCTTTCACACACACCAGTAGGTATCTTGATTGCTGGCAGGCCGTGCACCATGCCCTTTTTCCTTCAAGTGGCTCAAACTTTTGAAGTTCAAGTGACCAAGTCTTTTATGCCACCTCCAGTTGTCACTCTCCACTGTGGTTGAAAGACATTGCTCTTCTATCACTTGCAACTTGACCTTGAATGTTCTGTTGCTCAACATTAGAACCTTCAGAATTAATCTCTTGTTTGGATCAAACAATCTGAGATGATCATTTTTCATTTAAACAGAATACTTCTTTTCTACCAATTGACCAAGACTAAGCAAATTGCTTCTCATCTTTGGCACATAAAACACTCCTTGAATATAGGACTTGTTAAGATCTTCACTGTGCTTATGCCTTCTTCCATGACTCTACTATTATCTGATCCTCTTGCTAATTTGCTTCATTTCAATGAACCACTTCTTATGGCAACACATGTGATTTGTGCATCCTGTATCTAGGTACCACTCATCTGATTTTCCATCATCTTCATTGGTATCTACCTTCAACAGTAATAAATCAAGATCAGTCACTGTCATGAGGGATAGACATTCATCATCATTGCTGGCATTGCTGAAGGCATCACAAGTGTCTCCACTGCTCTGCCCCTCATACATTGCATAGGTGTTTGGAGCATCACCAGTGTTTTCACTGCCCTGCTCTTCACCTTCTATATCATTGAGACTTTCATCATTATCAGAGTCTTCTTCAACCTTATCTATTATTGCCATTAACACTGTATCCTCAGAAGCAGAATTAGAGTCATCCCCATTTGCAAACTTAGCTTCTGCTTCCTTATCTCTAGGAACCTTCTTATTCTTGCATTGATTCCTATAATGCCAAAACTGTTGGCAATTGTAACATTGAATTTTGCTCAGATCAGGTTTCTTTTTATCCCCTTCTTCTGTTCATCATTTCTATCACCAAATTTTTTATCTTTACCCTTCCACTTTCCTTTATCTTTCTTACTATTTAACTTCCAAATCTTCTTGGAGGATTGAGAGAACAAAGCTTTGTTCAGATTCCTTTTCTGAACTTCTTTGTCTAATTCTCAATTTGTGTGCCTCTAAAGAACCTTGAAGTTCTTCTAACTTCATTTCATCTAGGTTCTTTGATTCCTCAATGGCAGTGACGACATAGTCAAATTCTAGGGTTAAAGATCTAAGAATTTTCTCTACTTTACTCTTTTCAGATACAGGATTACCATTACTCTTCATTTGATTAGTTAAAGCTACTAACCTTGTGATGAATTCCCTAATTGATTCTTGATCAGTCATCTTCAATGCTTTGTACTGTTTCTGGAGAGTTTGTAATCAAATTTTCTTCAATCGATCTGCTCCTCCATACACATTCTTGAGAATATCCCACACACCCTTTGCTGACTCACAATCTATGATCATTTCCAAGATGTTTGAGTCAACACTCTGGTGTATCAAGAAAAGCCCCTTTCCATCTTTCTTTCGTAGTTCACGGTGTTGGTTCTTCTGGGCTTCAGTTGTGTTTGCTGCTAGCGTTGGCACACCATCATTCACTATTTCGAGCACATCTGGATAGCAAAACATCACTTTCATTTGCGTACACCATCGTTTGTAATTCTTGCCATTGAAGATGGGGAGGTTCGCCGGAATGCTACGATTATCTCTCGTCACCATTGATGAATCTTGCGGATCTTCTTAGCTATGTTATACCAATTTGTTGGGGATAAAGTGAAAGAGATGAACCAGAAAGTTGAGGAATTCTATTGTACTAGAATACAACTAACAAAATTGAATTAGAGTAAATGTAATCAATTGCATTAATTGAAACTGAATTACACTTATGGTATTTATACACAGTTAGCCAGCTTGGCTAAATGAATGTGACACGTCATATGCCATATAGGCATTGACTTTTAAGGAATGAAAATTACAATTATATTCAATAGAACTAGGGTATTTATATCTCTAGATTTTTCTTTTGTAATCAATGCTTCTATGTCCTTTTATTTGGTAATGTAAAGCCCTACAAAAGTAGTATAAATAGGGCTCATCACCAAGCATTTGTCATCCAAGCATCCAAACAATATTCGAGCAATAACAAGTTCCCTTGAGAAATTAGAGAGTTTCTCTCTTTTTCCACCTTTCCTCTTGTCCCTGAGCCACTCAGAAGTTAGAGCTGTTGAAAATTTAGTAATATTAAACCTACAAAATGTAAAGGGAAGAAAAACACACTCCAAAATAAATCCCTTTATTGCTGTGGTTCTCTCTTTTGCATTTCCTAGATTGTGCATTTCATTTCTTTGTGAGTGAACTGAGAGATTTCGCGCACACATACAAGTTAGAAAGAAGAAGGAGGTGAAAGAGAATCAAAGAGAAAAAGCAAGATTGAGTAGATTGGTTGCTGAGGTGAAGGAGAAGAAAGGACTGTAGGTCTCGTTTTCGTCGCATGTAAGAGAGGTAGAGGAGTACGATTTCGTTTGTTTTGTTGGAGAGGTGGAGAAGAGAGCCGTAAATGAGGTGTCTTGCGATCGCAATCTCTCTCTCAACTCCATTTAGAATGCTCCCTACAAATATTTTTTTTATTTTAGTCTTTCTGTCAAGTCTCCGTTAATAGTTTGATGAGGTATCTAACTCATTTGTTTTTGTCAAATCATTATTTTTAATTTTCTTTTAATTTTAAGAATGGTGACATGGATAAATTGATAAATTCCCAATTTAATTAGGGTTTGATATGTAATTCCCCTTTCTGCTCCACCTCTCTACATTCGCAATCTCTCTCTCTCTCAACTCCATTTTTGTGTTTTCGAAGGGTGTGGTGAAGAGGAAGAGCCGATGAATTTTGGAAATGAGGAGAAGAATAAGAAGAAGGAGGGCTGAGATGGTAATAAAAAAAAACCCTAAATTGACCTGGTCAATAATTTAAAACTAATTAAAATAAAAAAGGAATGACTTGATAGTGGGAGTCAGCATTAAAAAAAATAGTAAAAGAAAAATTAACGACAACTCAGGCTTCTTTTAGCATGGTAGACGTTTTGTAACAAGTACTTTTTTAAAAAAAGTTATTTTTTTAGGGCCTAAAAATCGAAACACTCCATATTAATAGAGACTAAAAGTTTATTTAAGCCTTGACTTTATTCTTGAACTCATGACCATGGCAATACAAAACAACACTAATTAACCACCATTAGGCTAACAATTGCTATTAAATATAGGTTTAAATATATGTTTTTTCCCTGCAAATATAGCGATAATCCATTTAAGCCTCTGCAAAAAAAAAACTTTAAAATGACTCTTGCAAATATTAAAACTTTACAGTTATGCCCCTCGATCAGTTTTCCATCCAAAAAAACTTTAAAATAATAAGAGTATGAGTGTTGAACCCATTAGGCCATTACCATATAGTTATACATCGACCCTCCTACCACTACGCCATAATGATACTTGTATTTATAGACCCACCTATATTACGCCATAATGATACTTGTATTTATAGACCCACCTATATTTATATATTACTTAACTGTTAATTTCTTTTAATAAAAAAAGTATCAAAACCAATCTGCAATATCATTTATTTACTCAACGTATAGGTAATATATATACACATGTATGGTATTTTTTTTATATTTTTTGGAATATAAATTTTATTCATATATTTATTATTATCACACCTATTATAATAGAATTAAAAATTATGAATATATGGTTGATAATTTTTGAAAAAATATCTTCAGTATATTAAAATTAGATATAGTTAAATTTAAAAGTATCTTTTTTTCAAACAATTTCAATTGATTTAAAATTAAAATTATATTTTCGGTCATTTAATTTTCTCTATAACTTAGAAATTATATTTTCCGCCACTGTGTAAGTCTGTAACTTAGAAATGGTGGAGAAGAAGAAGAAATGCAGGAGATGACGTGACTAATGGAGATGATGTCCGCATGACATCATCAATGATTAACAGAGAAAAATTAAAATGATTCTATTCCACTTCAAACCAGAGGCGGACCCACATAGTTGTGAGGGGGTTCAGTTGAACCCCCTGAAAAAAATTAGTATTAGTCTCCAATTAGTATTAATAGTGTGTTTGAACAAGGTCATCAAATGGATAAATTTTTAGTAAAGAGACCGACATCAATTGATGAATGTGGATCAAGCTCACAACAACAACAACAAGAGCCGCGTGTTGAAGTTAATTTAGATGAGTTGCCATTGGATTCTGGATTACGAAGAAAAATTGTGAAATATCATCCTAGTGATCAACAAACTTATTATTCAACGATCAACGACCAACGAGTTTAATTAGAGATACATGGATGAACGACTGACTGGTGGCATACATTGAGAGTGATGTATTCAATAAAATTGACTCTGAGCTTATTATTCAACGATTTTAGAATAAGAAATCACGTAGATGACAATTAATGTAAAATTTATTTATTGAAATATATTATAATTTTTTTAATTATATTTTTAGCATGGGGTCATGGGCCCGCCACTGCTTCAGAGACGGTTCAAAAAAAGTGAATAATTAACAGAGAAAGATTAACATGGTTCAAAAACGATAATCTTTATCTGTTAATCATCGATGATGTCTTGCTGATATCATCTCCGTTAGCCACGTCAGTTTTTTTGAATAATAAGTGTAAGAGAGACTTAACCGTAAACACTTAATATTTGCGACCTTCATTTTAAAACTTTTTTATTTATTATAATTTAAGTCTTATTTTAAAAGACAAAGCTAGGTCCACGGTATTTCTTTAGCATTTGGCGCGCATAGTAGCCGCATACATACGGTACTACGTACTACTCTGCTTTTGCTAACGTATTCCGTATTTCCTTTTGCATTTGGCGCGCATAGAAGCCGCAGACATATTGTACTACTCACTACTCTGCTGTTGCTAACGTACTCCGTGTGTTTGCAACATTCTTTCCTTGTTTTCAATTCAAGAACTTAACAATAACTGATTCCTTGCTACCAAAAACATCCCTCGCTCACAGCGCACTCAGTCACACTCACTACGTACGCACGTTTCTTTTTTTTGCTTGTAATTCAAGAACTTAACAATAACGGATTCTTTGCCACCAAAACATCCCTCCCTCACAGCACACTCAGTCACACTCACTACACGCTCGTTGCATTGCAATTTTTTGGCAGGTATATATAATAACAGACTAGAGTGTTGCGCAAATCCTCTCTTCCTTTCATCATCTTTCTCTCTTTGCTTTTATTTGAAGAACTCTTAACAATAACTGATTCATTGCTACTTGCAAGTTAGTTACAGATATTTTTCTTTTTCATTTCTCTGATCACACAAAATGTTCTACTCTCATCAACTCCTTGCTCGCAAAGCTCCACTCGGCCAAATATGGTACTATTTACTTCATTTCAAATTCATAATCCTTCTTTCAAAATGCTGTTCACATTTTAATTTCATCTTCAATTTCAATTTCTTTCAACTTCAACGCATTTTCACTATCGCTCATCAAGATCCAGAAGTGCACACAATGGTGCTACGCTACCATCCCCATGAGGTGAAACCGTTAAAGAGTACACGTGTCATAGACTCGCTTCGTAGCACGAAGAAGAAGTTGGGTAGCTTTATCATTACCAAAACATCCCTCCCTCACAGCGCGCACTCACACTCACTACACGCTCGTTGCATTGCAATTTTTTGGCAGGTATATATAATAACAGACTAGAGTTAGTTACACGCTACTTTCTTTAACTGATTTCTTGTTCTTACTACTTTGCAAACTTAGTTCCAGGTGTTTTCTTCTTTCATTCTCTGATCCCACAAAATGTTCTACTCTCATCAACTCCTTGATCGGAAATCTCAACTCGGCCAAATATGGTTCTACTTCTACCACTTACTTCATTTCAAATTCATAATCGTTCTTTCAAAATGCTGTTCACATTTTAATTTCATCTTCAATTTCAATTTCAATTTATTTCAACTTCAACGCATTTTCACTATCGCTCTTTCTTGAAGGATGGCCGCTACTATGCATGCGAAGATAAACCGAAGAAAGCTTGATAAGCTGAATATCATCAAGATCTGGTAAGTAACCATTCTTTACACATTCTATACTTCTTCTTCTTCTTTTTGGAGTTTTTTATATAATAGTTAACTCAACTTCTTATACCATGTCCTTTCTGTTGCTTGTTTACAGTGAAGAGATTCTGAATCCCTCGATTCCAATGGCTCTAAGATTTTCTGGAATTCTAATGGGTAACCACACTTGCTCTGTTTCGTTAACTCATTATACTTTCTTTTTTCTCTTCTCTGTGCTTCCTTTAGTCATTCTAGCTTGCGTTCTTTAATGATTCTTGCATTTTTATCAATTCAGGAGGTGTAGTGATTGTTTATGAGAGAAAAGTGAAGCTCCTTTATGGTAAATTTCGACTCCTTCTTTTCATAATTAATTAATTAATTAATTAATTAAACTCTAAATCTATCTGAATAACATTTCTGAATTCTCTCTCTGTTTTTCTTTTTTATTTTACTTTTCTTATGGCAGAGGACGTTACGCGGTTAATGGTATAAATTTCTACTTCCATATTTTTAGCTATTATGTTCTGTTTGGCATTAGATTAGTTGATTTGATTCCGTTTTATATTTTGGTTTAAATTGAACTCTGTAAGGTTGAGATAAACGAAGCCTGGAAGGTAAAGACTGCCCCAGATCAAAAAGTGCTTCCAAAAAGAAAAACACAAGCCAAGTTAGTCCCATCACACTTGCTCTAATTCTTATTATTATTCTCAATTTAAGTTGTTTATGGTTTGGAAAGTGGAAACTATGAATAATGAAATAAGCATTGCAAAAAAGGAAGCTCTTCTTACATTTTTTGCTCTTTTGTTAATTTAATTTGATAATAACTTTTTGACAGGAAAGAGGCGATCACTAAGTCAGGGAATGAAGAGATGACTCTGGGAGATATTGAACAGTCCCTTCAATTCTCCAATACAGAAAAATGGTGCGTATTGGTCTCACTACATTGTACAGAAATACAGAAAAATGAATATCGCATTTAAATAATGTTAGTACTTTTAGGATATTTTTTTAGAAGATCTGTATTTAAATTTTGTTGATCAAATACCATCAAGCAAATTATGTCATTTACAGAATATGAATAGAAGTTTTTTCAAAATAGAAAAGGAAATTAACTAATTATCTTGTGGTTACTTGTCATCCAAGAAACTAATTTTTTTTTGCTAATGCTTAAAATGTTTGATTGCACTATTATGGTATATAAATTAAGGGTTCCTTTACTTTCTTTATTTTGTTTACTATTGTACTTCCACTCTTTCCTACTTAAACTAAAAAATACTAGTGGAAATGAATCCATTGTTCTTAGAAATTAATGTTTGATTTCTTTTGTTTATTGTTAATTTTGTAATAACTTGTGACAGGAAAGACAAGATTAGTATTTCAGAGAATGAAGAGGTAGTTATTGGAGCTGGATATGTTGGGGATTCTACGGCGCAGCAGACAGGAGAGGGAAGGGAGAGCGACGGCGCTAGAGAGAGGAAAGGGAGCAATAAAACAGTGAGACTGTAAAGTGATAGAATTAGGTTAAAAGGTAATCAAAAGCATTATTATTCACTAACTAGTGATCCCTATTTATACACAAAACCTAAAGTCAGGCCCAGGCCCATATTTCGACTAGGCCCAATATGCCAACTACTAACTACACCTTCTACTGTTACTATAACTTCGACTAGGTAGTATTTCGACAGCTACTTATTACAAATACAAGCAATACACAATTACAAGGTATATTCCAATATTCCCTCCTAATTTGTATTGCTACGTGACATCATTCCAAGCATTGTCCTCAGTTCTTCGAATCTTCCTTTCTGCAATGGCTTGGTCATTGTTTCTGTCGAATTGTCCTTTCTGCAATGCATTGGTCATTGCTAAGTGACACTTCAGTTTTGGCCCCCAGTCACCAGGCGGCAACTCTGCATATAGCCAGAGTTCTTGTTCCTCTGTCGAATCTTTCCTGTCGAGAGGAATTCGGCACCCATGTGCCCAAAGTGTGTTGCCTGATCTTGCCCACACCCTGTCGAACCTGTGTTGCCCCTTGTCGAACTGTTTCGAACTCTGTCGAACTGGGCTGCAACTTTTCGATCTGTTCTGCCCCTTTTCGAGCTGTTTCGCACTCTGTCGAACCGGGCTGCAACTTTCAATACTTGGTGCCCAATACAAGGGTTCTTTCTCAATGGTTACTAATTTTGCCTTACCCTTGGCCACTTCACCATCTATTGCCTTCTTTTGCGCTGGAAGTTCGACTAGCTTCCAGGTATCATTCTTCTCTATTGATTTCGACTCATCAATCATAGCTTCCTTCCACTCCTTTCGACTAAGAGCTTGCTCCAGACTCACTGGTTTTGCTTCAGCCATCAGTTCGAATTGAGTTAACTCTCCCTCTGCAGTTACAGCAGAATCTGGGATTGTGTCGAAATCATTTAGCTCTACTGATTTCTGCCTTTCCCTTTGCAACCCTCTGAGAGGTTCGACAGCAATGGGTTCTTCTGGCTCTTCAGTTTCGACCTCGTCGACATCCTGATCACTCTGATCATGAACTTCTTCTAAGTCCATTGTTGTCGGTTTTTCACAACATTCTTCGACAGTTCTCTTCAGGAAATGTTCTTCGACAACCTGCAATTCGACACACTTCTCTTCAGTCGAATTTGTATCTGGTTTTAACAACAGCAACTTTGGGTCTATAGTCGTCATGAATGATAATTCCTCATCATCGTTGCTGGCTATGTTGGAGGTATCCCCAGTGTTTCGACTGGCCTGCCACACACACATAGCACAAGTATTTTGAGCATTACAAGTGTATCCACTTATACAAGTGTTCACACTGTTCTGCTCGCTACTTTCAGCAATTTCGTCAAGATGAGTGTTATCTTCAATCTCATCTTCGACTGCCATCAGCACTAGCCCATCTGAGTCGGAGTCTGTGTCACTGTCACTCGCAAAATTGGCTTCAGCATCTCTAGAAACCTTCTTGTTTTTACACCTGTTTCTATAATGCCCAAATTGCTGACAGTTGTAGCATTGCACTTTCGACAGGTCACCTTTCTTGTCGAAAGATCCCTTCTTCTTGTCGAAATCATTCTGCTTACTGCTTGATCCTTCTTCTCTACCTCTTTCGACCCTGTTACTTGCCTTCCAATTCTTCTTAGAGGAATATGAAAGTAAGGCTTGTTCAGTTTCTCTCTCTGAACTTCTCTGCCTTATCCTCAATTCATGTGCCTCTAAGGAACCCTGAAGTTCATCTAACTTCAATGTATCTAGGTCCTTGGATTCTTCAATGGCTGTAACAACGTAGTCGAATTTCTCGGTTAAGGATCGAAGCACCTTTTCGACCTTCTTCACTTCTTCGACAGTCTCACCATTTCCCCTCATTTGATTAGTTAATGCTACTAACCTCGTAATAAATTCGCCAATCGATTCTGCTTCTGACATCTTCAAGGCTTCGAACTGCTTTCTGAGCGACTGGAGTCGAATCTTCTTCAGTCTGTCTGCTCCGCCATACGAGCTCTTGAGGATGTCCCACGCTGCCTTTGCTGATTCACAGTCGATGATCAGGTTCAGGACATTCGAATCGACACACTGGTGAAGTAAAAACAGCCCTTTTCCGTCTCTCTTTCTCATCGCATTGTGGCTGTTTCTCACCGCTTCTGTGGCGTCAACTGCCACGGGTGGAACTCCATCGTTCACGATGTCAAGTACATCTTGATATCTGAACAGCACCTTCATCTGCGAACACCATCTCTCATAGTCCTTTCCATCGAAAATGGGGAGGCTCCCCGGAATACCTCCACCATAGTTATCTCTCGCTGCCATGGATCTTAAAGCTCTGATACCAGTTTGTTGGGGATTCTACGGCGCAGCAGACAGGAGAGGGAAGGGAGAGCGACGGCGCTAGAGAGAGGAAATGGAGCAATAAAACAGTGAGACTGTAAAGTGATAGGATTAGGTTAAAAGGTAATCAAAAGCATTATTATTCACTAACTAGTGATCCCTATTTATACACAAAACCTAAAGTCAGGCCCAGGCCCATATTTCGACTAGGCCCAATATGCCAACTACTAACTACACCTTCTACTGTTACTATAACTTCGACTAGGTAGTATTTCGACAGCTACTTATTACAAATACAAGCAATACACAATTACAAGGTATATTCCAATAGGATACATATATCCAACACCTGAAGCCATCCATCCAATACCTCCAACGCCGTTTCAATTTGGCGGCACTAACCGGGTGCGTATGGGTCTCACTACATTGTACAGAATATTTTTTTAGATATTTATATCTAAAAAAATAATACAGAGAAATTAATATAACATTTATATCTTGTTAATAGTTTTATGATATTTTTTTAGATGATCTGTATTTAAACCATCAAGCAAATTATGTCATTTATAGAATATGAATATATAGAAGTTTTTTCAAAGAAGAAAAGGAAAATAACTAATAACCTACTGGTGATTTGTTATCCAAGAAACTAAAGTTTCTTTTCTAATGGTTAAAGTGTTTGATTGGACTATTCTGGTATATAAATTAAGGGTTCCCTTTCTTTATTTTGAAAATGAATCCAGTATTATTTTCAATTGTTGCAGTTTAGTCCGGCTGAACGCGACGAGGGAGTTGGAACGGATCCCCATCAAGGTTTTCATCCTTGAATTTGTCAAACATATTTGCATTTTAAGTGTCCCTTTGCTGACTCTAAACATTCTCAGCTGACCCGGAGACAATTACCAAAGAAATAGAAGAGCCTTACCAAACTTATCCATTTCCAGACCATCGTTTTGAAAGGTTTTTAGCTTCACCACTCTTATTCTTATATATGTGTTTTTCAACATTTGAGCTATGTATGTTAGAGTTGGATGCCATTATAATAAATATTTCCATATTTATTATCACCTTATCTTTTTCTCTTTGTGAATGATATGATAGGTTTTCTAGTCAAGGAGATGATGAACCAATAGATTTAGGTGACTTTTTCTTTGAAAATTTCAGCCTTATTATACCCTCCCCAACGGAAGGTGAGTAGGATCTGCTTGGCACTATATATCATTATGAAAGGGTTAAGTAATATGTACTCAGCAATTCAAAACAAATCTACTTGAACTATTAGTGTTGTGAATGGTTAGGGTAGTTCCTGATCCAAAGCTAGGGAGTTAGAATTGCATGGTTAGGGTAGTTACCAGCTAAAAGTTTGACACAGTTTGGCCATTTGTTTTTAGCATTACACGATTCTAAATAAATGATAGGCTAACTCAATACAACAGGCTCAAAAGGAAGGCTGTCAAAAGCATAAGAGTTCAAATACTTTGAGTTTGTAATAATTTACTTTTAGCAGATGCTATAATGGAAACTGCCTTCTGAAATATAATTATTCTGCCTTCTGAAATATAATTATTCTGTAGTTGATATGGAAGAACAAAATCCAGGAGACCCGAATATTCATCAATCTAATGTAGTCATTGAAGCAAGACAGGTACGTTAATTGTTTAGCAGTAACAATGTTAAAAAAACAAATTATTGATCATAGTACTTCAACTCAATGCAACAGGTACCTAAAAGGAAAAGGGAAAGACGTGCTCATAGGACTTCAATGCAACAGCAACCACGGAGAATCATAATGGATTATAGGACGATCATCATCCCTAACGATCAATACGGGAAGTGGGTTCAAGATGCTTCAGATCTATGAAGCACGGACTCGGACACGGACACGGACACTGGACACGACACAGACACGGATACGCCGACACTGCTATTACCCAAAATATAGGACACGGGGACACCGTTATATACTTATATTTAATATAATAAAATAAATTATGAGTCTAAAATGAGAAACAAAATTGAGTACTTTCAATACAAAAAATATTATCCTCAAAAAAATTACCAAAATATTCTAAAACAAAATTATAAAATCATATCCTATAGTTGGTCAAAGACGGCCTCTAAGTCCGGCTCATCTATAATAATAATAATAATAATAATAATATATTAATCATAACAAAAACTCAAAACTTATGAAATAAATTGAATAAAGGCACGATGTGTAAAAAAAAATAAAAATAAAGACCAACAAACAAAAGCACACATAAATAAACTAATAAACAATGGAATGGCCAGAAGCAAGCAGACAAAACCCACCCACCAACAATAAAGAAAGCATAAAAGATATAAAATATACAAAAGAAAGTCTTAAGGTTAAAGGAAGTACCCCTAATGAAAAGAAATAAACAAAAACAGCAGAACAGAAAATCACCGACCTTAAGGACGACAATGACGATGAAAACAGAACGACGATATGCAGAGCAGCACAAAAGAAGCACGACGGCAGCGTAAATTAAAAGTCGACTTCTATTTTTGAGTAATCTGTAAGTTGTGAAAGACTATATTTTTGTTTTTTTAACTTTATTTAATATTTTGAGTTGGGCCGTGTCCCTAAAAACCGGTGTCCAACCCGCATCCCAGCGGTGTCCAAATTTTTTTGTTTCACGGACACCGCAAAAACGAGTCTGACGCGCATCGTACGTGAGTCGTACGTGAGTCGGTGTCCGATCCGTGTCCGACACGGTGACACGGCGATTTGCGGCCGCGTCCATGCTTCACAGCTTCAGATTTAGTAGGAAGAATGAATAAGGTTTTCGTTTGATCTTCAGTCTGCATCTTGCAATCCATTATGTATTTGAATGAGATGCATATAGGGACTAGGGAGTATAGTATTTTGGGTGAATGGGGAACATAGTATTTGAAATTTAAATACTTAAATGATAAGAGAAGATAACATAATACTGTTTCTCTTTTTTCTAGAAAACTCATATATCATCTTCAAAAATGATAGCAAAACTCATGAAGATGCCAGCAGTTGCCCTTTATGATTCATCTACAAGTGAAAATAAAGATATATATTATTTATCCAATGGAATTACTTAGACAATGTCATTCTGTTTCTCTTTGTCGTAGACAAGCCTTTCTAAAAAATAGTTGAACTCAAGAAGAGGTCACTTCGTGTGCCAAATTGTAAGTTGTTTACAAGTTTTCTTTACTTATGGACTAAGAGCAGCCAGCCACCTTCAGGTCAATACTCTCTCTCTCATTATGTTGAGAGTTAAGAAGATAACAAACATCTTAATTCTATGCAGCAAGGGGTTCAGCCCCCGCCATCCTCAAGAACCATCAGCTTCATTGTCTCCAGGAGGACATGATGGAGATTTTACAGGAATTGTTAGTCTTACAATCTCGCATATAACTCTTTTAGTTGCTTTGCCAATGATGGTGTAACTGACTTCATGACGTTTAAATATAAAGCACTTTGAAGGGTTTGAAATGCCAAACGATAATCAAATTCGTTCGCCTCCACAAGGACATGATGGAGATTTCACAGGAATTCTTAATGCTAGCCCTATCTCATCATCATCTGGTATGTCAAGCAGTTTGAAATTCGGCATGTTTAATCTTAATTTGATCTTGTGTTTCTCCAAATTTTTTGTTAATGTGTATGCCTATAACTACGAAAATGTGATTTAATGATTACTTCTCATGAATTTTCTAGGAAGTGGCTCATCTCAATAAATATACTGATTTAATCAAGGGTAATGTTGCATTTGAATGATGCAAATTATTTTTGTGTTTCTGATCTTGTGTTTCTCCAAGTTAATTTTGTTGCATTTGAATTGTCACAGACAAATGAAAGCGCATTTTGAGCCACCTGGGGCTCCTAAAGCCGAATCACTCGATTTCTTTGCCGCTGGAATGACCCGCAAAAAAGCAGCACGATTTTTCTATAAAACTTTGGGTATTTATTCATACCAATCCTCCTCCCATTTACTTGTTATATTACTATTAATATTTTAATGATATTTGCTGTAACTCTTTTGTGCATATATAGTTCTTGCTTCTCGCGATTTCCTGAAAGTGGAGCAAAAGGTTGACTATGATGAGGACATTCTTATCTCTAAAGGACCAATTCTTATCTCTAAAGGACCAAAAATGTGATATGAAGGTATGTATCATCATGTTTTTTCTAATTTTTATCCTCTCCTTTGAAGTCTTGAACTTAAAGAGTATTACTTATTTGGCCTTGTTATCATTGTCTGCAGATGGGTATTGATGGTTAGCTTACCGTTAGGAAAATATAGCATTTTGCTCCATATACATTCATTCATTCAAGATACTTCTAACTTGTTTGGATTGTCTAAATAGCATTTTGCTCCATATACAATCATTCCTTCAAGATATATCTAACAGATATTATATACTAAATTGTATGATATATGTGAGTATTACGTTCCCCTTCCCTCTCCCTAACGCTTTCAAATTTTCCACACCATCAATAGTGTATTTAGAACGATGTCAAACATGGATTTGATGAAAACAACCCTGTGGATTAGCCTGGTTACAGACAACCAAATCAAATGACTTAGCTACGAACTATAGATATCAAGTTTGTGAGTTTTCCTAACTTTAACCTTATCATGGACTAATTATATATTTCAACAAAAAAATGAACTAATTAAATTCTAGGAAAAGAAATTACAAGGAAGGGTATATAAGAAAGTTGACTAATAATTTTGTTGATGTGGCATGCACAATGGATCAAGGTGGAGTCATTAAAGCTGATGTGGCAACCAACGAAAGTCAACACTCGTGTGGCTACTGAAGCTTGAAGTTTCCAAGATTGATTAAAAACTGTTTTCTGTTTCCATTCGTTCACAGTTGGTTAGAATCAGTTACCATACTCTTTCCTTTCGTCTCGCTAACCTGTATATAACCAATAGAGCTAGGAAGTTAGAGGGCAATCGGAAGAAGATCTTGTACAATGTGGGTTTGTGTGGAGTGAAACACTTGGGAACCTAGGGTGCAAGGGAAGTGAGGGGGAAACAGATTTAGGGAAAATTTGTATTGTACATTCACTTGATTCTTTGATTCAATGATATGGATTCAAGCAATTGCTTGATCCCCCAGACGTAGGTACCATCTGGTGCTGAACTGGGTGAACAAATCGTTGGTGTTCATTCGTTTTTCAATTCGGTTTTGCAATTTCATTTGTGTTTCAATTGGATTCGCATTTCGTGTTGTTTGATTTCACAATAGGTGCTGTAAATCTCAACAACTGGTATCAAGAGCTAATCGTTGGGGAAAGACAGCATCCATGGAAATGACGAAGTTCAATATAGAACGTTTCACGGGCAAGAACGACTTCGGCTTGTGGAGGATGAAGATGCGGGCAATTCTTGTTCAACAAGGCTGTGAAGAAGCATTGGAAGGCGAAGACAAATTGCCAGATACCTACACTGCGAAAGAGAAGAAAGAAATCATGAGCAAAGCCCATAGTGCGATTATCCTGAGTCTTGGAGACAAAGTCCTCCGTGAAATCACAAAGGAAAAAACTGCCGCTGCAATTTGGCTAAGGTTAGAAAGTTTATACATGACAAAGACTCTTGCAAATAGACTTTACCTTAAGCAAAAACTCTATACATTCAAAATGGCCCCAGGAACCTCTATCAGTGAACACATAGATGAGTTTAATAGGATAATTCTTGATTTGGAAAACATTGATATTAAAATTGATGATGAAGATCAAGCAATTCTTCTGATTAGGTCTCTGTCCAGTTCTTATGAGATCTTAGCAGACACTCTCATTTATGGTAGAGAATCACTGTCTTTGGAAGAAGTTCAAAGTGCTCTTCTATCCAAAGAACTATCAAAGAAAGGTAATCAGAAAGATACAGATCATGGGGAAAGTTTGATGGTGAGGGGAAGGACTGAAAAGAAAGAAACAGGAAAGGGAAAGAATAGAAGCAGGTCCAAATCTAAACCTAAACACAATAGGTGTTATATTTGTGACAAAGAAGGACATTACAAGAATAAATGCCCTGAAAAGAATTCACAGAAAAAGAATCAAAACAAGGAAGGAAGTGGCACTGCATCTGTTGCTGCAGATGGATATGATAGCTGTGAGCTATTGCTAATGGATGGTGAAGATAACTGTGATAACAGGTTTGACACCATTGAGACTGATGAAATTCACTGCAGTGATCATGAGGATAACTATCTTGGGGAATTTGATGAATTTCAGTGCACAGGTCATGAAACTGATTATGAACTGTTAGTTGCTGCAGACTGTGATAAAATGGAATTCAATTCCACTGCAACAACCTCTGGTGAAGATAACTGCAATGACAAGTTTGACACCACTGATCTTGATGAAGACAGGTACAATGATCAAAGAAATGACTGCCTTGGAGAATCTGATAAAATCCAGTGCACAAGTCATAAGTGTGACTGTGAACTGCTAGTTGCTGCAGATTATGATAGAATGGAATCCAATTCCACTGCAACGACTTCAGGTGATGATGACTGGGTATTAGATTCTGGATGTTCCTACCACATGTGTCCAAAGAGGGAATGGTTTGTTGAATACAAGTCATACAATGGTGGCCAAGTCATGATGGGAAACAACAAAGCTTGCAAGGTGATTGGGATAGGGACTGTCAAGATATTGCTTGCTAATGGCACTATGAAGAAGCTTAAAAATGTAAGACATGTCCCTGACCTAAAGAGATCTCTCATTTCTCTGGGCACCTTGGAAGCAGTTGGTTTCAGTTTCAAGGGTGAAGATGGTTTTATAAAGGTCATGAAAGGATCAAGAGTAGTTCTAAAGGGTGAAAGAAGGAAGAACAATTTATATGTGCTCTCTGGCAGCACCATAACAGGAGAAGTAAATGCAGTCAGTTCCACTGAAAACAAGACACTTATGTGGCATCAAAGGCTAGGCCACATGAGTGAGAAAGGCTTGAAGGAATTGGACAAACAAGGGCTTCTATGTGGTGACAAAATTACTGAATTAGGATTTTGTGAATATTGTGTGATGGGGAAACAAACAAGGGTAAAGTTTGCTACTGCTGTACACAAGACAGAGGAAAAATTGGGCTACATTCACTCTGATTTGTGGGGACCTTCACAGACACCTACTCATGGAGGAAAGAGGTACTTCATTACATTTACTGATAACTTCAGTAGGAAAGTATGGATATACCTAATAAAGACAAAAGATGAGGCATTCAAGACATTTGTAGAATGGAAGAAGAGAGTTGAAACTCAAAGTGGTCTAAAAGGAAAAAGTGCTTAGGACTGACAATGGCCTAGAGTTTTGCAATGAAGAATTCAACAACTTTTGCAAGCAAGAAGGGATCTACAGGAATCTAACTGTGAGAGGCACTCCACGGAAAAATGGATTAGCTGAAAGACTTAATAGGACTCTGCTGGAAAAAGTGAGATGCATGCTGTCATGTGCCAAGCTTCCAAAATCCTTTTGGGGAGAGGCAGTACACACTGCATGCTACCTGATCAACAGAAGTCCTTCTACAGCTCTGAATCTTAAGACACCTCAAGAGATATGGACAGGTAAGGCACCAGACTTCAAAAACTTGAGAATTTTTGGCTGTCCTGCTTACTTCCATGTAAGTGAGGGAAAACTGGAACCAAGATCAAGGAAGGGGCTGTTCATGGGATACCCTGAAGGTGTGAAGGGCTACAGGATCTGGTCAAGTGATGAGAAGAAATGCATCATCAGTAGAGATGTCATTTTTCAAGAGTCAAAACTGACTGAAGCCAGTAGCAACAGTGAGACACTAGAGAAGTAAGATAAAAGTGAAGAATTCCAAGTTGAGGTGGAGTTGAAAGACACTGCAATTACACCAGAAACTACTAGAATAAATCAAGAGATTCATGAAAATCAAGTAGATGAAGTTGATCATACATCAGACACTGATGATGATGATGATGATGAAACTGATGAGGGGTATCAGTTATGCAGAGACAGGAAAAGGAGAGAAATAAGACCACCAAGGAGATTTGGATATGAGTCAAACACAGCATATGCACTCAACACTGCTGAAAACCTAATAAATGATGAGCCAGAAACTTATCATGAAGCTATGACTAGCAAACATCAGAAGGAGTGGCATGCTGCAATGACAGAAGAGATGGATGCCTTACACAAGAACAAGACTTGGAAACTGGTAAAGAAACCTGCTGGTGTAAAGCTTGTTGGATGTAAATGGATATTCAAGAAAAAGGAAGGGAACAGTGACTCTGATCCTCCTAGATTCAAAGTTAGGCTAGTGGCCAAAGGGTACACTCAAAGGGAAGGAGTGGACTACAATGAAATTTTCTCTCCAGTGGTTAAACACACATCAATAAGAGTACTACTTGCTCTTGTTGCTCATCACCAACTTCAGCTTGAGCAAATGGATGTTAAAACTGCTTTTCTTCATGGAACCTTAGAGGAGAAAATCTACATGACACAACCCAAAGGTTTTGAAGAGGAAGGACAAGAAAACCTTGTGTGTATGCTGCAAAGGTCCTTGTATGGATTGAAACAATCCCCAAGGCAATGGTACAAGAGATTTGATGGCTACATGATTGACATAATGTTCAAGAGAAGTAACTATGATAGTTGTGTTTATTATAAACAACTAGAAGATCACAGTTACATCTACTTACTATTGTATGTAGATGACATGCTTATAGCAAGCAAGAGTAAACTTGAGATAGCTAAACTCAAACAATTGTTAAAACAGGAATTTGAGATGAAGGACATGGGGAGAGCAAGGAAAATACTTCGAATGGAGATAAAGGTACATTCTGATGGTCAAGGTCTTTATGTGACTCAAGAAGGATACTCAAAGAGAGTCCTTGAGAGATTCAATATGAATGAAGCAAAGCCTGCAAACATACCTATTGGCACCCAGTTTAAACTGTCACTAAGTGACTGTCCTGAAACTGAGGAAGAACAAAGGCAAATGGACAAAATTCCTTATGCTAGTGCTGTAGGTAGCCTTATGTACTCAATGGTGTGCACCAGGCCTGATTTAGCCTATGCAATGAGCCTGGTTAGCAGATATCTGTCCAAGCCAAGAATGCAGCATTAGTCAGCTGTAAAACATGTATTGAGGTACTTAAAGGGCAGTGCAAAGCTGGGAATTAATTACAGCAAAGGTGACCAAAGTTCAGGTGGAGTAATTGGATATGTAGATACTGATTTTGCTGGAGATAAGGACAAGAGAAGATCCTTAACTGGTTATGTTTTCACACTTCATGGAAATACTGTCAGCTGGAAGGCTTCTCTGCAGCATGTGCACTACAAAAAAAGAAGCCATTAGCGACGAAAATTAGCGAGGGACTAATGGTCCCTCGCAAAAATTGGGATTAGCGACAGAATTAGCGAGGGAATAGGAGCTGTCGTATTTTTGAGAATTAGCGACGGAATTTTAGACATTAGCGAGGGAATTTCCGTCGCTAATGGCAAAATTAGCGAGGGAATGTCAGTTCTGTCGCTAATTTTTTTACTTTTCAGATGATGGGACTCAGTTGCAGGGGTTGGTAAGTGCACAGGAATTAGCGAGGGACAGTTCCCTCGCTAAAGTTAACTTTTCAGATGATGGGATAGTTCCCTCGCTAATTCCCTCGCAAATTTTTTTTCTTTTTTTCCTTAAATCCGTTTACACTCATCTTTCTCACTCACTCACTCACTCTTCACCCTTCCTCTTCCCTTCCTCTTCCCTTCCTCTTCACCCTTCCTCTTCCTCTACTCTCCACCACCACACAACTGTTGACCAAGAGACTTCAAACACAAGAGGGGGGGTGAATTGTGAATTTAAAAATAGCGCTTAAAATTAAACTCTTAAAAAGATTTTGATCAAATAAAGTGCTTAAGAGAGTTTGAATTGAAATAACAATAATAAGACAATGAAAATAACTTGCAAGGAAATTAAAGAGATGAAGGGATAGAAGATGACACAAAGAGATTTATACTGGTTCGGCCAAACCACAGGCCTACGTCCAGTCCCCGAGGAATGCTCCAAGGGATTTCAACTAATCACTAGCTTTTAAACAGGTTCAGCTAGAAACCTTTACAACAAGAGAACTTACAGTACCGGGATATCACCTCCCTATGTAAAATCTTTAAAACCTAGAGATATCACCTCTCTAGAAAATACCAAGAGATATCACCTCTCTTGAATACCTTGGGATCACACCCAACAAATGAGAAGAAAAAGATTTGATAGCACACTCAATAGTGTGGATAAAACAAGTTGAAGCACAGTAATACAATATCAAACTATGTGAAATATAAAGCTCTCAAAATAAAATATTTAGCAAGTGTAAGAGTAGTGAGAGTGATGAGAATAATAGAATTTCAGATGCAAGTGTGAGTCGTAAGTTGAAAGTGAAGAGTGAGGCTGCTATTTATAGGCGTATAGAAAATATGACCGTTGAGTGAAATGAAGAATTGTAGAAATCGATTGTGTGCCTGATTTGCCTAAGATGGATAATCGATTTAATGCTTGATTAGATCTAGGATAAAGAATCGATTATGTACTTAGTTAATTCATGATGGAATCGATTCTTTGCTTTGTTAAACCATGAGAATCGATTTGTGAGTCTCAAAAGAAAAAGGAAAGGAATCGATTATGAAGTAGAATAAAAAGGAGAAGGAATCGATTCTTAAGTGGAATGAAAAGGAAAGGAATCGATTCTTGAGAGAGCTTGAAAATTGATTTAATGTTTCAACATATGATATAAGAAATCGATTCTTGGCTTTTTGAGAGAGCTTGAAAATCGATTTTATGCTTTAACACATGATATAAGAAATCGATTCTTGGCCTTCAGCCAGTAGATGAGAATGAAGCTTTCAAGTTAGCTGACAACAACACGTGATCAAGGTATATTTCGAGTGTACTAGAGCATGTTTAATTTATGCACTTAACACATTTCTCAGTTTCCTAAGTTTCTTTTCAGAACCGCTTGTGGAGACAGGACCCACGCAAACACAAGCAAACATCAACCACCCAAGTGACAAAATAAGGCAAAAAAAACATGTTAGTGCAAAAAAAAAAATATTTACCAAAATAATATACATTCTGGGTTATATATCAAAGTAGGGCAGATTTTTTTTCTGGGGGCGACTTCTGAACTGTTTTTTGCAATTTTTTTTTTAAAATTCAGTTCAGAAGTCGCCCCCCACCAGGGTGACTTCTGAACTGTGTTTTGCAATTTATTTTTTAAAATTCAGTTCAGAAGTCGCCCCCCACCACGGTGACTTCTGAACTGTGTTTTGCAATTTCTTTTTAAAATGCAGTTCAGAAGTCGCCCCCCACCAGGGTAACTTCTGAACTGTGTTTTTTTAATTTTTTATTTTATTATATATTAATATATAAATACCTAAATAAACTATAAATAAATTTATAAAAATTATTATACTTATTTATAATTTAGTTACGTTAATATTTACGAAAAAAAAATTAAGAAATTAAAAATTGGAACATAATATAATATAGAAAAAACACTGAAATTAACAACAAAATTTGCAGAAATACAAGAAGAGGAAAACATGATTGAAACTAATTCCACCAAACATTTTACGCTGGAGGGAAAACCCGACGGATGATCTCATCGTGGGACATTTTTGTTTTGGCGCACAATTCGATTGGACTCCGAGTATGAGATTGAAACATCTCATGGTGCTGAAACATACGTCGAACGTCGCCGTCGCTCTTGATAATGACTGGGCTCCACCAAATATGATTACGTTCACCGATCCGGGGGAAGCGATAAACGATACGAGTGATTGTTTGCTCCTCACCCTCCAGCTGCGCCTTTTCCGTTAGTTTTTCATTCAGTTCGGCGAAGGTGATGTTGTTCTTAAGGTTGGAATAAATGTTGTTTGGACCACTAAAATACACACCATCTTCTTCCCTGTACAGAACATGGGCCTGACAGTGAAGTGTACAGTAGTGGTTGATGACTCTTTCCGGTATGATTTGTTGTGGTGGGGGTGGTCGGAGAAGATGCATGATTTCTTCCGGAGTGCGTATTTTGTCCACGTACAGCTCCAAGATACGACGTCCCATTGGAATGTTAGCATGAGCTTCCATCATTGCGCGAACGTCGGCGTCGCTTTGGATCTCCATGACAGAATACCCGTATGTCCCGTGATCTCCACAATTGTACTTTCTGTAACGGATACGATCCACGTCTTTACGCCACGCTCCCTCTGGCCGTATCTTCCTCTTAGCCTTCTCAGCCGTATCTTCCTCTGGCCGTATCTTCCTCTCATACCGTTGATTTTGGAATGTTTTTTCTATATTATATTATGTTCCAATTTTTAATCTCTTAATTTTTTTTTCGTAAATATTAACGTAACTAAATTATAAATAGGTATAATAATTTTTATAAATTTATTTATAGTTCATTTAGGTATTTATATATTAATATATAATAAAATAAAAAATTAAAAAAACACAGTTCAGAAGTCACCCTGGTGGGGGGCGACTTCTGAACTGAATTTTAAAAAAAATTGCAAAAACCAGTTCAGAAGTCGCCACTTGCTGGGGGCGACTTCTGAACTAGAAAAAAATCTGCCCTACTTAGGTATATAACCCGGAATGTATATTATTTTGGTAAATAATTTTTTTTTGCCACAAAATAACTAATTCTATCCATGCGTATGAATCTCTGAGGAAAATTTATTAACCTCCATTATAAAACTAAAAAACATAACGCTAAATCATAAATGGCGTAAAAAACCTTACATATTATTAAATACTAATTATTTTCTTGTAATCAAATTATGTTGTTTAGATGTCCCTCCTTGTTGGTTGTGTCATACCCCAATTTTGTCCGGCTTAGGTCCAAACCCTAATTTTCCACACAAAAATAAATTATGCATCATTTTTAGGGATAGAATGCACGTTTTGGGAAGTTAGAGTCAAAAAGGGCATTTTGGTCATTTCTCACAAAAGGGTCTCTAAAAACAATTTTTGCAATAGGCCTCATGCATCAAATTAGGGTTTTTGAAAAATATGTTATGCATGCATGGCAAGCTTTGGAAAATATTTTATGCATGCATGGCAAAGACCTAAAAGCATTTTTTTGGAAAGCAAAATCAATTTCTATTTTGTTCTTATGGCCAAGAATCGATTTATACCTTTTTCTTAAGCCATGAAAATCGATTCTTTGTCTCACCTATAGGCCAATAATCGATTTCCCTTGCCTATGTTTAAAGCATGAAATCGATTTCTACACATACTCATGCAAAAGCTAAGAATCGATTTCCTTAAATTTTAAAAGACTATGAAATCGATTTTCAGGATCTCCAAATGTCCTGAAAATCGATTCCTACCTTTTCCCATAGGCCATATAATCGATTCTTATCATTTCCAAAAATAAAGAATCGATTCCTACATATTTCCAAAGGCCACATAATCGATTTTCAGGATCTCCTAAAGGCCATGAATCGATTCCTCCCTATTTCAACTAAGCAAACAATCGATTCTTTTAATTTCTAAAGGCAATGAATCGATTATACACTTGTTACACTTCATACAATAATCGATTCTTCACTTACATTAATTGTCTTTTCAAAAATTCTACTGTTGCCTAAGCCTATAAATACGTAGGTATGATTTTCATTTGGGACAGAGACAGACTGCACGAGATCAGAGGAGAACACACACAGATCTTCACACACATCTCACGAGATCAGAGAAACACACACATTTGCTCCAGACATTTTTCACGAGATCTGAGAAGACAACTCTTGCAAATCTCTTTTTCCAGTTCTACGCTTCATTTTTGCTCTATTCGCGCCGTTGGTCCGTCTGAGCTGATCTCCTGCAAGGGTTAGTCGGGATTTGCGTTCTTCAGAGTTGTAATATCTGCCTTCATCAGAGGTATTTCTGTTTTTATATTTGTTAAAATTCAATCATTCTGATCCATGCCAAAATTGCCCTATGTGATTTAATTTAGCTGTAGTGTCCTTGTTGATGATGAACCACATGATTCCCACTTATGCCTAGTGCATCATTTTCTAAGTGGTGAAGATGGTCTCAGATGATTCAACCTCCCCTTTCAAACCCTTTCAAAAAAACATTTTTCCATTAGAACTACGTCGCTTTGATTCCCGTTTGGGATACGTAGGAGCGAGCCACGTTCTCGTCAAGCGCAACAAATAAAAATTCTTTTCATCCCCCTAAACCAATCATTTTCATAAAACAAACAAAAATCATTTTCAAACCCATTGTTGCTAGTAGCTCATCAGAGCCTCTGTTCGTTTAGCTATTAGTGACAATGTCCTTTTCTCCTAAAAATAATAAGCGATGATCACTCATAACCTTTGTTAGCTTGATCATTCATACCAATCAATCTCTTTCGAAAACCACTTTCAAAAAGACAAATAAAAAACGGGTTGCTACTAATAGTCAATCAGAACCTTTGTTCGTCTGACTGGCGGTAGTCACTCTCATTTTCAAGAGTACTTAGCGATGATTACCCATAACCTTGGTTAGTTTAATCATCCACTAAATGCTCGTCCTATTTCGAAAACTCAATAAAAAGATAAAAAACAAAAACTTTTCAAAACCAAAAAAGAAGAACTACGTAGTTTTGAATTCTCCATCGCACCGGGAGATACGTAGGAGCGGGTCACATCCCGTCAAGCATAACAAATAAAAATCATTTTTCACAATAAGTTTTCAAACAAATTATTTTCAAAAGAAAGAAGAACTACGTAGCTTTGAATTCTCCATCGCACCAGGAGATACGTAGGAGCGGGCCATGTCCCGTCAAGCACTTTTTTCTAAAAACCCCTTTTTCCCCCCTTTCTCACCAAAAATAAAATTTCCAGTAAGTTTTCTCATTCGTCTCCAAATAAGAAATAAATAGGCAAATCTAGGTATTTTTCAAATCAAACGTTAAAACCACACATTTAATTAGAGGTTCCCTTTCGGTAGAAAGGACGTGCGCGGTGCTAACACCTTCCTCGCACGTAATCGACCCCCGAACCTATATCTCTAGTTTTCAAAGACCATCCGCCTTGTCCAAAAGACATTTTTTCAATGTTTTGGTCTTAAAATTAAAATATTGGTGGCGGCTCCAAAATTTTCCACGTTGTACATTGAGAAACCCAAACAGGGGATTTTCGGGGTGCAACAGCTGGCGACTCCACTGGGGAGACTTTTTTAAAGACGAGGGTCAAGCCTAACTAATTAAAATATGTGGTTTAATGTACTGTTGATTTGATTAATATATTGTTTGCCTTTCTTTCTTATCATTGATTGTAGGCATATGCATTTGTCTTCTTTGTTATTCCCTATCTCCTCTTCTACTCCTATTCTTTCATTGCTTATGCCCATGCATTCTTCCAACCCCCCATGTTCCCTTCTTCTTTGCTCCTTTTCTCCAAAGGTAAGTTCATGCATCTCTTCCCCATTCTATCCTGTTCCCTCTTCTTCGCTCCCTTTCTTGAGGTAAGTAGTGCATTGTTGTTGGCACCCTAGATTAGTTGTATTTAACTGGTATTAAACCCTAGGGTAGACGACATGTTATTGCTTTCTATTGTCTGGATTGTCTGGATTTTCATTTGCAGGTTAGGTAGTTTTTAAGGAAATGCCCTTCGCACACACCACTTGTACCCCGAGATTATATGATTAGAGGAAGAGACCATAACCCAGGTCTGTTAGGATACCATAGGATGAGTGGATTCGAGTAGTGGGAGCCCATCAGGACCTCTGTCCGTTTGGCTACTCGCGAAAGTTTCAATCAAGAGTTGTGCTCTTCCATGATACCTTGTACCTAGCAGTTTGCTGCATTTACAAGGAATTTCGTGAAAGAGACAGTGGCTCTGATGACCTTTGTGAGGGTGTGAATAGAGCCACATGAGAAGATTACCCCTAAAATGCCTTAGATCATAGGTTTCTTCCCTTTTAGGTCACAAGGGCTTTCCAAATTGTGTGTTGCATTGTTGCATTCAGTTCAATCAATTTTTCCTTCAGAATTTTTGAAAATCAAAAAAAAATATGCTTTCCCTTTTCAATAAATACCTATATGAGGTGGCATATAGGGTGAAAATTTTCAAATCACCACCTGTAAATATCCTCTTTCTGCAAAAACACAAAAAAAGAAACATCCTTGCATCATCGCATCATTGCATCACTGCATCATTGCATCATTTGCATTGCATAAAATTCCAATTTTGAAAAAAAAACCATTCATATTGCATTCCCTTTCATTACATAAAGATAAAACAAAAAAAAAACAATTATCATCTGCATAGCATAAACATTTCACTTATAATCATGCAAAAAAAATCCTCGTCAAGTTCATCCAAGATGAGACTTTCATGCATAAGCATTATTTCAAAAAAGACACAGTAGAACTACGTAAGCTTTGATTCCTCATTACAATGGGGATACGTAGGAACGGGCCATACCCCGTCAAGCACATTTTTCTAAAACCTTTTTCCAATAAATCATTTGCATCATACTTGCATTCATGCATTACCTAAAATAAGAGTTGTGATGAGAAGCGAGACGTTCTTGCAAAACAATCATCCTTTTTGAAAAAGTTTATCAAGGTGTTCCAAAGCACTCAGTTTTTCAAATCAATAGCTCATTTGCATTTCTTTCAAAAGCACTGCATCCCATCCATTCTATGACAAAAGACTGAAATAGTGTGTCAAAGAAAAAAAAAAAAAAACAAGTTTTTAACTGATGTTAACTCTCTGTGAAGCATTCTTCTAATGAGCATGCATGCTATGAGTACATTCTCTTGTTTGAGTCCGTTGGTTTTCCTCCCTTACCACAGTTTCCCGTCCAAGTCTAAGTCCCGCCCCGTCCACCCATAAATTACATATTCTCCCCATCAGTGCGTATTTGACTTTTGGTTCAAGTCCTCCATGCTGGGGCAAGTCTGTGATCATTAATTCCCCTTTGTTAATATCATACTCCTTCAGTGCAAGTCTCTCAAAAATAATAATAATAAACAAGAAAACAAGCTCGCTAGGTTGAAAACCCGCAAAGGGCGGCCTAGGCAAAAAGGAGCGCCCGGTGGACTGAAAACTCGCAAAGAGCGGTCCAGGCAAAAATTAGGGCACAAAAAAGGAAAAAAGAGCAAACACATTGTTCTAAAGTTAAGTCTTATAGAAATAAGCAATCGGGATTTGAAATGAAGTTTGGCCATCTCCTCAAAAATCCCAAAATCCCAGAAAGTCCTTTTCCTACCCACCTTGAGCCAAGAAAAACCAAAATCCAAAAATCACCCTAGACAAGGATCACCCCAAATAAATAAAAAAAACAAAAAAAAAACAGTGCATCACTTTTATCAGCTCACCCGAGTCAAAAAAAAAAAAAAAAAAATCAAAAAAGGGGGCTTCAAAAATGAAAATCCCAAAACAAAATACAAAAGAAATGTAAGTGGTGAGCTGGTACATGTTACCACAAAATACATGAGGTCCTTGTCTAAATAAACCTTCAAACACTTCATCATTCCAACACCTGGTTCCATAAACCTTCAAACACTTCCTTTGGCCTCAACATCAAACCCCTTAGTCATTCTACCATTTGCTTTAACAGAGCCCAAACAAGCCCAATAACCGTCTTCCTCATAGACCATTAACCGTCAATCAACGCCGAACAAAGCTCATCCTCCCTTTAGCCTCAAACACTTCATTAAGCCTAACCCTCATTCCTCCACAAAACACCACAATCCCGAAAAGTCCATTCCGATCAATGACCGGTTGCTTTTGTTCACTCAAATTCTAATCTTAGGACGAACAAGCTTATCTATGTACAATGTGTTTGCTCAAAAGAAAAACAAACGATCAGAAAAAAGAAAGCTGATCAAGAAAGAATGAACCCTAAAAAAAAAAAAAAAAAAAAGAGAACTGAGGAAACAAAAACAAACGGTCAGAAAAAAGAAAGCTGACAAAATAAAAAAGGAGGGACTTGCACTCCAAAACACGTTCAAGATGCATTAAAACAAGGTTTAGTGATCACCAGATAAGGTTTCTTTCACACCAAAAGTCAAGACATCAGTAGAGAACCAAAAATTTACACTGAGAATACCACTCAGACCCAAAAGTTGGGGCATTCTCTTCACCACCCACACACCCTAGTCTTGGGAAAGTCTGTTCAATGCCCATCCCATGTCACTCCAGTTGTCAATGTCATTCCAAAGTGGGGCAAGTGCATTCCCATTCCTTCACCTCATTCATTCCCATAAAAAACCTCACAAGACCTTGTCATTCTGATTGGGGCAGCTTTGTCTTTGTTATGACTGGGGCAACATCAAATTCTGTGGGTTGAAGCAAAACCCCTTTCATTCCAGCTTTCATCCCAAGAGCCGAAGCGTTCCCAATTCATCATCTTCTACGCCCCTAGTTGTTGTCACCACTAGACAGGGGCAAACTATTCACTCATCAAAGACCTGAATTGGGGCAATCTTGTATCTCTTGATCCCTCACAAGCTTCGACAATAGCCATGTCGGTCATTCCTTCACTTGCCATAAAAGTCCAGGCCCTAAACCAATCCCAAGTTAACGGACTCACTCATTCACATTTGCACCCCTATGCATGCTTACTAGATAATGCTTCAAAGAGAGAGAAGACAAGTTAGTCAGGCGATATTTAAGATTCAGTCGTCATTGGAAGGAAGAGAAAACAAGTGAGCTTGTTTGTAAATAAAATCTTGAGAACACCGGAGTTTGAATCAAATTCCATTTTTTCTCAACAAAATGGTCAATAATCATCTCAATTCCTTGCATTCAAAGTCTTGCATCTCATCATCACAAAAATATTTAATCATTCATATCCTATTTTTCGCCTCATGCATTTAGGCATTCCATTTTGTTTATCATAGTTTGCATCGTGCCAATATCATCATTGCATGAAGGGCAACAAAAAAGAAGCAACAGATAAAAGCAAAAAAATCTTCCACCTCATTCCATCAAGCATCAAAGCATTTGCATCATAAAAGCAGAAACACGTCATCCCATGTCATAGCATTTGCATCCAAGCATTTCATTCACATCATATTCACATTCGCATTTCATGCATTCATCGCATGTCATCAAAAATGCCTATGTTTCCCAATCAACCATTTCATATCATTACACTATGCATCATAACATTAGCATCCAAACATTTCATTTGCATTCGCATTTCATGCATTCATCCCATATGCCTATGTTTCCCAATCAACCATTTCATATCAGGCATCAAAGTATTGCAGTTGCATCCTCACATAGCAAAAAGAGCAAATGAAAAAACAGTTGATCAAAAAAAGAAAGCTGATCAAGAAAAAACAAATCAAAAGGAAAACCTCAAGAATGTTTCACCACATTCATCATCACACCAAAATCATGCATTGCATGCACATGCATAACATGCACTCATAACATGCACTCATTGCATGCACATGCATAACCTGCACTCATACTCCATGCACCATTCCTTGCATCAACTGACGTATGCAGGTACCTCAATCCAATACAGCAGCCTCGGTCATTTCAAATCAACCAATCAGCAGAATTTGTGAGCCCTCGGTGCTCCTCCTGAGCCCTCTGTGCTCATCCCCCTGAGCCCTCTGTGCTCCCCCTGAGCCCTCTGTGCTCCGCCTGAGCCCTCTGTGCTCCCCCTGAGCCCTCTGTGCTCCTCCTGAGCCCTCTGTGCTCCCCCTGAGCCCTCCGCGCTCCTCCTGAGCCCTCCGCGCTCATCCTGAGCCCTCTGTGCTCCTCCTGAGCCGTCTGCGCTCATCCTGAGCCCTCTGTGCTCGTCCTGAGCCCTCTGTGCTCGTCCTGAGCCCTCTGTGCTCGTCCTGAGCCCTCTGTGCTCGTCCTGAGCCCTCTGTGCTCCTCCTGAGCCCTCTGTGCTCCTCCTGAGCCCTCTGTGCTCATCCTGAGCCCTCTGTGCTCCCCCTGAGCCCTCTGTGCTCCTCCTGAGCCCTCTGTGCTCATCCTGAGCCCTCTGTGCTCATCCTGAGCCCTCTGTGCTCATCCTGAGCCCTCTGTGCTCCCTCCTGAGCCCTCTGTGCTCCCCTCGTGAGCCCTCTGTGCTCGTCCTGAGCCCTCTGTGCTCCCCCTGAGCCCTCTGTGCTCCTCCTGAGCCCTCTGTGCTCATCCTGAGCCCTCTGTGCTCCCTCTGTGCTCCCCTCGTGAGCCCTCTGTGCTCGTCCTGAGCCCTCTGTGCTCCCCCTGAGCCCTCTGTGCTCATCCTGAGCCCTCTGTGCTCCCCCCTGAGCCCTATGTGCTCATCCTGAGCCCTCTGTGCTCCCCCTGAGCCCTCTGTGCTCATCCTGAGCCCTCTGTGCTCCCTCCTGAGCCCTCTGTGCTCCCCCTTGAGCCCTCTGTGCTCCTCCTGAGCCCTCTGTGCTCCTCCTGAGCCCTCTGTGCTCATCCTGAGCCCTCTGTGCTCATCCTGAGCCCTCTGTGCTCATCCTGAGCCCTCTGTGCTCCCTCCTGAGCCCTCTGTGCTCCCCTCGTGAGCCCCCTGTGCTCATCCTGAGCCCTCTGTGCTCCTCCTGAGCCCTCTGTGCTCATCCTCCTGAGCCCTCTGTGCTCCTCCTGAGCCCTCTGTGCTCCTCCTGAGCCCTCTGTGCTCATCCTCCTGAGCCCTCTGTGCTCCTCCTGAGCCCTCTGTGCTCCTCCTGAGCCCTCTGTGCTCATCCTGAGCCCTCTGTGCTCATCCTCCTGAGCCCTCTGTGCTCCTCCTGAGCCCTCTGTGCTCATCCTCCTGAGCCCTCTGTGCTCATCCTGAGCCCTCTGTGCTCATCCTGAGCCCTCTGTGCTCATCCTCCTGAGCCCTCTGTGCTCCTCCTGAGCCCTCTGTGCTCATCCTCCTGAGCCCTCTGTGCTCATCCTGAGCCCTCTGTGCTCCTCCTGAGCCCTCTGTGCTCATCCTCCTGAGCCCTCTGTGCTCCTCCTGAGCCCTCTGTGCTCCTCCTGAGCCCTCTGTGCTCATCCCCCTGAGCCCTCTGTGCTCCCCCTGAGCCCTCTGTGCTCCGCCTGAGCCCTCTGTGCTCCCCCTGAGCCCTCTGTGCTCCTCCTGAGCCCTCTGTGCTCCCCCTGAGCCCTCCGCGCTCCTCCTGAGCCCTCCGCGCTCATCCTGAGCCCTCTGTGCTCCTCCTGAGCCGTCTGCGCTCATCCTGAGCCCTCTGTGCTCGTCCTGAGCCCTCTGTGCTCGTCCTGAGCCCTCTGTGCTCGTCCTGAGCCCTCTGTGCTCGTCCTGAGCCCTCTGTGCTCGTCCTGAGCCCTCTGTGCTCCTCCTGAGCCCTCTGTGCTCCTCCTGAGCCCTCTGTGCTCATCCTGAGCCCTCTGTGCTCCCCCTGAGCCCTCTGTGCTCCTCCTGAGCCCTCTGTGCTCATCCTGAGCCCTCTGTGCTCATCCTGAGCCCTCTGTGCTCATCCTGAGCCCTCTGTGCTCCCTCCTGAGCCCTCTGTGCTCCCCTCGTGAGCCCTCTGTGCTCGTCCTGAGCCCTCTGTGCTCCCCCTGAGCCCTCTGTGCTCCTCCTGAGCCCTCTGTGCTCATCCTGAGCCCTCTGTGCTCCCCTCGTGAGCCCTCTGTGCTCGTCTTGAGCCCTCTGTGCTCCCCCTGAGCCCTCTGTGCTCATCCTGAGCCCTCTGTGCTCCCCCCTGAGCCCTATGTGCTCATCCTGAGCCCTCTGTGCTCCCCCTGAGCCCTCTGTGCTCATCCTGAGCCCTCTGTGCTCCCTCCTGAGCCCTCTGTGCTCCCCCTTGAGCCCTCTGTGCTCCTCCTGAGCCCTCTGTGCTCCTCCTGAGCCCTCTGTGCTCCTCCTGAGCCCTCTGTGCTCATCCTGAGCCCTCTGTGCTCATCCTGAGCCCTCTGTGCTCCCTCCTGAGCCCTCTGTGCTCCCCTCGTGAGCCCCCTGTGCTCATCCTGAGCCCTCTGTGCTCCTCCTGAGCCCTCTGTGCTCATCCTCCTGAGCCCTCTGTGCTCCTCCTGAGCCCTCTGTGCTCCTCCTGAGCCCTCTGTGCTCATCCTCCTGAGCCCTCTGTGCTCCTCCTGAGCCCTCTGTGCTCATCCTGAGCCCTCTGTGCTCATCCTCCTGAGCCCTCTGTGCTCCTCCTGAGCCCTCTGTGCTCATCCTCCTGAGCCCTCTGTGCTCATCCTGAGCCCTCTGTGCTCATCCTCCTGAGCCCTCTGTGCTCCTCCTGAGCCCTCTGTGCTCATCCTCCTGAGCCCTCTGTGCTCATCCTGAGCCCTCTGTGCTCCTCCTGAGCCCTCTGTGCTCATCCTCCTGAGCCCTCTGTGCTCCTCCTGAGCCCTCTGTGCTCCTCCTGAGCCCTCTGTGCTCTCCCTCCTGAGCCCTCTGTGCTCATCCTGAGCCCTCTGTGCTCCCTCCTGAGCCCTCTGTGCTCATCCTGAGCCCTCTGTGCTCCCTCCTGAGCCCTCTGCGCTCATCATGATCCCTCTGCGCTCCTCCTGAGCCCTCTGTGCTCACCCTGAGCCCTCTGTGCTCCTCCTGAGCCCTCTGTGCTCATCCTGAGCCCTCTGCGCTCCTCCTGAGCCCTCTGTGCTCACCCTGAGCCCTCTGCGCTCCTCCTGAGCCCTCTGTGCTCACCCTGAGCCCTCTGTGCTCCTCCTGAGCCCTCTGTGCTCATCCCGAGCCCTCTGTGCTCCCTCCTGAGCCCTCTGCGCTCATCCTGAGCCCTCTGTGCTCATCCTGAGCCCTCTGTGCTCATCCTGAGCCCTCTGTGCTCATCCTGAGCCCTCCGCGCTCATCCTGAGCCCTCAGTGCTCCTTCCTTACTGCTTTCTTTACCGCGTTCTTTACCGCTTTATTTCCTGCTTCTGCACGCCAAGTGCCCATTTTACGTTTCTGTCTGCACGCCAAGTGCCCATTTTACCTTTCTGTTTGCACGCCAAGTGCTCCTCAATTCAATGCGACAGCATTGAACATCTCAATCAATCAATCAACAGGATTCGTGAATCCCTTCAGGACCCAAGTGTCCCTTCAAAAACAGACTTCACCTCGTATTCGAGCTGCGGGTAAGTCCTTCAGACCCCGAGTGGTCCTTCAGACTAGTTGTGTCAGCCTAAGACACAGCGGACGTCCTTTATGGTCAACATATCAGTTCCGGATCTGATCTTGACCCATCCTGGCCGCTCGGAAAAGGCCACCCCCCCAAGCAGACCTTTTTACTAGTACCGTTGCTAGTTTGCGTTCCATCAGACCCATTGGTCCATCAGGCTTAGGCATGCCCTTCAGACCTCGTCGGTCCTTCAATTTAACTCCAATCAATGCGCCAAGCATCGACTGCGAATTAGACCTTCAGAGCCTTAGTGCTCCTTCAGACCCCGAGTGGTCCTTCAGAGCCTTAGTGCTCCTTCAGATCCCGAGTGATCCGTCATTTTCTCTCTCGGTTAATGCGCCAAGTGTTAACCGTTCCCCGTTTGTTCTCAAGCCCATCAATAAAAACAAAAAAAATGAGAAAAGAAAAAGGGGAAAATTCGGGTTTTCCCCAAGAGGACAAAATCGGTATAATTTCTGAATTCTTTATCTTCATTTTGCCTTGGAATATGTTTCGGCCAATTCATATTCCTCGTTAAAATTCAGATAAAGAGGGGCAGCTGTCATACCCCAATTTTGTCCGGCTTAGGTCCAAACCCTAATTTTCCACACAAAAATAAATTATGCATCATTTTTAGGGATAGAATGCACGTTTTGGGAAGTTAGAGTCAAAAAGGGCATTTTGGTCATTTCTCACAAAAGGGTCTCTAAAAACAATTTTTGCAATAGGCCTCATGCATCAAATTAGGGTTTTTGAAAAATATGTTATGCATGCATGGCAAGCTTTGGAAAATATTTTATGCATGCATGGCAAAGACCTAAAAGCATTTTTTTGGAAAGCAAAATCAATTTCTATTTTGTTCTTATGGCCAAGAATCGATTTATACCTTTTTCCTAAGCCATGAAAATCGATTCTTTGTCTCACCTATAGGCCAATAATCGATTTCCCTTGCCTATGTTTAAAGCATGAAATCGATTTCTACACATACTCATGCAAAAGCTAAGAATCGATTTCCTTAAATTTTAAAAGAGTATGAAATCGATTTTCAGGATCTCCAAATGTCCTGAAAATCGATTCCTACCTTTTCCCATAGGCCATATAATCGATTCTTATCATTTCCAAAAATAAAGAATCGATTCCTACATATTTCCAAAGGCCACATAATCGATTTTCAGGATCTCCTAAAGGCCATGAATCGATTCCTCCCTATTTCAACTAAGCAAACAATCGATTCTTTTAATTTCTAAAGGCAATGAATCGATTATACACTTGTTACACTTCATACAATAATCGATTCTTCACTTACATTAATTGTCTTTTCAAAAATTCTACTGTTGCCTAAGCCTATAAATACGTAGGTATGATTTTCATTTGGGACAGAGACAGACTGCACGAGATCAGAGGAGAACACACACAGATCTTCACACACATCTCACGAGATCAGAGAAACACACACATTTGCTCCAGACATTTTTCACGAGATCTGAGAAGACAACTCTTGCAAATCTCTTTTTCCAGTTCTACGCTTCATTTTTGCTCTATTCGCGCCGTTGGTCCGTCTGAGCTGATCTCCTGCAAGGGTTAGTCGGGATTTGCGTTCTTCAGAGTTGTAATATCTGCCTTCATCAGAGGTATTTCTGTTTTTATATTTGTTAAAATTCAATCATTCTGATCCATGCCAAAATTGCCCTATGTGATTTAATTTAGCTGTAGTGTCCTTGTTGATGATGAACCACATGATTCCCACTTATGCCTAGTGCATCATTTTCTAAGTGGTGAAGATGGTCTCAGATGATTCAACCTCCCCTTTCAAACCCTTTCAAAAAACATTTTTCCATTAGAACTACGTCGCTTTGATTCCCGTTTGGGATATGTAGGAGCGAGCCACGTTCTCGTCAAGCGCAACAAATAAAAATTCTTTTCATCCCCCTAAACCAATCATTTTCATAAAACAAACAAAAATCATTTTCAAACCCATTGTTGCTAGTAGCTCATCAGAGCCTCTGTTCGTTTAGCTATTAGTGACAATGTCCTTTTCTCCTAAAAATAATAAGCGATGATCACTCATAACCTTTGTTAGCTTGATCATTCATACCAATCAATCTCTTTCGAAAACCACTTTCAAAAAGACAAATAAAAAACGGGTTGCTACTAATAGTCAATCAGAACCTTTGTTCGTCTGACTGGCGGTAGTCACTCTTATTTTCAAGAGTACTTAGCGATGATTACCCATAACCTTGGTTAGTTTAATCATCCACTAAATGCTCGTCCTATTTCGAAAACTCAATAAAAAGATAAAAAACAAAAACTTTTCAAAACCAAAAAAGAAGAACTACGTAGCTTTGAATTCTCCATCGCACCGGGAGATACGTAGGAGCGGGTCACATCCCGTCAAGCATAACAAATAAAAATCATTTTTCACAATAAGTTTTCAAACAAATTATTTTCAAAAGAAAGAAGAACTACGTAGCTTTGAATTCTCCATCGCACCAGGAGATACGTAGGAGCGGGCCATGTCCCGTCAAGCACTTTTTTCTAAAAACCCCTTTTTCCCCCCTTTCTCACCAAAAATAAAATTTCCAGTAAGTTTTCTCATTCGTCTCCAAATAAGAAATAAATAGGCAAATCTAGGTATTTTTCAAATCAAACGTTAAAACCACACATTTAATTAGAGGTTCCCTTTCGGTAGAAAGGACGTGCGCGGTGCTAACACCTTCCTCGCACGTAATCGACCCCCGAACCTATATCTCTAGTTTTCAAAGACCATCCGCCTTGTCCAAAAGACATTTTTTCAATGTTTTGGTCTTAAAATTAAAATATTGGTGGCGGCTCCAAAATTTTCCACGTTGTACATTGAGAAACCCAAACAGGGGATTTTCGGGGTGCAACAGGTTGCTTTGGCAATTTCAACGACATGGGACGTCAGCTTCCGGGTTTGAACTCGGGTGTGCGTGGTGCTATTATATCATCTAGTAGACCAAAAAAAAATATGTTGTTTAGTAGATACTTTGAACCAAAATTTTATAAAAACCTAAAAGTTGAGAATCAACATAATGTTAGGGACTAAAAGTGCAAAAACATATATAAGTGATCATCAAAAATGTGATGAAGGTATTTGTACTGAAGTACTCTACCTAGTTACTGGTACGGGTCCCTAGTGCTTTTGTGATGTATAGATCGTTGGTCTTGAGCGACGTCTCGTCGTGTTCGGAGGTTTGAACGGGTGGTGCTACCTGCAATATCACTCCAACGCTCAAGTCAGTTTTCGAATGGGTGATTAAGTGATAGTGGTTAGAATTTGTGTGTACCTCTTAATAGGAGCAGTTATTCCTTATATAGTGTCAGTGGAACGATGCCGGCCGTTGGATGAGAGAGGGCGATCTCGACCGTTGATCTGGTAAGCTAGATTGGATCTAACCGTTGATCTGTCAATGGGTCTGGGTCAGGCATATCCTGTCCTGCTGTTGGGTCGGGTCGGGTTCGGTCTGGTTTAGATGCTCGATTGGGCTTCCACTACAAGCAAATAAGCCATTAGCGACGGTTTTTAGCGAGGGACTAATGGTCCCTCGCAAAAATTGGAATTAGCGATGGCATTTGCGAGGGAATAGGGTTGTCGTATTTTTGAGAATTAGCGACGGCATTTTAGACATTAGCGAGGGAATTTCCGTCGCTAATGGCAAAAGTAAAAATATTTGCGAGGGAATGTCAGTTCCGTCGCTAATTTTTTTACTTTTCATATGATGGGACTCAGTGCAGGGGTTGGTAAATGCGCAGGAATTAGCGACGGACAGTTCCCTCGCTAATTCCCTCGCTAAATTTAACTTTTCAGATGATGGGACAGTTCCCTCGCTAATTCCCTCGCAATTTTTTTTTCTTTTTTTCCTTAAATCCGTTTACACCCTCACTCTTCTTTCTCACTCACTCACTCACTCTTCACCCTTCCTCTTCCCTAATGGCAAAAGTAAAAATATTTGCGAGGGGTTGGTAATTCTCTCGCTAATTCCCTCGCTAAATTTAACTTTTCAGGTGATGGGACAGTTCCCTCGCTAATTCCCTCGCAATTTTTTTTCTTTTTTTCCTTAAATCCGTTTACACCCTCACTCTTCTTTCTCACTCACTCACTTACTCTTCACCCTTCCTCTTCCCTTCCTCTTCACCCTTCCTCTTCCCTTCCTCTTCCTCTACTCTCCAACACCACACAACCACCACCACCACCATCATCACCACCTCCTCTCACACTCTTCTTCTTTCTTCACTCTTCCAACACCACCACCACCACATACCTCCTACCACTCTCACTCACTCTCTCTTACTCTTCACCACAACCACTCTCACTCTTCTCTCTCTCTCTCTCTCTCTCTCTCTCTCTCTCTCTCTCTCTCTCCCTTACTCTTCTCCTTCTGTCTCTACTCTAAGCCACCCATCACCACCACCACCACGCGACCACCACCACACCACCACCACGCCACCACCACACCACCACCATGCCACCACCACCGTCGCCACCACCACCACACATCACCACAAAATTAATAATATAATATAATATTCATTAATTAATGATAAATATATATAAAAAACAAGCCATTCAGCACTGGACACGTGTCTTTTTTTCTTGAAAAACTGCAGTCATTAGTGAGGGAATTAGCGAGGGAACTGTCTGTCACTAATTCCTGCGCATTTACCAACCCCTACAACTGAGTCCCATCACCTGAAAAGCTGCAGTCATTAGCGAGGGAATTAGCGACGGCAAATTCCCTCGCTAATTAGCGAGGGATTAAATACCCTCGCTAATCTCAATAGCGAGGAGGGATTCTGCGAGGGAACTGGTCCCTCGCTAATTCCCTCGCAAATGACCATTAGCGACGGTTTTTGGTCATTTTGCGAGGGAAATGTCTGTCGCTATTTGCTAACTTTTTTTGTGTGTGCCTCTTAATAGGAGTAGTTATTCCTTATATAGTGTCAGTGGAACGATGCCGGCCGTTGGATGAGAGAGGGCGATCTCGACCGTTGATCTGGTAAGCTAGACTGGATCTAACCGTTGATCTGTCAATGGGTCTGGGTCAGGCATATCCTGTCCTGCTGTTGGGCCGGGTCGGGTTCGGTCTGGTTTAGATGCTCGATTGGGCTTCGGCCTAGTCCAGAACAGTTGCCCCCCAAGCCGAAGTCGCACAATAGAGCGGGTTCAGGCTTGAGAATGCTTGCCCCCGTGGAGCGGTGATTGCTCGTTCTGACATGTTTATTGTATTTTGTTGATGACGTGCCAGCTGTATTCTCACTGACATGACGTTTCGCCTATTCGATGTGATGGAAAAATGTGTCGCATCTTCCCAAGGGGCACGTGTGGAAACAGTTCAATTTCCAAGAGGCACGTGCCATGAAGGTGAGGGGGTGCGTCGTTTCCATTTTTTCCCGCCTGTTTATTTCCTATAAGTATGGCTTTCAATCCTTCTTTTTTGAGTGCTATTCCTTTTTTCTGCTTTGAGGGTGACTTGTATTTGCAGGCGAGCGAGCTTCTTTCTGGTGAGATTAATTCTGGCAGGTGTTCTCCGGTGAGCGACTTCATTCTCCAACGCAGATTATCTTTTCCTCGTGATTGTAGGGGCGATCAATCTCTCTAGAACTCCAGGTAATTGACTTTTTCTAAATTCCAGCACAAGATTATTTTAGTTTTGGCCGGTTTAGGAGGGAGTGTCAGGTCTGGGGTCAATCGTGTCGCCCAAAATAAATGTAAAACTTTATATAAAAGTGTTTCTAATAATAGAACAATGTTTTGTCCCGGCTGAGTGGAAGCTAGAAGAGTGCAAGGAGTGGGATTGTAAGGAAAACCCAAGTTCCGTACCCACTTCTCTTCCTTTCCATTTTTTTACCTTGTTTTTCTTTTTTTGGTTTCACGTTCTCTTCTTTTCCTTGTTTTTTGGTTTTTTTATGTTTTGCTTTTTTTGGTGATTAATTTTCCTTTGTTTTTTACAACTATTTTTTTGTTTCTTTTTATAATGTTAGGAAAAACTGATTAAATTAAATATATTATATTATATTGCTTTTGGAATGTATTTAACCAAAAAATATAATGTTTTTAACAAAAAAAATTGAATAAATATTTGTAGTAGGAATTAAGCGCTTTTTTATCAAGTTCGTCTTCCCTCTCCCTAACCTTTTGACATTTCCACAATATTTGCGTTTAGCTTCCACGTTCAATACAAAAAAAAAATTACAAAAATGACATCATTGACATGATGGACACAACAACCTTGGGGACCAGCCTGGTTATAGACAGCCAAATTTAGCTATTAGCTACGAACTATAGATATCAAGTATGTGAGTTCTCCTAACTATAACCTTATCATTTTTGCAGGTGCGGCTTGTAAAGATGGTCATTTTTGCATTGTGTTTAGACTACGTATAGGTTCAAAAACTTTTGTAAAATGTGTTTAATTCTGCTTTAATTTTATCTTTCAATTTTGGTCAATTTTCACTTTGCCTACAATATTTAATAAACTTTGTTTCATGATCCTCACTATTATTTATCACATTTAGCGCTATATTATATGTGAAAATATCGCCAACGTTGACTTCATTTCGGTTTTATTGTATTTCATTCTTGACATAATTCATTGAGATCTCTTTAATTGCATATTTTTTCAGAATTTTCAAATTTTCAGGAACTTGATTAGTTCTTCTGGAACTGAAATGTTAGTTATGTCAGAAGACTCTTTTAGAGTTTCTATATCCTCGCTTGCACCATCTTTCGTTTTAGCTCCTTCTCTTATTCGAGGATTTTTATCTTTGGAACCGATTGGTCTACCACGCTTCAGGCGCAGTTTAGGTTCATTGCAATATTTGATTGTCCAACAGGGATATCCATTTTATTGGAGCATTAGCAGCTAATATGTATGATTTGGTCACACCTTTGGATCAGTGAATGCCTTTGGTAGATGATTTTCTGCTTTACAAATGAATTATCTTTTGAACTTCTAGTTTACATTGTTTAATTTGAGGATCAATACGATACAATGATAATTCATTCCTATTGATCTCTAAATGGACCACGTGATTAGTGTACTTGTTTACAAATATCACTTTATATAAGTTCTAGAAATATGAGAGACTTATTCTGTCAAATCGTCAATTTCCTTTAGGAACTAGTGAACACAAAAATGAGTAGATTGACGAAACCATTAGCTCTTTAATACAAGTTAACATAGAAATTTTAATCATTTTTTTTGCATCATAAAAATACTCGGGATGGCCCAACTGATCTTGCCAACAAAAAAATTATTATGATATGTAAACTTTTGGTTTACAACATGCACTTCAATTGCACATATATAAGTGTAGTACAAATCAGAGGAAAAAACAGACAATTTTTCCACTACACTTATTTTATCCAAAGTATGCCTCATTGTATAGAGATATTCAACGTATTCTTTATTTCTTATTTCAATATGATGTCCATTTAGACGGATATCCTTAAACTTCATAAATTTTTATGAGACTTGGGGGAATAAATGGATTCTCAATGCGTAAACTTAGATAAGCAAATTAATAAACTTGATTCATTTTTGCAATTATACATAGAAACAGTTAATTGTGTAATCCTTTAGGGATCGATGATTCAATAATGGATTTATTGTTCTTCAGGAACCGTATCACAAATTTTCATCAACAATCATATTTCATTTGTTCTTGAGGAACTATATCTCAAATCTAACGATGACGAAAAAATATCATGCTTTGAGCAATCTTTAATGGTTGCTTGAACATTTTTTTCCGAGTTCTTCAAGAACTATAATTTTCACACTTTGAGTAATTCTATAAGATGCTTCAATATTTAGTTATTTGTCTAATCTATCTGGGATGCTTGAATGATGCATTCTTCTAGAATTCATTCTGAATATAGACAAACACGATATACTTCAGTATTAAGTTTTTTGTGCAATCCTTGTAGGATGCTTGAATATTGAATTATTTGGGAATGATATAAAAGTCAAACGTGATAATAGTCTTTGCTATTCAATCCAATAGGGATACTTGAATGTTGAATTCTTCGGGAATTCATCAAGAATAGAAAACATGATAATCATGGTAGCTAAATAAAATTCTTAATAAAATTTCTACGCAAGAAAAATAAAATATTAACATGATAAAATAAAAGCTATAAGGAAGAACATCATAACATGATAATAAGTTAGATTAACTATAAGATAGTAAAAGAAACCATATCTTTGTCAAATAGCCCCCAAGCTTATTATAAATTTCTTAATAATAGTAGATTAGTTCTTCCGGAGCCCTCTATTATCTTTGAAGGGCCAAATATAATACTAACATCGGTTCCTCGCTTCACTAAATAAGAGAACTATTTCGTATCCTTTAAAATTGTATGTGTAGTTCTGCTACTGTTCTGTACCTAGCAGTAATTTGGTAGGCTGTTGTTGGTAGGTCTCTTGCTGTCCTGGCAGTAGGTCAGTGAGCGCCCGGGGGGGTACCTGCAAAGCCACTCCGACGCTCAAGTCAGTATGAGAATAAGCTAGTGAGTTTGCAAGGGAATAGTGCGTACCGTATAAATGGCTATGCGAGCCGGTATTTATAGGAAATCGACGCTCGTTGTGAAGGAGAAGAGAGGAATTGATGATTTGCGGTTGATGCCCCCAAATGCTCCACTATGATCCACTACAATTCTCCATTTTTCTTCAAGCTTGATCATCCTCCCTTTGATGTTGGAAAATAAATGAAAAATAAAAGAAATGAAGAGGAGAGGAGAGATGTGGTCACGGTTTGGGAGAGGGAGATGAGGAAAAAAACTTATGGAAATAGGGGAGAAAAGGGGAGAATGAGAAAATAGAATGGAGTATGAGATGAAGAATTTTGAGAATGAGTGGGGAAGGGGGCCTAAAATTTTAGCCATATATATCGATATGTTAAGTCTATTATCTAAATGTGTACGTAGAAATGGTACTTCTCTTTGCAATTGCCCAATAAGATTTTCAAAGAATCATCAGTGACACACAAATGGATTCTCCCGCTTAAGAAAGATGCACACAAATGGATTGTCATCTGCTTTCTTTTTTTTTTTTTATCTTTATGACACATGTATTTTTTAGCCGCAAAATAGTCTATTATATTCTTTCTCTTCCTTTTACTCTTTATCTTTATTCAACCCTCCTTTTACATTTTTGTACTCTTTTATTTAAATGCTTCTTTCTGCCTTTTCCTCTATCTTTATTCAACTCTCCTTTTACATTTTTTTACTTGTTTATTTCAGTTCTTCTTCCTTATTGACAGTAGTATTTTATTATCTTAGAGTTTTTCATTCTTCTTTTATCACATTGTTATTGTTTTAATATTCAAATTTATCTACTTGATATTTCTCTATCTAATTTATTTAGCCCATTTGCAAAAACTCAATGTCAAGACGTAACCTAAATCCTTTCTAAAAGTTTCTCTTGAATTAGCAACTTATATGAGAAGATAATGTTAAGAGTGGGGCAGCAAAATTCATTGCTTTAGGCCTCACCCAAATAAGCCTTTGCTTCAAGCCTCTCCAATGGAGCACTCATAAGAGGAGTACTCAACTAGAGATGGAGTAATCTATCACACTTTTATTCTTTTTTAATTTTAGTCCTTAATTAATAGCACTTAATATTTCTCCAATACAACACGTAATAATTTACTAACAATCCCAAAAATGGTTACATCATTATATTTTCAACAAATAACTCATCATTTTCAATGGTGGTCAGCATAGAGCTAAATATGTTAATCACCCTCAATGTAGATGAAATTTGACAAATATCTCATCATTCCTACTTGTTGTATTTTATTGAAAATAAAAAGATATTTCAAAAGTGAGAAGTCCCACATTGCTTGGCTTTGGATTCACCAAAGTCTTTATATACTAAAGCTTAATGAGAGCTAGTAAACAAGCAAGTAGAAGTGACTCCCTTGTGCGCACAAGCATGGACCAACATGGCTTGGTTCAGGGCAAATCTTTCGATTTCCCCCTTGCGCTCGACTAGCCTTGTGCTAATTTTTGTGAAATGAAATATTGTTTTTATCAGCCTATCCGAATACGCCCAATTATGGGTCGAATTGATTTACGAAATAATTTGTAACAGATAATTTGGTCGAAAAACTGAAAGTTGGTCGAAAAACTGAAAGTTGGTCGAAATTGATTTTATAACTGTCACTTTCTTCAACAGCTCTTTTCACTTAAGACTATTTATTTTGTAACTGCAGAGTTTCTTCCAACAGCTCTTTTCTTTTAAAACCATTTATTCTGTAACTGCAGGATTAAAACCTTTTTATTACAATTGATTTTGAAACGGTTTTTGACCGGCTATTGATTGTTGGAGCCTTTGTCTCCAACAGCTATTTTTCCTAAAGCCTATATAAACAGTTTTGAGTTGCACTTGAAACACATCAGAAAATTCACTTTCCATTTTTCCAGAGAAAGAGCTCTGGGTTGCTCTCCTGATTAATATCCAGTTCCTCTTGCTAGTTTTGATACCTCTTTCGCTACTGCGATTGAGAAGACCCGGTTGTACCTCAGGGAATTTGCGCTGTAGAGGCGGATAAATTCTTCAGGGCAGTCGCAAGACGCCTCCGGTTGTTTTCTAACATTTCTTTGTTTGCAGGTTTATTTCGACAGCATTTGTGCAATTCGACTACTGCAATTCGACAGCAGTTAGTTCGAATTCGACAGCCTCTGTTTTACAGATTCGACTTCGACAGCTTCTGTTTCTGCAGTTTTTGTTCGCAGCAGTCCCTGCCATTCAACAGCATCAGTCGAATTTGACTACTGCAATTCGACTATAGCAATTCGACTGCAGTCCGCATAATTCGACTACAGCCATATTTGCTAATTTCGACAACACTACTAACGTATGCACTCAGCACCGATAGGAAACAAAAAATCGTATGCACTTGTAATGAATGAAGAGGCAATTGTGCAAGGGAGCCAAAGGGAACAACAATACCAGGGTGAGGCGCCAAATGCTGAGAGGGCAAGAGCCAGTAATAGGGCGCGTGTGGCAAACGTGAGATTGAGCGACTACGTACTTAAGTAATGCGTAGGAGTGAGGGGAATTATCTGATCATTGATGAGTTGTATTTCTCTCTCCTCTAACTGTACTCTTCTTCCTTCTATCTGAACAATTTCTGCTGCCCTAAGTACTGTATTGATTCCCTCATCAATAGAACAGTACTTACCTCATATCCATTTATTATTTGTTAATTGCATTACTGTTACAATGTGAATTACTCTTACATTGGTGCTTTCATCACCTCCTGCAAATGGCTGAGAATACCCGCTTCAAAGAGCTCAGCAATGATCTGCGTAAACTTGCTGAAACGATGGAGAAGAAATGCACAGAGCTGCAAACGAATTTCGAGCACCTAGAGATCAATAATCAACAACAATTTGAGTGCATGGAGCTTGCGATTATAACAAACCAGAGGCGAATTTTGCTAAAAGTCCTTGCTATGTTCGAAGAGTTGAAGAAGGACCCGGCGATTAGCTCAACCACATCTAGCGGTTCCCCGTTGAAGGTGAAGTCACCACTGATTCAAACACTAGGGAACCAGAAGCCTCCATTTCAGGTAAGATCAATGAAACTTGATTTTCCTCGTTTTGATGGCAATAATGTGGTTGGATGGATCTTTAAGGCGGGGCAATTTTTTGATTATTACGCGACTCCGGATGCTGAGCGTGTCACAATTGCATCAGTTCATTTAGATCAAGACATTGTTCCATGGTTTCAAATGATGCAAAAGGTGAATGCGTTTCAATCTTGGAACATGTTTACCATAGCTTTAGAAACAGAATTTGCTCCCTTGCCTTTTGATTGTCCTCGTTCTAAATTGTTTAAACTTACTCAATTGGGCACCGTTACTGAATACTATTTGGAATTTACATCTCTGGCTAATCGATCTAAGGGTGTCACTAGTGAAGCTTTGCTAAATTGCTTTATTGGTGGATTGAATGATGAGATTCGTAGGGATGTTAAATCGTTATCTCCTCCATCTATGGTGAATGCAGTAGCATTAGCTAAATTGTTTGAAGAAAAATACCAAGCACAACCTAAACACAAACCAAACACTTTTATACCTAAACAGAACTTTACCCAAAACCAGAATAAACACTCTTACTCAAACACCAAACCCGAAAATACTATACAGAACACCAAACCAAACACTTCAGCCCCATCACTACCTACCCCTAGAACCAAACCATTTAACAATAACCAAAGAACACAACAGCTCAAAAGCATGTCACCAGCTGAAATTCAACTAAGGAGAGATAAGGAATTATGTTATTTTTGTGATGAAAACTTTTCTTACACTCATAAATGTGCCAATAGACATATAGTGTTGATGTTGTGAATTGATGATGAGGAGGACACCCCTAACAAAAACACTGAACCCCCTGACCCAAATATAAACCAAACCCAAGACAATGCTACTGCCGGTGAGCATCATCTGTCACTGAGTGCTATGAAAGGTGGCACAGGCACAGGGACAATTTGCTTTACTGGTACTATTGGCCACATTCCTATTCAGATATTGCTGGATGGTGGTTGTTTTGAGAGCTTTTTGCAACCAAGGATGGCCCAGTTTCTCAAACTACCAATTGAGCCACAACCTAGTTTCAAAGTGCTAATTGGTAATGGTCAACATATGCAAACTGAGGGTTGGATTCCTGACTTATGTGTACAAGTGCAAGGACAAGAAATACAGCTTCCTGTTTACTTGCTTCCAGTGGTTGCAGCTGATTTAATTCTGGGCTCAACTTGGCTAGCTACAGTGGGGCCTCATGTAGCTGATTATGCAGCTTGTAGTATCAAGTTTTTACACCAAGGCAATTTCATTACACTACAGGGAGAGGAAACTCTACAATCTACACATGCTCATTTCCATCAGCTTAAGAGAATGTGCTCCACTGATGCAATTTCTGAAATGTTTGTTGTTCAGCAAATTAGTCCTGTTTCTGAGGATGATCAATGATTGGAATTGCCAACTGATATGGAACCAGAATTAGCAACATTACTGCATACATACAGGACAGTTTTCCAAACTCCTGTGGGATTACCTCCTGAGAGAGAAAGAAACCATGCAATCACATTACAACCAGGCGTCAAACCAGAGAAAACCATGCCCTATAGATATCCCCATATCCAGAAAGAGTAGATAGAAATTATGGTTCAAGAGATGTTGGACCATGGGATCATTCAGGCTAGTAATAGTCCATTTTCTTCTCCTATTGTCTTGGTGAAAAAGAAAGATGGTAATTGGAGGTTTTGCACTGACTATAGAGCTCTTAATGCAATCACCATAAAGGACTCCTTCCCTATGCCTACTCTAGATCAATTACTTGATGAACTACATGGAGCCACATACTTTTCCAAATTGGATTTGAGAGCTGGCTATCACCAAATCTTATTGCAACCTAAAGACAGACATAAATCAGCATTCATAACACATCATGGCCATTATGAATGGCTTGTCATGCCATTTGGCTTAACAAATGCACCAGCAACGTTTCAGAGGTTAAGGAATCAGATATTTCCAAAGCTGAGAAAAATTGTATTGATTTTTTTTTATGACATTTTGGTTTATAGTTCTTCATGGAAGGCTCATTCGTAGGAACTCTACAGCAGCACCAGCTATATGCTAGATTGTCGAAATGCTCTTTTGGCCTGTTAGAAGTGGACTACCTTGGTCATAGAGTGTCAGGAGCATGGGTACCTATGGACACTAGCAAAGTGCAAGCTGTCACTGATTGGCCAAGACCATCAAATGTCAAACAAGTCTGTGGTTTCCTAGGCCTCACTGACTACTACAGAAGGTTTATTAAGAATTATGCTTCCATTGCAAGCCCATTGACAAATTTGCTTAAGAAAGATGCATTTATATGGTCCGAGGTGCAAGAGTTAGCTTTTAACCAGTTGAAAGAAGCTATGATTTCTGCCCCTGTGTTGGCTTTACCTGACTTTTCACATCCATTTACACTAGAAACAGATGCTTCTGCCATAGGTGTGGGATCTGTTTTGAGTCAAAATGGCCACCCTATTGCATTATTTTCTAAGTAAATGGTTAACAGAATGCAGAAGCAGTCTGCATATACTAGAGAGCTCTTTGAAATTACTGAGGCATTAGCTAAATTCAGGCACTATTTACTTGGTCATCAATTTGTGACCAAGACTGGTCAAAAGAGTTTGAGAAGCTTATTGGATCAGTCCCTGCAAACTACGAAACAGCAAGCCTGGCTACATAAATTTATGGGGTAAGATTTCAAGATTGAATATAAGCCTGGGAAGGAGAATATAGTTGTTGATGCATTGAGCATGGTGTTCTTTATGGCTTGGTCAAAACCTCAAACTCAATTTTTACACGAGCTAAAGACAGTAGTGAATAAAGACACAGCTTTGGCAAAAATTATGTAGCAGTGCTCAGAGAACAATAACAGTAGATCTGATTATGCAGTAAGAGAAGGGTTGCTATACTGGAAGGATAGATTAGTGGTTCCTAATGATGCTAATGTGATTAATAAGATCCTATAGAGTATCACACTTCTTCTATAGGGGGTCATGCTGGTGTAACTCAATCTATTGCTAGAATCAGTGCACAATTTCACTAGTCCACTCTCAAAGAGGATGTACATAACTTTATCAGAACTTGTGCAATTTGTCAACAAGCAAAAACATCCAACACCTTGCCTGTAGGCCTGCTCAATCCTCTGCCTATTGCTATTCAAGTTTGGGAGGACGTAGCAATGGACTTCATTACAGGTTTACCTAACTCACATGGTTTTATTGTGACTATGGTAGTAGTTGATAGATTGTCAAAATATGGCCACTTTGTTGAAATGAAGAATGACTATACGAGCAAAAGTGTAGCTGAATCCTTTATGAATTGTATTGTTAAATTACACGGGATGCCCAAATATATTGTCTCTAATCATGACAAAGTTTTTACCAGTGCCTTCTGGCAGCAATTGTTTAAGTTGCAAGGAACTACATTAGCAATGTCTTCTTCTTATCACCCTCAATCGGATGGTCAATCTGAAATTTTGAACAAATGTTTGGAACTGTATTTAAGGTGTTTTACCTTTGACAATCCAAAGAATTGGTTCAAGGTGTTGGCTTGGGATGAATATTGGTATAATTCAGCATTCCACACTAGTTTGGGCATGACTCCATTCAAGGCTTTGTATGGAAGGGATCCCCCCATATTAACTAGGCCTACAAGGGCTAACAGAGAACCAGCAGAAGTAATTGCTCAGCTAGTGACAGAGAGATGATTTTACAGCAATTAAAGAGTAATTTGAACAAAGCACAACAGAGAATGAAGCTACAAGTTGACAAGAAGAGAATAGATTTGGAATTGGCAGGTGGTAATTTAGTATTGGTAAGCTGCACCCCTATAAGCAACATTCTGTAGCACTAAGAAGAAACCAAAAGTTGGCCATGAGGTATTTTGGGCCCTTTGAGGTGATACAGCAAATTGGTAAGGTAGCTTACAAACTGCTCTTACCTAAGCAAGCCAAAATTCACCTAGTGTTCCACATATCTCAATGGAAGTTGTTCCAAGGGCACATATCAGAACCATATGTGCCTCTGCCATTAACTAAAACTGAATTGGGACCAGTTTTGCAACCTAAAGCAATTCTGAAGGTGAGAGTTGTGCTGGGAGGTGATGCTCAGATTCAACAAGTGCTGGTTTTATGGGACAATGATGATACTGAGGCAGCTACATGGGAAGATTTGGAAGAGATCAGAGCTCATTACCCCCTTTTCAATCTTAGGACATGATTAGTTTTATAGGGGATGGTATTGTAATGAATGAAGAGGCAATTGTGCAAGGGAGCCAAAGGGAACAACAATATCAGGGTGAGGCGCCAAGTGCTGAGGCGCCAAATGCTGAGAGGGCAAGAGCCAGTAATAGGGCGTGTGGCAAACGTGAGATTGAGCGACTACGTACTTAAGTAATGCGTCGGAGTGGGGGGAATTATCTGATCATTGATGAATTGTATTTCTCTCTTAACTGTACTCTTCTTCCTTCTATCTAAACAATTTATGTTGCCCTAATTGTACTGTATTGATTCCCTCATCAATAGAACAGTACTTACCTCATATCCATTTATTATTTGTTAATTGCATTACTGTTACAGTGTGAATTACTCTTACACCACTCAACAACAAGAAGCTACTTTGACCAAAAAAACCACAAGAAGCAACATAAATTAACATTTTAATCGTATATGTCGATATGTTAAGTCCATTATCTAAGTGCGTACACATAAATGGTACTTCTTTTTGCAATTGCCTAAAAGATTTTCAAAGAATCATCAGTGAGAAACAAATCTAGGCACCCTGAACCATGAAGACATTGACAAGTTGATTTCAGCAAAATTATCAAATCCAATTATTTATCCAAAACTGTCGGATACAGTTCACAATTTTATGATACATCATGGACCATGTGGGTTTGCCTTCCCCAAATCACCTTCTTGTCCTTGATAATTTTGAATATCTTTTAGAAAATTACATATATGCTACTATCGGAGGATAAATTGCAAATATGTTCAAGAGAAATTTGTAATAAGGCAAAATATACGTCATTAAAAAATAAAGAAAGATAAGTTTGAAAATAATCCATCAATAATAAATTTCTTTTTTGATAATAATCTATCAACGATGACCGTAGTAATCTTTTGTAAAAAAAGCTTAAATATAGTAATACTTTCAAGGTGTAATTGAAATTTGGAAGAGGAAATTAAAAAGAAATTTCCATTATGAAGGACAAAAATGTTAAGGCAACTTGTATATATGTCTCTTTAAAGTGTACTTAGTCAAAACATTGTGCACATTTTATTCATGTAAAAAATTATTTTTATTTGATAGAGTTATTTTTTATCACACATTTTTCTTTTGCATATTGAAATTTGTATAAAATATTTGTAGATCAAGAACCTACTTATAGTTGTGTTTCACACCTCTAGAAAAGTGCAATCCATACCACATAAAGGTGAAAACATGGAAAACTTGTAATATCTGAAGTAGCGGAGCAAATTTTTTTCCAAACAACAATACATATCTTTTTAATGTGTGTTCTTACTTTGGTCTTGAAATATATAAGAGCTGGTTTGGTAAAAAATAAGTATAAGAATTGGTACTTATTTTTGCATCATCAGAGTACGTGTTTGACATGTAAAGACACTACAAATAACAGTTTCTATAAGAACTAAGAACATTGTTCCCAATCGAACCGGCCGGTATATAGCAATTAGCGAGATCGTAGGAGAAAATCCCAGATTTCCCTCCTATCTGTTTGTAATGGCTTATCGGCCATAAAATGTCATGAATAACAAGTATCACCATTGTACTGTAAATACAACCCCATGAGACCAATATACAGATCCAGAGTTCATTTCTCATACTCTATACCTGTAATGTGTACAAAATAACAAAACCCACTATTTTTCATAATGTGTTATTATTGAAATAGCTTTATCTTGCAATGCTAAGAAAACGTTTGATCATGAATAAGAGTTATAAACACACGTTCGTGAAACTTCCCAAGAGCTTCCTTCGGGACATATAACCCCGCTCTTTTGTAAATATCAAATATGAGAGTAAAAATTAAAGTTGTGTTCCCTTCCTTTTCTTAGCAAAATCCACGGTTTATGGCTCAAAAGGTAGGGTTTTTGTAACTTTTTTCAAAACAAACTTTTCAAGTGAAATGGTGGTTAAAAACATGATCAAACCTTTGATCTAACTTTCATCAAAGCTTCAAAACTAAGACTAGAAAATAAAGAGCAAAGTTGTGAAATCTCCTTACCTAGAGAGAGAGAGAGAGAGAGAGAGAGAGAGAGAGAGAGAGAGAGAGAGAGAGAGAGATAAAAGAGGTCGGGTTTTGAAGGAGAAGAGAGGAATAAATGGTTTGCAGATGATGCCACAAATGCTCCTTTATGAGAGAGGGATATGAGGAAAAAAAACTTATGAAAATAGTGGAGGAAAAAGAGAGAATGAGAGAACAGAATGGAATATGAGATGATGAATTTTGAGAATGGGTGGGGATGGGGCCCAAGAAATTCTTCTTAAAAACCGTTGCCTATTTGTGGTTCTGGGTGCCTAGATTTGTTTCTCACTGATGATTCTTTGAAAATCTTATTGGGAAATTGCAAAGAGACGTATGATTTATGTGTACACATTTAGATAATGGACTTAACATATCGATATATATATATATATATATATATATATATATATATATATATATATATATATATATATATATATATATATATATGGTTAAAACTTTAGGCCCCCATCCCCACTAATTCTCAAAATTCTTCATCTCATACTCCATTATATTCTCTCATTCTCCCTTTTTCCTCTACCATTTCCATAAGTTTTCTTTCTTCATCCGCTCCTCTTCATTTATTTTATTTTCCATCATCAAAGGGGGAATGACTAAGGTTGAAGAAAATGGAGACTTGTAGTGGATCATAAAGGAGCATTTGGGGGGCATCATCTGCAAATCATCTATTCCTCTCTTCTCCTTCAAAACCCGACCTCTTCTCTCTCTCTCTCTCTCTCTCTCTCTCTCTCTCTCTCTCTCTCTCCCTCTGTGTGTGTGTGTGTAACATCCTAGTCTTTAGACGTCATAAAGTCTAGAATGTTGACCATTTATAGAAAATCAGAGTTATAAACCTACTTGAGAATTTGGACACGACTTGAATTGACGGGAATTACCATCACCTCGAGTTTTTTAGGGTAAGATACCGATATCGGAACTATATAATACATAGCCGATAATAAAATAATTCAGTCATGATACCATAGATGTCCAAAAACCCAAAGTAAAGTTTACAATACATCATAGCTTGATTACAAAATCAAGGGTTACAATCTTAGGGTAATACCCAAATACATTTCGGTAAAACAGTGAGATTACAAATCTCAATGAGTTCCTTTGCGACCCCTCACAATTCCTCTCGGTGTTTTCTTAATACTTTTGTTTCCACTTAACCTCGTTTTACCTCTTTTCCTCTTAGCACAACCTGAGAGATTAAATTTCTTAATCTCAACAGAGAACCCAACTCGAATAGCTATACCGAGTACTGCTAGGCCTTGGCTTATGGGCTCATGACTTCTCGCCGCCAAGTGTGCTTTTAACCTCTTGGGATCGTCACCCCCCTCGTATATTATGCATTTAATTAACCTCATTGTTTATTCTCACTCGGTCATATATCATTAGACTCAACGTAATTACCGTATATTCAAAGTTCTCCTGTCATCGTATATACAATAATTTATCTCATTCAACTGAAATATAGATCGCAATAAGACCACAATTGTGACATTTAAAATTAGATTTCGCGAAAGTAAACTAAATCATGTTATAATGCAGTATTTAAAAGCTGGGAACAGATTCACAGTCCTGAGAATCAATTCACGGAATGGGAACAGATCCACAATCTGGGAACAGATTCACAGTCTTGGGAATCGATTCACAGATCCACAATCTGGGAACACATTCACAGTCTTGGGAATCGATTCACAGGATGGGAACAGATTCACATTCCTGGGAATCGATTCACAGAATGTGAACAGATTCCCAACTTGTGCAGTAAACCAAAAACTCTGTCTTTAAAACACTTTTGAACATCCCATTTGGTACCAACTCAATTCAATCTTGTTCCCAGCTCGAAATGCCACATTGTTACCCTTAAATTCAGTCAAACATATGTACAAAACAACAATTATAACACAAATAAATCATTGTTCAACAAGCAATCACCCATAACTTATATAATACATCAATTCATTTGAATAGAAATACATCATGATTTTCAAGAGAAATTTTCACCGCACAACCATGTTCACGATACTAGCTGCACTATTGTTCTTGGGACCTCAAATCCATGGTGAAGTGTGAAGGAAAGGGAGGATTTGGGTGTGGTTGTTCTAAAATGAGTTTGGGAGTGGAGCTCTCCCTTTCTTTCCTCTCTTGTTCGACTCCTCTCTCTCTCTCTCTCTCTCTCTCTCTCTCTCTCTCTCTCTCTCTCTCTCTCTCTCAAAATGAAATGTTTTTCCTTCTTTTTGAAATTGAAAACTTTTTGCTAAAAGAGAGGGAATGTTGGGTTAAATGCTCAGCTGATTGTGTGGCTAATGAGTGAGTGTGAGTGTGAGTGGGTGTTAGTGAGTGTTGGCTATTGAATATTCTTGAAATACCCTTAACTTCCTCTATTTCTTTAATTAACCCCAATTTAATCAAACAATCCACTTAGCAATCAACACACAATTCACAAAATTTTCACATTTATGCAATCAATTTCGTAAAAGTATCAATCCACAATCAATGGTAAATAATTAAATTACTCAATCAACAAAGTAATTAAAATAATTATTTTGGGATCTCTCTCTCTCTAAGGAGATTTCACAACTTTGCTTTTTCTTTTCTAGTCTTAGTTTGGAAGCTTTGATGAAAGTTACATCAAAGGTTTGATCATGTTTTTAACCACTATTTCACTTGAAAAGTATGCTTTGACAATAAGTCACAAAACCCCCTAACTTTTGAGCCATAAACCGTGAATTTTGCTAAGAAAAGATAGGGAACAAAACTTTAATTTTTAGTGATTCCTTGTGGGGGTAAAATTTTCTCTCCTTGGGTTTCTCTCTAAGCCTCTTCCTTAGAGATCTAATCCTTGTGAGAAGAGTTCTCTCCTTGTGAGAATGTTCTAGCTCTCATTTTTCCGTTCAAGCATTGTTTAGTGTATTTTGTTTTGGTACTCATTTCATCATGGCGAGCAGTAGTAGTAATCAGTTGGTGGAGGTGGAGGTCGAAGGAGAAGAAGAGGCTGATGTTAGGGCAAACACGTCACTAACACTGGTAGGGAGGTTTCTCACGAACCGACCAGTGAGGACACACATCGTGAAGGAAAGAATGGCAGGAGTATGTAGGCCAGGAAGCGGAGTTTCGATTAGGGAGGCCGGACAAGGAACCTTTCTTTTCCAGTTCTTTCATACGTTGGATCTACAGAAGGTACTGAAGCAAGGGCCATGGTCATTCGACAAGAATCTACTAATACTTAGTGTGATACCGGATGGAGTCGTTCCAAATGAAGTTCCGCTCTTTCAGATCCCATTCTGGGTGCAGGTCCACAACGTCCCTACGGGGTTCATGTCTGAGACAATAGGGAAGCACGTGGGGAACACTGTCGGATTGTTTCTGGAATATGATCCGAAGAATTCGTCTGAATTTTGGAGGCTTTAAATGCGAGTAAGGGTCCTCTTGGATGTCCGTAAGCCATTGTTGAAGGGCTTGAAGTTGAAGAAGAAAGGCATGGAAGCAAAGGAGGTGTTACTGAAGTATGAAAGGTTAGAAGTGTTTTGCTATATTTGTGGATTGTTGGGCCACGTAGAAGGTGAATGTCAGCGCCTGTTCGATATGCAAGTTGATGATGGTTCGAGAGGATGGGGGCCGGAGTTGAAGGCTGAGATACGTAGGGGTGGTGGTAGCGGCGGAGCAAGGTGGCTGAGGGAGGAGAGTCAACCATGGACAGCTCCTAATTGTGTCATTAATGCAGGCGCAACTCTTGGGGGGCGGGTTCCTAATTTTGTGGATCGCAATGATGGTCATTTAATGCCTAATTTGTGGATCGCAATGATGGTCATTTAATGCGTGGAGAAGATTTGGCAGGTACTAATGGGAGTGATCAAGGCATCGCACAATTGGTGGAAGCATTTAAGAATCTGGCTCTTTTATTTCCCAATCGGTTAAAGCCAACTAATGCCGAGCCAGCTGGGATTAATAACAGACCAATCAGCAGTAATGTTGTCATGACAGATGTTGAGGTGGATGTAGGAGTTGATAGGAAACGCTTGTGCGAAGAGTCGAGGGAGAGGAATGTTGCGACTAAAAGTAAGGAAGTGGAGGGGGAGGGTGTTGCGAAGGTATTGGTGCACGTAGCAGGTACTCCTCAAGCAACAGATGGTTCTTTTTTATGGGCAGACCCTAGCAGTGGGACCTATCAAGAGCAATGAGTATCATAAGTTGGAACTGCTTGGGCTTGGGTAACCCACGGGCAGTTCCGTCGTTACGTGACCTCGTTCGGTCGTATCAACCGGATGTAATGTTCTTATGTGAAACTTTAGTGCATCCTGATAAAATTGAGGAAGTTCGTGTTCGTCTTGGCTTTGATTCTGCTTTTGCTGTTGATTGTAATGGTAGAAGTGGTGGCTTGGCTCTGCTCTGGCGTCACCCGTTTGACTGCACGGTGACAAACTATTCTACTAATTTTATTGATGTGGAGGTGGTGAGTATAAATGGATCATCTTGGAGACTTACTGGTTTCTATGGTTATCTGGAGAGTGGTAGAAGGCGGAAATTGTGGAATTTGCTTAGAACGTTGGCTCGGGATAATTTGCTACCGTGGTGTGTGGTTGGTGACTATAATGACTTATTGTCTAACGATGAAAAAAGAGGGAGTGCAGATAGAGCCCCCTGGCTTCTTAGGGGCTTTAGAGATGCTATTCAGGATTGTCTGCTTCATGATGTCCCAATGCAGAGTCATCCTTTCACTTGGAGTAGAGGAAGGGGTACTGAAGCCTTTAAGGAAGAAAGGTTGGATAGAGTCCTTGCGACGCAAGATTGGATGGATTTATTTCCTAATTGTTGTTTAATCAATGGGGTTGCTGCCCCTTCCGATCACACGCCCCTTTGGTTGCAGCTTTGGGAACGACGTCGTCGTGGTTTGCCCCGTCCATTTAGATTTGAGAATGCCTGGTTGGAGGAGGCGGATCTCCCGATCATTGTGGGGGAGAGTTGGTCTAGTGGTGGTGACGCTGACTTGATGAAGCAGGTGGAGACTTGTACTAGTGCTATAGATGGCTGGGGAAGACGGTTGAGGGCGCGATATCGTCTTGATATTAATAAATGTAAAGAAGAGATGGAGGTGCTGCGAGGGTCTTTGGATAAGGGGGCTGTCCGTCGTTACACAGAAATTAATCAGAGGTTGAGCTCCTTACTGGCCCAGGAAGAGGCCTTTTGGACGCAAATGGCGAAGGTACACTGGCTGAGGGACGGTGATACAAATTCCAAGTTCTTCCACACGATGGCTAGTGCGCGGCGTCGTCAGAATGCTATATCTAAATTGGTCCGTGACGACGGGGTGGTGGCGGATTCTCAGGTGGCGTTGAGGGAGGTAGCACATGACTATTTTGCGAATTTGTTTGAAGGTGTGCATGGGGATTATATACCGGTTATTGATTTCTTGCGTAGGGTGGTTACTGATGAGGATAATGATCGTTTGACGGCTCCTTTTGATATTGGTGAGTTTAAGGAAGCTTTGTTTCAAATGCATTCGGATAAGGCTCCAGGCTCGGATGTGGGCCTGAGTTGTTTCATTCGGTGGTTGCTTGGCTTGAGAGTGGTGAGTTTCCTCCTATGCTTAATGATGCGAATATTGTTCTCATTCCTAAGGTAGACAACCCCACTACGATGCGTGACTTAAGGCCAATATCTCTTTGTAATGTTATCTACAAAATTATTTCTAAAGTGTTGGCAAACAGATTGAAAGTTGTGCTTTACAAGTGTGTGTCTTTGGAGCAATCAGCTTTTGTTGCAAATCGATCTATTTTAGATAATGTGATTGTTGCCATTGAAACGATCCACCATTTGAAGTGCAAAGTGCGCGGAAAAGTAGGGGAGTGTCATACCCTAATTTTGTCCGACTAATTGGAAAGTCCCAAAATTTTATTGCTTCGCATATTGTTCTAAACGCGGGTGTCTTTGGCACTCTCGTGCAACGATTTTGTTTGGCACTCGTTATTTTCAAAAAAAAAAAAGAATCCAAAAATAAATAATAAAATAATAAATAACGCGAGCACGCGTTTCGTTTCGAGTCGTGTGAGTAATTGCGTCGGTGCGCGTTTATTTTTACTGCGTTTTAGAAAAGGATAAAATGAGATCAGTTTTAATAACTTACGCGTGTGCACATTAAGTCAAGTACGCGTTCGTAGTCTCAATGCGAGCGCGCGTTGATTGCGGTTCGTGTGTAAGTAGTTGCGTCGGTGCGCGTTTTCTTTTTACCGCTTATCATAAAAACAATAAATAATAATAAATAAATAGTAAATTAAAACCAGCTGTCCCTTTATTTATTTTGTTACATATACAAACAAAATTAATTAATACAAATAGTACAAAAGTCAAAACAAAAGCAAAAATTGTACAAAATAATAAAATGAATAACAAAAAACTGAAAAGAGAGGGAGAGGACAGCAGCGCATATGTGCTCCTCTATTTGGAGAGCCAAGCCCAAACTTATTTCTTCTTGTCCCTTTGCTTGCCTCCCATTCTCAGCAAAAACATTGCTGCAGTGGCAGCAACCCTGCTGCCATCCCTTGCTGCTCCACTGTTGCCAACAGCTTGGTCTCCTGGGGTTTTGATTCCCTTGCTCAGCACCCACACCTACACCATAATTTTGCCTATAATTACAATGAACAGAAATCAGTTAAGGGGGGAGAAAACAGGAACAAACACACAGATACACAAAAAAATCACAACACTGATATCAAAGGAAAATTGATACTACTTCAAAATACACTCAGAATCAGAATTCCTTCCACTTGAGCAAATAAAGAGCAACTCAGAGAGTAAAAATTTGGAACTAGGTTGGTTCTCGTTCTCATCTGTTTATCCAGTATAGCATGTTTTAGTTTATCTCCTATATATGATATATGTTATTATAGTCCCTTTTAAAGCATAATGACCCTTTTTTTCCCCCTAATACAATAACTAATGAAATGATAACATGCATCTGTTTATGCAGTAGCTAGTGCTCCTTATGCATGTTTGTTCAAAATAACTTTAGAATTTGTTCACTATCTTATTCTTCTGTTAGTGTCTTTAGCAAAAAAAATGATAATATAAGTGGTGTTGAAAAGGCAAAAAAAAAATAGAAAAAGAAAAATGAATAAAAACAGTGGGGCTCACCTCCGGCCACAATAGACGGTGGTCGTACGCTGTACCTCGCCGTGTCCCCGCCGTACTACCCAAACACCTCCACTGTTTCGGCCGTTCCCCTTCGCAGCCACCACAAACTCACGGCCTCCATCCACAACAAAACGGCCAACACCCTCCGCCGTACCACCACCGTACTCTACTACGAACCGTAAACCCCCAACCACCGTGCTCCACCGTCAACCACCGCCTCAGCCACCCAGAACCGATCACCCCCAAACGGCCGAACACCGCAACCCCCTTTTTACGACTAAATCCTCCACCGCGAACCACCACACCCCTTCACAGCAGCCGCCAAACGCCCACAGAACCGTCACACCCCTCCCATCGACCACACCTACCTACCAATCGGCACCACCGCAACCAAATAACCAGACACGGTTTAGATCGCCCAACCACCTTCACGGAGTCACGATTTGGTGAGGAGAGGAGGAGGGTGACGCGGTGGAGAGGAGAGAGAGGGGATCTGCGAGAGAGAGAGAGAGAGAGAGAGGCGAAACGGATCTGTGAGAGAAGAGAAGAGGATTAAGGTTAGGGGAGAGATCGAAGCCGTGGGGAGAGGAAGAAAAAATGGATTAGATGATTTGTGAGGGGAGTGGGGATTGGCCGCACAAGGAGGGAGAGAGAGAGAGAAAATTAGGTTTTGGACATTTTAGGGAGTGGGGCGCCGTGGAGAAAAGAGGAGAGAAAATTAGGGTTTCTATTTTAGTTAGGCTTTTATACTATGGACCCAAGGACAGTTTCGTCCTTTCACTTTTATTTTTTTCAGACTTCTATTCACACCCCCACGTTTTATTTCGCGCACCTCCCCTAAGCCCATCAGAAAATAAAAAAACGCAGCCCAGCTTACAAAAACAAGCTGGGCTCACTATCTGCACCACAGTTTTAATAATACAGCCCCCCTGTAACTTACACCCCATTTTACTACTGCACCCCCTATTTCTCCTTTTTTTAAATTTTGTTTCTTTCCCCTAAATAAACTTATTTTTTTCACAAAACCTTTTTTCCCAAATAACAGATTTTCTTTTCCCTAAATAAGAATCAATCCAATTGCGAAAACTCTTCAAAAGTTAAACTTTGTTAGTAGTCTTGCGAAGCCTTTGCTTGCATGATTATCAACAATGAGGTACTAGTGGCGATCACTTGGAGCCTTTGCTCAATTGGTCATCATGAATGCCTAATTTTCCTAAAAGATTTTCATTAAATCAAAAACTTTGTTAGTGGTCTTGCGAAGCCTTTGCTTGCATGATTATTAACAATGGAATGCTAGTGATGGCCACCCATAGCCTTTGTTAGTTTGGTCATCATGAAGGCTTTCATTTTTCAAAAGGAGATTTTTACATGCACTTAAGTGGGTTTTAGTAATGATCACCCATAACCTTTGTTAGTTTGATCATCATGAACGCCCTTCACTTTTCAAAGCCAAAGCAAAAAGACTTTCCTTTTCAAGGCTCGTTAGAACTACGTCGCTTTGATTCCCATTTGGGATACGTAGGAGCGAGTCACATTCTCGTCAAGCGCAACCATAAAAGTTTAGCATTTGCATAACGAAAAGAAAAAAGTTATTTTCGTAACAAAAAAGAATCACTTTCGCAAACCAAGATCATTTTCAGAACAAAAACCTTTTCCTTTCTAAAACCATTTTCAACCCATCGTCGCTAGTGGTTAATCAGAACCTTTGTTCGTCTAGCCATTGGTGGCGATGTCTTTTTCCCCAAAGAACAACAAGCGATGATCACTCATAACCTTTGTTAGTTTGATCATTCGTGCCAATCAATCTCTTTCGAAAACCACTTTCAAAAAGGCAAATAAAAAACGGGTTGCTACTAATAGTCAATCAGAACCTTTGTTCGTCTGACTGGTGGTAGTGACTCTCATTTTCAAGAGTACTTAGCAGTGATTACCCATAACCTTGGTTAGTTTAATCATTCACTAAATGCTCGTCCTATTTCGAAAACCCACTAAAAAGATAAAAGACAAATACCTTTTTTCAGGATAAAGAAGAACTACGTAGCTTTGAGTTCTCCATCGCACCGGAGATACGTAGGAGCGGGCCTTGTCCCATCAAGCGGTTTTTTTTCTAAAAACCCATTCTTCCCCCTTTTCTTTTTCATAATAAATAAAGATTTTCATTAAGAATTTTTCAATAAGAAGTACAGAGGCAAAATTAAGTATTTTCAAGTCAACACACTAAAACCACACATTTAATTAAAGGTTCCCTCTCAGTAGAGAGGACGTGTGGGGTGCTAACACCTTCCCTGCGCGTAACCGACCCCCGAACCCTATTCTCTAGTTTCGCAAGACCAATCGCTTTCCAAAAAAGGTTTTCCTAATATTTTCCTTAATAAATATTGGTGGCGGCTTCATTGTCTTCTTCTTCTCTTTCTATGTTTGCTTTTGTTTAAAGTAATAGATGGTTGCTTCTTTGCTTATATGCTTAGTTCCCTCATGCATTTCTCCAATCATATCATGTTCCTTTTTTTTTTTGCTCCCTTTCTTAAGGTAAACTCATGCATTTTCCCCTCTCTTATCAGGTTCCCCTTTTCTCGGCTCCCTTTCTTAAGCAAGTAGTGCATTGTTGTTGGCACCCTAGGCTTGTTTGTATGATATTGAACCCTAGAGTAGACAACATGCTATTGTCTGGACTGTTCTGTATTTTCATTTGCAGGTGGGGTAGTTTTTAAGGAAATGCCCTTCGCACACACACACTTGTACCTTGAGATTATATGATTAGAGAAAGAGACCATAACCCAGGTCTGTTAGGGTACCTTAGGATGAGTGGATTCGAGTAGTGGGCGCCCATCAGGACCTTTGTCCGTTTGGCTACTCGCGAAAGTTTCAATCAGAGTTGTGCTCTTTCATGATGCTTCGTATCTAGCAGTTTGCTGCATTTACGGGGATTTTCATGAGAGGGACTGTGGCTCTGATGACCTTTGTGAGGGTGTGAATAGAGATACATGAGAAGATTATCCCTAAAATACCTTAGATCATAGGTTCTACCCCCTTTTAGGTCACAAGGGCTTTCCAAATTGTGTGCTGCATCGTTGCATTCAGTTCAATCAATTTTTCCTTCAGAATTTTTGAAAATCAAAAAAGATGTGCTTTTCCTTTTCAATAAACGCCTATATGAGGTGGCATATAGTGTGAAAATTTTCAAATCACCACCTGTAAATATCCTCTTTCTGCAAAAACACGAAAAGAAGCATCATTGCATCATGCATCATGGCATCATGGCATCATTACGTCATTTGCATCATCTGCATTAAATAAAACCCAATTTTGAAAATCATTCGTCACGCATCTAAGCTGTTTGCCGGGATTGTAAAGTAACTTAGAATCTTGTCTTAGGCGGGAAAGATAAAGCAACATGGGATCAAGAAGCGAGATTGTACTTAATTCAAGATTCCCGGTTGTCAGGAGAATAGATGTAGAGGGTTTGAAAGAGTTTGTTTCCTTGATGGAGTCAGAAGAGAGGGATCTATTCGGGAAGGCTTATGGTAACCTCCTCAGATTGTTACAATTAGATCTCCAAGAAAGTGCTATTATGGCCCTGAGCCGATTCTATGATCCGGACATTCGATGCTTCCTCTTCAAAGACTTTCAGTTATCACCAACTCTCGAGGAGTATGAACAGATTCTGGGGTTCTCAAAGTCAGAGTTAGCACCTTACCAATATCAAAAACATCGGTATTCAGACCAGAGACTCTCTTTGTTGTTGCAAGTCAGTGTGAAGGAATTAGAGCTTCATAAGGAAAAGAAGAACCGTATCAGGGGTTTCCCGCTAAGTTATTTCGAAGGTTTATTGAAGTTTTATGCCCAGAATAAGAAGTGGGGTCCTTTCAAACAGCTGTTAGCCCTAACTATTTTCGGGATCGTCCTTTTCCCTCAGGTCGAGAGGTTCATTGATGAGACCGCTATCAGGCTTTTTCTAGCATTCATAAGTAAAGAAAATCCGATTAACCCTGTACCAGCAATCCTTGCAGATATCTACTATTCCTTCACTCATCACCGTGTGTTAGGAAAGAAGAAGGTTGCTTGCTCTTTCCATGTTCTCTACACCTGGTTCCTCAACCATGTTGTCACTCATAAGACGAAAGTTGCGGACTTAGTAGAATATGCCCTGTGTTGTGATGTAGAAGCCAGAAGTGCACGAGAATGGGTGCACACTTTAGAGAATCTCAGTGCTCTCAAAGTCCGTTGGTTCAATCATCTGTGTTGGAAAGATAGGCCTTCAATACTGTTCCGGTGTGGCAATTTCCAGAATGTGCCCTTAATGGGAACCCAAGGCTGCATAAATTACAATCCTTCTCTCACCATCAGACAGCTTGGGTATCCTATGAAGAATGCACCCACAAAAGACATGTTGGCCCCAATCTTTCTCGATAAAGAAGATCCAAAGAACCAAGGCTTGCTTCAGAAAATTTCAAAGGCTTGGGAGGGTGTAGTTTACAAGGATAAAGTGGAGATCACAAAGAAAACGGGTGATGTTACTTTCTACCAATGGCTTCACCAAAGAATTCAAAATGTTGGCCCGCCTCGTCAGAATTCATCGTCAGTTGGAAAAGAAGTCCCAGAGCTTCACATTCCAAGTCTCAAAGAACTAAGTGAGGTCAAATCTGCTTTGTTCAAGGTAGAAGAAGAAAAGAAAGCCTTACAAGATAAGTTGGGGAAAGTAATTTCTGAGAAGAGAAAGTTAGAGAACGAGAACGAACGCAAGGTCGAAGCTCTCAAAGAAAGCAGCAAGAAACTTAAGAAAGAAGAGGAAAGTAATCAAGAATTGAAGAAATATCTGAAAGGTGCCAAAGATGAGTTGAAAAGATCGAATGCCAAGGTGGGTGAGGCCAGGGTTAGAGCAAATGAATGGAGGAAGCTGTTCAAGGAGTCCGTGCAAAGAGAGAGAGCTGCAAAGAAATCACTAGAGGAATTCAAGAAAAAGTCTCAGTCTGTGACGTGTGAGCTTGAAAGTCAAATAGGGTGCATCAGACAAGATAGAGATGCAATTGAGAACATCCTTAGAGAGTATCAGCAGGCTTTAAGGATGGAGCAAGAGAATTCAGATGAGCTAAGAAGTAATTTGAGGCACATCAGTGATGCTTACCGACAGGTAAGAGAGGAGAGTCAGTACTGGGAATACCGTTTTCTCGAGCTAATGGGTAGGATTGAAAAGCAAGAGATCATAGTTGAGATGAGGGCAGAAATTCAACAGTGGAAGAACAAGTTCTCCAAATTGGCATGGTTGGCTAACCAGGCGGTGAGGGATGTTCCCAAGAGGTTGAGAAAGGCAGAAGCTGAGATGCTGCCTTACAACACTCCGGAGCGAGTATATGAATTCGTGGAGTACTGCAGGTCTCTGACTGAGGAACTCATGGAAAGGGCAAGAGAAGCTGCTGCAGCTAGCAAAAAGAAGAAGAACCAAGAGAAGATGAAGGCAATAGGTTTTTAGATTTAAATTTTCCCTTTCTTTTAGAATGTTCACTAGGAAATTGTAATTTCTCTTTTCTTAAAAGAATGTTGTGTTTTTCTTTTCAAAGCGTTGTATTGCACATTTAAGGATATTGTATCTTGTTCTTGGAATGATTAAAGATATGATGCTTGAATGAAGTACGTTTATCTCACTTGTTGATCCCAGCCACGTTATGTTCTTGAAAATATTTGAATATACACCTACGACAAGAGCAAGTTGCACTGTGATTCCCGACAATAAACAACAAATAACATAAAAAAATCATGTGCATTACATTGCATTCATTAGTTTGTTCCTATGCTTATAAAAATGTTTTCAACTCAAACAGAAGATAAGGCAAGCTGGTGCGACCACATCCGTATTGGTCACGTTCACAGGCCAGAGGAATGGCAATCTTAAGTGACCCCGATCAACCTCAACCAGAGAATCAGAATCCTCCAGCTTCAGGCTCAGAGCATGGAAATGGAACAGGCCAAGGCCCCGAGGTACAGAATCAGAACCATTCAGCTCCTGGTAGCTCCAGTCAAGGTGATCCTGAGTTGAGAAATGAAATGAATGCCATGAAGGCACAGATGAGCGAGATGATGAGACTCCTGTTGTCCTTGAAGAATGGAAATGACTTTCAAGCTGCTCAGTGGCCTCCTTATGGCCTTCCTTTGGGTTATATTCCTCCAAATCAAGGGGCTAACCCAGGAGCTGGTCCCGTGGAAATAGATGAGAATGTACAGCCAACGTCTGTCGGGTCAGAAGGAATGACTGGTTAACCCCAGGTTCGGATCCCGCATCCAATTGTTATACCTCAGCCTACTCCTCAGAACCTCAGTCCACAGCCAGCTGCCTTTCCACAGACTCAAGGTTTCGTATCCGGAAACTCCGTTTACCCTCAGGTTCAGCACTCAATGCCTCCACCTCCTTATGGTGTAAGTCATTCCCCTCAAGTCTATTCCGCTGAGCACCAACAGACCAAAGAGCAGTTCCAGATGTTAGAAGAAAGACTAAGAATGATTGAAGGCTTTGGCTCCAGGGCTAGGGAGGCCAGAGACCTATGCCTTATTCCTGATGTGGTGTTGCCGCCAAAATTCAAGGTCCCCGATTTTGACAAGTACAGAGGTGCGGCCTGCCCAAAGAGTCACTTGACGATGTATTGTAGGAAGATGTCTACCTACTCCCGTGATGACAAATTGCTAATCCATTGCTTCCAAGATAGCCTTGCCGGGGCATCCCTTAATTGGTATATGAAGTTAGAGCCATCCCAAGTCCGCTGCTGGAAGGATTTAGCAGATGCATTCCTCAAGCAATATCAATACAATACGGACATGGCGCCAAACCGAACACATCTGCAGAATATGAGCAAGAAGGAAAATGAATAATTCAAGGAGTACGCCCAGCGATGGAGGGCTTTGGCCGCACAAGTCACACCTCCTCTTTTAGACAAAGAATTGGTTTCTATGTTCATGGAAACCTTACCACCGCTATATTATGATCGTCTGATCAGCAGTGCATCATCCAATTTTTCAGATGTGGTGATTGTGGGAAAGAGATTGGAGAACGGATTGAGAAGTGGAAAGATTGCACAGGGGTCCACAAGTAACACAAGTTCCCAAAAGAAGCCATTCTCCGGCTTTCCCAAAAAGAAAGAGGGGGAAACCAATACCATCACTATCAGCCCACCATACCAGCCACCCAACATCCCAGCCTCCACTCCCACACAAACAGCCCATCCATTCCAAAACAACAACCAAAGCAACCACCAAAGGACCTATCAAAACAGAACAACCTTTGACCCAATTCCCATGTCAAACACAGACCTATTCAACTACCTCATCACCAATAAGCTCATCAATACAAGACCCATGAAACCTGTTCAACCACCTTACTTCAGAGGATACAACCCCAATAGTACTTGTGCTTTCCACGAAGGGGCAGTTGGGCATGTTGTGGAGGATTGCAAAGCCTTCAAGATAGTGGTGCGGGACTTGATAGACAAATAAGGCATAACTTTCAAGCAGGAGGATCCAAATATCACGACTAACCCGCTGCCTGGTGTTGCACCCCGAAAAATCCCGATTTGGGTTTCTCAATGTACAACGTGGAAAAATTTTGAAGCCGCCACCAATATTTTAATTTTAAGACCAAAACATTGAAAAAAAGTCTTTTGAACAAGGCGAATGGTCTTTTGAAAACTAGAGATATAGGTTCGGGGGTCGGTTACGCGCGGAGAAGGTGTTAGCACCCCACACGTCCTCTCTACTGAGAGGGAACCTCTAATTAAATATGTGGTTTTAACGTTTGATTTTAAAAATATCTAGATTTGCCTATTTATTTGAAGAATGAATGGGAAAACTTAATAAAAATTTTATTTTTGGCGAAAAAGGGGGAAAAAAAGGGTTTTTAGAAAAAGTGCTTGACGGGACATGGCCCGCTCCTATGTATCTCCTGGTGCGATGGAGAATTCAAAGCTACGTAGTTCTTGGTGTTTCTGAAAATGGTTGTTGGTTGGTATTTTTTAATATAGGGGTTTTAGGATTGTGTGATCTGTGTTGAAGGACCATTGGGGGTCTGGAGTGCCGCTGAGGGCTGAAGGAGCGCTGGGGCTCTGGGGGACCACAGTTCACTTATCCTAAAACGATGACTAACCCGGCCGTACGACCGACTTAATCCCCTACTTTAAAAATAAAATTTTTGGTTTTTGAAATGAAAGAGATGTGTTTGTATTTTTTATTTGGGAAATTATTTATTTTTGCGCTTGACAGGGGCGTGGCCCTGCTCCTACGTATCTCCGGGTGGAGAATCAAAGGCGACGTAGTTCTAACTCTTTGGTTTTGAAAAGGTTTTTGTTTTGTTCTTTTTAGTGAGTTTTCGCAATAGGACGAGCATTAGTGAGTGATTAAACTAACAAAGGCTATGGGTAATCACTGCTAAATACTCAAAAAAGAGTTGTTACCTCTAGTCAGACGAACAAAGGCTCTGATTGACTATTAGTAACAACTTGCTTTTATTATATTTTCGAAAAGGTTTTCGAAGTAGGACGAGCATTAGCGAATGATTAAACTAACTAAGGTTATGGGTAATCATCGCTAAGTACTCATGTGAAATTGAAGAGCGTTCATAGAGATCAAACTAACAAAGGTTATGGGTGACCTCCACTACTTGCTTATTTTTGTTTATTGAAAATGCTTTGAAAATTAATTGGTTTGGAAAAGAGTTTTTAGAAAATAAATAAATCATTTTCAATCGAATTCTATGTCCAAAACCAAATGCAAAATGAATGAATGAAGTTCAAACATATTCAACTAATCAAGCAATCATGAACATGTTGACCATCAACTAAGATTAAGCATGCCAATATAATCAAGAGATTTAATTGTCAAAGATGCGAGACAAAGTTCTCAAAACAATTGTGTTTGTGTGTGAAGGGGAATTGCTACACAAGTTGGAAGCAATCTCAAGAGGGGCACATATGCCTCTATGCTACACATGTTGGTAGTCTTATAAGGGCACATGATTGTGTAAAAGGGTTTGTGCACAATTAAGTCAAGACATTCAAATGGCATCAAGAACAAAGAAATACAATTGATCATAGGCATAGAGCATTCTAGGTTAGGTGAATGAACATGTGAGCAATGATGCATGATTAGGCGAGCATGTGAATGCATGAGCATACAAGAATGAATGCATGAATGAGTAGACAAGAGGATGCATGAGCATACAAGAATGCATGAGCATTTAAGTATGATTACGTTTATTATGCAAGGCATAGATACTTGAGAATGCATGAGAGTGTTGCATAAAATAGGGATGAATGAAGATGCATGCAAGTGAAAATGTTTTGGTAAAAGGTTTAGGTAAGAAAGTGGTAAAATGTTTTTGGGTTTTGGTGTTTTGGAAATGAGATGAAATGTTTTTGGTCTTGAAAGTGGTAAAGTATTTTGGGGTTTATCTTTTAAAGTTGAAAAAGTTTGAAATGCAAATGAGAAAATGTTTTCGGGTTTTTATGCAAAGATGCAAGTGGTGAAAACTTTTAGTAAAAAGTTAGTGAAATGGTAAATTTATTTTACTTGGAGTAGAAAGTAATTTTTTTGAAAATTAGTAAAGGTAAAAAGTGAAAAGTAACTTATTAATGAAATGGTACATGTGAAATGGTACATGTGAAATGGTAAAAGTGAAAAGTTAATGAAATGGTAAAAAGTTAAAAAAACAAAATGACACAACTTGCATTTACCCAACCACAATCAAAATGACAATCTTCAAGCAATCAAAGGGGTAAAAACCCTAGTCATGGCCGAATGCATACAAGCATGGAATCATCAACTTATTTCATGCAAAATTGACAAATTAACACACAAAACAACACAAAAGAAGAGGACTTAATCTATCATGCAAGTTCCTAAAACAAACATTAGCCAAATCATGCATTTATTCATTCAAAATTAAAGAAAACAAAACAAGCAACATGAACCCTATTTTCCTTGCCCAAACCCAAGGCTATGTATGGTCCAAGATCAACAAATATTCAAACCCAAATCATCAAGTGAACAAGAACACACAAGAACCCTAGAATAGAGTTCATGGCCGAATGCACATGGAGTATGAGAATGAGTTTTCATTTGATGAAAATTAGGCAAACAAGATTCAAAATACAAGCAAATGCAAGAAAACACAAGAACAACTCCTTCAAAGCCAAGGAGCCACCTCAAACACCCAAGCCTCCCTAAGTGCTTGTCAATAGTGTTTGAGATGGCTCCTCAAAGCAACAACAACAATATATGAAGGAGTTGAGATGAGGAGAAGAGAGATTGTGCAAAAATGAAGAAAATACAAGAGTTTTGAAGTTTTACTTTGAATCCAAGCTATGAAGGGAGTGATATGAAGGACAAGACCACAAATCAACTAAATCCTCCACAAACCTCAATGAAACTTGCGCCCCTTGCCTTGATCCTTGAGGTTAGATGATGAACAATTAGATTTTAGTAGAAGAAAAGGATGATATATGAAGTAGGAGTGGATTTGAGGTGATTTGGTGGTTGGTTTTTGAAGAAAATATATGGAAGAGGGGAGGGGGAGGCTACAGTTTTATGTAGGAGAAGAGAGGGGGAGGAGGTGTGCTAGGGTTTTGTGTAGGAGAGAATGAGCAAAAAGAGAAGAGGCTTTTGGTGTGGGAATGAAGGAGTCTTTATAGGATGAAACTAGGTCTAAGGGTAGTTTAGTCTTTGGCTTTGAGAGGTGCACTAGGATTAGACTTTAAATTTGAATGGAGGGTGGAGATGCATCATCACATGGATTGAGGGTGTTGAAGAAACACAAAAATGTGAGAGATATGGAGAGTGGGGGGCGAATATTAGGGGAAAGAAAAAGGAAAAGAAAAATGAATTTCTTATTTTAGAAGAGATATTTTATGTGAAGTAGGGTTAAGGGCATTTTAGGGGAGAATTGTTACCAAAGAGGGAACTTTGGGTTTTCTTATGAATAGGTTAGTGTAAGTGAGTGGAGTAATTTACCAAAGAGGGTATAATGGAAGAGTGTGGAAGAAATTGGGGAGAGAGAGAGAGAGAGAGAGAGAGAGAATTCGTAGGTGGGGAGAGGAGGGAAGAAAAAAAACTTGTTTTTGGTATTTTGTCTTATTGAGGACACTTCCCTTTTTTTGTTTTTGAAATTGAAATTTTTGGGCAAGGGAAATAATGGGAATGCAACTATTGAAAATGTGTTACATGTTTTTGGGCACCATAAAATATTCCCTCTAGTCACCCATGACAATAAAAATTGTCACTTAAGAATTGAGGAATATTTAATGGTCCCTTTTTTTATTTTTCTATACACTAAAAATGAAAAAAATACATTTTTAATTATTTTTGACTAGGGTTTTCTTTAAAAAATTGTACAAAAATTATCCTTGATAGAATAAAAATGTACTTTTTGTGGATGTGCATTTTTTGCGAGAAAATTATTTTTTGCGAAAAATGACCAAAATGCCCTTTTTGACCCTAAAACCCTAATTTGCCTAAAAAGTGCATTCCAACCCTAAAAATGATTTTAAAGACCTTGGAATGACTTCTAGGACCCAAAATGCAATGCATGATGCTCTTCATTCTTTAATTTATTTATTTATTATTTTTGTGGAAAATTAGGGTTTTGACCTAAGCCGGACAAAATTGGGGTATGACACCTGGTCATGGGAAGCATGCCACTAATGCAATCATGGATATGAAAGAGCAGTCCCTAATCAGATCAGTAGAAGATATTCAGACTCCCCTAGAAATCATTCATGCAGAATTGTGCAAATGCGGGATTATTAGGATGGGTTGTGTTCAGAAAGGAGTTTGTGCTAATGTCAGCTGTGTAGGAGCATGTGAAGCATTCAAGGTGGTGTTACAGGATCTCATGGACCGCCACATCATCCAGGTTGGTATACAGGGGAAAGAAGAGGACGTTCTGACCTTTCAATCAGATGGGAGTAGAGGTGTGCAGAGACCTATCAAGGTGCCATACAGTCAGAATTCGACTGTGGAAAGGCCAAAGACTATTGTGATCCCATTTCCAGCTCCTAGCAAGAAGAACAATAATGTCCCATGGAGTTACAGTGTGCCATTTCCGGCTCCGAAATCTCAAGCTGCTCTTGACATCACCAATATTGCAGGGAGTAGTGGGGTAACTAGAAGTGGGCGTGTGTATGTTCCCCAAGCTCAGGAAGAGGGTCCTTCTAAGGCAACAGAAGAGAGAATCCGAAAAGGAAAGAATGTAGAGCTGGAGCCTATGATAAATAGGAAGGTGTCAGACCCAGAGGTTGCTGAATTCTTGAAGATAATGCGGCGGAGTGACTACAAAGTGGTGGATCAGCTACACAACACCCCAGCCAAAATTTCCATCATGTCCCTACTACTAAACTCAGAAGCCCACCGTGATGCCTTGGTTAAAGTACTGAATGAGGCCCATGTCGCCCAAGATATTACTGTCAATCAGTTGGATCGCATAGTTGGGAATATCGTTGCATCTAACTATATTACTTTCACCGATGATGAGCTCACCCCGGAGGGGAAGGGGCACAATAAGGCGTTGTATATCTCAGTGAAGTGCGGTGAATATACGCTCTCCAGGGTTCTCATTGACAATGGATCCTCATTGAATGTTATGCCCAGATCAACGATGAACAAGTTAGAGGTAGATTGTTCCTACATGAAACCCAGCTCAACCCTGGTCAGAGCCTTTGATGGGTCTAAGAAAGAAGTCATGGGGGAAATGGAGTTTCCAATGAAAATAGGGCCTGAGGCGTTTTATGTGATCTTTCAGATTATGGACATTGAATCCTCATACAGCTGCCTCTTGGGGAGACCTTGGATCCATGCAGCAGGCGCTGTCCCTTCAACACTTCACCAAAAACTCAAGTTTATAGTCGACGATAAGCTTGTAGTTGTCTTTGGGGAGGAAAAGTTCACAGTCAGCAAGCCTGTCCCCTCTCATTATATTGAAGCTGCAGAGGAATCCCTTGAATCCGCCTTTCAATCCTTAGAAATTGCGAACGCTGTGTTCGTAGGTGAAGAATTCCCACTACCTGCACGCAGGTTGTCCAATGCTGATATTATGGTAGCAAAAGTCATGCTGAAGAATGGCTATCAGATTGGGAAGGGACTAGGAAGATCTGAACAAGGAATTCTGTCACTCGTACATCTACAGGAATACAAGGACAGACGTGGGTTAGGCTATGGGCCCACTCCAGCTGATAAGAGAAGAATGGTTGAGGAAAAGCGTGAGAAGAGATTGGCTAGGCTTCAGGGGAGAGAACCCAGATTTATGATGGTCCCCATAGATGACCTCAAGCGGAATTTCAGGAGTGCTGGCATGCTGATCCCTAATCAGATAGCTGCCATCGAGGAAGAGTTAGTTGAAGGAGGCGAGGGTCGGGGCCTGGTTCGTCGTAGTGTTGCAGGAGAAGAAATTGGCAACTGGAAGATCGTCGATTTCCCTGTTGTTTTCATTTCAAAGTAATGATCTTTGTAATGAAAATCCTTTGGCTCTGCCCAAGGCCTTAGGACAGTTTCATAGGGGCATGCATGTTTTCTTTTAGATATCATCTATCGACAAAATGTAGTTTTGAATTCTCAAATGAATAAAAATAGCCTTTTTGCGTCTTCATTTTGTGTCTCTATTTTTTCTTGTTCATTGCTTTTCTATTCCCGCAAATGCAGATCTAAAATGAATACCTCTGAAAATAATGATGCCAGCGGTCCATATGTTAATTTTGATTACCCCGTTAATCAAGCTGAGAAGGATGCCGAGGATGACTGGGAAACTCCTCCAGAATTGATGAGAATGGTTGAGCAAGAAGAAAAGGTTATTCAGCCACATGGGGAAACTATTGAGATCATCAATTTAGGCACAGAGGGCAAAAAGAAAGAAGTCAAGGTTGGCACTTCAATGAAAAAGAGTGAGCATGAGAAGTTGGTTCAACTCCTGCGTGACTACATTGATGTCTTTGCATGGTCGTATGAAGATATGCCCGGGTTAGATACTGATATAGTGGTGCACAGGCTGCCAGTCAAGCTTGAGTGCCCTCCGGTTAAATAGAAGCTAAGGAGGATGAAGCCTGAGATGTCTTTAAAGATCAAAGACGAAGTGAAGAAACAATTTGACGCTGGTTTCCTAGCCGTAGCCAAGTATCCACAGTGGGTGGCTAACATTGTGCCAGTGCCCAAAAAGGGTGGAAAAGTTAGAATGTGTGTCGATTACAGAGATCTGAATCATGCCAGTCCCAAAGACGATTTTCCCTTGCCACATATTGATGTCCTAGTAGACGGCACAGCACAGCACTCCCTTTTCTCCTTCATGGACGGGTATTCAGGGTATAATCAGATTAAAATGGCTCCTGAGGATATGGAGAAGACTACTTTCACAACTCTCTGGGGAACGTTCTGCTATCAGGTCATGCCGTTTGGGTTGAAGAATGCCGGCGCTACTTACCAAAGAGCTATGGTCACGTTGTTCCACGATATGATGCACAAAGAGATCGAGGTGTACGTGGACGATATGATCGCAAAGTCCAGAACAGATGAAGAGCACGTTGTTAATTTGTGGAAGCTCTTTGAACGGTTGAGAAAGTTCAAGCTCAGGTTAAATCCAGCTAAATGCACCTTTGGGGTGAGATCAGGAAAACTATTGGGGTTTATTGTCAGTCAAAAGGGGATAGAGGTTGACCCAGACAAAGTACGTGCAATTCTCGAGATGCCTGCTCCTAAGACAGAAAAAGAAATTCGGGGTTTTCTCGGAAGATTGAACTACATTTCCAGGTTTATCTTCCAGCTAACTGCTACATGTGAGCCGATTTTCAAATTGTTGTGCAAGAATCAAGAGACTAAGTGGAATGATGATTGCAAAGAAGCTTTTGAGAAGATTAAGAAATACCTGCAAGATCCGCCTATTTTAATGCCTCCGGTGCATGGCAGGCCTTTGATCTTGTACCTGACCGTGCTAGAAAATTCAATGGGTTGTGTGTTAGGACAACATGACGAAACTGGCAAGAAAGAGCACGCAATTTATTATCTGAGCAAGAAGTTCACCGATTGTGAGACGAGGTATTCGTTACTAGAAAAGACTTGTTGCGCCTTGGCTTGGGCTGCTCATCGCTTGAGGCAATACATGTTAAGTCACACCACTTGGTTGGTGTCAAAGATGGATCCTATCAAGTATATCTTCGAGAAGCCTGCGCTTACAAGAAGAATTGCCAGATGGCAGATGCAGTTGTCAGAATATGATCTTCTTTATGTCACTCAAAAGGCCATCAAAGGTAGTGCGCTAGCTGAGTACCTGGCACATCAGCCTATTGAAGATTACCAGTCGATGCAGTGCGATTTCCCAGATGAGGACATTATGGCTTTAGTTGAAGAAGGAAGGTCCCCAGAGAATGAAAGGTGGAGAGTAGTGTTCGACGGTGTTTCCAACAGCCATGGGCACGGGGCTGGGGCAGTGCTGGTGTCCCCTGACAATCGCTTCATACCAGTCACTACTAGATTGAGCTTCTATGTCACAAATAATATTGCGAAGTACGAGGCATGTATTCTGGGTATTCAGGCAGCTCTAGACTGGAAAGTTAAAAGATTATATGTGTATGGAGACTCGGCCCTAGTTATCCATCAAGTGAACGGAGATTGGGAAGCCAGAGATCCCGAGTTGATACTGTACAGAGACTACATTCGAGAATTGGTTGAGTCCTTCGAAGAAATCACATTTCAACATCTTCCTCGTAGAGAGAATCAGTTGGCTGATGCACTGGCCACTTTAGCTTCAATGTTTAATATCAATTGTGATAAGAACTTGACCCAGATCAGAATCCAGCATCGAGGTTTGCCGCACACTCCTACCCCTGCGCAGCAATTGAAGATAACAGAGATGATAAACCTTGGTATCATGACATCAAGCAGTATATCCTGAACAGAGAGTATCCTCCAGGGCATCGGAAAATGATAAAAGAACACTTAGAAGACTGTCAATGAATTTCTTCTTGAGTGGCGAGGTGCTTTACAAGAGGAATCATGATAAGGTACTCCTTAGGTGTGTGGCAAAGGAGAAAGCAGAAAGGATCATGAGAGAGGTGCATGAGGGCTCGTTCGGAACTCATTCCAACGGGCATACTATGGCAAGGAAGATATTAAGGGCTGGCTACTATTGGCTGCAGATGGAGGCAGACTGCTACAGTTTTGTGAGGAAGTGCCACAAATGCCAGATTTATGCCGATCACATACATGTGCCACCGGCTTCATTAAATGTCTTGACTGCATCTTGGCCATTTTCAATGTGGGGCATGGACGTCATCGGTCCCATAGAGCCCAAGGCGTCAAATGGGAACCGCTTCATCCTAGTTGCAATTGATTACTTCACCAAATGGGTTGAAGCCGCTTCATATTCCAGCATAACCAGTTCTGTGGTTGCCAAGTTTGTAAAGAGAGATTTGGTTTGTCGCTATGGGCTTCCAGACAAGATTATCACAGATAATGGCAGCAACCTAAACAGTGAGATGATGAAAGAATTGTGCACAGAGTTTAAGATCAAACATCATAATTCTTCTCCATACCGTCCTAAGATGAACGGGGCAGTCGAAGCAGCCAATAAGAATATTAAGAGGATTGTGCAAAAGATGGTAGTAACCTACAAAGATTGGCACGAGATGCTTCCTTTTGCTTTGCACGGGTATCGTACCTCAGTGCGTACTTCAACCGGGGCAACTCTGTAACACCCCGATAAATTCTAACATGTAGAATCACCGTAGTGCACTAAATGGCATACATCAGAGTAACTTCCTGTTATTGAAATATTGAACACATCTAAAACTGAAGATAATATATATCAAATGGTTCTCTGAACCTCATAAATTTCCTAAAAATGCTTAAGTTCCAAAACTTAAGACTTATACATGATCCTGGTGTTCAATACTCAAAAACATAAAGTAGCGGAAACGATTTATAACTTATACATGATAGTTATACAACCGATAACAAAAGTACTACAGAAGGGCAAGGGCCTAAAATAAAATCATAAACTTCCGGACTCCTCGAGTCACACCAACTATCCGTGCTTTGTCGCCTTTGCCTTCCCCTGTTTTTCTGTAAAAACCACAAATATGAAGGGTGAGATAAACATTATCTCAATGAGTCCTATCGAGACCCCTGACCAACTCTAACGGTTTGTTATACTTGAATCTGAACTCGTGGCCCTAATAAGCGACCACGTGAATACATGATACTTACTCGTAACTTATAGCCCTAATAAGCGACTACTTGTTACATTTCTGATTTCTTTCCTGATGTAGCCCTAATAAGCGACTACAGATCATATTTTAACATGAACTTAGCACAACCCGAGATATAATGCTAGACAATCTTGATTGCCCAATATCTACGGAAACCCCAATTCGAAATTCTATCTGAATAATGCTAGGGTCCTAGCTTTGGATTCATGACTCCCCTCCACTAGGTATGCTAATAACTGGAGGATCGTCATCCTCGATATACACAAGGTATACCATCTACCTTTTCCCGAGGGAAAGTAACTTGATTTGTGTTTACATGAATTGAGGTTTTTATGTCTTTATAGACTTACAATCAATTAGCTTTCATGACATGATGAACTTGAAGTTCGTTATCTTAACATGATTGGACTCAAGGTCCGTTAATATTTCTTGACTTGTATTCTCACACGTTCTCTAAGTACGGTTTTCCGTTACGTTCATAACACACAAGTTTTCTATAAAACATGTTCAATACCATGATATCAATATCTCTACATTGTTGGGGAACCATGAGGAATGGATTAGAAGAGGATTGGAATCATTTGGAATGGATAAAAAGGTACTTTGAATTTGGGAATCAGAAGGTTTCACACGACCCGTGCGAGTAGGCGCACGACCCGTGCGACCATGCGCATGATCCGGGCGTTATTGTTTAAAGTTATAGGAAGTTCCAGAAACATACGTACAACCCGTGCGACTAGGCGCACGATCCGTGCGAGTTTTAAAAATCCAATCCTTGTAGCCTCAGATAGGGGCGCACGACCCGTGCTCAGAGGCACACGATCTGTGCGTCTCTATCAGTTTCCAGAAAACAGGTTTTTCATGAGTTTTTCCCATTCCGTTCCGATTCCAATATCCCTTCCGATCGAGACCCAAACATGAACACACATTATAGCGGTATAATACAGCAGGCATATTCAATCCAATCCAGCACATTTCAACAATTAAGCACATCACTTTTCGTTTAAAATCACTGTTTTATAAAACGGTTTTCAAAAAGGTGGAGACTCAGAAAACACATGCATTCCCTAAGCGAGTTATAGAACTCACCCGAAGTGATGAAAATCACTCAAACGACGAATCTAGCAGCTGCCACGTTCTAGTAGCCTCACGAACCTTCTCAAATCCTATCCAACGACAACCCAGCTACCCAAGATTGACTGAACAGCAGCAAGACTCGAATTCCAGCTACCCAAATGAGCTTCAACTAGGTTTGTTGCTTGGATGTGAGCTTTGGTACTGAATATAGGGCTATTGCAAGGACATGGAACTATTTGGAGCATCAACACTCCATTTTTGAGCTTGGAGCTTCAAAGGTATACAAAAAATGGTGAATCTGAGTTGGGAGGAGGTTGGGCTACGAAATTTGTATCAATGAATAGAGGAGGAGAAACTAATCACTGTGGTGGTGGAAATCGAAACATGCATCCAGGTTTTGGATTTCTTCTTCCCTCTCCTTCTCTTCCCCCTTCTCGCAACTCTCCTCTCTATTCTCTCCTCTTTCTAATTTTTCTGGTGTTTGTGTTCAAATGAGTGTGTTGGCTGGGTAATAAGGGAACCAGCTGACTCACTCCCCTAGGAATTTACAAAACTGCCCCTCAGCTCTTAATCCTTCCCTATCACTTATGACAAAGCCTAATCTACCCATTTAGTCAAATTTTTAAGAACTTAGACACCAACAATTATTTATACCATTGAGACTCTTTCTTAGTACTTTAATTCATACCCAATAAAGTAAAAGATAAAAATCCTCTTTTACTAAAAATTCCATTTAGCCTACGATTCGCTTTAATCTTTTTCGCTAATTTAAATAAACCAAATTAGCAAGTTAGGGGATGTTACAAACTCCCTTCTCTTTGGTGTATGGGTTGGAAGTAGTCTTCCCTATTGAAGTTGAGATACCCTCCCTACGGGTGCTGATGGAAACCAAGTTGGAAGAAGCAGAATGGGTCCAAGCTCGTCTGGATCAGCTGAATCTCATTGAGGAGAAAAGAATTGCTGCCCTGTGTCATGGCCAGTTGTATCAACAAAGGATGAAGACACCTTTCGACAAGAAGGTTCACCCCCGAGAATTCAGCGAAGGAGACCTGGTGCTCAAGAAGATCCTGCCTATTCAGAGTGACTCCCGTGGGAAATGGACCCCAAGTTATGAAGGGCCATATGTGGTGAAGAAAGCCTTTTCTGGAGGAGCATTAATACTCACCAACATGGATGGTGAAGAACTCAAGAACCCAGTCAATTCAAATTCAGTCAAGAAATATTACGCCTGAGAAAAATAAAAGAAAAAGAGAAAGATGAGCCAAGCAAGAATTAGCTCGCTAGGTTGAAAACCCGAAAGGGCGGCCTAGGCAAAATTGAGCGACCCGGTGGATTGAAAACCCAAAAGGGCGATCCAGGCAAAAATTAGGGTCAGAAAAGTTGGACATAAAAAGAAAAGGGGCAAGCAGTGCTTCCAAAAGTTTGGATAAAAGGGTGATCAAGGCTGCAAGTATGAGCGGTTGGCATCGAACGCTCCAGGGCCAAAGAATATTCATAAGATCTGCTGCGTCCGTTCTCCTTTTTCTTTTTCTTAGTTTCAGGAAAATTTCCAATGTACCCTTTTCAGTCAGTGTGACATTCTGCGCATCTGACTCCCGTATGAATAAAAGTCCAAATTTTTCACTCTATCAGTTTGCTATCTTATCATTGCTTTCTTTTCATTTCTGATTTTAAACTACGTTTTATGGTAGATGATAAATAAGTCATGGAAATGTGCATAAGTCATAGCATTAAGATCATTGCGAAATTTTTGGAAATGATAACAAAAAAAGATGATCTTTCAGTCAAGTAAGCTCACAAAAATCAAATAAGAAGCGCTGATTACATTAAAACAAGAGGACGAAGCTCGGCTCCCGCATAAGTATCATAGATAATCATGGTATCTCATAACGCAAGTCCCGCGAGTTGGTCGGATCAGCAAAGGAAAAGCAAAAAAAAAAAGAAGCAAAAAAAAAGGGAAGAGAAAAGAAAAGGTTGAAAAAGCAAAAGAGCAATAAACAAATAAAGTCATGCATTACATTCACCAAGCATAAAATCATGCACTCATCAGACATAGAAAATAATAATAATAATAAAGTAAAGAAAAGAGAAATTCAGGCATTTACATTACATTCATCATAAGAAAAAGAAAAAGAAAATGGCAATCATGGCATTTGCATTGCATGTATGGGCTCATTTTTCAGCTGCAGACAAGTGAGAGAGGATAAACACCGTGGTGTTAATGCTCGCCTTCAGATTCCAGGAAATGCTCCCCCAAGTTGGGAGTTCAGAAAAAAAAGGAAAGAGAGAAACAAAAAAAAAGAAAGGGAAAAAGAGAAAAGAAAAGAGAGCGCTCAGGCGCGCATCGCGGATTGGAGCCCAGAGAGATCATCGCTCCCTTTTGCCCAGGTCTCACATCGTGTACGAGCAACGCGATGGACCGCAGCCCCATGTGAGGTTCAACGGAATAGTTGTATCAGCCTAAGATACAGTGGACGCCGTGCATTGATCTGTATATCAGTTCCGGAGCTGATAACGATCCCCCCGGTCGCTCGAATGACCAGAGATTCTCAGGATGCGTGCTCCTCAAAGCCACGTGCAAACTCGGATTCGTAAGGGTTCGTTTACAGGTTTCAGGCAGCCTGGCATTTTACCGCTTTCTTTATCGCTTTCTTCATTTAGCGCTTTCCTTGCCTTTCGCAGTTAGCGTGCATGTTGTTAACCATTTCGTTTATCGTTTCCTCTTCAACGCTCCAAGTGATGATTCAAAAAAAAAAGAAAAAAAGAAGAAACAGAAAAAGAAAATTCGGGTTTCTCCAAGAAGACAAAATTGGTATAATTTCTGAATTCTTTATTCATATTTTATCTTCGAAATATGTCTCGGCCAATTCATATTTCTTGGTAAAATCCGAATAAAGAGGGGCAGCTGTCATACCCTAATTTTGTCCGACTAATTGGAAAGTCCCAAAATTTTATTGCTTCGCATATTGTTCTAAACGCGGTTGTCTTTGGCACTCTCGTGCAACGATTTTGTTTGGCACTCGTTATTTTCAAAAAAAAAGAATCCAAAAATAAATAATAAAATAATAAATAACGCGAGCGCGCGTTTCGTTTCGAGTCATGTGAGTAATTGCGTCGGTGCGCGTTTATTTTTACTGCGTTTTAGAAAAGGATAAAATGAGATCAGTTTTAATAACTTACGCGTGTGCACATTAAGTCAAGTACGCGTTCGTAGTCTCAATGCAAGCGCGCGTTGATTGTGGTTCGTGTGTAAGTAGTTGCGTCGGTGCGCGTTTTCTTTTTACCGCTTTTTATTATCATAAAAAAAATAAATAATAATAAATAAATAGTAAATTAAAACCAGCCGTCCCTTTATTTATTTTGTTACATATACAAACAAAATTAATTAATACAAATAGTACAAAAGTCAAAACAAAAGCAAAAATTGTACAAAATAATAAAATGAATAACAAAAAACTGAAAAGAGAGGGAGAGGACAGCAGCGCATATGTGCTCCTCTATTTGGAGAGCCAAGCCCAAACTTATTTCTTCTTGTCCCTTTGCTTGCCTCCCATTCTCAGCAAAAACATTGCTGCAGTGGCAGCAACCCTGCTGCCATCCCTTGCTGCTCCACTGCTGCCAATAGCTTGGTCTCCTGGGGTTTTGATTCCCTGCTCAGCACCCACACCTACACCATAATTTTGCCTATAATTACAATAAACAAAAATCAGTTAAGGGGGGAGAAAACAGGAACAAACACACAGATACACAAAAAATCACAACACTGATATCAAAGGAAAATTGATATTACTTCAAAATACACTCAGAATCAGAATTCCTTCCACTTGAGCAAATAAAGAGCAACTCAGAGAGTAAAAATTTGGAACTAGGTTGGTTCTCGTTCTCATCTGTTTATCCAGTATAGCATGTTTTAGTTTATCTCCTATATATGATATATGTTATTATAGTCCCTTTTAAAGCATAATGACCCTTTTTTTTCCCTAATATAATAACTAATGAAATGATATCATGCATCTGTTTATGCAGTAGCTAGTGCTCCTTATGCATGTTTGTTCAAAATAACTTTAGAATTTGTTCACTATCTTATTCTTCTGTTAGTGTCTTTAGCAAAAAAACATGATAATATAAGTGGTGTTGAAAAGGCAAAAAAAAAATAGAAAAAGAAAAATGAATAAAAACAGTGGGGCTTACCTCCGGCCACCATAGACGGTGGTCGTACGCCGTACCTCGCCGTGTCCCCGCCGTACCACCCAAACACCTCCACTGTTTCGGCCGTTCCCCTTCGCAGCCACCACAAACTCACGGCCTCCATCCACAACAAAACGGCCAACACCCTCCGCCGTACCACCACCGTACTCTACTACGAACCGTAAACCCCCAACCACCGTGCTCCACCGTCAACCACCGCCTCAGCCACCCAGAACTGATCACCCCCAAACGGCCAAACACCGTAAACCCCTTTTTACGACTAAATCCTCCACCGCGAACCACCACACCCCTTCACAGCAGCCGCCAAACGCCCACAGAACCGTCACACCCCTCCCATCGACCACACCTACCTACCAATCGGCACCACCGCAACCAAATAACCAGACACGGTTTAGATCGCCCAACCACCTTCGTAGAGTCACGATTTGGTGAGGAGAGGAGGAGGGTGACGCGGTGGAGAGGAGAGAGAGGGGATCTGCGAGAGAGAGAGAGAGAGAGAGAGGCGAAACGGATCTGTGAGAGAAGAGAAGAGGATTAAGGTTAGGAGAGAGATCGAAGCCGTGGGGAGAGGAAGAAAAAATGGATTAGATGATTTGTGAGGGGAGTGGGGATCGGCCACACAGGGAGGGAGAAAGAGAGAGAAAATTAGGTTTTGGACATTTTAGGGAGTGGGGCACCGTGGAGAAAAGAGGAGAGAAAATTAGGGTTTCTATTTTAGTTAGGCTTTTATAGTATGGACCCAAGGACAGTTTCGTCCTTTCACTTTTATTTTTTTCAGACTTCTATTCACACCCCCACGTTTTATTTCGCGCACCTCCCCTAAGCCCATCAGAAAATAAAAAAACGCAGCCCAGCTTACAAAAACAAGCTGGGCTCACTATCTGCACCACAGTTTTAATAATACAACCCCCCTGTAACTTACACCCCATTTTACTACTGCACCCCCTATTTCTCCTTTTTTTAAATTTTGTTTCTTTCCCCTAAATAAACTTATTTTTTTCACAAAACCTTTTTTCCCAAATAACAGATTTTCTTTTCCCTAAATAAGAATCAATCCAATTGCGAAAACTCTTCAAAAGTCAAACTTTGTTAGTAGTCTTGCGAAGCCTTTGCTTGCATGATTATCAACAATGAGGTACTAGTGGCGATCACTTGGAGCCTTTGCTCAATTGGTCATCATGAATGCCTAATTTTCCTAAAAGATTTTCATTAAATCAAAAACTTTGTTAGTAGTCTTGCGAAGCCTTTGCTTGCATGATTATTAACAATGGAATGCTAGTGATGGCCACCCATAGCCTTTGTTAGTTTGGTCATCATGAAGGCTTTCATTTTTCAAAAGGAAATTTTTACATGCACTTAAGTGGGTTTTAGTAATGATCACCCATAACCTTTGTTAGTTTGATCATCATGAACGCCCTTCACTTTTCAAAGCCAAAGCAAAAAGACTTTCCTTTTCAAGGCTCGTTAGAACTACGTCGCTTTGATTCCCATTTGGGATACGTAGGAGCGAGTCACATTCTCGTCAAGCGCAACCATAAAAGTTTAGCATTTGCATAACGAAAAGAAAAAAGTTATTTTCGTAACAAAAAAGAATCACTTTCGCAAACCAAGATCATTTTCAGAACAAAAACCTTTTCCTTTCTAAAACCATTTTCAACCCATCGTCGCTAGTGGTTAATCAGAACCTTTGTTCGTCTAGCCATTGGTGGCGATGTCTTTTTCCCCAAAGAACAACAAGCGATGATCACTCATAACCTTTGTTAGTTTGATCATTCGTGCCAATCAATCTCTTTCGAAAACCACTTTCAAAAAGGCAAATAAAAAACGGGTTGCTACTAATAGTCAATCAGAACCTTTGTTCGTCTGACTGGTGGTAGTGACTCTCATTTTCGAGAGTACTTAGCAGTGATTACCCATAACCTTGGTTAGTTTAATCATTCACTAAATGCTCGTCCTATTTCGAAAACCCACTAAAAAGATAAAAGACAAAAACCTTTTTTCAGGATAAAGAAGAACTACGTAGCTTTGAGTTCTCCATCGCACCGGGAGATACGTAGGAGTGGGCCTTGTCCCGTCAAGCGGTTTTTTTTTCTAAAAACCCATTCTTCCCCCTTTTCTTTTTCATAATAAATAAAGATTTTCACTAAGAATTTTTCAATAAGAAGTAGAGAGGCAAAATTAAGTATTTTCAAGTCAACACACTAAAACCACACATTTAATTAAAGGTTCCCTCTCAGTAGAGAGGACGTGTGGGGTGCAAACACCTTCCCTGCGCGTAACCGACCCCCGAACCCTATTCTCTAGTTTCGCAAGACCAATCGCTTTCCAAAAAAGGTTTTCCTAATATTTTTGTTAATAAATATTGGTGGCGGCTTCATTGTCTTAGGAAAAGTTGTGAACGAGAAAGGTTCTCCCTCGGGGACTTTTTCGGGCGCAACAGGGAGGTAGCCCTCAAAATTGACATTAGCAAAGCCTGTGACAGAGTTGATTGGGGGTATCTGCGTTGTGTTTTGGAGAAGCTGGGTTTTAATGGGAAGTGGGTTAGTTGGATGGTAATGTGTGTTGAAACAGTACACTATTCAGTGCTTATGAACGGAGAGAGAGCTGGATCAGTCTCACCAGGGAGAGGTCTGAGGCAGGGTGACCCATTGTCACCTTACCTCTTCATTTTATGTGCTGAGGGCCTTACGGTTTTACTTAAAAGATGTGAGGCGAGAGGCGAGATTCATGGAGTCAAAGTGTGTAGAGGGGCTCCAATCCTTTCACACTTGCTATTTGTAGATGACTGTTTTTTGTTTTGCAGGGCTGAACTGAATGAAGTTACAAGGCTAAAGAATGTCCTAGCAATCTATGAAAAGGCTTCCGGGAAGGCTATTAACCTTCAAAAATCTGATATTTATTTCAGCAGGAACACTCAGGAGGACACTAGAGAGCAGGTGGTTAATATACTGGGCGTGACTGAATGTATTGGCACAGGGAAGTATCTTGGCTTGCCGTCAATGGTTGGACGTAGCAAGAAACAGCTCTTCGGTTACTTGCGGGATCGTGTGTGGAACAAGGTTTGACAATGGTCCGATCGTCATCTATCGAAAGCAGGCAGGGAGGTCCTTGTGAAGTCGGTGGCGCAGGCTATTCCGGCTTATTGTATGAGTACATTCTTGATTCCTACATCTTTAGGCGAGGAGATGGAGAGAATAATTAATTCTTTCTGGTGGGGGTCGAATAGAGGAGCTCGGAGAGGGATTAATTGGTTGAGTTGGAAGAGGTTGGCTATGCGTAAGGAGTTTGGTGGTATGGGCTTTCGGCATTTTCATGGTTTCAATTTGGCTATGCTAGGGAAGCAAGGTTGGCGCTTGTGTACCAACAAGGATGCTATAGTTACTCGCGTCTTCAAAGTTAAATACTTCCCTAATGGGGACTTTATGGGGGCTCGCTTGGGCCATAATCCCATCTATGTATGGCGTAACATCCACACTTCACAGGTATTAGTCAATTTTGGAGCTAGATGGAAAATTGGTGATGGCACATCTATTAATGTATGGAATCAGCCGTGGGTCAAAGGAGGTAACAATTCTTTCGTTTCTTCAAGCGTGGTGCCGGGTTATGAGCATATGAATGTCGCTAATCTTCTTGATACAACTGGAGGGGTTTGGAATATTGCTTTGGTAGACCAATTGTTTAATGAGGAAGATAAGCACTGTATCAAGAGTATGGTCCTCCAAGGAAGGGACACGGACGATGCGTTGGTGTGGAACAAAACAAGAGATGGTTTATATTCGGTGAAATCCGCGTATTACGTGTATATGAATGAGCTGGTGGATAATATGGCACTCCGTGTGTCAGGTGATTGGAACTTAATTTGGAAGTTGAAACTCCCCCAGAAAGTGAAGATTCATTTGTGGCGTTGTGCCCGTGGGGTGCTGCCAAGCCGTTTTAATTTGCGTAAGCGACGTGTAAATTGACCGGCGGAGTGTTCGTGGTGTGAGCATGAGGAAGAGAGTGATTGGCATTGCTTTTTTGGTTGCTCGCAAGCTGTAGCGATATGGAGGCAAGCGGGTCTTTGGAACGCTATCCAACAATACGTTACCACTGAGGTTACTAATTTCAAGGCTGTGATTTTTAGCATTTTAGCAACAGCGGAAGAAGGTGTTAGGAATAGTGTGGCAATGATTATTTGGTGCCTGTGGAAGAGGAGGAATGAAAACATATGGGACAACACAGTTAGACCAGCTAGGCTATCAACTACAAGCGTCATGGAGTATTTGCATCATTGGAAGCAGGCGCGGAAAGCTCCTCTTGCGCGGGTTCAGCAGCATTAGCGTAATGGTCCGGCTTCAAGCGTTACACCAGCAGTTGGTTGGGTTAGGCCAGCAGTGGGTGAAGTGAAGTGCAATGTGGACGCGGCGTTATTCGAGGATAATAGGTTCGGTGTTGGTCTGTGTATCCGAGACAGTGATGGTTCATTTGTTAAAGCGAAGTCAGCATGGTTTTATGGAGTACCACAACCACAGAAAGCAGAGGCTCTGGGGTTATTATTAGCAGTCGATTGGTTACAAGAATTGGGCATCCAAAGAGTTACCATTGAGCTGGATTGTAAAGCAGTGGTCGATGGCATCAGAGGAGTGTATAATTCGGTCACTGAGTTTGACACTATTTTGAGTACTTGTAAGACGTTACTATCTACGACACAAAACTACTTGGTTAGTTTCATCCAGAGGCAAGCTAACCTTGTTGCTCATACTTTAGCTAGAACATCACGGTTTTTAGCTAGCTCCCAAGTTTTGATTGTAGTCTGACTTGTATTAACACTTTTATTATAAATGAAATGATATAAGTTTTCCTTTGTCAAAAAAAAAACTTTAATTTTTACTCAAATATTTGATATTTACAAAAGAGCGGTGCTATATGTCTCGAAGGAAGCTTTCTGGAAGTTTCAGGAACGCGTGTTTACAATTCTTTTTAATGATCAAATGTTTTCTTGGCAGTGCAAGATGAAGATAGTTATTAATAAGACCGAGTCTCCCTCCTTAATTAGTAAATGGTATTAGTTAGGCCTTGACTTAGGTGATAATAAAGTAGGAATGGACTTGATTATTATCTCAATTAAAAACAAGGTGAGGCAATATGAAAGATTCATTTCACACTAGCTTTCAAACTTCAATGAGTGGGTTTTCTTAGCATGCATATGGCTTTCACTTTCTAGTTTGTACTTATCAAAAAACAAGCAAAAGGCAATCACATACCTCCTAACTATTAATTTGAAAGGCATACTTGTACTTGCTAGCTTACCGGTTTCTATAATTCTGAAGAGAAGTCCACTCTTTTTGTCCCTGGTATTAAGTGGGGAGCTTCGGATTTGAAATTATCAAGCATTGCTTATACCTTGTATTTCATCATTACGTCTAATTCTTTCAGTTTTAGGGGTTTTTTTTACAGAAAAATTTGGGTTTTTTTTCTAACAAAAGAAAATTTTGGATTTATTGATACTTAGAGTTTTATATATCATGTCATTGGTGTGTAGTTTCCACCGGTTTTGCTTGTGACTAATCTACGCCGTGCAACTTGGCTGGCCATGAGTTTCCGGCTTCGCCGGCCCTTGTGGTTCTCCCATCCCAACAGAGTTTTTGCGACACACAAGATTCAAATCTGAGACCTTGGGGTGAGATCAAAGTCCAGTTACCACTTGGACCAACCTTGTTGGTATTTTTTTTTGTTTTACCCAGGGTATCCACTGCCGACCGCAGTGACTAATCCCCTCGCTGAATTGTAGGTGCCTCGAGGGGCAGGACAACTGGCCCAGAGTTTTAACGCTGCTCCGTACCCAATGTGGGGATTGATACTTAAGAGTTTGTTTGATTGTATTTTGATTTTTAGCTTTTAAAAACGTTTAATCGAATAGTTCTGAAAACTTATTTGTTTTAAAAAACAAGTATTATCTATTTTGACTTTTTTAGTTTTAAACAATGTACATAACTAACAGAGAGCGTGAGGTTCAACGATTGAGGTTAATCTTCCTTAACCAAGGGTCGGGGGTTTGATTCCCACATTGAGTATGAAGCAGCATTAAAATTCTGGGCCAGCTGTCCTGCTGCTCGATGTACTTACAATGAACGGGAGATTAATCACTGCTGTCAGTACGGTGGATACTCGAGTTTACCAAAAAAACTATGTACATAACCGAAGGCTTGTGCCGACCATATAGGCTCGGCGTGTTGACCCAGTAATGAATAACTCCTCGCGAAGCACAGTATTGAGACAACCTAGTAATGCCGACTGAATACTCCACCATAAGAAACAAGTATTGTCTATTTTGAGATATTACAAGACTACTTACTACCAACTACCACTTTCGAAAGAAGAAGGAGAAGGAGAAGGAGAAGAAGAAGAAGAAGAAGGAGACTAACTACATGTGACCACTTTTGACAAATCAAGCCATGCCTCGAGCATTAGTCAATAAAGAGGTTCCCATTATTGTTACGTATTACTCAAATTAATCAAGCATGCATTTATGACTTAGCTAGCTAAGTCTTGGTGTTAGGTTAACAACGGGAGAGATAAAGCACCTTGAGATTTCATCTTAATTACGTTGACAAACTTGGCTAGTGAACTGGAGTGCACTACTAAGGAGTCATATAAATATGTGTGTCACTTCCACAGTTTCCATCACATACCTTCTCAAGCACAGAAAAAAAAAAACAGAGCAAATTACTTGGTTGTCGATTCTAGGATATGGCTTTGTTTTGTTCTAGTTTAATGATTAAGTTGGGTTTCGTGGTCCTTGTGTTGGGGAGTGCTAATGCTACACTTTACACTAATTTGTACACTAGTTCATGTCCAAAACTTTTTGAGACTGTGAAATGCACTGTGGAATCTGCTATATCAAAGGAAACTCGCATGGGTGCTTCACTCCTGAGTTTGTTCTTCCATGACTGCTTTGTTAATGTAATTTATTTTTTCTCCCTCATTCTCCACACACACAGTCACATTATTCATCTTTCTTTTTTTCATGTTAATTTTTTTGTTAAGCATTTCATGATAATTAATTTATACACTTGTCATTGTTTAAGGGTTCTAATTAAGAAATATGAATATATAGACGAAATACACTAAGTGTTAATGTCCCGAAAGTATAGTCCGGTGGTAAAACACACGTAAGTGCTATGTGGGCGCTTAAAGTAGATTCAAACCCGAGGTACACTACACTCTCCCCCTCTCCATCTCTTACCATAGGCCGTTTGTACTAAAGACAAAAATGGGTCTTGAACCATCTTTTGGTTTGTAGAGTTTTGAGTATCCTATTAAAGATTTGACGATCGCGAGAACACTCCGAAATAAGAGAATTACATGTCTTAAAACTATTTCAGGCAAATGATAGTTTATAAACATTGATGTGCCTACAATGTAAATCTATTAAATTGATACTTATATTCTAATCATGGTTTCAAATTGCAGTTGCGGTCGTGAATTGCGATGCGTATTGCAGTTGTTGTACCGTGAATTTATTTTTTTATTAGCATCAAATATTATAATTTAGTTATCTTATAACTCACATATCTTCTATTACTTTTCTAAAATTTCATATTTGTCTCATTATCAACTATTCATCATTTTAAAATCCCTTTAATCCTTTAAAATACCCTTTAAATGAATGATAAAGAAACAAATGAAGATAGAAAAATAAATTTGTGACCACTATATAGTCTACTACAGTCTGCTGCAGCCTAATGTGGCCGTTGCACACCCATAGGTTTGTGGTCGTTGCAGGGTGGCGATGCGGATATTTCTATGATTTTAAATCACCGTGCAATTGCATGATGATGCGGTTGCAGACACTACCGCAACCGCCACATTGCGGCCACATTATGTGAAGTGGTCTGCAATTTGAAACCTTGATTCAAATTAATTGACACATGAAGACACATTGCAGGGATGTGATGGTTCTATTCTACTTGATGACACATCAAGCTTCACTGGAGAGAAGAATGCAAATCCCAACAGAAACTCTGCCCGTGGATTCGAAGTGATCGACCAAATCAAGTCAGCAGTTGAGGAAGCATGCCCAGGTGTAGTCTCCTGCGCCGATATCCTTGCCATTGCTGCCAGAGACTCCGTTGAGATCGTAAGCAATTTATTCCATGCATGAACCACAATTATCACTTCATAATATTCATACATGTTTCTATTGACGCATTAACTGATTATATATTTTTGTGAAATCAATTGGTCAGCTTGGAGGACCAACTTGGAATGTGAAACTTGGTAGAAGAGACGCTAGGACTGCTAGTCGATCTGCTGCAAACAATGGCATTCCAGCACCAACTTCAAACCTCAACCAACTCATCTCAAGGTTCAGTGCTCTTGGACTTTCTACCAAGGACTTGGTTGCACTATCTGGTATGTAACGTTGACTATAAGAAAATATCATTTCCATTTTTCAAAAGAAACAAAAGTGATCTAGTTACGTTAAAATGCATATAAATTAAATTCTTATAGTAGCAACAATTGATTGGGTCTTTTTGCTACATTAGGGGGTCACACAATTGGACAAGCAAGGTGCACAAATTTTAGAGCTCACATCTACAACGAGACCAACATACACACCTCACTTGCTCGCACGAGGCAATCTGGGTGCCCTAGGGTGTCGGGGTCAGGGGACAACAACCTCGCGCCCCTTGATCTCAAGACACCAACATCCTTCGACAACCACTACTTCAACAACCTAATTGACAACAAGGGACTCCTCCACTCTGACCAACAGCTCTTCAATGGTGGATCCACGGATTCCATAGTACGTGAATACAACACCAACCCGAGATCTTTTTACTCTAATTTTGCCAGTGCTATGATCAAGATGGGAGATATAAGTCCCCTCACGGGATCCAATGGAGAGATAAGAAAGAATTGTAGGAGGGCCAATTAACTAATTTAAAGGGAATTATATATTTTTTTAATCGGGTTTATTTTGTATTTTGGCAGTTATGTTGTGTGCTTTCAAATTTCAATACCTATTATGTATTGCCTCTATTTGGTTTTACTTCAAGTGAAAATGTTTTAGGAGAAGAAGCTTTATCAATATTGATTTGATGTGGACACTATCTACTTCCAGTGGTCAAAAACCGTCGGTAAAGTAGAATTTCTGATGGCTTTTGGTTGCCGGTAGGCCACCGATAAAAACGCCGTAGGAACGATTATCGACCGCCAGATTTTTTTTCGGTTTTTTAAAACTTTGTTTATTATTTAATTGAATAATAAATAATTATTTAAATCTTATATTTTAATTTATATACTTTTTTAAATTATTTGATTTATTTTAATTTATTTAACACGAGAGAGTGAAGAAGAGTATGAGAGAATGAAGGTGAGAAGAAATCGAGTTTGAGAGAACTCTTGAGTTAAGAACTCTGGTTTGGTGCTAATTCTGATGTCAATCCGGTGAAAACTCAATTATAATTTTAAAATCAAAGGAAAAAGGAGAGTATGAGAGAATAAAGGAGAAAATGAAGACTGAAGAATAAAATGAGTAGGAACTCGTTATATACACAAATCCGGAGGTTACCAAGGCCACCGGTAATTTCCGGGGGCAAAAGCCGTCGATAACGTGTTTAAAAAAAGTTGAGCAAAACCCCCGCCGGCTTTTGGCCCTGGAAGTTACCGACGGTTTTTTACATGTGGCAAGCCCCCAAAAATGTTTTTTTTTTAAAAATACGTTACGTTTTTGAAATTACTAGCGGCTTTTGGCTTTTTAAAATTACCGGCGACTACTATCGCTGGAAATTCAACCGAAATGCCGTAGCGAATTTCTGGTAGTTGAAGTTTGTAAGATTGATTTGAGGAAGTTTCTTTATGACCTTATGCTTTCTTTAGATTTAGTAGACGGGTGCCCGTGCTCCGCACAGGGTGGTTTCTTTAAAAAAATGAATAGACTGCACTAAGGTAACAACTAAAATGGACCATAAGAACAATATAAGTAACATGAATTAAAACATGGAGCGACGACAACACATTACAACTCAAAGATAACTAAGAATTATTACCAAAAAGGAGCAAAGATAATGAAGATTGGTATATAATAAATGGAAAGGCAATTGATAGATGAGCTACCAGAAGACGATGATGAGACGGCATCTGATAGAAATTCTACCGCATGATCTTGTAAAAATAAGAAGCTGCTTTTAAAGTTTGTAATGGTGTGTTTAGAAATGTTACTTTGAAAAACCTATGGTACTTTGTGATAAAATTGTGTGGTTGTTTTAAATGTCAGGAAACATGAGGATGAACATTTCAATATTTGAATTTTGAGTCCGTGCTACGCATGGGTTGTGTTTATGTGGATTGAAGTTTTTATGTGTATGGGACATTGTAAGAGAGTGCAAGAATTGAGGTGAAAATGGGGTTGATAGGCATTGGACAATAGTCATTTAATGTTTTTGACATTTTCGTTTTTATACTTTTAACTATTATCCTTACGAAATCAGCGCTACTATTTGGTACGATAATAATCGTCCGAGAGTTACTTTGTTAACCCCAGGTCTGAATTACACAACACCACTCGTGCTTGTCATTTAACGTTTCTGACATTTCGGCTTCGTACTTTTAAGTATATTTGGTACAATAAGAATCGTACGAAAGTTACTTTTTAATCTCAGGGCTGAATCACACAACACCAGTCGGACTTGTCATTTAACGTTTCTCACATTTCGTCTTCGTACATTTAAGTATATTTGGTATGATACGAAAGTTACTTTGTTACCTCAGGCCTGAATCACACAACACCAGTCGGCTTGTCATTTAATGTTTGACATTTTCGTTTTCATACTTTTAACTATTATCCTTACAAAAACAGTGCTACTATTTGGTACGATAATAATCGTACGAAAGTTACTTTGTTAACCTCGGGTCTGAACTACACAACACAGATACGAAAGTTACTTTGTTAATCTCGGAGTTACTTTTTTGCTTGTTATTTAACGTTTCTCACATTCCAAACGGTTATATACACTTACATAACCTTGAATAAACTTCAAGGATTTAAAATCCCAAAATACATGAGAAAGCAAACTATACAACATCTCATGGTGATTTCAAAAGAAATCCTACATCAAAAAAGTAACTCAGAGATCTACTACTTTTCCTCAGCCTGCTTTCCTTTGCCCTGTGAATATGAAAAACACCACATAAACAAATAATTTGAGGAATAAATCTTTTGTTTTTTGGATAGAGCCTAATGGCAGCAAATGTTTTATATAGCCGACCATAACTAAGCTCCAGGCTGTACAATACGACTATTGATACCAAAGCAAGTGAAAGGGAAATCAGAGGAGGAAACCCAAGTGATTAAGAAGAGTTCAGAAGTATGAATCATAGGCATACAAAACAGATCATCATTTGTACTAAACCCGGAATCCTCAAAGATACATAACAATACCGACATAAACTACCTTTAAATGTTTGCTTAAGTGCTAAATGCTCTAAAAGGCCACTTTCCTGGGAGGGACAACCACATTCTTGTTTCCTGGAAATGCATTACGTAATATGTCTACCAGCGACTTGAAACTATAGGGTTCGTGCATAGATAACTCTGATAAAACCTTTCTGTTAAGTTGGATATTCTCCTTCAACAGCCAGCCCATGCATGAAGATAGTGCAATACAGAAGAATAGGCCCACGCTCCATATATAATTCAAAAGTAAAAGGAATTTCAGGTAGTGACAAAACAGAAATTTTCCTTTGGAACAGCACTGCAATATGACAATATATTCTGCATGCAGCCGATTTAAAGGAGCAAAAATTTAAACATATAGAGCTCAGTTTTTCCTGCCAGACATTCGAGTTTATACATTAGACATGATCAGAGTATGACAATATATTCGAGTTTATACCTTGTCGAACTCTGATCATGTCTAATGTATAAACTCGAGTTTATACCTTGTCGAACTAAAATGTCCCCAAAACACAAGAATATATTGTCAATTTGTTTCTTGTGTTTTGGGGACATTTTAGTTCCACCTCCTCCTCCTCCTTCTTCTTCAATTCAAGCTGGTTTTTGAAAAATCAGATTCCAGAGCAAGTAATAAGAAGCCAGTGGGAGTAACGAAGAACAAAGGAAATTTGAACCTAGAAAAGCTAAAATTGCAATCCACAAAGGTGACTTCGCAACAACGAAGGTGATCTAACTACCCATAAAGGCGATCTCGCAACAACTTCGTTGATTGATAAGCGATATCTGCGAAGGTTAGGTTGTTTTTTAGGAGACACATTATCTAGTCGATGTTATAAATATGAGTAATGTTATTTAGCCAAAATGTTCCAGCAAAAAATAGCCAAAAACCAAGTTACAACACTAATTGAAAGCTATATTGGCTTAGGCAACCTAGTCTAATCGAAAGCTATTCGAATCACTACATGAGTCAAAATGCATGTGAATCAATGAAAGCTCACTTGATTTAGTGTTTAATGGTCAAACCTATGACTCATTCAATGGTCAAGTCATCAATTTAATTGTTTCAACTAGTGGTCGTACCAACATTAGGGTGTTCACAGGTCAATTTGGATTACTCGATTTAGTTGGTTTGAAACTTACGTCTTTTTCTCCAAAACTTGAACCAAACCACTATACTATTGGACGAGTTGATTAGAATTAGATTCACAGTCATGTATCAAAATGTTAATCTTTTTCTTCTATTAAAAAAGCATATCGTACTTCTAAAATTATAAAATTAGTATGAACTGGGGTGGGGTTTGAATTTTGATATGGCTTAGACCGAGTTTAGCCTAAACACGAAAAATGCTCAAACCAAACATAACAGTTTGAATTAAATTTTTTATTGTTTGAACTTTTCCGAATCACTTAACACTCTGAACCAAAATTCCTTTTATTTTCCATGAAAATATTTCATCCTTTTCACAATATATGTTGTTTCTGGGTTATTTACATATTATAAAAAAATCAATTTGTTATTTTTGATGAATTATTCATTTTTTATATAATATTCCTAACTATTTATTATTTATTTCCGTCTATTTTTCTCGTTTATTGATAAAATAATATTTGTTTTTGTTACCATGTCGTTGGTGCGTAGTTTTCACTGGCTTTGCTAGTGACTAATCTACGCCGGGGAATCTGGCTGACCACGAGTTTCCGGCTTTGCCGTGGTTCTCCTCTTCCAAGAGAGTTTTTGAGACACAGATAAAATAATAGGGGTGCTTCTAATGTGAAAGAGTAAATTAAATCTTTCACCGGTGAAACATTAAAATTGATCGTTGGATGTAGTATAAGAATTCATCAATGGTTGAGATTTAATATTGGTTGATTCAAATTTAATCATTCATAGCATTTTAAATGTTTCACCGGTGAGAGATTTCATTTGCTCTCTCACCCTAGAAGCACACCTAGAAAACAAAAAAGTAAAATGAAAGAAAATAAATTAAATAAAAGTATTCCACATTCTACATTTACTGTGGAGCATTTGGAGGTGGAAGACAAGTGGAGCATTTGTTAAGTGCACCACCGGCGAGTCGGCGACGAAAAGGGGATCAGGATCAGAGTAGGCAGTAGCAGAAGAAGCATCGCTCTTTGTTTTGCATTCGCATTATTCACTTCACTCCCGTTCTTCAGTTTCACTTTCACCCGGTAAACTTCTCTTACCCTCTTATTTGCACTTTAATCATATCTTCGTAGACCCACCCTAAATTATTTACCATCAACAAGGAATTTCTTCTTTTCTCAACGTAAAGTTAAATCTTTTAAAATTTCTGATATTCAATTTCCCTAAAAATTGAACACATCATGATTATTTTCCTTGCAATTAGGAAGACTTTTTGTTTTACTTAGGTTTCTGTGTTTGTTCATGAATTGATATTCCACTTTGGTGATTAAATAACAGTAATTGGAAAATCAATCCAGTGTCTAAGAAGACATCACATGGCTTATATAAACTAAAAATTCCTCTTACAGTACCCATAGGTTCATGTTCATGAATTACTGATGAAAATATGTAAGCAAGTGTTTGTTAAAAGTCCACAGTGAGTAGGTACCCTTGTTTGTTTCAGATCTATTGGTGAAAGTGGAGTACACATTTGTGTTCTGCTGACATAATAGATGGGTTTCGTGACGCTGAATTTATCGACATCAGTGGTTCGATTTGAGGCCACCAATTTTAACGGTTTGCCGCCCCCATCTCGGTCCCCTAACTCATTGCCTCATATCTCAATCAGAAAGCCATCTTGGGTTGTGAGGACAGAGTCAAATGTTCGAAAGAAAAGAGGAAAGATTCCGGATCCACCTTGTGTAGTATGTGAGGGGAGTGGAAGAGTTGATTGCCATTGGTGTTTGGGAAGAGGAAGGACAAACCAGGTTCATTTGGAAATGCTACCAAAAGGTGAATGGCCAAAATGGTGTAAGACTTGTCGTGGAAGTGGTCTTACTTATTGTTCTCGTTGTCTTGGAACTGGAGAATATAGGGGTGTCATGGGTTTCCATTTCATGAAGATGGTCAATAATGAATCCAAAGAAAACAAGTCTTAGTGTTATTTTTTTTGGTGATGATATTAGGTTTGAGGTCTTAGAGAATGTCATGGTATAGAAGCTTTACTTGTAATTGCAGAATAATTAATCTCAAATTCTCAATCACATTATGGAAAACTTCCATTAATAGATTGTTCTAACTCCTGCTTCCATGTTCTATTTGATTTTAATATGCAGTATAGTTCTAACTCCTACTTCCAACTGCTATTTGATTTTAATATGCTGTTCGGTATGTTGTAACATGAGTAGGTAGTATACATGTAATATATTTGTAAGGTAATGATTCTGAATGGATTGAAATATATTTAGGTTCTGAACATGAATAAAAAAATGCAATTAGGTTATGACTTATGAGTTCATTTAATTTTCGAAAGATGTATATGGAAATATTTTAGATTGTTTAAAAGTTTGAATGCATAAACCTGGTTTATAGGCACTTGTAGTAATCTGACTTTCCTGGTCATCGCTGGATTCATAATGCAAACAAATGAAGGACATGATCGACCTTGCTTTGCGAACTCAAATTTACAGTGGAGTCAATGGCAGCTGCTTGATTCGCTTCTGCCTACTGGTGGATTTGCTCATTCTTTTGGCCTTGAAGCAGCAGTTCAATCCCTCTTAGTGTCTGATTCCAGTGAGCTTAAGACATTTATTATTCATTTATTGGAGAATACAGGGAGCTTACTTCTTCCTTTTGTATACTCCGCTTGTGTGACACCAAATTTGGAAACATGGCATAAACTCGACAATATATTAGATGCTACACTAACTAATGAAGTGGGCCGAAAGGCATCAATGTCGCAAGGATCTGCGTTAATGAGGGTGGCTTCAGCTGTGTTTTCTGAAGTTCCCTCTCTCAAAACCATGAGAGATGCTTCTCTGGGGTTAGGGACTGTGTCTTTTCATCATGCTCCTATATATGGACTTACATGTGGAGCACTGGGACTCGATAGCACTAGTTCTCAGAGAGCTTACATGTTCATCACAATGAGAGATGTGATATCAGCTGCTACAAGGCTGAACTTAATAGGACCCCTTGGGGCAGCATTGTTGCAGCATCAGGTTGCTCCTATTGCTGAAGTTATATTAGAAAAATGGATGAACCGGGATGTTGAGGAAGCATGCCAAACTATGCCTCTGCTAGATACTGTGCAAGGTTGCCATGGTTACTTGTTTTCGCGGCTCTTTTCATCTTAGAAGGCACTTGTTTTCGTGCACATATCAAGTTTATGAAACAATTAGTGTTGTGCTTTTGGTTTTCATATCTTTTGCACGTTGAGTCATTGTTTTGGAACTTGGAATGGTGCAAACTCTTCACTTTGCACTGTTATTTTATGCTTCACAAGGAACATTATGAAATCTGTTGATAATAATTATATTGGAGAGAATAAGGAAAGTGCACTATTTTCAGTGTCAGGTGCTACTTAAGCAGCGTAGCCTCCTTTCTGACGGATTCATCCCTCCCCTCTACTGTTTCTCACCTTCCCCAGTGAAATTTCATAAATACTCTTAACCCTGCACCTCACTTCACTTTCTCTCATCTTCATCAAGTTGAGGCTAACTTGCTAAAACAACATTCCTGGTGCCTATAACAAAGGCTAGTCTGTTTCAACATGCACATGGATCATTCAGATTTGGGTGGTTCGTTCAAATCAAAATCGCTAATAATTCATCTTGGCTATGATAGTTTTGATTCCCCCAATCTCATCACTCTGACCTATTAATATTGTTGTTCTTTTCTATATAATATCATTACACAAGCCGTAGAACATCTGATTTTTAACACCAAATTCCTTCTGTGTTATCATTAAAATTCTTCTTCATTGTATCATCAATATCACCACAATCCATCATATTCCTTGACACTCTAGTCTCAAACCTAAATTCAGCAAAATATTTTCCTCCATGCTCCATCACGAGACACATCTGAGTGTCGGAGCATCATTAACATCTTTGAAAATGTTGTGTCTCCCATTTATTGGTTCATAGTTGTAGCTTGGTGGCAAAGATGATACTGAATTATTGATACATCATTAAGAGGGTATTGGACGGTGAATATCCCTCCAAACCTTATCAAGATGGGTTCTCATGTGGCAATACAAAGACTTGTTGGATGGGAATTCCTAAATTGCAAACTCCAGACCTTTGTTTTGTTTTTGTTTTTTGAACTTCGCATCACAACAAGAACCATTCGTGTGAGATCCTTTGTGCCAACTAAATGCTCAGTCATGGGTAACATGTAAGGCCAACAAGGCTATATAGACTACTATATATATATATATATATATATATATATATAGATATATATATATATATATATATATATATATATATATATATATATATATATAGATCGATAGCTACACTATCATGGTCTAGCCAAAATCTTAAGTTTGACATTGCTTGTAAACAAAAAAATTAAGGTATAATTTCTCCTAGGGTCGGTTAACTTAATTTCAAATTTTGATTTTGTCTCGTAACTATATTTTTTAAAGATTGGTACTTTATCTTTTACAATTAAAACAACAATGGCCTTTTTTATATTTTTCGTTTGACGCCATTCTAGCTTTGCGTATGTGGCAGTTAATTTGCTTAATTGGATTTTCGTAAATGTTGACGCGGTCCCTTAAGTTTGTTACGAGTTTCAATTTAGTTTTATATGTTTTTTATCATAAAATTTTCTCGACTTTTGTTTATGTGAGTTGCTGACGTTGTTTCTGGCTGCAAGCAAGATTGTGTAGAATATTGCGATATTATTCTAATCATTCTAATACAAAAATATAAAGATTTAACAATCAAAACCATATGTTTTAAGCATTTAAATCTCGGTCACATGAACCCTAACTAGTCACGTTTTTTTACAAAATTCTCTCTATAGCAAACAGAAATTAAAGAATCTTGTTTCACTGAGTTTGTATTAAGGTCCACTACAATAACCCTCTGTATTTATCTTCCAATTTTAACGCTAGTAGTATGTTAGTGCTACAGACTTTTTCAATAAAAAAATCAGTTCAATAAAAAATTAAAGGCAATCATTTAGAATGTGATCGTTCCTTTAAAGTATAAGTTTAAAGGATCCATTATAACTTGCTATTTATCTTCCATCATACATGCCGGTTAGCTTTCTTACTTGGGTTTTCATTAGTGTTGATGTGATCCATTATAACAAGCGAGATCGGTACTCAAAGACGCTAGCAAGTTAAATTTGTCCATTATAACAATCTTGAGGACATAATTTGAGTACCTAATAAAAAACTCACGCCACAATCAATGTCATGCAAACAAAACAATCAAGGAAAGTTTAAAATAAAAAATATATGGGACTAAATTGAAACCGGTAACAAACTTAATGGACCACATCAACACTAATGAAAACCCATGTAAGAAAGCTAACCGGCATGTATGCAAAGCCGGAACAATGTCAATCAAAAAACATAAAAAAAAGGCTAACGTTATTTGAATTTTAAAAGTTAAAGGACAGATATAAAAAAATTTAAAAGACAAAATTGAAATTTGAAATTAAGTTAAGAGCTACGAGCAATTTTGCCAAAAATGAAATAAGCATGAGTAGTTGAACATTTATTTCTTATTTTTATTCCTTTTGAATTGAATGCTAGTAATAATTTGATGATTGTGTTGGGTTCCATAATTTATACATGTAAATTTCATATCAATACTGCTATTACCGTTGAGTTGATTATGTAAGTCTAAAATAAAATATGAATGAATAGTTGAACATTTAGTTCTCATTTTTATTCTTTTTAAATTGAATAAATTGGTGTAGAACAATAGTTTGGTGAATATAACTCAAATATGTAATCGCAAATCACTGCTAGTATAACTCTCGAATTAATTATGTAAGTTGTAATTATATTCTACATTTCCAATATATAATTGCAGTGAATTACTTTTATTTTCTCTATATTAAAATTTTAATTTTTTTACTTAACAACTAATTTTAAATTCTCTTACTTTCTCTCAATTTTCTCTTCGTCTTCACGTCCTTTTTAAAATTTGAAGTGAATTGTCAAAGTAAAGTAATAGTTGATTTGCACGTCAAAAAAAAACAGTAATAGTTGATATGAAATTTTGTATATATTTATTTAATTATAGATATTATTTTAATTTATTCTTATACTATGTAGTATTATACGTATTTAATTATATAATTTGTTTTTTTATTTTCTAGTATTAGTGAATATTTTGAAAAACATTCTAATATTTATTGGGAGAATAAATTAACACTTTAATAAAAATATTAAATTATGTAAAAACATTAATTTCTTTTTCAAAAATATATTACTTTTGAAATATTATTGTGAATACCTATAATGGAGCTCTATGTAATAAAATACCATGAAAAATGAGACATTTGTTGAACATAAAATTTGACATTTCAACTATTTTACCGATTTATTTGAGTTCTATTTTTTATTTTATATATTATTAAAAATCAATATTAAAATAATTCTGTGGAATTAAACTTTTTTTTTTTTGTAAAATGTATAATTCCGAATTTTTTATTAATATTGATAAATAAAATAAAAAGTAAATTTCACATCATATTTAAATATTTTTACTTCATTGCTTACCCTAATATTACAAAGATTTTTTTTCTATTTTTATTTATTTTTATTTTTTATAACAATTAATATTAGTTAACCTATCATATTTTTGTTTTTTTGACAAAAAAACTTAGTGATTTTTGTCTATTTTTAACAAATACTGTTAACATCATGCAGCGACTGAGAAATTGCTACACGTTATTAATAAAACAACGACAAAGTTCTATGAGCTAGTGCCACCTAATATGTTATACCGTTACAGATGTACTTCAATGCTTCAATGACGTAGGTGTGTACTCTTGCTCTGTTTCGTTAACTCATTATACGAACTTGTTTCTTTTTTCTCACGCTCTCTTTAATGATTCTTTCGTTTTCTTGTGTTTTGACTTTTGATGAATTAGAAGGAGTTCTGATCATTTACGAACAAAAAATGAACAACCTTTATGGTAACTTTCGAGTTCTTCTTTTCCTAAATAATTTATTAAATTGGAATAGCTTTTTAATTTCGAGTTCTTCTTGTGTTTTTATTTTCTTACGGCAGAGGACGCTGAGAAATTACAGGTATAAACGATAAATTTCTACTTGCATTTCGTTATTGCGTTATGTTTCTCATTAAATTTGTTGATTTTAATTCGCTCTATATGTTGGTTTAAATTGAATTCTGTAAGGCTGACATAAACAAAGCGTGGAATCATAAAAAAGTCATTCCAAAACAAAATTATCAAGCCAAGTTAGTCCCATAACTCTTATCCAAATTCTTATTGTTATTTTCGATTTAACTTTTGTTTATTGTTTGGAAAGTGGGATAACAATATAAGTATATATACCATAATAGAAATTTTTCCTTATATTTTTTTGTTAATTTAATTTTGTAATAACTTTTGACAGGAAAGACAAAATCACTATTTCAGAGAATGAAGACAATTCTTCGGTAGTTATTGGAGCTGGATACATATATCCAACACCTGAATCTATCAATCCAATACCTCCAACGCCGTTTCAATTTGGCGGCACCAGTAACTGGGTGCGTAGGGTCTCACTGGCTACGGCTTGTAGTACTAAGCCATTTGCTTAGTAATAGTTACTAAATCATTACTAGCCATTGGATTGACAAAATTTCAATGAAATTCAATCTAATGGCTAGTATTTAATAAGGGTAGTATTTATCCAATGGAATTACTTAGACAATGTCATTCTGTTTCTCTTTGTCGTAGACAAGCCTTTCTAAAAAGATAGCTGAACTCAAGAAGAGGTCACTTCGTGTGCCAAATTGTAAGTTGTTTACAAGTTTTCTTGACTTATGGGCTGTTATACCCCAATTTTGTCCGTCTTCTTTTTCTAGTTTTAGTCGTTTATTTTACTTAAATCGTGTTTTGAAGTCGCGTGATTACGAGAATTATCAGTATGGCGTCTCAGTTACTAACCCTGGTCAATTTCAATGACCCTGTTCAACTAAATCGAAATACCGTTGTTTTAAATTAGGCGTGCACGCGAATGATCGATCATTTCTTGCGCTCTTCAATTTAATCTGCGTATTTGGATTTAGTCGAACCTAATTGGGCCTGTGTGTTGCTTCTGAGCCTATGCGGCTATTGGACCTGTGATAGCCATTTGTCTAAATTGGGCCTATGTTTAGTTTTGATTGGGCTTGGCCCAATTCAATTGTTTTCTTCAATTTTGACCAAAAACAATGAATCTGTCAACAGTAAGATAACAAATATAATCAAAAATCAATAAAAATCAATTTACAAATATTTACAATAATCCAAAAATCCAAAAAAATTAAATTAAAAAATACAAAATAATGCAATCCGAAAATAATAATAAAAATACAAAAAATAGAAGAAACGAAAATGCATAAGAATAACAGCAGCAACAGCAGCTTCCTAGCTTCCTTGGGCCTGTTCTTGCTGAGCAAGTTTTCTCAACAAGTCCAAATACCTGAAAAAGGAAAGAAATGGGGAAGGATCAGCAAAAAAAACCTAATTTTTTATCTATATAAACAACCTGAATCCAGAGAGAAAAGGGAGCAAGGCACACAGACAGAAAATACAAAGATTCAGAACCAAAAGATTAGGGTTTTCACATTGAAGCCCTAATCGCAAAAACCCTAAAAAAAATCCAGAAACAGCCACCCAGCAGAAGCAGCAACAGCAATCAACAGTAAGAGCAACAGCAAGCAGACAAAAGGGTTGGTTCAAAAGCTGGAGAAGGAGGTAGGTGCCCATTTTCTTTCGTTTTTTTGTTTTTGTTATTTAGGTTCTAACCATGTTTTAGTTCATAATAGATAGTAGTTGCTATTTGAAACTAAACCTAATAATAACAAGATCAAAGCTGAAAGAACTGAAAATCAAAGATTGAAGCTATGTTCGTTCTATAAGAAATGTAGGATCCGGTGAAAAACATACTGCAAATAGGCTAGGGTTTAAATGAAAGAATCTCTAGGTTTGTAAATGGTCTAGAATTTTCAAGTTAGGAACAAATTAGGATTCTGCCTATGTTAAAAGAAAACGAACATAGGAATTAATATCAGAAATTAGTTGTAAACAGATTAGGTTTTGCTTATCTGTTTTAGAAAAGAAATTAGCAGTTAAGTTGAAATAGAAAATTAGGGTTTAATTGTTTTAAGGAATCAGGAGCCAAACAGACAAAAACAGAAATCAAAATTGGAAAAAGAGACATAAAACAGAACAAATCAGAACCGAATCCGTACCTGTTAGCTCCGGCCACCGTAGACGGTGGCCGTCCTCCTCAAAACCGTCGTCACGCTCCCAGCACCTGCACCGTCATCTCCCTCCCACGCTCGCAGTCATCCTCGCGAACACAGCAACCCGAACCATCCACCGTCAAGACCCTTTCGCTTTCATCACGAACCCAGTACGCAGGCCGTCGTGAGGCTCCTGATTCAGTCACAGAAACCATCGTCGTCGGCCAAGGAACGGCCGACCGGCAGTCGTCCTCCCTCTCCCTTCGTCGCCAGCGCCAAAGTGAACGCCATAGCCACCGCGAGCATCAGTCGCCCCTCTCTGTTGCTACTCCGGCGTTGACGCCATGGTCGTCGTGGTCATCGTCGCGTCAGCCCCTTCTCCGGCGAAGCCCCACCGTCAGCATCCACTTCTATCTTCTTCTTTTCTCTCTACGATGCCTTCTCTCTCTCTCTCCATAATTTTCGCAAACTCCCCCTCTCTCACCACTTTTGCTGTTGGCGGCGGGGAAGAGAAGAGAGAATGGGATTAGGGTTGCTGAGAAGAGGTGAGAGTAGGATTAGTGGGACGGCGCCGCATGAGAATGAGGGAATTAGGTTTAGGTTTTTTTTTGGATTCCCTTATATAGTGTGGACATCTAGGGTCATTTTGGTCTTTTCATTTAACTCAACACTATTTACACCTCTCGTTTTCCATTATACGCCTCCCTACGCAAGCCCATAACTTCGCAGGCCAGCCTACAAACTGGGCTGCTGCTTTTCACACCCAGTTTTCAATAATACAACCCCCTCGCGACTAATAACACCCTATTTTACCATTTCACCCCCCCCCCCCTTTTTTTTCTCGTTTTTTAATTTAATTTATTTTTCTTCAAGACAAAATAGTTTCTCATAAATCAAAAACTTTGTTAATAGTCTTGTGAAGCCTTTGCTTGCATGATTATTAACAACGAGGTACTAGTGGTGGTCACTTGGAGCTTTTGCTCAATTGATGATCATCATGAATGCCTGAATTTTCCTAAAGAGTTTCACTAAATCAAAAAACTTAGTTTATAGTCTTGTGAAGCCTTTGCTTGCATGATTATTAACAATGGAGTGCTAGTGGTGATCACTTGGAGCCCTTGCTCAATTGATCATCATGAAAGCTTGATTTTCAAAATTAAACAAGATAAAAAACAAAAACCTTTTTCAGGACAAACAAGAACTACGTAGCTTTGAATTCTCCATCGCACCGGGAGATACGTAGGAGCGGGCCATGTCCCGTCAAGCACTTTTTCTAAAAACCTTTTTCTTTTTTCCCCTTTCCCTCCAAAAATAAAAAATTTTATTAAGTTCTTTAATTCATTTTCAATAAGAAATAAAGAGGCAAATTAGGTAATTTTCAAATTAACACTTAAAACCACATATTTAATTAAAGGTTCCCTCTCAGTAGAGAGGACGTGTGAGGTGCTAATACCTTCCTCGCGCGTAACCGACCCCAGAACCCAAAACTCTCAGTTTTCAAAGACCAATCGCTTCCTAAAAAGGTTTTTCTAATACTTTCCTTAAATAAGTATTGGTGGCGGCTTCATTGTTTTTAGAAAAGTTGTGAACGAGGAAGGTTCTCCCTCGGGGGGCTTTTCCGGGCGCAACATGGACTAAGAGCAGCCAGCCACCTTCAGGTCAATATACACTCTCTCTCTCTCTCCCTCTCTCTCTCTCTCTCATTATGTTGAGAGTTAAGAAGATAACAAACATCTTAATTCTATGCAGCAAGGGGTTCAGCCCCCCGCCATCCTCGAGAACCATCAGCTTCATTGTCTCCAGGAGGACATGATGGAGATTTTACAGGAATTGTTAGTATTACAATCTCGCATATAACTCTTTTAGTTGCTTTTCCAATGATGGTGTAACTGACTTCATGACGTTTAAATATAAAGCACTTTGAAGGGTTTGAAATTGTTAAAGAAGTGATGCAAATTTCTAGATTTCTCTATTGAAGTCTAGATCAAAGATATTCTAGAAATTACCATTACATGTACTAAGTAAAAGAATCTAGAATATTCTACGTAAATATCAAAAGAGAAAAAAAACCTAGAAGCTACAAGTACAAGATAAATCTAGAATATATTAGAGATGCTAATCATGTAGAATTATCTAGAACCATCCTCAAGCACCTATAAATAGGCAAGCTTGGGAGCATTTGTAATCAAGTCATTTGTGACCAATTTGAGAGCAATACAACTATATATTCCTTTGCTCCAAACATCACACTACTAATTAACTACTATCATCTATCCAACTATCAACTAAAGCCTTCTCTACTATCCAACTATTTACTAAACTAGCATTACTACCTCAAATATTAACAGTGGTACCAGAGCTACGTTCGGTCATATACTGGGCGTAGATAAACTATCCAACTACCAATTAAAAATCACTACCCCCACTCTACACTACTTCCATATTTTTTCTTAGCCAATGGCTAACAACACCCAATCATCATCTAATATCCAAGTCCCTCCTTTTTCCGGTGAAAACTATGATTTTTGGAGCATTAAAATGAAGACATTTTTTTGCTCCCAAGATCTATGGGAAGTTGTGGAAGAAGGATTTACTACTCCCGCAGATACTTCAACTCTTACTGCAGCTCAAAGGAAAGAGTTGAAGGAAAATAGGCAAAAAGATTCAAAGGCACTATATTACTTGCAGCAAGCTGTGGGTGACTCTATTTTTCCGAGGATAATGGGAGCTTCTAGTGCCAAGGATGCATGGAGTACACTACAGGAGGAGTTTCAAGGAACCTCCAAGGTACGTGCCGTCAAACTCAAAAGTCTAAGGCGTAAGTTTGAATTATTAAATATGAAGGAATCTGAGACCGTACAAGACTATTATACTAAGATAAAAGAAATTGTTTCTAAAATGAGAGCCTACGGGGAAGATATTCTCGACAAAAGAATTGTTGAGAAAATTCTAGTTTCTATTCCCTGTAAGTATGATCCAATCGTGACGACGATTGAACAAACGAAGAATCTATCAAACTTATCTGTGACAGAACTAATGGGCTCTCTTGAAGCTTATGAGCAAAGATTGAGTAGGCGTGATGATGACTCTGTAGAAAATGCCTTTCAATCTAAGCTTAAATTACGGTCTCAAAATAAAGGATACGGAGGAAACAAGAGTAGTGGAGAAAGTTCTAGAAATAGAGAGAATTCTAGAAATTTCTCAAAGAAAAATCAAGATGAGTATCCTCCATGTAGCATCTGCAAGAGGACAAATCATGCCGAGAAAGACTGTCGCTGGCGAGGAAAGCCACAATGTCGGCACTGTAAGAAATTTGGGCACGTGGAGAAGAATTGCTATAGCAAAAATAAACATCAAGCAAATTTCGTCGAAGAACGTGAGAATGACCAGAATAAACATGACAGTGAAGAACATCTTTTCTATGCCACCCAAGATTCCAACGATGACAAGAAAGGAACCTGGTACTTGGATAGCGGTTGCAACAATCACATGGCTAAAGATGAGAGCATCGTTAAGGAAATTGATGACTCTGTCAAATCAAATATTCGACTAGGGAATGGCACTACCGTGGAATCAAAAGGCAAAGGCACTGTCATTGTGGAGACAAAGAAAGGTACGCGACTCATTAGAGATGTCTTACTAGTTCCCAATCTTAAAGAAAATCTCTTGAGCATCGGCCAAATGATGGAGAAAGGCTATGTCCTTCACTTTGAAGGAGATAAATGCACAATCTATGATAACAGTAGTAAAAGGGTTGAGATAGCCCAAGTAAAGATGGATACGAGGAACAGAAGCTTCCCGATAAACTTTAAATATACCACTAACATTGCCATGAAGGTGCAAGCTGATGATTCATGGCAATGGCATCGAAGATTTGGCCACCTCAACTCGAAAGCCTTAAAGTTGTTATATCAAAAGAATATGGTAAGAGATTTACCAAGCCTAAAAGAAGATAGTGGAGCATGTGAAGGATGTCATCTTGGAAAACAACACAAACTACCATTTTCAACGAGCAATGCATGGAGAGCTAAAGATGTGCTAGAGCTCATCCACACTGACGTTTGTGGACCGATGAGGACACCATCACTCACCAACAACAGGTATTTCATCCTCTTCATCGATGACTTTTCTAGAATGACTTGGGTCTATTTCATCAAGGAAAAATCAGAAGTCTTTGGAATATTCAAGAAGTTCAAGGCCCTTGTAGAAAAGCAAAGTGGCAAACACATAAAGAGGCTTAGGAGTGATCACGGCAAAGAGTACAACTCCCATGAGTTTGATAAATTCTGTGAGGATGAAGGCATTGAAAAACAACTCACAGTCGCATATTCTTCTCAACAAAATGGAGTATCTGAAAGAAGAAACCGCACGGTCATGGAGAAGGCTAGATCGATACTAAAAGATAAAGGACTACCAAACACTTTTTGGACTGAAGCGGTTTATACTGCAGTCTACATTATCAATAGATGTCCAACTCAAGCAATCCAAGACAAGACTCCCGTTGAAGCTTGGAGTGGGCAAAAACCTTCTGCCAAACATTTAAGGGTCTTTGGATCAATCTGCTACATTCATGTCCCAGACCAAAAGAGGCATAAGTTAGAAGACAAAACGATTCGAGGCATCTTCTTGGGATACAGTACACAATCAAAAGGCTATCGAGTCTACAACTTACAAACAAAGAAGCTCATCATTAGTCGAGATGTCGAAGTTGATGAAGCTGCTGCTTGGAATTGGGATAAAGAAAAAATTGAGAGAAGCAACATTTCCCTTCCAGTACAGCAACCTCAAGAAGAAGTTGAAGAAGTAACAGAAGATCCAGGTATGCCTTCTTCGTCTTCTCTTCAACAAGATTCCTCACCAGAATCTACTCCGAGGCGAGTAAGATCTCTGGCGGATATATATGAAACTTGCAATTTGGCCATACTTGAGCCTGAAAACTATGAAATAGCATCAAAACAAGAAGTATGGGTCAAAGCAATGGAGGAGGAGATTAAATCAATTGAGAAAAACAAAACATGGGAGCTAGTAGACTATCCAAAAGATAAAAATATCATAGGAGTCAAATGGGTTTATAAGACAAAGCTTAACCCTGATGGCTCAATACAAAAACACAAGGCTAGGCTTGTAGCAAAGGGCTACTCTTAGCAACCTGGAGTTGACTACAATGAGACATTTGCTCCAGTTGCTCGTCTAGACACTATAAGAGCTTTAATAGCTCTTGCAGCACAAAAAGAGTGGAGCATCTATCAACTAGATGTCAAGTCTGCATTTCTAAATGGAGTGCTAGAAGAAGATATTTATATTGAGAAACCACGGGGCTTCGTCAGCAAAGGAAATGAAGATAAAGTACTGAGACTAAGAAAAGCTTTATATGGTCTCAAGCAAGCTCCTCGAGCATGGTACAGTCGAATTGATCAATACTTCATCAATCAAGGATTCAGGAGGAGCAAGAGTGAGCCAACACTATATGTCAAGACCCAAGGTCAGCAGGATACTCTCATTGTCTCCTTGTATGTAGATGATCTAATCTACATAGGAAACAACACGAAGATTATCGCTAATTTCAAAGAAGACATGTTGAAGACATTCGAGATGACAGATCTTGGCTTGATGAACTACTTCCTCGGCATAGAAGTAAAACAACAAAAAGAAGGAATATTCATCTGTCAAAAGAAATATATCGAAGCACTATTAAAGAAATTCAACATGAACGAATGCAAGCCAGTAGCTACTCCGCTCGTGACAAATGAGAAGTTACAAAAAGAAGACGAAGCACCAGAAGCTGATGCACCGTGCTATAGAAGTTTGATAGGGAGCTTACTATATCTCACTGCTACACGCCCAGACATCATGTATGCCACAAGTCTTCTATCAAGATTCATGCAGAAGCCGAGCCAAATTCACTATGGAGCAGGAAAAAGAATTTTAAGATACCTTCAAGGAATAAAGGAGTTTGGTATATGGTACAGAACCACGACCAACTCAAGATTGCTTGGCTACACCGACAGTGATTGGGCAGGTTCTATTGATGACATGAAAAGTACATCAGGCTATGCCTTCTCACTAGGATCAGGATTTTTCTCATGGGGATCTAAGAAGGAAGCAACAGTTGCGCAATCAACAGCAGAGGCTGAGTACGTGGCAGCAGCTGAAGCGACAAGTCAAGCTATATGGCTTCGGAGAATACTTGAAGACATGGGTGAACAACAAGATCTCCCTACTACAATCTACTGCGACAACAAGTCAGTTATAGCAATGGCAAAGAATCCGGTTCATCATCATCGAACAAAGCACATTTCTATAAAATATCACTTTATTAGAGAAGCAGAGACAACTAAGCAGATTCATCTCGAGTACTGCACAACAGAAGATCAAGTTGCAGATATATTTACGAAGGCATTACGAAGAGTCAAGTTTGAGGAACTAAGAACAAAGCTTGGAGTTTCCGAAGTTTGCATCAAGGAGGAGTGTTAAAGAAGTGATGCAAATTTCTAGATTTCTCTATTGAAGTCTAGATCAAAGATATTCTAGAAATTACCATTACATGTACTAAGTAAAAGAATCTAGAATATTCTATGTAAATATCAAAAGAGAAAAAACCTAGAAGCTACAAGTACAAGATAAATCTAGAATATATTAGAGATGCTAATCATGTAGAATTATCTAGAACCATCCTCAAGCACCTATAAATAGGCAAGCTTGGGAGCATTTGTAATCAAGTCATTTGTGACCAATTTGAGAGCAATACAACTATTCCTTTGCTCCAAACATCACACTACTAATTAACTATACTATCATCTATCCAACTATCAACTAAAGTCTTCTTTACTATCCAACTATTTACTAAACTAGCATTACTACCTCAAATATTAACAGAAATGCCAAATGATAATCAAATTCGTTCGCCTCCACAAGGACATGATGGAGATTTCACAGGAATTCTTAATGCTAGCCCTATCTCATCATCATCTGGTATGTCAAGCACTTTGAAATTCGGCATGTTTAATCTTAATTTGATCTTGTGTTTCTCCAAATTTTTTGTTAATGTGTATGCCTATAACTACGAAAATGTGATTTAATGATTACTTCTCATGAATTTTCTAGGAAGTGGCCCATCTCAAGATTCTCAACCGAGCGATAAATATACTGATTTAATCGAAGGGTATGTTGCATTTGAATGATGCAAATTATTTTTGTGTTTCTCCAAGTTAATTTTGTTGCATTTGAATGTCACAGAATGAAAGCACATTTCGATACACCTGGGGCTCCTAAAGCCGAATCACTCGATTTCTTTGCCGCTGGAATGACCCGGAAAAAAGCAGCACGATTTATTCATACCAATCCTCCTCCCATTTACTTGTTATATTACTATTAATATTTTAATGATATTTGCTGTAACTCTTTTGTGCATATATAGTTCTTGCTTCTCTCGATTTCCTGAAAGTGGAGCAAAAGGTTGACTATGATGAGGACATTCTTATCCCTAAAGGACCAATTCTTATCTCTAAAGGACCAAAAATGTGATATGAAGGTATGTATCATCATGTTTTTTCTAATTTTTATCCTCTCCTTTGAAGTCTTGAACTTAAAGAGTATTACTTATTTGGCCTTGTTATCATTGTCTGCATATGGGTATTGATTTTTTTTAAGCAAAGACTAATATATATTAAAAAGAAAAAAGGAGAACAGAAAAAGACCGAGGGGGGACCAAACCAAAACCCAAGGCCAGGGAAAAAACAAACAAAGCAGCAAAATGGAAACTTGGGCAAGGCACCCTAGACCAACCATCCAAACAAAAACAGATCAACAAAACAGGCCAAAAACGGCTTAAAAAACAAACTCAGAAAGTGACAGATATTGAGCTAGCTTTGGACCGAAGATTGTATCCAACTGACAAACTCTTTTTCTGTTTCTTCTTTTTTTTCTTGGACACAACCGGTTTCGAGTACCTCTCAGCTGAGTCAGGAACCACCGGATCACCCACATCGTCTGACGATTTATCCCACAACCTACTTAAAAGTTGCATATCAGCTTTAACTGCTGGATTCATGTCCTCTGAGTCAACAATCAAGACTTTGGAGTTTGGATATAACATAGATGCTTGAGAGTTCGAGACAACCTCATCATCTGAGATATCCGCCCAATTTTTCTTTATAGCAGATGTCTCCACTGAGTAGGAAGCACCAGAGTCAAGCCTAGTCGTGGGAGACTTGGTGGAGCAGGTATGAGCTTCACCAAGATCATGGCCCCCAGCCATCTCTTCAGGTGTAATAACAGTGTTGCCAAAACCATTGAGTCGATTGGGATTGATGTCATCCATCACCAAAACCAGACTATTGTCTTGTATGGTTGGGCCAGCGTCAGGCTCACCCGGTTTCTCCAAAGCCTTCCCCTTATCATTCCGAGAAGGCTTGCTAAGGGGATTTATCTACGTACTGCCCGACTCCGCGGTTCTCTTACAATTCTGGAGAGAATGACCAATACTACCACAAGAGCTGCAGAATAGAGGTACCCTCTCATATTCCACCCTGATAAGAAAGGCATAACCCTCTCTTTCTACTAACAATTGATCATGCAGCTTCTCAGAGAAATCAACATCAATAAGAACTCTAGCAAAATGACCAAAAGTTCTCTTCCTAGTGGCTTCATCCAAAGCAATAGGAGCACCTAGGCTACCACTGATCTCAAACAAAATCGTTGACCTCCAGTATTCCCGGGAAAGACCATGAAGCCTAACCCAACACTGGGCATTTGTTTGTTTTGCAGAGAGAGGGTCAAAATCTGGCCTCCAAGCAAATAGGCGCAGAACACCCGACTGTAGAGATCGCGATCCAAGCGACCAAACACGCCTAAAGTCCTCATTGGTTACAAAAGAGAATTCAAAAAATCCCTTACCAAGAGAGACCAGAGACCAGTCAAAAGAAATCTTTCACACATTAGACAACTTCTCTTTTAAATCTTTAATCTGATAAGGTTTATCCCCTTTAGATAAAATTATTCTACCATGCAATAGGTTGACACATTCAGCAATACTAGCCTGATATTCATCTTCAGAGATCTTAACAGCAAGAACATCTCCTTTTAAATAAGGTTTCTGCTGCTTACTGTAATCAAAATCTATAAATGATCGAGGGGCTTGAGGTATACCTGTTAACGCCTCGGAGAAAGATTTCCGTTTCACACCACCCACAGATCGAACAGCATCAAAGGGCTGAGGAGCGATTGATGCATCCAATTGAACCTTGCTCACTGGTTGAGCACCATTGCTTGTAGCGACCACGTTTTTACCTTCTTGATCATCCACGTACTCAACCTGGAAACCGGAATCACGTGGATCAAGATCTAAAGGAGCAGCTTTGTGTTGAGCATCATGAATGTGGTTCAACGTGCTGTGTTGAGCATCATGAATGTGTTGAGCAGCTTTTTGAGCACCGACCCGCTGTGTTTGGATCGCAACTTTGTTGCACACACAGGAGTGTATCACATGTTGATCCACCTGCCAAGAAGAAGAAGCTTCCACGTGCGAAGTAGCATTCACGCAGGGAAACATCAAGGAGTCCTGTTGCGGTGGATTCCTTGCCCGATGGGTATTGATGGTTAGCTTACCATTAGGAAAATATAGCATTTTGCTCCATATACATTCATTCATTCATTCAAGATACTTCTAACTTGTTTGGATTGTCTAAATAGCATTTTGCTCCATATACAATCATTCCTTCAAGATATATCTAACAGATATTATATACTAAATTGTATGATATATGTGAGTATTACGTTCCCCTTCCCTCTCCCTAATGCTTTCAAATTTTCCACACCATCAATAGTGTATTTAGAACGATGTCAAACATGGATTTGATGAAAACAACCCTGTGGATTAGCCTGGTTACAGACAACCAAATCAAATGACTTAGCTACGAACTATAGATATCAAGTTTGTGAGTTTTCCTAACTTTAACCTTATCATGGACTAATTATATATTTCAACAAAAAAATGAACTAATTAAATTCTAGGAAAAGAAATTACAAGGTGTATATAAGAAAATTGACTAATAATTTATATAAGTAATTTTACTAATTAAAAGGAAGGGTATATAAGAAAATTGACAAATATTTTCTTTCCTATTTCTTCTCTCTTTCTCTCCCTCTCATTTGTAACCTAACAAGTTTGTTAGGTCTCTTCAACTTCTGATCACTCATCGTCTAACCTATTTGACCTATACCAAACATACCATAAACCTAAGATGCCCATACACAAACTGACATCAGAGGAAGTTGGGCTAAAAGCCATTGTGAGAACAGTTTTCCAAAAGAACCAGTTCAACATATACAAAAGAAAGAAGAAAAGTCGGTATCACATCCCATTATCCAACTTCATAGACAACCACTTCAAACCTACCAACCTCCGATCCTCCCAATTGGTCTGAAGCTTTGTGTGGAAGTAAAAAAAGGGAGCACTATGTATCGCCAGCAGCCTAGATGATGGTAAAATTTCTTACAGCACGAAATTTCTGAGAAGTGAACAAACCATAGGCATATCTATCGCCAATCTCGAGAGATACAAGCTCTGAGAACACTGGACAATCTTTTATTTATCACCTTCTATCCACCCCAAACCAGACAAGGAATTTACTTAACAAACTTTGAACTGTAAACATGCTTATAATGCTTGCTTATCTTCCTTCATTCGGGTTGAGAAGCTCTGCAAAATCTGCAATAAATTATTAAGCAAAACATGTAAGGGTAAAATCACCAGTAAACACAATCAATCAACCAGTAAAATGCATTTAGCTTTAAATTAAATATCAAACACTAAAAGTAGTAGACATGACTAACTTGAGAATCATAATTGAACTTCAATTTGCAACGAATCTAACAAAACATAAACATTGAACAAACAAAAAACAGAGAACCTTCTCAAACGCAACTATCAAATTATCTCTGGCAGTTGTAATAACTAATTCTATCCATGATGCGTATGAATCTCTGAGGAAAATTTATTAACCACCAATATAAAACTAAAAAACATAACGCTAAATCATAAATGGCGTAAAAAACCTTACATATTATTAAATACTAATTATTTTCTTGTAATCAAATTATGTTGTTTAGATGTCCCTCCTTGTTGGTTGTTTTGGCAATTTCAACGACATGAGGACGTTGGCACAGTATTGAGACGACGTAGTAATGCCGACTGAATACTCCACCATAAGAAGAAGAAGACTACTAACTACATGTGGCCACTTTTGACAAATCAAGGCATGCCTGGAGCATTAGTCAATAAAGAGGTTCCCCCTTTATTGTTAGGATTACTCAAATTAATGAAGCATGCATTTATGACTTAGCTAGCTAAGTCTTGGTGTTAGGTTAACAACGGGAGAGATAAAGCACCTTGAGATTTCATCTTAATTACGTTGGCAAACTTGGCTAGTGAAGTGGAGTGCACTACTAAGGAGTCATATAAATATGTGTGTCACTTCCACAGTTTCCATCACATACCTTCTCAAGCACACAAAAAAAAACAGAGCAAATTACTTGGGTTGTCGATTCTAGGATATGGCTTTGTTTTGTTCTAGTTTAATGATTAAGTTGGGTTTCGTGGTCCTTGTGTTGGGGAGTGCTAATGCTACACTTTACACTAATTTGTACACTAGTTCATGTCCAAAACTTTTTGAGACTGTGAAATGCACTGTGGAATCTGCTATTTCAAAGGAAACTCGCAGGGGTGCTTCACTCATGCGTTTGTTCTTCCATGACTGCTTTGTTAATGTAATTTATTTTTTCTCCCTCATTCTCCACACACACACACTATTCATCTTTCTTTTTTTTTTTTCATGTTAATTTTTTTTGTTAGCAATTTCATGATAATTAATTTATACAATTGTCATTGTTTAAGGGTTCTAATTAAGAAATATGAATATATAGATGAAATACACAAAGTGTTAATGTCCCAAAAGTATAGTCCGATGGTAAAACACACGTAAGTGCTATGTGGGCACTTAAAGTAGATTCAAACCCGAGGTACACTACACTCTCCCCCTCTCCATCTCCTACCAAGGGCCGTTTGTACTAAAGACAAAAATGGATCTTGAACCATCTTTTGGTTTGTAGAGTTTTGGGTATCCTACCAAAGATTTGACGATAGCAAGAACACTGTGAAAATAGGTCTAATGCAGCCTATTGCGGCCGTTGCACACCAATAGGTTTGTGGCCTTGAACCATCTCTCTCCTTCAATAGTTAGTACAAATGACTAGTGGCTTTCTAGCTTGCTTATTTCACAAAGAGACGCAGCCTATAATTATAGGCCTTACTTCACCACCTATAAAAGAGAGACTATGGCACAATTAATATAAATTAGTATAAATTAGTTTTATGTTTCTCTCTGTCAAGTCCACCAAGTCCACCGAATTCAAGTCCAACCTTCACAAAAACAAAATAATAATAAATTTAAAAAAAATTTGAACACAAATTTTAAAAGTAAGATCATCACAGTGCAGGGAAATTGCAATTGAAAGTGTTAAAGAACAAATAAAGAGAAACCATTAGAACTCAAAAACAACATTGAAGAGCAAATAAAATCACAAAAAACACAAAGAAGCAAAGCCAGAATAAACAAAAACACAAAAAAGCAAAGTCAAAAATAAATAAAATCATTTCCTTCCATACAAAATCAAAATTCAACAAACTGAAAGAGACAAACACCTGCAATGCAATAAACCATAAGATAGCATCACAGTCTTCTTTGACATGGCAAAGCTTTGCCAAACCAGAGGCGAATTAAAGAAAAGAGAAGTGAAAGGACCGAAGGGGAAAGAAGGTGAGGAAAAGAAATGGAGCAAAGTAATAATCCTCTGCAACTGTCATGTTCCCTTGCGTTTATTATGACCTCTGCGTTTTCTTATAACCTCCCCCTTTCTTCCTCCAAAAATCAGCTAAAAAAGAGTTTGGTATATAATAATAAAGAATAAATAATGAGAATAATCAAACCACGTGTATGATTAAAGAAAAAAACATTAAAATAAAAGAAACGCGAACTCACCTGAAATGATACGTTTTCAATTATTTGAAGAAGCTAAGCTAGTATTAAGCTTCCAACAACTTTACCCGGATCTAAAAAACACCGCACGAAATAAATATATATTGAAAGAACAAAATATAGATCTAAACCATAACAAAGGATGCTTTTGATTCACAGGACGGCTCATCTTCAAGATGAGAATACAAGGACCCGATGTCAAAGTCTTCGTAACAGTACAGGTACGGGAAATCTGGTCGCACCTCTTCTTCCACATCAAAATTATCTATTCCCAAATGCTCTGAAATGAAACAACCCAGAAAAAAAATCAGATTTTATTCAGACCCATAATAATTTTTTCAAGGGAACCGCCACGAAGAGCAACCTAAATGGGAGCTTTGATGATTGTGCTGAAGCGTGTAGTGGCGTTTAGCGGTGGCAAGGCGTGAGGCCCAGAACTCAAAATCCATTGACAGAAAACAAATTCTAAAGCAAGGTTTCCGTTGGCTTTTTCACATAAATATTAAATTTTAAATGACTTCAAATTATCATTCCATTGTAATAATTCACAGGAAAACATCTTTTGTGGAATAAATCAGTTAAAAAGGAAACAAAAACCTAATGCCATATGTGCTTAAGATATAGAAGGGGAAAAATACAATTATCAAGCAATTCCAAATTGCACATTGTGCCTCTCTCAGCCAAAACAGGATGGTGACGAATAAAGCAATAACCAACATATTGGTGAATAAGGCTCTTACTTGGCAGGCAAACCAGGAATCACACAAACAGGTTGTTCTGGATCTGAAAACAAATATAAAGTGATCGTATAAGTAAATAACATTTGAACAAAATAATAATTATGCACCGTAAACGGGAAGTCACCTATTGTTTCCCGGATTGGACTTCGACCGGCAAGACCCCGGGTCATAGTTCGTTAGGTTGAACTGGTGCAATCTTGCTGCTCAAAAACATCCAGACAACATGAAGCAAAAGAGTGAATGCCATAAACACAGATCAATGCAATTAATACGAGACTAAATTTTTGCTTGTACTCCATCGCTTGTGCTTCGGGGTGCAAATTTAGCTTCGAAATATGAGCTTTCATTTGTGCAATATGTCAGAGACCAACCAGAAAAAGAAATGGGGTTATCAGTTATAAGGAACTTCAACACAAAAGATATAATTAGTCATGGTTTGAAAGTTCTACCTCTGCATCCTTTCCTACCATATCCCTTTGCAGAACTTGTATGTGATTTATGGTTTCTTCAAGGCTTTTCTCTTCTTCATCCGAAAATCTAAAGGAATTAACGAAAACCGAACAAACCGAACAATATTTTATAGATATCACCAAAGATTTTCATATGCCTATCATATAGAATTATAGAAGCCATTATATAGAAAAAGGCATATAGTTGAGAGTAAATGGCCCAAACCTTTTTATGTCACCATCAGCATTTCTAACACTTTGCATTTGATCTTTTAATGCATTGAACTCTATTTCTAAATCTTCTTCTCTTTGCAAATGCATCACAAACGGATTGAGTTCATATTCAGGAACTTCACGAGGATTTGCAACAGTCATTGGAGTCAATGGATTTGCAACACTAAACTACTAAATTGTCACTGCTAGAATCCATTAGAATATTCAACCTCCTTGCTGTTCTTGTGAAGTTGCTGCAAACAACATCAAAGAGATCAAATTGTCATGCTCTATAGAATGATGAATTTCATTTTATAATAGTTTAAGATAGTACTGATTGTGATCCTACCTGAACGGTTCATCTCCAATGTGCTTGACTGTAGTAAACAGTAAAAAACACTCACATCAGCAACCAATTTTGAAAATAGGAAACGATTTTGAAAATAGGAAACAATTTCAAAACTCATGAACATAGAAAACATCATGAACCCAAAAAATCAGAACCGATTCATCCACATCATGAATCCAGAAAACCCATGAATCTGAAACCCTTCGCTTCGGTCCTGCATCTGATTCACGATTCTGGGTTGATGATGTTCATCTCTCATCGCCCTCTACGGTTGTTGTTGTTGTTCAGTTTCCTCTTCTACTGCGTTTCTGGGTTCACGATGTTGCTGATGTTCAATTTCCTCTCTCATCGCAGATGTTCAATTTCCTGTCTCGGTAACAACCACCGGAATCACTCAAGAGGAAGGCAGTACCAACAGAAATGGTAGTGATCTTGGCGCGTGGAAACAAAGGAAGCTCGTGAGTGTAAACCAAGGCACGACAGATCGAACGATTGGTAGCCATTGGAGTTACCGTGTAGTTTTGGATTGTGTGGAAGAGGGTGATGTTGGTGTAGAGGAGGCTTCAGATTATGGCTGGGTCGAGTTCTTCGAGACGGAGGGAGGCTAGTTTGAGATTTTTCATGGCGGTGGTTATACGATCGGAGGTTGTGTGGGAGGGTGGTGGTGGTGGTTGATTGGGGTGGAGCAGGTTACACCGATGCGGGGAAAGGAGGTGGTGGTTGTTCGGAAAAGGAGAGAGATGAGAAGGTAGAGAGAGAAAATGAAGGTGTGAATTAATGAAGGAAGAATAATTGATACAATCTAATGACCAAATATTTTTATCACTAATGTATACAATCTAATTTTAATTTATCATTGCATTATCTTGCATCATTTATTTTAATTTTAATTTAAACTAAAATTAAATTGCATCACCTTGCATCATCATTTTATTAACTCACCAAAATTCAAATCAAACTGTATACCATACGTATAGGAACACACTCTTGAAACCGTATAGGGAGACTATCCTCTCATAAAAAAGAAGGATTTGTCAATGTTTTTTTTATGATAATTTGTTTTTGTCAATGTTAAACCATGCGACAACATATGCCAATTTAGTAGTCCAAAAGTGATGAGACTACTTGAGCAAAAAAAGTGATAGGGATTTTGTTTTTACCCCATCATATCACCATATACCCCATAGACTGTGCAGAAAGACGAAAATACCCTTAAAATTTTTACAAATTTACAAGGCATTTGTCATTTTTCACTTGCATCCGTTTGACTAGAAAGTTTCCTGAGAGAATCGGATTTACCATTCAGAGAGCTATATCCGATTTTCCTTCGGATTTACCATTGGATCTACATACTTCCGTTTTTCCACAGATTCTACGTAAAAAGTAAGTCGGATCTACCTATACACTACAAGAATTTCGTGGATTTCCGGCGGCCAAAATCCGCCGGTAATGACCAAAATCCGCCGGTAATGATCCGACGGTAATTGGACATTACCGGCGCATTTTTTCCGCCGGTAATTCGCCCGCAGGTAACGATTACCGGCGAAATATCCGCCGGTAAACAATTGTAATTTAAATTCAAAACCCGCAGGTAAAGTGATTAAATCCGCCAGTAATTAATTTTATTTTAAAAAAAAAACAGTTTTTAATTCGTTTATTTAAAAAAAATATTATTATTATTTGTTAACTAAAATATATTTTATTTAATTCATAAAAAAACAGTTTTTAATTCGTTTATTTAAAAAATAATATTATTATTATTCGTTAATTCAAATATCTATTATTTAATTCATAAAAATTACATTAAATTAAATTTATAATATAAATGCTAATTAAACGAGAATTGAATAACACTTTAAATGATAAAAAAATTGCATAAACATCCAAGAATTAAAATATTTATTACAAAATACAAATTAAAATATCCAAGATCTAATAAAACTGCTAGTCATAGTAGCACTCAGACGAGTTATTAAACCATGTTTCTAAATCAACTGTGTTGAGGTCTAGATCTGTGTTGATCTGCTGCTGGGGTTGCTCGGGCTGCTGCTGGGGCTGCTGCTCGGGTTGATGTGCCTGACCATAAGGGCTGTGAAAGGGAGGCTGGTGCGTACGGCTGAAAAGCAGAGCCGTAAGGCTGCTGTATCCCGTGAGGCTGCTGCATCTGCTGTGGTGGATAAAATGATGATGATGATGATGATGATGATGATGATGATGGCATAAATGGCCTCGGGTATTGAGACATAGTATCCATCATTTGCTTATAGCGCTCTTCATTCAACCGTTGCTGCTCCGCCTGCTGCTCCAGCATCTGCCGCATTTCTTCATTATGTTTTTTCTCTTGGTCGATCAATTTCTGCGTCAACAGCTCAACATCGTTTATTTCTGAAGACGTAGGGACATAAGAGCGACCAGTACTTCTCTCTGAAGAAGTTGCGGGAAACACATTTGGAATAATGGAATTTGGGAAAGCAGGCGGGCCCAAACCACCAGATCCTACTAACCAACCCATTTTTGATGGCCCAACAGATTCCTGCCAAGCATGAAAAGTCGCTCGACTCTCCTCAACGGGATCAATCTCAGTACTGCCACTACTTAGCTGAGTTTCACGATAATTGGTCTGCCATTCATAAAAAATTTCCTGAAAGCAACAACACCAAGAAATGTATAACCAAATTAGTATGTATATATATATATATATATATATATATATATATATATGTAATATATATATAATATATATAATAAAAACAATATATAAATATAAATATAATAAACGTTATTTACCGTGATATTTCTTGACCGTTCTTCAACAAAATCACCAGTCTCCTCTCGCATATGAAGTTGGCAGTGTAACTCAGGCAAAGTAGGTGGCCGACCAAGGCTAGCCTCCTATATATATATATATATATATATATATATATATATATATATATATATATATATATATATATAGACAGTTACTATTGAATATTATTATTATTATTTTATAAATTATAAAATACGTATGGATATACTATTAAATTTACCATCCATCTGTAAATTTCAGCAGTGTTGATAGAACCACCCGTATTTATGCAACCCCCTCTCTCAGAAGCACGATTCTTCTTGGCCTTCTCACATTTTTCTTTATACTTCGCATCTCTCCATTTCACTTGGAGCTCTTACCAATCAGAATCGTCCATCCATTCCGGCTGCGTCCCCTTATTACGCCATTCCCGGAGCATTTCAGAAAAGCAATGGGAACCTCTTGTGTTGAATGTTCTCTGAACTTCTTTCATCGCATCACTTTTCCATGCCATTTTTTCCTATTTAAACAAATTTACTTGTTAGTAAAAACAAATTAATCAATTCAACAAAATTAAAAAAATAAATATTAATTAATTGGAAAAAAAAACTTACTCTGAATGCAGTCCACATCTTAGACGACGGATCTTTTCTTACCTCCGTCTAATTCATCCACGGTTTAGTGTAATTTGCTCTTATTATGTCTGTGATTGTGCCAGCCACAATCCTCCCAGGAATAAATCTGTACATAAAAAAGATAAATGTTTAGATAATAATTTATATTTAAAGTTTTAAATATAAATCAAACAAATATCATTAATAAATAAATTACTTAATTAATACTTACTGCTTGCCGACAACCTTCACCACTATACGACCGTCAGGCGTAACCTCAAATTCTTAGTGTTGCAGAACACAAATTCTTAAAATATTGACTTACTGTAAGATCATCCGCTTTTAGTGTTGCGGAACACAAATTCTTAAAATATTGACTTGTTTCAATTAGTGGATTCAAAACATGTGTTGGCAACGAACTAAAGGCAATAGGAAGTAAGCACTCCATGAATACATGACAATCATGGCTCTTCATCCCATGTAACCTCCCATTATCCACATCGGAACATCTTGCTAAATTGTAAGAATAACCGTCTGGCATTTTCAACTCAGAAATCCACCGATAAACTGCTTTCACTTGCTCTGTAGATAAAGTATAATTGCCTTTTGGTTTCAGTGTCCTGCCGTTAGCTTGCTGAACCAATAACAAATCCTTTCGCCTGCAGTAATGACCCACGTCCTTCCTAGCCTTCTCATTGTCTTTTGTTTTACCTTTCACGTTCATAACAGTGTTAAATATGTTATCAAAGAAATTCTTTTCAATATGCATTACATCGAGATTGTGTCTCAATAGATTATCTTTCCAATATGGAAGTTCCCAGAAAATACTTTTTTCGTCCAATTATGCCATAGTCCATAACCATCTGGACGAGAAACAACACCAGCAACCACTTCCACAGGAGGGATATCCTTGACACTGTTCCAAACTTCTTCTGGTTTCAGCCTACGAGGAGGTTCACCTGTTTCAACGTTCCCCTTGATGAATGCATATTTTGACTTTCTAAAAGATGCTCGGTAGGTAAAAACCTACGGTGCGAGTCAAACCATGAGGATTTTCCTCCATATTTAAGAGTAAAAGCATTTGTGTCAACCATGCAAATTGGACACGCCATCTTACCATGTGTCCCCCATCCAGACAACATTCCATACGCAGGAAAGTCATTAATTGTCCACATCAAAGCCGCCCTCATCATGAAATTTTGTCTTCGTGCTGCATCATAAGTTAAAACACCATTCCACAACCTTTTTAGGTCATCAATCAAAGGTTGCAAATATATGTCAATACCAGCTGTTGGATTAGTTGGCCCTGGTATTATAGCATTTAAAAACATGTACGGTTTAGACATACACATTTCAGGAGGTAGCTTGTATGGGGTAACAATAACTGGCCAACAAGAATACGGTGTTGCTGACGCTTGAATATATGGTGTGAAACCATCAGAGCATAAACCAAGCCGAACATTGCGTGGATCATTGGCAAAATCTGGATGAACACGATCAAAATGCTTCCAAGCTTCACCATCAGATGGATGACATAATTCACCAGAATTATTTTTATTTTCATAGTGCCACGTCATTTTACCCGCAGTTTCCATTGAAGTGAACATCCTCTTCAGCCTTGGTATAATCGACAAATAGAACATTGCTTTCCTTGGAACTGGTTTGCCTTTGCTTGTCCCTTTCCTGCTGACACGATACCGTGGCTCTTGACAAAACTTGCATTCCAGCAACTCTCCATAATTTATGCCAAACTCATTGTTATAATAGATCATGCAACCAGACACACAACAATCAATTCTTATAGATTTTAAACCAAGCTTCGATACCAATCTTTTAGCATCATAATAACTCTGCGACAAAAATCCTCTAACAGGGGTTGCATCCAACATCATTTTTGTCATGCATTCCATCCACAATTCCGCAACGTTAAATTGAGACTTAAGACCCAACAACCGAACACACATTGATAACTTAGAGTCTGTAGATCTTTCAAATAATGGTTTATTTGTCTCACTCAAAAACATATAAAACCTCTGAGCTTCCTCGTTTGGAACTTCTTCAGCATCATATTGTGGTTCTTCTAAATCCAAATTTATACCGACAGCATCAGATATCGTCCCTGAACAACATCAAACGGCGGTTGATATCCGGTAGTCGTTGGATTACCTCTTTGATGTGGAAGCTACGACTGGACTTGACGCGAGACCTTGATCTACTTGGACAGGAACATTATCAACCGCAGGAACTCCAGCTGCTACCTCGCCATGACGGGTCCATATCTAATAATTTGGCTTAAACTCATTATTGTACAAATGAAGTCGAATATCAACTTCCTTTTTTATAGATCGAAACACACATATGGAGCAAGGACATCGAATTCAACCTTGATGCTCAAATTCTTTTTGACGCTTAGCAAAAAGAACAAATTCTTCGACTCCTTGTACAAAACGTCGTTTCAACCCAGGTCTTCCAGGAAATATTCTATCATACAACCAACTACGATCCATTTTTTGTGTACGTTCCTTAATTATAATATAGACAACACAACATATATCCCGTGTATTAGAATAATACACATTGGTATGGATATTTTATATTTGACCAAATATATAAATGGTAATATATTTTTAGTAACATTTTATTTTACTAAAAAATTTACTTTTTTACAAAAAATGCAAATAACAAACAATTATTACAATTTAATTTATTTTATTTTTTGAATAATTTCTATAACATCAATAATTTTCATGAATAAAATTTATCTTATTTTCATGAAAAATTTCGGCTAATAACATTAAAATAATTCGTATTTAATTTTACTATAAAATAACTAATAATTTTTCGGTTTTTAACTAATAAATAAAATAATTCGTATTTTAAAAATCTCAAAATTTTTAGATAATTATTATTATACAAATAGTGTAAACACAATTTAATTATTACACAATAAATAAAATTTATTTTATTTTTGTAAAAAACTTATAATTTATAATAATAACAACAAATACATTTAATAACGAATAAATTTGTTAACTAACCGGTAATGTAGAGAAGTCTCTGACAAAACTCCAAAGTGGCAACTCCAATCAATTGCAAAACAAATAATAACAAAAAAAATATTAAACAACACATATTTAAAAATTAAATATTAACTAAAACAATCAAAAATTTAGTTAAAAAACATACCTTAAACAAAACTTAAGAACAAAACAGACTTCGAAAAGAGTGGATCGAGAGATATTGAGAAGACAATAGTGAGAGATTTAAGAGAAAAGAGTGAGATTTAGGAGAAAAGAGTGAGATTTCGGAGTAGAGAGTGAAGAGTGAGTGAAGAGGGAGTGAGGAGGGGTTCGAATATATAGGAGAATGGGCGCCAACAGCTATTTTGCAAAATCCGCCGGAAATGTCCGTTACCGGCGGATTTTGCAACAGGCATTCGCATTACCGGCGGATAAATTTGAATTACCGGCGGATATTTGAATTTTAAAATTTAAATATTATCCGCCGGAAATAGAGCGTACCGGCGGATTTTTGGCGGACTGTTACCGGCGGATTTATTTTAATTATTTTTTAATATCGACGAAATTATCCGCCGGTAAATGCATTTACCGGCGCATTTTTTTTTAAAATTTCGCGTAAAACCTGTCCGCCGGTAAGTGTACCAAATCCGCCGAATAATTTAACAGTCGAAATAAAATCTGCCGGTAACATTGTAAAATCCGCCGGTAATATACTGGGGGATCCAGGCCGCCGGTAACGTGCCAAAATCCGCCGGTAATTTACCGGCGGACTAAATCCGCCGGAAATGACCAAAATTCTGGTAGTGATATCCGATTTTCCATCGTATCTACCTATATCCGATTTCGCATCGGAAATAGGTAGATCCAATTTGTGTTTTATTTTTGTTTACAAATTTGTTTTTTTTTTCAGTGTCCAATAGGTATCGAGGGGAGTCCTTAGCTCAGGCCTCGCCATCTGCCGCAGTACACGCACCCGCCACAGGATTGCGGGACATGCGTCCTCCCGGCATTGGCGACAACAGCAGTATCAGCAGGTGGAGGAGGCCCTAGAATATCACTATGAGAAGGGCCAGCAGGGGCACCCTTTTGATGAGCATTCTATGTCTGAGGACCATTCTATGCCTGAGGACAGTATATGCCTGAGCACTACCAGCAGCAGTATTATCAGCAGCAGCAGCAGTACTAGGAGGATCAGCCTCAGCAGGGGCATCAAGAACAGCACGAGGAGCAGCCTCCTCTATTCACCGGGCTAGCATCTCATGTTTGTACCGTTATACTGAGAGACCCGGTAAGTTTAATTTATTTACGTAGCCTTCTTAATTTAATTTATTTACAGAGCCTTATTTTTTTATTTTTTTTATAATGCAGACATATGAGCGTAAATTGAAGGTTACCAACCATGGTAACAAGCTGGCTCAGAGACTGCTTGGGTTTTCCCAAAACCACCGGTTGTGGGCCTTTATCACAGGTTCCGGATTAGCCCCCCTCGTCTCGACCGGACATACAAAGTGGATCATGAGCTGATATCTGCTTTTCTTGAGAGGTGGCACTCAGAGACATCGTCATTTCACTTACCATATGGTGAAATGACGATTACTTTGGATGATGTCTCCTGTTTGCTGCATCTACCCATTACGGGGAACTACTACAGAGCTCCACCTACTTCTGTCACCACTGATCAGGCCATCCACCTAGCACATGTTTATTTAGGTGTGACTATGGAGGAGGCGGGGCTGGAGTGTCAAGCTTCATCTGGCCCATATTATCGTTTTGAGTGGCTGTAGGAGATTGTTAGTAGAGGGTCCATAGATAATGACATGCGTCCTGCTGTCAGGGCCTTTATCCTTCTGATCCTGAGCTAGTCCATCTTCACAGTCAAGACCGGCGACAGGGCTGAGGCTAAGTGGCTGCTGCTACTTGAGGATGTCAGTGCAGCTGGTGTGGGATCATATGCATGGGGGCAGCAGCACTTGCTTTCATGTATGACCAGCTGAACTACTCCGGCTTGGACCAGGCGAATCAGTTAGGAGGGTATGCGACCCTCTTACAGGTAGGGGTGTTCAGTGGTTCGGGCAAATCCAAACCAACCCACGATCCAATCCAAACCGATATGTTTGGTTCGGATATTTTTCGTGTTCGGGTCAAAATCGAACAAATCCAAACCAACCCGTAGTTGTTTGGATCGGGCAACGGATTTTAAAAATCAAATCCGCGAACCCGAACCAACCCATATTACGTCATAACAATTTTGTAATTTTAGATGCACACGGTTTTATTTGCTTAGAATTTTTACCTTAATAATTTATGATTAAGTTGTAAAATTTTACTATGAATGGGAAGACTATTAGTGGATTTGAGTTTGATTTCGTGTGATTTTCAATTTTTTTAGCTATTTAAAGTGTTGGAATATCATAAAAAAATGTTTTTTTTTATATTTTAGAAAATTAATATTTTAGTGAACGACCCGTGAGCCCAATCCAAACCAACCCGTCCAATATCGGTTCGGTTTGGTTCGGATTTTGGAGGAAAAAATGTAAAATCCGAACCAACCCAAACCGAATAATTATCATTGGTTCGGGCAACGGATTTGGTCAAATCCGATCCAAACCGACCCACGAACACCCCTACTTACAGGTAATAATTTTAAGTTAATTTTTTTCGAGTTTGGTTAAATTTCTGTTAAATAGTTTTTAATTCACCATGTTGTTTATCTTTGCATTTCAGAGCTGGATTTTATGGTATTTTCCGAAGCTAGTGGAGAGGAGGAGTGGATTGCGGGCTGAAGCACTGTGTGGGCGTTGGAGGAAGAAGAAGACGGAGTGAAGCTGGGGGTATACAGGCAGACGATAGATGCGCTGACCTCGGGTGATGTCTGTTGGCGACCGTTTGAGGAGCACCGGGGGGATAGAGACTTTGAGCAGGTGTCATTATACAGGGGACACATCAGTTGGGGTGACATCATTGTTCCCTACATGCCAGATAGGTGCCTCAGACAGTTTGGGTACGTGCAGGTCATCCCACGTCACCCTCTTACTGGCCGTCCGAGCCATGCAGACTGCACTTTTCGTATTGTCATGGATGGGAAGGAAACGCAGCCATCATCTCCAAGATAGGGTTTGCGATAAGTGATACTAGTGACGTCACGGTCGTCACCAGTCACTTGAACTTTGGACCACACTTTATCCTTCAAACCTTCAAACCCCATGCCGCGGTGGATTCTGCATAACACTGGCCGAGGACTCCAGAAGTGGACACCATCTTCTCTCATCGTGATTTGGCCCCGATGATGTATACCGCAAAGCCTATTGTCATCTGAGCGTTGAGTGAGGCATATCTCCATTTTGGATGAGTGAAATAAGCAAGTGAGAGTGAAATTTGAGTGAAAAGAATGAGGTTGGCAATGAGTATTTATAGAATTCGTCAATGATTATCAACCGTTGATATTGTCGGTGCAATCTACACCGTTGATCAACATTGGCAGTCAAATCCTACCCGTCGAATTTAGTACAAATCGGATTTACCTATCAGGGAGGTACATCGATTTGCAGTTTAACAAAGCGGACATACCCCCACTGATAGGTATATCCGCTTTGTTAATTGCAAAGAGGATTTACCTATCAGGGAGGTAAATCCGATTTGCATTTTAACAAAGCGGACATACCCCCACTGATAGGTATATCTGCTTTTATATTTTAACAAATAGGATCTACCTCACTAAAGGTAGATCCGATTTCCCCCCAATAATTCTAATCGGATATACGTAAATCCGCCTTTTATTTTTGTGAATCGGATCTACCTACCTTATATGTAGATCTGATTTAAGTCAATTTAACCAGGGGTATTTTCGTCTTAAAATTTCTTGTGGGGGTATATGGTGATATGATGTGGGTACAAAAAAAAATCCCAAAGTGATAACACTAACGCACATAAGACATTATGAATGGGCCTTCTTTCAATAGCCCAAATTTTTTAAGTTTAATTTAGTCATTAACTCCATCCATTATATCCATTTTTGGATTGGACTTGAGCTTATTATGATCAGTACCTTTTAAGATAGGAATTTATCTTAATTGTGGATTTAGTGCTCATGTACTTGTCGGACCACTAGTAGTGTTTTGTGCTTAAGATTGAAGTAAATAGTTGAGGGACGTAAGAGGTGAGAATTCGGACCTTAAGTGGAGACCCACAAGAGTAACAAAACCACGCCTTCGTTGGAAAGATTTAAGAAATGCGGCTTTTATTAAGTTTCATATGGATAATTTATTATTGTGAGAAGTAGATCAATTTTTTTGTGTGTGATCAGACGTAATGTGTTTTAAATGTTAACTACATTCTTATGTTGTTTGTTTAACCTTGTTTTGTTGTGTGTCTAATTTCCTCGACATCCATTATTGTGAACTTTCTGCTTTGTGAGTTGCTTCATGACTTCCATGGATAGAATCTGTGCCTGTAGACTCTGGTTACGTGGCTTGTTTTGCAATCGTTATGCACTCTGTGAACCTTGTCGTGATGTTGTGATGAAACTGTGAGACTTGTTGTGAACTCTACATGCATTATTGATACAGTTGTTGTAGTTGTATTTGTGGTGATGCTATAATAGGAAGGAACTTTAATAGCGCTTGGGGGTGATCACGTGGTACCGATATGATTACGCTCAAGACTCTATCAGAGATCCTTACAGGACCGTTAGAGAATGGGTCTGGTTGTATTTCTTGAGTTACCTGGCTGAACAAGTAGGAGGGACGGCCGCCCAATCACTTACCGCCGGTAATCAAAGGAATAGTAACCAGCATGGTAGATAGTGCTAGTTGTCTATATGACTTTAGTTCGTTAGTGGGAGAGTGTTCGCGTTGGCAGTTGGAATTTCGAGGACGAAATTCTTCTAAGAGGGGGAGAGTTGTAACGCCCAAATAATTTAATTATTTATTTAATTAAATTATTTAGGTATTTTATTAGCATAGCCATATTAAAATAATTATAAGGTGTTTTATTTAAATCAGGGTGTGGTGTCTAGTGATTAAGTTGAATAGTAGAAGGGGGCCCGTGATCCAAGAGCCCAAGGGCCTATGCGCATGAAGGAGAGCATTAGCTAGGGTTTTGGGGCATTAGCGCATTGGGAGAAAAGAAAGAAAGAAAATGGCGAAGAGAGGAAAGCGTGAAACAAGAGAAAGAAAGAGGAAGAGAAGTGGCGCCCAAGAGAGAAGGAAAGAGAAGGCTAGGGTTTCGATTCTTCAAGGCAAAGGTAAGGGTGGGTTCTATCCTTATAATAGGGTGTATGATGGGGGTTATGTGGGAGGTAGGCTCTATGTCACCCTTATGATGTTGTTTGATGATTGATAGATAATTGTTTGGTGATTTTGTACGTATTAGTGATTCATTGTAATTTGGTGTTGGTGATTTATCACGGTGAAAGTCTGAAAAATATGTTCTTAGGCGCCATGGGCGCCATTGGTGATGTTGTGTTTGCATATGTGGTGTTTGATGGTTGTTGCGTCGTTGTTGTTTTAGTTGCTGGAAAAGGCGCCATGTTGCTGGGTGTCATGTCTATGTTGTTGTGCTGTTTTGGTTGCTGGAAAAGGCGCCCTGTTCCTGGGCGCCATGCTTGTGTCCTGTTCTGTTGCTGAATGTGGCGCCCTAGGCGCCCAGTGGTGTCCTGGGTTGTTTCTGGATGTTGTTGTGTTGTGCCAGAATTTTCTTGTGTCGCTGGGGGAGGCGCCCTAGGCGCCCAATAGTGTTTCAGTGTTGTTCCTGTTGCTGAAAACTGGCGCCCTAGGCGCCCAGTGTTGTTGCTGTCTTAGGCGCCCTGTTGCTGGGCGCCAAACCTGATGTTGCTGTTGCCGTCTTAGGCGCCCTGTTGCTGGGCGCCAAACCTGATGTTGCTGTTGCTGTCTTAGGCGCCCTGTTGCTGGGCGCCAAGCCTGATGTTGCTATTGTTGTCTTAGGCGCCCTGCTCCTGGGCGCCAAGTCAGTTTATGTTGCTGTGGTGCTAGGCGCCCTGCTCATGGGCGCGATGTCTAGTTGTGTCACTGTTGCACTAGGCGCCCTGCTGCTGGGCGCCAGTTCTTGTTGTACTGCTGTCTCACTTGGCGCCCTGTTGCTGGGCGCAAGTTTCTGTCTTGTTGTTGTTGCTGTTTTTCAAAAATAAGGTTGCTGTCACAGTAAAAATAATGTTGCTGTTTTTCAAGAATAATGTTGCTGTCACAGTAATAATAATGTTGCTGTTTTTCCTAAAATTGGTGTTGCTGTCACAGTGAACAATTGTTGCTGTTTTCCTGAAATTAATGTTGCTATCACAGTTTCTGTTGTTGCTGTTTTTCACAAATAATGTTGCTGTCACAGTGAACAAAATGTTGATGTTTTTCACAAATAATGTTGTTGTCACAGTGAACAAAATGTTGCTGTTTTTCTAAAAATTGATGTTGCTGTCACAGTGAACAAAATGTTGCTGTTTTTCTGAAAACTCAATGTTGCTGTCTCCATTTTATGTTGCTGTTTTCCTGGAAAATCATGGTTGCTGTCACCGTTTTTAAGTTGCTGTTTTAAAAGCTATTGTCGCTGTTGCCGTAAATTGGTATTGTTATTGGTGTTGTCAATTGTCGATGTCTCGGTGTTGTAAAATTGTCGTTGTCATAGATGTTGTAAAATTATTGGTGTCCTTGGTGTCGGTGGTCGTTGGTCAAGTTGTTAGACTGTCCTATAGGTGTAGGTGCATTGGTGATGATTGGTGCTATTGGTGATGGTATAACAGGTGATGTGCCTATTTTATGGGCTAAGATGAACAGGTGATGGGTCTATGACCATTTATTGATGTTGGTGCTGATTGTGTCACATAGATGACTGTTGTTGTTGATTAACTTTGGTGTGTTGTTCATGGTGTCGCATACATTTCATATGCATTATATTTTTGGTGATGAAGGCTTCGGCCTTGGAGCTATAGGTGATGATGGTGATGCTCATATAGGTGATGTTGCCCTTATTGGCTACTTTATTGGTGATGATTGGTACCACATGCATATACCCGTTGGTGTGGGTTGCATCTCATATACTTACTCATGATGTTGGTGATAATTTTGGTTATTTGTAACTTGATGTTGTTGTGAAGCGGTTGATATAGTGTTGTAACTCTAGCATATTGCCTATCATATATGCTATTATAATGTTAGATATCTCACCCCTTCTGTTTGAATGTTACCCCTATGTTGGTAACGTGTAGGTGATTGCGAGTGAAGGCATGTCTACCTTCGCTAGTTGAGTCGGTGTCGTCGCTCTGATACGTAGCACTCGGGGGGATGAACGCTAGTTTTATTAGATGTCTTTGATATTTAACTTCTGAAGTCTTATGGTGATGTTATAATTATTTAATTGAACATTGATTTTATTCCGCTGCTTGGTGATGTTATGACGTGCTATGTGTCGCACTATTTTAATGGTGAAATTTTATTATTGACGTGTGATGTTAACGGTGTAAATGTGGCATCCCTTGTGGGTGTATTGAAAGACATTGTGAAAACTCTGATTTTTGTCAAAAATTTTCCGAGTAGAACGGGGGTGTTACAAAGAACGCCCTGAAGCCAACTTCCGATGCCCTCTTGAAAGCGGAGGAGTCAGGAACGGTCTTGACCAAAGAGCGTAATGATGCCAGGACGGCCCTGGTTGCTGCAGAGGGGGAGGTCAAGAAGGAGAAACTTCGGGTGAAGGAGCATGAGGGCACGGTGTCTGGTCTGCGGATCGATGTTAAGGGCTGGGAGGCGAAGAATAGAGCCGATTCGTCTGTCCGGTCGGTCACTTCTCGAGCTTTGGACATTGCTTAGGATCAATTCAAGAACGCCGTTGTGCAGATCCAATTCCTGAATCCAGAGCTGGTGGTCGATCCAAATGTGGCCCACGAGGACCATGTGGTTCAGGAGGGGAAGATTGTCAAGCCGCTGCTGACTGAAGGAGGGGAGACGGTTGTCATCGTGGACCGTTCTTGAAAAGTTGTACTTTTGTATATTTTTGCTTTTGCTAATTCGGGCGGCCTCGGGGGAATGTCTAGCCCTAGGGTCGCCATATTGTCTGTAATCGCACAATTAACATTTTCATCGTTTTATTATCGTTTATTTATTTCCTTGCATTATGATGGAGCAATTTTACTCTTTCGCCTGTTCGTGTTATCGTGTGGCATTTTCGTGGCTCGATTCTGTTTTAAGTTTGTGAACCCCGCCCTGAGCAGTTTATCGGATCTCGGTCCAGATTGAACTCGCAACAAGGGGGCGCGACCTTCTAGTATGGTCACTTCGTCACGCAGCTTGGGTCGCCCAAGCATGTTCGACCTATCAGGCAGTTTACCGAGGCTCAGCTCGGACTTAACTCGTCCCATAGGTTTATACGGGGCTCGATCGTAGCTCCGCTCTTTCTCGCTTAAGTTACCAATCAAACTTAAAACACACATTTCAATCATTCGAAAATATCTTCTTTTATTAATGGTGTAAGGGCGGGCCTCATTAAAAAACCCTGTAGGAAAAAGAGTGCCCCGCCCTGCTCCGTTACATGAAGTCAGTTACATTTCTTGAGATTATCGCGTGCAGCTTCCTTCTTCAGCTCGGCCTCTCCTTGCTGTTTTAGGACCATGAAGTGGCATCGCCGAGTCGATCGAAGGTCTGCCTGTAGAGTCACAATTTCGCCTGTGTTTGAATAGAATTTCATTTTAAGGTGCACAGTGGAGGAAACAGCTCCAAGTCGCCATAGGGTTGGGCGGCCAACGATGCAGTGGTATACTGACTTGCAAGGGAGAACTAAGAAAGGAGTCTTGACTGTCCTGTACAATGGCTTCTCTGCAGTGTCGTCCCCAAAAGTAACCATCAGCTCAAGATACCCTAGGGGCGTGGTGGATGATCCATTGAATCCATAGAGGTCAGTGCCTCGATAAGGAGTAAGGTCTTCCCGAGAGATCTTCAGTACATCCCACAAATCTTCAAAGATGATATCGGCCAAGCTTCGTTGGTTGACCAAGACTCTCCTGACCTCGACGTTGGCCATCACTACTGTGATGAGCAGGGGAACGTATTTGTTTGATTTGCCATCTTACAAATCGTCGTCCCCAAACACCAGAGGCGGTCGGTTGGATTTTTCTTTCGGCATGGAGGTCGAAGCGACCATCATTATCTCTTTCCATCGTCTCTTCATAATCTTGTTTGTTTCTCCTGCTTCCAAGGTGCACCCGCCCGAGATGACCATTGCTACTGGGTGCCCTTTGGATTGCGAGTATCGGCTTCTTCTTCTGAGTCACTATCGTCGTCTTTCCCCGCCTTGGTCACTTCGTTGACCACGTCTTTTCCTTTTCGAGGGGAGCGGGTCGGCTTCTTCTCGCTTTTCTCCTCCTTGCCATCGCCCTAGCCTTTGTCGATGTATTGGGTGAGTTTCCCCTTTCGAATCAATACTTCGATGTCATCTTTCAGGGCCATGCAATTGTTGGTATCATGCCCGTTACTTCGGTGGTATCGACAATACTTTCGAGACGGTCGCTGGCCTTCTTTGAAGATGAGTGGCTCTGGCCTCATAATGTCCATAAACTCTGTATTGGCGCATTCAGAGAGGATATGAGCGCAAGTGGCATTAAGCTTGGTGCATTCAGTGAACCTTCGAAATCGGGAGTCATTGGACGACCCCCCTTGGTCCTTCTTCTACCTTTGGTCGCTCCTCTCTTGGTCTTTCTCGGGTGCACTCCTCGCAACTGCCTGGTTTGCCATATCGGTCTCTTCGTAATCCATGAACTTCTGCGATCTTCTGAGGAAATCGCCCAGGCTTTGTGGTTTATTGATGCCGATCTCGACCTCAAACAAACTTTCGCGCCTGAGACCGTCGGTAAGGAAGTAGAGTCGCATTTTGTCCTCCAAATCCCTGACATTAGAGGCTTCTTTGTTGAATTGTTCCACATATTCTCGGAGGGTTTCCTTCTCGCCTTTCCGGACGGCTTTGAGTACTTCAACGGCCTTGGGTCTGATTCTTGATGCGGTGAACCTGGCAGAGAAAAGTCGGCCAGCTGCCTCCAAATTGCCACTGAGTTCGGCTTTAGGTCTCTGAACCTGGCAAGGGCTGATTTTTCAAGGGTTAATGGAAAGATCTTACACTTCACGGGGTCCCTGGCGCCTCTGTACTACATCATCAGATCAAAGTAATCCAGGTGGTTGTCAGGATATCTGATCCCATCATACATATTCAGAACCGGGGGTTTCTCCAGGGAGGGCGGTTTGGGGTACTCACCAATCTCTCTGGTAAACGGGCCCAAGCAGGAGCGACCACTCCTCCGTCGCGAAGACCGACTTCGACGGCCCCGTTGTCGATCGGGAGAACGCCGACGGCGTCTGGTAGAGGAGAGGCTTATTGAGTAGCGGGGTGAGTCCGAGGAGGCGAATGAGGAATTCTTGCTAGGTGATTCGTCTGGCCAATAGGTGGGGTCAGCTGGAGATGGGGGAGTTCAATGGGGATCCTCGATCCTCTTCGTGCTCTCCTTCGAGGCGGGGAGCGATGGACGAGGCGCCTTCTTGATGGGGATCGATGACGTCTGGAGAGGGTTCTCCTCCTGGAAGGGGACTGTGCATCGTTCTGGGGTGGTACGGGAGTGGTTCCTACCCGGGCCGAAGCCACTTCTCTTTCAATCTGTGTTAACTGTTCTTCTTGTTGTGCAATTGCTTGGTCCCGCCCATTGAGCAGGTCTAGAAGTTGCTGCACGGCAGCTGCGGGGATGGTGATGTTAGCCCGAGGAGTGAGATCGGGATGGACGACAGGAGCGGTCGCCTCCGCCGTTACTGCGATGCCTTCTGGTGTGGGCTATGGCTGAGCAGGAATCTTGGCCATGCTCTGCAAGTGAGGGGCCCGCTTGCCGGGCGGTCTACCCCGAGGGGCCATGTCAGGAGATGAGATGCAAGCTGATGAGGTGGGATAGCGCTGGGGCTCCCACTGTGGCCGCCAAATGATTCGTACCTTGATCGCCCAAGGGTGGAACTGTTCGTTGCTTGGTCGCTCTGCCAGGCAGTGAGGTCGCGAGCAGAGCTCGGGGTGGGTGTACCTGACGCCCAAGTCAGGGAGGAAGAAGTCAAAGCAAGAAATAAGAGATGGGTTCAAAAGTGTCCTTTTCCGCGGGGGGTTGGCCCTTATTTATAGAGTTCGGCGGTACTCCCTAACCGTTGGATCATGCGGCTCGATCTCAGCCGTTGAAGCCTTCCGAGCCGTCTAGAGGTGCTACGCCTACGGAACATATTACTTTCAGCATTCATATAGCACTTCCATGAGATACATTAGTTTACCACTTTTACACCGCATACCTATAAATCTGATTACCCTAACTTTTACTATAATCAATGTATACATTAGTCTTTATATGTTATATCGGCATTCGCAAAAAGAGTTGAGTGAGATCCAAGTATGCATGTTCCTCACACGCATTGATTATAAGTTCGAGAATAAAAGATATGCAGTGAAATCCTACACAACTCATGATCAATAATACATCATTGAAAAATCACAATATTCAGTTTTACTTCTTCGATCTCTTCCTTTTCCCAGGAATGGAGAATGCCAAAACTATCTTAATTATATATTGCTTCAATGTCAAAATAATAAAGTAACGACTAAAGACAAAGAAAGATGGTAAGGTTATGTCAATGCCAGGAAGATGCCACTACTTCTAAGCAATCATGACACAACAACACTCACTCATTGTTTACTTGCTGTAACTTAACAAGCTATGCTTTGAATACATTTGACAAATATTTAGTTCTAACTTGCTAACTTACACCAACTAAAAATTGAGCGATTGTAAGTTAGTAAATGTCTATAGCATTTGCTAACTTGCACACCCACTCAACTTTGAACACTAGTTATGTATGAGAATGAAATTTTTGTAAATCATGCGGCGAATCTTATAGATACTAAAATATATATTAGAATCTAAATCTGAATATATATTTGTTATTTGTTAGTTTCTGGTTAGTTATGTTATTTTATTTTTGTTTATGCAGGCAATATATCCTGTTATTTTTGTTATGTTTATGTTATATTTGCAATTTTACTGATCTATATAATAGATCAGCCTTGTAATTCTTGATTCATTCATGTTAATGAAGTCAATCATTCAGTAAATCACAGTAATAATATATAAAAGAAAAAAATACATTTTTATTTCCAATTATAAATTGATCTATGGAGTCAAGGCAAGTGAAATTTCACCATGAAAGGAATACTAGCATACATCAAATAAACAACTAATTAATATTAATCTCATGTTCTTAAATTATTAATGGAATTATTATTATTATTATTATTATTATTGTTGTTGCAATTTTGCTTCCAAATTTAATCAAAATAGGTAATATGATCACTTGAAATTGAGTTATAATTGGTAGGAGTTTGCTGAGGGTTGTAAATAGAAGAAGTTGAAGGAAGAGGAAGCATTGGAAGTGTTGGAGGTGGAGGAGCAGCAATTGAAACAGCTACAGAAGAAGGAAGCAAAAGATGAGAAGAAGAGGATGATATCATGTTAGCTTCACCAAGTTTGAATTTATGTATTTCTTCTCTTACAGCATTAAGTTCAGCTAGTAAAGATTGAACTTGTTGCTGTAAAGATGAAATTGCACCCATGCATCCATAAACTGGGTCTCTTAACCTCACGTTTGCTTCATATACTAGACTATTTGCTGCATCAGCTCTTTGACACTCTGGTACCTCCTATATAACACATCATAGCACAAATGTTACTTTTTTGAAAAAAATTCTTCCATAAAAGTTACCTTGCTTTGCAATCAAGTGGAATTAATGCATATATCACTACCACACTACTAAAAAAAATAGTTGAAAGAGATATGGAAATAGGTAAAATTCATGTCTAATTCCTTATCAAAGTATAAAATAGGATAAAAATTAGAGATAAAATTTATTTATTTTAATCTCTAATATTTCAATTTTTCTACCAGTACTAACTACAGAAAAACAGGTGTTACCGGTGGGCAAACCGTTGGAAATGCAAAAAACTGCGAGAATGCGACCCTTCAGACGGCTTAATTACCGAAGCCAAGTATCCGCCAGTAAAAGCGCCGTAGGTAAGGTTTACCAGTGGCCATGAGCCCTTGGTAATTTCCAGCATCCCAGCCACCAGTAATATTTTATTAAAAACAACTTTCTAGGAGCCTTGCGGCCGACATTTTTTTTCAACATTTTTTGAAGAATGAAGAGTTGATGGAGAAGAGAAGAGAGAGAAGAGTTGAGGGAGATTTTTTTAAGAATGATAGTTGAGGGAGAATTGAGAATGAAAAAACTGAGTTAGGGGAGAGTAGAGAAGGAAAAGTACTTGAGATTGAAGAATGGGGAGAATGAAAGAATGAAAACCAAAATTTAAAGAAAACTCACGGGGTTTTCGGAGGCCAGGGCCGCCAATAATTTTTTTTGAAATTTCCCATCTAAATTACCTAGGGTCGGGCCACTGGAAACACCACTAACCGCCACCGTTACTGGTGATTCTAGCTGCTGAAATCTTTTTTTTTTAAGAAAAAAAAACAGCTCCGTACCGACGGCTTTGGCCATCGGAAATGCCTCGCTAGAAATTACTAGCGGGTGTGGCCGCTGGACTGGTATGTCTCTGGCGGCCAAAGCTGTCGGTAATGCCAATACCGGACGACCAGTATCGTTCGGGCGGTCAAAACTGCCAAAAATATTGACAGTTTCATGGCGGCCAAAAATAAGTCCGTAAAAATAAAATAAAATTGATCCCTAATTTAATTTCTAATTGTTAATTGAAAATTCATTTTGCATCTTTCATCTCTAAATTCAACTTTTTCTTGAACTATAATTAATAAATAATTAATGGGATTAGTTCTTACCATGAGCATCTTAGAGACATTGCTGGCACCAAAGATTTTGTGAACAGAAGCAAATTTGTGAGGTTCATGTGGTGAGAAATATGGAGAAAATGGACATTCTTGGGCACACCTTCTTCTCAATAGTTTACATGCAGCACAAGGGGTAGTAGTATTTAGTGTTCCAGGAGGGCCTAACATGTGTCTTCTTCCTGTTTGTGAAGAAGAACCATCTCCTTCCCTCTTTATCTTCTTGCTTATCTCATCAAATCTCTCCCTATATATAGATAATATATAATGTTTGAACATTAGTCAACATACATTAAATAATAAAAGTATAGTAGTTAAAAATTTTGCTAAGAAGAGAGAGTCATTTTTCTTACCTTTCTGTGGACATTCATGCATGCTCTCTGAATATGTAAGTAGGAGATTATAGAGGTAGGACTAGAGAAATGGTAGAGTCCCAAAAGGGTATAGAAGAAAGAAAATATTAGTGCTCTTAAAAGGCAAGGTACTCAAGGATAAAATAGCACTCCAGCTATATATATTTAATTTGAAAGAAATGGTAAATAATGGCATATATTGTATAGAAAGAAAGTGTGACAAAGGAATGGAAGTGTGTTTAAAGCTACTGTTTGAATTTAACCTAATTACCAGAAAAGTTGCTCTAGTGTGTGTGAACTGAGATGTTCTTGGAGAAAATGGGAGAGAGAGAGAGAGGGGGGGGGGGGGAGAATATATTTATGTTGTATTGACTGCTTGGAAGCTCACGTGTGAGTTCTTAAATGTGCTTGACTTTGTAAATCACCTTTCTGATTCCTTTGCCGCCATGCATGTGGTTCTTGCTTCTCATTGAGGGCAGGTTTATAAATTTAGTAGCCTTTGTACTTATATTAATTATAGAGAAATTGATCATGTTAAAGAAAACTTCATTGTATGCATCTTGGGATAAGCTATAGTTAAACCTAGCTACTAGCTAGCCTTCTATACTGTTTTTGACACAATTATTTACCATCTTCTTGTTAATAATTTTAGTAAATCTCGAATATTTTTAGTGAAGAAAAAATGCTAGCATATATAGTTGAAGGATGTATTGAGAATTAGCACAAATGGTTGGTTGTTCATGACTAAGAAATTGCTTATTTTAATTTAAGCAAGTTGAAAAGGACTCAATATTAAGTATCACTCCAGTGGAGGTTGGACACCTTTGAAGGTAAGTTGCTGATCTGTTATTCACAAAAAACAAAAGATAAGTTGCGAAGAAAATTATTTTTGTTATGTGATGGATAATTGAAGGACAGAAGAAGCTGATTAGAGACATCTTACCCAAGCTTTGATATAGTAAAAATCCATGTGATATTTAAAATATGTCAGTTACTTTCTTCAATTAATTTCAACATCTGTAATATGGTTTTTCTAACTCCTTGCAAAGGACTAAGATCCAGTTAACTTTGGGGTCCTACTCAGCTCAAGAGATTAGTCTTTGCAGGCACAGGAGATACTCGTTTTTTTTCCGAAGCGGTATGAATATATTTCTTGGAATGAAATGAATATTATATATGTTATGTCAAAGTGGGTGGTGAAAGAGAGGGAAAGGTGACAGAGAGGAGGAGTGTATTTGCAAGGGGTGAGGGTGAGTATTGAAGTGCGTAAAAGGGAATGCTTAAACTCAAAGGAAGAGGAAGTGGCACCATATATGTTCTTGTTTGACCCGTATCTTTAGGCTTATGAGTCGCACCATTGTTCTCTATTCCCCAACCTAACTTCCCAATGTATACTACTTCATACCTCCATCCAATAACCTTCTTCTCACCAAATCCCATAACACCCCACCCCACCTTCATATTTCAACTATATACTTTTGTAGCTTCATGTTGGCCAACTATTTCTGCTCTGGAATTCTCTACTTAATATTTAATTAAGTGTACTCAATATCAGCCCCGACACCAAGAGTCTTTTTTTTACTGAATAAGGACTATACAATTTCATTAAAAATAAGAGTAGTAATACAATCTGGAATGAAATATATATAAATGAGAACATGACTCAACTATGGCTAGCCGTGTATGGGCGGGCATGAGCGATCATATTAGCTTATCTCTTAGCAAAAGCAAATTTGCTAAGTTGTGAAAAAGTAAGAAGAATGTTATACTACAATCAGTAATAATTGAACTATATGTTGAAACATCAAGTTTGTTGGAGTTGACATCACCCACCCGTTTTGTAATCAAAAGACAAATCCTTAATCTAGTTTAATGCTTTCCAAAGGCCATAATTGACCGTATAATATATAATTCCTTCCTAGTCATAAGAAATTGACTATATGTGCCCCTTAATGCTACACTTCACATAACCCTTTGGTGGCTTACTCCACGTGATGAGACTTGAGAGCATCATGATCAATGGGCGCTTCTTCATAACCAAATATGTTACAAGCACTCTTGCATGAGTTCACTCTAGACCAAGAATCTCAATCCATGTGACTACTAGCAAGAATATTACTCACTAATTCTTCCTTATTATCCCAAAGCATTCTATTTCTATTATGTCAAATTCCATATATGACTCTTAAAATGTGGTTTAGGCCTAACTCAACCCCACAAAACCGGCTTGTAAGGTGAGGGTTGCCTCCCACTTATAAAGTTTTTTGAGACCATATCTCTAGTTAATGTGGGACTTGGGTTTCTCTCAATACACCCCCTCACGCCCAGCGCTATTGGGCTTGGTGCGTGGATTATAATGGTGGGTGGCCCGATGGATCTAGGATAGGCTCTGATACCATCTTAGAATGTGGTTTAGGCCTAACTCAACCCCACAAAACTGGCTTGTAAGGTGAGGGTTGCCTCTCACTTATAAAGTCTTTTGAGACCATATCTCTAGTCAATGTGGGACTTGGGTTTTTCTCAATATTCAGATGCACAAACCGTGAATCAGAACATAGAAAACAATCCAGCAGAAAACACGATTCAGTAGTAGAACGTGTTGGAAAACGCGAACCACAAAGAAATCGGAGTAAAATCGAACCAGGTCCAAGACGCGACTCTGCATAAAAAATGATTCAGAGACAAAATCTTGCGAGAAGATTGAACGTCGTGGGAGAAGATTTGAGCGCCGTGCAGATAGGAACGCACAAGATCGTGCGATTTGTGAGCCTAGGATCGCTGATCAGAGAGTGCAATGGAAGAAGTGGAAAACGTCTGTGCCTCTTGCGTTGAAAACGGCGAAGAGAGAGAAGGGTTCTGAAGGAAAATTTCACCGTGAAGAATAGAGGTGGAAATTTTGGAAAAATTCATCTGATACCATGTTAATTTAGTAAAAATGAATTCACAATTGATAAATTGCCCATTAGGGAGTTTATATACAAGTCAAAAGAAGTAACGGAAAAAAACTAAACTACCCTAAACTAGAAAAATTAAAATACAAGGCTAACTACTGAGAGTATATACAATAAGTCTAACAAATAACTGAGAGTAAATACAATAAGTCTAACAATGACCATAACAAAGTTGATAAACTAGTGCTTATAAACATACTTTAATTTGCTTTTATTTTCTCTTTAATACCATGACTAACATGCGTTTTAATTAAAATTCAAATCTTAACAAAGGTAAAGTGACAATAGTCTTGACTCTTGAGCCTTGTAAACGTATGTCTTCTTAGTCTCGAGAGCACAAGTAATTTGTGTGGACATCGGGAGAAAGAGTAGGAACCTGCAACTCTCCAATTTCCCTTCTCATCTCCCAGCCCTTTAGTTTTTACAAAGAACAAAAAAATGCTTGTCTTCCTAACTATTTCTAACTAGGTGTTAAGGAAAGGGGACTTATGTGTTAAGAACCTCTAGCTATATTGTTTAACTTCAGTCTCTTAAACTATAGTGGTAATGAGACCTCTTGGTTGATAAGGGGCTTTTTGGTGGGATCTCTTGGGTGCTAATTGTAGGGGTTGAAGATGGTGGAAATTCAAATTTGAGTTTTCAATACCATAAGCTTTCTTTGTTCTGGTGGAAGGACGACATATATGTAATATGGGTATAAGGAAAGACTCTAACTCATATCAATTTGTAGAGTTTGTGAGATAAAAGGTGGGGAATGGTTCTTAAGTCTCCTTTTGAAACAATTTGTGGCTGACACTACTAGAAAAAATAAATTATCGATGAAGGTTTAGAGACAGGAAACTTGAATGATGTCTCCAATTCACGCTCAAATAATAGATGATTTCTTTTTTTTTTTCTAATTATGGTCACTAATTCTGTTTTTCATCTTTTTTCGAGATTGTTTTACGTTTGTAGCAAAGAGCCCCCCTCTCCGCCAAAAACCCACACCTATACTGTATAGATGTGGGTTTTTGGTGGAGAGGTGGGCTCTTTGCTCAGGAAAAGAAGAGTAAGTTATTGAACTTCCTTATCCTTGTTGTCTCTCGCCCTTCTTTCCCATAGGATATTAGCAAGTTCTGGAAAGCTCAAAGAGGGGGTTGTTCTCTATAAAGTCCCAAGTTCTATTATTCTTTATCAAAATTGTGTGTGTAGTCCTGTTAGTTTATTTAAAATTTCAGATTTAACATCTAAGTTTTTCTTTTCTCATTAAAGTCCTTTATATTTCAAGTTTTTTAACCGTGTTATAGTCTTTTTTTAATCCAGTTTATTTAACATAAGCTAAGTTGGTTGTTAACACTAGTGCAAAAAAGACATTTAGCGTCGGTTATTTTGGACATTTAGCGTCGGTTATCGCCCGATGCTAAATGTCGCAATGCTAAAAGTGTGACATTTAGCGTCGGTTATTTACCTGATCCTAAATGTAACTTTTAGCATCGGATTTTCAAAAAACCGATGCTAAATGTCACTTTCATCACTTTTTTGTAGTTTGGGAAATGACATTTAGCATCGGTTATTTGAAACAACCGAGGCTAAACGTTATTTGTTGAGACATTTAGCATCGTTTATTCTAAATAACCGATGCTAAATGTCATTTTTTTTATCATTTTTATTCAACGGTTTGAGTGATAATTTTCTCAACAAATAACTTTTAGCATCGGTTGTTTCAAATAACCGATGCTAAATGTCATTTTTTGATTTAAAAATGACATTTAGCATCGGTTGTTTGAAACAACCGATGCTAAATGTTATTTGTTGAGACATTTAGCATTGGTTATTCTAAATAACCGATGCTAAATGTCATTTTTTGATTAAAAAAATGTCATTTAGCATCGGTTATTTAGATAACCGATGCTAAATGTCTAATTTCTTTTTATAATATTGCTAATTTTTATCCAAACCAGAATTTTTAAGAACCTGCTTTTGTAACATAGACAGAACATGCACAACCCATAACAGAAGTCATATAACATCCAGAACACAAACCATAACAAAACTCATAATACAGCCAGAATTTACACAAAACAGAATTTATAACACAAACAGAATTGACACAAAATAGAAGTCATAACACAGCCATAACACAGCCAGAATTCCTGCCCAACACAGACAGAATTTACAATTACACAGACAGAATTTAAAACCATAAACCTGTTAACACAGACAGGATTTAAAACCATAAACCTGTTAAAACAAAATATTTCATCGACTTTCTCTCCTTTGGACACACTTGGGTTGTCGGTTGATTCACCATGCCATATCCATGTGGTGTAATTGGGACAGATCCCATACACAAAGAGATGGTCTCGTATTACATTTGGTGGTTATGGGGCTCGATTCACACAAAAACAACAAGGGCAGGAAAAAGTTTTGGGAACATCAGTTTTGGGAACACCAATTTTGGGAACATCGGTTTTGGCAAAATGTGTTTGAGCAAAATTTATAAACTCTTTGACTCCGTTCGCATACTCATCACTCAAACGATTACTTTGCATCCAACTACGATCCATGACTACACTCCAAAATAATAGACCAAGTATTGTCAAAACAAAATCAAACTATCACATCAAACCAACGGCAACAATTAACAGTTAGTTATACAAGCATATCCTAACTAAGTTGAACACAACAGAACTGGAAAAATGCTCTCTCTCAACACTAGATTCCACAGAACAACGACCAACAATTTGGCCAATATTTTTACACCCCAAGTCAAGAAAACAATCATTTTGTAAATAATGAATCAATGAACATAAACATAAACATAAGTTGCAAATAATGAATCAGGAAACTTGCAAATAATGAGTAAACAATGAATCAATGAACATAAACATAGAACACATAGCAACCAAGAGAGAGAGACTCACAAGTTCAGTAGGTGAATAGGTGATGAGGGTGAACTTTTTATCACTGACTCTGTTCAACACAAAAATGACAAATCAGAAAAATTAAAATTAGGGTTTCAGAACAAAATAGAAGCAAGTAATCAAACCAGAGAAGAATACGAACCAGGTGCGACGACGGAGAGGCTGTCCTTAAGAGGAGGCCGTTTTGAAAACTTAGGGTTTCGAATATCCTTACACTGAAACGAGGGCGAGGAAGGCGACAGCGAGCAAGGCGACGGCGACAGTGAGCAAGGCGACGACGAGAGATGAGAGCGTCGTGTTCATCGAGTTCAGAGAGTGAGAGTGTCGTATTGTTGACGGCGAAGAAGAGTGAAAGCACTGTCTTCGATTTCAAGTCCCAAAATAGGAGTGATGGAGAAGAAGGCGATGACGAGAGCAACGGTGACGACGAGAGCAACGGTGACGACGAGAGCAACGGCGACAACGAGGAAGATGGAGGTTCGGAGAGAGAGCGAGAGAGCCTTGAGAGAGTGAGACAGTTCAGAGAGTGAAAGTGAGAATGCGAAGTGTGTATGCGATGGAAGAAGTGAAAAAAAAAACATGACCTGTAGCGTCGGGTGTTTAAACACCCGATGCTAAATGTATTTGCTTTTAGACATTTAGCATTAGTTGTTTAAACACCCGATGCTAAATGCTTAAAGCAAATACATTTAGCATCGGGTGTTGAAACGCCCGACGCTAAACGTAGGCGCGAAATATGAAATCTTCCATTTAATTGCAAAAATGTCACCTGTTCAACATTTAGCATCGGCTATTCAAACAACCGATGCTAAATGATGCTTTCTAATGTCTTTTTTCCACCAGTGTACTTGTGACATGGCGTTCTTTGCTAGCATGTGCGCATAGAAGAGGAACGAATGTCATGACTTTCACTTAAAAGCCATTATTTTCATCATCATCACCATCCCAAAATTGAGCCCTACCTAGGCTCTTTCTATTCTACCTTTTGGTGGTTGTGAATTGTCCTTCATGCCCTTGGCCTCGAGCATATAATTCGGACGTATGGTTTTACTCACTTATCCTTAGTGTCCTAGAAGATGGGTCGAGTGAACAAGCTAGTTTGCACCGAGGAAAATGGGCCTCCTTTCCTCCTTTTCTGCCCAATATCAACTTAGCCTCTAACTTTTGTAAAATTGTTTCAATTTAGTCTCTCCGCTATATCAATTTAGTCACTCTATTTTGCAAAAAAAATAAAATTGAAACACATTTTCAAACTATATTGATATATTGTAAATTCAACGACTAAATTGAACTTTTGTAAAATTGTAGTGACTAAATTGACTAATAGTTCAAAATTTGGCGGCCCATGGCCCATGCGTTGGAAATGAGTCGAGCTGAGTCGAAATTGGTTCAGCCCGGCTCGATTCGATAAGAATCGGTTCAACTCATAGTTCGACTCGAGCTCGACATGAACACTTTTTCAGCTTGACTAGTCGACTTGGCTCAAGCTCGCGAGCAGCTCGGTTCAGATCGTTAGCTTGGCTCGCATGAATAAAAGGTTAAAAAAATCTATCTTTTTTTTGTAAAAAAAAAGCCAAAAAAGTTATAAATTTTTGACACTTTAAAATAGCAATTTACTAGTAGTAGTTTTTGAATGAATAATTACCTAATTGAAAATATAAATATTGTTCTGGACTGGGCCGAAGCCCAATCCGACGCAAAGCCGGCCGTAACCGGCCCAATAGTAAGACAGAAAGGAATTACCTAAATCCACTAATATCAACGGCTCAGATCAACCCTCGCTGCATCTCACATGATCAACGGTCGAGATCGACCACGATGATCCAATGGCCAGCGCTGTCCCTCTAACTCTATATAAAGAGGCATTGTTCCCACTAAGAAGGTTAAGTAATTTTTACCCATATTGTTACTCTGCTCGCACTCTTATTCCACTGACTTGGGCGTCGGAGTGTCATTGCAGGTACCACCACTCGGGCAAGACTCTGAGCACGACCAGACATCGCTCATCCAATCAATTCATACATTCGGACTTAGGACTCGACTTCTCTTGCCCGCTCCAAGGTCGAGCACCTCAGTTCATTGGCGCACCAGATAGGGGGACCACTCCAGGCGTTATCCCACCTCTGTTCCTATGGCTCTGCGAGGTAGACCACCCCGCCAGAGGAACCCGCTTTTGCAGAGCGTGTTTGGTATCCCTGACCAACCACAACCAACCCCGGAGGGTGTCCCGGTTATAGCTGAGAACTTTGTTCAAGGCACACCCTCTGGACCGGCCACTCAAGCAAACATCGTACTACCAGCCAACGCCGTACAGCAGATTCTGGAAATGTTAGCTCAAGTGACTTCCGGCCGGGAGTACATCGCACCCGAACAATGCCGGCAAGACAATCAATCTCCGGTCGAAAGAAGGAATCCATCTAGGCGACATAGATCACCTCCTAGAAGGCATCTCGTCCACCGGTCCCCACCTCGACGAAGGAATCAAGGAGGGGATCTGACGCCACATAGAACACCACCCTCCTCAACCGATCCAATTTATTGGCCAGAAGAGCCCTCTTACCAAGAATCTTCATACGACTCGTCTGGGTCACCCGCCCGATCAAGAATCAGATCAGGTGATTAGTATGCCCGTCCTCATTACGAGAATCGGTCGCCAGAACGACGTAATCGCTATCAAGGCTCTCTAGAGCGACGTGGTCATCGAGGCCGACGCTTCGAGGACCGGACACCTCGCAGAGAAAGGAGTGGTACGAGGATGAGACCCTTTACCCGAGATATTGACGAGTATCCCATCCCTCGTGCCCTGGAAAAACCCCCGTCGGACTTAAGAATGTACAACGGCGTGAAAGACCCCGATGCCCACCTAAGATACTTTGATTTGATGATGCAGTACCGGGGGGCGTGCGGGTCGGTAAAGTTCAGAATCTTCCCGTTAGCACTGGAAGGCCCAGCTTTAGAGTGGGTTACAGAACTAAAGCCAAACACTATCTCATCATGGGATCAATTAGCCAGAGTATTCTCCGCTCGGTTCACAGCATCAAGAGTGAAACCAAAATCACACGCGGTACTCAAAGCGATCAGGAAAGGGGAGAACGAGACGCTCCGCGAATATATAGAACGCTTTAATGAAGAAGCCGCCAATATAAGAGGATTGGATGATCACATCAGGCTGTGGTTCTTGCGAGACGGTCTTAAGACCGGTAGCTTGTTCGAAATTGAAGTCGTCGTAAACGAACCCCCAGACTTGGCCGCATTCCTCCGCCGATCACAAAGGTTATTGAATTACGAAGAGAGGGCGATGGCCACACGAGCAGTCGCAAGGGGGACTACTGAGAGATCCCAAGAGGAGCGAACGTCATGAAAAAGAATAAAATTGTAATAAACGGGCGGGACACTCTTTTTCCCACAGGGTTTTTTATCGAGCACCGCCCGTCCGTCAGTAATAAGACAAGGCATTTTTCATTATTTTAAGATAAAGTTTATTTCCTTGTTCTTAAATTCATTTGAACCCCCTGGAACGAGATCCGGTAAACAGCTCTAGAGGACGAGCTACGATTGAGCCCCGTATGAGCCTATGGGGCGAGGTGAGCCTGCGCCGCGACTCAGTAAACCACCCAGGGTGATCCATGCACAGAGAGCGGGCTACAATTGAGCCCCGCATGAACCTATGGGGCGAGGTGAGCCTGAGCCGCGACTCAGTAGACCACCCAGGGCGATCCATGCACAGAGAGCGGGAAACGATTGAACCCCGCATGAGCCTATGGGGCGAGGTGAGCCTGAGCCGCAACTCAGTAGACCACCCAGGGCGATCAATGCACAGAGAGCAGGATACGATTGAACCCCGCCTGAGCCTATGGGGCGAGGTGAGCCTGAGCCGCGACTCAGTAGACCACCCAGGGCGATCCATGCACAGAGAGCGGGCTACGATTGAGCCCCGCATGAGCCTATGGGGCGAGGTGAGCCTGAGCCGCGACTTAGTAGACCACCCAGGGCAATCCATGCACAGAGAGCGGGATACGATTTAACCCCGCATGAGCCTATGGGGCGAGGTGAGCCTGAGCCGCAACTCAGTAGACCACCCAGGGCGATCCATGCATGCACAGAGAGCGGGCTACGATTGAGCCCCGCATGAGCCTATGGGGCGAGGTGAGTCTGAGCCGCGACTGAGTAAACCACCCAGGGCGATACATGCACAGAGAGCGAGCTACGATTGAGCCCTGCTTGAGCCTATGGGGCGAGGTGAGCCTGAGCCGCGACTCAGTAGACCACCCAGTAGGTCGAGCATGCTTGGACGAACTAAGCTACCCGTTGAAGGCCGTTCCACTGGGGGCAGGTGACCGCGCAACGGCTAGGCCGCTCCACTGGGGGAAAACGTTCTCAAGCCTGAACCCGCTCCTCTGGACGGCTTCGGCTTGGGGGGCAACTGTTCTGGACTGGGCCGAAGCCCAATCCGACGCAAGGCCAACCAAAATCGGCCCAATAGTAAGACAGAAAGGAATGACCTAAATCCACTAAGATCAACGGCTCAGATCAACCCTTGCTGCATCTCACATGATCAACGGTCGAGATCGACCACGATGATCCAATGGCCAGCGCTGTCCCTCTAACTCTATATAAAGAGGCATTGTTCCCACTAAGAAGGTTAAGTAATTTTTACCCATATTGTTACTCTGCTCGCACTCTTATTCCACTGACTTGGGCGTCGGAGTGTCATTGCAGGTACCACCACTCGGGCAAGACTCTGAGCACGACCAGACATCGCTCATCCAATCAATTCATACATTCGGACTTAGGACTCGACTTCTCTTGCCCGCTCCAAGGTCGAGCACCTCAGTTCATTGGCGCACCAGATAGGGGGACCACTCCAGGCGTTATCCCACCTCTGTTCCTATGGCTCTGCGAGGTAGACCACCCCGCCAGAGGAACCCGCTTTTGCAGAGCGTGTTTGGTATCCCTGACCAACCACAACCAACCCCGGAGGGTGTCCCGGTTATAGCTGAGAACTTTGTTCAAGGCACACCCTCTGGACCGGCCACTCAAGCAAACATCGTACTACCAGCCAACGCCGTACAGCAGATTCTGGAAATGTTAGCTCAAGTGACTTCCGGCCGGGAGTACATCGCACCCGAACAATGCCGGCAAGACAATCAATCTCCGGTCGAAAGAAGGAATCCATCTAGGCGACATAGATCACCTCCTAGAAGGCATCTCGTCCACCGGTCCCCACCTCGACGAAGGAATCAAGGAGGGGATCTGACGCCACATAGAACACCACCCTCCTCAACCGATCCAATTTATTGGCCAGAAGAGCCCTCTTACCAAGAATCTTCATACGACTCGTCTGGGTCACCCGCCCGATCAAGAATCAGATCAGGTGATTAGTATGCCCGTCCTCATTACGAGAATCGGTCGCCAGAACGACGTAATCGCTATCAAGGCTCTCTAGAGCGACGTGGTCATCGAGGCCGACGCTTCGAGGACCGGACACCTCGCAGAGAAAGGAGTGGTACGAGGATGAGACCCTTTACCCGAGATATTGACGAGTATCCCATCCCTCGTGCCCTGGAAAAACCCCCGTCGGACTTAAGAATGTACAACGGCGTGAAAGACCCCGATGCCCACCTAAGATACTTTGATTTGATGATGCAGTACCGGGGGGCGTGCGGGTCGGTAAAGTTCAGAATCTTCCCGTTAGCACTGGAAGGCCCAGCTTTAGAGTGGGTTACAGAACTAAAGCCAAACACTATCTCATCATGGGATCAATTAGCCAGAGTATTCTCCGCTCGGTTCACAGCATCAAGAGTGAAACCAAAATCACACGCGGTACTCAAAGCGATCAGGAAAGGGGAGAACGAGACGCTCCGCGAATATATAGAACGCTTTAATGAAGAAGCCGCCAATATAAGAGGATTGGATGATCACATCAGGCTGTGGTTCTTGCGAGACGGTCTTAAGACCGGTAGCTTGTTCGAAATTGAAGTCGTCGTAAACGAACCCCCAGACTTGGCCGCATTCCTCCGCCGATCACAAAGGTTATTGAATTACGAAGAGAGGGCGATGGCCACACGAGCAGTCGCAAGGGGGACTACTGAGAGATCCCAAGAGGAGCGAACGTCATGAAAAAGAATAAAATTGTAATAAACGGGCGGGACACTCTTTTTCCCACAGGGTTTTTTATCGAGCACCGCCCGTCCGTCAGTAATAAGACAAGGCATTTTTCATTATTTTAAGATAAAGTTTATTTCCTTGTTCTTAAATTCATTTGAACCCCCTGGAACGAGATCCGGTAAACAGCTCTAGAGGACGAGCTACGATTGAGCCCCGTATGAGCCTATGGGGCGAGGTGAGCCTGCGCCGCGACTCAGTAAACCACCCAGGGTGATCCATGCACAGAGAGCGGGCTACAATTGAGCCCCGCATGAACCTATGGGGCGAGGTGAGCCTGAGCCGCGACTCAGTAGACCACCCAGGGCGATCCATGCACAGAGAGCGGGAAACGATTGAACCCCGCATGAGCCTATGGGGCGAGGTGAGCCTGAGCCGCAACTCAGTAGACCACCCAGGGCGATCAATGCACAGAGAGCAGGATACGATTGAACCCCGCCTGAGCCTATGGGGCGAGGTGAGCCTGAGCCGCGACTCAGTAGACCACCCAGGGCGATCCATGCACAGAGAGCGGGCTACGATTGAGCCCCGCATGAGCCTATGGGGCGAGGTGAGCCTGAGCCGCGACTTAGTAGACCACCCAGGGCAATCCATGCACAGAGAGCGGGATACGATTTAACCCCGCATGAGCCTATGGGGCGAGGTGAGCCTGAGCCGCAACTCAGTAGACCACCCAGGGCGATCCATGCATGCACAGAGAGCGGGCTACGATTGAGCCCCGCATGAGCCTATGGGGCGAGGTGAGTCTGAGCCGCGACTGAGTAAACCACCCAGGGCGATACATGCACAGAGAGCGAGCTACGATTGAGCCCTGCTTGAGCCTATGGGGCGAGGTGAGCCTGAGCCGCGACTCAGTAGACCACCCAGTAGGTCGAGCATGCTTGGACGAACTAAGCTACCCGTTGAAGGCCGTTCCACTGGGGGCAGGTGACCGCGCAACGGCTAGGCCGCTCCACTGGGGGAAAACGTTCTCAAGCCTGAACCCGCTCCTCTGGACGGCTTCGGCTTGGGGGGCAACTGTTCTGGACTGGGCCGAAGCCCAATCCGACGCAAGGCCAACCAAAATCGGCCCAATAGTAAGACAGAAAGGAATGACCTAAATCCACTAAGATCAACGGCTCAGATCAACCCTTGCTGCATCTCGCATGATCAACGGTCGAGATCGACCACGATGATCCAATGGCCAGCGCTGTCCCTCTAACTCTATATAAAGAGGCATTGTTCCCACTAAGAAGGTTAAGTAATTTTTACCCATATTGTTGCTCTGCTCGCACTCTTATTCCACTGACTTGAGCATCGGAGTGTCATTGCAGGTACCACCACCCGGGCAGGACTCTGAGCACGACCAGACATCGCTCATCCAATCAATTCATACATTCGGACTTAAGACTCGACTTCTCTTGCCCGCTCCAAGGTCGAGTACCTCAGTTCAAATATAATTATAAAATTTTTGTTTACCTATAACATTAGTTTAATTAAAAGATATAAACAAGAATAATAATAAAATAATTTGAGAATCGTATAGTCATATAATAATTAGTGCTAAACAAATTGCACCGATGAAAATATATATATATATATATATATATATATATATATATATATATATATATATATATATATATATAATTATCGAGCGGATTCATGAACCCACGAGTTGAACTATATCCGACTTAAGTTTAGGTCATTTATTTAATTTAATAAGCTCATTTTTCGGCTGAAGTTCACGGAGCTATTTATCTTGCCCATGTTTCAACAAGCTCAATTTTCATGGAAGTGTAATACGCAGTCGTTTCTATGCGATCAAAAGAACTTCATTTCCCATAACCGCAAATCACGCTCAAAATCAAGGGAATCTCACCAAGACGACAATTTCCCAAATCGCTTCAACTAAATTGACAACGTGTTTCATCTTCATTGGCCAAATTTCATGACATTTCAACAACTGACTTTAAAAAAGCACTCCTCAGAAGCGCTTTCTGCTACCGTTTCCTTTTCCTCTTTTCCGCTTTCACCTCTTCAATTACAGTATCGTGGACCCGATTCCCTAACCCGCCATCCTTTTATCGACTGAGTTCGTGACTCGGCCCCGCTACACCATCATCATCTCTTCTCCTTTTCATCCTCGGTACTGCCATAAATCTCTGAAATGGATTCGTTAAAAAAGTCTAACCTCAAACCTTCATATAAGTTCTCTGTCTGCTTCGCACTCTGTGGCCAGCGATGGCGGAGTCATTGGAAACCGGGTCGGGTGGGATAAGAAAGGTTGGTCCGAGAGCTGAAATTGATACGTCGTTACCTTTTGAGTCTGTTAAGGAAGCGGTTACCCGTTTTGGAGGAAGTGGACCTTGGATTCCCCTTTACAAGCTTGGTGAAGCTTATGTAAGTTTTCTTTCACCTCGCATTCTAAAGATATGTTTTCTAATACTATAGTGATTTTTACTTGTATATTATTTACACATGAAAACTCTTATAGTTAGATACAAAAGGATGAAATGAAAATCAAGTTTTTTTAACTAAATAGTCTAACAGAGTGATCAAATGCTGAGCTTCTGAGAACTGAATTTGAACACAGCTGCAAGATGATGAGAAGCATATAGGATGCAAAAAAATGTTTTATTTATTTATTTATTTATTTATTTCATTGAAGGAATTTGGTTGCTTTAGTGAAATAATGGAACTGTTTTATTTATTTATCTCTTATATAATGTGAGGCTGTGAGCACTTTGTCCTTGCTGAGTCTAAGCATCACTGACAATGAAATTTTATTTCATGAGCTTTGATATTTCTTTATACATTTCTCTGGCTTAGTTTTGATTTGTTGATTTTGCAACTGTAATTGTTAGGGTAAAAAGCTTCATAAACTTTTTAGGATAAGCACTTACATATAAGCACCTATTTCTACAATCAAATATAAAAATATAGTCAAACTGTTATCATATAAGCTATAGGCTCTTAACCTAAAAACAACTTATTGACGCGTCATGAGTTGCTTCCATAAACTATCCGGAACACTCAGAGTGGTATTTATGCCAGTAGATAAGTCCAACTAAGTTGTCCATGAGCCAATCTAAATGCAGCCAAATTTTTACGTGCTTGATATCTCAAACTGTATTGGAGGGTAGTAGACTACATATAATGTTATGATTCAAATAACCTTTTAGAAGTTGTTAGCTCTGGTTGGTGGGTCATGTTAGTATAACAGTAGTATACTACCCTCATCAGTTATTACAAAAGTACCAACATAATTGGCTGAGTTCATCATTTACCTCATTCAATGAATCTAGCCTCTCTCTATAGTCTATTCTCTCTCCCTCTCTCATGGTAGACATGTCATGAATTTTTTCTATAAGCTCTCTCAAACACTCTGACTAATACTTATGCTGGTAGGTAAACTCAAATAAGTTGTTCATAGGCTAATCCAGAAGCATCCTAATTTTCTGACTTGCTTGCTACCTTAGACTGCATTGCATTGCAGGGTAAAATGTTATGATTCAAAATTACCTTTGAGTAGTAGTATGCTAGTTGCGGGTCTTGATGCGATAAAACAGTATTATACTTAGTCCCCTTGTGGATTATTTACAAAATAAGTACTGACTCAATTGGCCTAGTTTTTAACTATGAAGTTAAATCCATTTTCATTTGTCCTTGGAAATGGACAACCTTGTGAATTTCACCTACTCTACAGTCTATGCATTCTGTCTAAGTCTAACATAACAGTTATTTGCTCTATTTTTTTTTTTTGTAATTTACTCTCTGATGTTGAAGATTGTTATTAGCAGAATAGTATTGAAGACTTCGACATAAAGAAAATAGAGGAACAAGCAGCAAAGTTGGAGAAGGATTTGATAATGAAAGAACTTGAAACACTTGATGTGCTTGAAGAACTGGGATCTTCCAAAACGATTCTGGAGAAATTAAAGCAGCAACTACAATCTGAAGCATCAAAATGTTTTGCAACTCAATATGTGAATTTGGGTGAAAAGGTTGGAGATCCTGTTGAAAAGTTTGTAAATATTGTCAACAATCAAGAGCAGATTTTGCAAAGTCCAAGACCAGGCTCTACTTCACTGCCTGATACATTCTTAATGGAGTTAAAGCAAGCTAAAACGAACCTTGGTCAAACTATAAATGATCTCGGGGCGATACAATCTTCTGTTGAAACCTTAAATAAGAAGATGAAGAAGGAGAGAATTTTTCTGGAGAGGACACGCGAAAATCTAGCATCAAAGTTTGCTGCCATATCTGCTCAAAATGAGGCTAACAAAGAATCGAGGTCAAAGCCACCAGCAGCTCCTGTAGAAACGGATTTTACTTTCCAAATCCCCAAACATGTTGCGAGTAGTTTGAAATTTAATGGTGGTGAGTACAATGGAATGGTTGAACCAAGAAGCTCTGAGGTTTCAAAACAAGGGCCTGAGTATGTAGAGAATGGATTTAGTATTAAGACTGCTGAGATGAGATTGTTTGCTGCTAAAAAGATGGAAGAAGCCGCAATGGCAGCAGAAGCCGTTGCTCTTGCCGAAATCAAGGCTCTATCTAATGCTAATATACCATCAGGATTTCGTATCCCAGAACATCAGAAAGTAACTTTTACATTAGGGGAACACTCTCCTTTAAATCCAAAATTTGAAATACCTGAAGAGTATATCTTGAAAAGGGTAGTGGATTCCAAGTTTCAATTTGATGAAGTAAGTGCTTCTAAACTGAGTATTTTGAAAAAACTGGAAGAAGCAACAGAAGAAGTTCTACGCAGCAAACAAGTCTTGACAGAAGCTTTAAACAGTATTGAAACTGCAAACAGAAAGCAACGTGCTGCTGAAGAGGCACTAAGGAAATGGATTCCTGAAAATGATCTAAAGGGTAGGGCAGTGCGTAGCACTATGAAGCGCAACAAGTTCAATCAAAGTGGAAATTATGAAAAGCTGAAGCCTTCCATGAGAACCTCAGTTTCAATGAGAGATTTACTCAGCAGAAAGCAGGTCCCTGAAGAATATAGCTCAACAAAAGAGATGGCAAATCACACTGAAACAAAGGTTGCATTGAGTGAAATGCTTAGAGCAATGAGGGATGATCAAACTGTTCCAACAAATAATGATATTAATGGAAGTGATCAAAAGCAGTTCGTAACACAGAGGAAGAAGTTTGGATTCATACATATATCACTCCCCTTGAGAAAGAGAAATAATAAAAAGGAGTGAATTTAATCCTAATGTTATGCATGGATGGATGGATAGCCACAGCTCATGCATCAATATCTTGGTATTCTTTATTGGTTCTTATGTTATGCCATTGCCAGCTTTGTGGTTAGTCTGTGTAGAAGTTTGTATTGGTGTTTGAATTTGTAAGTTATGTTATTCCTAAATGATTGGCTAATTACATTACCTTACTAGCTTACCTATGATGGGGCTAGAAGATTCTATTGTAGTCGTTGTTTGTTAGAATGGAACCCCCCTTGTTTGATATTTGATTATAAATGGGAATCGTGACCGATCTATAGGTTTTAATCGATTTATTGGGAATTTCAACTTTCATATTGCTTTCTGTTTGTGGATCCTACGTTTCCATTTCACACGGTGTTTTAAAACTCGGATCGGTGACCGACTCGGTGAAGGTACCGGGTCACAGGGTCAAGGGTCGGACCGAGGGGTCGACAGTTGAACCACATGTCTCTATTTCTCGAATTTTCAAGGCCTATATAGTTTATAATATAAATTTTGTACCTGTAAAATTAATAACTATGTTTATTTTATATCTACTAAAATATAAAAATTAATATCTTAATTTATTAATATTTTTAAATTTATTCATACATAATATTAATCTATTTTAGATCATACAAATTAATATGCACTCAACAAATATGATGCTTGTTTTTGCTAATAATGCAATAATGGAAAAGAAAAAGATGAAAAAGAGAAAAAAAAATAGATTAAACGACGTCGTTTTGATAAAAAAAAATTAAATGCACAACTCGGCCGAGTCACGCCGGTTTTCACCGGTTTGCTGCATATCCGATCCATAATCCTGACCGGCTCGGTTACCCCCCGGTTTCCTGTTCGACTGGTCCGACCGGCCGGACCGAGCCAGTTTTTAAAACTATGATTTCACATGTTAAAGGTTGTTTTACTATAACCCGTCTGGGAGTTGAGAGGGGAGGGATTCGGAGAAAGTGGAGTAAAGGAAAAAACTACAGAATTATTTTACCTTAATTGAGAAAGTAATTTTTGAGACATTGATACGATAATGTTTATCAGTTTATGATTAATATATTTTTAATTTTAAGACTATTATAAATGGATTTCAATGATTTGAAGAATTCACCTAAGCCTTCCCAAACCCTCTAAAACCCTCGTCCAATACATTTTTTGAGTTCTTTCAAATTGGGAGGTTTGCTTTTATGACGAAAAATAAACTCTCTATTTAAGTTGATGGTACATCATTTCTTCCATCGTCTTTCACCTTTCCTATTTTTTTAAGTCCTTCATTTCTCTCCAAACTCCTAAATAGGCACTAAGAAAGTAGTTAATATATTTTTAAACTTCTAAAATGGCAAATAAATAGTAATAATAATAATAATAATAATAATAATAATAATAATAATAAATTTGACTAAAAGAATGAGGAAGTATTAAAATTTCTTGACTCACGATAATATAACTTTTGGGGTTATTTCCTTGTTTTCACTTTGTATGATATAATAGTGTTGATGTGGCTTAGTCAAAAAATAACGACACACGTAGGAAAATTAATGGGACACGTAAGACATAATGAACTAACTCAGCAGACAGCAGTAAAAGATAGCTCACTAACAGTAGAGTAGCAGATTGGGTAACGTGTCTCTTGTTGGGATGAAATTGAGCACCAAAATCTAATATCTATTTATCTATTTATACAAACAAACCTCCTATGAAATTACCAATTTGGATCTCTTATTAACAAGACACATATCTAATTTAAGGGTAAAAATGTCATTACACTCTTTTTTTTCTTTTTTTTTCTCTTTCTTCTTAAACTCTCTTTCTTACTTTTCACTTTTCTCTTACACTCTCTTTCTTCCTTTTTTCTCTTTCTTCTAACACTATCTTTTCTCCTTTTCACTTTTCTCTTACACTCTCTTTCTTCCTTTTTTTCTTTTTACTTTACTTTTAATTTTTCCATAAATAATTATTCTCTTTCTTTTATCACTTCACTTTAATTTTTTTAACTAAATTTCTAAATTTATACAAACATCACTCTATTCAAATTACCTATAAATATGTAAATGAGTCACACTAAAAAACAAAACAAAACTATCACCTTAAAATTTTAATTTTTCTCTCCGAAATCTGTTTACACTGTTATTGATAATCTACTAATACCTCTTATTGATAATCTACTACCTATCTTTTAATATCTATTATAATCAACTAAAGAAATCAATTGAAACAACGAGATAACTGCAATGATATATAAAAATCACGGGATAACTGCACTGATATACAAAAAAACACAAGATTAATATTTGTCATTGATAATTAATATTTTTGAAGACTACCATAAACCTACTATCTAAAAACAATAATATTTAAAGACTATTTAAACTACTGATTAATATTTAAAACAGATATTTCTTATTGATAATCTACTATCTCTCATTTACTATCTACTACAATATACTAATCAACTAAAATAATCAATTGAAATTACGAAATTACTGCATTGATATATAAAAAAACACGGGATAACTCCACTGATATATGAAAAAAAAAACACGAGATTAATATTTGTCACTGATAATTAAATTTTTTGAAGACTACTACTACAAACCTACTATCTAAAAAATAAGAAGACTTAATGACTATGTAAATTAGTAATTAATATTTAAAACAAATATTTCTTATTGATAATCTAATATCTAACTTTTACTATCTACTATAATCTACTAATCAACTAAAATAATCAATTGAAACTACGAGATAACTGCACTGATATATAAAAAACATGGGATAACTGCAGTGATATATAAAAAACACGAGATTAATATTTATCATTGATAATTATAATTTTTGAAAACTACAATAAATCTACTATCTAAAAAAACAAGAAGGCTTAATGACTATTTAAACTGATTAATATTTAAAACTCACGTGACAATATTTGTCACTAATACCTAATTAAAATACGAGATTAATATTTACCATTGATATTTATAATTTTTTTTGACAATTTATAATTAATATTTACCATTGATAATTATAATTTTGGAAAACTACTATAAAACTACTATCTAAAAAAACACGTGATAACTGCAATAATCTACTATAATCTACTAATCAACTCAAATAATCTAATATAAAAATACGGGATAACTGCAATAATCTACTAATCAACTCAAATAATCAATTGAAACTATGAGATAACTGCAATGATATATAAAAACACGGGATAACTACACAAATATATAAAAAGACAAATGATTAATATTTGTCATTGATAATTAAATTTTTGGAAGACTACTATAAACCTACTATCTAAAAAACAATAATATTTAATGACTATTTAAACTACTGATTAATATTTAAAATAAATATTTCTTATTGATAATCTACTATCTCTTTTACTATTTACTATAATCTATTAATCAACTAAAATAATTAATTGAAACTACGAGATAACTGCACTGATATATAAAAAAACACGAGATTAATATTTGTCATTGATAATTAATTTTTTTGAAACCTACTACTACAAACCTACTATCTAAAAAATAAGCAGGCTTAATGACTATTTAAATTACTAATTAGTATTTAAAACAATTATTTCTTATTGATAATCTACCATCTAACAAATTTACTATCTACTATAATCTACTATCAACTAAAATAATCAATTGAAACTACTAGATAATTGCACAGATATATAAAAAACACGGGATAACTGCAGTGATATATAAAAAAACACGGGATTAATATTTGCCATTGATAATTATAGTTTTTGAAAACTACTATCTAAAAAAACAAGAAGGCTTAATGACTATTTAAACTGATTAATATTTAAAACACACACGACAAATATTTGTCACTAATACCTAAAAAAGGACAAATAATTGTTACTGATATATAAAAAAAAAACACGGGATAAATATTTGTTATTGATAATCTACTATCTATCTTTTCCTATCTACAATAATCTACTAATCAACTCAAATAATCAATTGAAACTATGAGATAACTGCACTGATACATAAAAAAACACTGGACAACTGCACTGATATATAAAAAAATACGGGGATAATTGCAATGATATATATAAAAACACGAGATAGTTGCACTGATATATAAAAAAACATGGGATAACAACATTGATATATAAAAAAACACTGCACTGATATATAAAAACACACGGGATAAATGCACATATTGTTTTTAAATGATACTTTTACATTTTTAGTTTTAATATTTATCAATTTTTTATTTGAAACTCCTTTTTTATCTACTTTAAATTTTTCTTTATTTTCACGGGGTAATGTTTAGACTATTTAAATACTGTCTAAATTCATTCCTAAAAAGAACACGACAGCACCTGTCCGTATGCAAGTCATCATCTATATTTTACAATTGATTTTAGATTAATGAGATTTCAAACTAACGTTTCTATTTGAGGTAATCGTATGACGTAACGCGATCGGCCCGTGCGAATGCACGGGTATAGTACTAGTTTTTATTAGGAAACAAATTGAATATTGACTCTAACATTAAATAATTGAATATTTTGTAGTTTTTTTTAACAGGTGCATAGTTTTCATTGGCTTTGTCGTTGATTAATCTACGCCAGAGAACCTGACCAGCCACGAGTACCCTGCTTTGCCACGAAAGTTGTCCACTTTGAAATATTTAGTCCAAAATATCCGGGGCTTTTTTTTTACCCCCCCACCCCCACCCCTATAACCCATTTTATCCCCAAAATCCCCTAACTTTTTTTACCAAATTTTAAATTGAAACTGTTTTTTTTTAATTTTCGGAAACACCTCAAAAGAGGATGATTCCGGAAGCCATTTCCGAAAAAATTCATCAATATGGCTTCCGGAATCATCTTCTTTTGAGGTGTTTCAGGAAAAATTCATCAAAATGGCTTTTGAAAACACTTCAAAAGAGGATGATTTTGAAAACCATTTCTGGAAAAATTCATCAAAATGGCTTCTGGAATCATTTTCTTTTGAGGTGTTTCCGGAAAAATTCATCAAAATTATTGAATATGTTAGTAATTCAATTGCTCTTAGTATTGTTAGGTGTCACTAGTAAAACACCCAATGGGCCAATATGTGGCCCAGTCGAAATATAGTCCCAATATGGGGCGCTGCATCTTTGTATATATAGACACCTTTCGACACCTTGTAAACAACACTCTTTCGATACAGTTTTGAATTACTGTTTAATTGCCTTGCCCAGTTTTTCCCTCTATTTTCTGCGTTCACTATTCTTTTCCTTCTCCCTGCGCAACTCTCCTCCAACAAATTGGTATAACAGAGCTATAAAGATCCTTCAAGATTCATCATGGCGATGCGAGACAACAGTGGCGGAGGAATTCCGACGAACCTCCCTGTCTTTAATGGAAAAGATTATGACCGATGGTGTGCGCAGATGAAAGTCTTGTTTCGTTTTCAAGATGTACTTGAAATCGTGAATGATGGTGTTCCACCATTGGCAGCAAACGCCACTGAAGCGGTGAGGAACAACCACCATGCACTGAGAAAGAAAGATGGAAAAGGGCTGTTTTTGATTCATCAAAGTGTTGATTAAAACATTCTGAACCTGATCATTGATTGTGATTCAGCAAAAGAAGCATGGGATATCCTCAAGAATGCATATGGAGGTGCGGATAGACTGAAGAAGATACGCATGCAGTCTCTCAGGAAGCAATACGAGGCATTGAGGATGAAAGATGGAGAATCAATTGGTGAATTCATTACGAGGTTAGTAGCTCTAACTAATCAAATGAAAGGCAATGGTAAGACTGTATCTGAAACAAGTAAAGTAGAAAAAGTGTTTAGATCCTTAACTCCAGAATTCAACTATGTTGTAACTGCCATCGAAGAATCCAAGAACATAGATGAAATGAAGTTAGATGAACTTCAAGGCTCCTTAGAGGCTCATGAATTGAGGATTAGGCAGAGAAGTTCAGAGAAAGCGACTGAATAAGCCTTACTATCACACTCCTCTAAGAAAAATTGGAAGGCAGGCAACAAGAAAGAAAAAGGAAAATGGAAGGGTAAAGAAAAGGGATCTGATAGCAAGAAAGAAGAACAAGGAAGTTTCGACAAGAAGGAGCAAGATCTGCCGAAGGTGCAATGCTATAACTGTCAGCAATTTTGGCATTATAGGAACAAATGTAAGAACAAGAAGGTTCCTAGGAATAAAGATGCTGAAGCCAAATTTGCAAGTGATGGAGGCACAGACTCTGATTCTGACTCAGAAGGATTAATGCTAATGGCAGTCATAGATGATGAGATTGAAGAAGACACTCATCTCAATGTAACAGTTGCTGAAAGTAGTGAGCAAAACAGTGGGAACACTAGTGAAAGTGGAAACACTTGTGATGCTCAAAATACTTGTGCAATGTGTGGGGGGCAGGGCAGTGGTGACACTGGTGATGCCCCCAACATGGCCAGCAACAATGATGAAGAATTATCCTTCATGACAGCTACTGACATAGAATTGTTGTTGCTGAAGGCAGACACAAATGAGATCGAAGAAAAATATGTCGAATGGTATCTCGACACAGGATGCTCAAACCACATGTGCTGCCATAAGGATTGGTTTGTCGAAATGAAGCAAATAAGTAAAAGAATCAGATTTGCAGACAACAGAAGAGTCACTACAGAAGGAATTGGTACCATAAAGTTTCTGTCGGAAGATGGAAAGTGGTGCTACATTCAGGAAGTGTTCTATGTACCAAAGATGAAGAGCAATCTACTAAGTCTTGGGCAGATGATTGAGAAGAAATTCTCTGTCGAAATGGATGATAACAGTCCCAGCTTGTTTGATTTAAACAAGAGGCTGATCCTAAAAGTGGCAATGCAAAGTAACAGAACATTCAAGGTCGAATTACAAGTATTCGAACAGCAATGCCTCACAACCACTGTCGATGATGAGAACTGGAAGTGACATAGAAGATTTGGCCACCAAAACTTCAAGAGCTTGAGACAACTACATGAGAAGAAGATGGTCCATGGGTTGCCAGCAGCAAAGATGCTTGGTGAAGTATGTGATAGTTGCTGCAAGTCGAAGCAACCAAGAAACTCCTTCAAATCAGAGGTGCCAGGCAGAGCAAAGAAGAAGTTAGAGGTGATATTCTCTGATGTTTGTGGTCCCTTTGAGGTCAGTTCATTAGGAGGGAACAATTACTTTGTCACCTTCATTGATGAGTACACCAGAATGACATGGGTGTACCTGATCAATAAGAAGAGTGAAGTACTTGGAGCATTCAGAAACTTCAAGGTGATGATTGAAAAGCAAGATGGAGGTGGTGAGTACAATTCACATGAATTTGCAAAATTATGTGAAAATGAAGGCATAGTACATGAAGTCACTTCACCGTACACACCTCAGCATAATGGAACAGCTGAGAGGAAAAATAGGACCATCCTCGACATGGTGAGAAGTATGATGAAGGAAAAGAAGCTACCTCACAATTTATGGGGAGAACTAGTAGCCACAGCAGTATACATTCTGAACAAGTGTCCCACAAAGATATTGATTGGGAAGACACCTGAAGAAGTTTGGCTAGGAAGAAAGCCAAGTGTTAAGCATCTCAGAATAATTGACTCATTATGTTACAGACATGTCCCTGAGCAACTAAGGAAGAAACTGGATGATAGAGCACAACAAATGATCCTTGTTTGTTATCATTCGACAGGAGCATACAAACTGTATGACCCTGTGCAGAAGAAAATAGTGAAGAGCAGAGATGTCATAGTAGATGAGTCGAAAAAGTGGAACTGGGATACTCAGAATGAAGAAGGCTGTGAAAGAACTACAGTACTAGACTTTGATGAAGTTCAGGATCTAGAGGATCAGAATGTAGCTATTGAAACTGCAGAACATGTTACTATCGAACCTATCAGAAGGTCACAGAGGGAAAGGAAGAAATCAGTAAGGCTAGAAGGATTCGACACATTTCCAGATTCTGCTATTACAGCAGAAGGAGACCTGAATCACTTTGCACTAATAGCTGAAGCAGAACCAGTGAGCTTGGAGCAAGATCTTGATCACAAACAATGAAAGGAAGCTATGATTGATGAGCTGAAGTTAATAGAGAAAAATGGCACATGGAAGTTAGTCGAACTTCCAAAGCAATTTGTGAAGACAAGCAAGGGAATATTTCTGCATCAGTCGAAATATGCAGCAGATATCCTGAACAGATTCGACATGACCAATTGTAAGTCAGTTTCGACGCCAACTGACATAAGCAGCAAGCTGTCGAAAGATGATACAGAGAGTGAAGTAGATGCCACCCCCTACATACAGATTGTTGGTTCCCTTATAGTGCTTAGGTACATAAAGGGAACACAAAGTCAGGGTATTCTATTCCTTAGTAAAACTGAGTCGAATGCTACCGCTGAAGTGTTTGGTTACACTGATTTCGACTGGAGTGGAGACAAGAGTGATCGAAAGAGCACAAGTGGCTATGTCTCCATGTATGGAACAACACCCATCTCATGGTGCTCGAAGAAGCAAAGCATAGTAGCTTTATCCTCCTGCGAAGCAGAGTATGTGGCTGCTTCATTTGCAGCATGTCAAACATCATGGCTAAGTATGTTATTGGCTGAAACTGGCCTGCACAAAATTACAGCAATGAAGTTGCTGATCGACAACAAGTCTGCGATAGATCTGGCCAAGAATCCTGTCGCCCATGGTAGGTCGAAGCATATAGAGACCAGATACCACTTCCTGCGTGATCAAGTCAACAATGAGAAGCTGAACCTGCAATATTGCTGCTCAGAACTTCAAGTAGCTGATGCAATGACCAAGCCATTGCAAAAGGGAAGATTTGAAGAACTCAGAACAATGCTTGGGATGATGTCACTTAGCAATGTGAATTAAGAGGGAATATTGAATATGTTTGTAATTCAATTGCTCTTAGTATTGTTAGGTGTCACTAGTAAAACACCCAATGTGCCAATATATGTGGCCCAGTCGAAATATAGGCCCAATATGGATATTGGCGCTGCATCTTTGTATATATAGACACCTTTCGACACCTTGTAAACAACACTCTTTCGATACAGTTTTGAATTACTATTTAATTGTCTTGCCCAGTTTTTCCCTCTATTTTCTGCGTTCTCTATTCTTTTCCTTCTCCCTGCGCAACTCTCCTCCAACAAAAATGGCTTTCCAGAAATACCTCAAAAAAAGGTATTTTCGAAAAGTGGGGGATAAAATGGTTAATTTGGTCAAATTGGGAGGTACAAAGTCTCTCTAAGAGGGGGAGTAAAAAAAAGCCAAATATATATGCCCCATCATGTTTTGCCCCTAAATTAGCGAGCACAAAGTGTTTTGCCCCCTTAAATTTGGGTTACCGCGGGAAAAGTTAGTACACTTTTTCTACATTCCAATTTTTTTTCTTCAAAAAACCAATTTTTTTCTCGATGAAAAGCAAATTTAGAAGCCGGAAACGATGATCACCAACTGAAGTGCAAAAGTTATAGAAGTAAAACCCAAAAACCATTCCACTCAACATTGCATTACATGCAGTAAAGCTCTCTCTAATGGCAACCGGACCGAGATTTAGGAAGAGGTTATGCGCCATTCGTCGTGCTCCCGATGGAAGCGCCTTTCAGAAATGGTATTACTATCACATTTCTGAAATTACTACTATTTCCACCCCCCCCCCCCCTTTTTTAATTTCCTTCTGTGTCGTTTCATATTCTTTAGTCACTTCTTCGCCCCTTTTCACGTTTCTTGATTCAACTGTTTTTTTTTACAAGAACTGTTTTTTTGTGCTTATATATGTTTGTATTTGATTGTGTGTAGTGACGCATGTGGAGTGTTGATAGCTGTTGCTTTGGCTGATATGCACTATTGTGATACAAAGATGGAAGTCAAAAGGTTTAAGGGAACAAATGGCATGAGAAGTCTCCCTCCAAAAAACAATCAACAATTCAGGAATCAACCCATTTCACCTTACCGTCTTTTTATGTAACTTTCTTAGTTTCTAACTCTTAACTCTTGTTTCTTTATTTAATTTCTTTAACCCCGTGTTGTTTGGTTAGTAAAGTACTGATAAAGATTGAATCTTTCTTAGTGTTACTTTACTTAATAATGATATATGCATGTATTCAATGTTTCAAAAATTAGGCACGTTACTGAGATCTTGTCGCGGTATCATGGGTTTTGATTGATGATTCAAAAATCGAACTGGACATTGAATTGGTGAGACCTTCATATCATGATTCAATTGGGATGAAATCACGAATGGTTTAACCGGTTGAACCCTTCAGTTTATTCAGTTTTTAAAACATTGGTTTTGATATCGTTTCGACTACAATTGAGGTCTCATTAGCTGCATCGACTGTGATTCTCTTCAATATCAAGAATTGTGATTCTACATTTGACCTATGGAGTGTTGTATTTTGCATTATTTCTTATAAATTTCTTTTAAAGATTTTTATTATGATATTTGAGATGTAATTTGGTTTCCTCTCTGTATTCACAATTGAATGGATGTGAGATGTAATTTTTATTATGTTATATTGATTAGCTTTCTTTTTCAGGGAAAGCTTCATGATGGGTCGTGAGATGGAAAATCATATTGAAATTGATAGGATGGGGTTTGAACAATGGAAAAACATGTCCAAGGAGGTAAAAAAATTGCCCCATTTTGATTACTTTAATGAGAAATTTGACTTCCCTTTGGAGCATAATTTCCCTTTTTTCTGTAGGAGAAGCAACCATATGTTTCTCATGCTAAAGGATTGGACTGTAAACACCGTGAAGTTTTGAATCAGGAAGCTAATGAGATCATAAGGGTAACTAACTGGAAAATGGAAATGTTGAGCTTTTTTAGTATATGTCAATATAGAAATTATTCATTGAAGTTTCAAAGTTGTTATTATATATGGACAGTTTCAAAGTTAATGTTCTGTGGTTTGACTATTTATGAGATAAAAAAATTTAACGCCGTTGCCGGGGATCGAACCCGGGTCACCCGCGTGACAGGCGGGAATACTTACCACTATACTACAACGACCTTGTTGATAAGAACTACAATTGTTAACTATTTATTATTCATGTTCTTATTATACCTACTATAGTTTTTTTATTAATCCAGTCAAAATATGTAAATGTATTATTCGGTGGCATATTTTACCTACTTTATAAAGGGGATACATGTATGAACTCCACAAAATGCTGAAAAATTAAATAAATATCTGCACTTGATAGGTGGATGATGGAGCTGATTCAGCAATGGTTGGGAAGGTCAATAAGGTTTGCCTACTAATCTTAATGGATATTCCAAATTTTGCTGTCTGGTTAAGTAGTTAGTTACTTTTACACAAACATAATTTTCAATTATGACTTGTTTGAATGATTTGCAGTCTCAATTGATCTATATAGAATCTTCAGAGGAATCAGATAAAGAAAATTCTGATGGTATATATATCTATCTCTCATCTCGGGTCTGAATGCTTTTTTCTTTTTTCTTTTTTCAATTTCAAATTATCATATTTATAAGAAAACATTCCTCATGCAGTGGAGATTCATTTCCTAGGCCTCACCTCATTATTAACTTTGAAATTTGGATATTGGAATCATGGACAATAAAGAGGATGCTTAGTAAACCTCATGTCTAAATTCTCTTGCTCCCACTTTTTTATTGAATGTTGTGTTTAATGGGACCATCATATAAGCAATGATGGAAACTTTAGTTGCTTGGATTTTCTAAGAGGCTAGTGATTTGGTGTTGTACAGGAAACATGGTGGTCTGGAATGTGTAGTTTTGTCTAACTCGCATCATGGAGCTTGAAGAGTACAGTTTTGGGTTTTTTTGCTGACTTTGCAATTTAAGATAGATAGAGAGGATGCTCATTAGATCAGTTCATATTTTTGGAGTGTTGTGTAAATTTTGCAGTATGTAATTAATACAAATCTTTGATGGAACAATTCTTTGATGGAATCCTGTCAAGTGCCTCATTAGCCCATTGTAGGTTTTTTTATAGGTAAATGTTAGTGGTCAGTAATTAGTTAGGAGAGGGAGAAATGTTAGTATCATTTTATAAATTTAATTGTGTATTTGGTCAACTTGATATTGATAGAATTATGGAGATCTTGTCAGTTATGATTTGAAGAGAATCTCAAATGCAGTTCAGTTTGGTTTGCTAACCATTACTGTTGGAAATTCAAGTGTGAGTGGTTATAAGTCCCACATCGGCTATGAATGACATATAAGAGAGGGGACCCATATACTTAACACCTTAAGGTTTTGGGTGGAGATGTTTATTGGCTAGCTCGTTGTTGCTCCCGGTGCTCCCCCGGACTCCCCAACAAGGGGTCCACTCTCTTATTGGAGGTCATATGAAACGAACAACCTGTATCACAATACCGCTTCTTGAAGTTATATGATGACCAAAGCCAGAGTCCAAAATCCATATTTCCTCATTTGTGGAATTTGACCCAATGACTTCTTCCGCAATCAAAACGTCTCCTTCATAGTACTCGGAAGCAATTGAGACGCTTCCTTCATCATTCGTGGAATCGCCCTTTTTCTTGGATTTCCATTTTGGACAATCCTTCTTCTAATGACCCTCTTTCTTACAAATGTAGCACTTGTTGTCCTTCTTACCTTTTTCTTTATCTCATTTCTTGTTCTTCTTATTCTTGCATTTCTTTTCAAAATTCCCTTTCACAAATAGACCTTTATTCTGTTCTTCCTTAGTCTTGAATCTCCTCTTAAGGTCCTTTGATATTAGTGCGGATTGCATATCATCAACGGTTAATGTTTTCTTACCATAAAGTAGAGCATCGGTGAGATGTTCATACGTTTTAGGTAAAGAATTTACAAGTAAGATAGCCTTATCCTCATCATCAATCTTGACATCAATATTTTTGAGGTCAAGAATGACTTTGTTGAATTCGTCAATGTGCTCTTCCACGGACTTTCCCGGTTGCATCTTGAAGGTGTAAATCCTTTGTTTCAAATACAAACGGTTGGCAATTGATTTTACCATGTACAAGTCTTCCAATTTCTTCCAAATAGCTGCTGCAATGGTTTCTTTTACCACTTCCCGGAGAGGCTTGTCACCAAGACTCAAGATTAGCGAACCATGTGCCCTCTCTAAAGCCTCCGCCTTTTCTTCCGCGGACATCTTTGCCGGCAAGTCCCTTTCTCCAAGTAGCGCACCCGCGAGACCTTGTTGGCCTAGCATTGCTTTCATCTTTACACGCCATAACCCGAAGTCGTTCTTCCCATTGAACTTCTCGACTTCGTACTTTGTTGAAACCATCGTTTTTTGATCGCAATCTTACCAAAGCTCTTGATACCAATTGTTGGGGAGTCCGGGGGAGCACCGGGGGCAACAACGAGCTAGCCAATAAACCGGACCCCCAAGAGACCTGGACACCACATCTCCACCCAAAACCTTAAGGTTTTGGGTTGAGATGTGGCGTCCAAGTCTCTTGGGGGTCCGGTTCATTAGCTAGCTCGTTGTTGCTCCCGGTGCTCCCCCGGACTCCCCAACAAGTGGTATCAGAGCCATGGTTCGACTTGGTGGGGGAGAGCGGGTAGTGGATCCTGGTTTGGATCAAGTATAGTGATGCGGGTGACTCAAACTTGGGGGGAGATGTTGGAAATTCAAGTGTGAGTGGTTATAAGTCCCACATCGGCTATGAATAAGCTATATGAATGACATATAAGAGAGGGGACCCATATACTTAACACCTTAGATTAGTAGTATGCCAGTTGGCGGGTCTTGATGCGGTATAGTATAACGGTCCTATACTTAGTTCCTTGTGGGTTATTACAAAATAAGTACCGACACAATTGGCCTAGTTTTTACTATGAAGATAAATCCATTTTTCATTTGTCCTTGGAAATGGACAACCTTGTGATTTTCACCTACTCTACTCTCCATGCATGCTTAGAGCAATGAGGGAAAGTAACACTGAAACAAAGGTTGCATTGAGTGAAATGCTTAGAGCAATGAGGGAAGATCAAACTGTTCCAACAAATAATGAGATTAATGGAAGTGATCAAAAGCAGTTCATAATGATAACACAGAGTAAGAAGTTTGGATTCATTCATATATCACTCCCCTTGAGAAAGAGAAATAATAAAAAGGAGTGAATTTAATGCTAATGTATTCATCAATATCTTGGCATTCTTTGTTGGTTCTTATGTCATGCCAGCTTTGTAAGTTATGTTATGTTATTCCTAAATGATTGTCTAATTACATTACCTTACTAGCTTACCTATGATGGGGCTAGAAGATTCTAGTGTGGGTTAGATTGGAACCCCCCGTGGGAATTTCTTGTTTGATATTTGATTATAAGTGGGAATCGTGACCGATCGATCTATATAACCCATGTTTTGAGGTTTTAATCGATTTATTGGGGGATTTCAACTTTCATATTGCGTTCTGTTTGTAGTTCCTCTTTTCCTTTTCGCATGTTAAAGGTTGTTTTACTATAACTAAGAAAATCATTTAAATTTGTTTTCGATAAAATTATCATTTTTGTCATTGATACACTATATTTCATTATTTTATTGCAAAATAGTAGTTAATGTATTCTTAAACTTCTTAAATGGCAAATAAATAGTAATAAAATTTGACTAAAAGAATAGACAATAAAAAAGAATGAGGAGGTATTAAAATTTCTTGACTCACGATAATATAATTTTTAGGGCATTGTGTGTTTGATTTTTGAGGGATATTTCGAAGTTTTCACTTTGTATGACATAATAGTGTTGACGTAGCTTAGTCAAAAAATAACGACACAAAGTGGAAAAACTATGGGACACATAGGACACATAAGAGACCAACTCAGCAGTAAAATGTAGCTCACTAATGGTAGAGTGACAGATGGGCTAACGTGCCCCTTGTTTGTAATTGTCGAGACTGAAATTGATATTAATTATTCTTGGGACCAAATTGAGCACCAAATATTTTATTAGGGAATGAACTGTATTGGAAGTTAGTCTCGACCAATGAAGTTTGGTCGAGATGCTACCAAGCTATGATGCTGAGATTGCTCTGTAGGGTGTTTCGACGAGGGGGTGGTACATGCACACACTCTAACACCCAATTCAACTTAGAAAAAGTGGGAAGCAGTAATAAATGAGTACATGATGCATTAATGAAGCATGTATTTATTGGGGAATGTGACCAATGATGCGGCTCGATTACTGACCATGAGAGGGGATTTAATCTCTACTGCCCATTCAGTCATATAAGGATTAACCTTGAGATCCAACAATTGTGGGGTCGCAATAATGGGCCTAGGTCGTTAGATTAGTTTGGGTCCGGTCTGAAACATTAAATAATTGAATATTCTATCTAGGGTTTTTTTTTGTACCCCCATCGACCCTGTAAAAAGACGCAATTGCCCTTCACAAAATTTAAAAATCCAGAACGTGTCCTGATTTCAATTTTTTTTTGGGAAATCGGATTTAGGTAAATCCGATTTCCACTAAAAATTTTAAAAAATTTAAATCGGATTTAGGTAAATCAGATTTCCACTAAAAATTTTAAAAAATTAAAATCGGATTAATTTAAGATGGGGTAGATCCGCTTTTAAAAATAACAAATCGGATTTACCTTAAGTGGGGGTAAATCCGATTTGTTATTTTTAAAAGCGGATCTACCCCATATAAGGTAAATCCGCTTTTAAACTAAAAACCAAGGTAATCAAAACCGGACCGGACCGGCCGGTTCGACCGGTTGAACCGGGAACCGGACCCCTGTCCGGTCCAGTTAGACCCCAGAACCGGATGGCCAAAGAACCGGTTGAAAAATCGGAAAACCGGTCAAGAACCGGCAAAACCGGCCAGAACCGGTCAAGAACCGGTCAAGAACCGGCCAGAAACCGGTTCTGAGAAATGACTTTTTTTTATTTTTTTTTATTTTTTTTTATTTTTTTTAACTGAAATAAAAAAATTTAAACTATTTTTTGTAAAACAAAATGAGTGTCAGGGCTCTATTTATATATTTTATATATTATGAAAGCCAAGAATCTCATTTATATTTTGCTGTGCACACTCTAGCTCTATTTATAGAGAAACACAGCTCATTCTTCTTATTTGCCATCCGATGTGGGACCAGATATTCACCTTTCAACAACATTAGCTTCATTGTTTGCAATTTTCTTACATGATGTGATCTTTTCTAAATAAAGCGACATTAGATTCTTTCTAAATAATGCATTAAAATATATATATTTTAAACATGTCAAACTTTGAGTTTTTTTATACCTACCAATTTTATGTGTAACTTTAACTAATGACTTGGATATTATATTGTTGAGCTTAAGTTAAGCATAATTTAATTGTTTGTGGTGTGAAATTTGGGGTATTATGATTTTTTATCCTTTATATATTGTAATAAAAATATTAAATAATATATTTAATTAATTCCGGTTGAACCCCCGGTTCAACCGGTTGAACCCAAGAACCCCTGAACCGCCACCTCTTCCGGTTCAATGTCCGGTCCGGTTTTGATTACCTTGCTAAAAATGGATTTACCTTATGTGGGGGTAAATCCGCTTTGTTAACCTAATTAATAAATAAATAATTCAGTTAAAATTTTAAATACAAATTTTGACCGTCTTTTGGTTCTGTTTAGTGTGTAGTTCGTTAACACGTGACAATATTGTACGTCGGGAGAATAATTTAGGCTAAAAAACCAGTTTTCGGGCAACCTACTCAAATTGTAATGAAACCACATTCTTTAAATTCGAAAAATATCAAGGATCAATACTCCTGAAGAAGTGACTTCTTTCAGGACAAGGGACCTCAAAATCGCAAATTCCATCGTTTACTATTTTTTATTAACTTTTTAATTTTTCATAATCTCCAAAAAATCTGAAAAAATTTGCATAACCTTATTTTGGTTTTATTAGATTTTTAGTAGTGTTTTTATAATTTTTGGATTAGTTTTGGCTGTTTAACGGATTTTTAGTAGCATTTTATAACCTTTTTTAAAAAATTAAATAAAAGACGATTTTTCTAATAACAAAATCGGATTTACCTTAGGTGGGATAAATCTGATTTTCTTTTTTTAGGGAAATCGGATTTACCTTAGGTGGGATAAATTCGATTTTCTCTTTTTTTAGGGAAATCGGATTTACCTTAGGTGGGATAAATCCGATTTTCTCTTTTTTTAGGGAAATCGGATTTATGTACCCACTAGGTAAATCCGATTTCCAAAATAACAAAGCGGATTTACCTTCATCTAAGGTAAATCCGCTTTGTTATTAGATGAAGGTAAATCCGCTTTGTTATTTTTGAAATCGGATTTACCTATTGGTTACCCCCATCTGAGGTAAATCCGACTTTAAAAATAACAAAGCGGATTTACCTTAGATGAAGGTAAATCCGGGCGAATTGCAAGTTGGGCAGGGGTATTTTTGGGTTTTAGCAATTTGATAGGGGTGGATGAAAAGTGATCGGGGTACAAAAAAGAAACCCTTCTATCTAACATAAATAATTTTTTTTGACAACGTCTAACATTAAATAATGAGATTATATTTTTTTTATTAGTAATAATGAGATTAATTTATATACATATACAGTGAATTGACTTTTACAACCACCACTAATCACAATTCATGAAGTGGTTGGGTATTAATTGACTACTTGGTGGTTACCAATTAAACAATTTCTTTTTAATGATGTGTCAAATTGTTATTGGTAGAAAGTGTAAAATACATGTATACCTATTAAATATATAAATTAAATCCTTAAATAATTGAATATTTTGTATTTTATCTAACAAAACTAGGTAACGAAGTTGTCGACTTTGAGATATTTAGTCCAAAATATTCGTGCCCCATGATGTTTTGCCCCTAAATTAGCGAGCACAATAAAGTGTTTTGCCCCTTAAGTTTTGGTTACCGCGGGAAAAGTTCGTACCATTTTCTTGCTTATTCCATTTTTTTATTCAAAAAACTAATTTTTTTTCTTGATGAAAAGCAAATTTAGAAGCTGACAACGATGATCATCAAGTGAAGTGCAAAAGTTCGAAGATTATAGAAGTAAAACCAAAAACCCATTCCACTCAACATTGCATTTGCATGCTGTAACGCTCTCTAATGGCAACCGGACCGAGATTTAGGAAGAGGGTATCCGCCATTCGTCGTGCTCCAGATGGAAGTGCGTTTCAGAAATGGTACTATCACATTTCTGAAATTATTACTATTTCCACCCCCCCCCCTTTTTATTTCCTTCTGCGTCGTTTCATATTCTTTGTGTCACTTCCTTGTGCCTTTTCACGTTTCTTGATTCAACTGTTTTGTGCTTATATATGTTTATAATGTTTGTATTTGATTGTGTTTAGTGAATCATGCGGGGTGTTGGTAGCTATTGCTTTGGCTGATATGCACTATTGTGATACAAAGATGGAAGTCAAAAGGTTTAAGGGAATAGATGGCATGCGAAGAAGTCTCCCTCAAAAAGACAATCAATATTTTAAGAATCAACCCATTTCGCCCTACCGTCTTTTTGTGTAACTTTCTTACTTTCTCACCCTCAACTATTGTTTATTTGTTTAATTTCTTTATCCCCATGTTGTTTGGTTTATAAAGTACCGATAAAGATTCAATCTTTTTTAGTGTTAATTTACTTAATGATGATGAAGTGTGCATGTATACAAGGTTTTATAAAATAGGTGTGTGACCAAGATCTTGTCTCGATATCACGGATTTTGATCGATGTTTTGAGAACTGAACCGGACAGTGTACCGATGAGACCTCTAGGTCATGGTTCAACTAGAATGAAATTGCGGTTGAACTCCTGAAGTAACTGAAACGTAGAAGGTGTCGGTTCATGGTTTAACGGTTGAAAACCCTCCGATTTGTTCGATTTTTAAAACACACTGGTTTTGATATTATTGCGACCACAATTGAGGTCACATTAGCTGCATTGTCAGTGATTCTCTTCAATATCAAGAATTGTGATTCTCTAGTCTTTCTATGGAGTGTTGTATTTTGCATTATCTCTTCAATATCAAGAATTGTGATTCTCTAGTCTTTCTATGGAGTGTTGTTGTATTTTGCATTATCTCTTATAAATATAATATGTTTTCTTTTAGCCATGCTTCTTGATCTGAATTGAGAATCTGCAATGTGCAGCCATGTTTTCTTTTGAAGATTTTTATTATGATATTTGAGATGTAATTTGGTTTCTTCTCTGTATTCACAATTGAATGGAGGTTTTCATGCTTTGTTTATGGTATAAGTTATGTTATATTGATTAGCTTTGACCTATGGAGTGTTGTATTTTGCATTATTTCTTATAAATTTCTTTTAAAGATTTTTATTATGATATTTGAGATGTAATTTGGTTTCCTCTCTGTATTCACAATTGAATGGATGTGAGATGTAATTTTTATTATGTTATATTGATTAGCTTTCTTTTTCAGGGAAAGCTTCATGATGGGTCGTGAGATGGAAAATCATATTGAAATTGATAGGATGGGGTTTGAACAGTGGAAAAACATGTCCAAGGAGGTAAACAAATGGCCCCATTTTGAATCTTTGATTACTTCAATGAGAAATTTGACTTCCCTTCTCAAGTTAATTGGGTCCTATTGGCAAAATCTTGTTACAGTTGGGGTGTGCTTTGTTTGACACTAAGGATGTTGCATATGTAAGATCATTGAAAAGTTTTGTTGATGCTTTCTAATTTATGTTTAGGATTTTTGTTGGGGAAGAATGATTAAGCACTGGTTTTCCTAAACTACTACTGTTGCTGCCTTGAAAATTCAATATATGATGTTAATTTTGAAAAAAAAAAATATGACTTCCCTTTGGAGCATAATTTTCCTTTTTTCTTTAGGAAAAGCAACCATATGTTTCTCATGCTAAAGGATTGGACTCTAAACACCGAGAAGCTCTGAATCAGGAGGCTAATGAGATCATAAAGGTAAAAAACTGGAAAATGAAAATGTTGAACTTTTTTAGTATATGTCATTATTGAAATTTATCCCCTAAGAAATTATCCATTGAAGTTTCAAAACTCTTATATATACAGATAAAAAATTTAGCGCCGTTGCCGGGGATCGAACCCGGGTCACCCGCGTGACAGGCGGGAATACTTACCACTATACTACAACGACTTTGTTGATAAGAACTACAAAATGCTAACTACATGTTATTTATGTTCTTATTATACCTACTATATTTTTTTTATTAATCCAATCAAAATATATACATGTATTCATAAGTGGCATATTATACCTACTTTATAAAAGGGATACATCATACATGTATGTACTCCACAAAATGCTGAAAATTAAATAAATAACTGCAATTATTCATTGAAGTTTCAAAGTTGTTATTATATATGGACAGTTTCAAAATTAATGCTGTGGTTTGACTATTTATGAAATAAAAAAAGTTAACGCCGTTGCCGGGGATCGAACCCGGGTCACCCGCGTGACAGGCGGGAATACTTACCACTATACTACAACGACCTTGTTTATAGAAACTACAAAATACTAATTATATGTTATTCATGTTCTTATTGTACCTACTATATTTTTTTATTCATCCAGTCAAAATATATACATATATTCATAAGTGGCATATTATACCTACTTTATAAAAGGGATACATCATACATGTATGTACTCCACAAAATGCTGAGAAATTAAACAAATATCCGCAATGGTTAAGTTATTCAGTACAATGAAGCAAAACATTTATACATATCTCATTTAATGCCAAAGTGATCATATCATTCATTAACTAATCATAATATAGTGGTACAGCAAATATGTGACAATGTGATTTGTTTAGGTGGATGATGGAGCTGATTCAGCAATGGTTGGGAAGGTCAATAAGGTTTGCATACTAAATCTTAATGGATATTCCAAATATTGCTGTCTGGTTAAGTAGTTACCTTTACACAAACATAGTTTTCAATTATGACTTGTTTGAATGCTTTGCAGTCTCAATTGATCTATATAGAATCTTCAGAGGAATCAGATAAAGAAGATTCTGATGGTATATATATCTTTCTCTCATTCTCGGGTCTGAATGCTTTTTTTTTCCTTCCTTTTTTCAATTTCAATTTATCATATTTATAAGAAAACATTCCTCATGCAGTGGACATTCATTTCCTAGGCCTCACCTCATTATTAACTTTGAAATTTGGATATTGGAATCATGGACAATAAAGAGGATGCTTAGTAAACCTCAAGTCTAAATTCTCTTGCTCCCACTTTTTTTATTGAATGTTGTGTTTAATGGAAACTTTATTTGTTTGGAGTGTCTAAGAGGCTAGTTATTTGGTGTTGTACAGGAAACATGGGGGTCTGGAATGTGTAGTTTTGTACCAATGAATATCTCTAACTCAGCATCATGGAGCTTGAAGAGTACAGTTTTGGGTTCTTTTTGCTTACTTTGCAATTTAAGATAGAGGATTCTGATTAGATCAGTTCATATTTTTGGAGGAGTGTTGTGTAAATTTTGCATTATGTAATTAATACAAATCTTTGATGGAATCCACTCCAGTTCCTGATTAGCCTATTTTTTGTAAGTATGGGAGCAAAATTTCATGACATGGTTGCAACTTGCAAGGTACTATTGTAAGAGGCATGGTTGGATTGGTTACATGGTCAGATACTAAAAATATTTAATCCTTTACTTTTAACTTTTACTCATCACTGAATGACCATCTTATAAATTTATTTCAATTATCTAAATCTCACAAATGGATTCGTCAAAAAAGTCTAACCTTAAACCTTATATAAGTTCTCTGTCTACTTCGCACTCTGTGGCGAGTAATGGCTGAGTCATTGGAAACCGGGTCGGGTGGGATAAGAAAGGTTGGTCCGAGAGCTGAAATTGATACGTCGTTACCGTTTGAGTGTGTTAAGGAAGCGGTTACTCGTTTTGGAGGAAGTGGACCTTGGATTCCCCATTACAAGCTTGGTGAAGTTTATGTAAGTTTTCTTTCACCTCTTTTTATTTTTCATTTTAGAGTTATAAATGTAGATTTTAAGGTTGCACTGTCAATTTAACATTGCTGCAGGTTAAAAATATGTTTTCTAATGTTATAATGTTTTTTACTTTTATATTGTTTACAATTTAGCATTTTTATTTATTTTGCACATGGGAATAGTTTTAGTTAGATACAAAGGATGAAATGAAAATCAATTTTTTAAGTAAATTAGTGTAGCAGAGTGATCAAATGCTGATTATGAGAACTGAATTTTAACATCGAGCTGCTAGATGATGAGAAGCATATGGGATACAAAAAAATCTTTTTTTATTATTTCATTCATGGAATGAATTATGTTGCTTTAGTGAAATAATGGAACTGTTTTATTTATTTATCTCGTATATAATGTGAGCCCCTTGTCCTTGCTGAGTCCAAGCATCACAATTTCATGAGCTTATGAGCTTTGATATTTCTTTTGACATTTTTCTGGTTTAGTTTTGATTTGTTGATTTTGCAACTATAATTGCTTTGGTAAAAAGCTTCATAAACTTTCAAGGATAAGTGCTTATCATAGTAGTGGTTATGTATAAGCTAGGGAAAATATAGTCAAACTGGTTTCATATAAACTATACGCTCTTTATCTAAGAACTGCTTATTGACATGTCATAAGTTGCTTCCATAAACTCTCCCAAACGATCTGTAAGTTGTTGATAAGGCAATCTATATGCAGCCGAATTTTTACTTGCTTGATATCTCTGTATTGGAGGGTAGTAGAGTACATAAAATGTTATGATTCAAATAACCTTTAAGCAGTTGTAAGCTCTGGTTGGTGGCAGGGGTGTAAAAAAACCCGGACCCGTGGGTACCCGCGGGTAAAACCCGTCACGGGTCCGGGGCGGGTAGTTAAACGGGTACCCGCGGGCCAAATAAACGGGTATTTTGACTACCCGTCAATAAACGGGGCGGGTCCGGGTAGTGGGGTACCGGGACCCGCGGGTACCCGTACCCGTTAGTAAATCCTTCACACAACTATTTTCTTCCTTTTTTTTTATCATCTATTGTTGTTGTTGTTGTTTAAGTGGATGTTTATTCACATTTTGTTGTATCTTTTATCCTAATATTTTGGATAATGTTTAGTTGTTATTTTTCAAGTTTCTATTATCATAATTTTAGTTTTTTTATCTCAATTCATTAACAATTATATATTAATAAATAGTTGATACGATAAATGCATATCAAAATGCGTAATTTTTTTATATAAATGAATCAAAAAAATAGTGTTAAAAAAACTAATTTTCTATCGTATTTCAAATTTTATTTTAAAAGTTATTTATTTATTAATTTATAAATACCCGCGGGTACCCGTTTAAAAAAATATCCGTTTAAAATCCGTTAAACGGGTACCCGCGGGGGCCCGAGACGGGTCCGGGGCCTATTTATAATAAACGGGACGGGTCCGGGTAGTGAGATACTCGTGCCCGCCCCGCCCCGTTGACATTCCTAGTTGGTGGGTCTTGGTGTTGGTATAACAGTAGTACATTCCCCTCCTTAGTTATTACAAAATAAGTACTAACAAAATTGGCTGAGTTAATCATTTACGTCATTCAATGAATCTAGTCTTTCTCTATTATCTCTCTCTCTCTCACTCTCTCTCTCTCCCTCCCTCTCTCTCATGGTAGACATGTCATAAGTGTTTTCTCATAAGCTCCCTCAAACATTCTAACAAATGCTTATACCGGTAGATAAACTCAAATAAGTTGTTCATATGCTAATTCAAAAGCAGCCTTGCTTGATATACCTTAGACGGTATTGCATTGCAGGGTAGTAGAGTACATAAAATGTTATGATTCAAATAATATTACCTTTGAGAAGTAGTATGCTAGTTGGTGGATCTTGACATTATTATAAGAATAAGAGTATTATACTGTCAAATATAACACACGATATTTGTTTATGCAGTTCGGCTAAAGTCTGCCTATGTCTGCAACTACAGAGTAGCTGTAGTTCCGTTTTATTGATAATGTCTCAGTGATCCTGAATACAAATACAAGAGAGTTTAAATAGCCTACTCTAAGAAGACCTAACGGGCCTGGGCCAAAGCATAAGCATATAAATAAATCTACACAACTACTATTTACAGCTTTCTTTTATTCCTTATTCACATCCCCCCTCAAATTGATGCGGGTCATCAATGAGCATCAATTTGCTGACAAGAAACTGATGGCGTGGAGAAGGAACAACTTTGGTCAAAATGTCTGCAACTTGAAATTGAGTATTGATATGAGGGATGGAAATAGCGTGACTATCATAGGCTTCCCGAATTGCATGACAATCAACTTCGATATGCTTAGTACGCTCATGAAAAATCGGATTTGCAACAATCTGAATGGAACTTGTATTGTCAGCATAGAGAGATGTCGGTTCGGTTTGAGGAAATCCAAGTTCACCCAAAAGACCACGAAGCCAAAGTATTTCGGAGCATGCCGTAGACATAGCAAGATATTCCGATTCGGTTGAGGATTTAGAGACTCTCACTTGCTTCTTACTTTTCCAAGAGATCAACGAAGAACCAAGAAATATGCACCAACCCGTGACACAACGGCGAGTGTCGGGACACCCAGCCCAATCAGCATCACTGTAGGCACTCAACGTGAGGGGTGTTCAATTAGGAAAGAATAAACCCCGTTGAGAGGTACCTTTCAAGTAGCGAATAATACGACGAACCGCTGCCAGGTGAAGATGACGAGGAGAATGCATGAACTGACTTACTTGCTGAACAGCAAATGAAATATCTGGTCGAGTAATGGTCAAGTAGTTAAGACTACCCACGAGCTGTCGATACAATAACGGATCAGTCAAAAGTTCACCCTCGTCACGGTGGTATTTAACATTAACTTCAAGAGGAGTATTCACAGGATTAGCGGATTCAAGGCCAGCCATAGCAATAAGGTCGGTGGCATACTTATGCTGATGGAGAAATATGCCCTTAGATGTAGAATGAACCTCGAGTCCAAGAAAATAATGTAACAGACCAAGATCTTTCATTTGAAATGAGGCTTGAAGCTTTTGTTTAACTTCCTGTATGGATGCTGCATCAGAACCCGTAATGATCATATCATCAACATAAAGAAGGAGTAGAACAATGCCCGTAGATGTGCGGTGAATGAACAAAGACGAATCATACTGACTTTGAGTAAAAGAGAACCCAAGTAGAGTGGAACGGAATTTCGCATACCATGCTCTAGGTGTCTGTTTTATCAAAAAATTGCGAAAGTATAGCAATATCATTCAAACCAGGAGAAGAGCAAGGAAAAATAGACTGATTTTTGAAAAATATGACATTCCTAGAAATGCGAAAACGACGGTTAGAGACATCATAACACACAAAACCCTTATGAGACTGACTGTACTCCATAAATGCACATTGGACAGATTGTGCTCCAAGCTTATGTCTTTCAGTGGATGGGAGGTGCACAAAACATACACACCCAAAAGTATGTAAACTAGTGTAATCAGGTTGAGTTTTAAAAAGGCGAAAGTGAGGAGAATCAAACCCAATCACCGTGGAAGGAAGACGGTTGATCAAAAAGACAGCTGTTGAAAGAGCCTCCACCCAGAATTTGGATGGAACAGAGGCCTGGAGAAGTAAGGTACGTGTCACATCCAACAAGTGACGATTCTTACGTTCTGCAACACCATTTTGCTGAGGGGTATTGGGACAAGATCGTTGTGCCATTATACCTTTTTGCTGTAAAAACTCCTGAAACTCATGAGACATATACTCACCACCTGAATCAAACCGAAGAATTCTAATACTGGTTTGGAATTGATTTTCAACATACATTAGAAATTTCTTAAATATAGAAAACACTCCAGATTTAGATTTAAGAAAATAAATCCAAGTAAAACGATTATAATCATCGATAAATGTGACAAAATATTTATAGTGAGCGTGAGAAGGAACAGGAGAAATCCCCCAATCATCACTATGAATCAACTCAAAACACGTAGAAGCACGATGTGCACCAGACGGAAAAGGAAGTGTTTTACTCTTAGCTAATTTGCAAACAGAACATGAAACAGAGGTACTAGAATCTATCAGTTTAGTACCTAACACACCAGTCTTAAATAAGTGAGACAAAACAACAGAGTTTGGATGACCCAATTTCCTATGCCAATCCTCACATGCATTCAAAACACTATTACAAGCAAGAGATAAATGGTTTGAACTAAACTGGAGTGGAAACACTCTTCCAACTTTAGGCCCCTTCGCGATCACCTTCCCTGACACCCGATCCTGCACAAGACAACCATCCGGAGTAAGATTAACATCACAACCTCATCAACTAATTGACCAGCAGACAATAAATTGGAGGCAATGCCAGGTGCTACCAGCACATTTCTAAAAGTAGAATTAATGTCACCAACATTCGTTATAGAAAGGGTACTGCCATTAGCAATTTGAATTTTTTGATTACCAAGATAAGAACGTAAATTGTGCAGGAGTTTAGAGGAACCCGTCATGTGATTCGATGCACCAGAGTCAAGTAACCAAGAAATGAAAGAAGACATACCAGTAATACCCAAGGCACAAAGAGCAGATAGTACCATTTGTTGAATTAATTCCGGATGAAGAGCACCACCATCAGATGCACCAGTGGTGGAAGGACCAGCAGCAGAGCTAGATACACCAGTGGTGGAAGGACCAGCGGTAGAGGTAGTAGTGGCATGGAATGCCTGTGCCGGACGCCTAGTCGGTCGTGGAGGACGCGTAGGACATGCAGAGATGATATGACCCTGCTGCTTGCAGTAATTGCAAAATTTCTTAGGACAACTACGAGCAACATGTCCAAATTGTTTACAAGAGAAGCATTGAGTTTGTCGCATATCACGGCCCACGCCTCTATTTTGCGCAGCATACGCGACTGTCACAGGTTCAGAATGGACGGGATAATGAAGCATGGTTCCTTGAGTATTCAGACGTTGTTCCCTGAGCAGTTCACCAACACAGATATCCAATGAAGGAACAGGGTTCCTATTCAGCAAGGCACCTCGAACAGCCTCAAATTCCGGACGAAGTTTCATGAGAAATTGATCCGGTTTATTAGTATCATACACATCACGAACGGCCGACAGTGATGGTTTGGAAACGGCAGCGTATATAATAGCAGAGTGTTCTGTCCATAAATTTAAAAAACCAGAATAATATTCTTGAATTGACAAATTACCTTGTTTGTAATTGGCGATCTCTAACTCTATTTGAAAACGCTTGGTTGTATTGTCCTGGTTGTAAATACGCTGCAAATAATTCCATATCTCTTGAGCGGTTGAAAATGCTCGCAATTGATCATCTGAGGATCAATAGTACTGATCCAAGAAATAATCTGAGCATCTTGGACTTCCCATGCATCTATGGCGGGTTTATCTGCTAGCGCTTTAGAGACCCCATCAAGGTGACTCCATAATCCTTTTCCTTTGACATACATCTTAAATTGAAATTCCCAAGCAGCATAATTCTTGCCAGTAAAGCGAACACAAAAAGTATCCCTTCCTTCCGAAGCCATTAAAAAAAATTACTGTAGCTTGCAATAATAATAATAATAATAATAATAATATAGTAACACTCAAAGTCAAACAAAAAACAGCACCGCACACACCCAAAGATAGGAACAGAAGCGTGAACACTGGTGGAAATCAACGCTGGAAATCACAATCAACGCAATCGACGCAAGGAACACAGTGGCGCACCGTAGCCCACCCTACCAAAAACACACAGTAGCGCACACCTTGAAAACGCAAACAGCAGCGCACAGAAGCAACGAGGAAACGGCGAGGAACGGCACGGCGAACAGCAGAAGAACGGACGGCGAGCGATGGCGCGAAGAGAACGGCACAACAACCACGAAGGAACGCGACGCGACGGCGCGCAGAGAAGATCAACGACGCAACCCGACGAAGAGATCCAACCCAACGACGCAAACCCAGATCAGATCTTCGCAACCCAGAGCCTTACACCCTTCGCAAACCCAGAAACGGCGAACCAAACGGAGATCCACGACGATACACAAAGGATCCGAACAGCGACGGCGACCCAAACGGAGATCCACCAGGATCCGAACCAAACGGAGAAGAGGAACCAGATCCGAACCAGAACCTTATCCGAACCACGAAGAAACCGAACCACGGAGGACGCCATTCTTGAACGAAGAAACCGAAATCATAGGGATGATCGCAACCCTACTGATACCATGTCAAATATAACACACGATATTTGTTTACGAAGTTCGGCTAAAGTCTGCCTACGTCTGCGATTACAGATTAGCTGTAGTTCCGTTTTATTGATAATGTCTCAGTGATCCTGAATACAAATACAAGAGAGTTTAAATAGCCTACTCTAAGTAAACCTAATGGGCCTGGGCCAAAGCATAAGCATATAAATAAATCTACACAACTACTATTTACAGATTTCTTTTATTCCTTATTCACGTATACTTATTCCCCTTATGGGTTATTGCAAAATAAGTACCGACACTGTTGGACAACCTTGTGATTTTTACCCACTCTACTGTCCATGCATTCTGTCTAACACAAAATAGTTATCTGTTCAGTTTATGTTTTTAGTAATTTACTCTCTGATGTTGAAGATTGTTATTAGGCAGAGCAGTATTGAAGACTTCGACATAAAGAAAATAGAGGAACAAGCAGCAAAGTTGGAGAAGGATTTGATAATGAAAGAACTTGAAACACTTGATGTGCTTGAAGAACTGGGAGCTTCCAAAACGATTCTGGAGAAATTAAAGCAGCAGCTACAATCTGAAGCATTGAAATGAAATGCTGTGCAACACAGGATGTGAAATTGGGTGAAAGGGTTGGAAATCCTGTTGAAAAGTATGCAAATATTGTCAACAATCAAGAATATATTTTGCAAAGTCGAAGACCCTGAGATGAGGTTGTTTGCTGCTAAAAAGATGGAAGAAGCTGCAATGGCAGCAGAAGCCGTTGCTCTTGCCGAAATCAAGGCTCTATCTAGTGCTAATATTAATATATCATCAGGATTTCGCATCCCAGAACATCAGAAAGTGACTTTTACATTAAGGGAACACTCTTCCCTAAATGCCAAGGTTGAAATACCTGAAGAGTATATCTTGAAAAGGGTAGTAGACTCCAAGTTTCAAATTGATGAAGTAAGTGCTTCTAAACTGAGTATTTTGAAAAAACTCGAAGAAGCAACAGAAGAAGTTCTACACAGCAAACAAGTCTTGACAGAAGCTTTAAACAGTATTGAAACTGCAAACAGAAAGCAAGGTGCTGCTGAAGAGGCACTAAGGAAATGGAATCCTGAAAATGATCTAAAGGGTAGGGCGGTGCGCAACAAGTTCAATCAAAATGGTAATTATGAAAAGCTGAAGCCTTCCATGAAAAGCAGGTTCCTGAAGAATATAGTACAACAAAAGAGATGGAAAATCACACTGAAACAAAGGTTGCATTGAGTGAAATGCTTAGAGCAATGAGGGAAGATCAAACTGTTCCAACAAATAATGATATTAATGGAAGTGATCAAAAGCAGTTCGTAACACAGAGGAAGAAGTTTGGATTCATACATATATCACTCCCCTTGAGAAAGAGAAATAATAAAAAGGAGTGAATTTAATCCTAATGTTATGCATGGATGGATAGCCACAGCTCATGCATCAATATCTTGGTATTCTTTATTGGTTCTTATGTTATGCCATTGCCAGCTTTGTGGTTAGTCTGTGTAGAAGTTTGTATCGGTGTTTGGATTTGTAAGTTATGTTATTCCTAAATGATTGACTAATTACATTACCTTAGTAGCTTACCTATGATGGGGCTAGAAGATTCTATTGTGGTCGTGTGAATTTCTTGTTTGATATTTGATACCGTATGGTCGGTGTATTGTCATGAAGTCATAACAGTAATTTAGAAGATAATCATAAGTTGTGAACAATGTCCAAAATGTATGATTTGAAATTCAAAGTGGAAAGAGATAGGTATTATGTCATATAAGATACAAATGAAAATTATATTGAGTCGAAGAAATTAAAGGAGATTGACAATCAGAATTACATTCATCAATAATAATGTATTTAGACATTAGAGGTAAAATATGCATCCCCGTTGACACTCCCATTTGCATCCTCGTTGGCCCTCCCGATGGCACTCCCGTTGACGCTCTCGTTACCTCTCTGGTTGCCACTCCCGTTGCAGCTACCATTGTCAGTCTCTCGTTGTCGCTCCTGTTGCCATGTTAACTCATATTTTTCTTTATGATTTAATATTAATTAAATCATATTCGTTTAATTATAATTACTTTATTTTGTAAAGTTTGTTGGTGGCTAAAGTTGTATTTATATAATAATTCTTAGTGGTTAAATTGATTGATTTGAATAGTTTTAATAGAGAGATTATAGTAAATAATAAATTTTATATGGAGTAAAAATGAAGAAAAAAGAAAATAAGATTTTTTAAAATATGCATCCACGTTGGTGCTCTCCTTATCTCTCTCGTTCCCACTCCTGTTCCCATTGTCGCTCTCGTTGTCGATTCCATTGCCAGTCTCGCATTTCCGCTCTCGTTGGGTTGCAAATTTTGTCTTTTAGCGGTGAATTTACTAAAATAGTTGTGTTGCAAAAAGTTAAAACAAAGTCGGTATCTTCTTATAATATTAATAATGGAGTAAAAGGTAAAATATGCGGCCTCGCTGCTCTCGTTCCCTCTCTTGTTGGCACCCTCGTTCGCTCACTTGTTGGCACTCCCGTTGCCGCTCTCGTTGCCGATCTCGTTGTCAGTCTCTCGTTGCCGCTCCCGTTGCCGCATGTTTCTCCTTTTTTCTATATGATTTAATATTACAATTGTTAGTGGTTAAATTGATTTTATTTATTACATGAAAAATTTGATTGATTTTAGTACTTTTAATAGAGATTATAATAAATAGTAAATTTTAAATTATTTAATTATTGAGTGTAATATTAATTTAATAATTTATTCTTTTGGAATAAATAATTTTGATACTATTGTTAGAGGTATGGTTTTTTTTTACAATTGGTAGTAGTTAAATTGATTAAGTTTAGTAGTTTGAGTAAATTATAGAAATAGTTAAAAAAAACCATTATGTTTTTAGTAAAAAGACTGACAAAAAAATGATTATTTTATGGAAAGAAAAACTGAAAAAAAAAATGTTATTTTTAAAATTCTGCTGTTTTTTGTCCTTTTGCTGCGTCTGTTGCGGCTTCTGATTGCAGTTTTCAATTAGTTTTTTGTCCATCACTTTGTTTTCCCTCTATCGTTGCCACTCCCCGTTGCCTCTCCCATTGGCGCTTTTGTTGCCACTCCCATTGGCGCTCTTGTTGCCACTCCCGTGGGCATTTCACTCTTTTTTAGTAATTATAAAATAGTTATTTGGTAATTTTTGGTAGTGGTTAAATTGATTGATTTTAACAAAAGTAGTTAAATTGATTAGTTTGTTATTTTGTAATTTTTGGTACGGGTTAAAGTTTTTTACAATTCTTTTTTTGACAATGGATAGTGGCTAATTGATTTATAGTGACTAATTGTTTTATTAATTTTAGTAGTTTGAGTAGATTATAAATTTAGTGAATAATTGATTTATAGTGACTAATTGTTTTTATAAAAATATTGACAAACGGTTTTTAAAAAAAAATTAAAAAACAGTGAATAAAAAAAATTTGAAAAAAATTCATTTCTTTTTCAAAAAAAGTATTTTAAAAAAAATCTGTTTTTTTAAAAATCAGTTATTTTAAAAAAATTCATTTCTTTATGTGGTGGATTGTCTATTTTGCCCCTAAATTGTGACAAATATCAAAATTTGGTAATGTCTAAAAATGTAAATGTGCTAGCATATGTTTTTATTAAGTTGATAGTAGATTTCCTTGTTTTCACTTTGTATGACATAACAGTGCTGACGTGGCTTAGTCGAAAAGTAACAACACTCACACAAGTAGGAAAAATAACGGGTCACGTACTACACATAATGGACCAACACAACAGTAAAATGTAAAATGTAAAGGGTTGGTTTTTTTTACCTCCATCATATCACCATATACCCCACAAGAAATTTTAAGGCGAAAATACCCCTGGTTAAATTGACTTAAATCGGATCTACATATAAAGTAGGTAGATCCGATTCACAAAAATAAAAGGCGGATTTACGTATATCCGATTAGAATTAGTGGGGGGAAATCGGATCTACCTGTAGTGAGGTAGATCCGATTTGTTAAAATATAAAAGCGGATATACCTATCAGTGGGTGGGGATACGTCCGCTTTGTTAAAATGCAAATCGGATTTATCTCTCTGATAGGTAAATCCGCTTTGCAATTAACAAAGCGGATATACCTATCAGTGGGGGTATATCCACTTTGTTAAAATGCAAATCGGATGTACCTCCCTGATAGGTAAATCCGCTTTGTACTAAATTCGACGGGTAGGATTTGACTGCCAATGTTGATCAACAGTGTAAATTGCACCGACAATATCAACGGTTGATAATCATTGACGAATTCTATAAATACCCATTGCCAACCTCATTCTTTTCACTCAAAAATTTCACTCTCACTTCCTTATTTCACTCATCCAAAATGGAGATATGCCTCACTCAACGCTCAGATGTCAATAGGCTTTGCGGTATACATCATCGGGGCCAAATCACGATGAGAGAAGATGGTGTCCACTTCTGGAGTCCTCAGCCGGTATTATGCAGAATCCACCGCGGCATGGGATTTGAAGGTTTGAAGGATAAAGTGTGGTCCAAAGTTCAAGTGACTGGTGACGACCGTGACGTCACTAGTATCACTTATCGCAAACCCTATCTTGGAGACGATGGTCGCGTTTCCTTCTCGTCCATGACAATCAAGACTGACGAAGACGTGGCGAACATGTTAAACATCCATGACACGCTTCAGGGGTATAAGTCGTTGGAGCTGTACGTAGAAACTCAACGGAGTGTGAATGAGATTTTACGTCGTGTTCGAGGACCAGAATTTTAGGGGTATAAGCCATTGTATCTGTCTATTGTTATTGTAGTTGGTTATGTTTTATCTTTTATCGCATGATATGCAGTCTCAATTGATCTATATAGAATCCTCAGAGGAATCAGATAAAGAAGATTCTGATGGTATATATATCTTTCTCTCATTCTCGGGTCTGAATGCTTTTTTTTCTTTCCTTTTTTCAGTTTCAAACTATCATATTTATTAGAAAACATTCCTCATGCAGTGGACATTCATTTCCTAGGCCTCACCTCATTATTAACTTTGAAATTTGGATATTGGAAACAATAAAGAGGATGCTTAGTAAACCTCAAGTCTAAATTCTCTTGCCCCCACTTTTTTTTATTGAATGTTGTGTTTAATGGAAACTTTATTTGTTTGGAGTGTCTAAGAGGCCAGTTATTTGGCGTTGGTGGTCTGGAATATGTAGTTCTGTACTAATGGATATCTAACTCGCATCATGGAGCTTGATGAGTACAGTTTTGGGTTCTTTTTGCTGACTTGGCAATTTAAGATAGATAGAGGATTCTGATTAGATCTGTTCATATTTTTGGAAGAGTTTTGTGTAAATTTTGCATTATGTAACTAATTAATACAAATATTTGATGGAATCCACTTCCGTTCCTGATTAGTCTATTTTTTGTAAGTATGGGAGCAAAATTTCATGACATGGTTGCAACTTGCAAGGTATTATTGTAAGCAGGCATGTTTGGATTGGTTACATGGTCAAATACTATAAATATTTAATCTTTTACGTTTAACTTTTACTCATCGTTGAGTTGAATGACCATCTTATGAATTTATTTCAATTATCTATTGGGTCAACTCGATATTGACTTAAATAGAAGAACTATCTTAATTTGACGATTATCGAGTTTGTTTGAGTCTAGAGATAAACGATTGGTGTAATCAAAATTTAGGGTTGGGTTAAGGATTGATATAAGTAACCTATTCCAACCTAGAGTTATTGGTTGGAAGCACTTTTTTTCTTCAAAAGAATGAAAGTCGCTTATAGTTACACGTGGCAATGGCATCTCAAAGACCAAAGTTGTTGGGTTATTTTCATCCATGAAAGTGATGCTGTGCTGACATGTCTTATTGCAAGGATTGGATTAGGTTGTCGATTTCCCTTATCTTTCTTTTGTCCTCAATCAACGGAACTGAACCTCCCTTTAACTGAAACATGTCGACATATGCGTAAATCTCCACAACATAACAACATCACCTTGAATTGAAACATGTCGTGTATCAACACTAGCTCCATTCTACCCTCTTCTAACTCTAACCCCATCTCATCAAGTTTCAATTTTTCCTCCAAATCAAGACACCCAATTACTTGTTCCTTTCGAGGTAACATTCTCCTTTTCTTAATTCCCAATGCTTATGATTTTTGGCACGATTATATGCATGTTAGTATTCATTGATTTATGAGTTGTGGAAAACTACGTGTGTAGGAACAGTTGCTGAACCAAAGACAAGTGCAGCAGAACCTCTTTTCCTTAGTGCTGTTCGTGGGAAAGATGTTGAAAGACCACCAGTTTGGCTCATGAGGCAAGCAGGGAGGTACATGAAGGCAGGTTTATTATGCACTTAGTTAATGGTGGTTGGAAATGAGAAAATAATTGTAATTTTGATTCTTTTGAAGATTCTTTAGAAATTACGGTTGCAAATCTATGAAGCACCTACACACACGACACACAACACTAAGGGTATGTTTGGATGGAGGGTTTAGGAGGGGAGGGGAGGGCTTGATTTTCAATTCTAAATTGAGGAAGCTATAAAATGTTTCTAAACAAATTATGAAGTGTGATTAACAATGTTTTATCATTATCTATCATGTTATTCTTTCAATTTTTTAAAATCTCCAATAGATATTAAATTATAGACCAAGCCCTCCAAAACCCTCCCAAACCTAAGGCAAACTGACACGTAGACATTGGTAATAATAATTTGAGAAAATGGTAGTGGTTGAAGTGTCGGCGTGGGTGTCTAACACAATACGTGTTGGAAGTCGGAGATGTTTTTAATCTAAAGTGTCAGTGCTACATTGTTGCAAATTCATTGTTTTTTATGGACCTGGTATATATGCTCTTTTTTTACCAAAAGGAAAGAACACTGCCTCACTCTTTGCTTCTTTTCACAAGTGTAGGGATATTTTGTTGTTTAGATGAACAATAAACATGCCATTGTATAACAAAAATATTGTTGTGTTGGCAGGTTGGCCTAAAGCAAATTTAATTTTGATAGACTTATTTGTTTTAAGTGTGAGAACTTTAGGCTGATCATTTTTACTAGCATGTGTGGCTTTTTTGCTTTATAAAAGTTAGTATCAAATAATTTACTTGTTGATGGGTCTGGAACTAGGATTTTAGTAGCCTCACCCTTGTGCCGGTCTGTGCTGGTCATTTTTTTCTTTTCTTTTTCTGAAACTAAAACATGGATTATAGTGTGTTACCAGTTTCTTATATATCTCCAATTTAGAAAATTTTCTGCACTGAACTCGGCACAGGTATCCATTTGAACCTATGCCGGTTTCTTTAGCTTGTTCCTTTGTCATTTTTAAATATAAATTACGACATTATCATCTGTAACGATGTTCATAATTCATGCCTGAACATCATCAAGCACAACTTTGCTATGCCAAGTTGGTTTCATGCATAAATTATTTACTGGTGGTGCTGTCATTGTTGCTTTCAGATTCTCGTGGCTTGCAAATATATTGGTTATAGTCTGCAGTCTGCACTCTTGACTTCTATACTATGTTTTCTTTACTGAAAATACATCTAATTTGCTAACCTTTATTAACCAGAGTTACCAAGTCATCTATGAGAAATATCCTTCATTTCGTGTGAGATCAGAAAATGTTGATCTTGTAGTGGAAATTTCATTGCAACCATGGAATGTTTTCAAGCCTGATGGAGTAAGATGATTCTCTTTCACTCATTTGCTTATTTACACCATGGTTGGTTTCATTGTATTGATAGTTTACTTGGTATTTATTCTGTGACAGGTGATTTTATTCTCAGACATTCTTACTCCACTTTCTGGAATGAATATACCCTTTGACATTGTGAAGGGTAATGGTCCTATCATATTTGATCCTATTAGCACAGCTGCCCAGGTTGATGAAGTGAGGGATTTTGTTCCCGAAGATTCGGTTCCATATGTTGGTGAAGCACTGAAAATTTTGAGGAAAGAGGTCTGAATGATCCTATTCCTAAGTCTGTTTTAAGTTTTTACCTTTGGAATTATGCTCTTAATTCACACCAAATTTCCATTTTAAGTTTTTACCTTGTTTCTTATTATTGCCTAGTTGATTATAAAGATGTAGTATTGATTGCAGGTGGATAATAAAGCTGCAGTCCTTGGTTTTGTCGGGGCTCCGTTCACGCTGGCATCGTATGTGGTTGAAGGCGGTTCGTCGAAAAACTTCTCAAAAATAAAGAGATTGGCTTTTGCTCAACCCAAGGTAAACGTGTTTCCCTGTCTTCTCTTCAATAGTTACTTTGTTAGGATGTTTAAAAGTTTCAGCTCTCTTGTGATGGCTAGAATGATGCTTGATCCTTTTCAAATTATATCGGCTTAAACATGTTTTTGTTCCTAAAATATACCCACTTTTTCATTTTAGTCCTTTTAACTGTTTTTTTTATTTCATACCTACAATATATTTTCTTCTTTTTTGGTCCTTGGTCTTTTGTTTTAGTCCCTGTGATATTTTTTCTCATTTAGTCCCAGTAACATACTTTTTTGTTTTAGTTCCTATAATATACTTTTTTCATTTAGTCAGTATCGTGTAGGGATTAATTTGAATATGAACAAAATCTTTGTAGCACCGACACTTCCGGTTAAAGACATGTCCGGTGTCCAGCACGTATCGACACTGACACTTCAATTACTTGTATTTTTAAAATTAAAACCGGTGTCTATGTGTCCGTGTCGTGTCCGTGTCGTGTGTGGTGTCCGTGTCTGTTTTAGTGCTTGACAGAACCAAATATGATTAGGACTAAAACAAAACAAGTATAATAGATGGACTAAAACAAAAAAGAGGACTGGAATAAAAAAAAAATAGTAATGTTATACGAACTATTTTGAAATTTTTAAAGGTGAATACATTATAGGGACCAAAACATATTTATGCCTAGTTAATATCATGTTTATTAGATGTTTAGAACCATAAACACAGATTGAAACTTCTTTATCTTGGTGTCTAATTAAGGGTAGGCTAGGAAGTGATTATTTTTGCTTGAAAAATCTATGCCTTTGATTGAACTTTGATTATTTCCTTACTTACTTTTATGGTTCTATAATTCATTCATCCACAGGTCCTACACTCATTACTAAAAAAGTTTACAAAGTCAATGGCAAGATACATTCAATACCAAGCTGACAGTGGAGCTCAGGCTATTCAAATCTTCGACTCATGGGCAACAGAGCTAAGTCCAGTAGATTTCGACGAATTCAGTTTACCTTACTTGAAGCAGATAGTAGATATTGTGAAGAAAACACATCCAAAACTCCCTTTAATCCTTTATGCAAGTGGTTCAGGTGGATTACTTGAGAGACTAAAATTGACAGGTGTTGATGTAGTTAGTTTGGATTGGACAGTTGATATGGCTGATGGTAGGAGAAGGTTGGGACCAAATATTGTAGTTCAAGGTAATGTGGATCCTGGTGTTCTTTTTGGTTCAAAAGAGTTCATTACTGAGAGAATAAATGATACTGTGAGAAAAGCAGGTAGAGGTAAACATGTGTTGAATCTTGGTCATGGTATTGTTGTTGGAACACCTGAGGAGAATGTTGCTCACTTTTTTGAGGTTGCCAAAGATATTAGATACTAAGTTTGTGTGTGTTTGTGTTAAAAGGGTTGGAAACTTGATTTTAGATATCTTGGTTTTACAAAATAGATTTTAGTGACAAGTAAAGTAGATGTGAAGTGATTAAGGTTTAGTAAAATGAAAAGTGGTAATGTAGCACAATTCATGCAACCAATTATATCAAGTTTTCGGTTGCTCTGAACAAAAACAAGCACCTAGCATAAGTGTCCAAACACTTGTTTGTTGATACCTTGGGTTTGCCCCCATCTGTTTAGTTATGCAAAATAGAATTCATTTTGAGCTTAGTACCTTGTAACTTCTAAAATTTAAAGTCCAAAAGTGACTAAGAAAGAGTGGATCTCTATCACTAATAATGGATGTTTTTTTTTAAAGTAAAAACTGTGACTTTGTGGTTAATATTAAACTGGGAATGTATGTCGATTCATGCTTGCCTCAAGCTCAAGTAGATAAGAGGCTAAACAGGGTCAGGTTTTGTCCTTCTTATCTCCGCCCCGAACAGGGTCCAGTTTGTCTGCGGGTCTCTGATTTCGCCATTATTTATAGAATTCAAAATTTATAGTCACAATAATTAACATAATAAAATCCTAATTATTATACAATGATAAAATAAAGTTAAATGCATTAAAATTGAATTTTCTGTTGAAAAGAGATAAAAAATAAAAACAAACAAAATATATGAAACAAAATGAATAAGTATATATGCATAAAATAAGATAAGAACTAATAATTAAGGTTTAGTTGACCGGGTTCAGGGCAGGGCAAACTGGGTATCGACATCCCCAAACCCTCCCCCACCTCCGGTCAAAGCAAGGTTTCCCATCGAACTCGGACCGGAGTCAGGTGGGTACTCGCCGGGTCGGTTTTGTTGTCATCCCTAATAAAAAATATCTAGCCTTCCATGACTTGGTCAAACAAGCCATAAATTGTTGTTATGGCGGTTATTTGATTAAGCACTTGTAGCATAAGTATTTATTATATAAGTGCTTGTGTATAAATTGTTTCTATACACAAGCACTTATCTTTTGGTACATGTTTTCCTGCTGACCAATTTATGTACAAGCACTTATACACAAGCACTTATATTGCTAAACAACTTATACACAAGCACTTATAAGTTGTTTATTATATAAGTGCTTGTGTATAAGTTGTTAGGGCCCAATGTTACCACAACCCATTGGCAATACTTGGCAAGAAACTTTACAACAGCTACTATTGGATCAGCAACATTCTGTTGGCCCCTTCAAAGTTCAGTTGCCTCATCCTCATTGACAAAACAAATGTCTATGTTCCTCATTGGCAAAGCAAATCTCTATGTTCCCAGATTCCAGTAATGGAACAAGAAGGCCTTCTTGTTTGGCAACAACAATGGCTGCTTGAATAACTTCCAAAGTCTTCCAAACCCACTCCTTCTAAGTTGGAATAGGCCTACTATATCCCGAGGCCCAACACTACTCATATAATTACATAATTACAACGCAACGATCAGAATTTGTTATGGGTAACAATGTAAACAATACAGAAAAGCTGTCACAAAAATAATCCATGTCTCGCAAAATGATATAATTTAGGAGTGAAGTATCTATAAACATGTATAATATCTTTTGGTACATGTTTTCCTGCTGACAACATTTTTATAATTTAGCACAAGCTAATGTGAAAGGCACCAGATGGGGAATCTTGTTATTATCTGTAATAATGTAAAACTCAAAAAGATATTTTGGTACATGTTTGTTGCTCCCAAAATTTTCATAATTCAGTACAACAAAATGTAGAAGCCACCATGTGAAGAACCTTAATTTAATCTTTCAACTCAAACAGAGATATCTTTGCCAAACAGATTGCTGATTCCCTTCCCAGGATCACTTTGTTTTACAATTGACTCTCCAACCAGAACCTGCGGAAAATTAAAATGGTGACATTATCAAAGTTGCTATATTCTATTGTTGGCTTACTTGTACATTTGGAAAATTTAATAATATAATCTACAGGTAACAAATGTTTAGATCACCATCCCTTAGTTATATTATAGGCAAACACATGGTATGCCAAAATTCAACTTCTAAGATTCTCAATGAGTGAGTCACCAACTTAGTCACTGAAATTGTAACAATTGGACAATTTGGCCCCTGAAATTAACAAAATTCCAAAATGATCTATGAAATTGAAAATTCTTGATTACGGGCCCGTTTGGATGAGCTTATTTTTGAGTTTATGAAAAACAACTTACGGAGATAAAATATTTTTTATGTTAATTCATAAGTTCTCGCTAACAAAAGTTATATCTCCATAAGTTGTTTTTCCATAAACTTCCTTGACAAGCTTATGAATAATACATAAAAGCTTATTTATTTGCATAAGTTATTTTTCACAAGCTCAAAATAAGCTCTATCCAAACGGGCCCTACATTGGTCTGTATCGTTCAATTTCAAGGACTATATTGACCAATCCAAAAAGACTAATTTGATGGATAATTTTCAATTTCACAGACAATTTTGGTGGAGCAAGTCTACAACTTTTTGTGTTTAATTACTGTATAAATGAAATTCTCAATGCTTACAGCTTTGACTCCTGCTTCTTGTACATAGGCAATATCTTCAGGAGTGAACAGACCAGATTCCCCTACCATCTAAACAAAACATATAACCAGCAGTTTAAAATAACATTTATTCCAAGTCGGTTAAAGAAAAATATCATTTCTTTCAAGTAAGTTTCAAATAAACAAAGGAAAAGCCGCATACAATTATGTTTCTCTCACGGACTATCTTCCCCCGCTCTCCTTCAAGAAGCTTCTTCGTGATGCCGATATCCACCTCAAATGTTTCTGCAACCACAAAAAAAAGCAACATGTCATGAGTCAGATCCTTAAGTTTAAATTTTCAGACAACAACACAGAAATAAAAAGCAAAGTAATTTGGGAACATATACAGAAAATGAAACCAAAAGTGAAACCAAAAACACACCCAATTGGAGGTACTGGAAAACAAGCAGATCAAAATAACAAACAAAAATTAATTACAAGTGAAAGTGAAAGCCAATTTGCATAGTGACTACTTACTAATCCCATTTTGATTAGATGCAAAAGATAATGAATGACATTTCATCAAACAAAAAATAGTGGGAGTGGGTGGAGAGAAAAAGGAGTGATAATAAGGCATACCAAGATTACGGTTGTTAATACCGATAAGCTCAACCCCTTCTATTCCAAGAACACGATCAAATTCCCTCTCATCGTGCACCTAAGTTAAAACAACATAAGAAACATCCTATACAAAATTAGAGATCTTAGAAAATTATATTGACAACATCCGTATCTAAATATTAGTACTGGCGACAGTGCAAGTATCAGAATCACCAAATCAGTCATAATAACAATTCAAGGTTTAGATTAAAGTTAATTTGGTTTAGGTATGGTTCCGACATAGGTTTAATCTATCTACATATGCAATGCTTGTAAATCTAATAGGCTTTAATTTTTGCTTTCAAGCACAGAACCATTGCATTAAAGAAGCTCACTGTTCGGATTTTACCCTATTTAAAATTCAAGTGAATCCACTTTAGGACCAAGTTTACACAAAGAAAGTAATAAACTCAACTAGGTTCAGAAATAAATTCATATTAAGCATCAAATATTAGAAAGCTTAAAAAAACTTTTACTAATATTGGGTTAGGAAAAAAATAAAGAAGCAAAGACCTTACCTCAACTAGAGCAGTCATTCCAAGTATTTTGCATATCTTGGTCATGTATTTGATGTCAAGATCAGGTAAAACAGCAGCAATTAGAAGGACTGCATCTGCACCCTTGCTTCGAGCATAGTATAGTTGCCATGCATCTATGATGAATTCTTTGCACAACAAAGGGCACTGCATATGGCCAACATAAAGTATTAGATGATGGAATAAAATCCTATATCAAGGATTTATGCATTTCATTAAGCAAACCTTGACTCCAGCATTTCTTATTAACTCAAGATTTTCAAAGCTTCCCTGGATCAAGAAAACAGAGATCAAGTTGGAGTTAGCTATCATTTAGCTGCAATATCACCTAGTTCTCAACCAACCAAATATTATCATCTAACAATGCTTAACAACATCAAAGTTGGTTGGTCTACCTGAAAAAACTTTTCATCGGTCAAAACGCTTAGACATGCTGCTCCACCTTTCTCATAAGCTTGAGCAATTTCAACCTGTTAGAAAGAACCTCTAAAATATTGGCATACACAATGAAGAGAAGAAATACAAACTGACAACAGTGTTGGGTAAGTTGCTTGAAGGGTTTGCTAGATGAAAGTACACGGAAACCAAAATACTCAACTCAATGACAATAAACAACATCTCCGTAATTAAAAAAACACCGAACGAGCCCTTGATTTGAAGCAATATTTCTTTCCAAACCGTGAACTTGAGCTATCTTATCCAGAAATAGGTTTTCTTTACTTCATAGAGACTCAACATTTTAAGTATTTCGTACTTGTTTGGTCAATGGTTATCTTAGCTATGTGACACACAACAAAAAGAACCACTCTTAGATAAGTTTGTATTTACATTTAACAGGGGCAAATGAAAGCAGATAAAATTTAAAAACTATAAATTTGACTTTATAAATGCAATAATTGTAAAAAGTAAACTAGGAGCCTGTATTACATCCCCAAAAGTCAAAACATGAAATTGATAAGCAACATAAAATACCAGATCAAGCACTTATGCTGTGACAAGTAGATTCAGGAAAGCAAAATAGAAAAAAGTTGAATGATGGTATAGGTATCCTGGTTCTATCTAACAAGATGCAAAGGGGTGCCAGCCAGTTGGGACCGCCGCCGACGCAAACATTTACCACATGATATCAATAATAACTTCAGAATCATTACAAATAAAGTAGAAAGACAACACATCAGACTTACGGGATCGAAATCTTCTCTCAAGATGCCTCTACTTGGTGAAGCCTTCTTCACTTCAGCTATAAGTCCAGGCAATCCAGTTCGTTCGTTGGCTGCCCTTAGAGCACCAAGAAAATCCCTAACAGGAGGGGCATTTTCAAGGGCCCTCCTAAGCACAATGAGTGGTTTTTTTTCTTTAAGCTGAAAATCAAGCACTTCCCATTATCACATGCAATATAAACATCAACAAAAATAGAGGCACAAATCAAATCAATAAATCACAAATTCATAATACATTTGCGACTTCGGTGTCCTTGTTCCACACAATCTTTTCCAAGATGTTACGGGGTGTATTGCCTTCATTCTCCAACCGGAATTGAAAGGGTCCTACATAATGAGAAGGAGGTCCAGTTGGTGGCCTTCTCCTTATCCTTATACCCTGTGTGGCAGCAACCTCATTATGGAACATTCCCACCTCCCATTCCTTAACTTTGAGAGCATCAACCACAGATTCACTAGATGTTACTACTGCACCTGAAGCATCATTAGACTCTTCCACCTAATCAAAACACCACATAATCCAGAAAACACATGATAAAAATCAAAAAGGGTTCTTCATAATTAAAAAAGAGAGACAAATTGCATCATCAACACACTCCAATTGAACACATATATCATTGAAAATGAACTACAATTAAAAAGAGATAGCAATTACATTAACATTTAACACACTCCAATTGGACACAACTATCAGTGAAAATCAACTAATTACCCCAAAAGAAAAAGAGAGTGACCCAGATTAATACACAATGAGGGACAATAAAAGGTTATAAAAAGATTGAAAATTTGTAAGAAAAAAATCACCTGTGCTCGAACGGAAAAAGTAAAAAGGGGGTTTTTTCTAGTAACATTGACTTGGTTTGGAGGAATCCAGGTTGTGGGTTTGGAAGAGAAGGAAGGGAAGGCCTGAAAGGAAGCCTTGAGAGAAGCTAGGGATTCCATTGAAGAGAAGAAGGGAGAGATTGCGCAGTAATGATGAAAATTGAAGCAGGAATCAGAATGGGGTGCACTAAGTTACAATATGAAGCAGGACTGAATGTCGTAAAAGGAAATACGCTTTGCTCCGTCGTGGTATGAAGCACGTGCTTACCCGTTTGGTTTGGTTGCCACAGGCTGTTGATGCGTTTTCTGGCTGAAACATTGAACTGGGAAAGGGAGTGGATTGGCATGAAATTAAAATTTAGTGTATTAACTATTTCCCGATAATTGCTGTTTAGGTATGCGTTTGGTAGCAAAAGTTAGGATTGCAAAATTTACTAGTAATGATGATTATTACCATTTTTATTTATTAAAAATAGTTTTTACAAGAATTTATTAAATAGATTTGTGCTGTTTTAAATAGGGATGGTAACGGACACTTTATCGACAGGGCATTATAGTGTCTATACTTAAATGTGATACACATAGGGCAGGCAGTTACTTTAATATTTACCTGTATCGGCAACCGATAATCGCACTTTAATTGCGAAAAATAATAATTAACATAAAACTATCATTCAGTTTAAAAAGTAATCATCTTTTTTTAAATCTACTTATTAACATATTATTACGGTTTACAAATGACAGTACTTATCAAAATAAAAACATTGTAAAATATTAGTAGTTAAATTTGTAACAATAGTAACTAATAATTATTAATATATATATATATATATATATATATATATATATATATATATATATAATAGTTTAATAATTCTTGTCAAAAAAATAATAATAGTTTTATTGGCATACACATTTTTACAATCACAACCAATAAAATCACAACCAATAATAATTCATGATATAATTGACATATAAGGTGGTTACTATCTGATTAACTTATTTTTAACTTGTCAGCCTGTAATTAGTAAATAGTGTAAAACACTCCATACAGTGTATATAAATTAAATTCAAACTAATAATCATAAAAATAATTTAAACTATTAAAAAATTTCATATCTAATCTTACAAATTATGTGATTTTTTAATTGTTCATATTTATTGTTTAGCCTTTTTATTTTATATTCCTGCTCATCCTTAATTCCGAGGATTTTATTGAATCATTATTATTATTATTATTATTATTATTATTATTATTATTATTATTATTATTATTATTATTATTATTATTATTATTATTATTATTATTATTATTACATTATCAAATTTGTAATGAGCATTCTATATCCTTTGAATTTTCCCTAAAAATTCTATATCATTTGAATTCATGTTTTCCTACATAAGGAAGTTAGTTGAGATAGAAGAGTATTCCAGAAAAAAATTGCGATAAAGAAAAAAAATCCAATACTACTTACAGAGAATATATATTTTGAAAACAATGAAACCAGCGATTTTAATTTTGATCATAGTTTTTGAAATATTAGAGTCGTTTTCTCTGATATTTCTTAGTTCAAAACTAGTGAAAAATGAAAAGAAAAGACAGGGAGAAGAAGGAAACGATCCCTAGGTTTTCCAGACGGCGTGAAATTTCCAAAATACAAAAACTTACGAGCAAGGACTAACGCAAAAGTACAATTCGATATCTAAATTTTTTCTCCTTAAACAATGAATCAAAAGTCATATAACACATGGAAAAGTAATGTTACATTTTAGATAAAACAGTTACGTTTCCGAAGATGATAAATATAGAGAAACCAAAACTGAAATACAAAACTAAGATTAAGTGCCTCCTTTTGCTTCACAACTTGAATTCCTGAGGCGATTGTAGTTTCTCTCATCCTGCGGAAATAAACAAGAGACGAGAGTTATTTAGATCGTTCATTTTACCCACTTGGATCAAGAAACGGCTTTTAAATCCTTTATGCCATATGATATGAGCCAACATCTCACAGTAAACAAAAATAAAGATACCCAGTGATATTATTGATAATAGAAATTTGACTAACTACTAAAAGATTTCAAAGAAAATTGAAATTCCAAAAAGCATATTGACAAAGTTGGTATGGTAAATACTTTCATTGCTCACAGAAATAGGTGGTCATTACAGAGGCTCCTGAGGTTATAGGTAGCAATTAATAGGCAACAAAGAAAATCCTTGATATAAGTTATACTATGGCATATACAAAGAACAGCTTAAGATGAAGATAGAGAGCCTCAGATTAGCATTTTGACACATTCTTCATCACAGTAACAACCCGTGTTTGAAAACAACACAGTGCGCAGAAAGTTGTCACGGCTCATGCCAATAATACTCTCATCACCAGCCACATTCACCCCCTTTGTGATTTCATAAAACCTACTCGGTCAAAATTAAATACTATGCTTGCCAATTGCCATAGGTAACAATATAAGAGAATGATTTTTCGTCGACAACAACAATCAAGGTTTGGTGTATTGCAACAACTTGCAACTAACCGTGGCAAACCAATCAGGGTTTCATGACATTGAGGGCTTGACATGGAGTATGATAAAAACAGTTTGCTGCGAAGTCGCATGAACCATATGTAATTTGTGCTCAAATTTTGCAGCCCAGATCCTACATCTGAGCTGACACATTTTGCCACCTCTAAATAATGGAAAAACTTGCAATGTTTTACCACCATAAGAGTCATTACCGTAATAAAGAAGTTCACTATCATAAGCCAAAAAACTACATTCCTTTATCACCATGCCAACTAAAGAATGATCTGATAAGAGCCCAAACAGCACCCCAAAGAAGTTGATGTTAATTTGTACAAAAAACAGACATGCAGGCTATATTTTCCATTGTTAAGTTGATGTTAATTTGTACAAAAAACTGACATGCAGGCTATATTTTCCATTGTTTATCTAACAAAATCTCTTAAAATCCAATCCATCACACCATAGATATAACCAAACAGAGCAGACACTTTTATTTTATTTTTCTCCAACTTTAACTTCAATCCCTTATTCATATCAAAACCCCATATCAAATTGTTTCAATACTACCAAATAAGCAATTCAATTTAAAGGAATTCAAAATTTTCAGAAATGAAAATTCAAATAATAATAATTTCAACACGAGCAGATAAAAAACGGAGAGATCCAAGCAGCTAGAAAGAGGAAAAGAGAAATCACGTGAAAGAATGTAACATTACCTAACCAGATCCGACGATGATGTTGTTAATTGGAATGAAGATAAGTTTGACGAAAAAGCCAACAAATCCCATTACAACGAAACCAATAGCGGTACGCACAGCAACCTTAGAGAATTCTACAATACAAAATGCATAACAAAATTCAAGATCCACATCAAAGAGATTCAAATCAAGTCAAGCAAAAAGGGAAATCAAAGATGAATCGAAGAAAAAGAAAATGGAGATTTAGGATTAGGATTAGGGTTTCACCTTTGCGATCAGGTTTGTGACAACGCTTAACGAGCCTAACGCTGTCCTTAGCGAATTCTCTGAGCGGATCAAAGACAGAATCGATAGCGTCCATTGTCTTTCTCTCTCTTACTTTCTCTCTCTTGTTCTGAATTTCGATCTGAGAATGAAAAATAGGAGTTGTGCTTTTATGAAGGAGATGCGTTTAGAATTAGGATTTTTATTTTTATGGAGTTGTGTTTTGGTTTTTATTTAACGTGGATGGATGTGAAATTTAAAAAATAAAAGCCGAAAATGAAAAAGAAATTGAGCTGGGGAAGACACGTTTAATTGCCCAATCGCATTGTGACATGCTGGATCGCACCACGCCAACTTGGACTCTATCTTGTTCTCTTTTTTGGGAATTGACCATAGTATTATTCTCCATAAAAATTAGTTATTTAAGTTTTTTTTTACAAAGCTATTTAAGTTATTTGCATTGTTTTAAAAAAAAAAAGTTATTTGCATTAAATTTGTCAATAATTTTTTTTTAAAAGATGATAAAATACTTTTGGTCACTTATTTTTCACTTTATTTTAGGTCCTTTATCTTTTAAATGGTTTTTTACGTCCTTTATCTATTTAAAATTGTTTAAAATAGTCCTTCCATTAAGAGAAAGTTAAATAGGGCTTACGTGGACAGTAACATGGATAAATTGGCCACGTAAGCAAATGATAAATGACTGTGTTTTTTTTTTTCTTTCGATAAGCAATGTTGCATTAATAGGAGCACTAGCGGTGCTCAAAACCACAAATACAAGGATGAGATCATAGGTTGTTTATACATGAAAGTGCATTATTCCATCATAGTGATGGAATACAACAAGAATTCCTTCCCACCCCGTAAATGAACTAGCCCCAAGATAAGTACTTCACCTAGGCCACTATCGAGTCTACATTTGGCTCTACCCCTCTAAAACAAACACCATTACGAGATAGCCAAAGACACCAACAAGTTGTCAACCAAATAAGATGTTTGATCCTCTTCGCTTTCTTACCGGTACAAAGGTCGTCATAGCGTAGAAAATGGTCAATTAAAGTAGATGGGCAAGGCACGTGAACATTCAGCCAACGACCAATCTCGCCCCACACCCTCAAAGAAAAATCGCAAGCCAAAAACAAGTGATGAGAATCCTCAATGTGAGACCTACACAAAACGCAGACCGCATCCTCCTCCAAGTGAATAACATGTCGTCTAAGTAACAGGGACCGAACAGGTAGGGATGTCAAAATGGGCTTGGCCCGCCGGGCCGGGCCGTTGACCCACCAAAAAAAGGCGGGCTGGGCTAAGGTATTGATGCCCGCCAGCCCGTGTTGCCCGGCCCGCTTCGCCAGCCCGCGGGCTAAACACTGTGGCGGGCCAAACCGCCCGTTAGCGCTTTTTTTTTAATTCAGTGTAAATTGACGGGCCAGCCCGCCACTTCGCGGGTAGGGCATGAATTTTGCGCCCGCGTTCTGTTAACGGGCCGGGTCGGGCCGCCCGATTTTTCGCGGGCATAACGCTTAACGGGCCGGACCGCCCGTTTTGACATCCCTACGAACAGGTATAGAATTGTTGAATATACGCCAACCAAACAACAAGATCTTGGCTGGAGTACGAGTCCTCCATGACACTATGAAGTCATATTTCTGCAGTGTCGAAACTGGCTTGCTGCTGTCCACGACTGAAAGTTGATTGGCTTGCAAAAGAAATTGGTAACAAGACCGAACCGTGAAGGATTTTAGCGGATCAATAAACCAGCACCATCGGTCAACAACTCCATGGGCCATATGAACATCACGCAAAATCGTCAACAGCTCATCAACTTCATCACCGAATGCGGATCCAGCACCTGCGAAAAAAGAAAAATTCCACTGCCAATGATCATCACGCCAAACTCCTAGATCCGCCAGCCTCACATTTTTATTATTACAATTGTTGAAAATGTTGCCAAACTCAATCTTCAACGGACGTTGCCCAAGCCAATGATGATGCAAAAAATCCACTCTGCTGCCATCCCCCAACCTCTGTCTTACATTTGATTCAACCAACCCACTAAGAACCTCTCCTCCCTCACACACCTAAGATCGCGCCACCACAAAGAATCTTCCCTTCTATGCACCGATGTTGAACAATTGAAAAAAATAGACCCCAAATCACCATATCTATACGAAAGAATACCCCTCCAAGGCGCACCTTCATCCGACATCAACCTCCACTTCCATTTGGCCAAGAGAGCAATATTAAACATTTCAATATCCTTCACACCTAACCCTCCCTCCTCCTTTGATCTACAAATCTTCTCCCAAGCCACCCAATACATACCCCTCGAATCCTCCTTGATCCCCCACAAGAAATCTCTTTGAAGCTTAATAAGAGTCTTTATCACCACCTTTGGCGCTTTATTAAAAGACAAATAATAGAGGGGTATGCTATTTAAAACGAGTTTATAAGAGTTACCCGACCTCCATAGACAAGAAACGCGCTTGCCACAAAGCCAATTTACTCCAAATCTTATCAATAACCGGCTTCCAAGTTGAACTCCGTCTTGGATTTGCGCCCACGGGAATTCCCAAAAATTTGAATGGAATAGGCTTCGTTCGACAGTGAAGAAAAGTTGAAGCCGATTCTAAGAAGTCCTTCGACAAATGACTGTGTTATTAGACCAATATATATTTTTTCATTTTCATCCTTTATCTTTTTAAAAATATTCGTTTATGTTCTATATTTTTTTTTAAATACTTGTTTACGTCCTTTATCTTTTCTCATTTAATTAAAGTGGTCATTTTAGTAAGTGATTGTTAATTATGTTTTCTATTTTTTTGTTTTCGCCATTTATCTTTTTTAAAATGTTCATTTACGTTCTTTTTCATTTTTAAAATGTCAATTTATGTTCTTTGTCTTTTCACTGCTAATTAAAGGAAATTGATGGATGGTACAAAACGAAAAGTGAAGAATGACTCATAATACGACAATGCCTCAGTCCCCTTTTATCCTAGGATGTACGTCAAAAATCGAGCTGGTCTCGTTTTATAATTGTTCGAAGTATGTGAACTCTTACGTTTCATATAAAATTTTTTCGTAATAAATATGGTTGGTCTTAATTAGTTGAACATAAGTGAATTAAAAAACTGAAAATTAAAATAAAACAAAAGTGGCGAAAGTTCAACTTGAATAATTTTTGGCTTTTAATTTATTATTTAATTATTATTTTTTAATTTATATATTAGCACAATAGAATATTTTTATTTTTTAATACACATTAACGGAATAACCATTTTAGTTAAGACCAATTATCTTTGTTATGAGAAAATTTTATACCAAATATAAAAATTCACACACGTTGAACAATCTTAAAATGAGAAAACTCGAGTTTTGACGTACTTCACTAGGTTAAAGATATGAAGAACATTGTTTTATTATGTGTCGTTCTTCACTTTTGGTTTCGTATCATAAATCAACTTCCTTTAATTAATTGTGAAAAGACAAAAAACGTAAAAAACATTTTAGAAAAGATAAAGGACATAAACGAACATTTTAAAAAAAATAAAGGACGAAAACGAAAAAATAGGAAACATAATTAACAATCACTTACTAAAGGGATCATTTTAATTAACTGAGAAAAGATAAAGGGCGTAAACGATTATTTTAGAAAAGATAAAGGACGTAAACGAATATTTTAAAAAGGATAAAGGACGAAAACAGAAAAACATATATGGTCTAATAGTACAGTCAGCTACTTACATGGCCAATTTATCCACGTCATTGTCCACGTAAGCCCTATTTAACTTTTACTTGATGGAATGACCATTTTAAACCATTTTGAAGAGATAAAGAACGTAAATGAAAATTTTAGACCGGGGAAGCAATCGTTGGTGCGTAGTTTCCACCGGCTTTGCCGGTGATTAATCTACACCGGGGAACCTGGCTAGCCACAAGTACCTGGCTTTGAACCCGAGACATTGGGGTGGGATCTAAGTCCAGTTACCACTCGGATCAACCCTCGTTGTATAGATGCATTATGCATACACCAAACTAAAATCAATACATTCCGACTTAGTACACATGCATTGGGTTTTGCTATTATTTTCTTACTTTTCGTTGAAAGACTTTCGTACTAAACAACATTGGTTCCAGTACCTGGCTTTGCCGGCCCGTGTGGTTCTCCCCTCCCAACAGAGTTTCTGCCACATCCAAGATTCGAACCCAAGACATTGGGGTGGGATCTAAGTCCAGTTACCACTCGGATCAACCCTTGTTGTACAGATGCATTATGCATACACCAAACTAAAATCAATACATTCCGACTTAAAAAAAATACATTCTGACTTAGTACACATGCATAGGGTTTTGCTATTATTTTCGTACTTTTCGTTGAAAGACTTTCGTACTAAACAACATCGGTTCCACACCGTTGGTTGTCTTGCCAATTTTAGTGACATGAGGAAGTCTGCTCCCGGGTTGAACTCGAGTGTGAGCAGTGGTGGTGTATATGCATGATGTTTATTTGTCATTTTATCTAAGTAGACAAAAAAAATAGCATCGCTCAAGCAAAAATTGTATTAGTTGGGAGCACTAGGTATTTTTTGGCAAATAGTAGGAGAAAGCCTTGTTAAAATATTCTGATGAAAAAAATATCAAGAAGGAAAAAGAATAATACCCCTTAAATTTATTAAAAAAGATTAAAAAAAGACAAAAAAGCGCCCAGGGGACTAGACGAATACTCTTTGCCATAAAAGAAAAATAAAACAAAGCAATAATAGACGGTCGCTAACTTGTTTCAGCAAAAGTCCCAAAAAATAATTCAACCTAGAGACAAATTAAAAGGCAAATTAAAGGACTAGTTTACATTAGTCATGAAAAAGAGAACAAAATTTGCCCTAGCACAAGAGCCTCCGATTTTTTGGACCATTTTCTTTTTCTGCCGAAATTCCTTCTTTTGCGTCTTGGACCAATGGCAGATCCACCTTATATGGTGTGAGGTCAATTGCCCCCACCATGTAAAAATATTTTAGCTAGTTATGTTTGATAAAAATTCTTTTGCCCCCATAAAAAAAGAGAGGTTGCTCCGATGAGTTAATTGTTTTTTAAATGAAGGTATTAAGAATACTAATTTATTCTTTTATTATTCTAATTTTTATTGCTTCAATTGTTTCTTCATTAAATATACACAATGAAAAACTTAACTATTTTGGTTTTTAAAGAGTAATGGCTAAAAAAAATTCTTTACGAAAAATAAAGACTTCTATGCTCTCCAAGAAATGAAAATTACTAATTTGATCATTAAAAACTCAAATATTAGTCACACTAATTTTTAGAGTAACCAAAATGTCCCTAAAATTATTTTAGAATGACTAGTTTGACTATTTTTGATGACTAAATTTGTATTTTTCAATTCTCAAAGACCAAATAAGTTTTAACTTTTTGTCAAGCAAGGGTTGAGTCTTTGTTCAGTTTTATCATGAAATTATATATGTTATAAATATTTATAATATTTTTTTCTAAAAAATACTAGACTATTTAATTTTGCCCCCACTACATAAAGTTTCTGGATCCGCCATTGTCTTGAACACAATTAGCTTAAAATTATCAGCATGCACAACTGTTTCTTGGATATCGGTAGCAATATTAACAACGTCATTTAACACATCACCCTAAATTTTTCCTAATATTCTCATGTCAAACGCTACTACTATCTTAGAAGTAGCATCATATATTGAGGCATTTAGCTTGAGTGGATGATGAGTCAATAGAATCACTTCAGCAACGACTAGCAATATTCATATCATTGGCTACATTGGTGTTAGAGTGAACAACATGAGTTTCAATATTACAACCACTAATTGTATCATATAGGTATGAGAAATCTGAACAACATTATCTTGAGTTGCTGCCTGTGTGCCAGAGGTAGAAGCATTAGCCAACTTCTAAATGGAGTTCAACGATGTCTCCTGCATCTACATAACCGTAGGTGACACTTGCGTACCCCATCTAAAGCAAATGAGTCCTTGACAAATTGGATAGAATTTGAATCTTCATTAGATTACATAATCGCTTCTCTAATCACATGAGGTGAATATTCTCCTTGCTGCCTATTCAAACCTAATGTTGCTGCACCTTCATAAGTAAAATTTGGTGATCATTAGACGAATCATTAAATCCTAGTAAAGATTAGGATCCAAACCATCTCGAGGAACATTGTTGACACCTTTAAGAGCTTCCTTAATCAAGTGAGTTTGAACACTCTAAGCTTTCTACTTGTAATTCGCATTATTACTAACCTTTAACTTAGGGGCATATTAATTGTCAAAAAAAACACTTAGGGGCATATTTAGAAACATGTTTTGTTTGAGTAACATATTTTGGGATCTTTTGTTCCTTATTATTTTTCACACCATCGTGTATACTTTTGTTACAATTTCCAGTGGTATGACCAATAATCATACAATTCATACAAAATGAAGGTAGATTTTCACACTCAGTGTCCACAAAGAAAGAACAATCTGACCTCTCAACTAGGATTTAATTACTAAGCTTTGACTTCAAATCTATATCAACTAAGATGCGTGCAAAATGATCAAATGACCTGTCAAAGGATTTCTTACTTGTTGTACCATCTAGACTAATTTGTGTGCCAACACTGCTAGTAATAGCAAAAAGAATTTTGGGAAAAAAATGTAGTTATATTATTTTTAGGGAACATTTACTCGGTGTTGCGAAAAAATGTTGCGTAAAACACTTATTTTATGGCAACATTTCTAAAATGTTGTCTATTAACTTTTAGGCAACATTTTTCACCTGTTGGAAAAATATGTGTTGCCAAAGACCAAAAATGTTGTAGTGACACCAATTTTCTTGAGCAAGACCTGTTTTTTTTAGATAAGCAAAACTTCATTGAAAAAGCACTAGGAGTGCTCAAACCCAAACAGTCAAAAGTTACATATTGTTTAGGCAATGAAGTGGATCCTCCAGCCAATCAGAAACATATAAAGAAAAATTACATTTGGTTCTATAGATCAACCAACTCCAAGACAAGTGATTGATACGAGAGATAATAGAATCCGTGTTAGGAGGCTCCGTCCTGAAAACTAAAGTGTTCCTTGCCAACCAAATATTCCAACAAGTAGTCAACCAAATGAGGTGCTTTACACTCTTAGCCCGCTTCCCTTTAGTCAATCTTCCCCACCCGTGACAATGATCAGAAAGGCTAACAGCATCAATTGGGTTTATATGACACCAACCACTAATCCGGTTCCACATAAACGACGCAAAAGCACAAGACAAAAACAAATGCAGCTGAGTTTCGATAATACCTCCACAAAATGGCGATAACATGGCGATAAAGTAAATTATCACGTGTTGGCCAGGACTCCCTCAACATTCTCCAACCAAAGACAATGACCTTTGAAGGAGTGGCACATCTCCAAAGCTTCTCTAACAACTTAAACAAAGGCGCGTTCTCAACGCTGACAACCATCGTCAATAACGAAGCATAACAAGATCGAACCGTAAACTTTTTGGAACTCTCTAGCATCTACCTCCACTTATCCGTACCCCCCTGCGCTAGACTAACCGATAATAAGAGCTGCTGTAAATACTCCGCTTTCGACTGATCAATCAAAGCTTGAGACTGCAGCCACACTACATTCCATCGCCACAAACGATCAACCCACTCACCGAAATCCTGCACAAAAATACGATGTCTTTCTCGCCCAGCATACAGACGAGGAAGCAACTGAAAAAACGGTGTCGTGCCCAACCACTTGTCAACCCAGAAATCAAACATCGCGCCATTACCAATACAAGGAGATATATTCTGACCGAACCCAGCAGCCATGGGCAATGAGGAATCAAGCAGTAATAAATCACGCCACCAAATTGACCCGACCCCTTCTCTCTTTAACGCCGTTGCTGTCCTATGAATGAAAGCGTCCTCAAACCTCCCATAACAATGAAGAAACAACCCTCTCCACGGAGCGTCGACCTCCACAATCGTCCTCCACTTCCATTTACTCAAAAGAGCAACATTAAACAATTTTAAGTTTTTAATACCGAGACCGCCATCCTTTTTTGATTTGCAAACTTTTTCCCAAGCGACCCAATACATTCCACGATCACCTTCACTAATTTGCCACAAGAAATCTCTTTGGATCTTAATCATTGAATTGATAACCGCTTTTGGTGCTTTATAAAAAGAAAAGAAATAAAGCGGTAAACTATTCAAGACTGAATTGATGAGGATGACTCTACCTCCGATGGATAAATGACGCCCCTTCCAAGAAGCTAACCTTTTCCTTAGCGAATCAAGCACCGGTTTCCAAGTTGAGACTCTTCTCGGATTTGCCCCCACTGGAATTCCCAAAAACTTGAATGGAATAGACTCCGATCTACAATGGAGAAAAGTTGAGGCGGAATAAAGAAACTCGTCGGAAATATTAATACCAATGATCTTGCTCTTATGAAAGTTCACTCAAAGACCGGAGACCAATTCAAAGCTGCGCAAAATGAATTTTATCCCCCACAAATTGTTCCAAGTTGGTTTACCCATCAACACCGCATCATCTGCAAATTGTAAAATAGAGAAACTAAGAGCATTAGTGATACTATAGCCATCAAAAGAACCAACCTCCACCGCTTTAGCCATCAAAGCCGACAAGGCCTTCCGCCACAATAAGAAACAAAAAGGGGGAGAGGGGATCCCCCTGTCTCAGACCTCTGTGAGTAATAAAGTCGTTTGTAGGACTCCGATTCACCAAAACCGACAACGTCGTGTTGCGCACACAAGATTTCATCCATTTATGGGGAAAGCCCATCCTGTTAAGCATATAGAATAAAAAATTCCAAGAGATGGAGTCATAAGCTTTCTCAAAATCAACCTTAAACAAAAGGCATTCATCCTTTGATATTTTCGCATAATCCACAACCTCATTTACCACAACCACCCCATCCAAAATTTGTCTACCCTCCAAGAAGGCAGACTGACAAGAAGAAATAACCTCAGGGAGAACCTTCTTGAGCCTAGATGCCAACATCTTCGCCAAAATCTTATACAAACACCCTATCAAAGAAATAGGTCTATACTCCCCCAGACTTTGAGGATTGTCATTCTTTGGAATCAAAGCAACAAAAGTAGCCGAAATAGCCTTAGGGAGAAAGGCATTGGCGTGAAATTCATTGAGGAAATCTACAATATCCTTCTTTACCAACTCCCAACATAACTTTATAAAGGAAATATTAAAGCCATCCGGGCCGGGGCTCTTATCACCGTCACAACTCCACACCTCCTCCCTTATTTCTTCCTCCGAAAAAGGCTCAATCAACAAATCCGCATCAAATTGGGATAAACGATTAAAAGCAAGGCCCCCTAACGTAGGGCGATTAGTGCACGATTCCACAAAACAATTCTCAAAATGATCCTTGACCTTGTTTTTCACGTCATTCACGTCCTCTATCAGCTCGCCGTTGTCTCCTAGCAACATCACACTACACCGTCTTCTTCTAGAACGCAAGATAGCATGGAAATACCTAGAATTCATATCCCCCTCCTTTATCCATCTAATTCTTGATTTCTGAGCCAAAATGGATTCCTTTGCTTGAATCTCCTTCCAAAAGGATCTCGAAACCTCCTTTCTATTCTCAACCACCCCACTATCCCACCCATCACATAAAGCAAGATCCAAAGAATTCAAATCCCGCACCAAAGACTCAATATTCAGATCGACTTTCCCAAAAACTTCTCTATTCCAACTTCTCAACTTTTCCTTTAGAAGCTTGAGCTTCTCTTTCACCACATGTGCTTTAAAACCTGAGACTTTAAAATTCTCCCAACTACTTCTCACAAAAGGAATAAAATCAGGATACTCGAACCAAGCATTAAAAATCCGGAACGGCTTTGGCCCCCAATCTTTCGCAAGGCGAATAAGCCAAATAGGATTATGGTCAGAGATGTCACGATTACCGACCCATTGCCCGGAAATTCCCCACAAACCAATCAATCTCTCCGAAATGAGGAACCTATCCAGCCTACTCATAGATAAACCATCCACACTAAACCAAGTAAATTTATTTCCTGACACTGGAACATCAACTAAAGCCATGGAAACAATAAAATCATTGAAATCCGAAATCTCCGAATGCGAATTGTCCCCATTCCTCCCCCTTCTCTCCTCCACACTTGAAACTGCATTAAAATGTCCTACTAGACAACACTCACCCTCGCCAATATTCTGTTTAAGAAGCACTAAATCTGCCCACAACCTTCTCTTCGCAACAACAGAACAAGGGGCATATACATTGATAATATGGACATTATAGGATTGAAAAGATATACTAACCCCCAAGAAATCATCACCATTGAAGATAGACGTGGCCGCCCAATCCTTTTCGACCCAAGAGCATAAGAGACCACCTGACAAACCATTCGACGGTTGAACAACCACTTTGAAAGGTTGATTTCCCCATAACACACTCACCTACCTTTCATCAATCACTTCTCTCTTCGTCTCCTGAATGCAAACAAACTCAAAACAACCAGCTTTGATACTAGCTGCTAATCGGCGTCGTTTAGAACGATCACCCCACCCTCTCATGTTTAAAGAAAGCAAATCCATGGAACCCCATTACTGTGCACCCTCCTGCTACATGCTTCTTCATCTCTAGATTCCCCTTCCTGAATCAAATTCACATAATGTTCATCCAGGATATCACCCTCCACACCCAAATTTTTCGCAGCCTCCCACACCTTTTGAGCTACGGACTTACTACGTAGAATGCAATACTTGTTGTTACAACAAGCAATGTCACCTGATGAAATAGAAGCATCACATAAAACAGTTCCTGCTGAGAAGATAGAGGACGCATTTGGCCTTGGATGGGATGGTGAAGAAGCTAATCTAACCATTCCACCTTCAAGTGACGTATTGGAAACAGACTTAAGTTCACGAGGAGCTTTTTTCAGTTTACCATCTTTTGGATTGCGCTTGGGACCAACCTTCAAAATCTTCTGTTGTTTCCTAAGCTTACTCGCTAGAGGGATAGGTGGCACAACTAGTGGACATTGGCTGAGAATAGTAATGGGCTCGGCCACAAGACTTGAACACTGGTCAACAATAGCTTGATGTTGCCCCACTGAAATAATTTGGTGAGGTGACACCCTCGTAGACCCCACAGACAAGTTGACAGCACCAGGGGATTGCGTTGAGGAAAACGCCGTACCTTCCACCAGAACTGGAGATTGAGCACCACAATGAGGCCCACCAATCATTGAACTTCCATCCCCATTAACATTGGAATTTGAAATTGAATTTACGGTTTCACAAACAACCTGTATCGTAAGCTTCCTGAGTATCCGTCCCATTTACTCCATAATTATTGCATGCATTAAACGACTCAATAACAGCTTCTTCTTCCTCATCGTCGTCTTCTTCACCATCACCGGTGCCTGAAAAATAAGAATCCAGGAACTCATGTTCGGAACTAGACGAATCATCATGAGGCACAGATTTTTGGTCCGTCTTAGTTCACATCATCGGACCACACCAATCTTCAACCACTTTAATGGTAAAAGGCACGTCGTTAATATGAATTTTAAGAATCTTGTTAACCGTTTCCGTGACTTGAGTGCGAACCATGATCCGAGCAATATCAAAGGATTTCTTCAACGTCGTATTATCATCAGAGCATACATAATGACCCACCCTGGCCGAAAGAGTTTCAAAAAAATCCGCATTCCAGGCATGCACCGGGATCCCATAACAACGAATCCATGTAACTCTTTCTGTATCAACATCTGTAGGCTTCCACGGATGGACCCATTTAAACCATTGAGACAGCCACTCCCTAGCCTCTTCAATATAACCGTGAAAGTCCTCCTCATCCTTACCTCCTTCCAACAAAACCAGATTCGAGCCCATCAGAGTTGCTTTTATGGTGAACACCCCCTACCTAGCAAACGCCTCTTGAATATTAAAAGCATTCCCCGGATTAATAACCTCCCCCACCATTGCTTGTGACAAAAGACCTACCTCCGGGATCGCATATTTCCACTCCCCATGACCATTGGCTTGCTCTCCAACCTTATGACTTATATTCGAAGGAAGCTGCTCCTTCCACACTTTCAATGGCTCATTCTTCTTAGCAACCAATGCTCCTCGAGATGTAGGATGAACTACTTTCTCCCTACGGAATCTCGGAAGATTGAAGTGAATTTTGACCCCCTCCACAAAAATATTGTCCAAGATGGTTGCCATCCTCTCCCTCTCTCGAACGTCCAAGAAGCGAACAAAACCAAACTTCTGACCAAGAGCGTTTCTCCTACCCGGAATCACTACCTCCTTCACGTTACCATGTTTGGAAAAGATCTCCAACATGTGTCTTGCCCAAAATCTCTCCGGAAAGTTTGTGAAGTAAAAAGACGTGCACTCTTTTTCTCTATCCGCTATTCTTACATGACGAGACGCAATGTCCACCTTTCTCCTACCTTGATCAGATCTAAATCTTCTGTTTCTTCTACCTGTAACCACTTGCCAACCATCAGCGGTAGAGCGCTGACCACGCCACTGTCCACCTGTGTCCCTTTCCCACTTATTCATACTAATCGTTGTTCAATATACCCGTTCTGCGTCAAAAGTTCTTTTGTTCAAAACATTGTATTGCTTCAACAGATTAGATCATGGGAGAGGAATCAAATTTTGATGGTGGTGGCGAGGAGCACGTGAACGACGGCGTTATAGAACGGCGACGGCGCTAGGAGGAGAAGAGCTCCAGCCCTAGGGTTGAAAACAAATTGTAAATAAAATTATGATGTTGGCTGATGCTCATGGCGTGGATTTCATGAAAAGCCGTCATTGAATTAATTGCAAGGAAGTAGAGGTAATCACTTCTATCATGATGGAATAAAATTGGGATCCAACGAGAAATATTGAGCAAGACCAGTAAGCCTAATCCAACATTACACATTTGTATGTTTTATAGTTGAAGGATTAAAATTAGGCTGTCAGGCAAACAACCAAAGCAAACTTAACTTGTAGTGCCAAGAAGGTTGTGACTATATTCTACGCAAATCACCAACATAGGAAAAAGATCACGAAGTCTGGATTTCAAGACCTCAATCTTGATTCAAGTGTTCCCTTTTGATAGTAAAAATCTCCCATGAAGGTGTGTCTTACATCCTTCCAATCGCGCTACATATACTCCTCCTCCAGATGGAAATAGCTTGTTCATCTCTTTTGATGCATGGGCAAGAGAGTTGGCTCATCGAAATATCACATATTATATCTATTGATCCAGTTAAAGCAAGAGTAAAGGATTTAGCTATAGGTTCATGCTTACCAGTAGATATAACTTTTCGCACTTTATTGGTCACATCTTGTGCTTCCACTGCTATTTTCTACAGACCTTGGATCACATGCCTTGAATTCATGTTGTCATCACTCTCCTGGATCACACATCTTGAGCAAGTTCCTTGAACTGTGGTCGTCTGATTCGCGCGTGGATGTGGCGTTGTGAGGTCCACGCCACCGCTGATGCAAAACCAACCTTGTTATGCGCGTGAGAAGAGGACGAGTCCCTGATGAAGCCACTTCCTGATAGGCCAGTGTTAATCACGTAGATAGATGCAGGTGGGTGATGCACATGATAAGTTACAGGGCCCACATGCAAGATCTACAATAGATCAGTGGGATAGAGAAGGTCTGCCATGTGCCAATTCGACCAATCAAGAGCTGGGAAACTGAAACCCTAATAGAGCTATTTCGCAGAGAGACGTTGAAAACTTCAATCGGGGGAGCACTAGGGGAACTCCAACCCAATACTAAAAAGAACAATTAATAGTTTATCAAACACTAGTGAATTAGCCCACCAATTAGACGCTGAGTGACCTAAATTTCTACCCAAATTACAACGCCCCAAGATAAACATTCAATATGATTGAACATTTTTGGAACATTGAAAACCAACCCTCTAAACAACACAAGCTCCGGTTTGTCCAAATGCTCAACACACAAGCCATCTAGATTAAATGACTTAACCTCTTAGCCTTTTTACCAATCAAACCAATATTGAAAGCCTTAAAATGTTGCACCCCAACCAACCCCTCCTCCCAATGACAACTTGTCTATTGTTGAATTCTATGCCAAATTAGTAAAACAATTCCGCACTAATAAATGATTTAACAAATTCATCAGAATCAAAATAGAGAGGGCAGCACAAAGAATTTGGACCATTTAAAGTTCTTCTAACAACAAGTGAATCACGAGTGGGTAGTTTATTTAAGAAAAACCTCCACCAAAACACACCAATTTTAGTTGGCAATGATAAGCTCCACACATTCAGCAACACATCCTGTAAATCACTTACTGGAGAATGTCTAACCACAGCTAGAAAAAAGAAAATTAGCGACGGCCAAAATCCGTCACTAAACAAGGAAAATTCGTCACTAATCATTTTAGCGACGAATTTTATGACGAACCAAAATCCGTAACGAAATCTAGCGTCACAAAATTTTTAGCGAGGAATACTAAATCCGTGGCTATTAGCGAGGAATAAATCCCTCACAAAATCCTAAAATCCGTCACCAAAGCAAATCAGATATAGAAACGATGTTTCGTTGCTAATAGTGAGGATAACGTGTTTCGTCGCTAATAGTGAGGATAACAGGATTCGTCGCTAATAGTGAGGAAACAGCTTCCTCTCTAACAGTGAGGGAAATTATTCCTCTCTAACAGTGAGGGAAACTATTCCTCTCTAACAGTGACGAATTTTAAAACCATTTTTTTTTAATTTATCCTACACCAGTTTTTTTAATATATCCTTCAACCTATAATTGTGAGAAACCTTTAATCTCAAAAGAGTGATGTTTTAATACAAGCTACAAATTTTTTAAAAAAAAAAACACATTTCATATTACTAATAAAGCATAATACATACAAACCAAAAGTGGTGTTTTAATACGAGCTACAAATTTTTTATAAGCTAATTAGTTTCATTAAACTAGTAGCTTAGAATCTAAAAGATGTACACATCATTGTTTTAAAAAAACAAAAAAACAGATCACATGCTGCCATCAACCATCTAGTTCATCATAATACTCATCATCATTTTGTTGGTCATCCTTATTTGTAGGAGGTGGAGGTGGAGGCGGAGGTGGAGACGGGCATTGATGACTTTGAGAAAAAGTCTCCATAAATTTAAGCATCTTCTCCTGTGTTGCACAAAGTCCACTCACTAGCTCTCTAAGACTTTGGTTTTCAGCAGTCAAGTTAGAAAATTCAACCTTCATTTGCGTGTATTCAGACTTTATTTGCAGATATTCAGACTCAGAGATTCCAGTAAATCGTTGGGAAGAAGGAATGTAGTTTCCTCCTTCAGGACCCCAACCCCATATTCTTTTCTTCTTGTCTACACCTCAAACAACCTCTAAGAAGATATTGTTGTCAGATTGCTCGCTAGACACACTATCTCCTAGTGCCGCTTGTGAGTCTCTTTCAAGAATATGACTTTCATACTCATTCTGAAAAAAAAAAAAATCAAACATGAGCATATCAAATAGGAAAAATGGCATAACAGTTTCAGTTTCAGTTAAGTTTCAGTTTCTATAAAAGGCATATCAAATCTATAAAAGGTTAAGTTTCAGTTAAGTTTCAGTTTCAGTTAAAAAAAATGGCATATCAAATCTATAAAAGGTTAAAAATAGAAGACAACACCATTAGCTAAGTTTCAGTTTCTATGCATAACAGTTTCGATGCATAACAGTTTCTCTTCCAGTTTCTCTTGCAGAAACAAAGGACTGAGAAAACAAGCAGGAATGCAGAAATAAATTGCACATAATGCATAAGAAGATCAAGGTAGTTCAGTACTTAAGTGAGTCTCCTAACAAAGCTAATAACAAGAAACTGTAGGTGCTTCCCCTGTTGCTAAACTAAAACATGTTTTATCAAACTATCAATTAGAAGAGAAGACAACACCATTAGCTAAGTTTCAGAATATAAAAGGTTAAAAATAGAAGACAACACCATTAGCTAAGTTTCAGTTTCTCTTCTAGTTTCCGTGGCCCCTAATTATTCTCTTTCAGTTATAATTATTAGCTTTGTTACACAACAGTTTCCATGCATAACAGTTTCTCTTTCAGTTTCTGCAGACATGGAATACAATGTGCTTTAGAAAAAGAAAAGCATCAAATGGATAAAACAAGCAGGAATGCAGAAAAAGGACTGAGAAAACAAGCAGGAATGCAGAAATAAAGGACTGAGAAAACAAGCAGGAATGCAGAAATAAATTGCACATAATGCATAAGAAGATCAAGGTAGTTCAGTACTTAAGTGAGTCTCCTAACAAAGCTAATAACAAGAAACTGTAGGTGCTACACACAACACAGTGTTTGAATTAAAATCAATGAATCAGCAATGACACTAATCTATCATCAAGACTGAAGGTTTGCAAAACACAATTGATTTTACAGAAATGAAACTGCAGATAGAAGCCTAATAGCTAGTTGGTGTCCACAACCATTGAAAGTATATGTGTTGGAGTGCCAATGTTGTGTTGGAGTGCCAATGTTGTGTTGGCCAATGTAAAATCTGTATAACAGAGTAGAGAGAGAGAGAGAGAGAGAGAGAGAGAATGAGAGAGGGAGTGAAACGGTTTTCTGAATATTTCTTTCACTGAATGAATCTGTTACATGATTTGATATTTATATATCTGTTATCCTATGCATCAGCAGTGCTTATCATACGCACTGCTGTAACTGAAACATAACTATATTTAGATCATTCTAGAATGGATGACACAGCATCAATAACACTAACAGATATACTACACTAACAGATACTATTTAATAGAGCTTCACTCACAGCCAACAATTAATAAACTGACAACAATTAAAGCAACTAAATTTGGACGTTAATGTTGAAATTTTAACTTACAGCAATCTTCTCTGACTTGGAGGAGACCCACTTTGGCGTCTCACCTTTCATTTTGTGAGTCTTCTCAAATAGGTCCCAACAAGTTGGAGTCTCATCCAAAGAATTTTTCTGAAAAATAAATAGATTAGTCTCAATTAAAATATACTCTTAGCAACCTTGTTTCTTATGACACTTAACCAACCTTGTTGCCCTTCAGGAAATGATGTAAAGTAGACTTGATCTGCTTGTTGAGCCAATATAAAAGGATCATAATTTGGATATCTCCGTGATTTTTTTATTTGAACATTTCCATAGTTATCTCTTTGTGTCCCCTGTGAACTAGGATCAAACCATTCACATTTAAATAGAACAACCTTCTTGGTAGGGTGATTGGTGTACTCCAATTCAATAATATCAATCAACACCCCATAGTAATCATTTTCCATTGTATCATCTTGCCCACCTCGAACACATACATTGTGATTCGTTGTACTCATCCCTTCATTTTTAGACTTTGTCATAAACTTGTATCCATTGATAACAAAAGTAGGCCACCTAATAACATTTCGAATTGGGCCCCATGCCAAACTTATCAAAAGCGGATCATCAATTGCATTTGTTGAGTCGAGCACCTACATTAGCGAATATTCTTTATTTCAACTCAACAAATTAGATCAACAAATTTCGAACATGAATAGATTCACGTACATATGTTTTAAACCATGAGGTAAAATTTGAAGATATTTCTCTGTCGAGGTCGGCTTCGTTTACATCAGGGTTTAGTTCTCGTAACAAATCTGAGTACATGCTACACATACAAGGAAGGAGTTAAACATGGCCTTAGATAAGATAAATATCATATTGTCAACTGGAGGTACTTACTTCAAATAAGGAACCACTTCAGGACAATTTAAAAGAATATACAAATGTGCAGCTTTCATTTCTCTATCCTCCAAGGTAGAAGTGACACCCTTTCCAATAGGGCGGCCTGGATAATTAAAAATTGACAATGGAGCATTTGCAGAAGAACCTTTTCCTCCATCATCATTTCGTGGCACTCTTGTTCTCCTTGATAAAATAGTTGGAGGATAATAATATGAAGCAAATGTAGCTGTCTCCTCCAGTAAATATGCTCTAGAAATCGAGCTTTCAACATAAGCTGGGTTTGTAACCTTTTGTTTTAAAGATCGTATGAACCTATTGAGTAAATCAAGATTAAGCTTAAAGAAAAAGGAGAGAAATAAGGAAACGTGGCAGACTTTTTATATGATGAAGAACTAACCTTTCAAATGGATACATCCATCTATATTGAACGGGACCGCCAACTCTTGCTTCATATGGTAAATGAATTGGAAGATGTTCCATTGAGTCAAAAAAACTTGGGGGAAATATTTGTTCCAATTTGCACATAATGATTGGAATATTTTCCTCCAACATGCGCAATTTATCTTCTTTCAACAACGATGAAGTAATTTCTCGGAAGAAATGACTGAATTCTGTGTGTTCAATATAGGTTTGGGCAAAGCTTTGAACGCTATTGGAAGCAAGCGTTGCTTGAACACGTGACAATCATGACTCTTCATGTTAACCAACTTTGCTTCTCTCAAGTCAACACATCTACTCATATTGGAAACATAACCATCTGGAAGTTTGAGATTTTTCACCCATTCGCAAACACCAAGTCTATGTTGTTTGGTAAGTGTAAATTGTGCCTTTGGTTTTACAAAGTTTCCATTAGTACTGGCTTGTAGTTCCAATCCACTGCGCTTACAATGTACTTCCAAGTCCTTCCTTGATTTGCAAGTATCCTTCGTCTTCCCTTTGGTGTCCATCACTGTGAACAAAATATTGAGAAACACATTTCTTTCAGTGTGCATCACGTCAATATTATGTGGGAGAAGATGGGTTTTCCAATATGCCAGTTCCCAAAATATACTTCGCTTTGTCCAATGGTGCTCTATCCCATAGCCCGGGATATTTGGTTCCGGACATTCCTCCACACTTGGGTAATGTTTTACCCTCTCCCAGACTTCTTCACCGCTTAACCTTTGTGGAGGAGCTGACTTTTCAACCCTTCCTTTTATAAACGCAGTCTTATTCCTCATATATGGATGACGTTGTGGTAAGAATTGACGATGACAATCAAACCATGAGGTCTTTCGACTATATGTGAGGCTAAATTCCTTGGAATGCTCCATACAAATTGGGCAACCTAGTTTACCCATTGTCATCCAACCACTTAACATCCCATATGCGGGAAAGTCGTTGATCGTCCACATTAGCGCCGCTTTCATCAAAAAATTTTGCTTCAAGGACACATCATATGTCATAACTCCACTTTCCCATAAAATTTTCAATTCATCTATTAAGGGGCGCAAGTACACATCAATTTTCGTCTTAGGGTTGTGGGGGCCTGGAATTATAAGAGTTAAGAACATAAACTCTCTTCTCATACACATCCATGGGGGAAAATTATAAGGAGTAACTATCACAGGCCAGCAAGAATAGTTCCTACCTGTTTGGTCAAATGGAGCAAAACCATCGGAGCACAAGCCTAATCTAACATTTCGAGGATCTTGAGAAAATGTAGGCCATGCTTCATCAAAGTGTTTCCAAGCTTCTGCATCTGACGGATGAGATAAAGAACCTGTCTCCCTTTGATTTTCACGATGCCATCTCATTTCACGAGCTGTTTGCATTGAGGAATACAACCGTTGTAGTCTTGGAACAAGCGGGAAGTACCACATGCTTTTCAACGGTATCAATTTCAATTTACCCCGTCTGGTAACATGTCTATATCACTGCTCTCCACAATGTTTACAGTTTTGAAGCACCTCATCTTCTTTATAATACAACATACATCCATTCGGGCAACATTCAATTTGCATACTTGCTAACCCTAGTTCAGCAAGTGACTTTTTTGCCTGGTAAAAATTTTTAGGCATTTTATTATCATCAGGCATTGTGTCTCCCATTAACTGCACCCAACCATTAAAGCATCCCTCAGATAATCCATAGTCAGCTTTCAAACTTAATGCCGCTAAAGAAGTCGACAACACAGAATGTCTGTCACAACCATCCCATAAAGGAGATTGCGCAGCCTTTAACAATTCAAAGAATTTTCGTGCTTCTAAATTAGGATCTTCTATCATTGTGTCTTCTTCATGATGACCTTCCCGCTCAAGATAGTTGCGAATTTCCGGTCCCGCGACATCCATTACCAATTGCTCATAATTATCAAACATATCCCTACGGCCACTTCTGCCATAATATGAATGATCGACAACCACTGAGGGAATCGGGGGAATCGGTTCACCATGATTTGTCCAGTGATAATAATTACTCATGAAACCCTTCCTACATAGATGCACCATCACCATGTCAGGTGGGTGATGATGCAAACACTTGCAAATCTTACATGGACATCTAATCTCCCGGCTTTCGATGTTCTCCTCACTTTCAATGTTCTCTTTGTCTTTTTCTTTGTCCTTTTCCAAGACAAAGTTGACAAATCCCAAACATCCTTCTTTAAATTCTTCTGTAATATTGTCCTGATCTAGTCTTCTATCCATCCACTTTCTATTTTCAGGTACTTCCATTGCTAATGTATTATTTACACGAGCAACTATTAGTCTTTAAAACTATATGAAGAAACAATGAAAAGAAAGGAAAGTCATCATTGAGTACTTCAAATTAGTAAAGACATCTACCAAGTATCATGCTAGACACCAGATAAGGCACCCAAACAAAAACAAATAAATGTACCTATTAACTACTAGTAACTGTATCTATTAGAAACAGATTTTGCATATTAGTAACTGCAAATTAATCAAAGAGCCTTCTTTTGTGGTATCTAAAAACAAAATTAATGCAAAAGTACCTAAACAAGCAAAGTAGTTAGCATGTACTATAGATTAGTTATTAAATTTCAACTCACATGTGAATAGTTATAACAATCACTGATATCATACAGAAACAGATTTGGCAAGAAATTAGATAGAGCCAAAAAACAAACATAAAAAGCCATTGATATATTAAAGTCTGCATATTTGATTTTTCAATCAATAATGCTACAATAAAGCATATATGAAGCATTAAATCTAGATTCGACCATTTCATTAAAACAATTCAAAAAAAACCCTAACTTGTAATAACTCATCAATAAAACAAAATTCAATTAATTTTATACATTGATTGGACAAATCAAAACCACACGCACAACTTCACAACTTCAGATACACAAAAAAAACACACAAATGCAAGCAAATCAAGTTGTTCCAGAAATGGAAGAAGATAGAAAGAAGAACAAAAGCAATAGGGTTGTTTAGCACAAATTTTTCAAACATTAAACAGCTATAAAAAATACGAAGCAGAACCACAACAGGAAACGCAAGCAGATATGACGAAAACAGAAGGAAAGGAAGAAAAAAAGGAATTGAAAAGAGGAAAAGTGTTACCTCTGAATCTTCCTTTCACAAGCACTCCTCACCAGCAAAATCTTCCTCTGAGCAAAAACAAGAAGAGCAAAAACAAATTAAAAACAAATTAAAACTTACAAACTAACAAAGAGGAAAATAATTCAAGTTTGTTGCATCACCAGTAAGCCTAATTAAGCACTAAGAAGGACAACTGAACAACATAAATTGGCAGCCTTAAGTACCTAATTTTTACTCTTTCAATGATTCAATCTGTTCCGATAAATAATTACAAGCATGTAGCATATTCAAGTAGCCTTGAGTTCCTGAGACTCGATGATTGTTGGCTAAAGTGCTCCCGGGATCCCTTATCTTTATTTAAAGTAACGAATTAGTCCTTTATGTTTTTTTTTGTCCCAAATAAGTCCTTTATCTTTCAAATTTTTGACACATAAATCCTTTTCCGTTAACAGTGCTGATTTATGTGTCAAAAAAAAGGATTTATGTGTTAAAAATTTGAAACATAAAGGACTGATTTGGGACAGAAAAGGATTTATGTGTCAAAAATTTAAAACATAAAGGACTGATTTGGGACAAAAAAAAGATAAAGGACCAAATCGTTACTTTAAATAAAGATAAGGGACCTCGGGAGCACTTTAGCCATGATTGTTCTTGCTTTTCCTTTCAAGAATTGAGTCTCAGCTAAAAGATCTAGTTGTTTCCATAGACTTTGGTTATTATTAATTTATTACCCTTAAATTAATTGTGCTTTGCTCTGGATCAACTATGAATGGTTTCTACTTTGGGATTGGTGTGTGTGAGTGAACCTATACCCTGCAAACATTAGTGAAGAAGGAAGTTGCCAAAGTTTGCAACAATCACTGAACAAGATATCATGCAGAAACAGATTCTGCAAGCACACGTTAAACAGCAATTAACAGCTATTAACAACACAAGTAATAATATAGGGGTGGGAAAGCAAACATTTTAATACATTAATTAATTAATTAATTACTAAACTATAGACAGAGACAACAAATGCGACTTTCACAATGGGGACAGAAAAAAAAAAGTGCAAAAAAAAACCCTAACTTGTAAGTTTCGACCATTTCATTAAAACAGTGCAAAAAAACCCTAACTTGCAAGATTAAAAAACTCATCAATAAAACAAAATTCAATTAATTTTATACATTGATTGGACAAATCAAAACCACACGCACAACTTCACAACTTCAGATACACAAAAAAACACACAAATGCAAGCAAATCAAGTTGTTCCAGAAATGGAAGAAGATAGAAAGAAGAACAAAACCAATAGGGTTGTTTAGCACAGATTTTTCAAACATTAAACAGGTATTAACAAGCAAATCAACCTATTAAAATTCAAATCAGGCTATTGCAGCAAAAGTTGCCCTAAATCAAACTATTACATAGGAAAAATCATAGGGGTTGCTTAAATGAAGAAGAAAATTGAATGGGTTGCAGAAAAGAAGAAAAAAATTGGATGGGTTTAAGAAAATGAAGAGGAAAATCGAATAATGAAGCAAAATAAAGAAGAATACCCTAGATTCGGAGCGTAGCGGTTGAGATGCGGAGCCTTAGAGGGGTTGCGACGAGGAGCTTGCGATGAGGAGCTTCTCCGTGTTAGACTATCCGATAACCTTAGAGGGGGGGTGAATAAGGTTATGTGTAAATCTTGGTTCTTTTCAAACTAAATGATAAGTTTGTTTTAAAACAAATGCAGAAACTTAGATTTAATCTTTAGCAGGCAGATTTAGGCACAAAGAGATATTATACTTTTTCCAATATACACAATAAGATTATTTATAAGAAGTGTAGTGATATTGAATATAGTAGAAAATAGATCAATTGCAGTGATATGGAAGATGATAGATAAGCACAAGATCAGAGTAGTTTAGTTGTAAACAAATGAGAAGTATGATAAACAGATCTAAATAATATTCAATATAGCAATAAGCAAGGGTATAGATAATAAAGCAAAGTAAAGAGATAGGGATAGAGATACACCAGGAATTTAGCGAGGTTCGGGATAAAAGCCCTACGTCCTCGGCCTCTGGCTTTGCAACCTTTGGACTTGATAACAACCACTATATTGAAGAATTGTTTACAAATAGGCAACTTCAAAATAGCAAATCTCAATTCCCCCGAACTGAGAACCCGAGCACCTAGCTAAGGATTTCAACCCGCTTCAATCTCCTGATTGAACGACCCAAGAGCACCTCCCAGGATTTCAGTACCAACTCAATCTCCTAATTGAGAGACCCAAGAACGCTTCCCAGGATTTCAAAATGACCCCACAAGAATAGATTACAATATAGAAGCTATGATCCAGTCACCTCAGATAATATGACAATATAATAGCTGCGAGAGATGAGTAGATCTATAAAAATGATATGAAAGTGATAGCTCTATTTTTCTCTTTCTCAGATCTAGAAATTTCGTATGAGAAGAAGAGAGACTTGTTGAGAAAATGTGGTGTGCAGAAGAGTGATTTGAGGCTGCCTATTTATAGGCTTAGGAAAGCGTAGAATTTTGAAAAAAACATTTATTGCCAAGATGAATCGATTGTATGATGAAGTGAAAATGTTGATGAATCGATTCTTATCATTTTAGAAGACATAAGAATCGATTTTATGGCTAGTTAAAAAAAAAGAGAGGAATCGATTCTTTACATATGGAGAACATAGGAATCGATTGATTGTTTCTTTGGAAATAGTTGGGAATCGATTTTCAGGACATCCTGAATAGGGTAGGAATCGATTCTTACTTTGTTTAAAATGAGAAGGAATCGATTCATAGCCTATAGGATTGCTTGAAAATCGATTTCATAGTCTTTTGGAATAGAAGGAAATCGATTCTTACCTTTGGCTTATGAATAGGTGTGAATCGATTCTTTGTTTCAAACATAGGATAAGGAAATCGATTTCAACCTTTAAAATAGGATTAGGAAATCGATTTCATGATTTAGAAAATGATAGAAATCGATTTCTAGTCTTCCACAAAATTATTTTTAGGTTTAGGGCTTTGCCATGCATGCATAAGATATTTTCCAAAGCTTGCCATGCATGCATAACATATTTTCAAAACCCTAATTTTGATGCATGATGCATGTTTTCAAAAGTCATCTCTCAGCTACTAAAATGTCATAGACCTTCAGTGATAGGACCTTACACAGTGTCCTAAAGAAAGCGGAAAAACAATTAGGTCTTCATCTTCAAAGGTGGCTTCTTCTCCAAGCTGCTCCACTTTAATGCTTCCAGCTTTTTTGATTCCAGTCCTGTACTATATTCAGCTTGAACCTGTACTTTCATACAACTGCAACCATTAGTAGACAAGATGTAATTTGTTATCATACAAAACAAGGAGTGTTTGCCCTTGGTTCAACACTCCGTGTTTCTTTCCATGCGGAGCCTTTCTGGGTTTCCACCTGAAACAAGATGATGAACAACTAATCAAAAAATTACTAACACAGGGAGAGAGGAGAAGGGGAACATGGAGACTGAGACACACCAGAATGAAAGGGCGAGCAAATGGAGAAAGAAGACTGGTCACCGCCGCGAGTGGAGAGAGAGACGTGGTCTTCTTGGTCACCGCCGCGAGTGGAGAGAAAGACGTGGTCTTCTTGGTCGCCGCAAGTGGAGAGAAAGACGTCGTCTTCTTGGCCACCGCGAATGGAGAGAGAGAGAGAGACGTGGAGGGATTTTCGAAGAGGAAAGGAAAGTAGGGTTTGTTTTGGGAGGGAGAAAAGAAACAGAGAGGGAGAAATGAAACACGGGGGAGGGGTATTTTTTTTTGTTGATATTCTTTTGTGAGGAGTTTAGCGAGGAATGGATTAAATGTTTTGTGAGGGATTTAGCAAGGACCTACTTTAGTGAGGGAAACTTTCTCTCTCAAAATTCGTCTCTAAAAATATTTCGCTAGTTGGTGATATTCTTTTGTGAGGAGTTTAGCGAGGAATAGATTAAAGACTTTATTTTGTGAGGGATTTAGCGAGGACCTACTTTAGTGAGGGAAACTTTCTCAATATTCGTCTCTAAAAATATTTCGTCTAGTCTGTGAGGGATTTTGCTACGGAAACTTTAGAGAGGGATTTTTTCCGTCAATACCTCCGTCGCAAATGTGAACTCGCTGAACATTTCTGTCAATCCTTATTTTCGTAGCTAAATCCCTCACTAATAGTGAGAGATGCGTTTTCGTCTCAAAAATTCCTCTCTAAAATCAATTTTTCTAGTAGTGAACCAATTTCATCAACTCACTGTAACTTGACTTAACTGTAAAAGCATGAAGAGTTTCAAAGAACCACTTACTTGGCAATGTAGGTGCATGTAGTATTTCTTTACACTCTAAATTGAGTTGCTCATCATCTATAAGTTTTACTTTCTTAACAAATCTCTTGCATCATTTATTAGTTTTTTTAACTACCAAATTACCTTAGTTACTTCATCAACTCTCTTGCAGGGACTAGAAAAAGAGATGAAGTGATGAGTCTCAATACAAATTAGTTAGGGTGGACAATTAATTAAGTATAAAGAGTGAGATGCTTTTGAAAAAAAAATATAAAGAATGAGATGATGAGTCCCAACAATTTTAAGATAATTTTAGAAAAATAATACAAATTATGTCACTAATTTCCCAATACACACTCTTTACCGATTGAATTTCAAAATGGATTTTACTAAATCATGTAAGTTATGTGTAAATTTGATGAAATCCGTATGAATTTCGACCAATACAAGATATTGTGTTCAAAAGGGTTTATAGAGAGTGACACCAACATTTCTCTATTTTTTAAATAACTCTATGCAAATACCAACATTTTCTTTTTGTTCCTTCTATTAGCCTCTTTATTAGCGAGATATTGAGTTGCTAAACATCTATCCTATTTGGCTTTGCCTTATCATTGTTTTTCATTTTCTTTAATTTTAAAATGTTGACTTGGAATTAATTTTGCTCATTCAAATTCAACTTTGTTAATTTATTCATAGGTGGAGAAATAGAATAATAATTATGGTCGCAGGTATTATGTGATGAACTACATGAAGACCACTTTGAACGCATGCATTCTTGGGAAATAGGAAAAGATAATAATTTTAAACTTTTGGTGTTGTGAAGTATTATCCATTTTGGTTTAATATACTAATTATTGTTACTCTTTTTATCCAACTATTGGTGTCAAAGATACGCGGGGCTACCACCGCCAAAAAGAAGACCAAGTCATCATCATTTTACTTGTACTAGCGGTGTGACCCGTGCTCTGTACGGGGGCGAAAGCCCTAAACATGAGGTATAAAGAAATGTCAGTAATAACACAAAAGGTGTAGATTTCATATTCCATAAAAATAGAAGTTTTAACAAACGTTTGAAGATGGAAATTCGAATTTACCTAGTTAATAAGTATTACCAATACATTTTTGAATTTGCATATTTGAATAGTTGAATTTTTTTTGCGAACACTAATTAGCATCTAAAAACACACAATAACAAACACTAAAGCATCCAAAAACACACTACCTAGCATCGTACTTTACATAAATATTTTATGAATTTTTTTTCACCAAACAGGTTACTGAGAAACAAACTCGGCATATTTGAACAGTTAAATTTTTTTCGACTGCTTAAGTATCCCAAAACACACTTACTTACATATTTTGTTTTGAAACTATATTTTTCACCAAACTATTCGAACATTTTTAAAAGAAATTTCGATATTGAGGAATAATCTTTGAGTATTTGAAGGGTTAAATTTTTTTCAAACACCGAAGTGTCTCAAAACACGCTGATTAGCATCACACTTTACGTATTTTGTAACGAAATTATAGTTGGATTTTTTGCGAACACTAAAGCAAAAAAAAAACACACTATTGCGAACACTGAAGCATCTCAAAACATACTACTTAGCATTGTACTTTACTCATTTCGTTATGATTTTTTGTCACTAAACGGGTTATTGAGGAACCGTTTACCGTGGTTTTTGGTAAACACCGCTAGTTACACATAAGTGTTGTTTGCAGGATCAACTAGAAAATCCCAGAACATTTGTGTTTAAAGTTTTCCAGAAATTGTTAGTGTAGTTGACAGGGAAAGTGTATAAAGAAGAGATGAATGCGAAAAGAACAAGCAATAAATGTGCAGAAATCTTAAAAGAAACAAAAGTAAAATTGCATTAATTTATAAGGAGTGGAGCGCAGATTCATACATTGTTTCTGTTGACTCGTTTTCTCTGTATGCGGAATTATGAGTGTTTTTAGAAGTATGTAAATGAATTGCGACCCTTTTCCCTTTAGACAAACTACTATTTATAATAAAAAGGGAAATGATAACTGCTTAAAGAGTTTGAAAGGCTTCGACCACGTAACTGCTACACGCTTCGACTATGTAACTGCCACCTGCTTCGACCACTTCCTTGGTTTTGATCTGCTACCAATCTCTTACTTTCTTTCTTGTCGAAATGTCGCCTTCAAGCTCTCAATTTGGTTAAGTTCTAGGAGTGGTCGAAGATCTCCCTTGGAATACCTTCTCAGTGTCGAAGGCCAACATTTCCTCTTTAAAATGACAAGTCAAACTTCCTTGACTGCATTTAATTGAGCTTGTCGAAGATGAAGGCTAACAAATTGCCCCCCAAAAATGTCATTTTCGACTGAGGTTTAAACGAAGGTAGAAAATTGACGTTTTTTGAAGCATCGTTCGACTAATCCGTACGAAATCTTATGACATCATTGATATCTTGGTTCAAGAGTGAAGAGACACTTTCTGCGCAGCAGTGCCTTTATGGCGTTACTTTTTCCGGGAAATTACACCACGTGTACATAGGGAACTGTTGGGATTTCCATGATCCCACGTTTTCCCACAACTGTCATGATGACTCCACGTTTTCTTTCTTTCTTTTTTTAACAGTGGTCATAACAGCTATAAAAAAACGGTGTCTCTTCATTTCATTTTTTCGAGATTCTTCGTCTTCTTCTCTTGCTTCTGTGAATCTTCTTCTGCGAATCCCCTTTTACAAAGCTCTCTTTTTCTCCTTCTTTGCGAGATACAGTGGTTACGCACTACAGAAACCCCATTTACGAAAAACTCATTTTCTTTGCTTTGTTTCTCTGTGACTTCCACCCTGTCAACAATGGCGTCTTCTTCTAACGTTCATGTTTCTAGCACTGTAGCCTCTGGGAAGCAGATTCTCGTATCTGAACCAGCTTTAACTAAGGAAGAAGCCAAAATCTTCCAATCTCAGGTACTAATCCCCTCTACTAAACCTCTCAAGCATGCATTTTTAGGACCTCTTCCTCTTCCTGGTGATGACTCAGAAAAAATTAAGGAGGTCTTCCCTAGCTATCATAGGTATAGCCCTAGGGTCTTCAGCAAAGGTCCATATGTGATGGATTTCATGAGTAACCCAAATAGGGTTTTTCGATCTTCACCACCTGTCGACAAAAATACCACGCCCTACATCAATTGGCTCAACAAAGTTGAGTCGAAGAAAGGAGAGACCTGGAAAGCACGGGGCATCTTTGATTTAATCCAGCTGTCGAGATATGGGCCTAGGTATCAAAGCCCAATGCTTATTTCAGCTCTACATTTCTGGGAGATAACCACCAATAGCCTTCACTTGAAGTGTAGCATGCTTACTCCCACTTTGTTAGATGTGGCTGTCATCACCGGATTGAAACCGACAGGGGAGGTTTTCGACCCCAGTACCACTGGCCACCAACATGAATTTGATTTCAAACGCGCCTCTTTCAAAGGGTATATTGAAGATAACCATATCCTTACTCTTGATGATATCTCAGATGAAGAGCACATTGCTTTTCTTACTTTGTGGCTTTCCTTCTACATTTTCTGCTCTTCGTCACTCCAAGTGGCGAAAATGTATATCCCATTGGCCATCCAGTTACACGAGTGTCGAGAGATAAATCTTGGCACTCTCATTTTGGGGTCACTCTATGAGAGTTTACGACAAGGTGTTCACGCCTTGAAAGAACTACAGCCAGAGGAGAAATATTTGGTCTCTGGGCCAATTTGGTTGTTCCAATTGTGGCTTCTGGCCACCTTTGAGTCGAAGCTACAATTGGATGTCCCTGACGACTATGTTGCCATGGTCGAACATAGGAGTGTCGAAGGTGAACGACTTGCTGTTTTGAAACCTAGAGAAATAGCAATGTCCACTCAAGACCTGTTTTCTGCATCTTTTGACATGTTCATGAACTGTACAGACTTCACCCCTTCTATGGCACCCTTTGCCACGAGGACCCATGGACCAGGGTGGTTCAGAAGAGAGTTTCCTGCGGCCACTCTCGTCGATGAAGAAGACACCAACCAGATTTGGGAGGCCTTTTTGACTCCCAAGTTTTTGTCAGCTAGAATTTCCCCCGGGAAAGCTTCGGCTTTATTTGGCACCTACTCTTATCACCCCAGCCTGGTTGCAAGACAATTTGGGCTATGCCAACTTCGACTTAGTCCCTTCTTCAGGTCCAGGAAAGAAATGGTGCTTCCAGGAAATGAGGAAGAATGGAAAGAGTGCCTTAACAGTTTTACCCCAGGCTCTTTTACTTTCGACCCCATCCCTTTTGAACCATTATTCTCTTGCACAAAAGAGTTTTCCAGATGGTGGAGAGAATATTTCACTAGAAAATCTACTGGTGTTGAAGAGGCCATCTTGCTGTCGAATCTAATTTCTGCTTTTCATTCTTCGCAGAAAAAGACGACCAAATCGAAAGGTACACACATTCAAGAAATTCAGGCATTTCAAAAATATTTTGAAACTGTGTATGATCCAAATAAACTTATTCGAACTGTTTCTCAAGCTGCAAGAGTTTTAAAAGAAAAATATATCGAAAGAATTCCAACAATGTTTTTCCCCCTCATGTAACTAATAAATATTCTTTTGCTTTAGCACAAAACAAACTCAAATTTCTGCCTTTGCCAACCAGTAACTTGGCTTTGGCATTTCGACCACCACTCCCACCATGGTTTTTATGTGGTTCAATTGGGGCACTTTACAATTTTCTTTCGAATAAGACAGCTGAGAAAGTAGTTCCCACTAAGTATACCTTATACACGTTTGAAGGTCATCTACATTTGGACATTCGACATGTTCGAGTCACATCTGTTATCAGAGAAGGTGATATATAAGACTCTTAGAAAAATTTAATTTTCCTTCCATGTATGATTTGTATTTACACGCTTCTCGAATATTTGTAGCTGTTCCTATTGCCTCTGCTTCGGCCGATGATGCCACAACAACAACAACGAAGAAGAAGAACACTGACGCCTTGTCGAGAAAGGACATACCTCTTCAGGCTGAAAAACAAAAAGTAAGTATCTCCATGCTTTCTATTTTGCACCAAATCATTATACCCGTCGACTAATTGACCTTCTATTTTGCAGAGTCGAAAAAGACCCAATATCTCCATAGCTACCACTCCCAAGAAAACCAAAAAGGCCATCACAACAGTCTTGAGTAACTCAGAAGTCGAAACTCTTAACCTCTTGTTTATTTATGTTTATACTTTCTCTTTCTTTCTTATGTTTATATAAGTGTTGCATTTCCAGTCTGATGTGCCATTGACCCGAGCCAGACCTGCCGAGATTCCTACTTCTGAAGTAGAGAGAGAAAAAAAAGAAAAACTCTCAAGATGTCTCCAGGGTTATTCCCCAACAAGTCTCTGTCGAGAGGCAACGGAAAAAGGGTGAAAGTGTGCCCAAGGAAAGAACTCCAATAATTTCAGAGAAAGTGCCAAAGAAGCTTCTCAAAAAGCTTGAGAGTGCACACTCTCGTGTCGAGGATAACATTTCCAAAGTAATTGGTCGACTTGAATCTCTATTTTAAGAGTTTTCTTTTTTATATGTCGAAAACTTACTCAGTGTTTGTTTTCAGGAAACTCAAGCTCCCACCATCGCAATCCAAACAAGGAAAGTTACGCTTACTTCTACTGAGCCAATAGTCGAAAGAGGGCGCTGAAGGAAAGAAGCAAGACCAAGATCAACCCACCAACATCACTGGAGACATGCATATGGTCGAAGAAACTAATCTCACTAAAGCTGAAGGGAATGTCTTTGACCATAATCAAGAACATGAAGGCCATACCATGGACGTCGATGAATATCTCAATGTTGGTGATGTTGATGTTAGAGTCAGCTTGTCTCCTTCTCCCAATTCAGAGGGAAAAGATGTAGAAGAGGACAACTCCCAAGAGGAGGATGAAGAAAGTGAAGGTGATGGTAGCAACAATGAAAGTGAGGCAGAGGACGAGGAACTATCTGAGCATGATGGTGAATCTCCTAAGAGTGCCAACTCTCCACCTGACTTGCCTTCGACCAACACTGGCCTAAGTGAAAAAGAGCTGTCGGAGTTGAAGGCCAAAAACCCTCTTGAAGCCTTCAGATTATTGCTGAGTGCGTCTTCGACAGAGAGTAGGCCAAGCCCTTCGACAACTTGTGCTAACATCCTTTCGAATGATTGTCGAAGATGTTCTATATGACCATTTTCTGTCGAAGATTTAACAACAATGTCATCTATGTATATTTGCATAAAATTTCTATAAAGTCATGAAACATAGAATTCATTGCTCTTTGGTATGTGGCACCAGCATTTTTTAGGCCAAAAGGCATTACTACCCATTCATAGACGCCTAAGGCCCCTGGGCAACGAAATGCAGTTTTTGACACATCTTCTTCAGCAATAAAGATTTGATTGTAGCCCGAATAACCATCAAGCATACTTAAATAATCAAACCCTGCTGCTGAATCGACCAGCATTTCTGCCACAGGCATGGGATATTGATCCTTAGGTGTAGCATTATTTAAATCCCTAAAGTCTATGCAGACTCGTAGAGTCCCATTTTTCTTAATAACGGGAACTATATTAGCTAACCAATCAACATACCTGGCAGTTCTGATAAAATTGCTTTTGAGCAATCTTTCAACTTCTTCTTTGATATTCGACAGAATCTGCGGTGCAAATCTTCTCGGAGTTTGCTTCACTGGCTTCCTATCCGGTTGAATTGGCAATTTTAACTCCACCACTTCTCGACTCAATCCAGGCATTTCATTGTAATCCCAAGCGAAGCAATCCTTGTATTCCTACAAGAGCTTTATGGTTCGATCCCTCAAACCCTTGTCAATCTTAGCACTTATAAATGTTGGCCTCTTTATGGAGCCATCTCCTAAGTCGACTTCCTCCAGGGGATCTTGAGCTTGAATTTTCTTGGTTGAACCCATTGGGTCCTTTTCAAAACCTAAAGGTTCGTCATCATAGATGCAATCGAGCCTTTGGCCTTCGACCATATTGTCTTTATCTTTGATTTCACTGGTTTCATTAACCATTTTTTGTTGTATTTCGGCCTCCAAAGCCGCATTTTGTTTGTTCTCGGCCACGTAGGCCGTGATTCGATCCCAAGCACTGGGCTTAGACATCATAGCTGTTTAGGGACCATCCCACCCTGTAGGCTTGCAGAAGCCTTTTGAGTGGTTTTCTTCGCCAATGACCTCCCTCTCGCAAATGAATCCATGGTTTGGGTGAAGGTCAAGTGAAGAGAACACATTATCTTGTGGTGTATATCCACTTGTTGATGGCATACATGGAGCAATGTTTGCCAGGTGTTTGTCAAACGTCTTCTTTGTTATGTGATCTACCTCTGCCAAGAAATAGCTTTGATCACCCTCGACGTTTTCAACTAGACGACCATCTTCTCTCCAGATTGAAAGCCTTTGGTGGAGGGTCGAAGGCACTGCGCCTACTCCATGGATGCACTCCCTGCCAAGCAACAAATTGAAGTTTGCTTTAGTTGGGATTACCATGAACAAGGTTAACCTCTTAACACTGCCCACTACCAGTTCGACTTCAATGGCCCCAAGTGAATGGCCAGTTTTTCCTTCGTAGTTTGTAAGCACTACGTTATGTGGCCTTAAATCAGTATCTGATTTGCCAATTTTTGTAAGCATGTGTTGTGCATTAGATTCACTGCCGCACCACCATCGACCAGGACCTTGTTTACCCCAACATTGTTGGCTTTTGCTTGAATAAATAAGGGTTTGAGGTGGTACTTCATCCCACCACCAGGCCTCTCAAACATGACACTTTGTTCTTCAATGCATCCATTATTTAAAACATAGTAACATCTTGGCTTGTGCATAGCCATATCTTCATTGAAATATTCTTCGACTTCATTTACCTCTGACACAATATCCTACTCAATTGGGAGAATTGAGACGACGCATATCACGTCGAGATCAGGTTCTGAATCTGAAAACTCAGATTCCATTTCGTCATCCTCCTGATTGAGGCCTTCTTTTGAGTCAAGGCCTTTTTTAATAACCTGAGAGTGGAGGGAATATCCTTTCAGTTGCAGACCTCCTTGGTATTTCGACAAAGGAAGATAGTTGTTTCCCCTTGTCTGTGTTTGAGTTTCTGCCCTTTTCTGCGGCAGCTACCTTCATTTGGCGTTGATGCCTCCACCATTGGGTCCTAGTCATAGGATTTTTCCCTTTGTAATTGTTATTGTAGGTGTACCTGTTTGATTCAGGAGCCTTATTTTGCTTCATGGCACTTGAACTTCCTTTTTCCATGGTTGAGTAATATCCCGCATCCTTTCCACCAGAATATACCCATTTTTCGACAGGTGACCTAGATGATGGCACAAATGTTTTGATTTGAGCCTTCTGGGTCGAAGGCGTGACCTTGTATGGTACACCTCTTGGGTTGAAGCTGAATTTAGGCCTGTTGTCGACCCATTTGCTTTTCCTCTTTGACTGAGGTTTGAAACCCTCAAGGCTTTTGGCAGCCTCCTTGTCGAACACAGAGCTGCACCTTGGGCACAACATGACCTCTGTGTTGTTGATCTTGCAACGGTTCAGGAAGTCTATTAATTCTTCCTCAGCATTAGGATAAACCACCTGCATCTTTTCGTTGTACTGGTCTTCAGTGACCATTTTAATGTTGATCTCTGAGCTCTTCGTAGCCCCTTTCGCCACGAAATCTGTAGCAATGACCTCAGTAGCTTCGATAACATTTATGTCGACTGGCTCAGCGTACATGGCATCCACCACAGAGAGAGGATCAACATCTATCTTCATCTGAGGCTTCGACTTCTCACCAAAACTTAGCCTGCCTTCATTCAGTGCTTTTTGGACCAAATCCCTAAAAAGAACACAACGGGGTGTGTTATGGCCTAAAAAATTATGATATTTGCAGTAATCTCTTTTCTTTTGTTGTTCTAATGGTGGCACTTTTAGGCCCTTAGGCACTAAAATCTGACCATCAGTAACTAAAAGATCAAATATTTGGTCACATTTTGTGACATCAAAGGTATAAGTTTTTGCAATAAATTTATCATTCTTTGGTTCGATAGGATTTTTCCCATCAGAAGGCTTCAACAATTTACAAGTATATGGAGGCCCAGGTTTTAATTATGCAATATTGACCTCTTCTTCGACATCTTCATATGATATGTAGAATTCTTGGTCATTGTCATTAGCATATGCAACCTTTCCTTTTTTGTCGAACCTACTGGTTCTGGCCTTTTCATCCTTAAGTCTTTCGACTTGTCGAACTCTATCAGCCAATTGTGCCATATCTCTTAAGTGTAGAGTACCTAATTTCTTTCTAATAGAGTAGTCGAGGCCACCAGCAGCCATTTCGACTAACTCATGTTCAGGCACTTGAGTAAAGCACCTTGCCTTGAGTAGTCTAAATCTATTTAGATAATCATCAACTGACTCTGGCATTCTGCGTCGAACACTAGCCAATTCTTTAAGACTAATCTTTGATTGTCCCATATAGAATTGTTCATGAAATACCTTTTCTAACTGGTTCCAATTAAACATAGAATGTGGGGGCAAAGTGGTGAACCGTGTAAAAGCATTTTTTGGTTAGTGAACTTGGAAAATATTTCATTTTTAAGTTCTCATTTTGTGCTATATCACCAGCCTCAGTTAAATAACGGGCAATGTGTTCGACAGTAGATTCGCTAGTTTCTCCAGCAAATTTTGTGAATTTCAGGATCTTCCACCCCCTAGGCAATTCTGTTTGCAGAACATATTCCGACAAAGGTGATACATAATTAGCCCTGTGTAGGCCTAGATTAAGACCATTCTGTGCTAGAATAGTTTCGACAAGACTGGCTAAGTTATTTTGGATTCCAAAATTATTTTGGTGAACTTGTCTAACCACTTCATCAACATCTTGGTTCCTGTGGCCTAGTACAACATCAGGAATGGGCTCTTCGACGACAAGTTGTTGCCCTTGATTGATGGGAGCTGCAGTGTTAGGCCTTTCTATAGGGATTTCGACAGGCCTAGCATTCTGAATTTGAGGGATTTGTTGGTTATACATTGGCGTAGTGCCAAAGAAATCTGCAATTCTTCTCATTTGTGCTGCCAATATTTGGTAACTATGATTTGTGTTTTGTATTAAAGGGTTAAACACAGTACCAATCTGTTGTGTTAACATATTAACCATGTCATGGTTACTATATATCGTCCATTTGTTGCCTTAATGCCAACAAAGACGATGTGGTCAGTGAAGGGTGGGTATTTCGACTATAAAAGCTCTCTGGCGAACTGTGCAAAGGCGAAAACCCTGAGACCACGTTATCTGCCTGAGCAATCGTACTTGTCTGAAGGCCTGCCATTAAGGCAGTTGGCATGCCGTATGGGTAACTTCGACTATTCGTAGGCAGATTAAATGGAAGGCTTCCCATTGTTGGATTAACCATATTTTGTGTCAACGCTGGAGTAGTCATCATAGACACAGGGTTGAGTACAAGAGCGGTTACAGTAGTTACTCCTATAGTTGTCGAAGAAGGCATAGGAACGGTTACTCCTACGACATTTGCAGCGTTAGTATTACTAACTGACGCTTGATCGTGTAAGATTTGTGCATTAGATGTAGGAGGGTTGGTTGCATTAGAGCGAGGCATCTCTGGAAGACGTCTACCACTCCTTAAACGCATGCAAAGTATGAATTACACGTCGAGTTTGACAACAAAAATCAGAAAATTTCAACAAACTTCAAAAAATTTACCACAAATGTCCCACTGGGCGTGCCAATTTGTTTACCGTGGTTTTTGGTAAACACCGCTAGTTACACATAAGTGTTGCTTGCAGGATCAACTAGAAAATCCTAGAACATTTGTGTTTAAAGTCTTCCAGAAATTCTTGGTGTAATTGACAGGGAAAGTGTATAAAGAAGAGATGAATGCGAAAAGAACAAGCAATAAATGTGCAGAAATCTTAAAGAAACAGAAGTAAAATTGCATTAATTTATAAGGAGTGGAACGCTGATTCATACATTGTTTCTGTTGACTCGTTTTCTCTGTATGTGGAATTATGAGTGTTTTAGAAGTATGTAAATGAATTGTGACCCTTTTCTCTTCAGACAAACTACTATTTATAATAAAAAGGGAAATGATAACTGCTTAAAGAGTTTGAAAAGTGGTAACTGCTGAAGGCTTCGACCATGTAACTGCTACACGCTTCGACTATGTAACTGCCACCTGCTTCGACCGCTTCCTTGGTTTTGATCTGCTACCAATTTCTTACTTTCTTTCTTGTCGAAATGTCGCCTTCAAGCTCTCAATTTGGTTAAGTTCTAGGAGTAGTTGAAGATCTCCCTTGGAATACCTTCTCAGTGTCGAAGGCCAGCATTTCCTCTTTAAAATGACAAGTCAAACTTCCTTGACTGCATTTAATTGAGCTTGTCGAAAATGCAGGCTAACAGGAACAAAATTTACATAATTTATCACGAAATTAATTTTCATTTTTCACCTATCCGATTATCAAGAAACAAACTTTATGTATTTATAAATCTATTTTTTTCTAAATTTTTATCTACTCTTAAAAAATGAAAAAAGGGAAGAAGGGGGGTAGGGGGTGGGGGGCTGGAGATTTGGCGGGAGATCACTCCCTAGGATTTATAGTCTTAGATTTGTAAATGATTTGTGTACATTTGTAGGTGTAGAAACTCGTAACTTTGTGGTAGGCGTTGAAACTTAGCAGCATTTTTAATGCTATGTGTAACCATATTAATTTTAATAGAATTTGTTACTTTTTCTCTTGAATGAGCATTATTTCTGGTTTGTGTTTGACGGGATGGGTTATGTTGTTGTTTGGTCATTTTGAAAGTGAGTAAAACATAAACAAAATTTTAAAAGAAGGACATTTCGAGACGGTTATTTGAAACAATCGACTGCAAATGTTATTTTTAAGATATTTGAATTTGGTTATTTGAAATAATTGACTCTAAATATATATCACATTTGAAGTTGGTTGTTTGAAATAATTAACTCTAAATATGAACGCTAAAAGCCTTCGAGACCTCAAAATTCCCACATTTAGGAGTCAGTTGTTTTCAATACCCGACTCCAAATTAATGTCAAGTGTAACTACCCTATTTCCTTGCTTAATTTGTCCACAAATTGATCCTTTTAGCTTTCAAACTCCAGTTTCAGATGGTTAGGTCAAGGGAAATAGAAGGAGAAGCTCTTAAGCATAACAAGCCTATAATTACTTTCCCATCTGAACCAGCCTAGCTTGCTTTATCCAACAACCATGACTCATATCTATCATGGGTTATTTGTTGTTAGCAATATTGAGGAGGTGAAAAGAAGAGTTCACACATACTATAAAATTAAATTGCATCCACAGTAGTTATTATTGCATTAGGTTTTGGATTTCTGGATGCATTATTATAAATTTTGTTCTTGGTGGAACCCTTTTCAAAATTATACGGCATACGATACGCTCGAGGAAGTTGTTGACTTTCATTTTCTCTATTGATATTCTTAAGATTGTCGCCTGCTACACCTGCTACAAATACTTTCAGCCCATCGAGGGGTTTATTAATTCTTTGTTTAAAATCTTCCTAAACTCATTCTAAAAACGGGATCAAAATCACAAACCATTTTTCTTTCATATATATGATATGATGCCATCATCATTAGTTAATTTGCAGTTTGCACGTAGTAGTATAGTAGTAGTATTTGTTTTAGTATAATTTGTAATATTAATTCCAGGATTCATCATTGTTCATGTAATAATCCAAGTATTTTGTTTAAGTATTGATATTTTGGGGATTAGGAATAAGACTTTGGACATTGAACGACAGAACTGCCTGGAATTTTGTACTGGATTAAAGTTTGTCAAACTGAGTTTTGTTTAACTTTGACAATATTGTGTTCCATCCCTTTCACATACACACACACATGGATTATAAAATTTTGTCTCTATATGTCTCTCTAGATCTGATCATCACTGTGTGCACGTGTGTGCTTGTTTCTTGAACTCAGAGGTAATTGACTTAAATGGTCTTTTTTTTGAATCCAAAGCGAGGATGATTATGCCTCTTTTCTTCGAATAGTTTGACTGATTCAAACAACTCTTGCTGTTGAAGAAGTACACTAGTGGGTTTGTCCCAGGTTGGTTGTGTTGAGGTCTAGTGTAGTACTAGTAATTGACTTTATCATAAGTACTCCTCTTTTCAAATGCAACACTCTTGAAAGAAGTTGTATGCAAAAATCCCCATGTAAAAATGAGATAATATTCCCGCTTATAAGTTACTACTCCGGTCTCATTTATAACTAAAAAAACACTTTTAATTTAGATTCATCTGTATTTGGACTATATTATAAACTAGATACATCAGTTATTCAATGAATCTAAAAAATGATTTTTTTTATAAATGAAATAAGAGGGAGTAGGCCAGGTCATTAGTGATTTAGTGACACATTTGTTCTCGTTTTTTTAAAGACAAACATATATAGTATTATATATGAATAACTAGCTGGACAAGGGATACTCACAATACAAACAAAGTAAAATCGTCCCCACACATAAAAGATCTTCAAAAGAAAACTACGACCTTAATATAAAATCAATAGGATCAACATACCATTCATAAAATAGACCGGAGGAATAGATATCCCAAAACCATCGCTAGGATAGAGATATGATTTGGTCGACTTACGTCCTAAACATGTGTTCTCGTCGCGAACTAATTATTTAGATTAATTTAATTGATTTATAGAGTAAGGTGAATCAATCCAAACCAATAAATATTAGGTTGGTGTATTTAGGATTCTAAATGGTTAGAAGTGTTGACCTAAAATCATATAATTAACGCAACAATAACATCTACTATGGCTCTGTTTGGTAAAAAGTAGCGAAAATGATGTGTTTGATAAAACTAGCGGTTGAACTAGTTGATAAATATAAAATGACATATTTATTTAATTATTCATGATTACATTTATTTAATAAGTATAGAGATAAGAGAAGTAATTTAAGAAAAATAAAAAGGTAAAAATGCCAAAAAAAAGTGAGATGCTATCCGCTAGGGTTTGAAAAAATGCTAAACACTACCCGAAAAATACTAAATGCTAGTGCTTACCAAACGCGTGTACTATTCATCCGCTAGTTTCATCCACTACTTTCATCCGCTATCCACTAGCGGATGGGACGCGCCAAATAGAGTCTATAAAACCCTTTGGTTTAAAGCGTGTTTTCCTTAATATACATGCAAAGTATGGTTAGGTGGGGTTTTGAAAATAATGTATTGATGAAATAATCAAATAAGAAACTAGTGTCACATGATTTGCCGTGTTACCTACAAACAAATGCAGGAAAATTAGGTAGCACATCATGAAAACGAAGTTTAGGCTTGAAGTAGAAACAGGCATGTTTTACCACTTCTCCTCTTTCCTAATTATATAGAATTTCCCCAAATAGACTTGTAAATGGGTCATCATTAATATTATTCTTATAATCCTTTTTTATTTCCAAATAAAAGAAAGAACATGTTAGGGAAAAACTCAACAATTTCCATTCTCATCGTTCAATGTTTTATTATGCAATTCTAGTAGAAAAAGAGGGGGAACGAGAACGTCAACAGATTGATCTAGTGAAACATGACAATTATCGTAACCAAGAGATACACTAATCCTTTTGAGGTGAGATAAATGTAAATCTACGGTCTTAGAACTCATAGCATTCCATTTCTTGGATTGACACCATTACAATTTACCCTAAAATTCTATTAATAAAAAAAAGAGAAGGATTAGAGAAAACATGCAAATGAAGAGGAACTCAGAAAGCCAGCCACAAATTTTATTTCATTGCTTTAATTTGATGATCATTGATATAATGATATCCTAAAAGCCGTTTACAATTGTGTTCTGTAACTATTCCTGGCTATCTCTAACCCCATAATAATTAAACCAACACATATATAAAAAGAGTGAAAAATTTTTTATATAAAATTAAGATTAAGGTGAAAAAAATGCCTGGCTTTCCCATGTACGCCACTAATCTTCCACTGGTGAATTCTCCACCAGACATCAATGAGATCCTCGTACCTCAAAACCTTACCTCGTACCCAAGGTTACAAAAAACATCATCAAACTCTTCAAAACAAATCGCTTCATCAGTGGCCATTACTAACTTCTTCATCATCTTCTTGTCCATGATAATCTTGCTCTCAACAATGAACCAAAACCATATATAATCTTTATAACCAAAAGTGTGTGTTACTAGGGAAGGAAAAAGTGACACAAAAAGGGTATAACTTTTTTGTGTTTATATAACTGAGAGATAGAGAGAAAAAGTAGAACGTTGTTCCCAAGAAGATGAAGAGCATTTCCCGTTGATGTTGTTTTCAAAGAGTGTTTTAATTTCTTTGAAGTGGGCCAGGGGGAAGAAGGCATTTTTGTTTCACACGTTGGGGTGGTTCTCTTTGTCTTCCCCTTAAACTTCAGTCAATGGTTTTAGCTTAACCTTCAATGAATGAATAATTATGACCAAACATATTGTTTATTTATTTTTATATAATTACATTGTCTACCGTTTCGTTCTTTATTTCTTTATCCTTTTGCATTTAGCTGTCTTCCTTCTGGTAGGGAACAATGTGCCTCCAAAAAGTTCATTAAAAAAATTGAAAATTTCCAAATGCATATATACTATAATTTTTAGATGATTACTATGTTTTTAGTCTCTCAATTATGAGATGTTTGGTCTCTTAATTACCTATATTTTAAGAAATTAATTTTTCTTTAATATATTTTTTGTACCTACATTTTAATATTTAGAATTGGTATTTGTTTTGTTTTAATTTTTATAACATTTTTTATCATTTTAGTTCATGTAATATAATTACTTTCACTTTTTCCTCATTATGTAAGGACAAATATTACTTCGACTGGTAAGAAAAAATATATTATAAGTACTAAAAGTAAAACAAAGAGAATTAATTTTCGTAACACATTTTGAAATATTAGCGATGAAAAAGATAATTTTTAAATTTTAGGGAAAAAGTCAATCATTTCCCATAATTGGAGGGCTAAAAACACAATTATCCCTATAACTTTTAACAAAGTACAGTTCAAAATAATTACTCACTACGGTCTCCTATATATAAGCAAAAACAATTACTTCACACCCATTTAATTTTCTAAAGCAAGAAAAACAGAAATTGCATTGCCCTTTATGAAAACTTGTTCATGGGAATAAAAGAATGAGCTATTGGAAAAAACTCAAAATAATTTATGGGCATTTTGGACAAGGTGTCATTAATTAAGATAAATCAGTTAAAACTTACTTATTGGATCAGAGGAGATCGATCAACTATCGTTGAAAGACTAAGAGCACTATCACCTTTTGGGCTAGGTGCTCGAAGATCTTTGTATCCAAGGAGATCAATCAATGTTGACCTATACCGTATGCACCGATCGGTTGATCAAGCTAAATTTCGGCCATCACTTTTCCCACACCCCTCCCTACTCACCCCACATCACCAAATCCTGCGAAATGACCAATATGCCATTAATGAGGCGCGATGTTTTCACCAATTCGATTAGGGTCAGCTGAATTTATTCGGCCAAGGGCAACCGAATGGGTATTTTTTTGAGACACACCCCTCTTTTACACTTTTACACTATTCGATTGACATCAACCGAAATATTTTGGATGACATCAACCGAATCCCATATGTTGGAATTTTGACAGCACTGATATCCTTCTCTCAGATTTCCTATCTACATACACAACGTGCACAGAATATGATAAGATGGGAAGCTGTAATACTAAGGTGCGGCTCAAAAGTACAGGTGTAATACCATATACACGTGTAACTCTAGAACAATATTACTAAGATCATAATAAAAGTTCACTCTGTCGATAATGATCAAACTATAAAAACAATGTATATGTAAATGATGATGAGTGCCAAACGTGGAAACGATAAGTTGTTTAGGTGGTCTGTTGTTAGGAACCTAGGGAAGACAAATGGAAAATTGATAGAGGTCAATGACCGGGAGGTGCTGAACAACCAAAAGACCAATTTTGTTTCCGGCAACCAACCCACCGAGTCACTTCTTTCCTCAGCAGTAAAATGCTTCTCCAGTTCTCCTTTTTTCACACTATTCGGTTGACCTCAACCGAAATATTTCGGTTGAGGTCAACCGAATAGTGTAAAAGAGGTAATAGAGGGGTGTGTCTTAAAAAAATACCTGTTCGGTTGGCCTTAGCCGAATATATTCGGTTGGCCTCAACCGAATCGCACGGAAACACGTCATCTCATTAAGGGTAGTTTTAAAATATTTGGAGTTAGGGGGTGTGGGGTGAGTAGGAGGGGATGTGGGAAAAGTGATGGCCAAATTTCTAGGGCCAATCACACTTGGGCCCAAAGATGAGGCCCATTATCAGTCCATTCAATGTCTATATAAGAATGACCACTATTACGCTTAATGTAACTTCTCTATACTCTAAAAACTTTATACTAGCATTGACTTGACTTTAACATCAAAGTGGAATTATAGGTACACTCTACAGCGACACCATCGCGACGGACCGGTGGAACCACCATCTTCAACCTTCAGCCCTTGTTCTCGGATGAGAGCTCATATATTTTAAATCACCATTTAAACTATAATTTGTGTTGCTTATAATCGAAATCATTAGAATACTCATTTAAAATAAATGTAAACAAATATGTGTATTAGCTGTAACACCCTGGTATTTCTAAAACAAGAAATACCTAAATATATAATTTGGTTTACATCAGAGTATAAAAATTCCTGTTTAGATATACATCCTTACAAGAAATAGCGGAAACTCATACATAACATAACTCAAATTCGAGTCATGATATCGAATACAGAGACAACGACAGAAAAACATAAACAACTAGGAATGAGTCAATCTTCAATCTTCTCGAGTGTGACAACTGACCATTCCACTTGCTTTCCCATTTCCTGTTCTCTGTAAAAACAACAACAATGATTGGGTGAGACAACTTGTCTCAATGAGTTCTACCGTGCCCCCTCACTATCACTCGGTTTATTTATAAAACCGTTGCAACATAGTTAATTTTATAAACTATTTGCGTCAATATATACTCAGCCCATTACCGACTGTGCAAACACCCACAATCCCGGTAGATGAAGAGCCACTATATATTATTAAGCCTTGTCGATTAATTTATAATCACTAGCCTTACCAAGCAAAGCATCGACTGTGCAAACACCCACAATCCCGATGATTCGTGAACCTATCTTAGCATAAATCGGCTGTGTAAACACTCACAATCCCGATAAATGAAGAGCCACTATATATTATTAAACCTCGTCGATTAATTTATAATCACTAGCCTTACCAAGCGAAACATCGACTGTGCAAACACCCACAATCCCGATGATTCGTGAACCTATCTTAGCATAAATCGGCTGTGCAAACACCCACAATCCCGATAACCCACGTTAGACCACGCCATAACGTTTCAGGGCCTAGGGTAGGGGCTCATGACTTCCCCGCCTAGTATGCTGTTCGTTGGGTCGTCACCCAACTTGATATAATTTATATATCACACCCGCATTGGGCCGACTTCTATATTCGATATATTCTATATATCACACCCGCATTAGGCCGACTTCTATATTCGATATAATCTAGAGATATATCGTTGTTCTATAACCCGTTTTGATGAATACCAAGTTAGACATCCGGCGTTATAATATAGTACCAAATTGGACGGGTTATCCGTTTTGTTATTCAAAATCATATGCTCACACGCGGTCTACAATTCGGTTTTGAAAACAGCTTTGACTTTCATAAACATTGTATTTTCCAATTCAAATTATATATATATATATATATATATATATATATATATATATATATATATATATATATATATATGTCTTTGAATAAGCTTTCAAACGCACTTGAGAACACCTCAATCGGGTTCCCGGATCAAAAGTTATCTCGAAAACAAATTCAGGGTATTTTGCTGAAAAACTGCAAAGCGTCGCGATGCGAACTGGTTCCGTCGCGACACGAAAAGTCATAGAAGGTTTTGCGTTACAAAAATAAGGGGGGTCGCGACGCGACAGCCACGGGTCGCGACGCGATGGGTGACAGAATTGTTTGAAAACAGCATTTCGAAAACCAGTTTTGTATCGTTTCGCTCTCTTCACGGCACCGAGACATCTCCTGACCATCGAGACTTAAAAATAGGCAGTATAACCAGCAATTCAGTCCATATTCCATCGAAAGCATTAAAACCAATAATCCATAAAATACACGTATATTTCTATAAAAACTGTAAAACGCTATTTTAAGGAAAACGGTATGTCGATTCGATAAATGTTTTCGAAACCAGATTTTCGCATAGGAACCAAAATGAAATCAGTTTAGAATATTGAAATATCCCTAATCGTGAGTAAAACTCACCTAACGTGATGAAGATCACGTAATACTGAGACTTCCGAAGATCAACCGGTCCGACTTCACGAACTAGCTCCGAACTCGATCCAAGCGCGTCCAACCACTTCCAAACTGAAATTCCGACAATACAAACCCTCTTCTTGCTACTGAGTTCCTTTCCGGCGTATGGAGTTGATGCCTCTCGTGACCTTGACAACTTGAACCTCAAATCCGACGGACCGATATTCCCAGCTTCACTCTCGATTTCCAGCATCAGTTTGCAGATTTGCATCAACAGTATCTAGGGCACTTCGTAACCAAAATCCCTCAAACCAGTGTCAATTGTGTAGAGACTTTTGTCTATTTTCTGATGGAGGAAGTTTCAAATGCATGCAACCAGTAGTCGGAGAGTTATCGCGAAAACAAGGAGGCTGGGTCAAAATTGTGACTGATTCAGCAACGAAACTTGTGGACCTGATAACTCCCTTCATTCTCAATGAAATCGGATGGTTCTTGGGCCTAAAAGGAATCATTTTGTGTCTAGTTTCTAAGGAAACACAAATGGTCTTAAACAGAGGTCTGTACGGTGAGATATATGGAAATTACTGAAGGTGGGTCACACGGGTTTTACTCAGGATTTCTGTTGAATTCTTCTTCTTCTTCAAACTCGAAATTGCATAGTTTTATGAAGTGAGATGATCAAAGCTGAACCTTTGGGTGAAAAAGGCATCAGTGCAAAGAGGAGAGAAAATGTGAAAGAATGGTGGTGAAACTTCTAACATGCATGAGAGTTGGAGATGATCCATCAACCCCTTCTTCCCACTCTCACTCACGCCTCTCTCTCTCATTCTCCTTGAAAGCTCTTTTCTTTTCCTTGAATTCTGGTGTTTAGTAAAGTGAGGTACAGGAGAGGTTGTTGAGTTGCTGTTTTAATATTGGAGGTGAGGGTGGAGTTTTAAAAGGGGAAAAGACCTAAATACCCTTAAGAAATTTTATTACTTTGATACACTTCTAAATAACCACTAACCCATAATTTCCCTTAACAATCATGGTTATGGTCTTGTGGAATTGAGGAGTGTATTTGATGTTGGGTAATTTGGGTTACGGGCTTAAGGGACATGGAAATGACCAAAATGCCCTTACTCCTTATTTCTCATAACGATGCACGAAATCCGAACAACTTGCGCGTTATTTCATATGATTGAACAATTAGATATCGCTTTCGCGACATAGATGTATCCGAGACTCGATTTATCATTTAATCGAATAATAAATCGTGAGTTAATTTCGTAAACCGAAATTAACGAAACTAGGGGTGTTACATTAGCAATAGATTAAGCCTACTGTTTCTAATATTTCACTGTAAATGACACATGTCTCTAGAACGTTTTATATATTATTCTTGAACTCACATGTCCCACCATTACCGGGTACAAAATATGTAAAATTAGTAGATTGATTTTGTTTTCAGCCACAGGTAGTTTTGCTGACTGTAAATACTCACTTGAGGGCTTTGGCAGATTCGATCTTAGCGCGTGTTGCTGCTTGAAGCTATAGCATGCAATATCAATAATTGAGTGATCAAAATTATTAGTGGGTATTTTGTCAAAAAAATTATTAGTGGTACAGTATTTTATTTTGACAAAATTAGTGGTACAGTATGATAGGCACAGGCACTGCATGTGATATATACAAATATATAAATTAATTACAATGACCTTCAATTCAAGTGATGACATTACTATCAATTTTGAAGTGATTGTGCTACCATTTTATTACATACCTGATAAAAGCAATATATAGACCAAAAGTACTAAACATAGCGTCAGATTTTCTTTTTAACCTCTATTTTTTTACAACAATTTTATCATTATCATTCCAATGAGGAGTTCAGTACACGGTTTCTGTAGGGTTTACCAACCCCCCCTTCTGTAGGGTGAAGAACGGAAGAAGAACCGGAGAAGAACGAAGAAAAACAGTGGCGTCAAGCGTGACTGCGTGAGAAGAAGAAGAAGACTGAACCTGGAGACCTGGCTCAGGCTGTGTCACGTGTTGTGTGTTTGGGTAAGTGAAGTTTGGGTATTTGGTGCAAATAGGTGCAAACTTTGGGCTATTGGTGCAATTTAAAATATTCAGGGGTGTCAAAAAAATTTCTATAAGGTGGTAAGCAGAAATATTTTTTTTTTCAGGGGTGCCAACTGAACCCCCTCATTACTAGCTGGGTCCGCCACTGCCTCCCGGCCCAAAACAAACAAATGTGAACTATATGCAAGACTATCAAAGTCAACAAGCATTCATTTCATAGCCAAAAGGCTAGAAAATTACACGATTTGTAAGGCGTTTGGATCCTCAGCTGCAATTACCTGCTGCAATTCTCTGCGGTAGAAATGTAAGCGTCGGATATATGGTTGTCAAACTCAAGATCCCACCAAAGATCGGGGTGGGTAGTCAAAATCGTTAATCGTGGAATCGTAACACGGATCGGAAGATCCCACCAAAAATATTAAAATATATTTTATTTTAAAAATATGCAATATAATTAATTAATAGTATAAAAATGTGATAATATCATTAGTTAATAAAAAAATATAAATATAATTCTAGTAAGAAGTAGATAATTATTTTATAGTTATTTATTATTAATATTTGTATGAAATATTTAATAATTATTAATTTTTTAAACAAGAACGTTTAATAGTTATTACCAAAAGGAAAAGAATCGTGAATATTCTGGGTTGGTTAATTGTTGGGACGACGTGATATAGTTTAATATGGGCCCATAGTGAAGCCCAAACTGTTAAATCACCGAGTTAGAAAGGAACGGTGTTCTAGACTGGGCCGGAGCCCAATATCGTCACAAGACCGGCCGCAAGCGGCCTAATTAGCAAAGTAAAGAGACATGACCTAGAACCACAAGATCAACGGCTCAGATCAAGCCGTACGCGATCCGACAGTCGCCCGTAGAGTCTCTGGCATTATATATAGACGTCTGACCTCAGCTGACAGGGGCGTTTTTTGCACATAACGTTACTCTGCTCGAATATTACCCCACTGACTTGGGCGTCGGAGTGTCATCGCAGGTACACCCCGTCGGAGCTCTAAACGCGACCAGCGACTATTTAGCCCGACTTCACCACCACCTTCGTTCAAGCAGCAAGCGACATCAACAAGAAGGTAACGTGACTAGGAAAACCAAATCAGACTGATCGCCCACATTGGGGCTCGGGTCATTAGCGACCACAATGGGAGCATCTGTCCCACCCTCATCTGATATGCCACCACGGGGAAGACCACGTGGGGCCCCGCGCTTGTGAAGCGTAGCCGCAATCCCCGAGCAACAACCACTTGGTGTGTGAAAAATTGTGCAAGTATACACAGTCACAAACAAGTAATATAGTGATGAGAAAGGTCGAACCCACTGGGATTTGTTAAACTTTTGTATGTTTAAAAAGCATATAAATTAGTGCTACACTGCTACTACACTACTCACAATTTTTGGGGTTTAAATGTCAAGTGAAAACAGAATGCAAATATGTAAAAGAATATGAAGGAAATCAGTTGAGAATGATAGTTGAGATGTCTTCACTAAATAATTCATTTTTGAGAGTTTTGTGCTTTTATGTGGTGCAGATGCATTGAGTGCAGCTGCATGAGTATGTGCCTTTCAACTACTTTCTTCAGAGTTTCGTTACAAGCTTCCTATGTCTAGGCGTGCTAAATAGGTTCACTCATGCCTTTGAAGTACCCACTGTTTCACCCTAAGGACTATGTTATCCTATGTCTAGGACTTAACATGGTTTTAACAAAATTTTCTTTATTGCACAAGTTAACAAAGCCTTCATTAAAACACTCACCCTTATTAGTCTTGATTTCTAGTTATAAACCATGTATGTGAATATAACTCTACTTATTCTAAGCGATCAACCTCACAATAAGATAGATATAGTATAATACAAGACCCAAAATACATGCAACACTTAAAGGCACAATAACTTACTCAAAAGCTCATTATAAAGTTAGAACATCTCAACCAAAAAGGGAAACGAAAGTACAAGAGATATTAATAGGGTAGAGATTACACTGATTGAAGTACTCTTGCATAAATTTGCCCTGCAGTGCAGAAGCACTGACTTCCTGGTGCAGCTGCACCTAACAAAGTTGATGAAGAAGTGAAGGAAGAAGTCGTCGGTTCCTTCCTTACCTTCTTGCCAACTAACTACTACTAAAAACTGTACGGAATGAAACTATTAAATTACAAGTGAAGTGTATGATCTATATTTTTGATATGATATATTCTCCTTCAAGTGAGAAGTGGAAGCCTTTATATAGCCTTGGAGGTTTCCTTCAAGTGAGGTTTTGCTTGGAGATCAAGCTGACCAAAGGTGGCTTAACCATGGTTACTTTTTAGAGCTTTGATTGAGAAGATTAAGTCCAAAAGGGGAGGTCCAATTGTGGAAAGCCAAGTGTTCTAGATGCGTAACTATTCATGATGATTTTCCATTGTGGGCGCCTCCTTTTGCATGTTGGCATGTGCCTCCATGTGCCTTATGACTAAGCATGATGTCATAGAAGTTTATGCATTGGTATGAATTGAGGTGCTTCCCAGGTGGGGTTAAATTTGCCTTCAGCGCAGGATGGTGCAGATGCACCTAAATGCAGTTGCACCTAAGTGAAGTGTCAGTGCTGTAAGTGTAGTTTAGTGCAGATGCATTGCTGTTTCCCTGGTGTATTTGCACCTAACTGCAAGTGTACTGAACAAACATATCAAACATACCAATTTATATATATATATATATATATATATATATATATATAATGTTTAAATCATTACATAATCCTCTTTGAAACATAGAATGTTGTTATCTTACTCATACTACTATATTTAACAGACATTATACTTGGTTTCAAGCAATTAGTTATGTTTAGATGCATAAATAACTCTATATAAAATAGAGTTATCACACCCTCAAACTTAAACCATTGTCTGTCCTCAAATAATGACAAAAAGGAAACACAAGTAGGATTTTCAATTTAAAGAAGAACAGATCAGCTCATATCTTTTCAAAGAATGATTTTGCATTTGATGAACTTCTTCTTATTTTTTTTTTCAGAACATTTTGTCTTTGTGCCTTTGAATTCCCAAACATCCAAAGTTTATTAAAACTTATTTATGTGAGTGTGTGCCCCACTGAGATCCAATCAGTTCCAAAACTAAGTAAAAAGTTTCTCTTTCACTTTTGGAAAATTTTAGATCACGTTTGGTCAAAACAAATGTGTTTCAAAATATAGATTAGACTAACAACTTTTTCAAGACTTGGGGGGCTTTAAGTACAACTAAGGACTTTGATTGAGTATTTCAAAACTGTTGAGTCAATGCACTATTCTTAATTTTGGTGGTTCTTTTGATTGGTGCAGATGCACCTTGGTGCAGTTGCACTGAATATTTTTGTGAAGTGCAGAAGCATTGAACTTTTTGTAACAGTGCAGATGCATTTGATGCTTTTCTTTTCTTTCAAACCAAATGCACTTTTAGAACAGGTTCAGTTAATGACTTGGGCAAATATAGCTAGTTTATAACATTCTGAACTCTTTTGTAGTGATTTTGGTAACCTATTGTATTGACTACTCTAAGTTTCTCATACTCAGCCTTAGTATTCATGAAAATTCCCCCTAACTTAATTCTTTATGCTCTTCTATATTTTTAGTAAAAATTTGTTTTTGACCTTGGTTTTCTAAAAAACCTCTTGTATCAGGTAGTTTTTCAAATAGCAAGGTTCTTTTTAAAACTCAGTTTTGATGTGTCAAAGTAATAATAAAAATTGGTCATTTGGGGAAAAAATGCTTCTTTTCTTTTTCTTTCTTCCATCAATAAAAATCAGTTCAATGAATGCATTTGGCTAAGTTTTGTGAAAAGGAATTTAAGCTGATCATGCTTCAAAAACTCACAAATCCTACTTTGAACATAGAAACAATTTGATGCACCTCAAACTAAAACTAATGTTTTTGTAAAACAGTTTTCTGAATTTTCAAAAAGGAGTTTTGTTGATTGCATCATAATTTTTGAAATTAACACTCATATAGGTAAACAAAACATAAAAAACAGACATACATACTTACTAAAACATATAAGCACATGCATAGAGTATTTTAAAGTGCTTCTCCCCCTAACTTAAAGATGAGCAGTGTCCCCACTGCTCTAAGTTGAGATTTTAAAGTAATTGTGCATCAAAATGGGGAGAGGGGTTAATACATGTGGGATAGCAACAAAACATATAAGTATATTTTAAAAATAACAACATTAAAGCTTTATTCTTTCTTTGCTCCACTCTTGATCCTTGAGCTTGACCTTACAGCTGTATGTTTTACCTTCTGCTTTGTGGCTTTTGGTTTGAGTGCACCTGCAGGTGGTGCAGATGCACCAGGCTCTTCTGTTGGTGATTTTGCAGGTGCAGATGCACCAGGTGCATCTGCACTGACTTGTTCAGCAGCAGTTGTATCTTCTGTTTGTTGTTCTTTCTCCTTTGGTGGGTCCTCCTTAGGTGCTTCCTCCTTTTCAGAATCATCTCCTTGTTTCTTGCTTTGTTCTGCACCTTCCAGTCCTTGAATCTCCTTCACACTGGTTTCAACAGCTTTCTTGAAGAATTTCTGGGTGTTGCCCAGTTCTTCTCTTCTCTTCTGTGCTAGCTCTTCTAGCACCAATTTAACAGTATCCTCTTTGTTCTTTGATATGACTGTCACAACTGGAATACCTTGAGATGCATCTGCACTAGGTCTAGTGCAGAAGCATCTGCTGCTGGTATATCTGGATCTCCATCTTCTTTTTCAGAACTTGTTTTTGCTTCCTCCTCAAGGGGGTCTTCCTGAATAACCTGTAAATACTGTTTCGCAAAAACAATGTTAGAAGTTTGACAGATTGGCTCAATGGTTTGTGGTGGAGCTCTCTCTTGAGAAGGAATGGGTGATGGTTGTTTGGTTGGTTCTTTTTCAGGTTGGCTTTCTTGGTTGATTGGTGGTGGTGATGATGACTGTGGAATTGGTGATGGTGATTTCGAGGTTGGTGGAGTAGGTGTCTTCCCTGTGGGTGGTGATGTTGATTTTTCTGGCTGGGGGTGGGTTGGTGGAGTAACTTGGGTGAGAACTGGTTATGTTTGGGATCCAGCCTCATATTTCTTTCTTACTATGTCCTCCATGCTCAAATTCTAATCCTCTTCTTCCCCACCTTTGCCATTACTGTCAGTGGTGGTATCATCATCCTCCCCATCTTCATTCCTCTCCATTTTCTTCACCATTCTTGTCAATGTTTCATCCTCATCAGTATCAGCTAACTCTTCACTCAATAGCTCTTCCTCTTCTTCTTCAATTTTTTCTTCTTCTCTGGATGTTTCTTTTTAGTCTCCCTCTTCCTTTTCAGGACCTTTTTCTTCTTAGTTTCCTTTTCACTCTCTTCTTTTTCCTCCTCATATTCTTCTTCTTTTTCTTCCTCTTCTTCCTCTTCTTTTTCTTCCTCTTCTTCCCCACCTTCCTCATTCTGAAAGACCCATGCTGAAAACACTGGGGTTTTTAACTGAGTTGGTACTTGTGACGTCTCCATCAACCTAAGTTGTAGCCAATCATGCTGCTCTTGTTGGAATCTCCACACTGCCTGGTGCTTCTGCACTAAGTGCTGCTGCACCAGGTTATTTGGTTCAGTCTTTATCTTAGTTCTCTGTTTCATTTCAGCAGATAATGGGCCTGGAGGGTACTTTCTCTGTTGATGCTCATTAGAACTAATTTCTACCCCTTATTTCATAACTCAGTGATCAAGCATGGAAAGAATAAAAATCCTTCTCATTTAGTTGCACAATCTAGAATCTCTTTGTTAATGATTCTCCCTATGTCCACATTGTCATTGTCAAGATTGCATCCCAGAGGATGAATCTATCTTTAGAGAGTGTATATGTGTGTGATGTAGGGAAGATTGAACAATCAATAAACAAGTACCAATTTCCTAACTCAAGGATCAAATATCTATTCTTAAGCTTAAATTTAGTGTTGGTGATTTTATCCCATTTTGAGTTTTCCACAACAATTCTAGACCTTACTCTTTCCATCTCTTTCTTTCCATACTCTTCTATTTTCTCTTCAAAATCAGAACCAGAGTAGACTAGGTTGTAATGGTTGTTAATTCTATCAGCATGAAAGTAAACCTTTCTACCCCTAATTACAGAATGGTCCAGAGTTTTACCTTTGTTGTTGTCCTGAATTCCAGAATAGAACTCTCTTACTACTTGCTCCAAGTAGAATGCTCTGTGTTGCACAAACAGATCCCAATGAAGACTTGAGATTGTTGACATGAAGCTTGGGTGTGCTTTCATCAAACTGTAACCTCTTTCTGGTAGGAATTTCATTTCCCAGAAATGTGCATGATGAGCATCAATTGGTACTGGACTAGGTGCAGTTGCACCAGCTTTCTTCTTTTGGGGTTGTTTTGATGTTGATCTTGTGCCTGTGGTGTTCTTCCCTGATGTTTTCATGGCACTTTGCTTGCGAACCATTTTCTTTGAATAGAGGTTGAAGATGGTGTTTACAGAAAAATTGGGAATTTGCGAGAGAGAGAAAGTGATTAGGGATGTTTTACGGTTTTTGTGAGAGAGGGAAAGTGATTGGGGATGTTTTACGGTTTTGTGAGAGAGGGGGTTACTATGGGTGGATAAACGGTAGCCATGGGGAGTTGGGTCGGTTTAAAGAGTGAATGAGTTAGTGGTTGGTTGATTTGATGTGGGTTATAGCCGTTAGGCTTATGTAGATGTGCATGCAATGAGACGCGTGTGCCTTTAGGTGGGACAACACAACAATTCAGCCATTGATTATGATTACTTGTTTGTTGTGCTGACATTTCTGAAGTTTTTTTCACCCAAGTGGATTTTTTGAATTTGGTTGGTACAGTAGCACTGAGAGATTCTGAGGTGCAGATGCACCTTGGTGCAGATGAACTTAGGTGCATATACATAAAAAACCCGTGTTCCTACAAAACACTTGAAAACATCAAATTGAACAAAAATTGCAAAACTAAATATTTAATAACATGGGTTGCCTCCCATAAGCACTTGTTTTAAGAGTCTTTCAGCCTGACTATCTCTTTACCTTAGAGATTTTGAAAATGTGTGGTGAATTTATCCCTCACCACATGTTCACCATAGTACATTTTTACTCTCTGGCCATTTACTTTGAAAGTGGTATTTGTGGCTGCATCATATAAATCAACTGCACCATGGGGGTAAATCTTGACTAGTTTGAATGGTCCTGACCATCTTGATTTAAGTTTTCCAGGAAATAATTTCAACCTGGAATTGTATAACAAGACCACTTCCTTCTCTAAGTTCTCTTCTTTGGATTCTTTTGTCATGCCAAGCTTTAGTTTTTGTTTTGTAAATTTCTGCATTCTCATAAGAGAATTGCCTAAATTCTTCCAATTCATTCAATTCCAAAAACCTTTGTGCTTCTACCTTGTTAAGCTCAAAATTTAACTTTTTCATAGCCCAGTAAGATTTGTTTTCCAACTCAACAGGCAGATGACATGCTTTGCCATAGACTAGCCTAAAGGGGGACATACCTAATGGTGTTTTAAATGCAGTTCTGTATGCCCATAATGTCTCATCTAAATGTAGAGACCAATCTTTTCTTGATGGTCCAACCATTTTTTCAAGCATTCTTTTAATTTCCCTATTTGATAGCTCAGCCTACCCACTTGTTTGTGGGTGGTAGGCTATAGCAAATTTATGCTTAATCCCATATTTAGCAAGAAGATTTTCAATGAGTTTATTGCAAGATTGCCCTTGGGGTGCCAAACATTGTAAAAATGTTTTTCAAAGGGAATTTGCTAACAGATTTGGCATCATTATTAGGCAATGCTACTGCCTCTACTCCCTATTTGATAGCTCAGCCTGCCCACTTGTTTGTGGGTGGTAGGCTGTAGCAATTTTATGCTTAATCCCATATTTTTCAAGAAGATTTTCAATGAGTTTACTGCAAAATTGCCCTTGGGGTGCCAAACATTGTAAAAATGTTTTTCAGAGGGAATTTGCTAATAGATTTGGCATCATTATTAGGCAATGCTACTGCCTCTACCATTGAATATGAATCTTTAAATAAAGTGGGCCAATAATAACCAAACTGTAATACCTTAGCTGCTGTTCTGTGGCTTCCAAAGTGACCTCCATATGGTGCAGCATGGCAATGCAGAAGCACTGCTCGCTGTTCTTCTTGTGGGATGCATTTCCTCATTAACTGATCTGGGCACATTTTATAGAGAAATGGATCATCCCAATGATACTGTTTGACTATGTAAAAAAAATCTCCTTTGTTGATAAGTCATATCTACTGGGACTACCTTGCTCACAAGAAAATTAACTATGTCGGCAAACCATGAGGTAGCTGCACTAGGTGCATCTGCACTTGGTGCAGAAGCACTGAATGCTGCTACAGTAATTGCTAACAGTTTTTCATTATGAAAACTTTCCCTGATCTCTCCCTTCTGTGTACCTGTTCTTTCACCTTCAAGTCTAGACAAATGGTCAGCAACCTGGTTCTCCACCCATTTTTTGTCTCTGATTTCAAGATCAAATTCTTGAAGGAGGAGAATCCATCTTATTAACATTGGTTTTGCATTTTTTTTTGAAATTAAATACTTGATGGCAGCATGATCAGTATAAACAATAACTTTGGTTCCAACCAAGTATGATCTAAATTTATCAAATGCAAAAACCACTGCTAATAACTCCTTTTCTGTTACAGTATACTTCATTTGTGTTTCAATTAATGTCTTGCTAGCATAATAAATACAATGAAAGATTTTGTCATACCTTTGCCCTAAGATAGCTCTTACAGCAAAGTCACTAGCATCACACATTAATTAAAAAGGTTTGCTCCAATCTGGTGTAACAATCACTGGTGCAGTCACCAATGCTCTTTTGAGTTTTTGGAATGCTTCTACACATGGTTCGTCAAAGTTGAAAGGTGCATCAATTAGCAAGAGTGTACATAATGGCTTGGATGTCCTTGAAAAATATTTGATAAATCTTCTATAGAAGCCTGCATGGCCTAAGAAGCTTCTGATTCCTTTAACATTTGTTGGAGGTGGGAGTTTTTCAGTGACCTCACTCTTGGCTTGATCCACTTCCAGACCTTTCTTTGACACATTATGACCTAACACAATGCCTTCTTGTATCATGAAATGGCACTTCTCCCAATTAAGCGCCAAATTTGTTTCCTCACATCTTTGGAGAATTTTCTCTAAATTTGATAAACATGACTGAAATGTGTCTCCAAAAACTGAGAAATCATCCATGAATACTTCCATTGATTGCTCAATGAAGTCAGAGAAAATGGACATCATGCACCTTTGGAATGTTGCAGGTGCATTACAGAGTCCAAAGGGCATTCTTCTAAATGCAAAGGTTCCATAGGGACATGTAAATGTAGTTTTTTGTTGGTCCTCAGGTTCTATTGCAATTTGATTGTATCCTGAATAACCATCTAAGAAACAATAAAACTCTTTACCTGCTAACCTATTGATCAGCGGTCGTACGCGGTCAAAATAATTAAAAAGGGTAAATATAGTATCAAGGTAAGAGACCTTGGTCGTCTCTCGAGGATCTCTAAATAATGAAATTACCAAAATCAAGAATCAAAATAAACAATAAAAAGGGGTTTTGAAGAAAACAATTTGTGTTTAAGGGAGTTCAACAATTTAGAGAGACAATCAATCCATTGGTTTCGGGTGCGTTTCTTGGATTTATCATCGGTTCTAAAATAAAGATTCGTGCATAGTTTGATAATTCTTGATTGATCATAAACTAACTAAACAAGCGTTAATCAGTTTAAACGAATTCGCACCGTTTTAAAGCAAGCGTCAAAACAACGTGTTCAATCAATCATGATGGTGAACAAGCGCCACTAAACACAATCAATATCATAACTGAATTCAATCAATCCTCTATCAATTCCTACTCGAATTAAATAAAACAAGCGATTAAATAACCCGAATAGTTAAGAGTTGCGAAAAACAGATTCACATATAAACAAGCGTCATATATAAACGATTCGCGTATTGCAAATAAGCGTAATCTGGGTAATTAAGCATCACACAAAGACGAAAATTTGCAAACAAAGAATTCAAATGTGGAATTGATAGAGAAGAAAGAACTGAAAACTAAAAACGAAATAAACGAATTAACATTAGACACCGAACCTCAAAATCCGCAGACGAGAGCCTTTCACCGATGAATCAACTTAGGAATTTAGGCTTCCATGGAGGCTAGAGCACAAAAGTTTTGTAAAGTATATGATAATGCGTAAGATGCGTCAAAAACGGCTGCTGACCAGCCAAATCTATACTAAAACGAAATACCTAATCCCCAAATGGGCTATTGGATAAAAGTCCGTTAACAAATTAATATTTGGCCCAAAACCCGTTTTACACAGTACTGCTTCGGTAATTCGCAGTTTTCGCCTTTAAGACGTCCGAATTTGGTTTTGAGCTCAACAGAAGAATTGTAGCTATGCTCCTTAGCTTTCCAGCGCATGCTTGCACGCCTCAATCGCATAACCACAGCCAATGTTATGACCTGGAGAGTAGATAGGGGTCAATATGCAATAAAAACAAGAATTAATCAAGAAATTGTTATATTGCTCAATTAAGACCCAAAGTCTAGAAACGTGCTAAGACTTAAATATTAGGCACAAAGCACAATTAAAATCACCAAGTGAAAAGCTATAAAAAGTGCATTAAAATACACTGATCAAATTCCCCCACACTTAAGCTTTTGCACTCCGGGCAAAACACACAAAACAAGACACGAAAACAATGCATGAGTTTCCAATGAACCCAAAAAATGCAAAGTCATAAGGGAAACTCTTTTCCTAGGCTTCAAGGAGAATGACAATCAAAGATAACACTTAATTACAATCAAGGCAAACAAGAGGATAGAGCACTAGAGAGTGAATCACAAGTGATTAGTCCTCACAGGATATGTATTAGTAATGCTCTCAATCACTCAAGTGTCTAGGCTTGTGTTTACCCTCATATACATAATAAGCACATCAATGAAAGTTAGCACTACCATATGCTTGACAAGCTTCTAACATCCACACTTAAGAACACATGCACATAAGATCAAAAGGTCTTTATAAGGGTTGTAATGGGGCCAAGGTCAAGGTGGGATAATCCTAAGGGGGAACTAGATTAGAAAGAATCAAAGAGGATAAAGAAGCAATGAAAATCAATTGTAAAGTGAGCATGAGAGGATCCATATTCAACAAGGTATGATGAATTTCTCTATTTTGATATACTTCTCCACATAACTCTCTCTACACACTTTCATTCTCTCTTCTTGATACAAAAATAAAAAGATACACTTCTTTTTTTTTCTTTTCTTTTTGCTTTTTTTTCATTCTTTTTTTTTTCATTTTTTCTTCTTTTTTTTTCTTTTTGGGGAATATTTTTCTATACAAATTTACTTGCCAAACTTTTCATTGAGAACCCAAGAACTAACCCAAGTGAGAACCACAATTTGGACACCCCCACACTTATGGATTTGACAATTTTCAGATCAAAGCTCCTTCACCCTCTAAGATTGGGTAATAACATTGTTTTTCACTTTTGGGCTTGTAATGAGCTATAAAACAAAGAATGGGATAAAAAGGCTCAAACGGGCTTACACAAAGGGATAAATTTAGGGTAGGCTTATTTGGCTAGTGGCTAAAAAAACAGAATTGCCTAGATCATTTCAAACATGCATGTGAACAAGTATTTCAACAAGAATCAAGTCAAGTTCTAGAGTAACTAACAAACATGAGTGAGTCACACACAAGAACGGAGAGAATGGCAAAAGATTAGTCCATCCATTATAAGGCTCAATTCTCACCAGGGACACTGACTATCACAAATGATGCAAAATCTAGTGCTCATATCCAACTTATTAAACCCAGAGCAACAAGAAATCAATCAAATCATGTCACAACACCTATGGTCCAAGAATAGTAAAATCACCCACAACTTATGCAAACTAAAAACTCATGGAAGAATATGCAATAAACTTTTTTTTTCTTTTTTTATAGTTAAAAATTAAAAACATAAAAACAAAAAGACACACCCTCACACTTAAATTACACAATGTCCTCAATTTAACCAACAAGTACATCTTAAGAATAAGGAAAGAAAACTCCCTCTTGAAGGTGGAGAACTTGAAGCTTGTGGGTGGTTGGTATTTGGCAAAAAAGGCTCTTTTATGGTTACCCCACACATGTTTTCTCACATTCTTCTTCCACACATCTAGAATCAAGGGGCTGAGTTGTTGTTGTGTTTGACACATTTTCTTATTAGGAATGTCCGCCAAGGTCCATTCGATACCTCTCCTAAGTTCCTTTAGAGTTGGCGGCAACTTTTCCTGTTCAAATTCAAGGTTAGCTGAAATGATCAAAGATAAATTTCCACTTCCCTCAAAGTATACATATTGTAAATTTTCAGGGAGTGGTTTGTCCTGTTTATCATCAACAGGTTCAGGTACTCTTGGAGTAACAATAGCTTTGTTACTTTTCACAGCAACCGTTTCAGGCACCCTTGAGGTTTCAATAAGAGGAATTTCATTTACATTGAGAGTATTTGGCTCATTTGGATTCATTAGTGTTTGGGTAGGCAGTTGGTTTGTTCTCTGGGCCTGTATCTGATTAACTGCAGTGGTTAACTGTCCAACTATTATCTCGAATTTCCTAAGTGTGGAATCCGTTGTTTGTTGAAATTGGAGATTTTGAATAGCCATCTGTTTAATGAGATCCTCTAGTGAAGGTTCATAAACAGCACCCATGTTATAGTCAATAAGATCAAGATTAGATAAAATAAAATAAAAAGTTATGCTAAAATTAAAGAAGAAAATTAAAAACGAATCAAACCTAATCTAAAAAAAATAAAAACTGTACTAAAAACCTAATAAAATCAAAAGAAGATTATGCAAATTTTTTTGGATATTTTTGACAATGCGAAAAATTAAAAAAAATAAAACGAAAATGTAATTTTGAGGATTTTGAGGATTTGGTGCAAAAAAAAAAAACGAAAATGTAAAAGAGGTAATTTCGGATTTTTCGGCCACAGCTCCCTCATGGGAGTCCTACTCTATGATATTTTTCGGATTTACCGACCAATTTTCGGAGCAATCCGACAAGCTCACCCGAAAAATCGATTTTTTTTTCACATTTGAGCAAGAATTGAACGAAGCCGAAATCGACAGAACCTGCAAAGAAGCAAAACTAAAAAAACAATGGTTAGTAGTTAGTGGGGTTCTTGAAGTTGGAAATCCCTAATTAGAGATCCCCGGCAACGGCGCCAATTTGATCAGCGGTCGTACGCGGTCAAAATAATTAAAAAGGGTAAATATAGTATCAAGGTAAGAGACCTTGGTCGTCTCTCGAGGATCTCTAAATAATGAAATTACCAAAATCAAGAATCAAAATAAACAATAAAAAGGGGTTTTGAAGAAAACAATTTGTGTTTAAGGGAGTTCAACAATTTAGAGAGACAATCAATCCATTGGTTTCGGGTGCGTTTCTTGGATTTATCATCGGTTCTAAAATAAAGATTCGTGCATAGTTTGATAATTCTTGATTGATCATAAACTAACTAAACAAGCGTTAATCAGTTTAAACGAATTCGCACCGTTTTAAAGCAAGCGTCAAAACAACGTGTTCAATCAATCATGATGGTGAACAAGCGCCACTAAACACAATCAATATCATAACTGAATTCAATCAATCCTCTATCAATTCCTACTCGAATTAAATAAAACAAGCGATTAAATAACCCGAATAGTTAAGAGTTGCGAAAAAAAGATTCACATATAAACAAGCGTCATATATAAACGATTCGCGTATTGCAAATAAGCGTAATCTGGGTAATTAAGCATCACACAAAGACGAAAATTTGCAAACAAAGAATTCAAATGTGGAATTGATAGAGAAGAAAGAACTGAAAACTAAAAACGAAATAAACGAATTAACATTAGACACCGAACCTCAAAATCCGCAGACGAGAGCCTTTCACCGATGAATCAACTTAGGAATTTAGGCTTCCATGGAGGCTAGAGCACAAAAGTTTTGTAAAGTATATGATAATGCGTAAGATGCGTCAAAAACGGCTGCTGACCAGCCAAATCTATACTAAAACGAAATACCTAATCCCCAAATGGGCTATTGGATAAAAGTCCGTTAACAAATTAATATTTGGCCCAAAACCCGTTTTACACAGTACTGCTTCGGTAATTCGCAGTTTTCGCCTTTAAGACGTCCGAATTTGGTTTTGAGCTCAACAGAAGAATTGTAGCTATGCTCCTTAGCTTTCCAGCGCATGCTTGCACGCCTCAATCGCATAACCACAGCCAATGTTATGACCTGGAGAGTAGATAGGGGTCAATATGCAATAAAAACAAGAATTAATCAAGAAATTGTTATATTGCTCAATTAAGACCCAAAGTCTAGAAACGTGCTAAGACTTAAATATTAGGCACAAAGCACAATTAAAATCACCAAGTGAAAAGCTATAAAAAGTGCATTAAAATACACTGATCACCTATCTAACATTTGGTCAATGAAAGGTAAAGAAAACTGGTCTTTCTTTGTGTCCTTATTGAGTTTTCTATAGTCCATACATATTCTCCAACCTGTAACAGTTCTTGTAGGTATTAACTCATTCTTTTCATTGGCTATTACTGTTACACCCTCATTCTTTGGAACACACTGTACAGGGCTTACCCACGCACTATCTGATATGGGGTATATGATTCCAGCATCTAGCCACTTAATGATTTCCTTCTTTACAACCTCTTTCATTATAGGATTTAGCCTTCTTTGCCCTTCTATATAATTTTTTGAATTATCTTCTACAATTATCCTATGCATGCATATAGAAGGGATAATTCCTTTTATGTTTGCCATTTGCCAGCCTATAGCTTTTTTATGCTTTCTTAAGGTGCAAATGAGATCATGCTCCTGCTCTATTGACAAGTCAGAGGCAATGATCACTGGAAGTGCATCATCTTCCCCTAAGAAAGCATATTTCAAATGTTTGGGCAGTTCTTTATGTATCTAATTTTGGAGGTTGTTCATTTGAGGGTAAATTCTTTTTAAAGTTAGGGTCTTCTAAATTAAGAGATTCAAAATTTCTAGACCATACCTTTTGTGCTGATGCTTCTCTTGGCAGAATGTCTTTTTCCAAGATTTCTTCTTCAGGTGGTGCAGCTGCATCAGGTGCAAGTGCACTGGTGAGATAATCATACTGCTTATAGAATTGCTTCTGCACCAGATGGTCAAGAGAAATGATTGCTGAACATGTTAGACTATCTGATAACCTTAGAGGGGGGAGGGGTGAATAAGGTTATGTGCAAAACTTGAGTTCTTTTTCGGTTTTCAAAAACTTTTGCTATGCTTGTTTAAATCAAATGCGGAATCTGAGATTTAAACTTATATGATGTATGTAGGCAGACAGATCAGGCACAATGCACTATTACGCTATAATTAGAGTAGGATAGACAGATATTATAAACAGCGTAATAACAACTATAAACAGATCAGCGCAGTGATAGTATAATCATAAACAGATATAAACAGTAAATAAAGTAAAGAGAGAAGGATAGAGATACACCAGGAATTTAGCGAGGTTCGGGATAAAAGCCTACGTCCTCGGCCTCCGGCTTTGCAACCTTTGGACTTTGCTGACAACCACTATATGAAGAATGTTTTACAAACAGGCAACTTCAAATAGCAAATCTCAATTCCCCCGAACTGAGAACCCGAGCACACAGCTAAGGATTTCAACACCGCTTCAATCTCCTGATTGAACGACCCAAGAGCACCTCCCAGGATTTCAATACCACTTCAATCTTCCCTGATTGAACGACCCAAGATTACCTCCCAGGATTTCAAACCAACTCAATCTCCTGATTGAGAGACCCAAGAAAACTTCCCAGGATTTCAAACCAACTCAATCTTCTGATTGAGAGACCCAAGAAAACTTCCCAGGATTTCAAACCAACTCAATCTCCTGATTGAGAGACCCAAGAACAATTCCCAGGATTTCAAAGCGACCCCCACAATAGTAGATTACAATATAGAAGCTATGATCTAATCACCTCAGATAATATGACAATATAATAGCTGAGAGAGATGAGTGACTAGATCTATAAAAAATGATATGAAAGTGATAGCTCTATTTTTCTCTTTCTCAGATCTAGAAAATGTATGTGAGAAGTAGAGAAGATGTTGTGATTTGTGGTGTGGTTGAGTGTCTGAAGAGTGTGAAGCACCTCCCTATTTATAGGTTTAGGAAAACGTAGAAATTTGAAAAAAACATTTATTGCAAAGATGAATCGATTGTTTGATGAAGTTAAAATGTTGATGAATCGATTCTTATCATTTTAGAAGACATAAGAATCGATTTTATGGCTAGTTAAAAAAGAGAGGAATCGATTCTTTACATATGGAGAACATAGGAATCGATTTGTTTGTTTCTTTGGAAATAGGTAGGAATCGATTTTTAGGAGGTAGGAATCGATTTTGACTTTGTTTAAAATGAGGAGGAATCGATTCATAGCCTATAGGATTGCTTGAAAATCAATTTCATAGTCTTTTGAAATAGAAGGAAATCGATTCTTACATTTGGCTTGAGTATATGTATGAATCGATTACATACTTCAAACATAGGGCAAGGAAATCGATTCTTGGCCTATAGGTGAGCCTAAAATCGATTTCATAGCCTATATAAATTGTATAAATCGATTTCATAGCCATTGGAACAAAATAGAAATTGATTTTTGATTTCCACAAAATCGTTTTTAGGTTTAGGTGCCACCTTATGCATGCATGCAAAAATATATTTCAAAACCCTAATTTTGATGCATCATGCATGTTTTCAAAACTTATCTCCCAGTTACTAAAATTTCATAGACCTTAAGTGATAGGACCTTGCATTGTGTCCTAAAGAAAGCGAATAAACAATTAGGTCTTGACTTCTACGGCGGCTTCTTCTCCAAGCTGCTCCGCTTTAATATTTCCTGCTTTAATTTTGATTTAATCTCTGTTCTTTGATTTTGTCCCTGTACTTTTATACACTGTAACCATTAGTAGACAAAATGTAATTTGTTATCATTCAAAACAAAGAGTGTTTGTCCTTGGTTCAACAGAACATTCTTCACTCTCCTCTGTAGGATACTTCAGAGCATTCATCACATTGAATTTCACTTCTTGATCATTCACTCTCATGGTTAGTTCTCCCTTCTGTACATCAATTAGGGCTTTCCCAGTTGCTAAGAATGGTCTTCCAAGAATGACTGGTACTTCCTTATCTGCATCAAAATCAAGAATAACAAAATCTGCAGGAAATACAAATTTGTCAATTTTAACTAGAATATCTTAAATAATTCCCTCTGGATAAGCTATTGATCTATCAGCAAGTTGAAGTGTTAATGTTGTAGGTCTAGCATTTCCAATTCCAAGTTGTGTAAATATGGATTTAGGCATTAAGTTGATACTTGCACCTAAATCACATAATGCACGACCTGTATAAGATTTTCCTATTGAGAATGGAACTGTAAAACTGCCAGGATCCTTTAGTTTTCTTGGTATTTTGCTTTGCAAAATCAGACTACATTCTTTGGACATAGCAACTGTTTCAAAATCCCCTAATCTTCTTCTTTTTGAAAGCACATCTTTCATAAATTTAGCATAATTAGGCATTTGTTAAAGTGCTTCAAGGAACATTAATATGTAACTGTTTTAAAACATCTAAAAACTTACTGAATTGCTTCTCCTCATGTGCCTTTTTTAACCTTTGAGGAAAAGGAGGAGGAGGGTATTCAGGGACTAACCTTGGAGTTGGAACTTTGTGAGATGCAGGTGCATCAGGTGCTTCTGCATCTTGAGTATTTTTTTCATTTTTATTTTTTTCTCCCTTACCTGTACCTTCAATCTCTTGTGGTTCTGAAAGATCTTTTCCATTCCTTAAAGAAATGGCCTTCACTTGTTCCTTACCTGGCCTGTGGGTTGTGGTGGCTTCTGTATTTGATGGTAGTGTACCTGTTGGTCTTTGATACAGAGCTGTAGCCAATTGTCCCACTTGATTCTCCAAGTTCTTTATAGATGCATCTTGTGCTTGCCTAGCTGTTCTAGTTTCACTAATGAAGGATTTGAGCAAGGCTTCTAAGGAGTTATCACTGGCAGGTGTTTGTTGTCTTTGGAAATTCTGAGATTGGAATCCTGGTGGTGTGGCTGGTGCAGATGCACTTGGTGCAGGTGCACTAGTATTGTTATTGTTCCACCTGAAGTTTGGGTGGTTCTTCCAACCAGGGTTATAGGTGTTAGAGGAAGAGTTGTTATTCCTAGTGTATCCTACATAATTGACAGAGACAGGGTTGCTAGGACATTTCTCATACAAGTGACCTTCTCCACAATACACACAAGATGTATCACCTGGAGGGGCTTGTTCTATGGCTGCTGCAGTGTTTTCTGTTGGTGCAACTGCACTAGGTGCAGGTGCACTGATTGAAGTGAAGTTTTTAAACATGTTTGTCAGTGAGGCTAACTGAGCAGATAGGGCTGATACATCACTAATTTCATGTACCCCTAATGGTTTCTTTTGGGTACTCACCCTCTCAGTAGGCCAACTAGAACTATTTGTTGCAATTCTATCAATCAATTCACATGCTTCATTATAAGATAAGTTTAATAACACACCCCCAGATGATGCATCAAGCATTATTCTGGTTTGGGGGATCTAAACCATTATAAAAAGTTTCCATTTGAATAATGACAGGTAAACCATGATGTGGACATTTTCTTAAAAGTCCTTTCCATTTTTCCCATGCTTCAAACAATGATTCAAATTCTTTTTGTCTAACAGATGTAATATCATTTCTCATCCTGGCATTTTTGATGGGTGGAAAATATTTTGCTAAAAACTTTTCAGCAATTTCATTCCATGAATGATTAGAATTAGGCTCCATTGAATTTAACAAAGATTTAGCCTTATCTTTCAAAGAATATGGGAATAGCTTAAGTCTAAATGCATCTTCACTAACACCAGGAAGAGTAAAGTTACTACATACTTCTAAAAGTTGTTTTAAATGCTCACGGGGGTCCTCATGGATGGATCCACCAAATTGACCAATTGTTTGTAGCATTTGGAACATCTTGGGTTTAAATTCAAAATGCACAGCATCAATATGAGGTCTTGCTATACTTGTTTGCATATTTTGATTGTTAAACATAGCATAATCCCTCATGGGTCTATTTCTATCATTAATCATACCTATTGGTCCCATGTTGATGAATTGCTCTCTATGATCATTCTCAGGTTCATGATGAGTGCTTGGGCCACCTCTGACTGATCCTCCACTTGAACCTGGTCTAGATCCCTCTTCTTCACTTTGATGAGACATAGTGACTCTACAGCTTTGAACTCTTTCTTTCTTGAGCCTCAACAACTTTCTAAACCTTCTCTCTATCTCAGGATCTAATGGAAATTCTGGTGATCTGAACCTGTGCATAAGCTAGTGCATCAGCACTAAGAAACAAACTACCAGAATAATAAAACACTAATTTATAAATCTAAACAACAAAAATTAATGGCAATCCCCGGCAACGGCGCCAAAAACTTGGTGTGTGAAAATATGTGCAAGTATACACAGTCACAAACAAGTAATATAGTGATGAGAAAGGTCGAACCCACAGGGATTGATTAAACTTTTATATGTTTAGAAAGCATACAAATTAGAGCTACTACACTACTCACAATTTTTGGGGTTTAAATGTCAAGTGAAAACAGAATGCAAATATGTAAAAGAATATGAAGGAAATCAATTGAGAATGATAGTTGAGATATCTACACTAAATAATTCACTTTTGACAGTTTTGTGCTTTTATGTGGTGCATATGCATTGAGTGCGGCTGCATTAGTATGTGCCTTTTAGCTACTTTCTTCAGAGTTTCGTTACAAGCTTCCTATGTCTAGGCGTGCTAAATAAGTTCACTTCTGCCTTTGAAGTACCCACTGTTTCACCCCTAAGGACTATGTTATCCTATGTCTAGGACTTAACATGGTTTTAACAAAGTTTTTTTTTATTACACAAGTTAACAAAGCCCTCATTAAAACACTCACCCTTATTAGTCTTGATTTCTAGTTATAAACCATGTATGTAAATATAACTCTACTTATTCTAAACGATTAACCGCACAATAAGATGGATATAGTATAACACAAGACCCAAAATACATGCAACACTTAAAGGCACAATAACTTACTCAAAAGCTGATTATAAAGTTAGAACATCTCAACCAAAAAGGGTTTAGCTCATAATATGCATTGCAAGGCAAAGATAGATGAAACAAAACATATTAATATAAATGAAAGTACAAGAGATATCAATAGGGTAGAGATTACACTGATTGAAGTACTCTTGCATAAATTTCCCCTGCAGTGCAGAAGCACTGACTTCCTGGTGCAGCTGAACCTAACAAAGTTGATGAAGAAGTGAAGGAAGAAGTCGCCGGTTCCTTCCTTACCTTCTTGCCAACTAACTACTACTAAAAACTGTACGGAATGAAACTACTAAATTACAAGTGAAGTGTATGATCTATATTTTTGATATGATATATTCTCCTTCAAGTGAGAAGTGGAAGCCTTTATATAGCCTTGGAGGTTTCCTTCAAGTGAGGTTTTGCATGGAGATCAAGTTGACCAAAGGTGGCTTAACCATGGTTACTTTTGAGAGCTTTGATTGAGAAGATTGAGTCCAAAAGGGGAGGTCCAATTGTGGAAAGCCATGTGTTCTAGATGCGTAGCCTTTCATGATGATTTTCCATTGTGGGCGCCTCCTCTTGCATGTTGGCATGTGCCTCCATGTGACTTATGACTAAGCATGATGTCATAGAAGTTTATGCATTGGTATGAATTGAGGTGCTTCCAAGGTGGGGTTAAATTTGCCTTCAGCCCAGGATGGTGCAAATGCACCTAAGTGCAGTTGCACTGCTGTAAGTGTAGTTTAGTGCAGATGCATTGCTGTTTCCCTAGTGTGTTTGCACCTAACTGCAAGTGTACTGAACAAACATCTCAAACATACCAATATATATATATATATATAATGCTTATATCATTACATAATCCTCTTTGAAACATAGAATGTTGTTATCTTACTCATACTACTATATTTAACAGATATTATACTTGGTTTCAAGCCACCGACGTCGAAGACACAGCTTCGAGCGCTCAGGCGGGCCCGGTATAGCCGGCCAATGTGGTATTACCGAGCGCAATCGTGCAAGAATTGCGCGACCTGCTACATGTGAGAGACAGACACATCGAGCAATAGGAAGAGCGGCTCAATCAGATAGAACAACAGGTCACTTCTGGAAGGGCGTATACCGCACCCGAACAGCGTCACCGCGACGACGACTCTCCCGTGCACAGGGTTAACCAGTCTACGGGACATCGATCGCCCCCGAGAAGACACCTTGTGCACCGATCTCCACCAAGACGGGCGGGGAGAGGGGCACCCCAGGGGGGGCCAAGGACATCACCTTCCCCGACCGACCCAACCTACTGGCCCGAAGAAGAGCTTTACCAAGAGTCCTCGTACAGCTTAACCGGTTCGTTAACCCGATCAAGGAACAGATCGTTTGATAAATACGCTCGTTTACACCCCAAAGAGCATTCATCTATCCGACATCGTCGTTACAATTGTATCCCCGAGTGATGTGGTCATCGAGATCGACTACTCGAGGATCGACCACCTCGCGGGGGAAGGGGCGACACCCGGATAGGACCTTTCACTCGAGAAATAGACGAGTACCCCATCCCGCGGGCTCTGGAGAAGCCTCCATCCGACCTCAGGATGTATAGTGGGGTGAAGGACCCCGACGCTCACTTGAGATATTTTGACCTAATGATGCAGTATAGAGGAGTGTACGGGCCGGTCAAGTGCAAAATTTTTCCGTTGACCCTAGAAGGACCCGCTTTGGAGTGGTTTACCGAGTTGAAACCTAACACGATCTCGTCATGGGAGCAGCTGGCGAGGGTTTTCAGTGCCCGCTTTACCGCGTCTAGGGTAAAGCCCAAATCACATGCCATTCTGAATGCAATCAGGCAAGGTCCAGACGAGACCCTTCGCGATTACGTTGAACGGTTTAACAAAGAAGCCGCCAATGTTTGCGGGCTAGAGGACGACATGCGTCTATGGTTACTTCAGGACGGGCTCCGTACTGGTAGTCTGTTTGAGATTGAAGTTGGAGTGAACGACCCACCGGATCTCGAAACTTTCCTTCGACGATTGATAACTCTTATTTATAAGAGTTATGTATGCATTCTTAAGGTTAATTCATTGTTTATTCTCATGTAATTAGTAAGTTAGCATATGTAAATATTATGTTTTAAGTTTAGAAGGTTGCATTCCCGAGTTCTTAATATTTGGCATTTAGGTGCCCTATTTGTGTGCTTTGATTGTGTGTTCAATTGTTGCAGCATCAGTTGCCATAGCAATGCATTTATGCGAAAGATGAGAGAGAATGATGGGACGCGCTAAAAGAAGCGAAGGACAGCTGTAATGGCAAGGACGAGCACGTCCAGCTAGTGCCAGCACCTGAACAGGGAATATTCCACTTTTTCTTGGGCACTTGTACTTTTAGGCACACAAAGGACAAAGGGCGCCTCAAATTTAGGGTTTTCTTGGATCATGTACCCTAGAGCTATAAAAGGGAGCCTCCTTCTTCATTTGTGTCATGCTAGGTCTAAAAAGGAAAGTTTAGAAATAGCTTTCCACCTTTTTTTACCTACGCCACCTTCCATTACCAAACTTGCGAATATCATTGCTGGAATCATTGCTGCAGCAACGGCAGGAGCCAAAATACTTGTTGATTGTGCTACGCGGGAGCTGAACCCTCTCCTTGAGACTCTCTTTTGGAGTGTATCTTCGGATCCTCTCACTTAGTATAATTTCTATCTTGTATCTCTTGAATATGATTGATACAATTATGTTTAAGTTGTATTTTTTGTCTTGTTTGCTCATTATGAGCTAAATACTCATAGTTGGAATGTTGGGATCTATGTAATGAAATCTTGGTGCATTTGATGAAATGTGTTTGATGTTTTAGCAATTTATCTTTTGTGAGCTTAATATTTCCATCTTAAATTAGGAATGGCCATCTAACTAAAGTAAATTTGTTAATTCAGAAATGGTTTATGAATAGATCTCAAAAGATAACATGGATAGTAAGTAGTAAAGGACACTTTAATGCTTCTTGCTTAAACCCTAGACATAGGAGGGCAAAATCCATGAGATGAACACTGTGGGTGCGAGATTAGCCTAGGGAGTACCTATTTAGGGTCTAGACATAGACTCTTTTAGAGAAATATTAGTGGAAGTGTTTGACAAAACAACAACTATTGCGACAGCATCTATTGCTGCAGCATTACAGCACTAATGCACTAGAAAATAGTTACTTAGTGAACACATTCTAACTTATTTTCAATACTGATTTCACACCCTTTTACTTAATTTGTTGTTTAAAATGTTTTCAAAAACTTGTGTCTATTTAAATTACCTCACTAATTTGTTGTTTAAAATGTGTTCAAAAACACATTCCGTCTCGCAAATACTGCCGATACCACAGGAGCAACGGACACGATACCAACAATTGCATGGCCCTCAAAGATGACATCGAGGAGCTGATCAGGAAGGGCAAGCTCACCCAGTACGTCAAAAAGGGGCAAACAGGTAGATAGGAGGAGAAAAGTGAAGCCTATTCCCTTCGAAAGGGGGAGGCCGTAGTGAACGAGGTCAGCAAAGGGGGAAAAGAAAATGATGACGAGGAGGAAGATGAAGAGAACGACCAAAGAAAGTCAAGAGGGCGCCCAGTTGCAATGGTGATCACTAGAGGATGCCCCATAGAAGGAGGGGAAACAAACAAATCCATGAAGAGGCGGTGGAAGGAGATTATGAGTGTTGTGTCGACCTCCATTCCCAGAACGCCCTCGAACAGGCTACCCTTGGCATTCGACGACGACGACCTGCTTGATGGGAAACCAAACAAGTATGTCACGTTGATAATCACTGGAGTAATGGCGAATGTCGAAGTTAGGAGAATCTTGGTCGATCAAGGCAGCTCAGCAGACATCATCTTCGAGGACCTTCTGGACGTCCTAAGGATACCCAAGAGCGAGTTAAGGGCCTATTGTAACACCCCTTTTCTACCCGTTAATTTACTTGGAAAAATATCAGAGTTTTTAAAATTTCTTTTCATCGCAAAGGATGTTACACATACTTCAATAAAACCACACTTCTCAAATAAACAGCTCAAAACGTATTCTCCAGGTATTACGTAGCACATCACAAAAAGGCGAATCTCAAAACCACAGTCATCATCGGAATAATACTCAACGTCAATAAAAATCATCTAAGCAGCGGAATAATAAAATAAAACAGAACCGTCAATAAAACTTAACAACCAAAAACATTCATGACATAAGTTCGCCCCACCCCCTGAGTGCTACGTATCAGAGCGTGACGACTCGACTCGAATTAGTGAAGGTACCTAGTCCTTCACTCGCAATCACCTGCACGTTACCACATGGGAGTAACATTCAAACAGAAGGGTGAGTCCAATTCAATTCATATAATAAAACATATGATAAATAATAAGTCAGGTCACAGCTCTAAATGAATCACATTACAATCATCGATCACATCACCATAATAACTCATCTCGATGTCATGTAGGCGTATGAGATGCAACCCACTCGCGGGCATATGCATGAGGTACCTTTTTCACAAACGTCGCTTAGCCATTAAGGCCTCATCGTCACTTAGCCACTCAGGCCTCAAAACGTCATCACTGGGTTTATGCATATGGGGCATGAGACACTATGACATGCACCACTCACAAACACACAAATACTCAAATGCATAAATCGCAGTCAACTATGTGACCCGTCACTTACCGGTTGCCAAATAGGAGGCGCAGCACCTGCCAATTCACAATTTACACAACAACAACATCACTTAGCCATTTAGGCCTTAACATCACTTAGCCTCATCGGGCCTCAAACGTCACTGGGTTTCATCATCACTCTTACACAGATGTCATCAACTCACACAACAGCCACTGAGGGCAAAAACGTCATTCACTAGCCACCAAGGGCATCATCGTCATTCACACGTCACTATAAATAATAATAGCCACTAAGGGCAAAATAGTCATTACGCGTCATTATAAATAATATTAGCCACTAAGGGCAAAACAGTCATTTAACTAACCACTAAGGGCATCATCGTCATTTACACCTCATTATCAATAATATTGGCCACTAAGGGCAAAACCGTCATTTACTCGTCATTAGAAAGAATATTAGCCACTAAGGGAAAAACAGTCATTTAACTAACCACTAAGGGCATCATCGTCAAAATCATTATTTTTGACATTACTTCGTTAAAACCACCAGTCGTACGCAAAAGAGAATTTTTAAAAACACCCAAAACATCTTTTCATTGTCACAGCAACGGTCACCGGGAACAGCCACTTGGGGCGCCCCAGCAACCTTCAGAAATAATAAGTTTTTATTTTTAAAAATGGGACACGCAGATGGACAACGGAAAATGCTTCACAACGCTTTTTGAATCGTTCAAAACGGATGTCCGAGTCAAAAGATATAGCAAAAACAGTTTTCATAAAAATTTGGGGAACATCCTGAAAACTGGCGCCCTGGGCGCCCAGGCACCTGGCGCCCAGCAAGGCGCAACACGCACACACGCAACACACGGGCGCCCAGCGCCCTGCGCCTTGGCGCAACACAGAGACACGCGCACACGGGCGCCCAGCGCCCAGCGCCACACACGCACACACGCACACGGGCGCTCAGCGCCCAGCGCTGGCGCCCAGCGCCCAGCGCAACACCCAGCAACACGCGCACAGCGCCCTTGGCGCCCAGCACAGGGCGCCTGGCGCCCAGAACACTGCCAGCAACAGATTTTTACACGATTTCAGCCCCAAACATCATTTTTCTCAATTGTTTCTTGACTCAATTCCAATACACATCACAACCACCATGGATACACATTTAAAATCACCAAAATTACACACCAATTCGTAAACATGGATCAACAACAAATCGAATTCAACAACAATTCCAATCACAACATAGATTACGAATATAACAACATCAAGAACATGATTTCTTAATACGTCCTAACAATCATAAATATCACCTAGGCTATCACTACTTAGGATCCATCATAGGAATTGTTATAGGAATTGAAAAGGACATCCCCTTACCTCGAATTAGAAGAATAGGATCTCTAAGGATGATCACGAACGGAACCACGGCAACCGGATCACGCCTTCTCTTTTCTCCTTGGTTGTGCGACTTGCTCCTCTCCTCCTCTCCTCTCTACGGCGCACTTCCCCCTTTCTTTCTCTCTATTCTCAATTTCGCAATGCTCACCCAAGAACCCTAACCCCTAGGCGCCACTACGCATATGACTTGATTCATGGGCTTGGGCTTCTCACTTAAGCCCAAGTCCATCTAACTTAGCACCTCCACCTTCTAATACCACCTACACATATTAATATAATTTCTAATATTTAAATTATATTCACTTAATTAAATAAATTCCTAAATACTTAATTAAATAAATTAATTAAATATTTAGGGTGTTACAACTCTCCCCCACTTAGAATATTTCGTCCTCGAAATTTTACCCGATCAAACAACTCTGGGTAGGATTCTCGCATCTTGCTCTCTAGCCCCCAAGTCATACTCTCGCCGGCAGCTCCTAGCCAAACCACTTTCACTAATGCAATCTCTTTGCCTCTAAGCGCTTTCACTTCACGATCTTCAATCCGCACGGCATCGCCTCCACAGTGAGATTATCCCGCACCTCTACATCGTCCATATGGATCACACGAGATGGATCCGAAACATACTTCCGAAGTTGCGACACATGAAACACGTCGTGCAAATTCGAAAGATTTGGCGGTGAAGCCACTCTATACGCCACATTTCCGATTCTTTCAGAAATCTGATAAGGACCAACAAATCGAGGAGTGAGCTTCTTCGATTTCAACGCTCGACCAGCACCGGTAATAGGAGAAACCCTCAAAAACACATGCTCACCCTCCTGAACTCTAAATCTTTCCTCCGCTTATCATGATAACTCTTCTGACGACTCTACGAAGCCTTTATCTCTTCACGGATCATCTTGATCTTCTCTGCAGTCTCCCGGACAATCTCCGGTCTCAACACTACACTCTCTCCCGACTCATACCAACACAATGGCGTTCTACACTTTCGACCGTACAATGCTTCAAACGGTGCCATCCCGATACTGAAATGGTAACTGTTGTTATAGGTAAACTCGATCAACGCAAGGTAGGAATCCCATGAACCCCGTTGTTCCAATACACAAGCCCTCAACAAATCTTCTAACGACTGAATTGTCCTCTCTGACTGACCATCTGTCTGAGGATGATACGCCGAACCCATTTTTAACTTTGAACCCAATTCCTTCTGCAAACCCGTCCAAAACTCAGAAGTGAACCTCGGATCCCTATCTGACACAATACTCTTTGGAACACCGTGCAACTTCACAATTTCTTTGACATAGACCTCTGCCAACCTCGACACCGGATAAGTGATATTAATAGGAATAAAGGGAGCAGACTTCGTTAACCTATCAACGATCACCCAAATAGCGTCATGACCCTTAACTGTATTCGGCAATCCCGTCACAAAATCCATCGCTATGCTATCCCACTTCCACTCTGGAACTTCCAACGGTTTCATTAACCCTGCCGGCTTCTGGTGTTCAACCTTAGATTTCTGACAGGTCAAACAGGCATACACAAACTGTGCCACATCTCTCTTCATACCATACCACCAAAACATCTTTTTCAGATTCTGATACATTTTCGTCGCTCCAGGATGGATACTCAACTTGCTACGGTGACCCTCCTCTAAAATCGCCTTTCTCATCTCCTCATCATTCGGAACACAGATCCTACCCCGGAACCTCAACACGCCACTGGAATCTAATTTGAAATCTTCATCTTCAGACTGACCAACCCCATTAATTAAATCTACTAACTTGACATCTGTCTTCTGAGCTTCCCTGATGCTGCCCAGGAAATCATTATCGATCTTTAACATTCCCAGCTTGACACTGCGAGGTGTCATTTTATAAACCAAACTCAAATCTCTGAAATCCTCGATCAACTCTAATTCTTTCACCATCATTGTCGACATATGCAAAGACTTTCTACTTAAAGCATCAGCCACGACATTAGCTTTGCCGGGATGATAATTCAAACCAAAGTCATAATCCTTCAAGAGCTCCAACCACCGACGTTGTCTCATATTCAACTCTTTCTGATCGAACAGATACCTTAGACTCTTATGATCACTGAACACTTCGAACCTCGAACCATAAAGGTAGTGCCTCCAAATCTTAAGCACAAATACCACAGCAGCCAACTCCAAATCATGCGTAGGGTGATTTTTCTCATGAACCCGCAATTGCCTCGACGCATACGCAACAACCTTTCCATCTTGCATCAGCACACCACCCAGACCCATCTTCGAAGCGTCACAATACACAACAAACGGCTCCTCTGGATTAGGCAACGTCAAAACAGGTGACGTCGTCAATCTCTTTTTCAGTTCCATAAAACTTTCCTCACACCGAGCATCCCAAACAAAAACTTTACCCTTACAAGTCAACTGAGTCAACGGAAGGGACAACTTGGAAAAACCCTCGATGAACCTCCTGTAGTACCCAGCCAAACCCAAAAAGCTTCTAATCTCTGTTGCGGACTTCGGAGCCTCCCACTCCAACACTGCTTCTACTTTTGCCGGATCAACCGCAATACCATTACCAGAAATCACGTGCCCAAGGAAACTCACCTCTTGCAGCCAGAACTCACACTTCGATAACTTAGCATACAACTTTTCTCTTTCAGAGCTTCTAACACTGTCTTCAGGTGCTCAGCATGCTCTTCTCTTGACTTAGAATAAACTAGAATGTCATCTATGAAGATCACCACAAACCGATCTAGGTAACTATGGAAAATACGATTCATATATTCCATAAATACACCAGGTGCATTGGTCACACCGAACGGCATCACTGAATATTCATAATGCCCATACCTTGTCCTGAACGCCGTCTTCTGAACATCCTCATTCTTTACTTTAATCTGACGATACCCGGACCTCAAATCAATTTTGCTGAAAACACGGGCACCCACTAACTGATCCATCAAATCGTCGATCCTCGGAAGCGGATACTTATTCTTGATAGCTACCTTATTCAGCTGCCTATAACCAACACACAACTCCCTACCACAATCAGCAGCAGCCCAACAACAGCAGCAGCAGCCCAACTACGGCAGCAGCCCAACTACAGCAGCGGCCCAACTACAGCAGCAGCAGCATCGATCCTCCCAGCCCTCTCAGCTCACTTGCTACAAACAAACAACAGTTAAATATAACTGACAACTCACCGTTGTCAGTTGACACTACGACTGGACAACTTGGCCGGACAGACCGAACTGCTCTGATACCACTAATGTAACACCCCTTTTCTACCCGTTAATTTACTTGGAAAAATATCAGAGTTTTTAAAATTTCTTTTCATCGCAAAGGATGTTACACATACTTCAATAAAACCACACTTCTCAAATAAACAGCTCAAAACGTATTCTCCAGGTATTACGTAGCACATCACAAAAAGGCGAATCTCAAAACCACAGTCATCATCGGAATAATACTCAACGTCAATAAAAATCATCTAAGCAGCGGAATAATAAAATAAAACAGAACCGTCAATAAAACTTAACAACCAAAAACATTCATGACATAAGTTCGCCCCACCCCCTGAGTGCTACGTATCAGAGCGTGACGACTCGACTCGAATTAGTGAAGGTACCTAGTCCTTCACTCGCAATCACCTGCACGTTACCACATGGGAGTAACATTCAAACAGAAGGGTGAGTCCAATTCAATTCATATAATAAAACATATGATAAATAATAAGTCAGGTCACAGCTCTAAATGAATCACATCACAATCATCGATCACATCACCATAATAACTCATCTCGATGTCATGTAGGCGTATGAGATGCAACCCACTCGCGGGCATATGCATGAGGTACCTTTTTCACAAACGTCGCTTAGCCATTAAGGCCTCATCGTCACTTAGCCACTCAGGCCTCAAAACGTCACTGGGTTTATGCATATGGGGCATGAGACACTATGACATGCACCACTCACAAACACACAAATACTCAAATGCATAAATCGCAGTCAACTATGTGACCCGTCACTTACCGGTTGCCAAATAGGAGGCGCAGCACCTGCCAATTCACAATTTACACAACAACAACATCACTTAGCCATTTAGGCCTTAACATCACTTAGCCTCATCGGGCCTCAAACGTCACTGGGTTTCATCATCACTCTTACACAGATGTCATCAACTCACACAACAGCCACTGAGGGCAAAAACGTCATTCACTAGCCACCAAGGGCATCATCGTCATTCACACGTCACTATAAATAATAATAGCCACTAAGGGCAAAATAGTCATTACGCGTCATTATAAATAATATTAGCCACTAAGGGCAAAACAGTCATTTAACTAACCACTAAGGGCATCATCGTCATTTACACCTCATTATCAATAATATTGGCCACTAAGGGCAAAACCGTCATTTACTCGTCATTAGAAAGAATATTAGCCACTAAGGGAAAAACAGTCATTTAACTAACCACTAAGGGCATCATCGTCAAAATCATTATTTTTGACATTACTTCGTTAAAACCACCAGTCGTACGCAAAAGAGAATTTTTAAAAACACCCAAAACATCTTTTCATTGTCACAGCAACGGTCACCGGGAACAGCCACTTGGGGCGCCCCAGCAACCTTCAGAAATAATAAGTTTTTATTTTTAAAAATGGGACACGCAGATGGACAACGGAAAATGCTTCACAACGCTTTTTGAATCGTTCAAAACGGATGTCCGAGTCAAAAGATATAGCAAAAACAGTTTTCATAAAAATTTGGGGAACATCCTGAAAACTGGCGCCCTGGGCGCCCAGGCACCTGGCGCCCAGCAAGGCGCAACACGCACACACGCAACACACAGGCGCCCAGCGCCCTGCGCCTTGGCGCAACACAGAGACACGCGCACACGGGCGCCCAGCGCCCAGCGCCACACACGCACACACGCACACGGGCGCTCAGCGCCCAGCGCTGGCGCCCAGCGCCCAGCGCAACACCCAGCAACACGCGCACAGCGCCCTTGGCGCCCAGCACAGGGCGCCTGGCGCCCAGAACACTGCCAGCAACAGATTTTTACACGATTTCAGCCCCAAACATCATTTTTCTCAATTGTTTCTTGACTCAATTCCAATACACATCACAACCACCATGGATACACATTTAAAATCACCAAAATTACACACCAATTCGTAAACATGGATCAACAACAATTCCAATCACAACATAGATTACGAATATAACAACATCAAGAACATGATTTCTTAATACGTCCTAACAATCATAAATATCACCTAGGCTATCACTACTTAGGATCCATCATAGGAATTGTTATAGGAATTGAAAAGGACATCCCCTTACCTCGAATTAGAAGAATAGGATCTCTAAGGATGATCACGAACGGAACCACGGCAACCGGATCACGCCTTCTCTTTTCTCCTTGGTTGTGCGACTTGCTCCTCTCCTCCTCTCCTCTCTACGGCGCACTTCCCCCTTTCTTTCTCTCTATTCTCAATTTCGCAATGCTCACCCAAGAACCCTAACCCCTAGGCGCCACTACGCATATGACTTGATTCATGGGCTTGGGCTTCTCACTTAAGCCCAAGTCCATCTAACTTAGCACCTCCACCTTCTAATACCACCTACACATATTAATATAATTTCTAATATTTAAATTATATTCACTTAATTAAATAAATTCCTAAATACTTAATTAAATAAATTAATTAAATATTTAGGGTGTTACATCTATCGACGGTCCGACCTAATAGGCTTCAACGGATCGTCAACTACGCCCCTTGGAATGATTGAACTCATGGTAACTTTCGGGGATGACAGCGGAAAGAAACCAAAGTGCAGGACCGCCAAAACCGATTTCCTAGTGTTCCCATGCAAGTCAGTATACCAGTGCATCATTGGTCGACCTACGTTGGGAAAGCTTGGGGTAGTGACCTCCACTATTCACTTGAAAATGAAGTTTCACTCTGACAGTAATGAAGTAGTCACCGTTCCGACCGACTTGCAATCCGCTAGAAGGTGTCATTACATGAGCCTTAAGGAACAAGGCGAAAATGAGGTGAAGAAGACGGACACTACGAGCAAGGGCGGGAATCAAATCAACGTTGCTGATTTAGACGCCAGGTACGACCCGGACAGTGATGTAGAAGAAGGAGATGATAATCTAATCCGGGAGCTCAAGAATAGAATTAAAAGTCCTGAGCCGGACAGTGAGCTCGTCCAAATACAGCTAGGGAACGATCCGGAGAGGATAGTGGCAGTGGGGAGCGACCTTCCCCCGGAAGTACGAGATCAGTTGATCCAGTGTTTAAGAGAACACACTAATGTATTTGCTTGGAGTGCTGCCGATATGCCAAGCATTCCGCCGGAGGTAGCTTGTCATCACCTGGCCGTTAACCCCGTAGCCAAATGGGTCGCCCAGAGAAGAAGGGTGAAAAGTGAGGAGAAAGGACAAGCGGCCATAAAAGCAGTCGACGACTTGCTAGAAGCCGGATTCTTCAAAGAAATTAAGTATACAACATGGTTATTCAATGTAGTTCTGGTCAAGAAGGCTAATGGGAAATGGCGCATGTGCGTCGACTACACTGATCTTAACCGGGCATGCCCTAAAGACGTATTCCTAGTGCCTAGTGTAGGCCGGTTGGTTGACAGTGCAAGCGGGTTTCGATTGCTCTCATTTTTGGATGCTTACTCGGGTTACAACCAGATCGCAATGCACCCACCCGATCAGGAAAAGACTGCTTTCATGACAGCAAGAGGGAACTACTGTTGCTTAGTCATGCCCTTTGGGTTGAAAAATGCTGGAGCTACTTACCAGAGAATGATGAATAGAGTTTTTCGAGCTCAAATCAGCAGAACGGTCGAGGTATACTTGGATGACATGATCATTAAAAGTAAACAAGACATTGATCATGTGGCCGACCTGAAAGAGGTGTTTATGGAAGCCTGCAAGAACTCACTGAAGCTAAACCCTGAGAAGTGCACATTTGAAGTCAGAGCGGGCAAATTTTTGGGGTTCTATTTAACGGAGCGGGGAATTGAGGCGAATCCAGATAAATACAGAGCGGTGACAGACATGAGGCCACCCACTAGTAAAAAAGAGATCCAGATAAATGCTCTCTTGCGATTCATTTCAAAGGCAGCCAGCAAGTCCCTCCCGCTAGGGGTGTTCGCGGTGCGGTTCGGTTCGGTTCGGTTTTGAGATAAAAATTGAACCGAACCGCAAGGTAAAACTACATGCGGTTTGGTTTGGTTCGGTTGCCTTCCTAAAATAAAACCGAACCAAACCAAACCAAACTAATGCGGTTTGGATTGGTTCGGTTGGTTCGGTTTTTTCCAAGACAAAACATAATTTAAAACGAAGTTAAAATTAACTAACATAAAAAATGGCTAACATAAATCTTTAAGAAAAAATCTACTCAAATATATGTAGTATATAAATTACGCTCTTTTAATTCTTTTAAGATAGTTAAGACAATGTTTAAAAGAATTTGAATAAAATATTTTATTGCAATTTTTAAATATAACATAACAATATAGATTTTTTGTAAGTGAGTCAAAGAATTAATTGTATTTGGGCTAGTAAGTGAGTGAGAGTTGGGTTTTAGTTGCATTTGGGCTAGTAAGTTAGTTAGGAAGGTTGTAAGTCAATAAGTCTTAGTGTTACTTGCGGTTTGGTTTGGTTTGGTTCGGTTTCTATAATCAAAACCGCGAACCGAACCAAACCGCGCAGTGCAATGAAAAAAAGAACCGAACTAAACCAATTAGAAGCGGTTTTTTGCGGTTTTCGGTTTGCAGTTTTCTATTGGTTTGGTTCGGTTTTGAACACCCCTACCTCCCGTTCTTCAAATTGCTAAAGAAGAAGGCTCAGTTTGAGTGATCACCCGAGTGTGACCAAGTGCTAGATCAGCTGGAGGAGGCTTTGTTGCAACCGCCTATCTTGACGACACCAGAACCCGGAGAAACGTTGTACCTTTATCTATCCATCAGTGATGAAGCTTTAGCAGCCGTGCTAGTACGGGAGGACGAGTCAAAGCAGAATTCCGTATATTTCGTGAGTAAAGCGCTCCAAGGACCAGAGCTCAGGTACCAAAGAATTGAGAAGCTAGCCCTGGCGCTGATTGAGGCGTCCCGAAGGCTGAGATAGTATTTCATGGCCCACCAGATCGTCCTCAGAACAGATCAGCCCATCCGACAAATCTTACATCGACCAGACCTAGCCGGAAGAATGATTAAATGGGCGGTGGAACTCTCTGAGTTCGGCATCAAGTATGAAACCAGAACAGCCACTAATGCACAAATCCTGGCAGATTTCATAGCCGAGATGACCCCGATCCAGGAAGAAGGGCCTGAACTGACCTGGACACTGTATGTGGATGGCTCCTCTAATAGCAAAGGGAGTGGGGCAGGCGTGATCCTAGAAAGCCCAGAAGGAATGACGCTGGAGGTCTCTTTGACATTTTCGTTTTCCACCTCAAACAACCAAGCTGAATATGAGGCATGCATTGTTGGACTCATGCTCGCCCGTGAATTCAAAGTGCGAAGAGTCGAACTCCACTCAGACTCTCTGTTGGTAGTATCACAGATTAAGGAGGTGTTTGATGCAAAGGATGAAGTGTTAATGAGATACCTTGCTAAAGTAACGGAACTGCTCGAGTAGTTCAACCACGCAGAAGTACAACACATTCCCAGATCAGAGAATGCAAGGGCCGACGTGCTCTCGAAACTGGCAGCACGAAAACGCCAGGAAATCACAGAAGTGTAATTCAGAAGATCCTTCCCCAACCCATCGTCAGCCTTGAAACACTTCCAAACTCATTTGTTTGCATGATCAACCTTGACGAGACATGGATCGACCCCATTCTAAAGTATATCAGGGACGGGGAAGAGCCAAACGATCCAAAAAAGGCGGCCCTGATGCGTAGACGAGCATCATCTTACTCGGTCATCGAAGGAAGATTATTTCGAAGAGGATTCTCTGTGCCACTGCTGAAGTGCCTAACACCAGATGAGGCCGACTACGTTTTGAGGGAGATCCATGAAGGAATATGTGGGAACCACCTGGGAGCACGAGCTCTAGAAAAGAAGGCACTAAGGGAAGGATACTATTGGCCCACGATGGACGAGGATGCAAGCAACCTAGTTAAAAAATGCGACAAGTGCTAGAGGTATTGGTCTCAAAAAATGGCACTCAATTCACAGATAATAATTTCCAAGAATCCTTGGTAGAGCTAGGAGTGAAGCAGCGCTTCACCTCCGTTGAACACCCGCAGACGAAAGGCTAAGCTGAGGCCGCCAACCGAGTGATCTTACACAGGTTAAAGAGAAGGTTAGATGAAGCCAAAGGAAGATGGGCAGAAGAACTCCCCTTCCTTCTGTGGGCATATAGAATGACCCCCCATTCCACGACGGGTGAGGCCCCATTCAAGATGGTCTACGGGGTAGATGCACTCATTCCGATGGAAATCGGAGAGCTTAGTTGGAGGACGGCTAACACAAAATCATCCGAGCAGAATGACGAAGCGCTCAGAGAAGAGCTCGACCTAATTGAAGAACTGCGCACCAAAGCTTCACTAAGGGAAGCACTTGTGAAACAGAGGATGGAAGCTAGATACAACGCCAAGCTCGTCCCAAGAGATTTCTCAGTTGGCCAACTCGTGCTAAGAAAGGCGTCAGTAGGACAAAAGAACGTAGCTCAGGGAAAGCTTGCCCCGAACTGGGAAGGACCCTATCGAGTCGTCTCGAAGACGGGTAAGGGTGCTTTCCAGCTCCAGACCATGAGCGGGGGACTAGTGCCAAGGACCTGGAATGCTATAAACCTTAGGCGTTATTTTGTTTGATTAAACTGTATCATTGACAAGAGCTCTTCTAACACGATTAATCAAGTTAACCAGGCGGGACACTCTTTTTTCGCACTGGGTTTTTATTGAGGCCCGCCCGGCCATCAATAAAGATGGAATATTTTCTTATGATCGTTCGTACATTTACATTTTGTTTATAACAAGTAAAAGACTGCCAGGCGAGTTAAGTTCAAACGAGTTTGATAAACTACTGAATTAGTCAGGACGTGCTTAGTCGATCTAAGTTACACGCGATGCTACTCCAAGAGATGGTCGCACCTCCAAGGACGAGTTCAATCTGGATAGAAGTCTAGTAAACTATCCGAGGATGAATACTCGAAATAAAAAGAAAGAAAGAACGATCATCAATTATCAATTGAGCGATAAAAGTCAACAAATAGAGCATGAAATAAGAAGAACGATTAGAATAAAGTACATAGATAAAAAGGGGCGAGCCCCAACGTAGTACATATTACATCAAAAAGGGGCGACAAACGGGCCGCCCCTAGAGAAAAGTACAAAGAAAAAGTACAAATAAAAAGTTACAAGTTAAAAAGGACGCTCATAAACAACAACTTCCTCTCTCATGATGTTCCCCTGCTCGTCCTTCTCAGCGGGGTAAACAATGCGACCATTCTGGAGGGGGTGGGAGGGGTCGATGATGTTGGGATCGATCTCCAAAGCGGGATAGACACATTGCACCTGGGCCAGAGCCTCTTCAAACTGCTCCTGGCAAATAGCGAGGGTTGACTCAACCAACCGATCGCATTCCTCCCGAGCCTCGTTCGGCTCTTTTTCCAGGGTGCCGACGTTCTTCTTAAGCTCAGCGACCTCTTCAACCAACCCCTCGACCTGGCCAGACAACTCTTTCACTTTGGACACTTCCAGCTGCGTCCTCCTCTCGGCCTCAGTTTTGGCGGTCAGGGCATCGTTCCACTCTTTGGTCATGGTGGAGAGGGTATTCTTTGTTTCAACAAGGGCATCGGCAGTAGGTTTGAGAGCGGCCTCAGACTCTTGAAGTTTCCTCTTGGTGGCTTTCAGCTACTCCCGTAATTCTGAGATAAATCCATAGGCACGGTTTAGCTTACCAGTTTTGTCTAAATTATCACTTTCCAACCACAAGTTTTGGGCGAGGAGTCTTTTACCTGCAGTCCGATCCGCCTCCCCTTACTTCAGTTTAGCGATCAGGCGAGAACCGACCTTGGCCACTTCTGCCACAAAGAGAAGAGGGTCTTGGCGGAAGCGATCGAAGTCCGCCTCAGAGACCTCATCCAAGTCAAGGCTAGAAACTGGCCTCCTCTGAGCCTCTTTTGTAGCCTTACTCCTCTTCGATGGAGGGTCAACCCCGAAGTCGTCCCCAGTAAGATCAACAGCAGGGAGAGAGCGATCCCTCTTCTTTCCAGAGCTGGGGTTGGCAGGGGTACTGGTTCCCCCTTCATTGGCGGCATTGGCAGCTTCACCAACCGGGTGGGGAGGTTCGACAGAGGTAGAGGGAGCGGGTTGAGATTTTCTGCCTTTCCTAGCCTTCCTCATGAGCTCCTCATATCCCATGCTCGCCATTTCACCTAAAAAGGAAGAAAGAACGGTCAGAAAAAAAAAGAAGAAGTAGTAGCGGCCGCACCAAGAGAGACTCAGAAACTAGAATCGTCCCGTGCTCGTTGTAACACCCATTTCTACCCGGTAATTCATAAGAGTGAAATCAGAGTTTTTAGCAATAAAACGGATGTCACATTTTCTTCAAAACAACTTGAATACATAGCACTTTAAAATATCAACACTAAGAGTTATTCAATCACGCAGCGGAAAATTCAACAAGTTTAATCATCAATAATTGTTGCAACTGTGCAAGGTTCATAATGTCAAAAATCCAACAAAAGGAAAACATGAATAAAAAATAGTCAAGCGTTCATCCCCCGAGTGCTACGTATCAGAGCGACGACACCGTGCTAATGAAGAACTATAGTCTTCATTCGAGATCACCTGCACGTTACCAACATAGGGGTAACATTCAAACAGAAGGGGTGAGATATCAAACAGTATAAAGAATCGTATGAAGGACCGTATATACAGGTCAGAATGTCAGATAATCACAACAGACAATTATCGTCACAACAATCAACAGGTCAACAACAGCATGGACATAACAGTCATTATCATCATAATAGTCAACATCAGCACGACAAGCATATATCATAACAACAGTCAATATTCAGTAGACAACATGTCACAGCAGTCAGTGACTTCAATCATGCGGTATGAATGCAGGATGCTCATCAGAGGGCCGTCTGCCTTATAATGCATGATGGTACCGAAATCCAACCCGTAAATAGAGCCTTCCAACAAATCCATGCCAAAAGAGGCAATCCAACAAGGTGGAGACAAGCTCCAGGGCCATCTGCCCTATATGCACATGGTATGCATGCGACACAATGATGCAACATAGACAATCAACAACAAAGAGCATATCTTAGCACAACAACGACATAAGACTCGACACTGGCCATAGGCCTTCAACACAAAACTTCATCAACGGTTTGGGCCATTCGGCGATACCCTCAACAAAACAACTCGGGCCATTCGGCGGTACCCTCAACAAAACAACAGTTTAATAACTCAGCGACATTCAGGCCAACGACTCAGCCACAACAATAGGCGCTAAGGCATCAACAACAATCAACAACTATAGGCGCTAAGGCGCCGACACGCAACAACAACAAACATAGGCGCTAATGCGCTGACATGCAACATCAACAATTCAGCAATGGCCACCGGCCTACAACAAAAAATCCGTGCCTAAAGGGGCAATTCAACAAGGGAACAACACTAGGCACTAAGGCGCCAAGGGACAACATGGACATAGACGCTAAAGGCGCCACCAACTCGTAACCAACATGGGCGCTAAGGGCGCCATCAACCACCCACAAAAATAGGGACAGCCTACAACCACCCCAAAAATAGGAATAGCCCACAAAAATAGGAGCAGCACATAAAAATAGGAACAACGCATAAAATAGGAACAACAACACTGATTTTTAGAAACAGCAACAATAATCTTCAGCAAACAGCAATAATAATCTTCGGAAACAGCAACAATAATTTTCAGCAACCAGCAACAACAATTTTCAGAAACAGCAACAATAATTTTCAGCAAACAGCAACAATAATTTTCAGCAAACAACAACAATAATTTTCAGAAACACCAACAATAGTTTTCAGCAAACAGCAACAATAATTTTCAGCAAACAGCAACAATAATTTTCAGAAACATCAACAATAGTTTTCAGCAAACAGCAACAATAATTTTTCAGAAACAGCACACAATCAGGGCCTGGCGCCCAGGAGCAGGGCGCCTACCGCAACAACAGCAAAAACAGGCACGACGCCCAGGAGCAGGGCGCATTCAACAGGAACAGCAGAACATGTCACGGACATGGCAATCATCAAACAACTACAGCAAACAGCAGCAACAACAACAGGGCAAATTTCCATCAAACATACCTCTACTTCGGTGAATTAATTAACCTATCAAACGGTATCGAAACTTAGCAAAGGACCCCTCTATGGAAAGCAAAGAATGTTTAGTTCCTGACTATAATTTTTTATTTTACAAAATAATGGTTCAATTCGTACAGTTTCAGTAAATAAGCAACAAGGTTCAGAAAACATGACAGCCACCATGACCTAGCTTGTGACACCTCTAAAATTATCAAAACTCAGTCAAATGACATGGTACTTGAGCCTAACCCGAAACCAATTGAGTGTAGTTTTCAATGAATCAAGAATCATTCAAAAAGGAGTTCAAACGAAAACGTTATACACGAAATACCGAACCTATATCCAGATTGTTTCCAGAATTTTGACCTAACTTGTGATACCTATAACTCGAGCTATGCAACTCCAAATGCAACCAAACTAGTGCCAAATTAACAAGCATTAAATCTAGTTTCTGAAAAGGTAAACCACATAATTTTTGGACCACTAGATTGTTCTCAGTTACTGTATAACCAAACCTATACCCAGATCACCCCAAACAATGATTTTAGCAACAAAATTGGCATCAAGACATAACATCAACATATAAAAATAATGACACACATATGGTAATTATCAAAACCCTAACCCCACATGCAATCCTTCATACAACCCATTATAATGTTTGAATCACACCCTTACCTTAGCCTTAGATGAGTACACAACCCTAGCTTGATGGATGTATAAAACCCTAGCCCTCTTCCCTCTCCTTGGCGTGACTTCTCTCTCTCTCTTCTTCTCCTTATTAGCGCCTCTCCTCCTCTCTTCTCACGTTCTAATGTGTTTGTGTTTCTAATATGAGAGAAACCCTAACTTAATCCCTTATATGACTAATCAATCATTCCCTTGGGCTTTTTACTTAGCATCATGCGAATTCCTCATGGGCTAACTCACCCCCCATTCTCTATTACTATTCCTAATAAGGACCAACACACTAACATATAATAAATAATAATTATAATATTATTTCTATCACATAAACCCTATTTAATTAATTAAATAAATAACTAATTAATTTTGGGGCGTTACACCCGCATAAGCAGATAACACTTAATCAATTCCTCGTCCATCCAGGAAGCCATGTTCTCAAGCAGTCTCAAGGTTTCCAGATCGCTCTCGCTGAGTTTGCAGCGTGTTCTATAAGTGCCTGGGGGACGACGGTAGTGCGCGTACGTCCACGTAATGGGAAACTTGTAGCTGCTTACCCGTCCCCGAGCGTCCAGAGACCCGACCATCTTGCGTTATTCCTCACAAACAGGTACGACCCACATAAAAGAAAGCTTCCAGGGCTTCAGTGAAAATCTTGCGATGAAAATTTTGAAGTCCGACTGGCCCTTGATACTTAAATGCTCCTACCGGTTTCTATTACTCCCCGGCTCTGGCCGCCTGCTTATCTCGAAAATCTTGAAGAAAAGAGACCGAGAGCAGTCGCGCCCCATTACTCTCATTAGCTGCTCGAATACCTTGATGAAGGCCCACGAGTTCGGGTGCAGTTGGGACGGGGCAACTCCAAGGTAACGAAGGATGTAACGTTGAAAAGAAGTAAACGGAGGACGAACCCGCATGTTGCGAAGAACGTTCTCGTACATATTGAATTTGAGAGAGGAAGGGATGGTGGCCACGTGCTCGTCCGAAGAAGGACCTTCCACCGCCCATATTTGACCCGGGTCGCCTATCATATTTGCGAAATATTGAAGTATCTCATCCCCAGGGCGAAGGATCGAGGGTACGTTGTTGAGCACGGTCAGAGAAATCCAAGAGCGGTCTTCGCCAATCACGCGTCCCCAGTCAGGATCCCCTACTCCGTCAACTTGCCGCGAGCTCCGCTCCGAACGAGCTGAGGTAGTAGCAACGTGGGCGGGGGTATTGGCGGCCTCTGATGGTTTGACAGTATCTTCTGATCCTCGAGAATGGGTATGAGCGAGATTAGCCATAGAAATTGTCTGGTCGGAAGACGTACTCTCACCAGACAAGTTGGTAGAAGAGGTAGGGTGGCGAGCTTCAGATTGAGGTTCGTTCATAGCTCCACACGAAGCAGGGCAGGTACAAATTTTGGCCAGTCGAATGGGAGGACTGCCGGGAATGCGGGCGGTTTGCTTTGTCCGCGCCAGATCCAGATCCTGCAAGAAGGGTGGCAAGAAAGTCAGACCACCTATAAACGACCTACAGAAGGGGGCGACAAGGTCGACTCCGGGTCTGACGCCCCCTCCTCACTAGCGTTGGAACAAGAAGGAAAAATCAAAAATCAAGGCTGGAAACTAATGAGAAGACAAATACCTAGAGTTGGAAACAAGTTGGTCGCACTAGCAATGACAAGAAGAAGGCGGTCTGGAGTTGAATCGCGTCGGAGTAAGAAGTCGCTCACCGGAGAACACCTCGCCAGAATATCACCAAAAACCTGGTCACTCACCGGAGAATATAAGTCGTTCTCAGAGCAGAAATACGAGAAGGAAAAATGGGCATCAGAGTGTCATCACAGGTACACCCCGCCAGAGCTCTGAACGCGACCAGCGACTATTCAGCCCGACTTCACCACCACCTTCGTTCAAGCAGCAAGCGACATCAACAAGCAGTTAACGTGACCAGGCAAACCAAATCAGACTGATCGCCCACATTGGGGCCCGGATCAAACAGGTTTGTCACTTTTAGGGTTTCTCTCTTTAGTGCACCGATCAGAGCAAAGAAAAAATGTCGCATCTTCATCTCTGTGAGAAGAGAGAGCAACACGAAGGCTCAAAAACCTTGGCGCAGGAGTAGAGCGTCGTTCCTACGTTTTGTTCTTCCTCGTCGCGCCAGCCGCACCGCCCCATCTAGCGATCTCTCCACCGCGTCGCCACGTTGAAGGCAGGGAAATGCGTGAGATCGTGCGCTCCTACGATCTATCGCGCGAGTTTGATTACCATGGTTGGATGACACATGATGCCAAATCAACGGTTTGTGCAGCTGTTTTCTTTACCGAAAAGAATGTGCAATATTTAGTTATTTATTTACTTATTGTTAACTAATAACACATGATGCCAAATCAACGGCTTATATTTCTGCAGCAGAGAATTGCAACTAGGTAATCTTTATATATACATCCGAGGGGTGTATGACATCATCAATGAGGTAGGCACTCCACCCATTTTGGCGCCAACATTCCCCCTCACTCCCCACTTTGGCGCCAAACACCCCCTCCCCCCGCTCCCCCCACCCACTCCCTCCCCTCTTTTTTATATTTTCATTTTTTAAGAATAATTTAAATTTAAGAAAAAAAATTAGATCTATAAATAGATGAAGTTTGTTCTTAATAATCGGATTGGTGAAAAATGAGAATTAATTTCCCGATAAATTATATAAAGTGTGATGCTAGCCACTGTGTTTTAAGGTAATTTATAATCTAAAAAAATTAGTTGTTCAAAGGAAATAGTAATGCAAAACAGTGTGTTTTGGGGTTCTTAAGCGGTCGGAAAAAATTAACTGTTCAAATATGCAGAGTTTGTTTCTTAGTAACCTGTTTGTTGAAAAAAAGAACTTATATGTAATGTGATAATGACTTACTTGATTATAATTTGTTGTCTATATTTTAATGGACCAATTTCATTTCTGTCACTAACTACTTTCTTTTCATTCTATACAACATTCGTAATTTTATATTTTAAGGGTACTTTATGGTTCACTAGAAATTTAAACTGTTCAAATAGCGGAAATTGATTCCTCCGTAATCAGATTAGTGAAAATGAAAATTAATTTCGCAATAAATATGTTCTACCTTACAGTTTTCTCTTATTGGCTAAACATAACTTAGTTGTTAAAATTTGACTTCAATTACTATTAATCGAATTTTGGTCTTATAATACTTCAATAGACCCTAAAGCTTTGGCCCCGTGCATCGCACGGGTCACGACGCTAGTTGCAATTGACGATCCGAACTCGTGTAAGAGGCTACCGCACTCTGGGTAGAAATAAAAAAATGCAACACGATCAATGTTGACATCAATTTTACTATATAATAATAATAGAAATAGATAATTCAAAATAGAAATAGAAATCAATTTTACGATCAATGTTGACATCAATTTTACTATATAATATTAAAATATATTTTATTATAAAAATATGTAATATAATGAATTAATAGTATAAAATGTGATAATATAATTAGTTAATAAAAAAATATAAGTATAATTCTAGTAAGAAGTAGATAATTATTTTATAGTTATTTATTATTAATATTTGTGTGAAATATTTAATAATTATTAATTTTTTAAACAAGAACGTTTAATAGTTATTACCAAAAGGAAAAGAATCGTGAATATTCTGGGTTGGTTAATTGTTGGGACGAGGTGATATAGTTTAATATGGAAATAGAAATAGAAATAATAGAAATAGAAAGTCACGAATTTAGTCAAACTTTAGTGTCTTCATATGTGTGATGCACAAATAAATCATGTTTTTTTTTGGTCAAATGGTCATATGATTTCATTGCAACAATGGGCCAGGCCCAAACCATACACCAACAAGTGAACAAGAGAACCAAGAGAGGAAAAAACAAGCTACTATAGTCCATAAGGGGGCCCGAACCGGAAGTCCCAAATAGACTAAAAACACTGAGAACCGAAATGAACAGATATAGATACTCCTAATATAGATAGCCTACTACAGCTAGAGCAAACAAAAATAAACCCTAATCTGGTAAAAACGAGCCGCAAACCACCGATCACACTAGCAGATCAAATCAAACTCCATTATTGTTGAAATTCACCGACTATGAAGGCAAAGCCACGGTGAAGACATGCGATCTACGATTCTTGCATCACCATAGAAGAGAAGCTGCTATCTCCACAAAGCTTGTGCATCTTTAACCAGAGCTCGTCGGAGGAGTGGCGGAGGACGAAGAGCCCACGAGCCATGCAACTGATCATCTCGAGCTAGTGAGGCAATTACATCTGCACAATGATTTCCTTCTCTGTTAGTCCAGGTAAAACCCGATTTCAGAAAGTTAGTTCTCAAAGAGTGGATGTCTTCAATAATTCCTTGTATTTCGTTTCTAACCAAGTTGTTCCTGCAAACCTCTATGAGGTCCTGGTTATCAGATTCAGAGATTACATTTTCCAAGTGGAGACTCGCCGCGAAGGAAACTACATCACGAAGGGTCAATGCTTCAGCTAGAAGAGGAGAGGTTGCATAGAATCTGGTTGTTGAAGCGGTGAGTAACTTGCCCTGAGCATCTCTGCATACGATACCTGAATGGCCTTTCCCCGAAGCTTGATCAAAAGCTGCATCACAGTTAACTTTAACATAGGGATCTCGAGGTGGTCTCCAATGTATTGGAGGGGCCTGCAGATCAGTTTTGAGTTGAGTCTGATCTTGTGAACTATAGTAGGTTGCATTTATAGATTTGGCAGGTTGAGCTTGTATGTACTGGTTGTATTTCGGCATAGAACTGCAGTAAGGTGACATTAGTCTTGGTATCTTGCAGTATTTTTGTTCATGCCCCATAAATCCACAGTTGTAACAAAGATCTTGGCTCCTCTCATATTTATAATGGACCCAAACCTTAGATAGATTCTTCCTAGGTATCCAACATCCAGCTGGTATAGGTTTAGTGACATCTATGAGCACTCTTGCCCTAAGGAAGGTTCTGAGGACCCTCCCCTCAAGAATAGATTCCTCAATGATTAATATTTTTCCAATTTTCTGAAGTATAGTAGTTCCATTTGGGACATTTAGGAACTCCATAGGAAGGTTGTGTATTTGGATCCAAAATGGATTCCAATCAAAAATGATCTCATCTATGGTAATAGTAGTTCCATTTGGGACATTTAGGAACTCCATAGGAAGGTTGTGTATTTGGATCCAAAATGGATTCCAATCAAAAATGATCTCATATATGGTAATAGATGGATTCCAGCGCTGAAGACACATTAAGTGATTCATAAAGTACCAGGGAGATCTGCTTATTATCTCTTAGCAGTCCTTTTCAAGCTCAAAGGTAACAAAGAACTTGTTCATACCTAGGTCAGAGATTTGGAGATTCTTGGTGGATGACCATGCTTTTGCTATTATGTTCTTTGTAGCATCCTTGTTGTGAGATTTGTTGGAGGGTAGCTGTCCTACTAGAGTTCTTTTGACTAAATCTGCCTCATTTGTTCCTGCAGGGATAAGTTCTTCATGGAGCTCCTCCGGGTTATCTCTCTGTCCAGCTGGGTATTGATAAGAGCTAGAAGCCATTGTTGGAACTAGAAGGAGTAGCGAGGATTTGGGAGATTGAAATAGAGGAGCAGAGTACGAACAAAAGAGAAACAGAATAACTTAATGCTTTGTTGGTCTGGATTTTGTTTGTTTTGTGGTAAAGGTTTAGATCTGGTAACAAATATGGTTATGAGGTTTTGTTTGGTGGTGATATGGTTTTTGTGGTGTAATAGAATACTATTGTGTTGCTACTGTTTTGGGGTTTAAGGTTTTTCTTGCCATGTTATTTCAGATATGTTTCCTTGTGAACTAAATCCACTAAACGGTACAACCATAAATGTAATACGATGACGTTACAGTAATAAGCAGAAAAGTTGGTGGAGATGATAATAGCAGTAGTTGTGGATTTATGATGATGTTGTTGATGAAGATTAATGGTGAGATAGATAGGCGCAGCAACAATAAATGTTGGTTCCTTGAAGGAAACAAAACCCTAAATGGGAACAAAAACCCTAAACCCTAACAGAGCATTACGGGTGACCGAAGAAGAATGTTAAAAAATGGTTTTGGATATTGTTTTAGAGTGGGCCGAAGCCCACTTCGGATAGACCATGCGAAGCAGTCCATAGTAGGAGTGTTCAAGGGCTGAGCCAGCATAACTATAACAAGGTGACTAAATGTAAAGAAAAAAATGTAATTTTAAAACTAATAATATATTAAACTTAATCAATTAGTAAAAAAATTCACTTAATTTTTATGAGTACAAAATATAAATTAAAGCAACAACAAAGAAAATAAAAAACCGACAATATAAAGCTATTTAGGAACGTTGAGCTGGACGACACTTCAAGAAGTAAAATTCATCCATAGTTGACATAGTACTAAACATATTAGTAATGTCTTTTTCAATATAAACGACCAAACTATCTACAAGAAACTTATTATTCAGTTGACAAAAAAAAACTCATCATTCATTTTATTTCTTTTTCTTGTCTTAACAATTTTCATTGCTAAAAAAGATCTCTCTGTAGTTGTTGTAGAGACTAGAAGTGTCAAAACCAGACGAATAAATTTATCAATCAAATGATAATTTTTTTATTTTCCTGTTTCTGCTAACTTGGAAAGCATGATGTTGATATATATCAAACTTGTAAGGTCTTAGTTGCAGTCTCATATGAAGTCTTTCTTGCTCAGTGAAATTGATCATGAGAAAAGAAACTCCTTGTTAACATGCAAATATAATCAATATTATCAATATTATGAATTCATATAAAGTATTTTTTGGTCAATGAAGTCATGAGAATAATTTTTTTGTGTAACCTGCAAATATTATCAATGTTGAATTTCTTGTGATCGTTGCTAGGTCCAATTTTTTGAATTCCTTCTAATTTTTTGTTTGTCCGTTGAAAACATTTTAGTTGTTGCATGTGCATAAGTTTCAATAAAAAATAATATAACAATAGTTTATGAGTCATATTTGTTTGGGTTAATAATAGACTAATGAGTTTGTTATTGCTCTTTTATCTCCTTGAACTAATTAACCTTTTTTTTTGTGAATCTTGGACAAATAAACTTGGTTGGGGTAGCTAATTAAAAAAATTATTGGGGGAGCTAAATATAAAATATACCTACTTACTCATATAATTTTATTTTGTTGGGTATAAGGATACACCCCTAAGAGTGTTCAAATCCAAACCAACCCAAACAAAAACTACAAACTGATCCAAACTAAATCTGTCAAAGATACACATTTAAAAGTATCAATGATTGGTATTTTGAGTGATAATTTTTTAGCAAATTAAGTAATACATTTTACTTTAGAATTAAAACTTCCTTAATACAGTGTTTGAGAACTTTGCTGATCCTATTACTTATGAGGAGGCAGTAAGGCAAGACAAGTAGAGAAAGGTCATGGATAATGAGATGTCATCCATAGAAAAGAATGATACCCGGAAGCTGGTAGATCTTCCACAGGGAGCAAGGAGAATTGGAGTGAAGTAGGTCTATAAAACAAAGTACAATGAGGCAGGAAAGGTGGAAAAGCATAATGTCAGGTTAATTGCAAAGGGTTATGCACAGTAGTATGGAATTGATTATTCAAAGTTTTTGCTCTAGTTGCAAGATGTGACACCATCAGTTGCATCCTGGCACTAGCAGCTCGTGAAGGTGTTGGGATCTCTATCCACTTGATGTTAAGAGTGCTTTCCTCCATGGAGAGCTTGACGATGAGGTATTTGTAGACCAGCCCAATGATATGCAAAGAAGGGGAAAGAAGATTGGTGTACCAGCTGAGAAAGACTCTATATGGGTTAAAACAAGCTCCAAGGGTCTGGTACAGTAAAATATAATCTATTTTAGTAAGGATGGGTTTGAGAAGCGTCTACATGAGGACACGTTGTTTACAAAGACTAAGAATGAGAGCGATACACTCATTGTTAGTCTATATGTGGATGATCTGATGTACACCGCAAATAGTGCATCCTTAATTTTCGAAGATCTTGGAAGAATGAGACATTTTCTACGTGTGGAGGTAATTCAAAACATGAAGGGAATTTTCATCACTCAGTAGAGATATGCAAATGAGGTTCTCAATAGGTTTGACATGGAAAACAGCAAGCCAATGAGTGATCTAGTGGTGAGAGGCAACAAGCTCACTAGAATTGGGAGTTTGATGTATTTGAATGCCACTAGACTTGACATGATGTATGCAGTGAGCTTAATTAGCTGGTTTATGGATAAACCAACTGAAAAACATCTGATTGAAGCAAAACATGTATTGAGGTATTTGAAGGTACAACTGAGCTGGAAAATCTATACAAGAGAGAGCAACAGCAGGAATTATTGGCCTACTGTGACAGTGATTATGCAGAGGGTTTAGAAGTTAGAAAGAGCACTATTGCCTTTATCTTCATGCCGAGCTCAGGGGCAGTGTCATGGTCATCAAAGAAGCAGCCTATAGTGACCCTTTCAACAACAGCGGAAAAATTGGAGGCAAAATTGGAAGAACTGGATTTGAAACAGAAAGAATATATGATAGTGTTGTGTGACAATAGCTCAATCATTAAATTGTAGAAACCTATGCAAGGAAGGATTAATTGAGTTCAAATTCTGTTGCTCACAAGATCAACGTAGCAGACCTACTAACCAAGCCTTTGAAGAATGAAAGCTTACACAAGTTGAGGTTTAGTCTAGGAATGTGTTTCCTAAGTGAATTAGAATAATGTGTATAAACTGAACACTTGAAAATGGTTCAATTTAAGGGAGGAATTACTACTACTACTACTACTACTAATAATAATAATAATAATAATAATAATAATAATAATAATAATAATAATAATAATAATAATAATAATAATAATAATATATAATAATAATAATAATAATAATAATAATAATAATAATAATAATAATTTTTAGTTTGGGCCTATTACTGGGCTTGTGTATCTTGGCCCATGTATAGTTATTAGAATCAGTTTTGTGAATACTTGTTTTCTGTTACACATTTTTATTGTCTAATGCTATGATTGCGTTGGTTTCTTAAAATTGTTTTCTATTTTATAAAAATTAAACAAAGAGAAAATTTGTTCTTTTTAAAGTTTTGAAAACTCAAAACTATTTTAAAAAGAGAAATCATATATGCCCTTTTCTTCTTTACTAGTGGCCCATCCCCTTTACACTACGAAGCCATACTTATCCTTCATTTTCTAGTTTCCAACTTAATTCTTGGAGACAATCCATTTAAAGAGTCTTGTTCCTCTTCGTGGTGATCATATATTCAACAGAAAAAAATATGTATAGGAAATTGTAGACTTTGAAAACTAAATCCAATCCAGAATAAACACCAACATAGCTGGAATAGCTAAACATGACTATTTCTAATTAATATACCAAACATTATTCTAAAAGAAAAATATTTTTGTAACACATTACTATATATAACAAAATAAAATTCAGGGTATGGTCGAGCGGTTGGGGCTCATCTTCTCTTAACCAAGTGTCGAGGGTTCGATCCCCGCCTTTGGTATGGAGCAGCTTTAAATCCCTGGGCCAGCTGTCCCACCCTTTGAGGTGTCTCTAATCCAGCGAGGGGATTAGTCACTGCGATCGGCGGTGGATACCTGGTATATACCAAAACAAAATAAAACCATACTTCTTTACCAAAAAAAAAATAAAACCAAACTTACTATAATTCGAATAATATAGAAAGTTCACACTTCCAATCCAATACTACTTGAGATATCATGATCATCATCTGGTAGCTAAGGGAAACCAACGTTCATGGAAAGAAGACTGATAGGCCATCAAGAACAAGAGAAACACAAGCAAGAGTGCCACTCCCCAAGGAGACCCTCCAGCTCTGTGAAGAGAGTCTCTCTCTTCTGGCAACGGTATTGGGAACGATCCTCCAGTTGAGAGACAGTGAACAATTAGCAACAATATAAGTGGAACAAGAGAAAGGAAAATCTTCACATGAATATGTAAATCCTCGTACACGGATTCGTAGTTTATGTACCATGAAAATGCTAATACGAAGAAAAGGATGAACATGAAGAAACAGAGGTGTATTGGGAATGAAAAATATTCCCAGAAGTAAGAGTAGGAGTCATTGTATCTTGCCATGATATGAAGAATTTGCTGTTTCAGATGTGTGGAGGTTTCTGGGGGATTTGATTTGAAGAGTGTTTGGTCAAACACGTATATATAGGGAGTTGGATTAAATAGGAATGGGAAAATAGAAGTTTTTTTTATCCACTTAAATTAAATTGACGCTAGAATATATTATAAAATGTTATGAATAATTGAAATTTAATACTAGTTATACAAGCTACTCATATCGGTTTATATTATACTAGCGCCGTGACCCGTGCGATGCACGGGGTCAAAGTTTTAGGGTCTACTGAAGTATTATAAGACCAAAATTCGATTAATAGTAATTGATGTCATATTTTAACAACTAAGTTATGTTTAGCCAATAAGAGAAAACTATAAGGTAGAACATATTTGTTGCGAAATTAATTTTCATTTTCACTAATCTGATTACGGAGGAATCAATTTCCGCTATTTGAACAGTTAAAATTTCTAGTGAACCATAAAGTATCCTTAAAATATAAAATTACGAATGTTGTATAGAATGAAAAGAAAGTAGTTACTGAGAGAAATGAAATTGCTCCATTAAAATATAGACAACAAATGATAATCAAGTAAGTCATTATCAGATTACATAAAGGTTCTTTTTTTCAACAAACGGGTTACTAAGGAACAAACTCTGCATATTTGAACAGTTAATTTTTTCCAACCGCTTAAGAACCCCAAAACACATTGTTTTGCATTACTATTTCTTTTGAACAACTAATTTTTTTAGTCTCTAAATTACCTTAAAACACAGTGGCTAGCATCACACTTTACATAATTTATCGGGAAATTAATTTTCATTTTTCACCAATCCGATTATTGAGGAACAAACTTCATCTATTTATAGATATAATTTTTTTTTCTTAAATTTAAATTATACTTAAAAAATAAAAATATAAAAAATGAGAATAAAAACAAAAGAGAGGGGAGGGGGGGTTTGGCGCCAAAGTGGGGAGTGGATGTATATATAAAGATATTTTCATTAATAGAAGGGGCCCAACTATAAGGTAGAACATATTTGTTGTGAAATTAATTTTCATTTTCACTAATCTGATTACGGACGAATCAATTTCCGCTATTTGAACAGTTAAAATTTCTAGTGAACCATAAAGTACCCTTAAAATATAAAATTACGAATGTTGTATAGAATGAAAAGAAAGTAGTTAGTGACAAAAATGAAATTGATCCATTAAAATATAGACAACAAATGATAATCAAGTAAGTCATTATCACATTACATAAAAGTTCTTTTTTTCAACAAACGAGTTACTAAGGAATAAACTGCATATTTGAACAGATAATTTTTTTCCGACTATTTAAGAACCCCAAAACACACTGTTTTGTATTACTATTTCCTTTGAACAACTAATTTTTTTTAGACTCTAAATTACCTTAAAACCGAGTGGCTAGTATCACACTTTACACAATTTATCAGGAAATTAATTTTCATTTTTCAATCTGATTATTGAGGAACAAACTTCATCTATTTATAGATCTAATTTTTTTTCTTAAATTTAAATGTATTCTTAAAAAATAAGAAGAAAAAAAAGGGGGGGTAGGGGGTGGGGGGGGGGGGGGGGGAGGGGGAGTTTGGAGAGAAAGTGGGAAGTTTGGAGCCAAAATTAGGTGTAGGGTCCACTTAGAGACTACCCTTAGATTTATATTCTTAGATTATATTATATCATACAATTAATTTTAACCGATCCATAAGTGAGAAAGTTAGTTGATCTTTTACTTTCCCTTGATATAGAGGATCTCATAGAAGTTCCGGTTAGGTATGGTAAGATTTCTATTGTTGGAAAGGAAAAATCACACGGCTTGACAATGCCAAGTACACGTGGTCAACCAATTTCTTCAAAATAAATTAGTCACCGACAAAATCAATAAATACTACACACTAATAAAATAGTAAAAAAATAAATAACTAGAATAAAAAGTACTAAAAGAAATAAGAAAAGATGAAAAAAAAAAAAGATGCAAAGTGAAATACTCCTATGCAATTTGGTTATAGCATTTCTTGCTTTACAATGAAACTAGTATTTTACCCGTGCATACGCACGGGTGAGACTGTATGGTCGGTGTATTGCATGAAGTCATAATAGTATTTTGGAAGATAATCATAAGTTGTAAACAATGTCCAAAATGTATGATTTGAAATTCAAAGTGGAAAGAGATAGGTATTATGTCATATAAGATACAAATGAAAATTATATTGAGTCGAAGAAATTAAAGGAGATTGACTATCAAAATTACATTGATCCATAATAATGTATTTAGACATTAGTGGTAAAATATGCATCCCCGTTGACACTCCCATTTGCATCCTCGTTGGTCCTCCCGTTGGCACTCCCGTTGACGCTCTCGTTACCTCTCTGGTTGCCACTTCCGTTGCAGCTACCATTGCTAGTCTCTCGTTGTCGCTCCCGTTGCCACATGTTACTCATATTTTTCTATATGATTTAATATTAATTAAATCATATTCGTTTAATTATAAGTAAGTTATTTTGTAAAGTTTTTTTTTAAGCAACCAGGCAGCCAGCCCGAATTTATTAATAAAATAAAGAGAAGACATAAAAAGCACAAGGGGGGACTAGACCAAAACCCTTGGTAATGATGACAATAATAGAAAGCCCAACAAAGACCCCTAAAATAAACAACCAAAGAGCTCTAATAAAAGAAAATCTAAGGTGACGAGGACGATCCGAAGAAGTAAGCAGGGCAACACCTGAAGCCCCCACAACCTCCACCCACCGCCTTCTAAGCACACTCCAAACCACCACAGCCAGAACCACCTCACTATCCTCACATTAAGCACACTCCCAAAGATCGAGGTTAGAGGTGGAGGCCAGGGGACGATTGGGACGGGTCAGAAGCGGAAGGCAAAGGGAGGAGCCCGACGAAGAGAACTGCTAACTGCAATCTAAGGACCCAAACTCCGAAGCAGGGCAACACCTGAAAGCCCCCACACAACCACCACCCACCGTCAATTGAGCGCCACACCACAACACCCAGCCTCACCTCACTATCCTCACATTAAGCACACTCATATCTGATCGAGGTTAGAGGTGGAGGCCGGGCGAGAGACGGGGTTCAGGAGCTGAAGGTAGAGGGGAGGAGCCCGTCAGAGAGAACTGCAAACTGCAATCTGGCGCCCAACAATGGCATTGCGACAACAACCTCCAAAACCATTCTGATAAATACACAGAGAAACCCTCCAGTCTTCCGGCGTCGAATCACCAGTCACCACCGCGAAGCCGTGTCACCGGCCACACCGCGACACAACCGAGCTTGACCGAGGTCATCGATCACCAGCCACCACCGCGGCGTTGCGCCACCGGCCAACACCGTGACACAACCAAGCAAGACGCAAATCAGCGACATTCAGCAAATGTCGACGACGAAAGACGAAGAAGCAGCATCTAGGGAGGATGTTGCCATGATTGCGGATCCAAGAGCGATCAACCAGCCACCATCGCGATCAGCACAGACCCCTTCCCGTTCAAATCAACAAACCATCGCGAAACAGAAGCCCACCGTGGACCTCCTAAAGCGCGCAGATCCACCAAAAAGGGAGATCCAATCCAGCAGCGCCGCGGGGCAGGGACCGTGAACAACTCAGAGGAAAGAACAAGACACGATGCTGAGCAAGCGGACAGCGGAGATCCAGAACCATCGAACCTTCGCAGACCAGAGAACAACAATCGCGGGGGAGATACAAAAACCAGCAGAATCCGACTCCTTCAATGACAAACAAGCTTGACCATATCAGCGGTAAATCTCGGCCACACATAAAAGCACTCCTTCAAACCACGAAAGCTTCTTAACGATTGAAGCAATAACACAACCACCACAAAGCACCCTTTGAATGGTGCCTTTTAGCGGCGCACCCACAATTCAAGAGACCACTCGCAGACAGTATTGCGAGGTCGATCAGAAGGAGAAAAATCAGAGATCTTACTCCAGCAACCGTCTAACGATTAGATCGCGAAAACACCCAGAAAGCACGGCACAAACGACCCGATCTGAACATGGGATTCGACTGGAATAACTGAGAAGCGCCCCACCGCGCGAGCACGAGCCAGAACTATTCGAACCGGAAGGACCAACGGTCCCAGAGAAAGAGAGATCAAAGGTTCACAACGCACAGCCCCACAACGCATCACCGACGATGAGATATCAGATAGCGAGAGGAGGGCGGAGGGAACGGGGAGGGGGGAGACTGAGGGCGGCAAAGGGGCCTCCCCCCAGCGGCGGACGCTGTTCTGTTCACCAAGGAGAGCAAAACCTAGCGGACCAAAAGTTTATTGCTTTTGTTTTTCGTCTTCAAATTCCCACCTCAACAACTGTAAGAGAAAAGTGTTTACCTGCCTCAATTATTTTGTAAAGTTTGGTAGTGGCTAAAGTTATATTTATATAATAATTCTTAGTGGTTATATTGATTAATTTGAATAGTTTTAATAGAGAGATTATAGCAAATAGTAAATTTTACATGGAGTAAAAATGAAGAAAAAAGAAAATAAGAATTTTTAAAATATGCACCACGTTGGCGCTCTCCTTGTCTCTCTCGTTCCCACTCCTATTCCCGTCGTTGCTCTCGTTGTCGATTCCATTGCCAGTCTCGCATTGCCGCTCTCGTTGTGTTGCAAATTTTGTCTTTTAGCGGTGAATTTACTAAAATAGTTGTGTTGCAAAAAGTTAAAACAAAGTCGGTATCTTCTTATAATATTAATAATGGAGTAAAAGGTAAAATATGCAGCGCCCTCGTTGCTCTCGTTCGCTCTCTTGTTGGCACTCTCGTTGGCGCTCTCGTTCGCTCTCTTGTTGGCACTCCCGTTGGCACTCCCGTTGCCGCTCTCGTTGCCGCTCTCATTGCCGATCTCGTTGCCGATATCGTTGTCAGTCTCTCATTGCCGCTCCTGTTGTCACATGTTTCTCCTTTTTTTCTATATGATTTAATATTACAATTGTTAGTGGTTAAATTGATTTTATTTATTACATGAAAAATTTGATTGATTTTAGTACTTTTAATAGAGATTATAATAAATAGTAAATTTTAAATTATTTAAGTATTGAGTGTAATATTAATTTAATAATTTATTTTTTTGGAATAAATAATTTTGAAACTATTGTCAGAGGTATGGTTTTTTTTTTTTACAATTGGTAGTAGTTAAATTTATTAATTTTAGTAGTTTGAGTAAATTATAGAAATAGTTAAAAAATATTATGTTTTTAGTAAAAAAAACTGACAAAAAAGTGATTATTTTATGGAAAGAAAAACTGAAAAAAAAGTTGTTTTTAAAATTCTGCTGTTTTTTGTCCTTTTGCTGCGTCTGTTGCAGCTTCTGATTGCAGTTTTCAATCAGTTTTTTGTCCTTAACTTTGTTTTCCCTCTATCGTTGCCACTCACGTTGCCTCTCTTGTTGGCGCTTTCGTTACCACTCCCATTGGCGCTCTCGTTGTCACTCCCGTTGGCATTTTACTCCTTTTTAGTAATTATAAAAATAGTTATTTAGTAATTTTTGGTAGTGGTTAAGTTGATTGATTTTAACAAAAGTAGTTAAATTGATTAGTTTTAGTAGTTATTTTGTAATTTTTACTTTTTAGTACGGGTTAAAGTTTTTTAAATTCTTTTTTTGACGACGGATAGTGGCTAATTGATTTATAGTGACTAACTGTTTTATTAATTTTAGTAGTTTGAGTAGATCATAAATATAGTGAATAATTGATTTATAGTGACTAATTGTTTTTATAAAAATATTAACAAACGATTTTTTAAAAAAAAATTTAAAAATGGTGAATAAAAAAATTCATTTCTTTTTAAAAAAATCAGTTTTTTAAAAAGTCAGCTTTTTAAAAAAAAATAAAAAAACTGTATTGTTACTGTAGCGTGTAAGAATTGATATTGTAGCATACTGTAGTGCGTCAGAATTTGCACTGTAGCATTTTGTTTTTATGTGATGAATTGTCTATTTTACCCCTAAATTGTGACAAATGTCAAAATTTGGTGATGTCTAAAAATGTAAATGTGGTATCATATGTTTTTATTAGATTGAAATTAGATTAGATAGATTAGATTAAAGATTCCACTTTTTTAAAATTCTGACATGCATCGAGATTATCCCAGTGCAGTAGTGACGGTGGGGACAAATGGTTTCATTTCATCCAATAGATGAATGCCAGAATCTATAGACACAGAACCGGAACGTGTGATGGTGAGAAAATCAAGGATACAACTAGAATCAATTGCATGGACAAAGTGGTGTCATATTATTGGGAAACCTGCGTCTTGTTTATTCGATAGGTGTGGCCCATGTTTATATTTTCAAGCTTTATTCTTTGAGTTTAGCGACTCATGTCTCTCTTCTTCAGCGTATCTTATCTTACAAAATTGGGTGGGCTTGCGTATTGTTATGTATCTTGCCGTCTTGAGTCGAGTCGACTGCAGTCGGTAAGTCTCCTACTATTTTGTCAGAGATTTGTGCGTGCTCGGAGGTACCTGCGAAGTCACTCTGATGCTAAAATTAGTATTGAGAACAGATGAGTGATTTAGTTAGGAATGAGAGTGTGTACCTTATGATGCATTGAGAGCCGGTATTTATAGGAAATCGTGCCCGTTTGTGGATCGTCGGATCAATAGAATCGATCTTAACCATTCAAATGTGATGACCTTAATTGGGCTTGTATGTTGTGGATATAGACCGAAATAATTGGGCCAGTCCATATCCAATTGCTAAATGCACCTTCTGTTATTGCTGAATGGACCTCCTGGTTCAGTCCAGAACAAATATATTCCTGTAATGGAAATACATAATGCATCCATGACGTGTCGTTTTCTCTGGTCTTTGATTGGTTACTTTCTTTGTATGGGAAATGTTCTCGATCGCAACCGTAAAAATCAAAATAAAAAATAAAAAGACACTCTATATATAGAGTCTTTCATTCTCTTCAGGTTGGACTATACAGCATAATAATGTAATGATGAAGGCTACATAATGCATCATTCCTATCGCCCAGACATCACCGTCCCTGGAGGAGGCACTTGATTTTCTTCATTTCATTGAAAAGGACTTTGAGTAAGCATGAGATGAGAGTTTTGTTTTGTTGATAAGGGAGAAGGGAGGTGTGAGGTGTCACAGTTGGTAACACCCCTTTAGACTCTCCCTCACTTAATCACTCTATAATTGAGTAAAATTCACGCAGATCTCGCTAAATTAATAGGTTCTATACTTAAAGTGATGAAACCCACATGAATTTTACTCGATTAATTATTAAGTGAGTTTCGGAGGGAAAGCGTCAAAGGTAGTGTTGCTAACCTTTTTCTTAATAACCAAAGATACGGTTTTTAGAGTGTGACGATGAATTAAGTATCTACTGTCAATAATTGAGATAGTTTGGAACTCTAACAACGTTTGTCGTAATCCCCATACGTAGATGTTTGTTGTTCTCTTCTCTATGCCAATAAGTAGGTGACAATAGTTTGGTATGGATGAATTTGTCGAGCTCAAAGCAGCCCATCCAGCCCAATTTGCGGTTGACGTTACCAAGCCCAATTTCGTCCATTATATGACTTGGATTGGGCGGGTTTCAGTTTTCGGTTTGGGTGGGAGAGTCGATTAGGTAGAATTGGGTTGGGACAAAGCTAGCCTAAATCATGTTTTTGGTCATCACTGTTAAGGAAGATATAATTTCATCAGAGACCCAAATCATGTTTCTTGTCAATGTATGGAGGTCAGATGAGGAGGAAGATTGACGAAGGAGGAAGACCAAGGTTGAGGGAAGGAAGGATGAAGTAGAACGGCGGTGTGTGACACAATGTATGTGGCTGTATGTAACAGCTATGAGAGATATGGGAAGAAAGAAGACGGTATATGAAGACTGAAGATGAAGTTGAGGAGGCTCCGAAGTTTCTTCTATTTTGAAAAATCAAAAAGAATTTAATTTAAAAATAATAATTGTTACGGCCTAATTTAGTGGGGTAAAGATTCTCTCAATTTTTTAAAAGTCAATTTTGGGTGTATAAAAATACTCATCCCTTAAATATGTGATATAATTTTACATTTATGTGCATTAATATATCAAACACTTTGGTAATTGATCCCCAATTTTTTTTAGGAAATTGAAAGGATCTCTACCCAATTTAGTCAGTGACGACTCTTGTGAAAGTAATAAAATTTCATCGGGAATAATCAAAGGTAATAGACGATGATCTAATCGATGTCAGTTATGCAAAAAAAACAAAGAGAAATAATAGGAGTGACCCAAAACTCAACATATCGTATCAGTTATGTGGGCACATATGACTCTTAGCATGGTTGTGGTTGACTTTAGGCAGCTTAGGCATTTGCCTTAGGACCACAAGATCCAAATTAAGTTTTAGAAGAAGTATTAAACCCCAATTTTTTCAACCAATAAAAAAGGCCACAACTAATTAATATAGACAAGTACTACTTGGTTCCTTTTTATCCGTCTTTCACATTTGTTTTACACAAAACAATGAAATCAATAAATTTTGTTCTTTTTGATAAAATTATGACTCTCTTTCTTACTATGCCATTAATTTTTTATTACTCATCACAATTAATATTTCTCTCTCTATAATATATAACTGAGGGTATAATTGAGAAACCAACAATTAATGTAACTTGAAACTATGAAAATGACAAATAAAAAGAAACAAATTTCTTCAAAAAGACTCACAATTTTAGTCGTTTCCTATGGGGGCGACTTCTGGCCTGAATTTTGAATGTGTGCTAGTTTGGTAAATAATTTAAAAAATGTGTTATTTTGATATTTTTTTTTGGTGCTACATTTGCGAATTGGCCTAAATATTAGGCTAGCGGTAATTTGAATATTGGTTCCTCCCAACTCAAGAGTTCTCAGAATTTCCAGATGGACTATAATAACTTGTATAGAGCGGGAGAATATATATAATTCCCGTCACACATGGTTGCCAATTGCCATATCAACACACTAGGCATGGCAATCTAACAATATCAGTAATCTGATGATGGAACAAATGCTTCCCTCAATCCAAATAGTTTTGAGAAGCCTGACAGTACTGGTGGAGAATGTGTGAATCCAACTGATATATCGGCCAACAGGCCACAAATGGCCAACCTTAGTGGAACATCAATGAGTGGTGATATTCGCCAGTCTCTGTTAAATACGAATCTGGGAATGACACAGTTCAATCCAAATCAAGCTGGTGCAGACCAGATTCTTCCGTTTATTATTTTTCAGCAGAGATAAATTATCTGCTTGACTGGCGTCTACCTCTAATCTGTGGAAAGACGTTCTTTAACAACATCACCTTTGTGTCTAATCTAATTCGTGAGCAATCGGTAACTTCTGCCTGTTTGTGTCACGATTCCTATAGTCTCCAAGAGTACGTCTCACTGATGGGTCAGTCATATCTTCAATCCCAGGAAACTCAGATAAAATCTCTACTTCTCTTACTGCTTCTTTTTCTTGGAGTTTCCTTTCTCTTGTAGCCTTTCGGTTAGCCTTTGCAGTCTTTTCAATTTCTGGATCAAAGAGAAGGTCAGGCAGTGCCTCGCATAAACAAAGTTAGAGCAAAAGTAAGTGATTAAAAGATAAAAATAAAATAAAATGACAGAAATTAAAAATTAAGCTGATAAAAATTTGGCAAACCCCGACAATGGCGCCAAAAACTTGATGGGATCACTGTTGGGGATAAAACACGTAAAAGAGAGAAGAAAAGGAAGTGGCGGCGCTAAGGACAAGAGGAATAAGTAGGGCAATATAATATTAGGTAAAAGCTGCACTGAATTTCATAAAAGTAGGTTAGAATTACATGCTACTGACATCAGTATATATATATATATATATATATATATATATATATATATATATATATATATATATATATATATATATACAATGAAACAGGCCTAGGCCCATAATTTCGACTAGCCCATCCGACTGGCCCATTTCGACTACGTTTCTAACTACACCTACTATAATTACAAGCAATAGAATTACTAGGCATATCTCAATATTCCCTCCTAATTCACATTGCTGAGCGACATCATTCCAAGCATTGTTCTCAGTTCTTCGAATCTTCCCTTTTGCAATGGCTTGGTCATTGCATCAGCTACTTGAAGTTCCGAACATCAATATTCCAGATTCAGCTTCTCATTGTTTACTTGATCACGCAGGAAGTGATATCTGGTCTCTATATGCTTCGACCTTCCATGTGCGACAGGGTTCCTTGCGAGATCTATCGCAGACTTGTTATTGATCAACAATTTCATTGCTTCGACCCTGTGCACTCCAATTTCGACCAGTAGCATGCTCAGCCATGATGCTTGACATGCTGCAAAGGAAGCAGCTACATACTCTGCTTCACAGGAGGACAACGCAACAATACTTTGCTTCTTCGAGCACCAAGAGATGGGTGTCGAACCATACATAAAGACATACCCACTTGTGCTTTTTCGATCACTCCTGTCTCCACTCCAGTCGGAGTCAGTGTAGCCAAACACTTCATTACCACTCTTCGACACACTCCTGCTAGGGAACAGAATACCATAACTTTGTGTTCCCTTTACATACCTTAGTACTCTTTTTGCAGCTGCCATATGAGAGCTTTTCGGCTTCTCCATGAATCTGCTGATCATTCCGACACTAAACATAATGTCAGGTCGAGTGTTGCACAAGTACCTCAGGGAGCCCACAATCTGTTTGAACAAGGTGGCATCTGCTTCAATCCCTTCGTCGTCGTTCGACAGCTTGCTGCTAGTGTCTGATGGTGTCGAAACTTCCTTGCAGTTGCTCATGTCGAATCTTTTCAGAATATCAGCTGCATACTTCGACTGGTGCAGGAGTATACACTTACTTGTCTTGGTAAACTCCATCCCCAAGAAATATGATAGATGTCCCAAATCACTCATTTCAAATTCTGACATCATCACTTTCTTGAAGACTTCGACTTCGACTTCATTGCTGCCAGTTACAAGTAGATCATCTACGTACAGGCACAACAACAACTGAGTCGAGGTTCCATTCTTCTTCACATACACTCCATGTTCATTAGTGCATCTAATAAACTTCTGAGCCAAGAGAAATCCATCGATTCTCCTGTTCCACGCTCTTGGAGCTTGCTTGAGCCCATACAGGGCCTTCTCCAGCTTATAGACTTTGTCTTCTTTACCCTTCGACTCAAAACCAGGTGGTTGACAAACATAGACTTCCTCCTCTAGAGGTCCATTCAGAAATGCTGACTTTACATCCAGTTGATGCAGGGGCCAGCCTCTATGACTTGCCAATGCTACTACCAATCTTATGGTTTCGATCCTGGCTACTGGGGCAAAGACCTCATTGAAATCCAAACCGGGTTTCTGCAGAAACCCTTTGGCTACTAGCCTGGCCTTGTACTTGGCCACTTCTCCATTTGGCTTGACCTTGGTCTTGAACACTACAAAAAAAGCTGGACTTTGCGGCGGGCGAAATCCGCCGCAAAAGCCAAATTTGCGGCGGATAATTGGACTTTGCGGCGGAAGTTTTTCGCCGGTAGCCAGCTCGAAGCAAACGCGTTGCGGCGGATTATCCGCCGCAAGTTTGCGGCGGATCTAGTGGCGCCGCAAAATCCAACGCAAATTTGCGGCGGATAATCCGCCGGAAAAGGGGACACATTTTTTACGCAATATATCCGCCGGAAAGTACCTAATATCCGCCGCAAATTATCCGCCGCAAAGTACCCCTTATCCGCCGCAAAACACCCGTTTTATTTAAAAAAAAAATGAATATAATTTTTTTAAAAAAACATTTTTAAAAAAAAAAAATTTAATTAATATTATTTTAATTAAAAAAAATTATTATTATTTTTAAAAAATAAATGTTGTTTTTTTATTTTAATAATTATTATTATTTTAATTAAAAAAATTTTTTTAATTATTATTATTTTAACTAAAAAAAATTATTATTATTTTTAAAAAATAAATTTTATTTTTTAAAAAAAATCGTTTTAATTAAAAATATATATTATTTTATTAATTTTTTTAATTATTGATAAAAAAATAAAATCCAATAACTAATTAATTTTTAATTTAAAAAAATAAAAATTGGGAAAAGCAGTAAAAATATCCATACAATTAATAAAATATCCAGACAATTAATAAAATATCCAGACAAATAAATAAAATAATCTAAAGCTACTGGGGTGCCTGCCGGTCAATGTCATCAACATTATTATAATATGTATCATCTTGAAGTAAAGCACTGAGCGATGACATTTGGACATTAAGATCAATGTCCAGCGGGGGTGACCGCTGCTGGGGGTACTGCTGGTTTGGCTGGATCAGGGGTGACTGATGTTGGGGCTGCTGGTATGGCTGGCGGGGTGACTGATGTTGCTGCTGGTATGGCTGGAATGGCGGTGCATACTGCGGTGTATACTGCGGGGGATATTGGGATGCATACGGCGGGGGATACTGGGGTGCATACTGCTGCTGGTAGTACTGCTGCTGTGGCGGCGGCGGGTAGGATGCTGATGAGGATGGCCTCGAGCTAGACACCATCTGATCCTGCAAGAACTTAAAGCGCTCCTCCATGCGCTCCTCAGCTACCCTAGCCTGCTCCCGAATTGCCTGAATTTCCCGCTCACTTCGATCCCGAATCGCCTGAATTTCCCGATCGCTTTGCTGCTGCCGCTCGGCAATCTGACGCTGAGCCTCGCTCAGTTGCTGCGTCAATTGCCTAACCTCATTCAACTCACCAGCATTGGGAACATAATTGCGACCAGTCGAGGATCCAGAATGTGACTCTGATAGACTCGGAATAATGCTTGTTCGAAAAGCAGCCGGTCCAATACCACCCGATCCTACCAGACGATTAGTCTTTTGGGGACCATGTGTCCCCCATCCAGACAACATTCCATAGGCAGGGAAGTCATTTATGGTCCACATCAAAGCCGCCCTCATCACAAAATTTTGTTTGCGTGCCACATCATAAGTTAAAACACCATTCCACAACCTTTTTAGGTCATCAATCAAAGGTTGCAAATAGATGTCAATACCAGCTGTTGGATTACTTGGCCCTGGAATAATAGAATTTAAAAACATGTATGGTTTGGACATACACATTTCTGGAGGAATGTTGTATGGGGTAACAATAACTGGCCAACATGAATACGGTGTTGCCGAGGCTTGAATATATGGTGTGAAACCATCAGAGCACAAACCAAGCCGAACATTGCGCGGATCACTGGCAAAATCTGGATGAACACGATCAAAATGCTTCCAAGCTTCACCATCAGATGGGTGACGTAATTCACCAGAATTATTTCTATTTTGATGGTGCCATGTCATTTTACCTGCGGTCTCCATTGAAGTAAACATCCTCTGTAGCCTTGGAATAAGAGGCAGATAGAACATTGATTTTCGTGGAACCGGTTTGCCTCTGCTCATCCCTGATCTACTGACACGATAGCGTGGTTGTCCACACAACTTGCATTCCGACAACTCTCCATCATTTATGCCAAACTCATTGTTATAATAGAGCATGCAACCAGACACACAACAATCAATCCTTTTAGATTTTAAGCCAAGCTTCGATACCACTCTTTTAGCTTCATAATAACTTTGCGGTAAACTCCCTCTAATGGGGGTTGCATCCAACATCATTTTGGTCATATATTCCATGCACAACTCAGCAACATTAAATTGAGACTTAAGACCCAACAACCGAACACACATTGATAATTTTGAGTCTGTAGATCCTTCAAATATGGGTTTATTTGTCTCACTCAAATACATGTAAAACCTTTGAGCTTCCTCATTTGGAACTTCGCCAGCATCTGGTTCTTCAAAATCCAAATTTACTCCAACAGCGTCAGATATCATTCCCTGATAAACATCTAACGGTTGTATTCCCCATCCTTCAGATGTCGTAGTCACTGGATAACTACTTGATGTGTGATCTACTACTTCAACCGGAACATTAACCGCAGGAACTGCAGCTACCCCTGGCGCTCCTTCCCCGTGACGGCTCCATGTCCAATAATTTGGCCTAAACCCATTATTGTACAAATGAAGTCTAACTTCATGTTCATTTATTATAGCTCGAAATGAACATTTCAAGCACGGACATCTAATACCGCCTTGTCGCCCAAATTCTTCATGATCAATGTACTTAGCACAAAAAATAAACTCTTCTACTCCTTCTACAAAACGTCGTTTTACACCAGTTCTTCCAGGATACAATCGATCATACATCCAACTACGATCCATTTTCAAGAACTATACGTATACTACACTACAATATAAATAAAATAAACTATCAATTATTTCATATTTTGATATATATATATTTATTACTCATTTTATTTTGATATTTCAATAATTAAACTACCAATTAATTACAAGCAACAGAATGAATTTTTTAATAATGTTATATACAAATAATTTAAACATTATAAATAATAATTCCAAATTTAATTTTAAATTTCAATTTTTATAAGACAATATATGTTAATAAAATTTATAAGTGAACTTAATAAATAAGTTTTTTCAATATAAATTAATTTGTATTATTATTGCAAACAAAATACTAAACAAAATTTTACTAAAAATAGTGAAGTAAGTAATATTTTATTAATTACTTTAACAACTAACCGTAGTGAAGAGAAGGCTCTGGCTTGAAGCTTATCCTGAACTCAAGCAGAGAGGAAAAAGAAGAGAGGAAAAAGGAGGAACCCAAACAATACCTAAACAAAAAAAACAACACAATTAGTAACAAATTCATATTATTATAAAATAATTTAAAAACGAATATTAAAAAAAAAAATTAAAAACTAAAACTATTAACTAATATCAAAAACATACCTTGAAGAAATTTCCCAATAAGAGCAGAAGACAATTCGTAGGGAGGAAGCGCTACACTTCAAAAACAGATTTAGTAGAGAATGAGAGAATTTGGGAGAGAGTAAAAGAGAAATTTTAAGAAGAGAATGGGAGGATTGTTAGAAGTGTGAAGAATGAGAAGTGGGGAATGGATATATATAGGAAAACGCAGCCCAACGGTCAAAAGGGATTTGCGGCGGATTTGGACGGTTGCGGCGGATTTTGAAATTCAATATCCGCGGGGTTTTTTTTTTCGGTGCTTTGCGGCGGATTCTGGACGGTTGCGGCGGATTTTGAAATTTAAAATCCGCGGGTTTTTTATTTACGGAGGTTTGCGGCGGATTCGTGGTACTTTGCGGCGGATATTCAAAAGCTATAATCCGCCGCAAAGATCCGCCGCAAATGCTCAATATCCGCCGCAAAAAACACAAATCCGCCGCAAAGTACCATTTTTTTTAAAAAAAAAAAATTATTCTTTTTTTTAAAAAATTATTATTATTTTTAAAAAAAATTTATTATTTTTTTTAAAAAACTAATATTTTTTTTAAAAAATAAAAAATTATTATTATTTTTAAAAAATAAATTTTATTTTTTTAAAAAAATCGTTTTAATTAAAAATATATATTATTTTATTAATTTTTTTAATTATTGATAAAAAAATAAAATCCAATAACTAATTAATTTTTAATTTAAAAAAATAAAAATTGGGAAAAGCAGTAAAATATTATCACCAAAAAAATATACATACAATTAATAAAATATTTTAAACAAAAAACCATCTTTTGAACCAAAATAGAAAGTTTCACAAGAAACCATCTTTTGAAAAGATGATTGAATCTCTAAATAGAAAGTTTGAGGAACTGCAAGGACGGGTTGTTAAGTTGGAGGATGATACCGAGCGTTTGATGAGCGTATATGTCTCTTGTGGTGAAAATAATGAGGATGAACTTTATGCTGATAAAGGGGTTACTTTTAACGAAAAAGATGAAGGGGTCTTCATGACAATGTGGAAATTTTTTTATAAAAAAATGGAGACGTACGCCACTCTATTAGAACCCCGCTGCCGACAATGCTCAAGAGAGTGCCGTATTAAGAGATCGAGTGCCGTATCAAGAGAATGAGAGTATTGGTAGAGGTGTGAAAAAAGAAGAAGGGGAGAAGGGGTTTATATAGGTGAAACGAAGTCAAACGGTCAAAAGGCAAGATCCGCCGGAAATGGAAGTTACCGGCGGATTTAGGGGTTTGCGGCGGACATAAGGGATTTGCGGCGGACGGAGGTGCATTTGCGGCGATTAATTAAAAGCTCGTAAAAAAAAAAAAACTGTGAACCAAAATCCGCCGCAAGAACCGTTAAATCCGCCGCAAAATCCAAGACGAATTTTAATCCGCCGCAAATGTCAATTTTTCCGCCGGTAACTTTTAGGCGGACTAATTCCGCCGAAAATTCGTAGATTCCGCCGGTAACGTTGCGGCGGATCTGTATCCGCCGGAAACTCCTGGCCGGAAAAACCAATAATTCTTGTAGTGGAAGACCCACTTCACCCCTATGGCTTTCTTTTCTTTTGGAAGTTCGACTAGCTTCCAAGTATCATTCTTTTCGATTGACTTCAACTCGTCAACCATTGCTTCCTTCCACTGCTTGTGACTAAGGGCTTGCTCCAGGCTCACTGGTTCTGCTTCTGCCATTAGTGCAAAGTGTGTCAGGTCCCCCTCTGCTGTAATAGCAGAATCTGGGTAAGTGTCGAATCCTTCTAGTCTTACTGATCTCTGCCTTTCCCTTTGCGACCTCCTTAAAGGTTCGACAGCAATGGGTTCTTCTGGCTCTTCAGTTTCGACCTCTTCATTCTGATTATCTCGATCAGAGACTTCGTCGAAGTCCATCATTGTAGTTTTCTCACAGCCTTCTTCCCAGTTCCAATGTTTCGACTCATCTACTACGACATCTCTGCTTTTCACTATTTTCTTCTGCACAGGATCATACAGTTTGTATGCTCCTGTCGAATGATAGCCAACAAGGATCATCTGTTGTGCTCTATCATCCAGCTTGCTTCTTAGTTGCTCAGGGACATGTCTATAGCATACTGAGCCAATTATTCTGAGATGCTTGACACTTGGCTTTCTTCCTAGCCAAGCTTCTTCAGGTGTCTTTCCAGTCAATCTCTTTGTGGGACATTTGTTCAGAATGTACACTGCTGTGGCTACAAGTTCTCCCCATAAACTATGAGGTAGCTTCTTCTCCTTCAACATACTTCTTACCATGTTGAGGATGGTCCTGTTTTTCCTCTCAGCAGTACCATTATGCTGAGGCGTGTAAGGTGCAGTGACTTCATGCACAATTCCTTCTTTCTCACAGAATTCGACAAATCCATGAGAATTGTACTCACCACCTCCATCGCTTCTAAGGGTTTTGATTTCACACTCACTCTGCTTTTCAATCATTACCTTAAACTTCTTGAATATTTCTAGTACTTCACTCTTCCTTTTGATCAAATATACCCAGGACATTCTAGTGTATTCGTCAATGAAGGTGACAAAGTACTTATTCCCTCCTAAGGAACATACTTCGAAAGGACCACAGACATCAGAAAATATCACCTCTAGCTTCTTCTCTGCTCTGCTAGGTACTTCTGATTTAAACGAGTTTCTTGGTTGCTTCGACTTGCAACAACTCTCGCAAACTTCGACAGGTACTTTTACTGCAGGCAACCCATGAACCATCTTCTTTTCATGTAGTTGACTCAAGCTCTTGAAGTTGAGGTGGCCATATCTTCTGTGCCACTTCCAGTGCTCCTCTTCGACAGTGGTCTGGAGACAATGTTCTTCGACTACTTGCAGTTTGATCTTGAAGGTTCTGTTACTCTGCATTAACACCTTTAGGATCAACTTCTTGGTCGAATCAAACAGGCTGAGACTGTTATCACCCATTTCGACGGTGAAGTTTTTCTCAATCATCTGCCCAATACTCAGCAGATTGCTCCTCATATCTGGTACATAAAATACCCCTTGGATGTAGCACCACTTACCATCTTTCGACAGGAACTTTATGGTACCTACTCCTTCAGCAGTAACTTTACTGTTATATGCAAACCTTATCTTCTTACTTATCTGCTCCAGTTCGACAAACCACTCCTTGTGACAACACATGTGATTTGAGCATCCTGTGTCGAGATACCATTCGACAGACTTCTCTTCAGTCGAATTTGTATCAGCCTTCAACAACAGTAATTCTGGGTCAGTAGCTGTCATGAACGACAATTCTTCATTATCATTGCTGGCAATGTTGGAGGCATTACCAGTGTTTCCACTGCCCTGCCACACACACATCGCACAAGTATTTTGAGCATCACAAGTGAATCCACTTATACAAGTGTTCCCACTATTTTGCTCGCTACTTTCAGCAATTCCAACATCGAGTCGAATCTCATCTTCGACAGCCATCAACATTAACTCCTCTGAGTCAGAGTCTGAGTCATCATCATTAGCAAACTTGGCTTCTGCATCTTTATCCCTAGGAACTTTCTTGTTTTTACACTTGTTCCTATAATGCCCAAATTGCTGACAGTTATAACACTGAACTTTCGACAGGTCTCCCTTATTCTTGTCGAAAGATCCTTGTTCTTTCTTCTTACTGCTTGATCCCTTTTCTCTACCCTTCTCCTTGTTGCCTGCCTTCCAATTTCTCTTAGAGGAGTATGAAAGCAAGGCTTGTTCAGTTTCTTTCTCTGAACTTCTCTGCCTTATTCTCAATTCATGCGCCTCTAAGGAACCCTGAAGTTCATCTAACTTCAATGTGTCTAGGTCCTTGGATTCTTCAATAGCAGTAACAACGTAGTCGAATTCCAGGGTTAAGGATCTGAGCACCTTTTCGACTTTATTTACTTCAGTCACAGTTTCACCATTACCTTTCATTTGATTAGTTAATGCTACTAACCTCGTAATGAAATCTCCAATCGATTCTCCATCTGTCATCTTCAAGCCCTCGTACTGCTTCCTGAGCGACTGTAGACGTATCTTCTTCAGCCTATCTGCTCCTCCATACGAGTTCTTTAGGATGTCCCAAGCTGCCTTTGCTGAATCACAGTCGATGATCAGGTTCAGGATGTTGGAATCAACGCATTGGTGAATCAAAAACAGCCCTTTTCCATCTTTCTTCCTCAGCGAATGGTGGTTGTTCCTCACCGCTTCAGTGGCGTTCGCTGCCAAGGGTGGAACACCATCATTCACGACATCAAGAACATCTTGATATCGAAACAGCACCTTCATCTGCGCACACCAGCGTTCATAATCCTTTCCGTCGAAGATTGGGAGGTTCCCCGGAATACCTCCACCAGAGTTGTCTCGCGCTGCCATGAAACTTGATAGATTTTGTAAGGATCTAACAAGCTCTTGATACCAGTTTGTTAGGGATAAAACACGTAAAAGAGAGAAGAAAAGGAAGTGGCGGCGCTAAGGACAAGAGGAATAAGTAGGGCAATATAATATTAGGTAAAAGCTGCACTGAATTTCATAAAAGTAGGTCAGAATTACATGCTACTGACATCAGTATATATATATACAATGAAACATGCCCAGGCCCATAATTTCGACTAGCCCATCCGACTGGCCCATTTCGACTAGGTTTCTAACTACACCTACTATAATTACAAGCAATAGAATTACTAGGCATATCTCAATAATCACGACAAGTGTAACGGATCGTTGCAAGTAATAGTACGGAAAGACCGAGTGTCGAACTCAGGGACTGCGGTTAATTATCAGTTTAACAATTTAACTTCTAAATTGAAATGGGACTAAATTGGATTTGTTTGACAAGAAATTAAAGTGAAAAACAATAAATATATTTTTGTGATTTTAATTTAAGGAGAACAAGAACACAAGTGTGAATTTATATGAATTAAAAAGCGTTGGGGATGAACTTCAATTTACTTCATTATTATATCTAACGAATCAAACATGTTATTGGACTTATTTTACGAGCTATGATCAAATTGCTATAATTATTGTAATCCTAATTCCTTAGGTAAAAGAACCTTTATTTCTAATAAAAATCTCTAATTCCTTAGGTGACCTTAAAAAGAAATAAGCAGTAATAACAACAATTATCCTATAATTCTGAATACCAATGACTATTCCTAGACTAGAGATAAACAGATTTCAATTCTCAAGTATACGTAATTCAAACTTCTATTCATAATCACATATCATAAATCATCCTAAGAGTGATCAAATCCTAGAAAGCGTTAATGACATGAGATTAAAACATAAATCATAACATTAATTCAAATAATAGAGGTTTGATTCAACAATATAAGAGATTCATAAATTGTTACTCATCCCCAACAACAGGAAATTTAGCTAGACATAGAAATAGAGATAACAATTAAAAGTGAAAAGGGGAATGGAAATAACTCAATGAAAAGATAAAGATGATCTGAGTTCCGTCGGCTGCTCCGCTATCTCGCTCACGGTGATTGCTAAGTTCCCAATTTCCCTTCTCCCAAAAATCACTTAATTTTTAGGCCGTCAAAAGCTTGATGCCGAACGTACTGTTTATTTTTTCCTCTGTGCGTCCGCCTTTTTCCCAATTCTCCAATTGACCTTTCTTTTAATTCCTCCAAGTGGATCTCTCTATTTGGGCCAATAAGTGGATTTATCTTACGTTCAACATGGGATTTTTTTTTGTACCCCCATCATCTCCCTAGCTACCCCCACCGACCCTGCGAAAAGACGCAATTGTCCTTAACAAAATTTAAAAATCCCGAACGTATCCTGAGTTCATTTTTTTTTTTGGAAATCGGATTTAGGTAAATCCGATTTCCACTAAAAATTTTAAAAAATTTAAATCGGATTTATTTAAGATGGGTAGATCCGCTTTTAAAAATAACAAATCGGATTTACCTTAAGTGGGGGTAAATCCGATTTGTTATTTTTTAAAAGCGGATCTACCCCATCATATAAGGTAAATCCGCTTTTAAAAATAACCAAAGCGGATTTACCTTATGTGGGGGTAAATCCGCTTTGTTAGAGACAAATTTCGACCGTCTTTTGGTTCTGCTTAGTGTGTAGTTCGTTAACACGTGACGATATTGTACGTCGGGAGAATAATTTAGGCTAAAAAATCAGTTTTCCGGCAACCTACTCAAATTGTAATGAAACCACATTCTTTAAATCGGAAAAATATCAAGGATCAATACTCCTCAAAATCCCAAATTCCATCGTTTACTATTTTTTATTAATTTTTTTAATTTTTCATAATCTCCAAAAAATCTGAAAAAATTTGCATAACTTTATTTTGGTTTTATTAGATTTTTAGTGGTGTTTTCATAATTTTTGGATTAGGTTTGGCTGTTTAACGGATTTTTAGTAGTATTTTATAACCTTTTTTAAAAAATTAAATAAAAAACAATTTTTTTAATAACAAAATCGGATTTACCTTAGGTGGGATAAATCCGATTTTCTTTTTTTAGGGAAATCGGATTTATCTTAGGTGGGATAAATCCGATTTTCTCTTTTTTTAGGGAAATCGGATTTATGTACCCACTAGGTAAATCCGATTTCCAAAATAACAAAGCGGATTTACCTCCAGCTAAGGTAAATCCGCTTTGTTATTTTTGAAATCGGATTTACCTATTGGGCACCCCCATATGAGGTAAATCCGACTTTAAAAATAACAAATCGGATTTACCTCAAATGGAGGTAAATCCGAGCGAATTGAAAATTGGACAGGGGTATTTTCGGGTTTCACTTTTATGTGGGGGTAGATTGGGAGATGATGGGGGTAAAAAAAAAAAACCGTTCAACATCTTCCATGACACATGATCCACAAACTGATCTTTTTGCTAATTGGGCTATCATGGGCCTATTTGTAAATTCTTGCACATGATTGGTCAGCGCTCAAATGAATGGCACCAAAATTCTTCTTTCTTTCTTCACTGCACCCATTGAAATTGAGACTATGGAATTGAGAAATTTCTTTACATGTGTAACACCACAAATCATTAGTTCTTTATTTATTTATTTATTTTGTTCCAACACCTACAAAAAAAGCATTCCATTAGATTTATAATCATTAGGCACAAAATTGCATTCCAGTTGAGCAATAATCATCAAAACATTTTAAGAGATTAATCATGACGAATTAACATCAAATTAAGACAAAAGCAAACTATAAGTCTAGAGTAGATGAAAAATTTCTCTTCATATAGAATAGAAAAATTAGATAATTTAGAGAATTATCAGGAACTTCTAGTAATATCAAATGTCCTTGTTTACGGTGTTGTTACGCCAATCGAGTTACTGCAGTTGAGTTGGAAAGACATTTAAAGGCCAACGGAATCAATCGAAGTTATATTTGTTGGACAATGCACGGTGAGGAAATAGGTGAACCTTCAAATATGGATAATAGTACTCAGAGATGTGATCCGGTTGATTATCCTGAAACACATACATTTGATGGCGACCAATTTGAAGAGATGGCAAAGACGGTTGAAGACGATCTTAATGATTGTCCTCAAATGTTTGAGAAGTTGATAACCGACGCGGAGACACCGTTGTATGCGGGCTGTACTGAATTCACAAAGTTATTGGCTGTGATAAAGCTGTATAACTTGAAAACTTGTCACGGATGGACGGATAAGAGCTTTACGGAATTACTCGCACTATTGAAAGATATGTTGCCGGAAGACAATGTTCTCCCTTCTCGAACGTATGATGCAAAACAAATGTTAGACACCATTGGTTTAAACTATGAGAAGATACATGCTTGTCTGAATGATTGCATTTTATTTCGGAATGAACATGCATTGTTAAAGTCGTGCCCTAAATGTAATGCACCGCGGTATAAGAAGAAAGAATTTGCTCCAGAAAAGGTATTGTGGTATTTTCCCATAGTTCCTCGATTTAGGCGTATGTACCGTAGTTCGGAAGATGCAAAACTGTTGACTTGGCATGATGATGAAAGGATTAAAGATGGCATGCTACGACACCCGGCGGATTCTCCGCAGTGGAAAACGATTGATATTGATTATCCTGATTTTGGGCATGACCCAAGAAACCTACGCCTTCCATTGTCTACCGATGGATTTAACCCGCACGGTATCCAGAGTAGCTCCCACAGTACATATGGCCTGTGATTTTGGCGATTTATAACTTACCTCCATGGCTTTTCATGAAACACAAGTATATGATGTTGTCTTTGTTAATTTCTGGCCCCAAACAACCAAGAAATGATATTGGCGTATACTTGACTCTTTTAATAGAAGACTTGAAGCAAATGTGGGAGATTGGGGTAGAGGTGTATGATGGGTTCAGAGAAGAAAGTTTCATTCTGAAGGCTATGATTTTTGGCACCATTAATGACTTTCCAGCATATGGCAATCTATCTGGGTACAGTAACAAAGGTCAGTTGTACCATGAGATTATGATCCCGATGGAACGAACACAAAGATTTATCTTCTTGTGCCCCGAACGTACTTTTCTACGCAACGTGCGCTTTAGAAAAGGAATGTTACAAGCCATGGTTAAAGACTTGAAGAAAGCGATTGAAGAAAACAAGGAAGCGGTAAAAGCCTATATCGATAGACGCATGGCTTTGGCACATGAAAGCAGCTGCGATAGCTTGTTTTTGGCACCCATCAACTTAGGGTAAGAAATTTAATCTATATATATATATATATATATATATATATATATATATATATATATATATATATATATATATATATATATATATAACGTGTTTTTGAAATATCTGTTATTTATTTGGTTATTCAAATTTTTTGTAGGGCACATTGGATATTGTTGGTAGTTGATCCTAAAAGAAATAGAATTTTCTATTTGAATTCGTGTCATGGTCATTATAGCAACCACACCAAGATGAAAAGAATGTTTGAAAGGTGTGTATTTAGATAGATTGCATATTTCATCATTTAAATTATGTATGTATTTCAATTAATTAATATAGTTATATGTATGATGTTTCAGTTGTTTGATGACTTATTGGGGATCGATGAGGTCAGGGCTAGAGATGGGAATGTGAACAATAAAATAAAATGGATAGTAATAACGGTAAGTTTATAATCAATATTCTTATCCATGTAAATATTGCTCGCATTTTAATAATTAATTGTTACTTTGATTTTTAGTGTCCCAGACAACCAAACAATGATGATTGCGGGTATTACGTTAAGAAGTTTATGAAGGACATAATCACTCACAATCAAATGGAAATTCCAGAATATGTATGTAATTTATATAGTTTGTTTTTTGACAAGTAAGTCCATATCTAGCATTTAGCCACTTAATTCTAAGTTTATTTTATTTTATTTTTGCAGCATTTTCCTGGAAACGAGGTTGGAGCTCCATTTTCTGATGACCAACTTACTGAGATCAAGGGAGAGTGGTGTCTTCATGTTGCCAGTTTGATTAATGAAAATCGAAATTCATGTAACTTTGGTTAGCTGGTTTTTTGTTCCTCACATTGGATGTCATGTCATTTTTGTTGTCTATGTTGACATTCAAAATTTGGTTAATGATTTATGTAATTTTTGTTGGTACTTTGTTGATATGTATATATCTATATATATATATATATATATATATATATATATATATGTATATATTAGATAGATTTATAAGTTTGTTAGTTGGAATTTGATTTGCAATTGGTTAGTTGATTTGAAATTTGGTTCATATTGGTTGTTGTTGGTCGATGAAAATGAGAGTAGGGAAGTGCTGCAAAATATTGGATATACCAGAAACAGTAAAAATTATTTTTAATAAAAAGCATAGAATCACGGGTGCTTGTAGGAAAAGCGCCCATGTTGGTCTTAGCGAACTTGACAATCAGGGGCGCTCTCAGTAAGAAGCGCTCTTGTTGGTCAAGACCAACAGGGGCGCTTGACACTGCGAGCGCCCCTGATTGTCAAGCGCGCTAAGACCAATAGGGGTGCTTGTTACTGCGAGTGTCGCTGATTGTCTAGTGCGCTAAGACCAACAGAGGCACTTTTTTGCGAGCGCTCCTGTTTCCTAATAATTAGAGGCGCTTGTTGTGCGCTCCTGTAGAAGGGTTGACAACAGGAGCGCCAGATTTAGGGGCGTCTGAAAGCGCCGCCAATGGATAAAAAAAAAGCGTCCTAAATGGCTTTTCCTGTTGCACCGACATCTTTTCATCCAACTGTGTGCAATTGTGGTACCTTTAAGTTCTGTTATTATAACTACACTTAGATAACTTAGCACGCCACTATATTTTGCGGAGTACAATCTAGCGGTGAAACACATGTAAATGCTTTTTACTGGAAATTAAGAGTGTGGATTTGAACTTGCAAGTTCAAACATAGGGCTCGAGTATTTGTGTTGTTATCAAAACATGCAAATTTAATACTCGAGCCCTATGTTTTTCTGGCATTTTTGTGCCGTCGGCCCAACCTATTTTGCCAGAAAAACATAGGGCTCGAGTATTAAATTTGACATGTTTTGATAACAACACAAATACTCGTGTCACGAGCTGATATTCGTGTTTGTAGAATTTCAGTTGCGTTGATATATATGAGCCATGCTCATTAATAATCATCACATCATGATGGATTTAACTAAGTGCTGACAATCTATAAATTTCTATGTTTCCTATCTCATTTGAAGGCTATTTTAACACCTATTTTGGATCTTTTTCCCATGTTTACTACTAAGTCACTAAACTATTTATATTACTCCAAAAATTTGATATGTTACAATAGGCACCTCATAATTTGATATGCCAACCTTAGTTGAATCAATCAACAATTAATGCTCATATTATCTTCCATGTAAAACGAAAAGGATAACAAAGTCAATGTATGTTGTTATGCCCACTTTCTTAACCCAAGTCTAATACACATACCGATTTGAGTGTTAGAGTACATCTACAGTACCCACCCCCATCTAAGCTTTTAACTAGGCCCGACCAATGAACTTCTTTATGGATCACAATGGAAACTAAATATAACTCAAAGCCTACCAAAGGTTTGGCAAAAAAAAAAGCTTACCAAAAAGAATCGTGAAATATCATACTTTGATTAGTTAATTTGGTATTTTAATAACTTTTAGAAATCTCTCTCACACACACATGACCACACGCGCGCGCACACACAGAATGTATCAAGTGAAACGAGTTTTAATATTAAAAGATGAGAGGAGTAAATATTGATCGTATAATCATAGATTAATGGTCATGATTAAACCTTGTTTAGTGATCACCTAAGACCTAAACTACAATTTGTTCACCTCATCCTCATTAAAAAAGCCTTCACACACACACACACACACACACACACACACACACACACATGCGCAGTGGTGGATTTAGGACCATGAGCTAGGGGTGCAATTTTTTTTAAACACACACATCGCTATAAACGTAATAAAAATAAAACTTTAGTATATTTAGATACATAAATGACACCTCATAATTGTCCTATATGTGATTTGATATCTTGAAATCGTTCAATAATGAGCTCAGCGTCAATGTTATTAAATACACCTCTCTCAATGTAATTCATTATACAGTCGTTCATTCATGTATCCCCCATTCAGTTCGCGATTGTGTGAGTGTGGTGCATTAAATCAGTGCAAAACTAGGAGTTTGAGTGAAAAAAATATTTCCGGGGGTGTGCAAATTCTTTTTAATAGGGATATTAATTCCCATCGGCTATATGTGGATCTGCCCCTATATATATATATATATATATATATATATATATATATATATATATATATATATATAAAGCATAAATATTTTACTGTAATTTCTCAAATATTTTTATTATAAACCAGAATTTATATTTGTGCTTTTACTCAGAGGGTTGTCCTTAGAAATTAACAATAGGACTATGTAATTTAAAGACTAATTAATATAAAAATAGGACTATTTAACAATAGGACTATTTTGACTACAGATATAAAAAATAGTTTTTATTTTTGACGGTGAATATTATAATTTAATTTTAGTGCATTTTTTATGTTTGATAGTGAATATAATTTATTTCTAAAATATTTTGTTAAATTATATTTAATAATGAAATAATTATTAGGAATTTTTTTTATAAGCAATATTAGTGGGGGTGGGGGAAATGTTAGTTTCTCGGGTTTCAACCCAGAGCCTCATTTTTGCACTCATTTGGTGCACTTCTTTGGAGTCCCTTAGCACGCTGCTACGTACATGGGATTATTAGGAATGTTAACTAACACTTAATATTTAAATTATATATAAAATGTAGTAATTATTTTATAATATACATTCTCATTAATATTTTTACATCTAATTCCTAAATAATCCCCGGCGTAGATTAGTCACTTGTCAAAGTTCGGTGGAAACTGCGCACCAAAAACACGGTAACAAAAAAAAGACTATTTCTAAATAATAATTAATTGTTTTGACCTAATTCATTGAATTTTACTATTTACTAATATTTTACCTTCAAGTTTTAAGAAGTGGAAAATTACTTTTATAATAATCAATACCTGATATTCAATGTTCAAAACATTCAACTATTGCATTAATGATACATATTAAATGGATTGCAACAAGTATTTTTCTAGCATTGTATATTTAGTTTAAAAGTTGATTTCTGCATTTAATAAATCAGTAATGGACTATTTTTAATATAAATAAATATACTATTAATTTTGAAAAAGGCGATAGTGTTTGCAGCCTATATCGTCTTGCTGACAGGGAATCTCATGGGGGAGATGCTTTCATTATTGCTTCCAAATAAATTCCATATATAATGGAACACAATCTAAATGTTATTATGCGTTTGTAACTTTGTTTGTGCACCTTATATAAAATAATAAGGGGATTAGCCTATATAATGATGACTGAGTGAGATTAATATTCCTTACAAGCTAGCAACAATAATAATAATAGTGCATTAGAGTAGAGAGAGAGAGAGAGAGAGAGAGAGAGAGAGAGAGAGAGAGAGAGAGAGAGAGAGAGGTGAGTGCGGTGCCATGGAGAGTCTTGCAGTTGCTGTTCAATTTTCACAGACACAACCCTTTGCAACATCACTTGCTTTGGGTGCTTTGTTCTTCCTCTTACTACTCATCCGGCTCAGACGAAGAATCGGTAACAAACATTCCAAACTCCCCTTTGTACCAGGTAAGTATCACTCACCTCACCTATGTTAATTTGTTGTTAATGTTTTGTTAATAATCATCTTTTTTATATGATATCATACGGGCATGTCGATCGGTGTTTGATCTAACATGATTATTAAGGAGGAAGGCTAGCTAAGAGTATTAAACTGCGTATGTTGGTTTGGTGCAGCGGTTCCAGGTCTACCAGTGGTAGGGAATCTTCTGCAACTAAAGGAGAAGAAACCTCACAAGACTTTCAAACAGATGGCTGAGAAATATGGACCCATTTATTCCATTAGAGCAGGTGCCTCCACCCTCATTGTTCTCAACACTGCCCACCTTGCCAAACAGGTCCGTTTTCTAATTCAGCCTTTCACTATCAATCAAATGAATTACATAAAAGGTTGAATCAATTTAATTCTAGGATTGGATAGGGGGTTCATCATGTGCGGTCCTGCTTCATATTTATTGTGTTGGATTGGACCACTTCACTTTTTTTATGGAAAATTACATTAGCTATTTATTGGTTCTTTTATTCTATTCTGACAATATGCACTTAAGCTGGAAGGAATACTTGGACACTCATACACCCAATAAATAGGATGAAACAGGGGGGAATGGGTGGTGGTGATATTTAATTTAGGAGTCCACAATTAGACTAATTAGTACGAGGAAGCAGGGGAAATAACGACATTGATTGTTCATAACTATGTTCTAAGAATTGTTATTATTTGCTGGATTATAAATTGCAGGCAATGGTGGCCAGATTTGCATCCATTTCAACAAGGAAGCTATCAAATGCACTCAAGATTCTTACTGCTGATAAATGTATGGTTGCCACCAGCGACTACAATGAATTTCACAAAATGGTCAAAAAACATATTCTTGCAAACGTTCTGGGAGCCAATGCACAGGTTGGTTAGTTGGTTAGTTACAATAATCTTTTTCTTGGTATGGTTTGGTTGCAAAGCATCCCTGACTGACTAGGGTGTATTTTTTTCAGAAGCGACACCGTTTTCTCAGAGAAGTGATGATGGAAAACATGTCAAGGCAGTTTATAGAACATACAAAGTCCGGCTCCAATTCGCCAGTTAATTTCAGGAAAATATTTGTATCAGAGCTCTTCGGCCTAGCACTGAAGCAGGTAAGTCTTTCTGAATAAGAATCATTAAATAGAATTACAAAACAGGATTTACAAGAGGGAGGTGGAATTTGCATTGCAGGCACTTGGAAGCGATGTTGAATCGATTTATGTGGAGGAGTTTGGGAGTAGGATATCAAGAGAGGAGCTCTACAAGATTCTGGTGGTCGATTTCATGGAGGGTGCAATTGAGGTGGACTGGAGAGACTTCTTTCCATACCTGAGATGGATTCCAAATAAGAGCATGGAAATGAAAATTGAAAAAGTTCATGTCCGCAGAGTAGCTGTGATGAAGGCATTAATGAATGAGCAGAAGAAGAGGTTGGCATCAGGAAAGGTACATACGTAATTGGTTATTATTTACAAGTTGAATAGAAATCCCAATCCAAATTTGATTTGATTATATGTGACAGGAATTAAACTGTTTTTTCGACTACTTGATGTCGGAAGCTAAAGATCTGAGGGAAGAAGAAATGAGGATGCTTCTATGGGAGCCAATTATTGAGACATCTGATACAACGTTAGTTACAACAGAATGGGCTATGTATGAAATTGCTAAAGACAAAAAACGTCAGGAGAGGCTGTATGAGGAGGTTGTTAAAGTATGTGGGCGTGAAAAGGTTACTGAAGAGGAACTGTCTAAGCTACCTTACTTGGGAGCTGTATTCCATGAAACATTAAGGAAGCACAGTCCAGTTCCAATTGTTCCTCTGAGATATGTTGATGAAGATACAGAATTGGGAGGATATCATATTCCTGCTGGAAGTGAGATAGCTATTAATATATATGCATGCAACATGGACGGTGACAAGTGGGAAAATGCTGAGAAGTGGATGCCTGAGAGATTTGTGAATGATGAGAAGAAATATGAGACGATGGATTTGTACAAGACAATGGCATTTGGAGGAGGGAAGAGGGTGTGTGCGGGGTCACTTCAGGCAATGTTGATATCTTGCATTGCAATTGGGAGATTGGTACAGGAATTTGAGTGGGAGTTGGGACCAGGGGAGGAGCAAGAAAACGTGGACACAGTTGGCCTTACCACCCATAGGCTCCATCCCCTCCTCCTCAAACTTAATCCAAGAAATCATCAATTTCACACCAATTAGTTCTTAGATTAGATCCATCTATCTCATATCATCATCAACAACTTTTTCATAAATAAACCTCTTCGCTATAGACTATAGTAATCAAATGTGGTGTCGCCAGAATAACATACTCATGCAATTGAAAGCTACCTTGCATGGTACTACTAGCCAAATACATACTATTTTATTTTGGCCACCCGGTTGGTAAAACAATGATTGATAATATGATAATGAAAATTGAGTCAAGGAATTCAAAAACCTTAATTCACTGAACTGCATTTTGCGGCCCTCAATTGCAGGATCGTCTCATCCCTGAATGAGAGAGACGCTACATTTGTCTGCCGTCATCTCTTCTTGTCTTCCAACACTTTCATGGGTCTGTTTCTTTGTCTTTTTCATGGCGTTGGTTCATCCTTGTCAAAATCATTGTGCGTGCCTTTGTTGTTTTCTCTGTCTTTTTCTGATGTCAAGGCTGCATTGTGGAGTTGGGTCGTCTTATGTTGGGTTTTATATCTGGCCATACTTCATACAGCCCTCTCCCTACTCCCAGCAATGTTTTAAAACTTGGATCGGTGACTCACTCGGTAAAGACAGTTGTTAATGCACTTTATAATACACGTGAAAAGAAATTTAAAATATATATGTAGCTAAATATTTCTTCTTTGTGGTTTTGTGCTTGAGATTCATTGATTATTTAAAGGTAAAATTCATCTTTTTGAGTTATTTAAATTTAGGAATATGATACCGGGTCAAGGGTCGGACCGAGATGTCGACAGTTGAACCGCATGACCATGACCCGGTCCCAATTAAAAAATTTCAGAATTTTCAGGACATATAAATTTCATACTTGTAAAACTTAAGTTACTAAAATTACACATCATGCCTAAATAAGTCTAAAAACAATCCCGCAATGCCATTAACATTGAATTTGAACTTTGGATAGGCATTTCGGTTTTCAGCGACTTTTCATACCTGTAAAATTTAATTTACTAAAATTACCTATCATGCCTAAAAAAATCAACAATACAAGGTTTAATAGCCACAGTAGGGTAAAAGTAGATGTTAAAAGGTTTTTATCACCGTAACAATTCTTGCAACTAACAAAAATTTAAAAGTGCAGGCCTGCTGCGTTAACTAGCGTGTAGACTTAAACAAAATAAAGTGATTTTTTTGGGTAACATAAAACAATAATAATCGCTGGACTGATGGAGAACGTGACAATTACTACTAGTATAGGTCAACTCTCAATTCACTCTTTCTCAGTTCTCAATGTTTCTTCTTCCCAACCATTTTTTTCTCTTCTTTGTTTGAGTCACTCCTCTCAGTTCGAATGTTCTCTTCTACTTCTCAGTCCTGATGATTCTTCTCTTCTCAGTTAACGAGTGTGCTGAAGTGCAGGTTGTTAACACCATCCGGTCCAATAAATTTTGTACTTTTTTGCACTTAAACGACATCTTCTCTCTTTTTATTTTTTTTATGCACGACTCGGCCGGTTTACATATAACCCCGAGTCACCGGTTTTCCGAAAAACCGCAAAGTTATAACGAGTCACAGCGAGTCAACTGCAAGTCCGATCTGAAGAGGCGCTCGAACCGACTATGTGTCTGGTTTTCGGTTCGCCCGGTCCAACCGGCCGGTCCGAGCCGAGTTTTAAAACACTGCTCACTAGGCACCCCCAAACCATCTGAAAAGACGAAAATGTCATTAATGAAACGCGCGCATTTCGATGGTTTGGAACTAAACTACCGAACCGGTTTGGAAGTTTAGCTCCGAACCAAGCAGACCCCCCCATTTTTAACAAGTTCGGAAATAAACTTCCGAATCGATTCGATAGTTTAGTATTTTGGATCTTTTGTCCATGTTTCCTATTTTAGCACCTATTTAAAATCTTTTGTCCATGTTTCCTGTTAAATCACAAGACTATCTATATTATAAACTTGAGATGTTACGATGGACCTGACCTATATGCCAATTCTATTTGTATAAATAAATCATGATTGCTCATAATATCCTCCATGAAAAACGAAAAGGATGAGCCAAATGTATGTTGTTATGCCTATTTTCTAATTTCTAAGCCCAAGCCTAGTACACATTAATTTGAGCGTTAGAGTACATCTACAGACTACAGGTACCCCACCTTCACGCTTTGAACTGGCCTGGCCAAGGAATTTCTTTATAGATCACACAATGGAAACTGAATATAACTGTAAGCCTACAGAAGAGAATCGTGACAGAGCATATAAACAGAGCAATATTTAGGAGTGATGTTAGCAAAGTCCGAAAACAATAACAATTGAGAGTAAAGAAGTGATCATTGGAGCAAAATGATATTGTGTTCCTAAATTTGTAAGTTTTGGATGGCATCATCTCTTCCTAGTCCTAGCTGAAAATTGAGAGGCACCACCCAAATACAACTGAAAAAACTCAATTTTCTTTTGAAAAAGGTAATGGACGACAGAGCCCAAAATGTAATGGACACATGTTGAGTTCAGAGTTTGAACGAATGTTGGGAAGAGAGGTTTGGCACTAGACTATACAACAAAGCTTTGCATCAATGGAAGCCAAACAGATGCAAAAGGCCTGGTAACCAGTCAAAGGATATCTGCAGAGGAAAATGCACTTGATGTCAGTTAAACACAGTTGCAAATTTTCTAAAAACAAACATTTGAAGCTCAATAAAACAAGGGTTGGTTTAAAATGGATATATATACCTGTAGTCCATAACGAAATTAGATTTTCCAACCCTCCCTAGCTGCAGGATTGTCTGCCTCCCATTTTCCTAATAATCACATGACATCACAAACAACATACATAACAAATGGTGTGAGAACAACTCATTGTAAACGGTACAACATGTATATGCAGTACTTGGATGATAATACATACCTCTAAAGTGAGCTGGAAATTTTTGACGGATCTTTGGATTCTAAGAGCTGGCCTTCCTTTATCTCTAAAGTCAAGCTCAAATTGCTTTACAACCTGAAGGAACGGAAGGCAATAGAAAATTATCAAGTCCACCCACCCAGATGCATAACTACAACTATACTATAAAGGACAAAGAAAGTTGTTTTTTTTCTTCTCATAATACTACTACTACTACTACTACTACTAGTACCTTGTTGTAGAGTGGAGCCCTTGAGAATAGTTGATGGACACCGCCCAATTTATCCTCCCAATTCATTGGCAGCCCCTTGATATGTTGAACCTGTTTGTTTATGATGATGATGATGATGATGATAATGATTATGAATGAAAAAGAGAAGTTGTAATTTAATTGTAAGGAATGTGATTGGGCATAGACGAAAGGGTATATGTAATGTAATGTAATGTAGTTAAGTTAAGCAATTAAGCTAACGGTGCTAACCTGAGTGGTGTTCTTGAATGAGATAGATTGATGGTTGGGTACATAAGCTTGAATGCTTCTGTGACTTCCTACACATGTTTGTATTGTAGGCACATACCTGCAAGCAAGCAAGCAAAATTGGGAGTTAGCATAGCAGAAGAAGCAGAGGAGAAGAGAAAGTTGGTTGAAGATTTGGGCGGGGGGCTGAGGCTTACTCAACAACAGCAAGAGGGGGTTTTGGTTGTTTGCTATGGGAATTGCGGCGGCCATATCCCTATTAACCAATCAAACATTTCATTTAGTGATCACATTCACATATAGATAAGTGCATCCTAATCCTAAGGTAAGGTAAGCCAAGAAATGGAAGGTAAGCGGTAAGGCACTAGTACCTGGTCCCAAATATAATATTTAGATCCAGTGAGGTTAGCAGTTACAGTGCCAAGGAAAGTATCTTCTGAACAGGAGGACAATAGACCTTTCAGATTCTGAGCTACCGTGAACTGAGACCTCCCACTCCTCCGCCGCTTGTGGTGGGCCACGGCCAGTTTCCTATTCTGTCGTCCCTGACCTTCATAGGTATAAAGAGAGAAGAAAGTGCCGGCGGGAGAGAGTCCATGAGAAGTTGGCTCCTTAACAATAACACATGTACATCTTCCAATATCAATAGGCAAGGGTCTACAGATGAGAGACTTGTTGGGTAAAGTGGACCAGGATGAAGCAGGAGCTGCTTCGGAGTCAGAGTAGTCCCAAATTTTCAAAGACTTGGAGTTGGAGGAATCAAGAGGAAGAGGATCGTTCATTTCCATGCACAACTGTAGCGAAGATGGCTTAAGGTTTCTCCACTCTCTGACTCTGTCCGTCGACAACGACTTCGACTTTGGGAGGGAAGAGGAAACATTGATATTATTGTTGTTGACGTTTTCCTTATTGTCGTGGTGGTGGTGGGTGCTGTAGCTACGGCTGTGCCTCAGCACCCCGTCGCTCTCACTCAGGGGATTTGAAAACAAAGTTGAGGAACCAGAACCACCAGTTATCTTAGTCGTCGTCTTCTTCATTTGATTTGATAGACTGATTCTCTTCTGCGCTTGCTAATTGCTATGCTATTTGAACTCAACTGCAGGGTATTTTGAATTCATTCCACTCAAATTGGTGGTGGGTCCCCTTCCTGTTTGTTTTTTGAATTTTAAAAGAACGGCCTTTGGGGCACGTAACTTCTATCTACTATACTTCTATCTACTAAGTGTAATTGATTAAGAAAAATTAAGAGACTGATTTAGGATACTAAGCCAAAAGCTTAGTAACAAATACTAAAGGGGTGGATTAGTAATTTCCCCATTCACACACACAGACATAGTGACAGAGAACTGAGAAGCTGCAGCAGCATAAACCCTCTGCGCCGACCACCACCGGCCCACCACCATCTGCGACGCCGTCCTCTAAGTTGCCCAGGCCACCATCCCTCTGCCACCACCTGCGCACGATTCGAACAAACCCTCACCCTCCCTCTTCAAATCTCTTCACAGTTCACACCCTCCCTCTGTCTGTTTCCGACGAGGCGACAACAACCACCACTGCGCACCGCCATCTACGCCGCCCTGAAGTCACCCTCCCTCTTCATCTCTTCCTAAGCTCTTGCGCACGAATCTGTCATTTCGTGAAAAGCAGAGCGAGCGATTGTGTAGCGCTGGTAGTGAAAATCACGAATCTGCCACCCTCCCTCTTCATCTCTTCCTAAGTTCCTACGCATGAATTGATGAATGCTTTTGCAGAGAAAATTGCATCAAAATGGTTGGATTATATTTAATGGAATTTCTGGAATTGATTGAACCTGTTTTGTACATTAACCACACATATGCACAACACTGGTTAGTGGCCACTAACCACAGAATTGCTTGACAATGGTTAGTGGCCACTAACCACATAATAGTACAATTGTGGTTATTACTTGTTTTTGGAAATTGCATTTAAGAGTTCAAAGTGTATCATGCAGTGACAAAATGATGTACCAGTGCCAAAGGGATTATAGATTCAGCCTGAGGAGAGATACAAGAAAGGATGAAAGTGACACAATTTCAGTAATTGAAGCCCTTGGATGAAAGTGACACAATTTCAGTAATTGAGGAGAGTTTTGTTGTGGAGAGATACAACGTCATGGGAAAGGCTTGTCGTTATAAATGGGAAGAATTTGAATGGCATGATCCACAAATGCCACAACAGCGAGATGGAAAAGATAGGAAAATTAGAACTTCTATGTATTTGAAATTGTAGATGAATGAAGAAATTGAACTTCTATGTAATTTCTCTAGCTAGTGTATGGAATTTATTTAAGATACTAATGAAGAAATTGAATTTCTAATGTACTATTCTAATGAAGACGTTGAATTTCTAATGAAGACGCTGAGATTTATGCTATTAACCACTGTTGCACTATTCTGTGGTTAATGGCCACTAACCACAGTTATGCATATTTGTGGTTAGTGGCCACTAACCATTAGGATACTAATTTGTGGTTATTGCCACTTACCACAAATGTGTATAACATTGGTAAGGATTATAATTTACTCTTAATCATAATATTCTAATGTACTATTCTAATGAAGAAATTGAATTTCTAATGAAAACGTTGAGATTTATGCTACTAACCACTGTTGCACTATTCTGTGGTTAGTGGCCACTAACCACAATTATGCATATCTGTGGTTACTGGCCACTAACCATTAGGGTACTAATTTGTGGTTATTGCCACTTACCACAAATGTGCATAACATTGGTAAGGATTATAATTTACTCTTAATCATTATATTCTAATGTACTATTCTAATGAAGAAATTGAATTTCTAATGAAGACGTTGAGATTTATGCTATTAACCACTGTTGCACTATTCTGTGGTTAGTGGCCACTAACCACAGTTATGCATATCTGTGGTTAGTGACCACTAACCAGTTATGTTACACCAGTTTTAACTAAAACTTCTATTATGCTTTTCAGTTTTAACCAGTTATTGGCAAACTTCTATCATTTAATTTTACTTAGCAAGTTTTCTCAACCTCATGACTCTTCCCACGAGTTTTCTTTTACCTTAAGACTCTAATTGCCTAACCTAATCAAAGTTTCACATTCAAAATCACAAAGGTAATAATGAAATCCAAGGAGATAAACCAGAACAACATAACACACTTCATTTGATGCGAAGGTGCATGCCACTGAAACTGTTCGTTAACACGACATCGCGAGGGAGGTGAACGGCGAGAGGAGAGTGGCTTGCGAGAGGAGAGTGGCTTGCGGAGATCGAGCAGAGAGGGGGGTGAACGAGAGGGAGGTGAACGGCGAGAGGAGAGTGGCTTGCGGAGGAGAGTGGATTTTTTTAATTTGGGAAAGTGATATCAATTGAGAGTATTAGTAAAAAGTATTAGGACAAATAGTAGTTATTGAGAAGTAATATACTATTAGGACAAATAATAGTTATTGAGAAGTAATATTGTTAGTAACAAGTATTAGTAATGACAATCTGTGGCATCTAACAAGTATTAACCACTATTGTACTAACCTGTGGTTAGTGGCCACTAACCAGTGTTGTGCATATCTGTGGTTAGTGGTCACTAACCACGGTGGTACTAATTTGTGGTTATTTCCCCAATTAACAAGGAAAAGAAAGTTACAATTCAAAATGATTCAGAATGACGAGAGAAAAAATAAAACCATCTGCAAGAATACATATAGTAAGGTGGTTGCAGGAAGTGGTGCGCGCGAAGAAGGTGGTGGTTGCCGTCGCGAACCAGATGGTGCGCGCGGAACACACCACAGCAGGATCATTAACCACCGACGGAACAGCAGCATCGCACATAACAGAACAGCAGCGTCGCAAGGAGGAAATCAACGGCGGCGACAGTTGATGAACGGTTGCCGGAGTGGTTGATGAACAGTTGCCAGAGTGGTTGCATCTCTGTTGCGTGAATGTGAAGAAGGAGGAAATCAACGGCGACGACGACTGATGAACGGTTGCCGGAGTGGTTGAGTCTTTGTTGCGTTAACGTGAAGAAGGAGGAAATCAACGACGGCGACGATTGATAAACGGTTGCTGGAGTGATTGATGAACAGTTGCCGGAGTGGTTTTGCGTGAACGTGAAATTTTGCGTGAACGTGATCAAACTCAAAGGGGTAAAAAGACAAAGATGCCCCGTTAAATATTGTCCCTTAGATGAAAATTTATTAAAGGAATACTGATCCAATGGCTGTAACGAATTTAGTAAGAAAAACTAAGCTTTTGGCTTAGTATTCTAAGCCGGTGCCAAAAATTAACTACTTTTGCAGTTATTAAGAAAATTAGTTAAGTGTAATTGATTGTCTAGTTTTCATACAAAAAATTAACCAAATTTACTAAATCAACCTTTTTAATATTTAATGAAAAGAGTCTCTTATTTGACTTTATTCTCAACTACTCAATTAAATGAATAGTATATATAGAATAATAGCATTAAATATGATAAAAGCGGTTAAGTTTTGCTTATAAAAGAGGCAAAAAGTAGAGCAATGATTTCAAAACTCTATATACTCAAAACTATTGCTAGCACATTTACATATTTAGAGCTCTTAAAATTCTGCCAATTGTCAAATTTTAAGGGCAATTTCGTCAATTTTCCCAACAAGCACTGCTTTTCCTGGTCACAGCAGCAGACCTGTTGGTTGCAGAAAATCATAGCCTGATTTTACTGCAGAATCATGTCACCTCACCCCTACCTCAACCAACATGAAAGCACGGCAAGCTAGGAAAATACGCAGAGGGAGAGAAAACAGAAAAAACGAAGAAGAAAGGGACCAACGGAGAGAGGAAGACGCGGGGAACCGCAAACGGACACAGAAAGAGGGGAAACGCAACAAGGAAACGGGCCAACGGGAAACCGAAACGAAAAACAAGCCAACAGGAAACGGGGAAACGAAAAACAGGCCAACGAGCTAATGGGAACCGGTGCTCCGGTTGCGGCTCCACCGCTTGCAGTGGCGACTACCAGTAACAACTAACACAATTTATAAAAAAACTAACACAATCCATAACAAAAATGAAATCTTTTCCAATAAATAAAAAAACTGAGAGAGAAAACGAAAATATGGCTTTTGGTAAAGAGAAAATGGAAAACATGAACAATAATTCATTTTCTTCATCACAGAATAACAATAACCCACTTTCTTCAACACAACAAAAACAACAATTTTCGGCCTAGATCTGTGACATGCAAACAAAAGCAGTGATAGGACGACGAATCTTTCACTGTGAGAGAAAGAGGATGCGGTAGGAGGTTAGGTGGAGGCAGTGGGAGGTTGCAAGAGACAGTGGGAAGATCAGGAACAAGGTGAGGGAGAGAGGGCGAGTTTTGTTTACACACAAAGGATATTGAGGGAGATGAGAAAGAAAAGTGAAAGACGAAGGAGAAATAATAATTTGATGAGAAAATGATGTGATCAATACGGTCAAGGTGAGTTTCAAGATTTTTTGGTGGCTTTTATGGTCCACCGATCTGACAATTGGTGTATTGTCCACAGATTCCCTTTTAGCCATTGATATAATATAGATATATTCAAGGGTCAAGATTTACAACCGGTTAACTCTTCCATTTTGCTTCTTTTAAAGTTTCCAATCTTTACATTTTTGACCCTAATGTTTTTTAAAATTATTTTTGTGTTTTAATTTCACCTAACAGTTAAACTGCAGTTTTACTTTTTTTTTACCAAAAAGTACAGTTTTACTGTATTAACAAAAATTGTACCGATCCATAATCAACAAAAATCTCTTCTTCTTCTTCAACGTCCCCTTCTTCTTCTTCTTCTTCTTCTTCTTCTTCTTCTTCTTCTTCTTCTTCTTCTTCTTCTTCTTCTTCTTCTTCTTCTTCTTCTTCAATCTTCCCTTCTTCTCGAATCTCGTTCCCTTCTTCTTCAATGTTCTCCTTCTTCTTCTTCAATCTTCCCCTTCTATATCAAAATAAAAACTGAAAACCTAACCCTTTGACAATCCCCCTCAGCGACTAAAACGTCGAGAAACATAAAGGACGAACCTCAATACCACTGGAAATGGTGGTCGCAAGATCAACGAGAACAAACTCCTCTCCCAGTTTGGTAATGGGATCCCTTTGACCAACGTTGCCGCCGCCAATTTCACTCTTGGGAGCTCGCCACTACTCTCCGTAAGCTATCCAATTTTCCCCTTTTTCGTTTTATTTACGAAACCCTTAATATTTCGTTTTATTTACAAAACCCTTAATATTTCCTTATGCCACTACTCTCCGTCCAATTTGGGTACCAGTGGACTATCACTAGTTGCATTCTTTTGTTGCTGATAATATGTTTGATCTAATGCTAAACTTTAATATTTGGGTTTTACATTTGCCAACAAACAAAATTAGTTTTAGGTGATAGTTTGATTTGTGATTTGATTGCTGTTTTCGAATCTTATGCAAATCCTTCTTACCATTTGTTTGGTTGTTTGGGAGATAGAGGAAAGAATATTGTAAAAGTATGTGTTTTGATTGTGTTTCTAAATCAAAACACAATCAAGAGTTGTTTGGGAGATAGAGGACACAATATTGTAAATCAAAATCAAGAGTCCAAGATGCCTGATAAACTGAGTAGAGATGTTGGTTTGATTAGAGAATTGAATAGCAATATCAGAAGGGTAGTTGATCTATATGCTGATCTTTCTAGTTCTTTTACCAAATCTGAAATTGTGGTTCATCTGATTACATGCCTGATAAACTAACACTTGCTACTTAATAGATGTCATCATTTATTGTATTTTATGATCCAAGACTTAATACTTAACTCATTATGTTCACTATTACTAATCTTATGGATTAGATAGTTGCTTGTTGATTTATATTTCGTGTAGTTTCTGATTCTTTTAATGTTTTAATATCCATTTGACTTGGTAAGTTAATTGGTTTCACTAATTGGATGAATTCCTCTTTTCTGTGCATTAGAGTGCATAATTGTTTCAAGTCATTAGAGTTAAAGGTTTATTGTATATTAGTAAACACTTGTAATAGAGAATGATGATTAGATAAAACAAAAGGATAAAGGTTCATAGATAATCAGTTATTTATGATGGACAAATTTATATAATGTAAGTAAAACATAATTAAGTATCTAGTTATTTATGATGCAGTTTCTGATCTGATATTTTACTAGTATTTGCTGGACAAGCTTTTTCGTTGCTGGACAAACTTAATATTCATTTTGAAAAGACCAAACGGCAAAGCTCTCTCTCAAGATATTATGGCCTAAGACTGGATTCGAACCCAGATGTTTGGTTAAGCTGGAAGAGACCTCTACCATCTCATCTAAGTGATTTTGGGTCACAAGGGATATTATTCGAAGAAATTAACTTAATATTCATTTTGAAAAGACCAAAAATTCTAGGACAAAATTAAAAGGTGTAAAAAACATAAAATATGAAATGGAGAGTACTAACTTTGTACAATTTATTAATTCAAGCGTAAAAGCTTAAAAAAGAATTTAATGTATATATACCGTTGGTGTATAAATATTTTGTATTATTTTGTATTATCAATCAATTATAAGTTGACATATCATTAAAAAGACATGAGTCAAATAACCACATTATATGTCACTAATTATAAATTGTGATAAGTTAGTTTATTTGGTTTGTACTATTACTGACTATACCCGCAAAATATTTCAACGCTTTCAACAAAAAAGCAATCTCCACTCATTCTTATGAGCAAATTTCGCACCAAACAACCAAAGTTTCTCACTGTGGGAATTAAACTTAAAAACACCAAGTCGTATATGAAGATAGCTTATGCCACTGGGTTAACGATATTGGCTTGTGATCGATTAGTCGTGAATGTAAAAAACTTTATGCCAATTAAACTAAAAAACGAAAAATAAAGAAGTGGTACTTGATATGCATTAATTAACTCTGATAATAAAGTGGTACAATTACATTACATGCGTGGGATACAGAGTCCATGCTTTTATTTTACATTTCTTACTACATTCATGGTGAGATACTAGAAACATGTAATCTCTATGTTCATTTGCGTCCATGTCCTCCTCCTCCCCAGCCTCCTCCTTCTCCTCCTCCTCCTCCGCCATGTCCTCCTCCACCATGTCCCCCACCTCCGTGTCCACCTCCTCCCCAGCCTCCTCCGCCATGTCCTCCTCCACCATGTGATCCACCACCTCCCCACCCATCTACGTGTGCCTTCGGTTCTTTCGTTGGACTACCTACACATAGACAATCACATTTATTTAAATATCAATGTTTCTCCAAAAAAGATTAATAACTACTCTCTTTGTTTTGAAACTTAGATACTTTTTTGTTTCAAAATAATAGTACTTACGTTACACCAAATTTTTTTAAATATACCACTTTATGTTGATTGAGTGTTTTATAAACCCAAAATATGGTGTGATTTTCACAATGCCTTTTTCCATAAAAAATTGTTAATAGAGTGAGTGCCAGAAGGTATTTAAGTTGTATCTTAGGTATTTAAGTTTAGCTTTTGGAATAGAGGGAGTACTAAAGAAACAATACGAGAGGTGCAAATATAAAAAAACAGAAGTTAAATATACCTGCTGTCCCATCTTTGGGTGGCTCGGTTGTTGCCAGTGCAGAGATGAGAAGCAGAGCGCAAAGGAAGCACAGGAAAACAAAGGGTTTGGTATTCATGTTTGCTAGTTAGTATGAAGATTGCGGTTCTCAACCTTGATATTTATAGTGATCATATGGTAGAAGATAAAGGAAACAAGGGTCAGTGATTTCTATGAGCACCGATTGATCCGTAATCCGTTGAAGGGTTAAACCGACGCGTGTGTTAAACCAAGGTGAGAAACTTTATAAAACAATGGCAGCTGGCAGGTTGCATTAATAGGCAGAGGGGAAAGCAGAGCAACCAACCATGGACCATCATCATGTGTCTTCTTCAAGTAGAGCATCCACCGCTTTCTTGTTTCCTCAGAAAACTCCACCGCTAAATGTTTGCAGAAGCATTAATTTTGGGCCACCTCAATACCCATCATATAGATTAAGATAATAATTTGAAAATTCTTTCCCATTTTTTTATACTATGTGCCCCCTAATTATGTGATTTTGTTGATCAACTTTGGTTTCTTCAAGTAAATGATTACTATTCCGTAAGAGAATATAAGCAAAAATGGATCAACAAAAGTTGATGTATTTGATTCAAAATTTGAACCAAAAATATCAACTTTCGTTAACCTATTTTTATTTATATTCTGTTACAGAGAGGATATCTCTTATTGGATGTGACCAAAGGAAAAGAACATGTTATATGTTACTTGACACAAAAAGATCTAGAACTCGAGTTTGTAACGAAGATGAATGAACTTTTAATTAGAGTGTTTAAGATGATCGACTTCTATTTGTATAAATGTTGAGGCGATCTCAACTATTCAAATGTTAGAGCAATCTCAATCGTTCAAAGCGTCGATGTAATTTCATTCATTTTGTTTTGTTTGGATAAATAACTTAATTAAGTGCTAATGCATATGCTATTTCTATAGTAAGTCATACAATAAATTAATTTTTTTATAAGCTCTCCTTAAAATCTTATAAGAATTAGCTAATAATATTTTTTTATAAACTCTCTCAAACAATCTCACAAAGATTTCATGTCAGCAAATAAAGCCTAACAAATCAATACAAAGAGACACCTACAATCTACATTTTTTTTGGTAAACTAAGGTATCTCCTGCGCACGTATCTGCAGAGACCAATCCCCCGAGGTACTAAAATCCATTTAAGGGATTGACCTCTCCTACCAGGTATTTTTTCATACACCACCAATCAAGAATCAAATATTTGACCAAATGGTTAAAGAGCCCAAGTATCTACCACTTGTATTATACCAGGTTGGTTACAACCTACGTTTATAACTTTCAAAAAATGATTTACAAATAGTGGCATCTTGGAAAAAATGAAAATTGACAAAGAGTATATATGCTTACTTACTAACGGGGAATTGTAAGTTTGGGAGAAAACCCGGATGGGATCGTTATTTGTACCTCTATTTTTTTAACACACCCTATGAACTCTAACAGTGTTTTTTAATGCAAACAGGTAGACCGTTTTCGTGGATTTTCACTAAATTCAACACCCTATTTTTCACTTTTTAACACTCCACATCATCTTCTCTCTCTTCCACCTAATAATTCAACACTCATTCAACTTTTACTCACTACAATGGTTTTGTTTAATAAAATTCAACACCCTACCCCACCACTTTTATTTCATATTCTTATTTTCTTTTATGTTTTTGTTTTTGTGATTACATATTAATAAAAATTATCGATTGAAATTAAATTAAAATAATTAACAGTTAAATAAGTAATTTTAATTTTTTTTTAACTTAATAATTTATTTTTCTAATTTTATATTCTTAATTAATATTTTTCTTGCAAGTAATAAAGACGAGATATAGGGATAGTCATTATTAAAACAATTAAAATTACAAAAAACTTAAAATGCAATACAATACACTAAGCACACAACACACATAAACGAAACACACTTAACTTAATTAGTACAATAGTCTCGACTTAGAAACAATCTATTTAATCACGAAACATTCCGAACTTTGCCCATATGTGTTTGACTAGATCTGCTTGCAATTCGTGATGTACATTTGAATCGCGCATCACAGATCTAGCACGCACATGATTCGCAAATGCAGGTAGCACCTCAGTTGAGAATGGCTCCGGTGCACTAGACCCACTTGCCTCAGATTGATCATAATCTGTCCAATGTTGAGCATATGTATCTCGTTCATCCTCAACAATCATATTATGCAATATGATACATGACCTCATGATGAGAGCCAAATCGGCTATGTCCCACAAACGGGCTGGTTCGCGAATGATTTTAAATCGCGCCTGCAACACCCCAAATGCACGTTCGATGTCCTTTCGACATCCCTCTTGATATTTTGCAAATAACTTATCTGGTTCACTTTGAGGAAGTCTAATTGATTTGACGAAAGTCGGATAAGAAGGGTAGATACCGTCAGCAAGATAGTATGCCATATTATACGGACGTTGATTCACAAAGAAGTTCACTCTTGGCGGATCAAATAGAAAAATTAGAAGAAAAATGTCGAATTTTTTTGTGTCCAAATCAAATGAACCAAGTCTCTATTTATAGAGAAAAAAAATGATGAATTTTGGTGAAAATAAATAAATAAATAAATTGATTTACTATAAAATAATTGACCCCAAATAATTAGGATGAGATAAAAATCTCAAAAATCTCAACAGCCAATCAGAATCTCACACGCAGCCTTTTTTATTTCTCTCTCTTGCTTCCCTCATCTCCCACGCGCTCCCACTCCTCATGCACTTCACCTCCACCACTTCAACCAATCAGAGTGCGCCACTGCATCCCCCACTCTTCCGCGCGGACCCCACCATTTACCCTTTCAACCCGTTGAATTTATTCAACTACAATGAATCCACTTCAACTTCAACACCCTATTCAACAACACCATTAAACCAATTAAACTATTGAATAAAAAATTCAACACCCTCATTGTACATAGTCTAAGGAACATGAAAGGATTAATGCCTTTTTGGAGTTTACTAATAGTGGCGGATCTAGGAAATTTTCATAGTGGGGGTAACGAATAATCAATTCTTTTTTCCAGAGAAACTACATATTCTATATTTGTCGAATTAGTCGAACTAAAATAATTTTAGGGATATTTGAGTTCTAGTTAGAGATTAGTTTGACATCATTTGATTTTTTTAATAGTCAAATTAATACTCTTCATATTTAGAGACAAATATGTCTTTGTTTTTTTCGTAAAAGACTTTTTTTTGGGTCTCTACTCCTAAACTAACACAAAATACTTAAGTTCTTCACGTGTTTATTTAGTGTTAGAAGAGGTTGAAATAATAAAAGTTAAAAAAATAAAAGAATAAAATTAGTACCAATTAGTCTCTTGTATATCTCATATTATTTTGTAGAAATATTTTAAAAAATAATTAACTTATGGGGGCAAACCTTATTTTTTTATGGAGGCAAAAGATATTTTTATTAAGAGCAATGCTATTTAGTAAGAATAGTTTTTGTAAGAAATGTAAGAAATACACTAGAAGCTGAATTGTAGGCACCGACTAACACTACACACCAAATGCCTTGCTTTGCTTTTTTTACTTTTCTTTTCTTACCATCTAACATTTCTCTTTTATTAAGTATAGATAAGTAAAGATAAGAAGCCTAACTACATGAGTGATGAAATTTGGAATGCCTTCAAGGGCCATTGGGCTACAGAGACTTTCAAGAAAAATGCTCCAAAAGCCAAGAATAATAGAAACTCAGAAAAGGGTGGCTCGCTTCACTGCGGCGGGTCCATCAACCAGGCTCAGCAGGCTTCTAGATTGGTAAATTATTTTTAAAATCTGCGTGTTTTTTTACATTAGTTAATTAGTTAGCAATTTTTGAAAATGTGTTTCATTTTACAGAGTAAGAAGGTAGGACGCCCTATCACTGCTCCTGAGCTGCATAGAGCCACCCATGTGAGGAAATGCACTGGCGAGTATATTGATGAGCGCTCCAGGATGACTCAGGTAAATATACAACTTGATTTGTATTATATAATGTTGCGGTTATTCAAAACAGGAGCTAATAAATGAGATCATGACTCAGCTGACTCAGGGGAGCTGGGACCCTGAATCACTTGGCCAACTTACTCCTGAGATGATAGATCTGGCAAACAAAAATTGGGAGAAGGCAGCAGAAGACGCAGTCGACCAACTTCTACTCCTGCGGAGACAGAGCATATTAGGCAGCTGGAGCAGGAGCTGCAGTCTACTCGACATGAGCTGCACGATACTCGACAGGAGGTCAGGACCTCTACCGAGGCTATGAAAAAGATGCAGGAAGACTTTGCGAAGGTGACCCGTAGGCAAGAACTGATGTTTAGGTATTCTAAGAATATGCAGCAAGATGAGGAGCAAGATGAGGAGTCTGGGGAGTCTGGAGAGGTTGGGGAGGCCGAGGAGTCTGATGGCGGCAGCTTTTAGGATTTGTTGTATCAGTTTGACAGTTCAATATTTTGTTATAACATTTCAGATTAAGTGTTGTTGATTCGAATTTTATGTTATTGAAGAATTTTATTCTCGGAATTTTTATTTTAAACTGTTTTATGTATTTTAGATTTTATTATTTATTATTAAAATAAACAGGTATAAAAGCAGGTTTATCAAAAAAAATTCAATCAGTTGGGCATTAGTGACAGAATTAGCGAGGGAATTAGCGAGGGAAATTGGACGCGTGGTTGTCAGAATTTAACCACGTGGCTGTCTTTAGTAGCGAGGGAATTTGAATCCCTCACTAATTAGCAAGGGAATTTTCGAGGGAACCAGTCCGTCGCTAATTCCCTCGTAAATGACCATTAGCGACGGATTTAGGTCATTTTGCGAGGGAAATTTCCCTCGCTAATGACCAGTTTTTTTGTAGTGCAAGCCCAATACCCAAAATCATAAAAGCTGTCTATAAAAGAGAAATTGGGCTATTTAAGCCCAATGTGAAAAAGAAGAAAAAACATGTAAAGAAGACATTTCTGTTTAAAAATAAAGAAAATAATTTTGAGGCAATTGTGTAAATGAAAATAATATTAAAAATGTATTTAACTTTTACCTTCCTAGTCTTCAAGACTCTTGCTGATATTTGCACCCCCCATTTAGGGCCCATTAACGATTTGGCCCATTAACAGCCCAACCAAATCAACGGCTCAGATGCCTCCTCAAGATCGGTTGGTTGGCTCAGAATCATCAACACAAACACATTCAGACTCTATAAATACCCCACTCAATGCTCATTAATGGTAAGTAATTTTCTCCAACCACCAGATATTTACTCAAACACTGACTTGAGCTTCGGAGTGTTATTGCAGGTACAACACCGCCGCGTCAAGATCGAACAGGACCACCATCTCAAGATCGAACAAGGCCGTCACTTGAAGATCGAACATTATCTAGGATAAAACATCTACTAACTACTTCGACCTTATCATAAAGTTCGTAAGTATAATGCGGAACATTGGCGACTTCACTGGGGAACTGAAAAACACTAGTTCCTCTCTCATTTCCTTGATACTCAAATGGCACCTAAACTCCGTTCAAGACCGGCCAGTTTTGTTGTCGGACCCATTTTAGAACCAGTCATGCCCGACCTTCAGCCTCAACAAACCCCTGAAGGCCATGTTTAAAGCTTGACCAATTCCACCCAAACACGTCTTCAATGCCCCAATCCAAACCTTTCCCAAATACAAGTAAGCTCGGGTGGGACCGACTTACCACCTCCCCCTCCATTACTCCCGGGCCTGACCGATGCTTTCCAACAACTCGTCCAATTGCTGGCTAGACAAGAAGTGGTAAACCAAGAAAGAAGCAGCCGCTTCATTGGCCTCGAGGCCGAGGTGGCGAGGCTCCAAGCACGAGGTATTCCGGACCAGGAATCGCCAGAGCCGAATCCCCTTTTAAGGAGAAATCCAGCTCTAAAGAGACACGGATCTCCACCAAGGAGAAGACTCTATCATCGATCTCCCCTTCGCCGTCATCGAGGGAATGGTTCCCGTTCTCCTCCGGCTCGACAATTTGACGATCTCGAAGATCCACATGATTATCCTCGCCATCATTGAGGGAATGGTTCCCGTTCTCCTCCGGCTCGATAATTTGACGATCTCGAAGATCCACATGATTATCCTCACCATCATCGAGGGAATGGTTCCCGATCTCCTCCAGCTCGACAGTATAACGATCTGGAAGATCCGGCAAATTACCACCGCCCTTGTTCATTTCTAGCTTCTACATCACCACATCGACGGTCAAGAAGTCGGGAAAACGAGCATCCCGATCATCATCACCTGAATCAGGCTCAACCACGACCATTGCTAATCAAGCGCAAAGGCCCGTTCACAACAAGCATCGATAACTACAGAGTTCCGAAGTATCTCGAAAAACCTCCCAGAGGTCTGAAAATATATGATGGAACCGGCGACCCTGATAGGCACCTCGACCAATTCGAAATAAGCATGCAATACAGAAATGTACCAATGGAGATGAAGTGTCGAATTTTTCCATTAACGCTCGGCAAAGTGGCATCAGAATGGTTCGGGGCTTTAAGATCAAACACTATCTCCTCTTGGGACCAATTAGTAAAGCTCTTTTCAGTACACTTTGTCCACTCCAAAAGTAAACCCAAGAACAAAAATGTATTAATGTCTGTAGTACAGAAGGAGAACGAGCCCCTCAGAGAATACGTAGAAAGATTCAACTCCGAAGCTCTCCAAGTTCGAGAACTGGACGACGCCTTCCGAATTTTCTTCATGGCGCAGGGCCTACTTCCTGGAAGCCCTTTCAAAAAACTTATCAACACTTGGGAACCAAGCACTCTGCAGGAGTTCCTCCAGCTATCACTGTGTTTCATCAACGAAGAAGAGAACTCCAAGATCGGGAAACTATCGTCACAACCTGAACCATCAAGACCTCGCCAGGAAAGAGACAACAGAGGGAACGATAACCGAGGAAACAGGGATCCCCAACCTCCTCGAAATCGTCACCAGGTCTACACGGAACTCAACGTCTCCAACGCCCAATTATTGGGGGAATGTTGGAACGTCGAGTTCAGAGACGTCAGAACTCCCAGACCTCTGGTCTCCTATGGAACGGAGTCAATGGTAAGAACTATGAAGACCAAACCACTCGGCCATTTGGAACTCATGGTCTCCTATGGAACCGAGCCAATGGTAAGAACTATCAAGACAAAATTCCTGGTCCTACCTTACGAGTCCATCTACAATGGTATCATTGGAAGACCGACATTGGGCAGGCTCGGAGCAGTGACGTCTACCACGCACTTAAAAATGAAATTTCACTCTCTCTGCAATAAGGTGATCACATTAAACTCCGACCTGGAATCAGCTTCCAGATGCTTCTTCTTATGGTCCAAAATAGAGCGAAAAGCGGTAGAACAAGAAGGCGTTCCCCCTCCAGAAAACGCTACTCCCAGGCAAGTTAAGATTCGATCTACCGAAGTTAACGCAACAGACTTGGATGTACGGTACGATCGAAAAAGCACTGAGAATGAAGACGACGATGGGCTTACAAAAGAGCTCAAACGAAAAATGATAAGACCTCAACCTGATGGGGAATTCATTGAAATACAACTCAGCAAAGACCCTCGCATAACAATTAAAATCGGGGTAAATCTACCAGAAGAGGTTAAGATCGACTTAACCCAATGTCTTAAAGACTATGCAGACATCTTCGCCTGGTCGGCAGAGGACATGCCCGAGATTCCACCAGAGGTCGCCTGTCACCAGCTCTCAATCAACCCAGGAACCAAGTGGGTCGCCCAAAGGAAGCGAACTCAAAGCAGTGAGAAAGCCATCGCTGCTTCAAAAGCGGTTGACGATCTCATCAAGGCAAACTTCATTTCTGAAGTCAAATATACGACTTGGCTATCGAATCCGGTACTGGTAAAGAAAAGCAGCGGAAAATGGCGCATGTGCGTAGACTACACCGATCTCAATAAAGCTTGCCCAAAAGATGCTTTTCCTGTCCCCAGCATTGATCGACTCGTCGTCAACGCTTCGGGTTTTTGTTTATTATCTTTTATGGACGCATATTCCGGCTATAATCAAATCGCTATGTTCCCCCCTGATCAAGAGAAAACTGCTTTCATGACCGATCAAGGTAACTTCGCTTACCGAGTCATGCCTTTTGGTTTAAAGAACGCCGGAGCCACCTACCAGAGGATGATGAACAAAGTGTTTCAAAAACAAATCGGTGAAAGTGTCGAGGTATATCTCGACGACATTATCGTCAAGAGTAAGGATGACAACAAACAGGTCAGCGACCTTAAAGAAATATTCTCCGAAGTCCGGAAGAATTCTATGAGGTTAAACCCAGAAAAGTGCATATTCGGAGTTCGAGCTGGAAAATTCTTGGATTTTTACCTAACAAAAAAGGGCATCGAAGCTAATCCTGATAAATGTCGATCTATAACCGAAATGCGAACTCCAAGAAAGAGGTCCAAAAACTTAACGGCATGATCGCCGCCTTATCTCGGTTTATATCAAATTCAGCATTCAAATCTCTCCCCCTGTTCAAACTACTTAAGAAAGAAGAGAAAGATTTCGAATGGACCTCCGAACAAAATGAGGCCTTAAACCAGCTCAAAAAGGCCCTTTCCGAACCTCCGATCTTGACCAGACCAAGCGAAGGTGAAACCCTCTTTCTATATCTCGCAATCTCGGAAGAAGCCATAGGAGCCGTTCTTGTGCGTGAGTTATAAACCGGACAGAGCCCAGTCTACTTCACGAGTAAAGCCCTCCACGGATCGGAAAGTCGCTATCAGAAGATCGAGAAGATCGCTCTGGCTCTCATCATCGCAGCTCGACGCTTCCGACCTTACTTCGTTGCTCACCAAATAGTCGTTCGGACTAATTACCACATCAGGCAAATTCTCCATAGACCCGACCTTGTAGGGAGAATGATCAAGTGGGCAGTAGAACTGTCGGAATTCAGAATAAAATACGAAGCTCGAACAGCTCTTAAAGCACAGGTCCTGCAGACTTCGTAGCAGAAATGGCACCAGCAAACGCCGAAACGGATACTTGGATCCTACACGTCGATGGATCTTCCAACCCAAAGGGAAGTGGCGCTGGTATTATGTTAGAAAGCCCGAGCGGCATCATCTCTGAGGTCTCTCTGACTTTCAGTTTCCCAACCTCGAACAACCAGGCAGAATACGAGGCTTGCATTGCTGGCCCACGCTTAGCAATTGAACTCCAAGTCCCTTGGATAACACTGCACACTGACTCTCTATTGGTAGTTTCCCAAATCAGCAAACAGTACGAGACCAAAGAGCCGATCTTGCAAAAATACGTATTCCGGGTACAGGCTTTGTTAGCTCAGTTTGAAGCAAATGAGGTAAAACACGTGCCAAGAGCGGAAAACCAACGAGCTGACATCGTCGCCAAACTCGCAAGCACCAAGGCACCTGGGAATCAGAGAACGATCATCCAAGAAATGCTCCATAAACTCAGTGTGTCCCTCGACCCCGATCTTAACTCAACCATCTACGTCATAGAAGAAACTCACAGTTGGATCGCTCCGATCTTAGAGTATATCGTTGCAGGAGCAGAGCCCCCAGACATGAACGACCCTAAAATCATCCGAAGAAAAGCCTCTGCCTTTTCGGTCATTGATGGAACGCTATACAAAAGAAGTCTCTCCTCCCCATTGTTAAAATGCATCGAAGGGGAGGAAGCGACCCATGTCTTAACAGAAATTCATGAGGGAATCTGCGGTCAGCACATGGGAGCTCGTTCTTTGGCTCGGAAGGCTCTCCACGCCGGATACTACTGGCCGACCATGGCAGGCGATGCTAGCACCCACGCCAAGAGATGCAAAAAATGTCAAATTCACGCCAACGTCCACATAGCTCCTCCGACTGATCTAACAAGTTTGTCCTCCACATGGCCCTTCGCATGGTGGGGGATAGACCTTCTGGGACCATTCTCAAAAGCTCCAGGTCGAATCAAATTTTTGATCGTCGCCATCGGCTACTTCAGCAAATGGATAGAAGTAGAACCCCTGGCTACCATCACAGCAAGGAACTGCACAAAATTCTTTAGAAAAAACATCATGAGCAGGTTCGGGATCCCCGAAGTAGTGGTAACAGATAATGGAACTCAATTCACTTACACAGGTTTCAGGAAGCTGATGTCCGACCAAAAAATCAAACACCGTTTCACTTCGGTAGAACACCCTCAAACCAACGGACAAGCAGAGGCGGCGAACAAGCTAATATTAAACGGGATACGACGACGTCTTGGCGATGCTAAAGGAAACTGGGTGGAAGAATTACCTTATGTCCTCTGGGGATATAGGACTACCCCTCAAAGCTCCACAGGAGAGACGCCTTTTAGGCTCTCCTACGGCAGCGAGGCGGTCATTCCCGTTGAGATTGGCAAATGCAGTTGGAGAACGACAAACCCCAAAACTCAAAACGACAATAGCCAAGCCTTAAGAGAAGAGCTCGATCTCATCGATGAAGTCCAGGGTCGAGCCTCACTTCGAGAAGCAATCATCAAGCAAGGTGTAGCAACTAGGTACAATTCTAAAGTCGTTCATCGGGACTTCGATCTTGGCGATCTGGTACTCCGTAGAGCTGATATTGGACAAAAAAACGCTTCCCAGGGAAAACTCGCACCAAACTGGAAAGGACCTTACCGCGTTACGTTTAAAACCGGTAAGGGAGCTTTTAAATTGGAGACCCTCCAAGGAAAAAAGATTGATAGAACTTGGAACGCAACAAAGCTGAAAAGTTATTACCTTTAGAGGCAGAAATTGGGCAAATCTCTCACAAAGGGCACCATAGGGTGCGCCAATCTCTTGTAAAAACGAGCTGCTCATTTCTAATAAAGAACGGTAACCTTACCGATGTTCCTCAAATTCTTGCGGTGATCTTACCGACGTTCCACACATTCTTGATTTCATTACATCAAACAGAATATAGGAACCAAATTTCCTTCTCCGAAAGTGACTGGGACCGATCTTAAAAGATCTTCCCAAGCGACCAACTAAGGTCGCAACTCTTTGAGAACAGTTAAATCTGAGCCGAGTCTTGGTAAACTACCTCAAAGGGATTGGGTCTTCAAGGATCGAAATATCCTAAGAACGACCATTGGCCCCCATTGCCAATACCCCTATAGGGCGAGTTAAATCTGGGCCGAGTCCTGGTAAACTGCCCTATAGGACGACGTATATGACTTGCAGAATTAACAAAAACGACATACATGATTTGCAGAATTAAAAAAGCATTCATAAAGCTCGTAACGATGTCAAACATCAAAGATCTATCATAAAAGTATTTCAAAATTACAAAAACGACTCAGAGATGGCCGAGCCCTCAAAATTTCGCATTACACGTCGAAGTTCTAAGTCTATGCTAAAATCTGAAAGGGTAAGGTATATACCCAAAACTTCTACAAAGAATGCTGAAAATCACTAAGCATCCGAGGTCGGAAAAATAACGGTCGCCCCAGTCTGAGGATCGACCTTAACAATACGATTTTCCTCAACCTCGTGATCGACGTTGATGATTTCCCGGTCCAAATGAAGAGAAGGGTTGAACAAAAGAGCTTGCTGAAGGGCACACTCAAAACCTTTCTTATAAAGCTCGATCGTTTGCTCAGCAGCCTCCCTGGCAGTTCTCTTACTCTCTTTTAGGGCAGCTTGGAGTTCTGCAATTCGAGCTTCGGGGTTGCTACTGGACTCAGCCCTCACCTCTGAGGCCTCCTTCAGTTTACCCTCCAGCTCAGCAATCTGATCCTCCAAACTCTGGATCTTCCTTTTAGCCTCGGCCTCAGACTCCGTTAAACCCGCCACCTCGGTTTCGAGCTCCTTCACACGAGTCTCAGCAGCCTCAGCTCGCCGCATAAGTCCCCCGTGGCTTTCCTTCAGAGATTGAAGCCCTTTCTTGGCGCGAGAAAGCTCGTTTGTCCTTAAAGACATCTCCTCTAGAAGCTTGACCCGTTTTGCCTTCTCAATGTCCAATAAATCTATAAACAAGGAAGATATCAAAACCAAAAGCAAAGCCATAAACAAAGCAACCAAACCAAACAAAAAGCCACCTACCTTTGGCTCGTTTCTCATATTTCTGTTTTTCGATCTTATGAACCTCAGTAAGATTGGCAAAGATCTGCATCGATGTTGATACAGGATCCTCTCGCCATTGTTCAAAATCTCGCATCATCACCAACATCGCCTCGGTCCCTTTTTTCAGATCTCCCAAGACCGGCACCTTGAGCGAATGGAGGAGAACGATCAGGTATAAGATTATCTCTTCCCTCTGGGTCAACCTCGCCCAGAGCCAGGTCCTCTTGGGAAATTGTGTTGACAAGATCGGCAAGAATGGCAGCATCGGCCATGGCCGCAGAGTGAGACGGGGCCCCCTCTTCTTCAGCATCGATCGGTGTCATTGCCAGCATCTTCATCAAAGCAAGCCTTTTTGGTGCCATCGTATCTGAAAATTAAAGAGTAAACAGGTTATACAACTTGCAGTCAAAAATCGAAAAAACACAAAAAGTTCCACTCCATAAGGTCGATCTACCTAAAACTATTTGCACTTGTTTCCGTTTTCCAGCTTGAACTATCCTATCCGTGGGGATACCTCGGTATTTATGCTTTGAATACGGGATGCTTTGGGAAATGAAGAGCAGAATCTTTTTGGTAAGAAGATCGTCAGCACTCAACTGATCCTCACCAACAGAATAAGAATGCGTCGACCGATTGAAATGGCCGCTGCTCCAACCAATAGGAAATTTGGTGGACACCAAAGTCTTCCCATCATCCCCGTACTTCCCTACGCGATCCACAGCCGTATCATCTACTGGTTCGACCCAATAAAAAAGTTGTTTCCAAGTTCCCCTCAACGAATCAACATAACCCTTGAAGATCTTGGCACCTCGTCTCGAGCGAATGCTGACATGCTCGCGGCCGGACATGTCCTCCCCACTATTTCGATTAAGCTCGAACAAATGAAAGAAAAGAAGTGGTGACACCGGTCTCTCCAGATGAATGCACATAAGCTCGAAAGCTCGAAGAAAAGCCCACGCGTTGGGATGCAATTGAGAGGGGGCCACGTCCAGGTCAGCCAGAACGATTTGTTGTAGAGAGGAAAAAGAAGGCCGGATGTTCATATCATTTACGGCTACATGGTCACTACAAGAAAAACAGGATTTTGCGGCGGGCAAAATCCGCCGGAAAAGCCATATTTCCGCCGCAAACTTGGACTTTGCGGCAGATTTTTGCCACCGGTAGCCAGGTCGCAGCAAACGCTTTTCGGCGGGTTATCCGCCGGAAACTTGCGGCGGATTTCGTGGCGCTGATAAATCCGCCGCAAGTTTCTGGCGGATAATCCGCCGCAAAATCCTTTTTTTTTAAAAAAATAAATATTATTTTTTAAAAAAATCGTTTTAATTAAAAAAATTATTTTTTTAATAAAATTTTTAATTATTGATAAAAAAGTAAAATTCAATAATTAATTAATTTACTATTTAAAAAAATAAAAATTGGAAAGAGCAGTCATTGCAGGAACATCAACCGAAACATTAACCGCAGGAACTGCAGCAACCCCTGGTGCTACCTCCCCGTGACGACTCCATGTCCAATAATTTAGCCTAAACCCATTATTGTACAAATCAAGTCTAACTTCATGTTCATTTTTTATAGCTCCAATGAAAGGAGAAGACAATTCGTAGGGAAGAAGTGAGGAGTTTCAAAAAGAGATTTAGTAGGGAAGGAGAGAATTTGGAGAGAGTAAGAGAGAACTTTTAAGAAGAGAATGAGAGAATTGGTAGAAGTGTGAAGAATAAGAAGTGGGGAAGGGATATATATAGGAAAACGGAGTCAAACGGTCAAATGGGGATTTGCGGCGGTTTTGGGGATTTGCGGCGGAAATTTGAAATTCAAACTGCGCGCTTATTTTTTCAAGGCTGCCGGTAACGGGGATTTGCGGCGGTTGTGGGGATTTGCGGCAGACTTTTGAAAATTTAAAATGGCGCTTATTCTTTGTAATCTCCAATCCGCCGCAAAATCCACGGAATCCGCCGCAAAATCCACGGCGAAAACAGATCTGCCGCAAAATCCACGGAATCCGCCGGAAAGTTAGAGGTGGATAAAATCTGCCGGTAATCCGCCGCAAAGTTTGCGGCGGCTCCGAATCCGCCGGAAATTCCTGGCCGGAAATTCAACATTTTCTTGTAGTGGGTACATCGTAAAATTAAGCTCTCCTGGCCAGGTTGCCACATGCTCCCCATCACCCATACCTTCGAACCTCCAAACATTTCGCCCCCCCTTTCCCACGAAGTTTCTTAGCCACAGACTCATGATTATGACCAGACCGGTACAAAGACTCGATCTCCAGAATCTTGTCAGAAACCCAATCATAGGGGCGAACTCCTTGGTAAAGTACCTCATGGGCTCTAGAGCCGGTACTGGAGTAGCCATCATTTGAAGTCTCTGAGGCTCGACTGGTACTTGCTCGGTTTGTGCGGCGACGTTCCTGAAGCTCCTTGGAATCGCCTTGATCAGAGTCTTCCTCAGGAACGGAGCTCGACCCAAAATCGGTATCAGGGCTCTCCAAATCAACAGTACTCAAACTGTCTGCCTCTTCTCCAGATCGAGCTTCGTCAGAGGAGAGAGTCACCATATCAATCATGCGCTCTTCCTCCTCGGCTTCCTCAGCATCTTCAACGAGCTCGTCATCTCCATCCACTGTTTGATCGGTCTGACCTTCAGGAATTTTGCCACCAGAGGCCATTATCTCTGCGAAATCTTTTCGGTAGACCGTGATATCCCTACGGGTCTTTTTTGTAATCGCCAGGTCGATCTACAGAAATGGGAGACGAAATGTCAGGAATAAGCATCGAAAATGGGTTCGCGAGCAAGTCGGAACCCGACCTGACGACCCCCACTCTGGGAAAATAAGCAAAATTGGGGGGATTTCAAAGCACAAAAACAGAATAGAAGAACAGCTAAAAAACTAACCTCGAAATACTGCAGAAAGAGACTTTTGCCGATTTTCTGATTGAACTCCACTTGAAAGATCCCAGAACAACCGCTAAAATCACTTTACTCGAAGAGAAGCTCGACAAATCAAGACCGGTGATCAGAGAAAACTGAGTTAATTAGCAACAAAACGAAAGACGTTGACCCCTATTTATAGTGGGCCAAAGATCATGGGCTGGGCCCAGGAAGTCGAATCAACATGTCCAATCAAAATCCAGCAAAACGCACGCTCGAAAAGTGAAACATCACAATCAATAGCCACCATCGTGACACGCGCCGTGTCAGAAACATTTAATGCCTGGCACAGAGTACAAAGCGTTGCATCATTCACTAACTCGGCACGTTCCATGATCGAACATTACTAGTTAAGGTCGAAATCCCTGGAAACTTCCACATGAAATATCTACCGGCAATAACAAGATCGCTTCATGCCATATCGCTTCAGCTTATCAAGCCAAGACCGCCCCTCAGGCGACCAGACTTGGGGGGCCACTGTTATGGTAATAAGTCTTGCTGATATTTGCACCCCCCATTTAGGGCCCATTAACGATTTGGCCCATTAACAGCCCAACCAAATCAACGGCTCAGATGCCTCCTCAAGATCGGTTGGCTCAGAATCATCAACACAAACACATTCAAACTCTATAAATACCCACTCAATGCTCATTAATGGTAAGTAATTTTCTCCAACCACCACATATTTACTCAAACACTGACTTGAGCTTCGGAGTGTTATTGCAGGTACAACACCGCCACGTTAAGATCGAACAAGACCACAATCTCAAGATCGAACAAGGCCGTCACTTGAAGATCGAACATTATCTAGGATAAAACATCTACTAACTACTTCGACATTATCATAAAGCTCCTAAGTACGGTACAGAACAGAAAATAATATTAAAAATGTATTTAACTTTTACCTTCCTAGTCTTCAAGACTCTTCAGCTTGGGGTAGCAGGGCCACGATGGTTGAGAAGTCATTTTTACTTTGCTTTAAATTCTACAACACAGTATGAAAAGCGGAACACAAAAGACTATTGTATAAATCGGCGATCCATTTTAAATTGAAAAGACAATTTACAACTAAGTTGAATATCAATATTTCTGTGCAACTTTTTAAATAGGTTTTCCCGAGAATTGACTTGAAAAGAATTTTTTTTAAATTGCTTATTACTACAACCGATTTAAAAGGTATGTTTTTTACTCATAACCTTTTAAATCGGTTGCATTTACAACCATTTTAGAAGGTTCCACTTTTTCACAAAATCATGAAGCCACGTCTCACACTTCTCATTCCCTCTCTCATCGTTCCCTCCTTTATTTCTTCACTCTCCCATTCACAACACACTTCACTATTGTCTCCAAGTCTTGTTCACCCCTTTCCTCCTTTTTTAATAGGTTTTTCCGAGGTGGGATTGTCATTCGAGGAATTATTCCAAATCACTATGCTCCCAAGGAGCTTCTAGTCGTACTTCTTGACTCTAATTCCCAAGGCACAATATTTGTTCTCCTTGGGGAGTAGCAACCAATTTCTCTACCTGGATGTCTATATAAGATTGTGGCCAAGGTTTTGACATATAGATTGACCGAGTTAATGGAAACATTCATTTCTCCTACTAAGTCGACATTCTTAAATGGTAGGGTTCTCATAGATGGTATGGTGGTGGTAAACAAGTGATGGACTATGCTAAAACGATTGGTAAGAGTTGTCTGATATTTAAGGTAGACTTTGAGAAGACCTACGACTCAATGAAAGGGGGCTTCTTGGATTATATGATGCAACACTTTGGATTTAATGATAAATGAAGAGCTTTGAAACGAGCATGTTTGTTCTCTGGAAATCTAATAGTTTCGATTAATGGGAGCTCGATAGAGGAGAGTAGTTTCTGAAAAGGAAAGGGATGAAATAGGGGGAGCCCATGGTTCCCCTCCTCTTCTTCTTAGTGGTAGAGAGCTTTAGTGGACTTAGTGGTAGAGGGCTTGGTATCACTGTTTCACATCTTTATAGCATGCTGATGATAACTTATTCATCAGGGATGCGCCAATTGATGATTTGTGGGTGATAAAGATGCTCCTAAGGTGTTTTGAGCTTTCTCATGGACTCCGGGTTAACTTTGCGAAGGGTAGTCTTCTAAGAGTGGAAGTGGATGGGGATTTATTAGATGCAAGTTTTCTTCATTAATGTGGTATTCTGACATCAGTTGACAGAGTAATGACTTTCTTATGCTGTCAAATCTCTTCACCTTATATGCACGGTTCACTTGTTTAGGAAGTTCGTCACACCGTAGGCAGAGGTTGAGTCTTATTCGCCATATGGTACTTGCACTAGTGGAAAATTGACTTTAAAAAGCATCAATTAGCATCGGTTGTTTAAACACACGATACTAAATGTAGATGCGATGGCAATATTGAAACTAAATGGAAGATTTCAATTTTCGCGCCTACTTTTAGCATCGGTTGTTTAAACAACCGATGTTAAATGTATTGGTGTTAGACATTTAGCATCGGTTGTTTAAACAACCGATGCTATATGTATAACACTGCTAAATGTCTAACGTAAATACATTTAGCATCGGGTGTTTAAACACCCGACACTAAAGGTCCATTTTATTTTCTAATTTTCCATCGCATATCTCTATCTCCCACGATCTCTTCTCTCACTCTGAACCTTCTCTATCTCTTCTCTCACTCTGAACCTTCTCTATCTCTTCTCCACTCTTCTCTCACTCTCTAAACATCATCGCATCTCTCACTCTTTGAACATCATCGCATATCTCTCACTCTGAGTATCGCATATCTTCGCTAAAGATTCCTCTTCGACACCGTCTCGTTCTCGTTCCTAGATCTGGAATCACGCCGTTCACGGCGTTCTTCTATTCGACGCCGTTCTCAGATCTGGAATCACGCCGTTCTTCTATTCGAAGCCTCCTCCACGCCGTTCTTCTATTCGACGTCGTCTCGTTCTCAGATCTGGAATCACGTCGTTCACACCGTTCTTCTATTCGATGTCGTCTCCTCGCGTCTTTCCTCCGTGCGTGAGCCTCCTCTGTGCGACACCCTGAACCCTGAAGATCTGGTAATTATCCTTTATACTCTCATATTATGTTGTAGATCTTCCTGTTTATGCTTGTTTTCAAGTTTTATTTTTGTGCGTTCTTGCTGTTAGTTTGACTTGTTAAGCTCTATATGTTTCAGAATTTTGTGTTTGCGCAGTTAAGGTTCCACTGGATGCCTACATGATGGACTTTGTATTATCTGAGAGTGAAAATGGTGGAGTTTTTGATAACAAATTTGGAATGGATTATCACATACCAATTTTTGGAGGTATTGTAAAGGAACCACCTTTGCATATCATTCATATTGCTGTTGAGATGGCCCCAATTACTGGTTTTTAGCTTTTCCGTTCATATTCTGACTTGTTATTGCATTTAGTCTGTCCCCATCATCTTTGGAGCTTGCTTAAGTGGAGTCCACTGTATGTGATTGTTATATTTAACTTTAAATTCGGAGCCTCAATTGTTTGCTTATTGAAATTACATTATATTCAAACAAATAACATGTTAAGTTTTGTGTGGTTGTTGGAGAATGCCATGAAATTTTTTTCAAGACTATTCTGGTAAATTAGATAAGAATGCCATGAAAATTTAATTGTATTCTAACTTCAACTGCTGTCTTACTTCCATGGGCTACATGGAATGAATCCATCTGAATAGAATTGGTGTAGGCATGCATAAGACATCACACTTTTTGTCTAGAGTCGGTTTTACCAACTTAGAGACTAACTTACAGTTTCATCACTGAACTTTCAATTTTGTAATGCCATAAAATTTGGTACCTTAATAAAAAAAATCATTAGTATATAACTCTATTCAAGGACATTTGGGGAAACTGCTTGAAGAGATAATGGGGAAACTGCTTGAAGAACATTCAGGAGCAGCCAATCAGCTACTTGAAAGCAAGGGTTTTTTCCTGCTGCCTATTGCTTTAGTTGATGAAATGAATGAAGCAATGCAAATGTTCAGTGGGAGTGCATAGTGGTATTATGTTGACATTTGTTTTGTATTCTTGGATCATTTCTATATGATAGTGCCATAGGCCTAGCAGCTGCTAAAGGAGCTGGGATGGAATGTATAATAACAAAGAGCGGGTATATTTTATTCACAATGTTACAATATCCCAATGTCACAAACACAAACACACACATACACCTGACAAGTCTAATTGGGTTTTAATTTTTTGCACTAGTGGAAAATTGACTTTAATGTTGTTCATAAGTTGGGATTGGATGTGCTCATTGTGTCATTTGGATTTTGGACAGTGATTCTTTATGCGATTGGATGGAAGCAGCAGGTTTATTTTAATTAACATGAGATTCATTTTTGTTGTCCTCTTTAATTTTATTTTAATTAGCTTTCACCAATTTTTCTCTGTATTATTGTTTCTGGATCTTCTATGCTGTCTTATGGCCGAATAGTTATTTATACTGCTACAAAGACAAAACTATCAGCTTCCAATTAAAAAAATAGACATTTAGCATCAGTTGATTTTAACAACCGATGCTAAATGTCAATTTTTTTTAAAAAAATTAGACATTTAGCATCGGTTGTTTCAAATAACCGATGCTAAATGTCAATTACAATCAAACTAATATTTGAAGTCCACACCTAATACATTATTTCACATCCACCGTTACATTATTTTCCTTTATTCTCAATGTCATAGCTTTTTTTATCGCTGCTTCAATATCCTCCACCACCTCCTCCTTTTCCTTCTTTAGCATTGCCTCCTTTATGTCCACCGCTTTTTCCCTTTTTATGAGAATTGCCGCTTCCTCCTCGACTTCCACCACCACCATAACCTCCTCCACCGCCAATGCTACCTCCTCCACCGCTTCCCCCACCACCACTTCCACCACCACCATAACTTCCTCCTCCTCCTCCTCCTCCTCCTCCAGCACTTCTACCACCTTCACCACCACTTCCTCCACCACCATAACTTCCTCCTCCTCCTCCTCCAGCACTTCTACCACCTTCACCACCGCTTCCTCCACTTCCACCACCGCTTCCTCCACCGCCATAACCTCCTTCACCACCGCTTCCACTACCACCTCCTTCACCACCGCTTCCACCACCACTTCCACCACTACCACCTCCTTCACCACCATTTCCACCACCACCATAACCTCCTCCTCCGCTTCCACCACCACTTCCACCGCTACCACCCCCGTCACCACCGCTTCCACCACCAGTTCCACCACCTCCTGCACCTCCAGCACTGCTTCCTCCACCGCCATAATCTCCCCCTCCGCTTCCACCACCACTTCCGCCGCTACCACCCCCTTCACCACCGCTTCCACTTCCTCCACTTCCACCACCTTCACCACCACCTCCTGCACTTCCACCGCCGCTTCCTCCACAGCCATAACCTCCTCCTCCACTTCCACCACTACCACCTCCTTCACCGCCACTTCCTCCACTTCCACCACCTTCACCACCACCTCCTCCACTTCCACCACCGCTTCCTCCACTTCCTCCACCGCCATAACCTCCTCCCCCACTTCCACCACTACCACCTCCTTCACCACTACTTCCTCCACTACCACCACCTCCCGCACTTCCACTGCCACTTCCCCCGCCACCATAACCTCCTCCCCCGCTACCACCACCTTCTCCACTTCCACCACTACTTCCTCAGCTACTAGAACCACCTCCTCCGCTTCCACCACGACCACCACCTCCTCCACTTGCACTTCCACCACCACCATAACCTCCACTTCCACCACTACCACTGCCACCACCTCCTCCGGCACTTCCACTTCCTCCACCACTAGAACCACCTCCACCACTGCCACCACCACCACCAGATCCACCACCACCACTGTATCCGCCGCCTCCCTTTCCTTTACACTTTCCACCATGGTTTGGCTCGAATATCATTTTCCTTCCACCAACATCTGCACAATGTCATTACATTAGCTTATATATATTATCATCATGTTGGAATGTCTATCAATCCCATTTAAAAAATAACACATAAACAAGACGAGGAAATAAAGAACTTACATTCTTGAAGTTTCATTCCACCATGAAATAAATTCATTCAACCAGATTATCTGACACTTGAAGTTTGAAACCAATTAAATACGCGTGTTCATGAATGAAAGTAAGTTTTATATGCACCTCCGGCATGTAATCTGCATAAATGTTTCTATGTATTCAATGTTATTAAAGAAGAAAGAAGAAAAAATGAAGAGGACACATAAAATAGGGATCAGAGTAAAGAGGGACGATTGCATGACTTCAGGGAATCAGTCAGGGGCGATTTTAGGGCCCAGCTAGCCCGGGCACGCGCCCGGGCTCAACTTCTACTTTGTTTGTAAAGCCCCCAACCCAATAGCTGATTTTTAGTCATAACCAGGGGCAAAAATAGTAAAACAGTGGGTGTGAAATAAAAAAAGAATGGTCCAGCCCAATGTAAAAAAAAGTAAAACCCAAAAACTAAATGAAACCCAAAAGCCCAATATATATAAAAAACTAAATAAAATAAACAAAGCAATTAAGCAAACACAACACATTCCTCTCTTTTCTCACGACAAACAGAACCCCACCCCCCCCCCCCCCCAATTTCCTCTCTTCTCTCACGACACTCTCCCTCTCCTTTTCTTCTTCTTTTCACTTCAAGTAGTCCAATCCAAGCTTAAATCATTTACATTTGAGCTCTATTTTAAGGAAAACCAACTCATTCCTCTCTTTGGGTAGTATTTTGGAGTTAGGGTTTTTGCTCTAAAAAGAGGGAAAAGTACCCACACATTCAATGTTACTCTTTGAAGTTATTTGAGGTATATTTCTAATCTCTACTCTTTATTCCAAATAAATTATTGAGACATTAGTTTGTGTAGAATTGTTGATTCTTTTTTAGTTTGTGTAAATTATTGCGTTGGACTCTTTGAAGTTATTGAGACATTAGTTTGTGTAGAATTGTTGATTCTTTTTTAGTTTCCTTATATGTTGATCATTATTTGTTTTTTACATAGTTTCTTTTTTTGGATCATAAAATTTGTTAGATGAGGAGGTTTTTGGTACCTAGAAGTTCTATTGAGAATGCGAATGTTGTGCAACCGGAAGCCGAAGTAGAAGAAACGCCCCCTAATGCGGCCAATGAGTTTAATCCAAATGACATTGTGCGTGATCCAGGATGTAGGAAACAAATTGATGAGTATGCTCCGGAGATTCAAGACCAAGTGAGGAGGGCGTATATATTGAAGGGTCCAACGCAACCAAATTTGACAAATTTCCGTCGTACTCAATTTGGGAAGTATTCAAGAGCATTTTGTAGTTCATGGTATAAGAGTTATACATGGATTGAATACAGTGAGTCCAAGGATGCAGCTTATTGTTTCTATTGCTTTCTCTTTAAGTCGCCCGGGAGGGCCGGGCACTTTGGGTATGAAGTCTTCAACAAAGACGGATTTAAAGATTGGAAGCATGCATCTAAAGGCTTTAAAGATCATATTGGTAAGCATGATAGTAAGCACAACTCATGTATGAAGCACTATGACGATTAAAATAATCAAAGACAAAGTGTGACAAGTATCTTTGCTAGAGCAAGTAGGGAATCAGAAGAACTATATAAGATCCGTTTGACTTGTTCTGTAGATTGTACTAGATACCTCATAGCACAAGGCATTGCTTTCCGTGGCCATGATGAAAGCTCTACTTCTCTAAACAAGGGCAATTTTAGAGAGATGGTAGATTGGGTAAAATCTAGTAATGAAAAAGTGAGAGATGCTTTTGTCCGTGGTCCAAAAAATTGCACAATGCTTTCCTCTAACATTCAAAAGGAGCTTGCAACGTGTTGTGCCATTGAAGTTATGAAGGTGATTATGGAAGAGCTTGGTGATAGACAATTCTCTGTGCTTATTGATGAGTCACGTGATATATCCGTCAAAGAGCAAATGGCGGTGATGTTGAGGTTAGTAGTTGTATTGATGAGTCACGTGATAGACAATTCTCTATGCCTCTATATAACCTTGTTGAATTTGTTTTCTAGGTTCGTGAACGACAAAGGGAAAGTTGTGGAACGATTTATTGCTCTACATCATGTCAAAGATACTACATCTGAGGCACTAAAGGATGCTCTTTATGGTATTCTTGATCGTCACACATTATCTATTTCAAGGATACGAGGGCAAGGGTACGATGGGGCTTCAAATATGAGAGGTGAATTTAATGGTTTGCAAAGAAAGATTCTAGATAAAAACCCTTATGCTTTCTATGTCCATTGCTATGCTCACCGTTTGCAATTGGTGGTTGTGTCCGTTGCTAGTAGTTGCAATTCTATTCATGATTTCTTTGAGTACATCTCCTTGATTGTAACCACAACAAGTGCTCACCGTTAAAGTGAAGGAAGTAACAATGTGCTGAATTGCTTCTCATGTCTTGACCCCAAGAACTCTTTCTCAAGGTTTGATATTGATAAACTTGCTCGTCTTGCTTATATTTATCATGCTGACTTTTATGATGATGATCGTGGAACAATAAGAGAGCAACTTGACAATTATGTACATCACATGAAAATGCATGCTTCCTTTACTTCTTGTGAAGATATTGAAAGTTTGGCTATGAAGATGGTTCAAACTCAGAAACATTTGGTATTTCCATTGGTCTACAAACTCATTGAGTTGGCTTTGCTGTTGCCGGTGTCGACAGCATCCGTTGAAAGAGCTTTTTCAGCAATGAAGATTATCAAGTGTAAATTACGCAACAAGATCAACGATGAGTGGTTCAATGACTTGATGATATGTTACACCGAGCGGGAGATATTCAAGTCACTTCAAGATGTTGATATTATGCGAACATTCACCCGAAAGAAGTCTCGGAAAGGGCATTTACCTCCTAATTTTATTTAGCACTCTATTGTCAGGTTAGATTTCATCTCTCCTATTTAGCACACTTTATGATTATGTATATATTATGTCATATGTAAATTGGCGAGAAATTTTCTTGCCCAGGCTCTAGAAAAATCCTGGTTTTGCCACTGGAATCAGTGAAATTGAATTTGCTTAGGAGGGAAGGGAAACGAGGACGAAGGCTAACGAGGTTGACTATGTAAATTGGTCTTATATTTCTACGATAAAATTAGTAGAGTGAGAGTCTACATAGTTAATCAAATAACTACTTTTTCTGACAAACTATCAAATAAATATAGAAGTGGCAAATTGTTGAAAAAAATATTGAAGGAGCAAAATATGATTTATTTAACCAATTACATAATTTAAAAAATAAGATATAAAATAAAAAATATTTATATATGAGAGAAAATAGATAGCTAAGAAATAAATTTTCTTGAACCAAACTCAATTATTTAGAAAAATGAATCAAATAATATCAGCATATATACATTCGACTTCTTTTTGACAAACTATATAAATTAAACTTAAAAATCAAAATAAAACACCAATTAATTCATATTTCAATATTATATTTATCAAATTATATCACAGGTGTCAATTTTTGCCCAATATTCTAGGCTGAGCTCGTTAAATAGAGGCCTAAAAAAAAGTGGCCAGTTTGGCTTAGTCCAGTTGGGCCACAGGCCATACTGGTCCCACTTTTTATGTTTTCTTTAATGTTTTTGGTTCCTTTTGTTAGAAATTAAAATAGATCGTGTCGGCTTCATTGGTCCAATATTTTAGGTTGGGCTACATAAATATAGCTTAGGAGAAAATTGGGCTGAACCAGACCACTTTTGTATGATATTTTAAAAGCTCTTATTTATATGATATTTTAAAATGTAAAAAAAAAAACTCACCCATACCAAACGAAACCGTTCCCTTTAGAACTTTGCTAGGGCTTTGTTAGGGTTTTTGTTTCCTTTAGGGCTTTAGAATCTCCTCTTAGATCTTGTCGCCCTTTTTGTGCTGATTCAGATAGGGTTTAAGCATTTTAGCTATGGGCCCTACCTTCTCCTCCTCCTTTATCTCCCTGTTCTTTCAATGTTACATTCAGTTACTCCTCTTCTCTTTGTGGGTTTCCCGGTTCCCAGGGTGTCAAGTTCCTCACACTAGCCACTTGCACTCAACAACTTGGAGGAGTTAGATGATCTCCTCGTACCTGCAAATCCAAACAATGTGTCAATATCCAGGTGAACCCTAGTTGGGAAAATCATAGCAAGCAAGTCACTGAATAGAGTAGCAGCTAAAGACATTATAGTAAAAACTTGGGCTTCATAAAACCTTCAGATCATAGATTTGGGTTCAAAACATTTCCTATTCACCTTTGGAGGTGGGAGTCACAGAAAAGATATAATTAAAAAGATACATTGGTTTGTCATGAACCACTTAATGTGTCTTCAATTTTGGATCCCAGAAGTCTCGCCTCATGAAATCTATTTTGATATTTATCCTTTTTGGATACAAGTCCATAACCTACCTCTAGAGTATCTGAACAACATCAATGTTACAACTATACTGAAGAAGGTAGGTAGAGTTATTGAAGTTGAGAAGCCCCTAGTTGAGGGCCGTATACTCAGAACCTTTGTAATAGATAAAGTTCAACTTGATGTCACAAAACCGCTACCCTCAAGTTGCTGGATCCCTAGAAAAGACCTACCAAAGATATGGGTGATCCATAAATACAAGTGATAACTCTTATTTATAATAGCTATTTATGTTCTTTAGGCTTAAATCAACGTGAGTTCTTAAGTAATATTGTTGTTTAATTAAGTAAATATATGTTGTTTAATGTAAAAGAGGATTAGGAACTGATTAGTGATCATTTGACACTTTGGTGCCTCTTGTTGTATTATAATTTGTTTGTTCAGTATGCTGCAGCGTCAGACGCTATAGCGTTGTGTTCTGCAGCTGATGAGAGATAAAAAAGCAAAAGCAGTTTCTACTGTGTGTCAAATCACTGCAGAGCAGTTCAGAGTTTTTTCTGCAGCAGCCACCACCTTTTACTTTATTGGGACACTTGTGTATTTTGTAATGGAGGATGAAAAGAGTTGGTGGGATGGCTTGTCAATCTTTTTAGTAGATATTTTCTTTATATAGAAACCCCAATCTTCTTCTTCTTCATCATGGGGTTGCTGGTCTGAAGAGCAGAGAGTTAGAAATAACTCTCTTACACTCCAATTTCTTTCAAGCTACATTTTCATAATAAAAGTAGAAATTCTGCAGTGCTGTGAGCGATGTTGTAGCATCACGGAGGTTGTCATCACGATGTTGTTGCATCACGGGAGCTGTCATCTTTTGGAGCATTTTCCTTCTCTTTGTGATTTCAGTTTTATGGCTTTAGGTATCACCTTCATGCTTCATTTCTTGTGTTTGCTTCTCATCATGAGCTAACTCTCTTGTAGTTGGGATGCTTGAAGCTATGTAATGATATTTTAATAGTTTTAATGTAATGTTTGATGTTAGTATTTTAACCCTTGCATGAATTAAACTTCTTCCAATGCATATTTTAGAACTGATAAGCTAAATATAAGTACATTTATAGGTTCAGACATGGTCTATAAATCGAACTCAATGATTAATATGAGTAAGTGGTTGTTTTAAGGGCACTTAGAACAACCCATGCTTAAACCTAGACATTGGAAAGCATAGTTCATAGGGCAAATACTGTGGGAGCTTAAATATATAGGGGTGAGTCTATTGAGAGCTTAGACATAAGCCCTTGTAATGAAACCCTAACGATAGTGACTGAAAAGAACACATCATATGCTACAACACCCAATGCTCAGTCTGCATTTCTACTCATCACTTATTTTACTTGCTGTTTTATCATAAAATTGGGTTCAACAACTTGTTATGTTATTTTGTGTTAACTCACTAGCTTACTTACTAATTTAAATATAGAAATAAACTCAACAATCCTCGTGGGAACGATCTTTACTTACTTTCTATTACTTGTTGCAATTGTGTATACTTGCAAATACTCTTTTCCCACAACAAGTTTTTGGCGCCGTTGCCGGGGATTGTGATAGTTAATTTCTATTATTTAGTTAGTAAGGTTAGTTAGTTTAGATTCATTTTTTAGTGTGTCCTGTTTTTCAACAATTTTTTTCTATTTTGTACTGTGCTTTGTGTTTGTAATGTGCTCTCTTTGTTGTTTTTAATGTTACTATTTGTGTTTAGTGTTTTGTGAAAAGAAAAATCCACTTTATGCCATGGACCATTGGAGTTTTTCCTTTATGCAAGAATTGAATGCTCAACAACATTGTTTCAACTATGATTTCCATGGGGATTAATATAAAAGGGGCTGTTATGAGACAAATTTCATGCCCATAACAGCCCAAAATATGGATTGTGGCATGGGAAATGTTGTGTGTGAGCAAGATCCATATTCCCAAGCTCAAACCGAAGAAATACATTAGGGAAACTCTGATTTGAAAGAACTCTTAGCTCAATACCTTCGGGATATCAAAGTGGATATTGGCAACTTTCAAGTGTCATGCAAGAATATGGAAGAGAGTTGTATTGAAGAGGTGGTTGAGCAAAAGGAAGATAATTTCAAATAACTCTTAGCTCATTCTATTGAATATATGAAGGTGTATGATGACAACTTTGAAGCTTCATGTATTAATATAGAGGCTCACATTAAGACTTGTCGTGACCGGGATCCCGACGTGGACGGCTCAAAAATCGATTATTTTAGGAGTCGCCACCCAATTTATTTAATAGGAAAAATTGAGAAAAACCAAACTAGAAGTTATTGGTCTGCGTAAACTGAGTTGTATTCGGGAGTCGATTATGCATAGGGAAGGGCGAAAACTTAAATTCACTACACCCCTAATACACCTGTCCTAAGACAGTTACTCTAAATCTGATTGTGCAAGTATTAATAAATTACTTAATTATTTGTTTACGCCAAAAATAATATTAAGTAAAATAAATTATTTAGAAAGAAATAAAATAGGGACTAATTTAAGAAAAATTTAATTTTGACTTGGCGGGGAAGCCCGTACCCGAGCCGTTGGTTGGTTGATTTAAGTTTTGAAGGGGTTTAAGATAGGGATGGAAATGGGTACCCTATGGGCAGGGTACTATAATGCCCGTACCCGAGCCCGCACATGTATGGGCAGGGCACTATAGTGCCCATCCCCGTACCCTCTGGGCACTCCCGTTACCCGCACTTTAACAACAACAAAAAAAATAAATAACATAAAAAACGTTATAATTCAATTCAAAAAGCCATTATTTTTTTGTATCTATTAATTAAATATTACAAATAATAGCATTTAGTGGATTAAAAACATCCAAAATATTAGTAGATTGAACTTAGTATTTTAAAGTTTGATTTACATAGAATCGTCAAAATAGTAATTATATATATATATATATATATATATATAGGGGATGTATAAGGTGAGAGGAGAGTTTATTGTGAGAGACGAGATGATTAAATTTGGGCCGTTTAACAATACATGGGTGGTTGTGATTAAAAAGTGGGTAGTTACCACTTTGACTTTTTGTTTTAGTCTCAACCGCTCATGATTTGGTCTATGACCATGATTTGTTCCTCTCACCCTCTCATTATAAAACTCCTCTCATAATATACATTCTCATATATATATATATATATATGCGGGTGCGGGCCCAAAGCGGGCTGAGCACCATAGTGCCCATACCCGAGCCCGCATCTAATGGGCATATGCGGGTGCAGACCCATTGCGAGTAATTTTTGTGGGTACCCAACGGGCATGTGCTCAATTGCCATCCCTAGTTTAAGATCAAAGCCGTACAGCTAAAGTCTCTTAAAACGGGATTGACAAGATGGACATCTCAATCAAACCCATATTTTTTCATTTATATGAGAAGGGATTTTTATTGAATTGAAGAGATAAAGACACAATGTAGACTGAGCATTTTTTAAGAAAAATTGATGAAAAATAAAAATTGTGGGTGCGATTAGTGGTTTTCAGACATAGGACAGGCCCAAAACTGAAGTATATCCAGCCCATATTTTATTTCATGAAAGGGGCTGTTTACTGAAAATAAGAGGGTACAAATAGCATAGGCCAGGTAAATGTAGAGCCCAAAAATAAGGGGATCACGAAAATGAAAACAGAGGTGCTAATAGTAAACAATTTTTCTATTTTTTTTAACAAAATCTGATATTCTTAACTAAAGAATAAAAATAAAAAAATAGTGACGGTGGAGAGAGAAAATCACATGGAGATGGTGTGTGACATTGGTGGTGAGTGAGAGATGTACAGTGAGTGGGGTTGGGTTGTGGTGAGAGAGATAAGTGAGGCTATGGTGGTGAGGAGGTTCTCACGGCGGTGGCTCACGGTGAGGCTACGGCGACGGTCACCGCGAACGGTGGTTAGAGGTGAGACTCTCTCTTACTCTATTTTCCCTCCTCTTATTTTTTGTTCTAAAACTTATCCTTCTCACACCTTACATTTTTGTTCCTGATCTTTTTTCTTCCCCCTTCATATTGTGTTGAATCTGTATTTATAGCCAAGTTTGCATAGATAACTCCACTGTATGGTAAATTTTTCTGATTTTTGTATTTTCTCTAGAATTTCATGTTTTGATGCTTTAGGTTTCTCTGCAGCAAATTTCTTCCTCCAAGACTCTGTTGCATTCACAAATATATATCTCTGACCAATTCCATTTGTGCATATGTGTGCAGAGCAATTTGTGAAGAAAAGAGAAGACCCCCACTTGAAGCATATGTAGCATTCGGCTCTTCCTATAAAGTTGCAGCTGCTTGTCTTATTCTCTTGTTTTATTGTACCGTTGTGCTGTCTTTTGTACAGCTTGTAACATTGTATAATCAAAAGATTTGCATGCATAAAAGTGTAGTATACTCTCACTAAAAAACAAAACCATGATGAAAGAGTTTGCAACTTTTAGCCTAGGATAGAAGATACCACATGTGTTGTTATTTGTATATATTATTATTTATTTTTGTTTCTATTTTTTTTAATTCTTAAAAAAAATAATATTTAATGTTAAAACAGATTTTTTTGATTAAGTTTTTCTTAAAATAAGTTCTACTAATGATAATAATATTGATAAAAATGCAAAAATCAACAATAAGTCCAAAATGACACGCAAAATCAATTAAAACCACAAAAATGCATAAAAATGATATTTTTTGGAATTTTCACAAAAAAAGAAGAAAATACCGGTTAAAATTGGGAGTTCACAAGACTATATTGGAGCATTTAAAAGAAGAGAGTTGTATTGAAGATGTAGTGGAGCAAAACAAAGAAAAAGTGTAGAATTTGAAGATGAATGTTATCATTTGGGCAACTCTGATTTTAAAGAAATTTTTGCTCAGACCATTGAATCTACTGAGGTGGTTGAGCAAGAGGAAGAAAAAGAGAGTGTAGAGTGTGAGCTTGAATGTGGTCATTTGGAAGTAGTGGAAGAAAACCAAAAAAATTGTGTAGTTGTAGAACAAGAAAAATTCAAAAATAGTGACAAGGAAGAGAAGCCAAGGTTGAGGTATGAAAAGAGTCATGTGAAAATTGAGACTCAACCCTTGGTAATTGAAGAAAAGAGTCATTCACAAAATGAGCTTCATTTTTTTCAAGAGAGGGGGAATTCCTATCCCAAATACTTATTGGTTGGGGCATGAGAACACTTGTTTCCCTATGCCAAATACATGGGATTTCTAATAAAAAGGAGAAAGCTGAAGGATGATATTTTCTTCTTGTCCTATTATCTACCCTAACTTGGGTTTTGAATGTCAGGTCTAGCTAAAGATTATAAATTAAGCACTACTGGGAGGCAACCCATATTTTTAGGACTAATTATGTTTTTTGTGTGTTTTTGTTTTTACCTTTATAGGTATGTGTAGCGATCGAAAAATCCGGGTGAGGATTCCTCGAAGGTTCAAAAAAGAAGCCGCCACCAAAATTTAGTTTAAGGGAAAACATTGGAAAATCCCTTTTGGAATGAATAAGGGTCATTGAGACCAGATAAGGGTTCGGGAGTCGGTTATGCGTGGGGAAGGTATTAGCACCCCACGACATCCTTCCTAAGGAAGGTTACCTGCTAATTAGTTGTAGGAAAGAATATTAATTTTGAAAATGTTTATTTTACCCTTTTATTTTGAATCAAAAAGAAAAAAGACTTAATAAAATTTTTAGTTTTTTTGCGCTCGACAGGAGTGGGCCCCTGCTCCTACGTATCTCCAGGTGCGATGGAGAAATCAAAGCTACGTAGTTCTTGGGTAGAAAAATGTTTGTTGGTTGGTATTTTTTAATATAGGGGTTTTAGGATTTTTGAGCTGTACAGCTCATCCGTCCTAGAACGATGACTAACCCGTTCGTACGGTCGACTTAGTCCCTTATTTTATAAAAATGGGGTTTTTGGAGTTTGGAAAATAGTTTGATGTGTGTTGGTTTGATTTTATTGGAATAGGGATTTTAGGACTCTTGAGCCGTACGGCTCATTCATCCTAGAATGCTGACTAACCCGACTGTACAGTCGACTTAATCCCCTATTTTGAACATTTGATTTGTTGAAAGAAATGTGTTTGTGTTTATTTTAATTTAGAAATTGTTTGTTTTAAATAGGGATTTTAGGACAAGATCCGTAACGGTTCATTAGTGACCTAAAAATCAGACTAACCCGACTGTACGGTCGACTTAGTCCCCTATTTTGAAAATAAGATTTTCATTTTTGGGGGTAAATGATTATTTTGTTTTTCTGTTTTGAATATGAACGAAAAGGTGACAACGAAAAAAAAAAAGAAGAGCGCAACTAGTGAAAAATAATTATCATTAATATTTAAAAATAAACTAATTAAAAGAAAAATAAAATAAAAAAGGGAGGGGGAGAGAGAGAAAGGAGAACTTCGCTGGGAGAGAGAGAGAGAGAGAATGTGTTCAGTGTTCTTGTTGAATCACTGTGGTGTCTTTTTCACTGTGGACAGAGCCTCCTTTTATAGGTGAAGGGTAAGGTAAAGAGTGGACAAGTTGACTTGCTAGGCAAGTCGACTTGCTGGGCAAGCAGCTTGTTGGGCTGAAGGTTGATGCTATTGACACCCCCTCTTTTATTATTTTTGTTTTTTCTATTAATTTTTGATTTTTTGCAACTTTATTTTATATTTTGGTGATTATAAATGAAAGCAAAAATGATTTTTTTTGTAAAATAATTAAAAACTTATTATTTTTTTAAATATGAAAGGTTATTTTTGACTAAAAGACAAATCTAAAAAAAACAAGTTGGGCCAAAGCCCGGTCGGAAAAATCTAACATAGGCCCAATAAAGTGAATTACTACGCACATGCCCAATAAAACGAGATTGCATCCGAACAAGCTTAAAAGCTAACTCACGGTAATAGGGCCTGCAAACTGGTAAAAATAACGACGATTGTAGTAAAAAGAGCGGACAAAATTGGGGTATAACAGCTGCCCCTCTTTATTTATATTTTACTATAAAAGGTGAATGGTTTTCAGATTTTCGTAGTAGAAATAAAAATAAAGATAGAATAGACGCTAATTTTGTCCGCTTAGGGGGAAGATGAGTTAGGGAAATGATGGATGATTAACACTTGGCGTGTTAACCGAGAACAATAAAGAAATAATCACTGGGGATCTGGAGGAGCACTGGGGCTCTGGAAGAGCATTTGGGCTCTAAGGGAGCACTGGGGCTCCAAGGGGTTGCCTAAATCCTGAAGGACCACTTGGGGTCCGAAGGTGCACTGGGGCTTTGAAGGACCACTGGGGGTCCAAAAGAGCCCAATTGGTAGTGGGAGGTGTGTTTAACTTGCACTTATGCCTCAGGTGCAAGATTCGATTCCCACGGAAGGCAAAAATTCTACAAGAGGGGTAGAGAAGACCGTGAGGTAATAGTGCCGGGGTGGCCAATGTGTTGGACCTGGGCTGTTACAAAAAAAGGCGCCTTTCGAGGGAACAAAATATAGGGATAGACACTTGGCGTGCTTGTCCCGAACATACCTAATAAATGCATTTACCTGAGAAGGGAAAAATTATCTATACTTGGCATGTCTAACAATGCAATGGATGATGTATGTGTGCATGCAATGTAGGCATGTGAAATGATAGGTGTTCGTTGGGGTAATGAGTGAGATGTGGCAGATGATGGGTGTTTGAAGCTGATGGAATATGAAAGTTGACGAACAGCGTTTGTGGACGAATGCGATTGTAATGATTATATGCAAATGATATGATGAATGAAAGGAAGCACACGAATGCATGGTACAATGATATGATTAGTGATGTAAAAAAGACTTTTTGGTAAACGATGAGACCGGCACTTGGCACATCTCTCGAAGCAAACAATGTTATACATGTGATGAACGTGCAATGATTGGTATTTGGTGGGATGATGAATGAAATGGGTATACCATGGGTGTTGAACCTGATGGGATGAGAAATTTGACAAACGGTTGAATGCGGATGTAGATAATATATGAATGCAACTGTGCTACTTAAATGCAGGTGCTACGATCAAATGCATGGTTGCATGATGGGATGATTTATGCTATGATTTATTGATGATGCAGAGAGATTTTTTTTTTGTAATGATGAGAAATGAGACTTTTGATGCGAGAGGCATAGAAGTAATCATTCCTTGGAAAAAGGTTTGAACTCAGACGTGGCAACCTCAAGGTTGTCATTCACATGCACTGATGCACAAAAGTATTTGATTGCATTTGCAAGCTCGTTCGCATTGTTCTTCCATTTGATTATGATGTCTCGTGACGATTGAATTTTAGGTCCAAAAAGTTAACTGAGTGAGTTTCCAACTTCATATTAGTAACTTGTGTTCTCTCTCTTTGAAGCATTGTTTTAGTGAACATGTAGAGTAGTGTAAATATAGATGAATGAGCCAGTTGACTCGGGGTATGGACAGATATGACACGTGAGGGGATGAATGGTAGATTTTTGCCAAAGTCATGAAAGGTAGGTTCTCCCCAACTCTAGAAATGTGGGACTTCCCTAATTCATAGTTGATGACGGTGAATGCATAACTTGCCCCTGTCTAGTGGTAATGCCGTGACTTTGGAATGAGAGGTGGAAGGCAAAAGATTTTGTCTCAACCCATGGCGTTTGGTGTTGCCCCAACTAGGACAAGGGCAAGGTTGCCCTGACTAGAGTTTGCGAAAAGTTGTATTTAGGATGGTGGGTTGAGAATTTGCCCCGGTATGGTTTTATGAGTGTGGATAAGGGAATGAAATGGGTGTAGGGCGAATTTCCCCAGTTTTGAGCGGAGTGAGGGGTTAATGGTGACAGGATTGCCCCACTTTGAAATGGTATTTCAAATGGTTGCTTTTAGTGGGGTTGTGAAAGGTGACTGAGTTAGGGTTGTGGGTTTTTGGAATTGGTCGTATGGCTATATGGATTGGATGTGGTATATGAATGGGATGGACGCTGGAAAATTTCCCCAAGTTCGAGAAGCATGAAAGGTGAAGGGTCTGCCCCACTTTGGGATCTAGCTGATGGTCCTAGTATAAACTTTTGGTTATTTTAAGATGACTCCCACAGACTATGATAATCCTGATATGATGAAAATATCATTTGGTGATCGCTAAACCTTGTATTAATATCAGTGCAAGCCTTTTAAATTTTTTTTGGGAGCAAATATATCGTAAATAAATAAACTTACTTGTCCCAAAATTAAAACTTTTAGAAAACGAAAGCAATCAGTCATTGATCAAAATGGACTTGTTAGGGTTGTAACGTGGCCAACAGTTAGGGGTTTATGTAAGAAAGGGTTGGTAATGTGGCCAATGGTTAGGGATTCATGAAAGAAAAGGTTTGTAATGTGGCCAATGGTTGGGGGTAATGTACCAATGGTTAGGGATTTATGAAGAGAAATGATAATTGGGCCCAAGGAAGTGTTTGGGGGGTTTAGACAATGATCTTTCATGGCAGAAAGGATAAGTAGACCCAAAGGAGTGTTTGAGGTCTATTTTTGAGTTTCGTGAAAGAAGTGTTAATTTGACACAATAAGGTGTTTGAGGGCTTTAGACAATGATCTTTTTATTTGCGGTGCAATGTGGCTAGTGGTTGATAATTTATGAAAGAATGGGTGATTGGGCTCAAAGTGTTTGGGGATTGATGAGACAAATGATCTTTTTATTCAGTGGTGCACTTCATGATATGATGTATCAGCTCAAAGATTTATGCCGTCTTTTTATTCAAGACTTTTGTCATTTTTTTTGAAATATGATTCTCATTCTTTCATTCTTTGACAGCCTATTTCTCTTGAGCTGAATAAACTGAAGAAAGTAGTGCACCATCTTTAAATGGGGGAATAGATCATTGTCTAGGGTGATTGAAAGATATTTTGGATTTTTTGGATCAAAATGGGTTGCAAAGGGTATTTTTTTTTGCTTTTTGAGGATGTGAGAAGATGATCAAACTTCATTTCAAATCATGATTGCTTGTTTTCTCAAAGACTAACTCAAGGACAAAAAATTATTTATTTTTATATATCTACTCTTTTTCTTTATTTCTTTTTATATGCCCTAATTTTTGTTTAGGCTGCTCTCACGAGTTTTCAACCTAACAGGTTTTTTTGATTATTTTTTTTTTGTAAAGGACTTGCACCAAGGGAATACAATGTTGACAAGATATCTAGTGATCACAAATTTGCCCCAGTTTGGAGGATCCAAGTGTTAGTTTATGAAATTTCATCATTGGGAACAAAACCAAAGAGTCAACTAAGAACTTGTGTGGAGAATATGCACTTTATGGAGTGGTCGGGGTGAGACTGGACATGAACAAGGGATGATGATAGGATGGAAATGTGTGGACACTAACTGACTCAAACAAGAGCAAATGCACATCGCATACAAGTTCACTATATGAATGCTTCACAGAGAGTTAACATAGTTAGGGACATGATAGAGGAATTTTTGATAACACATTAGTTAACAAAATGGACTATTTTGATTGTTTATCATGGGATGGATAAGATGCATTGTTTTGCTGACAAAAATTGTGGACGAGCTGCAACATTGAAATTTTTGGAAAATTGAGTATCTTGAAACAACTTGAGTTTGCAACTATGTTCGACCTCGTTTGAAATTTAGTAGGTCAAACTTTTTCAAGGAAGAACAATCAATTAAAATGTATTTGCAAGAACGTCTCATCTCTCATCAATTTTTTTTTCAAAAAGTATGCTCATTTTTTTAAATTGTGAAATAAAATTTAATGGATGAATAACACATGATGATGGATATGAATGATGAAAATGCAAATGCACGAGATATGTTTCTAAAAAATAACTTGCAAAAGTAAAATATGATTTTTTTGAATTTTTTCTTTTTAGAAGACCGGAAAAATGTATCAGTGTTTGTTTGAATGCAGGGGTATAAGGCTCATTTGTGTCCTACGAGGGTTCCTTAGAGAATAGGTCTAGGGCTTGTCTGTTAAGTGAACCTTTCAAAGGCTAGCTCTAAAGAGTCCTACATAAGGTTCCTAGAGCCAACGACCCCAGTTAAGAACACTGATCACAACAATAGGCAAGCTATTAGGAGTGCCAGCATTCTCAAAAGAGACCAAACTCTAGGTGAGACTTTCGTGACCACCCAACAGGACGCACATCCAGTAGGCCATCACTACGCAGTCTCGTTCTAACTTAGGTTATTCTCCAGCACGGGTACAGGACTACTCTCACGTGTGTGCAAAAGTGTGATAGTGTGAAGGAGCGAAATATCAAGAATACCCCCCAAGCTGCAAAACTAACAAACATATATACAAAAAAAAGTGGTCTTTTATCCTAGGGTTTTCATATCACAAAAGAATAATATGCAATAAAAGTAAAAGACAAGAGGGGAAGGGTAAAAATAAACATTAAACTAACAAACAAATTTTACAACTAACCAGATTAGGCTTGACTCTCTTAATGAGTCCCCAGTGAAGTCGCCAGCTGTAGCGACCGAAAAATCCGGGTGAGGATTCCTCGTAGGTTAAAAAATGAAGCCGCCACCAAAATTTAGTTTAAGGGAAAACATTGGAAAATCCCTTTTGGAATGGATAAGGATCCTTGAGACCAGATAAGGGTTCGGGAGTCGGTTATGCGTGGGGAAGGTATTAGCACCCCACGACATCCTTCCTAAGGAAGGTTACCTACTAATTAGTTGTAGGAAAGAATATTAATTTTGAAAATGTTTATTTTACCCTTTTATTTTGAATCAAAAAGAAAAAAGACTTAATAAAATTTTTAGTTTTTTTGCGCTTGACAGGAGTGGGCCCCTACTCCTACATATCTCCAGGTGCGATGGAGAAATCAAAGCTACGTAGTTCTTGGGTAGAAAAATGTTTGTTGGTTGGTATTTTTTAATATAGAGGTTTTAGGATTTTTGAGTTGTACAGCTCATCCGTCCTAGAACGATGACTAACCTGTCTGTACGGTCGACTTAGTCCCCTATTTTATAAAAATGGGATTTTTGGAGTTTGGAAAATAGTTTGATGTGTGTTGGTTTGATTTTATTGGAATAGGGATTTTAGGACTCTTGAGCCGTACGACTCATTCATCGTAGAATGCTGACTAACCCGACTGTACAGTCGACTTAATCCCCTATTTTGAAAATTTGATTTGTGGAAAGAAATGTGTTTGTGTTTATTTTAATTTAGAAATTTTGTTTTAAATAGGGATTTTAGGACATGATCCGTAACAGTTCATTAGTGACCTAAAAATCAGACTAACCCGACTGTACGGTCGACTTAGTCCCCTATTTTGAAAATAAGATTTTTATTTTTGGAGGAAAATGATTATTTTGTTTTCCTGTTTTGAATATGAATGAAAAGTTGACAACGAAAAAAAAAATGAAGAGCGCAACTAGTGAAAAATAATTATCATTAATATTTAAAAATCAACTAATTAAAAGAAAAATAAAATAAAAAAGGGAGGGGGAGAGAGAGAAAGCGAGAACTTCGCTGGGAGAGAGAGAGAGAGAGAATGTGTTCAGTGTTCTTGTTGAATCACTGTGGTGTCTTTTTCACTGTGGACAGAGCCTCCTTTTATAGGTGAAGGGTAAGGTAAAGAGTGGACAAGTCGACTTGCTGGGCAAGAAGACTTGTTGGGCTGAAGGTTGATGCTATTGACACCCCCCTTTTATTATTTTCGTTTTTTCTATTAATTTTGATTTTTTGCAACTTTATTTTATATTTTGGTGATTATAAATGAAAGCAAAAATGATTTTTTTTGTAAAATAATTAAAAACTTATTATTTTTTTAAATATGAAAGGTTATTTTTGACTAAGACAAATCTAAAAAAACAAGTTGGGTCAAAGCCCAATCGAAAAAATCTAACATAGGCCCAATAAAGTGAATTACTACGCACATGTCCAATAAAACGAGATAGCATCCGAACAAGCTCAAAAGCTAACTCACGGTAATAGGGCATGCAAACTGGTAAAAATAACGACGATTGTAGTAAAAAGAGCGGACAAAATTGGGGTATAACAGTTTGAATAAGAGGTCTTGTGGTATGTATGTGTTGTCAATTATGCAGAATTCTGATGTTGTAGCATCGTGGATGAGGTGTTGAGCATGTGGTCCAAATAGTAAAAAAGGTGATGATGAGAAGATGAATTAAGGAGAGTAGTATAGTGAGCAAGAAGAAAAGGGAAGTAATGAAGGATCCTCCATTTTTCATCCACCCACACCACCCACCCAAAACCTTTCCACCACACTTTCACCACTTAAAACACCTTCTCCATCACAAAAGCCCACTTCTCACAATTCCATCCCTTCATCCACCCCACCTCAGGCCAAACCATCAAACTTTATCCCAACACCTTCCCCATTTCCAAAACAATCCACTCCACATAAGTCCTTATCATCCAAGCAACTTCCCCCACAAAAACAAAAATCATCTCAACCTCACAAAAGAAAATTCCACCCCAAAACTCAACCTGCCACGGAGCAACCACAAAGGCTATTGGAAACTAAACTACAGAGAGTGAATGTTGTCACAGGTGGTGCTATAGCATCAGTATCAGAAGGCAGTGCTGCAGCATCTGCTGGAGCACCAAAGAAAGCTGTAAGAACAAAAATGGTGGCCAAAAAGAGGACAATGGTGCCTAAATCTGTTGTGGAGGAACCTAATTCTGTTGTAGGAAATGATTGGGTCCCCTCTCCTACACCATAGCCTCCATTAGCCAAAGATACCTACCCCAAAACTTAGTCTGGCTGAGGACTCTTAAACCAAGCACTACTAGGAGGCAGCCCAGGGCTTTTAATCTAATCTCAATTGTTTTTGTTGCTATTTTTGATGTTGCAAGACTGTTCAATTGCATTGGTGAAGTGAGCTTTAATTGTGAAGTGGTAGCACCTGGTGCTGCAGCATCCACTACAGCAGCAGACGAAGCTGAACAAGAGAAAGGGACCCAACACAAAAAGCCCAAAGTTTATGAGAAAAAGCCAAAGCAGAGGCCCACCAAAGCAAGCAAGCGTTCAAAGTCAGGGGTCACTAAGAAGTAACTCTTTCCCTCTAGTGTGTTGTGTTGTGTGGTGTTGTGTTGTGTTGTGTGGTGTTGTGTTATGTTGTGTTGTGTGGTGCTGTCTGTTTTCAAATAAACCTGTTGGATGCTGTAGCATCTGTAATAGCATCCAGCAGTTGTGTATGATTTCAAAATTTTTGTTCTGTTAAATGTTTTTAATTCCAGTATTGTAGCGTCCAAAAGGCCACTCCCACTATAATTGCATGAGAAGTGGAGACACTGCTAGGTCTTAAGTTGGGAGAAGGACCTTAAATGTGTTTAATGTTATGTATGTCAAATGTTAATGTCATGTGTTTTTGTTGAATAGAACTCATGAATAGTTGCAATTCTTAGTTTTTCAGTAATAGAATATGTTTCTTGTTGGACTAAATTTAGTGATGATTAATTGTATGTGTAGAGTAGCCTTGTTGTGCTGCTTCTACACTCAAACTCTAGGCTTTGCTAGGGATGATATGATGCTGAAGTTAGTCCTGGTTAACCAAGGTTTAATCAAGTTTTTATTAAAAATTGAGAGTAGCATTTGAAGCTAAGTTTGAGGGTGCATCAGTTATATTAAGGCAATGTATGTAGATTATAGGATGGTCAGTGCAATAGGCTCACAAAGTGTACAAATGTATTGTCAAATGGTCATGTATATTGTAAAAAGCTGCAATTGCCCTAAACAAATGTTGTAACTGTTCCAAACTTGCAAAAAAAAAGGAAAATGCAAATAAAAGGAATTCAGCAATGAGGGCATTGTAGCTAAATCTGTTCATCAAGTTACCAGTGCTATAGCAACTCTTGCTACAACATTGAGAAATCACCAAACCAATAGTTAGTGCACCGGACAAAGATGTGACATGCCTAATCAAGCCATTTGTTGTGCTTTGAAGCCCCTAAAGTCTTATGTGAAGTTGTTAGTCTACTCTCCTTTTTGAAAAAATTCTTTGGCTAGAACAAAAGAAGGCCACTCTTCCCTCAACATCCGTAATCTATGTCGTTGTTTCGTTGTTGTTGTGTTGTTTGTTCTTTGTCAAACGTCATTACTTGAGGACAAACAATGGTTTAAGTTTGGGGTGTGATAACTCTTATTTATAAGAGTTATTTATGTTCTTTAGGCTTAAATCAACGTGAGTTCTTAAGTAATATTGTTGTTTAATTAAGTAAATATAAGTTGTTTAATGTAAAAGAGGATTAGGAACCGATTAGTGTTCATTTGGCACTTTTGAGCTCCTTGTTGTATTATAATTTGTTTGCTCAGTATGCTACAGCGTCAGATGCTATAGCGTTGCGTTTTGCATCTGATGAGAGAGAAAACGCAAAAGCAACTTTTGTTGCGTGTCAAATCACTGCAGAGCAGTTTAGAGCTTTTTCTGCAGCAGCCACCCACCTTTTACTTTATTGGGACACTTGTGTATTTTGTAATGGAGGATGAAAAGAGTTGGTGGGATGACTTGTCAATTTTTTAGGAGATATTTTCTTTATATAGAAACCTCGACATTCTTCTTCTTCATCATGGGGTTGCTAGTCTGAAGAGAGGAGAGTTAGAAATAACTCTCTTACACTCTATTTTCGTTCAAGCTCCATTTTCATAATAAAAGTAGAAATTCTGCAGTGCTGTGAGCGATGTTGTAGCATCACAGGAGCTATCATCATTTGGAGCATTTACCTTCTCTTTGTGATTTCGGTTTTATGGCTTTAGGTATCACCTTCATGCTTTATTTGTTGTGTTTACTTCTCATCATGAGCTAACTCTCTTGTAGTTTGGATGCTTGAAGCTATGTAATGATATTTTAATAGTTTTAATGTAATGTTTGATGTTAGTATTTTAACTCTTTCATGAAACTTCTTCCAATGCTTATTTTAGAACTGATCAGCTAAATATAAGTACACTTATAGGTTCAGACATGGTCTATAAATCGAACTCAGTGATTAATATGTGTAAGTGGTTGTTTTAAGGACATTTAGAACAACCCATGCTTAAACCTAGAGATAGGAAAGCATAGTTCATAGGGTGAATACTGTGGGAGCTTAAATATATAGGTGAACCTATTTAAAGCTTAGACATAAGCCCTTGTAATGAAACCCTGACGATAGTGACTGAAAAGCACACATCATATGCTACAACACCCAATGCTATAGCGTCATATTTTGCATTAATCTATTTTAATAGATTTACATAGTGAAAGACATTCTAACTTACTCTCAGTCTGCATTTCTACTCATCACTTATTTTAGTTGCTGTTTTATCATAAAATTGGGTTCTACAACTTGTTATGTTATTTTGTGTTAACTCACTAGCTTACTTACTAATTTAAATATAGAAATAAACTCAACAATTCTCGTGGGAACGATCTTTACTTACTATTTATTACTTGTTGCGACTGTGTATACTTGCACACACTCTTTTCCGACAACAACAAGAAGCTATAAATTTTTTGTTATAACTGTGGTTTTATTGGCCATGAGAAAAGGACTTGCAAGATCGCTAAGGTAATGTCCTCCTATTGCTCTAGAATACTAAAGTATGACCAGAGCCTAAGCGCTCAAGTCCCTATACCAATAGCAATGATTCTGAATGAGCACAAAAAGAGATATGGTGCTTGTCATACCCCAATTTTGTCCGGCTTAGGTCAAAACCCTAATTTTCCAAAAAATAAATAAATTGAAGAGCGAAGAGCCTTATGCACTACATTTTGGATCCTAGAAGGCATTCCAAGGTTCTTGAAATCGTTTTTAGGGTTGAAACGCATTTTTCGGGCAAATTAGGGTTTTAGAGCCAAAAAGGGTATTTTGGTCAATTATAACGGTTTTTTTTTCTCTCACTTTCAAAAAGGCTCAAAAATATGTATAATTAAAAATAGAAATCTGAAATCAAAATAAAAAAATGAATAACAAAATAATATTGGATGCTTATGGTATTTTTAGAATTAGGGCTAATTCCTTTTAGGTGCTTTTTGCTTTTATCCATTTTTGGCCAAAGTAAGCACCAATTTCACAAGCAAACAACCTCCCTCACTCCACCCTCATGCCCTTCACTTCAGCCCCATCAAGTGCACATCACAAAAAAGCCTTTCATCATGACAAGCACACATTTGAGTCCAATAACATTCAATACACAACATATTTTTACATTCCTTCTCTCTACACCACTAAATACACACTAATTTCTTCACCTCCTTCACTCCACCCTCATGCTCCATGCCTCCCTTCACTTCAGCCCCCATCAAGTGCACATCACAAAAAAGCCATTCATCATGACAAGCACACCTTTGAATCCAATAACATTCAATACACAACATATTTTTACCTTCTTTCTCTCTACACCACTAAATACACACTAATTTCTTTATTTCCCTCACACAACCTTAAACCCATTAGATCTTTGGCCTCCCAAGGATTTGAATAAGAACAAATCACTTCTCTCCTCTCCAAAAGGAGAAGAAATTCGTAGCCCCTCTCCTCTCCCTCACTTCCTCTTGTTTTTTCTTTCATCTCAAAGGAACCTTCCCTTTTTCTCCTACACCAAAAACCCTAACAAACAACTCACCTCATTTTGCATCCCTCTTTCACATACTCCCTCCATTTCTCATTCAAGGTTCAAGCATCATCATCAAGTAGGTACTTCTTTGAAGGATATTGGAGTTTTGTTGATTTGTGTCTAGCTTCATCTTCTCATCTCACTTTCTAGCTCAAAGCTAAGGTAATCCTTAAAACCTTGCATCATCTTTGAGTATTTCCTCAAAAATATAAAAAGCATTTATCCTATCATCTTCATATTCTCATATTGTTGATTGTTGTTGGTGAGAGGTGTCATAAGCACTTTGACAAGCACTTAGGGAGGCTTGGGTGCTTATGATGCTTCTCACCCTTTGATAAATGTTGATTTGTGTTGATCTTAATCCTTGCCTTTCATGAAATAAAATGTTGTTTTATGGCATGTTGTATTTCGCATACGCTCATAAAAATGTGATTTGCTAGTTGTTGTTGTGTTTTCTCACATTTCCTTGCATATTCACTCTTGTTTGCATAACTTTCACAAAATAAGAAACTCATTTCAAGCATGATGACATTCGGCCATGGGCCTAGGTTTAGGGTTCTTGAATGCTTTTGTCTATTTCATGATTTGGGGATGAATAATAGTTGATTTAGGGTATGTATGCTCCTAGGTTTTAACATAAAAAATTAGGGTTTGGGTTTGCATTAATAAACTTGTTTTTGTTGATGATTGGCAAGGTGATTCACACTTGTGCACTTGTGCACTTAATCTTAAGTGTGAGGATTGACTAAAGTGATTCAACATTCTTTGATACTTTGGTCGCTAAATAATTTGCTTGCTTATGCTTGCCCATGATCATGATTGAGGCAACTCTTTTCCTTAAGCTAACAATTTCATTGTCCACTCTCATATAAGAATATCATCAACACTTAGATAGGTCAATTCCATACATTGCATCTTCCAATAGATGTGCATTTAGATTCCCTTGCATCTTGTAGAAATATTTGAGTATGGTTCTCACCTAGCATCTTCCATTAGATGTGCATTTAGGTTCAATCTTGCCTACTCTTGTATTCTTACTTAAATGCCCACTTCAAGTTCCTTCCTTGCCTACCTTTGTGTTGTGATCTAATATATATAGTTTAGGCTTGATCCTTGTTTGCAAATTCAAATGTTGTTGCTTAATGATTTGATGCCAATGATCGTGAATTCACTAATTCTTTCTTGCACTCATTGTTTTCATTTCTAAACGACTTGCCATAAAAATGGTTACTAGTGCCAATCCATCACAACCTTTGTTGGTTCGATTGTCATGAAAGCCTCAATTTCAAAAGAACTTTCGCAAGCATAAAGCAAGCTACTAGTGATAATCCATCACAACCTTTGTTGGTTTGGTTATCATGAACGCATCCAATTTCAAAAAGCATTTTTCTAAGTATCAAAGAATCAAAAACAAGTTATTGGCGGTGATCCATCATAATTTTTGTTAGTTCGATCACCATGAAAGTTTGCATTTACAAAAGGCATTTTCAAAGAGAGTTACTAGTAATGATCCATCATAACCTTTGTTAGTTTGATCATTATGAACGCTCTTCATTTTCTAGAACCTCATCAAAAAGATTTTCATTTTCAAGGCTCGTTAGAACTACGTCGCTTTGATTCCCATTTGGGATACGTAGGAGCGAGTCACATTCTCGTCAAGCGCAATCATAAAAAAATTTAGCATTTGCATAACGAAAAGGAAAGAGTTATTTTCGTAACAAAAAAGAATCACTCTCGCAAACCAAGATCATTTTCAGAACAAAAACCTTTTCCTTTCTAAAATCATTTTCAACCCATCGTCGCTAGTGGTTAATCAGAACCTTTGTTCGTCTAGCCATTGGTGGCGATGTCTTTTTCCCAAAAGAACAACAAGCGATGATCACCCATAACTTTTGTTAGTTTGATTATTCGTGCCAATCAATCTCTTTCGAAAACCCCTTTCTAAAGAACAAATAAAACGAGTCGCTACTAATAGTCAATCAGAACCTTTGTTCGTCTGACTGGCGGTAGTGACTCTCATTTTCAAGAGTACTTAGCGGTGATTACCCATAACATTGGTTAGTTTAATCATTCACTAAATGCTCGTCCTATTTCGAAAACTCACTAAAAAGATAAAAGACAAAAACCTTTTTCAGGACAAAGAAGAACTACGTAGCTTTGAGTTCTCCATCGCACCGGGAGATACGTAGGAGCGGGCCATGTCCCGTCAAGCGTTTTTCGTTTTTTTCTAAAAACCCATTCTTCCCCCTTTTTCCTTTTTCATAATAAATAAAGATTTTCATTAAGAATTTTTCAATAAGAAGTAGAGAGGCAAAATTAAGTATTTTCAAGTCAACACACTAAAACCACACATTTAATTAAAGGTTCCCTCTCAGTAGAGAGGACGTATGGGGTGCTAACACCTTCCCCGCGCGTAACCGGCCCCCGAACCCAAACCTCTCAGTTTTCGCAAGACCAATCGCTTTCCAAAAAGGTTTTCCTAATATTTTCCTTAATAAATATTGGTGGCGGCTTCATTGTCTTAGGAAAAGTTGTGAACGAGGAAGGTTCTCCCTCGGGGGCTTTTTCGGGCGCAACAGCTGGCGACTTCACTGGGGACTAAAAAAACATTTTTTTTTCAAAAAGTGGGTCGAGCCTAATTAATTAAGTGTGTGGTTTGTGTGATTGATTTGAACATCTTGCTTTGCCTCTATTCTTCTTCTTTTTCATAAGCATGTTGCATCCATATGCATTCTTCTTCTATGCTTGCTTTTGTTTAAAATAATAGTTACTTCTTTGCTTATATGCCTAGTTCCCTCATGCATTTCCCCAATCATATCATGTCCCCTTTTTCTTTGCTCCCTTTCTTAAGGTAAATTCATGCATATTTCCCCTCTCTTGTCATGTCCCCTCTTCTCAGCTCCCTTTCTTGAGGTAAGTAGTGCGTTGTTGCAGGCACCCTATATTAGTTGTATTTGATTGGTATTGAACCCTAGGGTAGACGACATGTTATTGCTTTCTATTGTCTGGACTGTTCTGGATTTTCATTTGCAGGAGGGGTAGTTTTTTAAGGAAATGCCCTTCGCACACACACACTTGTACCTTGAGGCTATATGATTAGAGAAAGAGACCATAACCCAGGTCTATTGGGATACCATAGGATGAGTGGATTCGAGTAGTGGGAGCCCATCAGGACCTTTGTCCGTTTGGCTACTCACAAAAGTTTCAATCAGAGTTGTGCTCTTTCATGATGCTTCGTATCTAGCAGTTTGCTGCATTTACGGGGATTTTCATGAGAGGGACTGTGGCTCTGATGACCTTGGTGAGGGTGTGAATAGAGCTACATGAGAAGATTATCCCTAAAATACCTTAGATCATAGGTTCTACCCTCTTTTAGGTCACAAGGGCTTTCCAAATTGTGTGCTGCCTTGTTGTATTCAGTTCAATCAATTTTTCCTTCAAATTTTTTGAAAATCAAAGAAGGATATGCTTTCCCTTTTCAATAAACGCCTATATGAGGTGGCATATAGTGTGAAAATTTTCAAATCACCACCTGTAAATATCCTCTTTCTGCAAAAACACAAAAAAAAACATCATTGCATCATTGCATCACTGCATTATCGCATCATTTGCATTGCATAAAATTCCAATTTTGAAGAAAAAAACATTCATCTTGCATTACATAAAGATAAAACAAAAAAAATTATCATCTGCATAGTATAAGCATTTTATTTATAATCATGCAAAAAAATCCTCGTCAAGTTCATCCAAGATGAGACATTCATGCATAAGCATCATTTCACAAAAGACACAGTAGAACTACGTAAGCTTTGATTCCTCATTACAATGGGGATACGTAGGAGCGGGTCATACCCCGTCAAGCACATTTTTGTAAAACCCTTTTTTTTCCAATAAATCATTTGCATCTCCAAATAATTTTCAAAATCATGTTCCAAAACTAAAAATGAAAAAAATGAAAAGTTTCCAATGCATGCATCTTATCTAAACAAAGAAAAAATAGAAAAGCTCTTCATGTAAAAGCTCAATGAGTAAAAGCGCACCTTCGAATGACGAAGGGTAATATCTCAAATTTTGTGCACTACAAATTCGAGATGTTACTCTACGATATCGGGGCACTTTGACCCTATCAAATGAGGTTTGTTTTCAAATAAGAGAATAAGTTTGAGTTAACCAAATGTCGAAGCATTTCAGTATATTGCGTGAAGTATTGAGTCAGGATCCACTCAATGTTCCATGCAAGTTACTCAGAGTAACGACAATTGGTTGCCTCACGCCATCATTTTTACAAAAAAAAAGAAGATTTTGAAAAAAGAAAAGAAGAAAGGGTTACCGTTGTAGCCTTTCTCTTACCGGTTCATACGAAATAACGTACGGCCCGCATTTTCCAAAAAAAAAGAGCTTGAATTATTGCCAATAAAAACCCTTTCATTTATCCTGCATACACGTAGAGCATCATCATCATACATAAAACAAAATTTTCAAAAAAAAGGGTAAAAAGCAAAACTTTCAAAAAATCATCATAGTCTTTTCTTGTACCGGGCTACATGGGGTGATGTTCCCAAAATTTCAGTCACCAAACCTGAGAAAATGTTTTCATCTTATTTTTTCATATGCATGTCAAGTCGCATTATCACCGTCATTTTCATATAAAGACATCATTTGCATTGCATAAAACAAAAACTTGATAAAATTCATACATGCATTCTTCTCTATCTCGTTTAGGTTTGTCAGGAGTGCATTCTCCGCACGTGTGCGTTTCCATTCACTAAGGCTTTTTCCCCTATTTTCCCGAAAGATCCAAAAATCGTGTCTTATTAGGAGCGCGTCTCATGCATTATTGTTGTCCTTTTTCACACATCATGAAAAATAATACATTAACCTCTCATCTTGCATGCATTTCCATAAAAATCATGTCTTCCCACGCATTTTTTTTTATTTTTTTAAAAAAAAAATCATTGTGAGTATCATGCATTTCATTGCACAAAAAATGAAAACAAGAAAGCATCTCATTCATGAATAAAAATCATCATCAAATTTATTCAAAATGTAGCATTCATGCACCATTTCATTAACCTCATCACTTTAGTTCAAATACATCATTCCTCCATACATGCATCTTTCAAAAAGGAAGGGGCATTGGCATTTCATACTTTGCCTTGCCTCTAAAAAAAGAATCATCATTTAGAAAAAAGCATCATTCCTGCATCTTTCATCATTCAAAAGAAAAAGGGGGCATCGGCATTTCATATCTTATCTTGCCTCTATAAAAATCATTTTGAGAAGAAGCATCATTCTTGAATCATTCGCATTGGCATTCCATATTTTGTCTTGCATTAAAAATAACAAAATTATTTAGAATAAGCCACACTCTTCGAGTGGTCATTCTCCACGCATTTGCATCATACTTGCATATCATAATTTGTTCATTCATTCATTGCATAAAATAAGAGTTGTGATGAGAAGCGAGACGTTCTTGCGAAACAATCATCCTTTTTGAAAAAGTTTATCCTTACTTGGTTGCAAACTCAAGGTGTTCCAAGGCACTCAGTTTTTCAAATCAATAGCTCATTTGCATTTCTTTCAAAAGCACTGTATCCCATCCATTCTATGACAAAAGACTGAAATAGTGTATCAAAGAAAAAACAAATTTTTAACTGATGTTAACTCTCTGTGAAGCATTCTTCTAATGAGCGTGCATGCTATGAGTACATTCTCTTGTTTGAGTCTGTTGGTTTTCCTCCCTTACCACAGTTTCCCGTCCAAGTCTAGTCCCGCCCCGTCCACCCATAAAGTGCATATTCTCCCCATCAGTGCGTATTTGACTTTTGGTTCATCCTAATGCTTTAAGTCCTCCATGCTGGGGCAAGTCGGTGATCATTAATTCCCCTTGATTAATATCATAGTCCTTCAGTGCAAGTCTCTCAAAATAATAATAATAATAATAATAATAATATAATAAACAAGAAAACAAGCTCGCTAGGTTGAAAACCCGCAAAGGGCGGCCTAGGCAAAAAGGAGCGCCCGGTGGACTGAAAACTCGCAAAGAGCGGTCCAGGCAAAAATTAGGGCACAAAAAAGGAAAAAAGAGCAAACACATGAAGATAGATAAATTATTGTCCTAAAGTTAAGTCTTACAGAAATAAGCAATCGGGACTTGAAATGAAGTTTGGCCATCTCCTCAAAAACCCCAAAATCCCAGAAAGTCCCTTTCCTACCCACCTTGAGCCAAGAAAAACCAAAATCCAAAAATCACCCTAGACAAGGATCACCCCAAATAAAAAAAACAGTGCATCACTTTTTATCAGCTCACCCGAGCCAAAGAAGGAAAAGAATCATAAAACAAAAAAAAGAAAGAAAAAAAAAGGGGGGGAAAGAGAAAACCAAAAAAAAAAAAGGGGGGATTCAAAAATGAAAATCCCAAAACAAAAGAAAATACAAAAGAAATGTAAGTGGTGAGCTGGTACATGTTACCACAAAATACATGAGATCCTTGTCTAAATAAACCTTCAAACACTTCCATAAACCTTTCGAACACTTCATTTGGCCTCAACATCAAACCCCTTAGTCAATCATGAGACACGAGTTTGCTTTAACAGAGCCCAAACAAGCCCAATAACCATCTTCCTCATAGACCATTAACCGTCAATCAACGCCGAACAAAACTCATCCTCCCATTAGCCTCAAACACTTCATTAAGCCTAACCCTCCTTCCTCCACAAAACACCACAATCCCGAAAAGTCCATTCCGATCAATGACCGGTTGCTTTTGTTCTCTCAAATTCTAATCTTAGGACGAACAAGCTTGTCTATGTACAATGTGTTTGCTCAAAAGAAAAACAAACGATCAGAAAAAAGAAAGCTGATCAAGAAAGAATAAACCCTCAAAAAAAAAGAGAACTGAGGAAACAAAAACGGACAGTCAGAAAAAGAAAGCTGACAAAATAAAAAAGAGGGACTTGCACTCCAAAACACATTCAAGATGCATTAAAACAAGGTTTAGTGATCACCAGGTAAGGATTCTTTCGCACCAAAAGTCAAGACATCAGTAGAGAACCAAAGATTTGCACTGAGAATACCACTCAGACCCAAAAGTTGGGGCATTCTCTTCACCACCCACACACCCTAGTCTTGGGAAAGTCTGTTCAATGCCCATCCCATGTCACTCCAGTTGTCAATGTCATTCCAAAGTGGGGCAAGTGCATTCCCATCACCTCATTCACTCCCATAAAAACCTCACCGGGGCAATCTCTCAACTCACTATCCTAAACAAGACCTTGTCATTCTGATTAGGACAGCTTTGTCCTTGTTATGACTGGGGCAACATCAAATTCTGTGGGTTGAAGCAAAACCCCTTTCATTCCATCTTTCATCCCAAGAGCCGAAGCGTTCCCAATTCATCATCTTCTACACCCCTAGCTGTTGTCACCACTAGACAGGGGCAAACTATTCAAAGACCTGAATTGGGGCAATCTTGTATCTCTTGAGCCCTCATGAGCTTCGGCAACAACCATGTCTGTCATTCCTTCACTTGCCATAAAAGTCCATGCCCTAAACCAATTCCAAGTTAACTGACTCGTTCATTCACATTTGCACTCCTATGCATGCTTACTAGATAATGCTTCAAAGGAGAGAACACAAGTTGTTTACGTGATATCTAAAATTCAGTCATCATGGAAAGAAAGAGAAAACAAGTGAGGTTGTTTGTAAATAAAAGCCTTGAGAACACCAGAGTTTGAATCAAATTCAATTTTTTAACAGAATGGTCAATAATCATCTCAAGTCCTTGCATTCAAAGTCTCGCATCTCATCATCACAAAAATGTTTACCTCATGCATCTAGGCATTATAGCATATGCCTCAAAGCATTACATTTGCATCTTCACATTTTGTGCATTCATCACATAGCAAAAAGAAAAAACGTTCCACGTCAGTTGCACAGAAAAAGCAGAAATCTTTTCATTGCATTGGCATCATATTAATGTTCGCACTTCATAAAAAGAAAAGAACAAAATCATTGCATGTCATTCATCACTAGAGCATTACATTTTGCATCAGATATTTCATAGAAAAAGCAAAGAAAGCAAAAAGGAAACAAAGAAAAGAAACCACAAAAGCAACACAAAAGCATTCCATGTCATTCAATCATCAAACATTAAAGCAGTGCATATGCATCATATTAACGTTAGCATTTCCATAAAAGAAAAAAGAACAAGAATCATTGCATCAAACATCAGAGCATTGCATCATATTAATGTTTGCATTTCATAGAAAAAGCAAAAAGAAACAAACAGAAGTTAGAACAGGAGCATTTCATTCATCAAAGCATCAATCACCGCATACATTTGCATTCAAACATCAAAGCAATACAGTTGCATCACATCAATACTGGCATCTCATAGAAGAAAAGAAAGCTAGAACATCCCATGTCATTCATCATTTCATGTCATTCATCATTTCACAAAAAAAAAGAGAGTTTTCCTTTGCATGTCATTAAAATACATGAGCATTCCATGTCATCAAATACCAAAACTTTGCATTCGCATACCCATGATTCTTAAAAGAGCAAAAAGAAACTCCTGCATCACATCACATTCATCCCATCAAAAAGCAATCATGGCATTTGCATTGCATGCATTTGTTCATTTTCAGCTACAGGTACAAAGAGAGGATGAGCACTTCGGTGTTAGCCCTCGCCCCCAGATTCCAGAAAATGTTCCCCTAAGTTGGGAGTTCAGAAAAAAAAAAAAAGAAAAGAAAGAAATAGAAAAGAAAGAGAGAAAAGAAAAGAAAGCGCTCAAGCACGCATTGCGGATTGGAGCACAGAGATCATCGCTCCCTTCTGCCTAGGTCTCACATCGTGTACGAGCAACACGATGGACCGCAGCCCCATGTGAGGTTCAACGGAATAGTTGTATCAAGCCTAAGATACAGTGGACGCCGTGCATTGATCTGTATATCAGTTCCGGAGCTGATAACGATCCCCCCGGTCGCTCGAAAAGGCCAACAGGAAGCGTGCTCCTCAAAGCCACGTGCAAACTCGGATTTGTCAAGAGTTCGTTTAAGAATTACAGGTTTTAGGCAGCCTGGGCAATTTACCGCTTTCTGCACGCAAGTGCCCATTTTACTTTTCTAACTGCACGCAAGTGCCCCTTTTACTTTTCTGTATGCACGCAAGTGCCTATTTTACCTTGTCTGTCTGCACGCAAGTGCCCATTTTACCTTTTCTGTCTACACGTCAGTGTTCATTTACTATTTTCGCATCGACACGAGAGTGTCTATCTTTCCAAAAAAAAAGAAAAAAGAAAAGGAAAATTCGGGTTTCTCCAAATGGACAAAATTGGTATAATTTCTGAATTCTTTATTTCTATTTTACCTTCGAAATATGTCTCGCGCAATTCATATTTCTTGGTAAAATCCAAATAAAGAGGGGCAGCTGTCATACCCCAATTTTGTCCGGCTTAGGTCAAAACCCTAATTTTCCAAAAAATAAATAAATTGAAGAGCGAAGAGCCTTATGCACTACATTTTGGATCCTAGAAGGCATTCCAAGGTTCTTGAAATCGTTTTTAGGGTTGGAACGCATTTTTCGGGCAAATTAGGGTTTTAGAGCCAAAAAGGGTATTTTGGTCAATTATAACGGTTTTTTTTCTCTCACTTTCAAAAAGGCTCAAAAATATGTATAATTAAAAATAGAAATCTGAAATCAAAATAAAAAAATGAATAACAAAATAATATTGGATGCTTATGGTATTTTTAGAATTAGGGCTAATTCCTTTTAGGTGCTTTTTGCTTTTATCCATTTTTGGCCAAAGTAAGCACCAATTTCACAAGCAAACAACCTCCCTCACTCCACCCTCATGCCCTTCACTTCAGCCCCATCAAGTGCACATCACAAAAAAGCCTTTCATCATGACAAGCACACATTTGAGTCCAATAACATTCAATACACAACATATTTTTACATTCCTTCTCTCTACACCACTAAATACACACTAATTTCTTCACCTCCTTCACTCCACCCTCATGCTCCATGCCTCCCTTCACTTCAGCCCCCATCAAGTGCACATCACAAAAAAGCCATTCATCATGACAAGCACACCTTTGAATCCAATAACATTCAATACACAACATATTTTTACCTTCTTTCTCTCTACACCACTAAATACACACTAATTTCTTTATTTCCCTCACACAACCTTAAACCCATTAGATCTTTGGCCTCCCAAGGATTTGAATAAGAACAAATCACTTCTCTCCTCTCCAAAAGGAGAAGAAATTCGTAGCCCCTCTCCTCTCCCTCACTTCCTCTTGTTTTTTCTTTCATCTCAAAGGAACCTTCCCTTTTTCTCCTACACCAAAAACCCTAACAAACAACTCACCTCATTTTGCATCCCTCTTTCACATACTCCCTCCATTTCTCATTCAAGGTTCAAGCATCATCATCAAGTAGGTACTTCTTTGAAGGATATTGGAGTTTTGTTGATTTGTGTCTAGCTTCATCTTCTCATCTCACTTTCTAGCTCAAAGCTAAGGTAATCCTTAAAACCTTGCATCATCTTTGAGTATTTCCTCAAAAATATAAAAAGCATTTATCCTATCATCTTCATATTCTCATATTGTTGATTGTTGTTGGTGAGAGGTGTCATAAGCACTTTGACAAGCACTTAGGGAGGCTTGGGTGCTTATGATGCTTCTCACCCTTTGATAAATGTTGATTTGTGTTGATCTTAATCCTTGCCTTTCATGAAATAAAATGTTGTTTTATGGCATGTTGTATTTCGCATACGCTCATAAAAATGTGATTTGCTAGTTGTTGTTGTGTTTTCTCACATTTCCTTGCATATTCACTCTTGTTTGCATAACTTTCACAAAATAAGAAACTCATTTCAAGCATGATGACATTCGGCCATGGGCCTAGGTTTAGGGTTCTTGAATGCTTTTGTCTATTTCATGATTTGGGGATGAATAATAGTTGATTTAGGGTATGTATGCTCCTAGGCTTTTAACATAAAAAATTAGGGTTTGGGTTTGCATTAATAAACTTGTTTTTGTTGATGATTGGCAAGGTGATTCACACTTGTGCACTTGTGCACTTAATCTTAAGTGTGAGGATTGACTAAAGTGATTCAACATTCTTTGATACTTTGGTCGCTAAATAATTTGCTTGCTTATGCTTGCCCATGATCATGATTGAGGCAACTCTTTTCCTTAAGCTAACAATTTCATTGTCCACTCTCATATAAGAATATCATCAACACTTAGATAGGTCAATTCCATACATTGCATCTTCCAATAGATGTGCATTTAGATTCCCTTGCATCTTGTAGAAATATTTGAGTATGGTTCTCACCTAGCATCTTCCATTAGATGTGCATTTAGGTTCAATCTTGCCTACTCTTGTATTCTTACTTAAATGCCCACTTCAAGTTCCTTCCTTGCCTACCTTTGTGTTGTGATCTAATATATATAGTTTAGGCTTGATCCTTGTTTGCAAATTCAAATGTTGTTGCTTAATGATTTGATGCCAATGATCGTGAATTCACTAATTCTTTCTTGCACTCATTGTTTTCATTTCTAAACGACTTGCCATAAAAATGGTTACTAGTGCCAATCCATCACAACCTTTGTTGGTTCGATTGTCATGAAAGCCTCAATTTCAAAAGAACTTTCGCAAGCATAAAGCAAGCTACTAGTGATAATCCATCACAACCTTTGTTGGTTTGGTTATCATGAACGCATCCAATTTCAAAAAGCATTTTTCTAAGTATCAAAGAATCAAAAACAAGTTATTGGCGGTGATCCATCATAATTTTTGTTAGTTCGATCACCATGAAAGTTTGCATTTACAAAAGGCATTTTCAAAGAGAGTTACTAGTAATGATCCATCATAACCTTTGTTAGTTTGATCATTATGAACGCTCTTCATTTTCTAGAACCTCATCAAAAAGATTTTCATTTTCAAGGCTCGTTAGAACTACGTCGCTTTGATTCCCATTTGGGATACGTAGGAGCGAGTCACATTCTCGTCAAGCGCAATCATAAAAAAATTTAGCATTTGCATAACGAAAAGGAAAGAGTTATTTTCGTAACAAAAAAGAATCACTCTCGCAAACCAAGATCATTTTCAGAACAAAAACCTTTTCCTTTCTAAAATCATTTTCAACCCATCGTCGCTAGTGGTTAATCAGAACCTTTGTTCGTCTAGCCATTGGTGGCGATGTCTTTTTCCCAAAAGAACAACAAGCGATGATCACCCATAACTTTTGTTAGTTTGATTATTCGTGCCAATCAATCTCTTTCGAAAACCCCTTTCTAAAGAACAAATAAAACGAGTCGCTACTAATAGTCAATCAGAACCTTTGTTCGTCTGACTGGCGGTAGTGACTCTCATTTTCAAGAGTACTTAGCGGTGATTACCCATAACATTGGTTAGTTTAATCATTCACTAAATGCTCGTCCTATTTCGAAAACTCACTAAAAAGATAAAAGACAAAAACCTTTTTCAGGACAAAGAAGAACTACGTAGCTTTGAGTTCTCCATCGCACCGGGAGATACGTAGGAGCGGGCCATGTCCCGTCAAGCGTTTTTCGTTTTTTTCTAAAAACCCATTCTTCCCCCTTTTTCCTTTTTCATAATAAATAAAGATTTTCATTAAGAATTTTTCAATAAGAAGTAGAGAGGCAAAATTAAGTATTTTCAAGTCAACACACTAAAACCACACATTTAATTAAAGGTTCCCTCTCAGTAGAGAGGACGTATGGGGTGCTAACACCTTCCCCGCGCGTAACCGGCCCCCGAACCCAAACCTCTCAGTTTTCGCAAGACCAATCGCTTTCCAAAAAGGTTTTCTTAATATTTTCCTTAATAAATATTGGTGGCGGCTTCATTGTCTTAGGAAAAGTTGTGAACGAGGAAGGTTCTCCCTCGGGGGCTTTTTCGGGCGCAACAGTGCTACAACTAAAAAAGCTACTCAGAAAGCTTATGGCACAAAAGGCATTGTAATGATTCTGCTGAGGTAATACTACAAGAAATTCGCTAATTTTCGAGGGAAAAGTCCGTCGGAAATGTAGAAAAATCCGTCGCTAATGCTCATTTCTGATGGAATTTTCAATGGACCAAATTGTGTCGCATAAAGGCTTGTCGCAAACTATTTCGGACCGAATATCCCGTCGCAAAATTTCGTCGTAAATCCGTCACAAATCCGTTGGTAATATTAATTCACAATAAAAAAATTAAATAAATTTATGGAGTTACTATTTCACCCACTGTTATCAATTGACCATTCATCACACAACTTTGGGGGCATTTTGCTTCAACCGTTCAAATGCACCAACTCTGAATGTATCAGCACATACTAGAGCCGGCTTTCCAGGATCCTTGTAAACCAACAAACATGACAACACAGCTTACTCATCGATTGTTCAAAATAGTGTTTGCAGCTGCACGACCGGAGATTCTTCTTCTCTTCGCCGCTGGTGAAAGAACACCCAAATTGCTTCGCATCTACAGGGACTAAAAATAAAATTTGCTATATTTATAGAGACCAAAAACATATTTAACCCTAAAATAATATTAAACTATTGTTACTTGTCTTACTAAAATTCTCTAGACAAATCCTAATTTACTATTTTCAGCAACTTTAACTATGGAAATTAACCGCTGGGACCAAAAGTGTAAACGGCAAATAATGTAGGGACCAAAAGTGTCCAAAAAATTTTACAGGGACTAAAAATAAAATTTGCTATATTTATAGAGACCAAAAACATATTTAACCCTAAAATAATATTAAACTATTGTTACTTGTCTTACTACAATTTTCTAGACAAATCCTAATTTACTACATTCAGCAACTTTAACTATGACAACATCAATCCTAACTTCTTGTAGCTTCTTGAACTAGTGGTACCTGAAAAGGATAAAAAAATAAGGGTGGTTTTTTTGTGCCCCGCCCCACTTGAACCCCATACCCTCCTTTTATGCTAAATCCCTAAAATACCCTTAAATTTTTTCTTTTTACAAATTTTCGGAAATACACATATTTCTGGAAGGCAGAAATATGGGTTTTCCGAAAATAATTTTTTTTTTTATTTAAAATCGCGCAAAATAATTATAACCGAACGTGAAATCAAATTACGCGAAATAATACAGTAAAAATACAAAAAATAATACAACTAAATGTTCAAAATCTGTAAAGCAGCCAACAGACTATCATAATTAGTATAATTTATCGGAAACCAGCTTGGGTTAATGGGCATGTACACTGGTCTGCAATGGATGTCAACAACGACGATGACGTCCAAGCCATGATGGCCATTCGTGTTATGTTTAGATGGAAGGGGGGTTATCTGCATTTATACATCGAAACCAGAAGGACCGTCGCTGAGATCCTTCGTCGTTTGACTCCACCACCATCTCAGTAGTTTCTATTATGTTTTCGTTTTGTTTGTTGTTGCAATCTGTTAGTTTCTATTATGTCTTCGTTTTGTTTGTTGTTACAATCTGTTATTTTAAATCAATGTAGAAGGCGTTTTTAATTAATCAAAGTTTTGAGTTTTTATTTTTGCACTCCGGAAACACTATATTATATGATAAATTCGGAAGGCAAATTTGAGGTATTTTCGGAAATACCTCAAATTTAGATAAATTCGGAAGACAATTTTTTTTGATTTCCGGAAATACCTCAAATCTACGTAAATTCGGAAGGCAAATTTTAGGGATTTCCGAAAATATCTCATTTTACGGTATTTCCGGAATGTAAAATGCGTTCCGGAAATACCATAAAATGAGATATTATTTCCGGAAAATCAAAAAAAAAATAGTTCCGGATTTATCTTGATTTGAGGTATTTCCGAAGATTTTTGAAATTTAAAGGATATTTTCGTCCGTTTGGTCATTTTTGGGGGTATATGGTTTAATGGGGGGGGGGGGGGGGGGGGGGTTTAAAAAAAAACTGCCAAAAAATAATGAATGTCTTATGCAGCAATAACATCCCCCAGCCCACACGGTAAACCATAGAAAGAAAAAAAACTGAAATAGCATTAGAGAACATATTGACACAATAGAGAGTAACTAATCATAGAGAGCAGATCTCAAAATCTGCAAGAGAATCCTAGAGAGTAACTGGTTCTATCAATGTGAAAACAACAAAGGGAAACCCAACTCTATTCGGTGCAATAGAAAGGTAGAAAAGAAACCCAATTATGTTATTAGTTTCCACAAAGGGAATATCCCTTTAACAACAAATAGACAGTTACAACAAATCAAAATGATACAAATGAGTCTTACATCCCTCCTAGCTTATTTTTATACCCTCTTAACCCTCCTTTTATCCACTCTAACACATAGTAATAATAATATCAATTCAATGGGATTCTTAAGTAATACTCTTAACAGTAGGATTCTTAAGTAAATATTTATGTCGATTTAAAATTAATACACTATAAAAGACTCCACATATCACTAAAATATCTGAACCAAAAATCTAGGTGCATTCTGATATTCCATACAAAAACCAAAAGCATAACTTGTTCAGTCAAATTATTTAGAAGTTGTAGGATCTTGCATCTCATCAATTCCCACAAATACGCTAAAAATAAAATCACTTATGATTGTTTAGACAGGTTAACTTCCTCTAACATCTGATGCAAGACAAAATCTGAAAAGTTTCTTAGAAGTAACATGAATGAGGAAATGATTGGGATATGTTCAATAGATTAATTAGTTCACTACGAGGTGTTAAGAATTCCCTTGCCAAAGCATTAAAGTTCCCTCTAAAAGAACAATTAAAATTCCTGTGAAAGGCTTGATTATTACAATTAGAATTCTTAGGTCGGCAGATTTTGTTTTCTAGATGAGACATTGATAACCAAAACTGCCAGTGGGGAAGAATGTCAGAACTCAAAAGACTAAAAGGGTAATAATATCATGCCATGGCATAAATGAAACTCCTTATAAATAAAATAGAGGTTTAAATACTTTTTGCCCCCTGCAAATATACCCATTATCCAGTTACCCCCCGCAAAAAAAAAAACATTTAAAACAAATCTTGCAAAATATAATTTTATCCAGTTACCCCCCTGCCGTTAAATTTTCTGTTAAAAACTGTAAAATTAACATTATCCAGTTACCCCCTGCCACGTGTCACCATATTATTGGGCCTCTGTGACACGTGGCACTGACTGCCACATCAGCATCCTGGTCAACAGTGCCACGTCAGCAACCAATGGATGGCTGCCACGTGGCACTGTTGTTAATTCAAAATAAATCTTTAAAATGCCTAAAGTGAGATTTGAACCCATGACCCCTTACTCACACCCACAACTCCTAACCATTGAGCCAAATTAATACTTGTGATTATTAACTCAAATACTAATATATATATTACATCATTGTCAATTAAATTAAAAAAAAAAATCTCAGATCTGTTACAAACCAAACCCATTTCCAGATCCAACGTAACCCATTTCCAGATCATCTTCTCCCTCATCTTTCCTTTCTCCGTGGTTTCTTCTCTTCTCAATCACCACTAGTTTCCCCCTGCATCTACATTTCGTTTTTTTCGTTTTTTTTGTTTCTGTATCTGCGCTTCGTTTTTGGATCCTCGTTTTTTCCTTTTTGGATCTTCATCAATGTTGCTGAGAACCAAATCGTTTCCTTTTTGTTCTCTGCTTCTTCTCTGCATTTTCACATCGTTTCGTTTGTATTTTCCCAGAAAACCAAATCGAAACCAAATCTGGAGAAGAGAACCAAATAGATCTGGAGCGAAAACCGAATCTTAACAAACAACCAGAAACCGTTTTGTTGATGAATTTCGTTTTCCTCCAGAATTTCATTTTCCTCTATCTTTGTTGATGAATTTCGTTTTCCTCTTTCGTTTTCCAAATAGATCCAGAATTTCGTTTTCCTCTTTCGTTTTCCTCTGTGACCTTCGTTGTTGAACGTTGATTATGAAACGATTTCGTCACCAAATTTCTGGTACTCTGTTGATAGTGCCACGAATTGATGTCCTTTGAGACGAATTGATGTTTAATGGGTATTGATGAGGAACTGGAAATGATGCGTATTGATGTTTTTAACTGGAAATGTTTTTAAATGATGAGGAACTGGAAATGATGATGATCTCGAAATAGATGAGGAACTTGTATTGATGATGAACTGATGTTTTTTTTTTAATTTTATTTACAATGATGTAATATATATTAGTATTTGAGTTAATAATCACAAGTATTAATTTGGCTCAATGGTTAGGAGTTGTGGGTGTGAGTAAGGGGTCATGGGTTCAAGTCTCACTTTAGGCATTTTAAAGATTTATTTTGAATTAACAACAGTGCCACGTGGCAGCCATCCATTGGTTGCTGACGTGGCACTGTTGACCAGGATGCTGACGTGGCAGTCAGTGCCACGTGTCACAGAGGCCCAATAATATGGTGACACGTGGCAGGGGGGTAACTGGATAATGTTAATTTTACAGTTTTTAACAGAAAATTTAACGGCAGGGGAGTAACTGGATAAAATTATATTTTGCAAGGTTTGTTTTAAACATTTTTTTTTGCGGGGGGTAACTGGATAATGGGTATATTTGCAGGGGGTAAAAAGTATTTAAACCTAAAATAGATCATGATTGAAAACAATATGTACATGAAGTCCTGGACATGTATCTCTCTAGCCCAAAGATGAACAAGCCACCTAAGAGTATATAAATATACATAATGACTCTTCACATCTTCAAGACATTAACCAATGAAGAAAGATTATATAAATCATGATTAGATAAGTGAAATATGTCATCGGAACACTTATATCAAGACATGGGAATAATATGGTGACAAATGAGATTAATTAAACCCAAAAGCCAATCAAACAATTATACATAACCCACATCAATTAAACTAAAAAGCTAGTGATAATAGACAGGGCCGACCCAACACTAAATGAGGCCTAAAGCGAACTTCGAAATGAGACCATTTTATATTTTAATAATAATATTTTGTAAAAAATATTATATTTTTACCTAAATTTTGTTGAGCTTTATATGATGAATAATCATTTATCAAATTACATCAAGGGTTAATAGATCGAGCATGTAATTATATATAAGTCAAGGGTTAATGCATCTACAATAAGGAACTTGTCGTTGGCTTGGTGAATAAAACTAGAAGGATAGCAAAAGAAATTAAGTGAGGAGCAATCATTCAATAGGACCAGTAGGTGAAGATTCAACATACTCCTATATATTTGGTTTTAGAATAAACTAGTAGATACCCGTGCATACGCACGGGTGCTGTCGTGTTATTTTTATGAATGAACTTACACAGTATTTAAATATTTTTAACATTACCCCGTGAAAATAGAGACAAAATTAAAGTAGATAAAAAAGGAGTTTCAAAGAAAAAATAGATAAATATTAAAATCTAAAAATGTAAAAGTATCATTTAAAAACAATACGTGCATTTATCCCGTGTTTTTTTATATATCAGTGAAGTGTTCTTTTATAAATCAGTGTTGTTATCCCGTGTTTTTTATATATTAGTGCAGCTATCCCGTGTTTATATATATATATATATATATATATATATATATATATATATATATATATATCATAGTAGTTATACCCGTATATTTTTATATATCAGTGCAGTTATCTCGTGTTTTTATGTATCAGTGCAGTTATCTCATAGTTTCAATTGATTATTTCTTGATTAGTAGATTATAGTAGATAGTAAAAGATAGATACTAGATTATTAATAAGAAATATTTATCCCGTGTTTTTTTATATATCAGTAACAATTATTTGTCCTTATTTTGGTATTAGTGACAAATATTTGTCGCATGTGTTTTAAATATTAACCAGTTTAAATAGTCATTAAGTCTTCTTGTTTTATTAGATAGTAGGTTCATAGTAATTTTCAAAAATTATAACTATCAATGGCAAATATCAATCCCGTGTTTTTTTATATATCACTGAAGTTATCCCTTGTTTTTTATATATCAGTACAGTTATCTGGTAGTTTCATTTGATTATTTTAGTTGATTAGTAGATTATAGTAGATAGTAAATTTGTTAGATAGTAGATTATCAATAAGAAATAATTGTTTTAAATATTAATTAGTCTTCTTGTTTTTTAGATAGTAGGTTTGTAGTAGTAGTATTCAAAAAATTTAATTATCAATGACAAATATTAATATCGTGTTTTTCTCATATATCAGTGCAGTTATCCCGTGTTTTATATATATCAGCGCAGTTATCTCGTAGTTTCAATTGATTATTTTAGTTGATTAGTAGATTATAATAGATAATAAAAGAGAGATAGTTATCAATAAGAAATATTTGTCTTAAATATTAATCAGTAGTTGAAATAGTCATTAAATATTATTGATTTTTAGATACTAGATTTATAGTTGTCTTCAAAAATTTTAATTATCAATGAAAAAATATAAATCATGTGTTTTTTATATATATCAGTGCAGCTATCCCGTGTTTTTTTATATGCCATTGTAGTTATCCCGTAGTTTCAATTGATTATTTGAGTTGATTAGTAGATTATAGTAGATAGTAAAAGATAGATAGTAGATTATCAATAAGAAATATCTATCCCATGTTTTTTTATATATCAGTAACAATTATTTGTCATTTTTTAGGTATTAGTGACAAATATTGTCTCGTGTGTTTTAAATATTAATCAGTTTAAATAGTCATTAAGCCTTCTTGTTTTTTTAGATAGTAGATTTATTGTAGTTTTCAAAAATTATAATTATCAATGGTATATATTAATTTCGTGTTTTTTATATATCACTGCAGTTATCCCGTGTTTTTTATATATCAGTGCAGTTATCTCGTAGTTTCAATTGATTATTTTAGTTGATTAATTAGTAAATTATAGTAGATAGTAAAAGTTAGATATTAGATTATCAATAAGAAATATTTGTTTTAAATATTAATTACTAATTTAAATAGTCATTAAGTCTTCTTGTTTTTTAGATAGTAGGTTTGTAGTAGTAGTCTTCAAAAAATTTAATTATCAATGACAAATATTAATCTCGTGTTTTTTTTTCATATATCAATGCAGTTATCTCGTGTTTTTTTTTTTTTATATATCAATGCAGTTATTTCGTAATTTCAATTGATTATTTTAGTTCATTAGTATATTGTAGTAGATAGTAAAGGAGAGATAGTAGATTATCAATAAGAAATATTTGTTTTATATATTAATCAATAGTTTAAATAGTCTTTAAATGTAACACCCCGGTATTTTTATCTAGTAAAAATACCCAAGTGTACCATCCCTAGAACATCAGAGATATATTTCCTGCTTAAACACTGAATATCACTATAAATTTTCACTGAATATAAACCAAACAGTCTTATTCACAAACAAGACAATACAGTTTTCAGACCATAAACCATCAGCAACTATAGTATTTAGTGCCATACAAGAAAGCGGAAGAAAGATATAACACCAAAGACATAGTGTTGCAGTACATAAACAACAAAGGGAAACATAAACTTAAGCATAAAGCTAAGTCATCAGCAACCATCCGAGCTCAATCTACTCGTGCCTCTATGGTCCTCTCTTTCCCTGTTTCTCTGTAAAACAACAACATATAAACAATGAGATACAATCTCAGTGAGTTCTACCGAGACCCCTACTAACACTCTCGGTTTGATTATGAAACTTTTTTAACTCAACACGTCACCAACTGCGCGGACGCTAACTCCCGATGAACCGCATTATTTTTACACATAGCATTCAACCGACTGCGCGAACGCTAACTCCCGGGAAACCTGCTATATAACTCCGCACGACACCGACTGCGCGAACGCTAACTCCCGGTGAACCGCACAACAAACAATTTAATATAACACCGCCTGCGCGTACACTGGAACCCGGTGAACCCCCTTACCAATAGTACATTTCCCTATTGGCACGGAGCCTAGGGTAGGGGATCATGACTGCCCCTCCTAATATGTTAGTCCCATGGTTCGTCACCCAAACTTGATATTATATATATATATATATATATATATATATATATATATATATATATATATATATATATATATCCACTATCAGATGAACTCATAGTTCATTTACATTGGACCTTTATTTGAACATTTAATTCGCATCATAAACAAAATCTACGTTTGCTCTCGCATACTAACTCGCCGCTTTTCAAAATGATTTATGACTTCAAAAACAGTTAATTTTACCTTTTAAATTCTATATTCAGTTAGGCCTCTGAATAAGCTTTTAAACGTATCTTAGAACACCTCAATCGGGTTCCCGGATCAAAAGTTATCGTGAAAACAATATCAGTGTACAGTTGCTGAAAAACTGCAAAGCGTCGCGACGCGAAAAGAGTCAGAAACATTTTCGTTACAAAAACAAGCCTGGTCCTGACGCGATGGGGACGGGTCGCGATGCGACCGTCTTCTAAAAGATGCAGATCTTGCGGTTTTTCGCGAAATCCGCTATTCCGCTCAATCTCGATTCTCGTTTCGATTAAAAACAGTTCAAACAACCATAAAAACAGATCCAATCCCCCCACCCAATCAATCAAATCAATTAAAAACTCAACTTAAACGAATTTTATCAAAATACGATATATTTCAAAATAACGGTTTTTGAGTCAAAATCTTCTGAAACCAAATCACGAAAAATTCATTTCAAAACGGAATAATCCTAAGCGTGACTAAAACTCACCCTTGAAGCGAGAGTCGATACCGAATCGAAATCACCGAGACTTCAAAATCCCAAAACGGAACCCTATAATCACCAATCCGCTTCACACTTCGATTCGAACTTCAAATCGCGTTCATTCTTCCTTGGCTTCGTTCCTAATCATGTTTCAATCATCAATTTCATCACACAACCCAAGATTTCAACAAATCCCCCATCAAAACCCTCAAAATTCATAGGTCCATAAAAGGGGGGAAAATTGAGGAGAAGCTTACCTAGCCATTGGGTTTCAAAAATGGAGGGAAGATGATGAATTTTGGAGCTTGGGGGTGAGTGATTCTTCCTCTTCTCCTCTTTCTCTTCTTCTTTCTTTCTTTTCTTCTCTTCTCTTCTTTCTCTCCTTCGATCTCTTCTTCTTTCTTCTCCTTTGAATTCTTTTCTTTTCTTTCTTTCTAATTAAGTGGTAATATGGTCAAATGACCATATTGCCCTTAATCTCTTATTTCTTCCCCAAAACACCCTTTATTCCGCTTTATCGGTTTAGCATTCCTGAGACAACCAAAGAATTACTTTAGCACTCGATAAGTACACAAATCAAGTACTAAAATAATTCTTTTGGGTCTTCCTCCAAATAATTCGATTAATTATTTTGGGGATGTTACATTCTCCCCAACTTGAAAGAATTTTGTCCTCAAAATTTAACACAAAGTATCTCATGAAAACAAATACGGACAGCGAGTCGGCATATCATCCTCCAACTCCCAAGTAGCTTCCTCAGCGCAAAAACCATCCCAAACCACTTTGACAATGGGAATTGTCTTCGTCCGCAGTGTCCTCTCTCCACGTTCCATGATGTAATTTGGATGAGGTTGGAAGGACAAGTCCGGTCGAAGATCAATCGTTTCAAAATCTAACGGTTGACTTGGATCGGGAATGTACTTCCGTAATTGAGACACATGGAATACATCATGAAGATTTGACAATGGTGGAGGCAAAGCAATACGGTATGCTAGTGGCCCAACTCGCTCGACAATTTGGAAAGGTCCAATATACCGAGGACTGAGTTTCTTCACCCGTAATGCCCTACCTGTACCAATTGTCGGTGACAATCTCAAAAACACATGATCGCCCGACTCAAACTCTAACGACCTTCTCCTTTTGTCGGCATAACTCTTTTGACTACTCTGAGCAGCTTTCATTCTTTCCCTGATCTGGCGAATCTTTTCAGTAGTTTCATGAATCATCTCAGGTCCTAATAATCGGTTCTTGCCGACTTCCCACCAACACAATGGAGTTCTACATTTCCTCCCATACAACGCTTCAAATGGTGCCATTCCTATGCTGGAATGATAGCTGTTGTTGTAAGCGAATTCCACCAATGGAAGGTGCTCCTCCCACTTCTTTCCGTTATCGAGCACGGAAGCCCGAAGCATATCTTCTAAAGTTTGGATAGTTCTCTCGGTCTGAGCATCTATCTGCGGGTGATAAGCGGTACTAGCAAATAACTTAGTTCCCAAGGCTTCGTTCAAGGCTTTCCAAAATCAAGAAGTGAACTTCGGATCTCTATCCGACACAATGCTGGTAGGAACCCCATGTAACCTCACTATGTTCCTCAGATATTCCTCAGCTAACCTGGATACTTTGCTATTCGAACGAACTGGAATAAAGTGAGCTGACTTAGTTAACCGATCCACAACTACCCAAATGGAGTCGTTACCGGCTTGGGACCTTGGCAACGCCATGACAAAATCCATAGAAATGTCTTCCCATTTCCATACGGGCACTTCAAGTGGCCGCAACAAACCAGCAGGCTTCTGGTGTTCTATCTTAACCTTTTGACAAGTCAAGCATTGAGATACGAATTCAGCAATTTATAACTTCATTCCCTGCCATCAGTACATCTGCTTTAAATCTCTATACATCTTGGTGGACCCAGGATGTACAGAAAATAAACTTCGGTGTGCTTCGTCTAGCACTTGCCTTTTAATATCTTCATCATCGGGCACACAGATCCTACCGTTGAAACAAATAACTCCATCACTATCTTCGGTAAAATCTGGCAACACTTTTTGTGATTGTATCTTCACATCAACTTCCTGTGCTATGCGAATAGAATCTCTTAAGGAACTAGAGATCCTCATATGGCTCAACACTAACCGATTCTTCCTTGGCTTTGTATTCAGATTTAAGTCTCTAAAAGACTCCAACAATTCCATTTCATGCATCGTTAACCCTGCTATGTGAATGGATTTCCTACTTAGTGCATCAGCTACAACATTAGCCTTTCCCGGATGATACTTCAATTCGAAGTCATAATCCTTCAGAAACTCCACCCATATTCTCTGCCTGTTATTCAATTCCTTCTGATCAAACAGATATTTTAGACTTTTGTGATCACTAAAGACTTCGAAACGAGACCCATACAGGTAATGTCTCCAAATCTTCAGTGCATACACAATAGCTGCCAACTCCAAATCATGAGTCGGATAATTCTCTTCATGAGTCTTTAATTGCCTGGATGCATATGCTACCACTTGTTGATTCTGCATGAGAACACATCCTAAACCCTTCCCAAAAGCATCGCTGTAAATTTGAAATTCCAATGACGGATCCGGAAGAATTAGGATCGGAGCAGAAGTCAACCGAACTTTCAATTCTTGAAAACATTCTTCACAATCAGCATCCCATGTAAACGGTTGACCCTTACGAGTTAGCCGAGTAAGTGGAAGAACCAATTGTGAGAATCCCTGGATGAACCTCCTGTAGTAACCGGCTAGACCCAGAAAACTTCTTATTTCAGTGATTGACGTTGGTTGTTCCCAGTTCAATACAGCTTTCACCTTACTGGGATCCACCGCAACTCCCAATTGAGAAATCATGTGTCCCAAAAACTTCACTTCATACATCCATAATTCACACTTCGAAGGTTTCGCGTACAACTTATTTTCTCGGAGTACATTCAGAACAATGCGGAGATGTTGAACATGATCCTCAATGGTCCTTGAGTACACCAAGATATCGTCAATAAAAACCACCACAAATTGATCCAGGTAAGTGTGAAAAACTCGGTTCATGTAGTCCATGAATACCGCCGGAGCATTAGTCAAACCGAAGGGCATCACTACGAATTCGTAATGTCCATACCTCGTACGGAAGGCTGTCTTCGGGATATCTAAGGCTCTAACTTTGATTTGATGATAGCCCGACCTCAGATCAATTTTAGAAAACACCACTGCTCCTCTAAGTTGATCAAGCAAATCATCTATCCTTGGCAAGGGATATTTGTTCTTGATCGTCACCTTGTTCAGTTGTCGGTAATCAATACACAATCTCATGCTTCCGTCCTTCTTTTTAACTAACAACACCGGATCACCCCATGGAGAAGCGCTCGGTCGAATGAACCTCTTTGAGATCAACTCTTCAGGTTGAGACTTCAATACCTTTAATTCTAAAGGAGACATTCTATAAGGAGCAATAGATATCGATCCTGTGCCAGGAACCAACTCTATAGAAAACTCTACCTCTCGGTCAGGAGGTACAAAAGAGACTTCATTCGGAAAAACATCTAGAAATTCATTCACCACTTGTACAGATGACAAATCTAAACCCGTTTCAGTGGATGCAAACAACATAATAATGTAAGCTTCCGCACCTTGGAATAGTAATTGGCTTGCTGAGGTGAAAGAGATAGTTGCTTCAGAATTGGCCTTTGTCAATTCCACAGATTCGGAGGCGAAGCTAATTGTTCGATCGACACAGTTGATTGTTACATGATTTGCAGCCATCCAATCCATACCCAGAACAATGTCCATACTTCTCATAGGCAAGCAAATAAATTTCACAACAAAATTTCTGTCCCCTATGACAAGTAGACAATTTTCACACAATGATTGGGTCTGGAACCGACCCTTGGCAGCAGTTAAAATAGTTATCGGCTCGGATAGCTCAGATAATGCCAGTCCCAACCGATCTACACATGCTTGTGCTATAAAACAATGGGTTGCACCAGAATCATATAATATATTGACTGAGTTATTGAAAAGAGATTCCGTACCCCTCAGTAAGTTGTCATTTTGTGTGATGGTCCTAGCATCCAGAGTGTTAATTCGCCCCTGACTAGGAGCATTTGGTGCTCTTTGGAAGTTCTTCTTTGTTGGGCACTCATTTGCATAGTGGACCTCCTCATTACAATGATAGCACCGAGTAGATCTTTGTTGACAATCCCCACCATGTTACTTTCCACACTTCGTACAATTTTTGCTCTTTGATGAACCGAACTATTGAATCTGCTTCCCTTTATAATTGCTTCCCTTTCCTGAGTCATGCCTGGGATCTATCTGAGAGCTAGATGGCCCTGTGTTCCTCTTATTCTGATGGAACGCCTTTTTGCTTGCATACAATCTTGCCAAATCACTTTCGGCAATATAGGCTTGTTGTACTATGGCTGCGTAGTTGCTCCTCGGAAAAGAACTTAGGCTTTGTGCAATATCCTCTCTCAGTCCATACTTGTACCTGTCAGTTTTCCATCGGTCGTTGGGAGCATATCCAGCTAAACCGAAGAATTGATACAACTCTTCAAATTTAGCCGTCTATTGGCCCACGGTCAAACCTCCTTGTGTGAGAGCCAAAAACTCATTCTCCTTATCAAACCTCATAGCAGTGGGAAAGAATTGTTCCAGAAAGGTTCTCCTGAAGTTCTCCCAAGTCTGGAGAGTTTCCATGGTCTCCATCATGACTCTAGCATTAGTCCACCAGTTATTGGCCTCTCCCTTCGGCATATGGGATGCCAATCTCAGCTTATCTTCATCTGTCACTTGCATTGTGAGAAAAATCCTTCCAGTGTCATCCAGCCAATGTTGTGCTTTCATGACATCAGGTCCACCTCTGAACTCGGAGGGTTTCATCTTCAAGAATTCTGTGAAGACCCTTCTTGGGTTCACTTGTGGCTCATGAGCTTGTTGCTGCTGAGCATTTTGCTGCTGTGTCAGTTGTTGCTGATGCATAAGCATCATATCCTGCCTCATTTTCTATTGGTTCTCAATCACATTTTGCATCCATTCGAAATGTGGATCAGCAGGAGGAGGAACTTCTCTACCTCTTCTGGCCATGATTCTGCGAAATATGCACAAAGTATTAAGTTGATCAAGCTCAATGTCTAATAGCATACTAAGAAGAATCATAACTAAAGGAAGTAAAAGACTCTATCGTCTAAGTCCGACTAGGTCAAACTGCTCTGATACCAACTGTAACACCCCGGTATTTTTATTTAGTAAAAATACCCAAGTGTACCATCCCTAGAACATCAGAGATATATTTCCTTCTTAGACACTGAAAATCACTATAAATTTTCGCTGAATATAAACCAAACAGTCTTATTCACAAAGAAGACAATACGGTTCTCAGACCATAAACCATCAGCAACTATAGTATTTCGTGTCATACAAGAAAGCGGAAGAAAGATATAACACTAAAGACATAGTGTTGCAGTACACAGACAACAAAGGGAAACATAAACTTAAGCATAAAGCTAAGTCATCAGCAACCATCCGAGCTCAACCTACTCGTGCCTCTGTGGTCATCTCTTTCCCTGTTTCTCTAATAAACAACAACATATAAACAATGAGATACAATCTCAGTGAGTTCTACTGAGACCCCTACTAACACTCTCGGTTTGATTATGAAACCTTTTTAACTCAACACGGCACCGACTGCGCGAACGCTAACTCCCGATGAACCGCATTATTTTTACACATAGCATTCCACCGACTGCGCGAACGCTAACTCCCGGGGAACTTGCTATAACTCCGTACGACACCGACTGCGCGGACGCTAACTCCCGGTGAACCGCACAACAAACAATTTAACATAACACCGCCTGCACGCACGCTGAAACCCGGCGAACCCCCTTACCAATAGTACATTTCCCTACTGGCACGGAGCCTAGGGTAGGGGATCATGACTGCCCCGCCTAGTATGTTAGTCCCATGGGTCGTCACCCAAACTTGATATAATATATATATCCACTATCATATGAACTCATAGTTCATTTACATTGGACCTTTATTTGAACATTTAGTTCGCATCATAAACAAAATCTACGTTTGCTCTCGCATACTAACTCGCTGCTTTTCAAAACGATTTATGACTTCAAAAACAGTTCATTTTACCTTCTAAATTGTATATTTAGTTAGGCCTCTGAATAAGCTTTCAAACTCATCTTAGAACACCTCAATCGGGTTCCCGGATCAAAAGTTATCGCGAAAACAAAATCAGTGTACAGTTGCTGAAAAACTGCAAAGCGTCGCGACGCGAATTGCTACCGTCGCGACGCGAAAAGAGTCAGAAACTTTTTCGTTACAAAAACAATCCTGGTCGCGACGCGACCGTCTGCTGAAAGATGCAGATCCTGCGGTTTTTCGCGAAATCCGCTATTCCGCTCAATCCCGATTCTCGTTCTGAATAAAAACAGTCAAACAACCATAAAAACAGATCCAATCCCCCTCACCCAATCAATCAAATCAATTAAAAACTCAACTTAAACGAATTTTATCAAAATACTATATATTTCGAAATAACGGTTTTCGACTCAAAATCTTCCGAAACCAAATCACGAAAAATTCATTTCAAAACGGAATAATCATAAGCGTGAGTAAAACTCACCCTTGAAGCGAGAGTCGATACCGAACCGAAATCACCGAGACTTCAAAATCCCAAAACAAAACCCTATAATCACCAATCCGCTTCACACTTCGATTCGAACTTCAAATCGCGTTCAATCTTCCTTGGCTTCGTTCCTAATCATGTTTCAATCATCAATTTCATCACACAACCCAAGATTTCAACAAATCCCCCATCAAAACCCTCAAAATTCGTAGGTCCATAAACGGGGGAAAAATGGAGGAGAAGCTTACCTAGCCATTGGGTTTCAAAAATGGAGGGAAGATGATGAAGATGATGAATTTTGGAGCTTGGGGGTGAGTGATTCTTCCTCTTCTCCTCTTTCTCTTCTTCTTTCTTTCTTTTCTTCTCTTCTCTTCTTTTTCTCTCCTTCGATCTCTTCTTTCTTCTCCTTTGACTTCTTTTCTTTTCTTTCTTTCTAATTAAGTGGTAAAATGGTCAAATGACCATATTGCCCTTAATCTCTTTTCTTCCCCAAAACACCCTTTATTCCGCTTTATCGGTTTAGCGTTCCTGAGACAACCAAATAATTACTTTAGCACTCGATAAATACACAAATCAAGTACTAAAATAATTCATTTGGGTCTTCCTCCAAATAATTCGATTAATTATTTTGGGGATGTTACATTAAATATCATTGACAAATATTAATCTTGTGTTTTTTTGTATATCAGTACAGTTATCCCGTGATATTTATATATCATTGCAGTTATTTCGTAGTTTCAATTGATTACTTTAGTTGATTATAATAGATATTAAAAGATACATAGTAGATTATCAATAAGAGGTGATAGTAGATTATCAATAAGAGTGTAAACAGATTTTGGAGAGAAAAATTAAAATTTTAAGGTGATAGTTTTTTTTTTGTTTTTTAGTGTGACTCATTTACATTTTTATAGGTAATTTGAATAGAGTGTGTTTGTATAAATTTAGAAATTTACTTAAAAAAATTCAAGTGAAGTGATAAAAGAAAGAGAATAATTATTTATGGAAAAACTAAAAGTAAAGTAAAAAGAAAAAAAAGGAAGAAAGAGAGTGTAAGAGAAAAGTGAAAAGGAGAAAAAAGAGTGTAAGAAGAAAGAGAAAGAAGGAAGAAAGAGAGTGTAAGAGAAAAGTGAAAAGTAAGAAAGAGAGTGTAAGAAGAAAGAGAAAAAAAGAAAAAAAAAGTGTAATGACATTTTCACCCTTAAATTAGATATGTGTCTTGTTAATAAGATATCCAAATTGGTAATTTCATAAGAGGTTTGTTTGTATAAATAACAAGTACTAAAATAATTCATTTGGGTCTTCCTCCAAATAATTCGATTAATTATTTTGGGGATGTTACATTAAATATCATTGACAAATATTAATCTTGTGTTTTTTTGTATATCAGTACAGTTATCCCGTGATATTTATATATCATTGCAGTTATTTCGTAGTTTCAATTGATTACTTTAGTTGATTATAATAGATATTAAAAGATACATAGTAGATTATCAATAAGAGGTGATAGTAGATTATCAATAAGAGTGTAAACAGATTTTGGAGAGAAAAATTAAAATTTTAAGGTGATAGTTTTTTTTTTGTTTTTTAGTGTGACTCATTTACATTTTTATAGGTAATTTGAATAGAGTGTGTTTGTATAAATTTAGAAATTTACTTAAAAAAATTCAAGTGAAGTGATAAAAGAAAGAGAATAATTATTTATGGAAAAAGTAAAAGTAAAGTAAAAAGAAAAAAAAGGAAGAAAGAGAGTGTAAGAGAAAAGTGAAAAGGAGAAAAAAGAGTGTAAGAAGAAAGAGAAAGAAGGAAGAAAGAGAGTGTAAGAGAAAAGTGAAAAGTAAGAAAGAGAGTGTAAGAAGAAAGAGAAAAAAAGAAAAAAAAAAGTGTAATGACATTTTCACCCTTAAATTAGATATGTGTCTTGTTAATAAGATATCCAAATTGGTAATTTCATAAGAGGTTTGTTTGTATAAATAATAAATAATAAATAATAAATAATAAATAATAAATATTAGAAATAGATATTAGATGTCCGATAATTAAAAAAACACATGATATACGAGAGATCAAGAAGATCATGTGTTTGTGTGAGGCTTCGGGGGAAAAGTTGTTTTAATTTTAAGTGAAACACTGTATAAATGGATTTGCGACAGAAATATCTCTCGGAATTCGCGACCAAATCCAAGTGAGAAACCATAGGCAAACACGTAGCGACAGATAAAATAGGTTATTCTTGTAATGTAAAAAATTCCGTAGAAAATACTTCAGTGTTTCATATTTTTAGTATACAGATGATGATACCTTATTCATCAGGGGTCCAACAATTGATATTTTGTGGGCTATAAAGTTGGTTCTAAGGCGTTTTGAGATTTCTTATGGACAGTTCACCTATTTAGGAAGTTTGTCACATTATAGGCAGAGGTTGGGTCTCATCCGCGATACTTTACTTTGGATTATTTGGGAGATTCAAAATAGTTACATTTACTCAGGGAGAACAATCTACTATTGGGATTTGATTGACTAGATTAAATCATTTTGTTGCCAATGGTTTCTAGCTAGCGGAAAGTCACCACCATGCTTTTTATATGAGTGGTTTGATGACCCCTAAGTTTTTTAAGCACCTAAAACTTAAGAAACGGAATAGGGGAAATAATGACTTATAAAATGAATTTTGAGCTTATTTTTTAGGCTTAATTACAATTTTGGCCCCCCTATTATGACCACCTCACGATTTTAGTCTCCAAACTATTTTTTTCACGAATTTAGTCTCCCTATTTTCCCAATTTCTAAAATCAATACCCCCTCCCTAAATTAGTCAAATAATTTTCGAACTTGGGGCTCAGTAGTCCTACGTGGATGACACGAAGGACTGCCGGGATGGATTTTAAAATAAAATAGTATTAGGATTAGGGTTCTTTGTGAAACTTTGATGAATCTCAATGAAGAAGAAGAAATTGTTTTTCCTAATTTAAAGAAAAAAAATAAACTTTTTTATTTGAAAATCCATCCGGGTAGACCTGTGTGTCATCCATGCAGGACTAATGAGCCCCAGTTCGGCAAAATATGACCAAATTAGGGAGGGGCATTGATTTTAGAAATTGGGAAAATGGGAGAACTAAATTCGTGAGAAAAAAAAAGTTTGGGGACTAAATTATAGACCAATGTCATAATAGGGGGACCAAAACTGTAATTAAGCCTTTTTTATAGATTTTTATCATAACACATAGAGGGTATCTACAAAGCTTCATTCAAAAATTAGAAGGATATACATGAGTTAAGATTTTATAGGGGTTAGAACTGCCAACAAAAAATATTGAAGGAAATAAAAGTCGATGGAAATTTTTATAGGGACTAAAAACAAAGTTGCGAAACTTTAAACAGATTAAAAACATATTTAACTCTGTAGAAATAAAATATTTGCCATTAAAAAATGTTAAATATGTCACATACAAGGAAGAGATGGGAGTCACATTCTTTTCTTACTGATATGGGAGTTTAGTGCTACGACATTGGTCGTTATTCATATATGTACATGCAAAAGAGTTGGCCTGAGATTGGTGAACGAATTTTGGTGCCATATGAAGAAAATAGTCTATAAATGCCGTCTTGAAGTTTTTGAGTCTATCCAACTTTTGTCTTGATTCCAAGAGCTTAGGTTTAGGTCAATCATATATTATCGACGTGTTTGTTTAGTACTATCAGCAGCTTAGGTGCGGGCTAAGTTTTTTTTTGGATTTTGTGAGTTGTATCTTTAAAACACCAAGTAGTGTTAGGTGTGGACTTCAACACTAGTGTTGTTTGATTTTCGATATAGTTTTTAGTGATGTTGTTAGACGATATTAATAAAATTCTACTTATCGAAAAAAGGATGAGAGTAAAAAATAAATGAAAGGAATAACGATACCAAATATTAGTTTGATTTCAATATTTCACTCCATCAAATACATTCAAGCTTAGTAAATAACTAATTACAAGACTTGTAAAGCCAGACGTCGACTTCACTTCCACTATTACATTATTTTTCTTTATTCTCAAGGCCATAGCCTTCTTTATTGCTGCTTCAATATCCACCACCCCCTCCTTTTCCTTCTTTAGTGTTGCCTCCTTTATGTCCACCGCTTTTGCCCTTTTTATGAGAACCGCCACTTCCTCCTCCACTTCCACCACCACCACCATAGCCTCCTCCTCCTCCAGCACTTCCACCACCTCCTCCTGCACTTCCACCACCACTTCCTCCACCTCCACTACCACCTCCCTCACCACCGCTTCCACCACCACTTCCACCGCTACCACCTCCTTCACCACCGCTTCCACCGCCACTTCCTCCACTCCCACCACCTCCTGCACTTCCACCGCTGCCATAACCTCCTCCTCCGCTTCCTCCACCACTTCCACCGCTACCACCCTTTTCACCACCTCTTCCACCACCACTTTCTCCACTTCCAGCACCACCTGCACCTCCACCACTACTTCCTCCACCGCCATAACCTCCTCTTCCGCTTCCCCCACCACTTCCTCCACTTCCACCACTACCACCCCCTTCACCGCCGCTTCCACCGCCACTTCCTCCACTTCCACCACTCCCATAACCTCCTCCTCCACTTCCACCGCTACCACCGCCTTCACCACCACTTCCTCCACTTCCACCGCCTTCACCACCACCTCCTCCACTTCCACCGCCGCTTCCTCCACTTCCTCCACTACCACCTCCTTCACCGCCACTTCCTCCACTTCCACCACCTTCACCACCACCACCTCCACTTCCACCACCGCTTCCTCCACTTCCTCCACCGCCATAACCTCCTCCCCCACTTCCACCACTACCACCTCCTTCACCACCACTACCACCACCTCCAGCACTTCCACCGCCGCTTCCTCCACCACCATAACTTCCTCCCCCACTTCCACCACTACCACCACCTTCTCCACTTCCACCACCACTTCCTCCGCCACTAGAACCACCTCCCCCGCTTCCACCACTACCACCACCTCCTCCACTTCCACCTCCACTTCCACCACCTCCATATCCTCCACCTCCACTTCCACCACCACCACTGCCACCACCTCCTCCACCACTTCCACCACCACCAGAACCACCTCCTTCACTTCCCCCACCACCACTTCCACCACCTCCTCCTCCACCGCCGCCGCTGCCACCACCACCAGATCCACTACCACCACCACCACCACCACCGTAACCGCCGCCTCCCTTTTTTCCCTTTGCTTTGCACTTTACACCATAATCTGACTCCAATATCATTTTCCTACCACCAACATCTGCACAATGTCATAAAATTAGCTTATAATATCATCATTTGAAATACCTATCAATCTCATTAAAAATAATAAAAAACGCATACACAATAAGAAGAAATAAAAAACTTACATTCTTCCTTCTTGTGGTGACACCCCATGAGTTCATAACTCTCATCCTGAGATGGTTCATCAGCAGTCACAACAGAGATAAGGACCACCCCAGCCAGAATACAAAGGAAAACAAAAGGTTTGAAAATCATCTTGTTGTGAAGAAAACAATACTTGAGAACGATGAAAGAAAAGATTCTATAACACCCTTATTTATAGTGCATGAAAAGCATTAGAAATTAAATGCTATAACTGAGTGGACTTACTTTTCCACCGCCTTTTGACTCTTATATCATATTCTCAGGTTGTATTCACTTCATGTCATGAAAATACGGAAGCTAGATGTTAAGAAAACTTAGTCAAATTAGTTTCATTCCAGATTATCTGACACTTGAAGTTTGAATTTCTTCATTATTGTTCACGAAGATCAGCCAAAATTTGATGGTGGTGTGCCACCTTGAATACGCGTGTTCATGAATGAAAGTAAGTTCCATATGCACCTCCGGCATGTAATCTGCATAAACGTTTCTATGTATTCAATGTTATTAAAGAAGAAAGAAAAAGAATAGAAGCGGACACATAAAATAAGGATCAAAGTAGAGATGGACGATTAATGTATGACTTCAGGGAATCGATGAAATTGAATTTGCAGGACGAAAGTTGACAATGTAAGTTGGTCTTATATTTCTACAATAAAATTAGTAGAGTGAGAGTCTTCGTAGTTTATGAAATAAATATTTTTTTCTGACAAACTATCAAATAAATATAGAAGTGGCAAATTATCGAAAAAAATATTGAAGGAGCAAAATATGATTTGTTTGACCAATTAAATAAATAAAAAAAGATATAAAAAATATTTATAAATGAGAGACAATAGATAACTAAGAATTAAAATTTACTGAACTTATCTCAATTAATTAGTTATTGTCAAAAAAAATCTCAATTATTTAGAAAAAATGAATCAAATAATATCAACATAGATTAAACTTTGTTTTTTTTGACAAACAACATAGATTAAACTTAAAAACCACATGCAATAAAATTCCAATTAATTCATATTTGAACAGTTTATTTATCAATTTATATCACTGGTGTCAATTTTTGCCCAATATTTTGAGCTGAGCTCGTTAAATAGAGGCCTAAGAAAAATGGGTTGTTTTGGCTCAGTCCAATTAGGCCATGGGCCATACTGCCCCCACTTTTATATTTTTTGTTGAACACTTTTTGTTTCTTTTGTTAAAAATTAAAATGGGTCGACGTGTCGGCTTCATTGGTCCTGTATTTTGGGTTAGGCTACAAAAATATAGCCTAGGAGAAAACTGGGCTGAACTAGTCCACTTTTGTATTTTGGCCCAATAGGCCGGGCGGCCCAATTTAAAAGCTCCAATTTTATAGTATTTTAAACGTAGAATATAATATATTTTTTATACATTTTGTTTTGCTTTTTTACCACACTTGTAACATCCTCAAAGTAATTATTTTAATTACTTTGATATTTGAGTAATTTAATTAAATATGATTGACAATTTTATGAAGTTGATTTGTGTGAATTGTGTGTTGGTTGTCAAATGATATAATTGATTAATGAGTTGGTTAATGTTTTGTTTGAATGTCAATAATTGAGGATTTAGATTGCTTAAACACGTGATTAAATGAAATAGTTGAACTCACATGTGGTGGTGGATAAGAAGAAAATAGGGTGTGTGATAAACTCTAATTTAGCGCAATTTTAGAGATACTTTTGGATTACTTTTTAGAGTAAATATTGCTAATTATATAAATCATTGACATAGTTTACTCTTTATTTTGTAAAAAGAAATAAAAGATAAAAATTATATATATATATATATATATATATATATATATATATATATATATATACACACACACATGTGGGCTGCCAATAGAAAAAAAAGGAGTGTCAAAGCAGGTGATGATTTTAAAAGAAAAGTAGGATCCAACCCAACTCAATTGTTAAAGCCCAATTGTTGGGCATTAGGAGTTGCCGTGAAGGAATGAAAAAAGGAATTGAATTGAAAAGGAATTGAATTCAGAGGGAACAGTGCCGCGGAAGGAATATATAAATATACGGCAACAGTACGTGATAAAAGGGAGACGCACAACAACAGTACAGCCGGCAAAGTGGAGGAGGAAGATTTGGTACCCGTTCTTGACACCGTGAGAGAGCTCTGGAGCAGAAAAAGGAGACTAAAATTTCAGGATCAAAAATTTTTCTATTCCGGGTTATTTTTATCTCTGTAATTTATGACTCCTAATTTTATTTTATTGTTCTCGAACACTATGGATAGCTAAATCCTCTTCTAGGGTCTTAGGTGGATCTTGCATGTTTAGAGACCTTTTTATGTTCTAATTTCTGGTTTGAATTCCTGTTTTTATTTTAATTAATATTGTCCTATTGTTTTTATCACATGATTAGGATTAGCTACCCTTTGCATGTTTATAATCAATTAGTTGATCAGCGACCGTACTGCAATTAGTTGGTGGACCTATAGGATAATTGGGGCTATAATTAGGGCATGACCAAACTTTAATTTAGTCTTCCAATCATTCAACCTTTTTGCTCTTTATGCTTTTCCTGAATTTAAATTCTTGCATGACCAAACAAGGGTTAGTTTAGGAAAAAGAATATTAATCGCGAATGACCAAACGGATTAATAGCTTTAGTAAAGGGATTGGTAATTGAATAAAATAAAGGAATTCAAGTAGGAATTAGACATAGGGGAATCGAAGCTTGCAAGTGAAACCGTGACCCTAGACCTCTCCTCATTTATTAAATCTAGTATTTTAATTATTGTTATTTATTTATTTTTATTTGTTTCCATTACAACTCAAATATTTGTTCGTCTAAATAATAAATAATCTCGATTAGTTTGGTACTTGCTAATTAATCCCTGTGGACACGATAATCTTTTATACTACTTCTGCGGTAGAGTACACTTGCTCTAAGTGTGTTTTTAACGCAACAAGTTTTTGGCGCCGTTGCCGGGGATTAATTTAGCAATATTAAACGAAAAAGATTTTTATTGCTTTAGACATTTTTTATGCACTAGTTTTATTTTATTTTTTTTATCTTATTGAAAAAAAAAATACAAAAAAAAGGCTGCTAATACTTTCCCAGGAGACCGCTGCAGTTCACCTTTTTTGCAGATAAAAGTTTAAATCATGGTTAAGACAATTGGAGATTATATTAGAGATGCATAGGCACAAAGGAATTTAGAGAAGTCATATTGGTATATGTCTCAATGTCAGATGCAAATTTCTCCTCCTCCTTATGAACCTTATTCAGACTATTGGGATGACTATGAGCCACCTCCTTATTCCTCCCACTGGGATAATTATGAGTCACTACAAGTGCAAAGGCAAGAGGAGGAAAAGTCGGATGTCAATGAGGTCTTGGCCAAATTTATGCAGCAGACACTTGAAAATTTTGAAAGCCTGAATGGTCAAATCTCAAGTCTCATTGCTTTGTTATCTCAAGAGGCCCAAGAAACTCCTTCACAAACTAAGTCTACCCAAAATGAAGAAGCTGAGCAATACAAAGAAAGTATTCCTACGAGAGATGAAGGTGTCTCCATGGAATATAATCTGGAGGAAGAAGCTCTCAAGAAAGATGAGGAGACTCCTACTGAAGGGAGTCAAATCAAAATAGTAGCTCCTACTGAAGGGAGTCATATTGAAACAAAAGATCCTACTAAAGAGAGCATTTGTGAGGACAGTGAGAAAGATCCCATGGTACTAGATTTTGAGAAAGAGGAGAAAGCGCCCATTTTTGGGCAAATTGTTTTAACCATTGGTGATGCTGTGATTGAGGTTCACCGGGGAAAGGTAACTTTAAGGAATGGTAAAGAAGAGGATGTTATTAAAGCTTTAAATTCCAATGAAAATTTCTCTTGTTTAACTTCTCCTTATTTTGATGATGTGGTTGAAACTAACATTTTTTGTGAATTACAGATGCAGGACCTTTTGGAAAAAAATCTTATTTTGCAGGATCCTAGCATAGTGGTGGATGGAGATAAAATAAAAATTTCACCATCCTTTGAAGTTCATCCACCACGTGGAAAAAGAAAGAATAATGTGAACCACATTGTTAGAAAGTTAAGAAGGTGTACTGCGTTAGATGTAAAATTTGCTCTTGGAGAGCCCCCAGATTGAGCACCAACTATCGTCAGGCTCATGACGTTAAACAAGCGCTTCGCAGGAGGCAACCTGTGTTTCATTTTCAGATATTTTATTTTCAGTTATTTTCATTTTCTTTTTTTTTGTTGTTTTGTTTTTAGGAATAAGCTCGGACTACAAGCTCTCTCAGGGAAGTCACTATTACTCACTCTCTCATTTATTTCTCTTAGTTTCTATTTGATCATTTTGCATTGAGGACCATGCTTCATGCTAGTGTGGGGGAGGAGAGTTATTTTGTCACTTGATCTTTATTAATGCACATACCCACCGTATATGTTGATAGCATTTTTTCTGGCTTATTTTAGTGACTTATGCTTCAAGTTGAAAAAAAAAATAGAGATTTTGCCTTTAGGGGATCCCATAATTAATTTACTTGACAGACTTGTGCTTAATTGTAACTGTGAGGTTGTCCTTAGGAAGCTGATAATTAGCATTTGTGCCTGTTGAGTACTTTTTGTGAACTAGCTTCTAAATGTGAGATTTGAGCCTTCATAAGGGGATTGATACTAAATCAAAAAAAATTTACCCCTTTTCTTTCTATGAGGGTGTTTCCCAATTTGCTACATTCTAGAATTTGTCTTTTGACCATTTCAAGATGAAAATTGATTTGCATCATGTAAAAAGATTTGGGGAATTTAGGCATTTTTCTAGCCTCAGAGTTGTTTGTTGAATATATCCATTAATTGCCCCCTTTGAGCCTATTTGTTATTTTTTTCTTTGGTACCCAGATATAATTTTTTCTTTTTTTGTGGTAACCATTTGAAATTAAATTTGGAGCAACTATTGAAAGTTACAATTTTGTCCTCTATTTCAATTGTCTATCTCATCGGGACATAAAAACAAAATAAGAGTGTGGCTCATGTGGTTACAAGTACCTTTTCCTCCTAAAAAAAAGGGAAGCAAGAATGAGGAAAACGCACATCAAAAGAATGAAAGAGCCAAAGGGCAAATCCAAAAAAAAAACAAAAGAGTCTACTCAAAAGAAAGATCAAATCAAAAAAGTCGACTTAATAGAAAAAAAATGTGAAGAAGGAAGTGATATTAACTTGGAGTTTGAACAAAATTTGTAAAATAAATAGGAGCTCCATATTTGGTTTCAAATGTTACTATTTATTTCTTTTGTTTGTAGCCCTTTGATTATCCATTCATTCTTATTTCCTACCCTGCATGAATTCACCCTGGCCCCATTACAACCCATGAAACCCCATCTTTTGCATGCATGTGAACTATTTAGTGGAGATCTGGTCAAATTACAAAACATATGGTAATGTGCATTTTGTTGAAACTTGAGTGTTTTTCTCCCTAGTCCCTAAACACTTAGAGAGATTGTGAGCGAGTGCCTTTGTTCACAGAAATGTATTCTTCAGGGACATGAGCCTCTAATTGGGCAACCTTTTGACACCTCATATGTGTCATATTGTCTATTGTCTGTCATTGTGCTTCTGATTGGGTCCCTCATTTGGCTGTCTCTATTACTTATTTGAAAATTTTGTTGAGCCAGAAAATTTGCTTGAGGACAAGCAAAAGTTAAGTGTGGGGGAGTTGATAAACTCTAATTTAGCGCAATTTTAGAGATACTTTTGGATTACTTTTTAGAGTAAATATTGCTAATTATATAAATCATTGACATAGTTTGCTCTTTATTTTGTAGAAAGAAATAAAAGATAAAAATTATATATATATATATATATATATATATATATATATATATATATATACACATGTGGGCTGCCAATAGAAAAAGAAAGGAGTGTCAAAGCAGGTGATGATTTTAAAAGAAAAGTAGGATCCAACCCAACTCAATTGTCAAAGCCCAATTGTTGGGCATTAGGAGTTGCCGTGAAGGAATGGAAAAAGGAATTGAATTGAAAAGGAATTGAATTCAGAGGGAACAGTGCCGCGGAAGGAATATATAAATATACGGCAACAGTACGTGATAAAAGGGAGACGCACAACAACAGTACAGCCGGCAAAGTGGAGGAGGAAGATTTGGTACCCGTTCTTGACACCGTGAGAGAGCTCTGGAGCAGAAAAAGGAGACTAAAATTTCAGGATCAAAAATTTTTCTATTCCGGGTTATTTTTATCTCTGTAATTTATGACTCCTAATTTTATTTTATTGTTCTCGAACACTATGGATAGCTAAATCCTCTTCTAGGGTCTTAGGTGGATCTTGCATGTTTAGAGACCTTTTTATGTTCTAATTTCTGGTTTGAATTCCTGTTTTTATTTTAATTAATATTGTCCTATTGTTTTTATCACATGATTAGGATTAGCTACCCTTTGCATGTTTATAATCAATTAGTTGATCAGCGACCGTACTCCAATTAGTTGGTGGACCTATAGGATAATTGGGGCTATAATTAGGGCATGACCAAACTTTAATTTAGTCTTCCAATCATTCAACCTTTTTGCTCTTTATGCTTTTCCTGAATTTAAATTCTTGCATGACCAAACAAGGGTTAGTTTAGGAAAAAGAATATTAATCGCGAATGACCAAACGGATTAATAGCTTTAGTAAAGGGATTGGTAATTGAATAAAATAAAGGAATGCAACAGTGTGCATAGAGAAGGATAAGGGCAAAGTGGGAATTCCACACTTCCCACTTAACCCCAATTGAATAAACACACACACACTCTCACATTTCACTCACTTCTACACAACACAATAATTGAAACACACGAGGGAGAGAGGGATTTGGATCCTCTGCTGCCTCTGCACCGTGCAACAGGCAGCAGAGGATCCAAACCCGGGAGAGAGTGGGTCGAGAGAAGGAGAGAAAGATGGCCATGAAAACTTATCTCCCCTTTCATCAGATTTGAAGAACAGACTAAAATTCAGCCCATTCTTACCTTCATTTCGAAAACTCCTCCATCACAAAAAGAAACCAAAAATAGATGAGTGTCCATTTTAGCTGAAGTCTTGATTGATTTGGGTAGCTTGCATGTACCTTTGGCTTGTTGATTTGGGTAGCTTGAAGTCTTGATTTGGGTTAGGAGCATACAAGGAGTGACATTGTGGTAGCTTACTGATTTTTCGTGTGCTGAAGTTGATTCATCTCTCTTAGAACTCTCCTTGTGATTAATTGAAGAAGATTCTTCAAAAAGTGAGTTCCTCACCTCTTTTTAGTTGGATGGTTTGCTTGCATGTTTGTTGATTACCCAAATTTCTGAACTTGAGTAAATGGTATAATTTCTGAAAGTGACATAGTTGTGAAGTTAATTAACTAAAGGTTAGCTTATGATTGAATGTTATTTGAAAAATGAAGAGGATTGGATAAATTGCAATGTGTGATTGATGTATTGAATACTTTTAGTGAATTCTTGGATTGTTGATAAGCATGAAATTGGTGTTTGTTTTGTAATTTGATGGTCTTAAATGTCTTATTTAGAGTGGTTTTAAATCTGTTTTGGTTGTAATTTGGATTGGAAAAGGAATTGAGTAACAAGTGGTGGAAGTTGGAAGAGTAAAGGAACAAATTACTGTCAGAGCCGAAAACATGCCCATGTTTTAAAAACACGGGCAACCGTGTTTATTTCTGGTCCTTGTGCATAATTTTCTTAAAAACCAAAATACGGGCATGTTTCTAAAAACACGGACATGTTTCTATAAAATACTGGCATGTTTCTAAAACACAGGTGGCCGTGTTTTCTTCTGTCACCCAGTTTGTTTGCTTGGTTTTCCACCTTCAAATGCATTGTTTAACAACTCTAACTCAGTCTTTTATGAATGCTTTGATGTGTTTATGATTGAAGGTTTTGAGTAATAAAATTTACTCCTAAGTATATATCTTGAATTATGTGAATGATTGATATGTAAAGAGGAGCATTGAGAGGTAAAGTCTCAATAAGAGGATCATTGGGAGGTAAAGTCCCAATAAGAGGAGCATTGGGAGTTAAAGTCCCAATTAGAGGAACATTGAGAGGTAAAGTCTCAATATAGGAAAGAGGATTATTGAGAGGTAAAGTTTCAATAGGAAAGAGGAGCATTGGGAGGTAAAGTCCCAATTAAAGGAACATTGAGAGGTAAAGTCTCAATATAGGAAAGAGGATTATTGGAAGGTAAAGTCCCGATTGGATGCATGAGAGATAAGTAAAAGATAGGAAAGATGTAAGTCGAGGAAAGGTGTTATATATACGACGAGGGACTCATTGAGATTTTCATAAATCTCACTGTTTATGTGTTGTGGTTTTCAGATGCATGGACCGAGTAAGCGTGCTGAAGCGTGAACCCAAGACAAGGATACATGAAGAAGTTATGGAAGCACCCTTAGATGCAAAAGAAGGCCTTAGTTTATTATGATTAATGTTTTTCTTTGGATACCCTAGATTGTTAAGTACTTTGAGTTGTACTTCGATGATGTTAGATAACCGCTTTATGGATTTGGACCAAGTTTATGCCGTTTTGTAATTGTCATAAGTATTTCTTGACTATAAGATACTTGTGTCAAAACAGGACACACGATATTGTTTACGCAGTTCGGCCAAACTTTGCCTACGTCTGCGACTACAGAGTAGCTGTTGTTCCGTTTTATTGATTGTGTCTCTCTCCCTTGAGTACAAACACTAAAGCATTTAAATAGGCTTTTCTCTGAGAAAACCTAACGGGCCCGGGCCAAATACATATAAATAAATCTACAAATTTACTATTTATAACATCCTTATTTCCTTATTCACATCCCCCCTCAAATTGATGCGGGTCATCAAGGAGCATCAATTTGCTGACAAGAAACTGATGGCGTGGAGAAGGAATAGCTTTGGTCAAAATGTCTGCAACTTGTAATTGAGTATTGATATGAGGGATGGATATAACATTATTATCATAGGCTTCAAGAATAGCATGACAATCAACTTCGATATGCTTAGTACGCTCATGAAAAACCGAATTGGCAACAATCTGAATGGCACTTGTATTGTCACCCAAAAGACCACGAAGCCAAGTATTTCGGAGCATGCCGTAGACATAGCACGATACTCCGATTCGGTTGAGGACTTAGAGACTCTTGTTTGCTTCTTACTTTTCCATGAGATCAACGAAGAACCAAGAAACATGCACCAACCATCGACAGAGCGGCGAGTGTCAGGACACTCAGCCCAATCAGCATCACTGTAGGCAATCAACTTAAGAGGGGTCCCACTAGAAAAGAACAAACCCCGTTGAGAGGTACCTTTCAAGTAGCGAGGTATACGACGAACCGCTGCCAAGTGAAGATGACGAGGAGAATGCATGAACTGACTTACTTGCTGAACAACAAATGAAATGTCAGGTCGTGTAATGGTCAAGTAGTTAAGACTACCTACGAGCTGTCGATACAATAAAGGATTAGTCAAAAGTTCACCATCGTCACAGTTGTATTTAACATTAACTTCAGGAGGAGTATTCACAGGATTAGTGGATTGGAGGCCAGCCATAGCAATAAGGTCGGTGGCATACTTATGCTGTTGGAGAAATATACCCTTTGAGGTAGAATGAACCTCGAGTCCAAGAAAATAATGTAAAAGACCAAGGTCTTTCATTTGAATTGAGGCTTGAAGCTTTTGTTTAACTTCCTATATGGATGTTGCATCAGAACCCGTAATGATCATATCATCAACATAAAGAAGGAGTAAAACAATGCCCGTAGATGTGCAGTGAATGAACAAAGACGAATCATACTGACTTTGAGTAAAAGAGAACCCAAGTAGAGTGGAACGAAATTTCGCATACCATTCTCTAGGTGCCTGTTTCAAACCATATAGAGAGCGCTTGAGCTTGCACACCCCCTTAGATGAAGAAAATAGCCCCTGAGGGGGAGTCATATAAATATCTTCAGTCAGGTCTCCATGAAGAAATGCATTCTTGACATCCATTTGGTGGAGAGACCACCCATTAGAAACAGTTACAGAGAGCACCATTCTAATAGTAGCCATTTTAGCAACTGGTGCAAATGTCTCATCATAATCAATACCATATTCCTGCTTGTTGCCTAAAGCAACCAACCGAGCCTTGTACCGATTGAGAGATCCATCAGAATTCAATTTCACAGAATAAACCCATTTACAGCCTATGGGTTTGATACCAGGAGGGCAAGGAACAATATCCCAAGTGAAGTTGTCCTAAAGGGCCTGAAGTTCCTCATTCATGGCATTTACCCAAGACACATCTTTAACAGCCTGCGAGTAACAAGTAGGAATAGATGTGCCAGATAGAGAAGCAGTTAAAGCAGTATATATGTGAGGAAACAAACCTGTCTGGGGAATATCTGTCAGGTGCTCGAGACGTTCTACCAGAATGCGGTGGTGCTGGCGGTACAGGATCAGGATCAGGTGGCGGATCAGTGTCGGAAGGGGAAGTGGGAACGAGTCCTGGTTTTTCAAAAAAATTGGGGAAGTATAACAATATCATTAAAACCAGGAGAAGAGCAAGGAAACATAGGCTGATTATCAAAAAAATGTTACATTCCTAGAAATGAAAACGATGGTTAGAGACATCATAACACACAAAACCCTTATGAGACTGACAATACCCCATAAATGCACATTGGACAGATTGTGCTCCAAGCTTATGTCTTTCAGTGGATGGGAAGGAAACAAAACATACACACCCAAAAGTATGTAAGCTACTATAATCAGGCTGAGTTTTAAAAAGGCGAAAGTAAGGAGAATCAAACCCAATCACCGTGGAAGGAACTTTTTTTGTAACATCCTGGGCCTTTTTCTTACTTAGTAGGCTACCCAGCGATGCACTCATGACCTTCTCCACCCCCATGTAGAGTTTCTATGGATTTTGTCATGGCATTGCCAAGATCCCAAGCCGGTAACGACTCCATTTGGGTAGTTGTGGATCGGTTAACTAAATCAGCTCATTTCATTCCCGTTCGTTCAACTAGCAAAGTGTCTAAGTTGGCTGAGGAATATCTGAGGAGCATATTGAGGTTACATGGGGTTCCTACCAGTATTGTGTCAGATCGAGATCCAAAGTTCACTTCTCGATTTTGGAAAGCTTTGAATGAAGCCTTGGGGACTAAGGTGTTTGTTAGTACCGCTTATCACCCGCAGACAAATGGTCAAACAGAGAGGACTATCCAAACTTTAGAGGACATACTTCGGGCTTTTGTGCTCGATAACGGAAGGAAATGGGAGGACTATCTCCCGTTAGTAGAGTTCTCCTACAACAACAGTTATCATTCCAGTATCGGAATAGCCCCATTTGAAGCTTTGTATGGAAGGAAATGTAGAACTCCATTTTGTTGGTGGGACGTCGGCGAGAACCGATTGTTAGGACCTGATATGGTTCATGAAACTACTGAAAAGATTCGGCAGATTAGAGAAAGAATGAAAGCTGCCCAGAGTTGGCAAAAGAGCTATGATGATAAAAGAAGAAGGCCGTTAGAGTTTGAGCCTGGTGATCATGTATTTTTAAGATTATCACCAACGATTGGTACAGGTAGGGCATTACGAGCGAAGAAGCTCAGTCCGCGATATATTGGACCCTTGCAAATTATCGAGCGGATTGGGCCAGTAACATACCGTATTGCTTTGCCTCCACCATTGTCCAATCTCCACGATGTATTCCATGTGTCTCAATTGCGAAAGTACATTCCCGATCCGGGTCAGCCATTGAAATTCGCGACAATTGACCTTCAACCGGACTTGTCTTTCCAACCTCGTCCCAGTTACATCATGGAACGTGGCGAAAAAGCGCTTCACACGAAAACAATTCCCATTGTCAAAGTGGTTTGGGATGGTTTCTCCACCGAGGAAGCTACTTGGGAATTGGAGGACGACATGCAGACTCGATATCCGTATCTATTCTCTTGAGGTATGTTTTGTTCAATTTTGAAGACAAAATTCTTTCAAGTTGGGGAGTACTGTAACATCCCCAAAATAATTAACCGAATTATTTGGATGTTACCCCCGATTGATTTAATTTAGTACTTGATTGGTAAATTTATTGAGTGCTAAAATGTATTTTCAGTTGTCATTGGATCGTTAACCGGATATTAGAGATTAAGAGCAATGTGGTCATTTGACCACATTACCACTTAATACATAAGAGAGAAAGGAAAAGAGAATTAAGAAAGAAAGGAAACGCGAGACAGAGAGGAGAAAGGAAGAAAAGAAGGAAAAGAAAGAAGAAGGGAAGAAAGAAGAGAAAGAGGAGAAGAAGGGTTTTCATCGCCACCCAAACTCCAAGTTTTTCACCATCATCATCATCATCATCATCATCATCATCATCATCATCATCATCATCATCATCATCATCATCTTCCTATTAGCTTCCTTTCCTCATAGTTTTGGTGAGCTTATTTTCCTCTTTTCCCTTCTATTTGATTTTCGAATTTGAGATGGTTTGGGGGATTGATGATGATTTTGATCGGTTATTCATGATTTGAAGCGAGCCTAAGGTGGATTGAACGCGGATTGAATGTCGATTTGAAGTTGGAAGCGAATTGGAGATTCTAGGGTTTGTTTGGGGATTTTGAGGAATTAGGGATTTCGATCCAACCGTTGTTCTCGCGTCAAGGGTAAGTTTTACTCACGTTTAGGTTTTGATTGAGGATTTCGAATTGTCGACATTGAGTTTTGAAAACCGTTATTTGAAAATTAACGTATTTTGACATAAACGATAAATTGTTTATGTTTGTGTTTATGATTGACAAATGATGATATGATGATGATTATTGTTGTTTGTATATGTTTTTGGACTATTTTTGTGTTGGGACTGGACTGGAACAGGTATTGGAATTGATCGGAACGACGAAAAACACGAAACAGGGTAAAAATAGAGTGCTGTCAAATGCGCACGACCAGTGTGTCCCAGGGGCACGGACCGTGCGCCCCTTTCGGTTTGTGTTTTGCAAAGATGAGTTACAGGGCGCACGGCCCATGCGTATGGGAGCACGGACCGTGCACAGTGTTCTGTCCAAATTTTCCAAACTTGCCCAAAACGATCTCGGTCGATTCCAATCCTCTTCTAATCCTTTCCTAACCCTTTTCCAATGATATTAGGCTTATAATGCCATGATTTTGAATCTATTTTCAAAGGTTTTCATAATGGTTTGCAAAGTTATGTTTAATTCGAAAAACCGTAAAATAGTGTACGGGAGCGAACACATAATATGTTTGTCTTGTAGAACTAAATGTTTGATTAACGGTCTAATGTAAACGAACTAAATGTTCAAGTGAAAGTATATATATATATATATATATATATACTATATCGAGCTGGGTGACGACCCATGATGCTAACATACTAGGCGGGGCAGTCATGATCCCTTACCCTAGGCCCGTATACCATTAGAGAAAGTACTATTGGTAAGGGGGTTCACCGGGTTTCAGCGTTCCGACAGGAGGTTTTATGTTAAAAGTTTGTTGTGTGATACACCGGAGTTAGCGTTCACACAGTCGGTGTCGTACTGGAAAGTGAATAGCTTAAGTGCTATTAAGCTTTTTGTTCAGTGGTAGTAGTTGGACTGTGGCAACTGGAAAGTGATATAGGCAAGTGGTATAGGTTTGTAAAAATTAAAGGTTGTGCTAGTGTTAAGATTAATAAAATCAGGCCATGTTCTAAATTATGGGAAGTCGGCAAACGTCCAATTCCAATTTCAATCCTGCATTATTTATGTTGAATGTTTTCTTTAAGTCTTGAAACATACTCTTCCATATCCTTCTTCATCCTCGACTAACAAAATATTTTCTTTAAGTCTTGAAACATCTTTATTGCTCCGTGATGAAAACCAAGCTTATTCTTTAGTGTTTTTTCTAGAATCACTTTCCTAATCATTGAGTTCTCAAGTATGCAAACTCTATTTCCAAACTTCATAATACCGCCAACACACCTATCTTAAAATTTAGGTTTCTACAACTATATATCCACTATAATTTATTCATTTTGGCTAGAGGAGGATCTACAATTTGTTTCTCTTACAACTTGCAAGAAATTACTCGTCATAGAAATCTTCTCGAACTAATTCTATTGTCATGGAATTCCACTCGAAGGTTAAGATCCATAAACAACTTAACTAACTTTAGTTCCTTTATCAACTTAGTTGGTACCTACAAGGATTTTCTACTTAGCGCATCACAACCATTGGTTGTTTCCACCCAAACTCATAGTCTTTCACTACAAAAAAAGCTGATTAGCGAGGAAAATTTCCTTCGCTAACGTTACATTTTCCGTCGCTAGCAGTTGTTGCGAGGGAATTAGCGAGGGACCAATTAAGCCACTAAAAAGCTCCTCTCACTAATCCCTTAGCGAGAAAAATTTGAATCCGTAGCTAATTAGCGAAGGAATATTCTCTCGCTAATTAGCGAGGGAAATTTGAATCCGTCGTTAAATTTGGGAGACACGTGTCCTAAATCTACACGCCACGTGTTACAATTAGTAACGGAAATTGCCGTCGCTAATTCCCACTGATTTAATTTTTTTTTAAAAAGAATAATCTTAATTACACTATCTTTTTATTATCAATACACTTTATCCCGGCTGTCATTAAAAATAAATAAAAGAAAAACCATTTTTCAGGAAAATGACACTTCATCTCTTTTACTATCATCTCTTCACGTGCATCCTCTCTTCTACGTCTTTCACTTGCAAGATTTTGATAATTAATCCTTATTCTTAAATTTTAACATCAACAAAACTCTTTAATTGAAAAAATTGTTTTTTTCTTAATTTGAAAAGTTATGGCTAAATATGGGGATACACAAGGAAACATATTGAAATCAATCCATCTTTCATGTCTGATTTTATCCTTAAGTTGAACAAAAATTTCAAATATATTTAATTTGTTCTTCATTTTGGTAAAGGGGCTACGCAAGAAATTCAATATTAATTCTTTAATTCCTTTTCATGATTAATTACACGTTTCTCTTCGGGAGAATGTGTTAAATATCTCTCAAATACGAATGTAGTATACATTGAATTTATTATTATTTTTTTTAGTTTTTGGCTATTTGAATTTAATTTTTTTATCATAGCCCCACAAAGTTTTCCATTTTATTCCATCTGCATTTACCCGTTAATTAGAGTGAACTTTGGTGTCTTCTTCTTCTTTAATATTAATATAGTTTATAGTTTATATAGTTTATTATTATCTTAAGGGTTAAGAAAGTTGTTACACATGACGTGTTGACAGAGAAAAGTGACGTTTTTTTTTTGGTAAACCGGGGTATCCACCGCACGGACAGCAGTGACTAATCCCTCGCTCATTGTAGGTGCCTCGAGGGGTAGGACAGCTGGCCCAAAGTTTTAATGTTGTTCCGTACCCAAGGCGGGGATCGAACTCCCGACCCTTGGTTAAGGGAGGATCAACCCCAACCGTTGAACCCACCCTCTCGGTTAGAAAAGTGAGGTTTTGTTTGAGAACGATTAATTTAGTAAACATAACATTTTTGAATGAAAGTAATTATTTGAAACAAAACGAAAAGTTAATAAAATTTATTGTTATATCGTGTTTGTTAAGTGATGAAAAAATGCATTTTAAAATAAGAGGAGACGGAGAAATTCTAAATAGGTGTGAACCTAATATTTAATACTTAAAAACAATCGATCAAATTATTATATATAAGAATTAATTATTTAAATAAATTAAATTATTACTCCCTCTATCCCATATTGTATGACGTTTTACCCAAATAAATTTGTCTCGTATTATTTGATGTTTAACAATACCAATGAAGTAGTAATTTTTTCTATCATACCCTTCATTATTTAATAATGTCTCTTCTTCCTAATTGATTAATTTATTTTTATCATACTATTAATGAAGGATAATTTTATAAAATAATTAATAATTTCTCTTTCCCCATATAAAATTAACCATATTTTGTAATTTGTGTTAAACGACCAAAACATCATTTAATATGGGATGGAGGGAGTACTTACAATGAATACATATTTAAGTGGTGTTACGTTTTTCCTTATTTAAGATATTGATAATTTTAATTTAATTAATTGTAATAATTTTATTGGTTGTTTGCAACCATTAAATGTGAGGTTCATACCCAGGGAAGACTTTCCGGAGGAGACAAAACTGCAATATACACATCTCTCAGAAGGAGTTCAACTACTCTAAAGTACTTGTTATGTCAAGTAGAAGAGAGAGTGACACATACAGATAATAACATTTATCTTTTACGGTATGTGTCACTCTCCTACTTACACAACTCCTCTCAAAATAAATTTATTTTACTCTTGTCTTTATTGTTTGATGTGTATATGTAAAGAGCATATTAAAAAAAAGTTTTTTCCAAGTTTTGTTGAAGACTAAATTTATTCAAGCTTTTATACTACCAAATAGGATCATTCATTGCCAACTAGTCAACTACTAATTTTTTTTTGACAAAGAGTCAACTACTAATCTCTCTGTGTATTTCCCCTAATATAAAGATTATGTTTTCACCACTATGTTTCACATCTTTCCTATTGCCTGACATTTCTTTGATTTTGGTTTGAAGTTACTTTTAAAAAATGGTTCTAAAGAAAATTTACTCTTCTTAGGTCTTAGGCCTTTTTGCTATGGTTGTCTTGATGTCCTCTGAAGTGAGAGCTAGAGATTTGGCTAAGGCTTCCCGCTTCCTTGGGTTCAACTATTGGGTTCTACAGGGCCTTTGCTTATTGCCTCCCCGATTCCTTGATTTCATTATCAATATAAGAAGTATAATCACAATGACTTCATCTTGTTGATGCTGGAGAAAAAGGATTTTAGGGCTTGCTTAATTACACTTTTAAAAACTATTTTTTGATTTAGACCAAATTTTAGTTTGATTTCAATATTTCACTCCATCAAATACATTCAACCTTATTAAATAACTAATTACAAGACATCTAAAGCTAGAAGTCGACTTCACTTCCACCATTACGTTATTTTCCTTTATCTCAATGTCATAACCTTCTTTATCGCCGTCTCAATATCCTCCACCACCTCCTCCTTTTTCTTCTTTAGCGTTTCCTCCTTTATGTCCACCGCTTTTTCCCTTTTTATGAGAACCGTTGCTTCCTCCTCCACTTCCACCACCACCACCATAACCTCCTCCTCCTCCAGCACTTCCACCACCTTCACCACCTCCTCCGGCACTTCCATCACTGCCATAACTTCGTCCTCCTCCACTACCACCTCCCTCACCACCGCTTCCACCACCACTTCCACCGCTACCAACTCCTTCACCACCGCTTCCACCACCACTTCCTCCACTTCCATCGCCGACATAACCTCCTCCTCTGCTTCCACCACCACTTCCACCGCTACCACCCCCTTCACCACCACTTCCACCGCCACTTCCACCACCTCCTGCACCTCCACCACCGCTTCCTCCACCGCCATAACCTCCTCCTCCGCTTCCAACACCACTTCCTCCACTTCCCCCGCTACCACCCCCTTTACCGCCACTTCCTCCACTTCCACCACCTTCACCTCCTCCTCCCGCACTTCCACCACTATCACCGCCTTCACCACCACTTCCTCCACTTCCACCACCGCTTCCTCCACTTCCTGCACCGCCATAACCTCCTCCCCCACTTTCACCACTACCGCCTCCTTCACCACCACTACCACCACTTCCTCCACTACCACCACCTCCTACACTTCCGCCGCCGCTTCCTCCACCACCTTCTCCACTTCCACCACCACTTCCTCCGCCACTAGAACCACCTCCTCCGCTTCCATCACTACCACCACCTTCTCCACTTCCACTTCCACCACCTCCATAACCTCCACCTCCACCACCTCCACCACCTCCTCCGCCACTTCCACTTCCACCACCTCCCCCGCCACTTCCACTTCCACCACCACCACCACTTCCACCACCTCCTCCTCCACCACCGCCACCTCCACCACCACCACCACCACCAGATCCACTACCACCACCACCACCGTAACCGCCGCCTCCTTTTTTTCCCTTTCCTTTGCACTTAACACCATTATTCGACTCCAATATCATTTTCCTACCACCAACATCTGCACAATGTCATAAAATCGACTTATAATATTATCTTTTCGAATACTTATCAATTTCATTAAAATTAAAAAAAAATGCATACACAATAAAAGGAAATAAAAAACTTACATTCTTCCTTCTTGTGGTGACACCCTATGAGTTCATAACTCTCATCTTGAGATGGTTCATCAGCAGTCACAGCAGAGATAAGGACCACCCCAGCCAGAATACAAAGGAAAATAAAAGGTTTGAAAATCATCTTGTTAAGAAAACAACACTTGAGAACAATGAAAGAAAAGGTTCTATAAGACACTTATTTATAGTGCTTGAAAATTATTAGAAATTAGAGTAAAGACCCAAATTCGTCCCTGACAAATTTTTCGTGGGACGAATTCGTCCCTGACAATTTTTTGGAGACACATTGGTCCCTGACAATTCCAAAACAAGACACGTTAGTCCCTCCATCCATTTAACCGCTACCAGCACAGTAAACGTCTCCTACGTGGCACAGTAAACGTCTCCCACACATTGGTCTCGTTTTGGAATTGTCAGGGACCAATGTGTCTCGGAAAAATTGTCAGGGACGAATTCGTCCCATGAAAAAATTGTCAGGGACGAATTTGGGTCTTTACTCTAGAAATTAAATGCTATAAATGAGTGGATTTACTTTTCCACCGCCTTTTGACTCTTATATCGTATTCTCAGGTTGTATTCACTTCATGTCATGAAAATACGGAAGCTAAATGCTAAGAAAGCTTAGTCAAATCAGTTTCATTCCAGTTTATATATTTTCCATATCATTAATGAACGATAATTTTATAAAAAAATTAATAATTTCTCTTTCCCCATATAAAATTAAGGGGTGTTCTGTTTTTCCTTATTTAAGATATTGATAATTTTAATTTAATTAGTTATAATAGTTTTATTGGTTGTTTGTAAGCATTGAATGTTAGGATCATATACCTACGCAATAATTTCCCATGAAGACGAAACTGCAATATATACATCTCTTATGAGGAGTTCAACTCCTCTCAAGTACTTGTTGTGTTAAGTAGGAGAGAGAATGACACATACAAGAAGATAATATTTATTACATTTATTATTTTATTGTATGTGTCACTCTCCTACTTACCCAAGAAGTACTTGATAAGATCTAATCTCCTCTCAAAATAAATTTATTTTACTCTTGTCTTTAGTGTTGGATGTGTACTGATTCTTTTATCTGCTTTCCAGTTAATGTAAAGAGCATAGTGATATTTCAACTTCATAGCATACGTAATCACGGTTTGATAACGCATATTAAAAAAATGTTTTTTCCAACTTTTGTAGAAGACTAAATTTATTCAAGCTTTCATACTACCAAACAGGATCATTCATTGTCAACTAGTCAACTACTAATTTTTTTTTGACAAGGAGTCAACTACTAATCTCTCTGTGTATATCCCTATATAAAAAGTATGTTTTCTCCATTATGTTTCACATCTTTCCTATTGCTTGACATTTCTTTAATTTTGGTTTGAAGTTACTTTTGAAAAATGGTTTCTAAAGAAAATATACTCCTCTTAGGCCTATTTGCTATGGTTGTCTTGATGTCCTCTGAAGTGAGAGCTAGAGACTTGGCTAAGGCTTCCTCAATCTCTGCAATAGGTAAGTTTGAATTTTTCTTTCAATTCTTATCAAACATTAAAAAAAACACTTCAAGGGATTTTTCTTATTTGATGATGACATTTACTCCTATATTTTTTGTCCAAGCCCAAAATATTTTATAATACATCCAAAAGTCAATCCCTAAAACAACCCAACCTTTATCTATATATCTTCATATGAATACCATATTTATTATTGAACCAGGTTGTTAATTGGTCATGCGGTTAAAAATCTTGGCATGGATATTTTGTGCTCACCATTAATAGTAATTGTCTGTCTATGAAATGTTATAATTAAAAAAATTCATGAAGTTGGTTTCATTCCATCACGTATTACTATATATTTTCATGGAAAACATGATGACACACATTAACTAATTAGTTTCAAATTTATGTGTTTGCAGCTAGGATTGTTAAAGAGCAAAAGGACGCAAGTGATGTCGAATATGAAAAAAATGCATGCACCGAAGACCATGATCATCCTGATTGTTTCTTTCCTTGGTTTCCCGGTATGCCTGGTGGTGGCGGCAAGCCTGAAATGCCTGGTGGTGGTGACAAGCCTGGTGGTGGAGACAAGCCTGGAATGCCTGGTGGTGGATACTTGCCTGGAATGCCCGGTGGTGGAGACATGCCTGGTGGTGGCTACATACCTGGGATGCCGGGGGGTGGAGATAAGCCTAAAATGCCTGGTGGTGGAGACAAGCCTGGAATGCCCGGTGGTGGCCCACCTGGTGTGAATGGTTATCATGGAGGCCAAAGCTAAACTTCCTTCACTATGAAAAATATTTTAATTATGTCATTAAGAGAAGTACTTATTTCAACACAAGTAGTGGTATTGTAACTACTTAACAAGACTGTGTTTGAGTTTTTGCTTTAACTTTAAGAATCGTGATGCAATAAAACCTATTATTACAAGACTGTCCCAACTTTTATATTTCTTTTGAACATTTTTGGTTTCTTTTGTTGAAACTTAAAAATTAAAATTGGTCGTGGCTTAATTGGTCCTGGGTTAGGCTACAAAAATATAGCCCAAGAGAAAACTGGGCTAAACTAGACCACTTTTATATTTTGGCCCAATAGGTCGGGCAACCCAATTTAAAAGCTCTGATTTATTGTTTGTGTTAAAGGATGCCAAACAACAGTAGCACATAAAAAACGCTACTAATGGTCGAGAATCGCTAGTGCTTTTTAGGGAATCGTTACTTTTACCCTTAGCGCTTCACAAAAGTGTTACCCATTCCTGTTTTTTTTTTTATTAAAAATTCATTACATTAGGCACCACTTTCTTCAAAAGCGCTACCAACTCCCTTTTTTTAAAATCATTTTCAGCATATTCATGTACTCCCTCAATTGTACACCATCACTACCAAAATTAATTTAAATAATACATATATATATATATATATATATATATATATATATATATATATATATATATATATATATATAGGAATACGAGTACAAGGGGTACTCACCCAAATAACAGAGTATTAAGGCATATATATATATATATATATATATGTGTGTGTGTGTGTTTGCATAGATAGAAACAAACCAACATTGATACTTTTTTCTTCAAGACTCTGTAGATTGTGTATAACATGGTTATCAGTATCTTATGATTCATACTATTTGTATATTGATTTGATATGAAATCAAACAAAAATGATATGTATCTTTTGCACCTGAATCCTATTATGAATCCTGATTCGTTCTGTTAAATTAAGATTTCAGACGTCATTGGGTGACTACCTTATGGTTTCCTCAATTTTCCATAGATTCCGTATTCAATCTATGAAATGTAGAAGAAAATCCATTATATGAACCAATTTATACTTTCATCCGAATTTGTTTAGATAACAAACCAAAAAATTTGTCTCTTATAATATTACTATGCAAATTAACCGGGGAAAAGCATATACCTATGAGGAGTGGTTATGATTATTGCGTTTACATTTTCAAAAGAGGGGTTGAATGTGTTCTTTTGTTACTTTTGTATGTGGACGACATTCTTATAGGAAGCTCTAGCAAGGTTGAGATTAGTAAGATCAAGAAGAAGCCAAATTCTGAATTTCAGATACATGATTTTGGCATTGTAAAGAGGATACATGGGATAGATATTGTGAATTTCAGATACTTGTGACTTAACGAATTTATCTAATTAAAATATGAATCCGTTTTGGGAAAAATACCAAAAACGGATTTATCTTTTAGTTAGATAAATCCGTTTTAGAAGAAAATGCATAACGGATTTAACCCTACCAAAGATAAATCCGGTTTTCAAAAATAACAAAACGGATTTACCTAAGCAATAGTTAAATCCGTTTTTGTTATTTTTTAATAACAGATTTATCTATTTACTAGATAAATCCATTTTGTAAAATAATTAATAAATAAAAGCGATAAATCTGTTAAAAAATTAAAATTAATTTTTTTTCTAAAAAATAGATATGAATATCGGTCGTCTTTTGGTTCCGTTTAGTGTGTAGATATTCGTTAACACGTGACGATGTTGTACGCCGGGTGAATAATTTAGGGTAAAAAATCGGTTTTCAGTCAACCTACTCCGATTGTAATTAAACCACAGCCAATAAATCCGAAAAAAATCAGGTATCATAACTCTCAAATTCCACCGTTTACTACTATAAAGGGACTGCGGGGCTCAAAATCCCAAATTCCAACATTTACAATTTTTTATTAATTTTTTGAATTTTTCATAATCTCCAAAAAATCTAAAAAAATTTGCATAACCTTATTTTGGTTTTATTAGATTTTTAGTGGTGTTTTTATATTTTTAGATTAGTTTTGACTCTTTAACGGATTTTTAGTAGTGTTTTTATAACCTTTTTAAAAAAATTTAAATAAAAAAGAATTATTTTTTAATACACAACGGATTTACCTATTTATTAGATAAATCCGTTTTGAATAATTTCAAAACGGATTTATCTATTATGTAGATAAATCCGTTATTATAAATTTACAAAACGGAATTATATGTGTTGCTTAGGTAAATCCGGTTTACAAAAATATAAAAATGGAATTAGGTAAATCATTTTTCTTCTAAACGGATTTATCTAATTTAAAGATAAATCCGTTTTGAAAAAAACACTAAAACGGATTTATCTTTAATTAAATTAGATAAATCCGTGTGAAGAAATTTATAGGGGCATTCTGGAAATAACAAATTTTGTGGGGGTATAGAGGGATATGGTGGGGGTACAAAAAAAACCCATAATATTTTTTATACCCCAATACTTAGACACCATACCCCCACATATTTCAATTATCCCCAAAATACCCCTTAAAAAATGCAAAATGGATTTATCTATTAAAAGGATAATTTCGTAGTTAAAAAAATTGGAAAAAGAATTTTTGCAACAACGAATTTATCTATTTAGTAGATAAATCCGTAGTTCATTTTCTAAAAATGAATATATCTACTAAATATATATATATATATATATATATATATATATATATATCCATTTGAAATTTTTTTTTGTCACTACAGAATTACCAATTCAATATATAAATCTATTTATATGTTTATGATACAAACAAATTTGTTTTGTTCACTACGGATTTATGATACAAACGGATTTATATGTTTGTATCATAAGTACATATTAACAGATTTATATGTAGGCCTACTTATAGGAATGGATAGCTTGTTCACTACGGATTTACGATGCAGATGGATTTATATGTTGAATTGATAATTCCGTAGATAAATCCGTTTTTAGAAGATGAACTACGGATTTATCTACTAAATAGATAAATTCATTTTACATTTTGGAACAGCGGATTTATCTTTTTAATAGATAAATCTGTTTTCCAATTTTTTTAACTACGGATTCAAATAGATAAATCTGTTTTCTATTAAACTCAAAAAGAAAAAAAAATATTACCCACTACTTATCTACACTATCTAATATCTATTTATCTAATCTAATATCTATTTATACAATCAAACCTCCTATGAAATTACCAATTTGGATCTGTTATAAAAAACAAGAAAGATTTAATGACTATACACTACGCCATAATCCGTAAAATTAGTCGCACACTTAAGCAGCGCTTTGGGGGGAGCGCTGCTCATTGATAGTGATAAGCAGCGCTTTTGAGGGGGAGCGCTGCCTATTGAAGAAATGCGCTTAGTGATAAGCAGCGCTTGGGGGTGAGCGCTGCCCATTAGTGAAATTCGCTAAGTGATAAGCAGCGCTTTTAGGGGGAAGCGCTGCCCATTGATCAAAGGCGCTGAGTAATAAGCAGCGCTTGGGGCTGAGCGCTGCCCATTAGTAAAATTCGCTGACTGATAAGCAGCGCTTTTATGGGAGAGCGCTGCCCATTGATATAAAGCGCTTCCTAATGAGCAGCGCTTTTAGGGTAAAGCGCTGCCCATTCCTTTAATTTTATTTTTGTTACTACGCGTCCCTCTCACTCACAGACTCTATCACGTTCTCACCTCACTCACTCTCACTGTCCAGCAACTATCCTTCTCACACTCACACTCATTTTCGTTCACTCTCACTCTCATTTTCGTTCACTCACATTTTCTTCCCCCTCTCATTTTCGTTGCCCACTACGCCTCTCATTCTCACCATTGTTTTGTTCGGTCCGTACGACGTGTTTCCATTTTCGTTGGGTTGGTTTTGTTCGGTCCGTACGACGTTTTGGTGAAGCTTGCATTTTCGTTCCACTTTCACCAAAGGTAATATCATTGCATTTTGGTCTAGTTATTTTAATGGCATTAGAACCTTAGGTTAGATGATTCAATGTTGATGCTAGCTTGTTGATTGTTTCTTTGAAAATATGTGTTTGTGTAGTGTTTCTAAACTTAAGGCAAAATGTAGGTGTACTATTTGTTGAAATGTCCAAATGAAATGCTTGTTAATTTAATGTTGCACTTTCACCAAAGGTAATATCATTGTATTATGTTCTAGTTATTTTAATGGCATTGGAACATTAGGTTAGACGATTCAATGTTGTTGATTGTTGATTGGTTCTTTGAAAGTAGGTGTAGGTGTAGTATTTCTAAACTTAAGGGGAAATGTAGGTGTAGTATTTGTTGAAATGTCCAAATGAAATGCTTGTTAATTTAATGTTGCTCTAGGTTAAGGATTTTTGTGTTGTATTTATAAATTTGAAAAATTTAGGATTGATGTTGATGATTTGTTGTTTAATGCGAATTTAATGCGAATTGTTTTTTAGGTTTTGCGAGTTTGGTTTGCCAGAGCTTCGTGTTCATTGTTCGAGTTCGTGTTCTGGTTCGAGTGTTCATTCTAGTTCATTCGAGTTCATTGTTGCTTCCACGTGTTCAGGTACTTTTGTTGTTTTCTTATATTTATTATATGAAGAATGACATTATGGAAGACATTAAAGTCTTTGATTTTTTTAGCTGAAAATAGTTGAATGTCTTAGCTTCAAAAAAATTGTACGTTGTGTGATTTTCACCTGTAATAGGTTTAAGTTCTCTTATCGGGATTTTATTATAAATATTGGGAAATTATGGATAGAAAGTGGATGTCTGCCAATCGTCTGTCCAAGGAATATGTCGCTGGAGTGGATTATTTTGTGAACTGTGCTGTTAAACGTTTAGGGACTTCTAGTGATATCAAATGTCCTTGTTTAAGTTGTTGTTATATAAAATCGGTTAATGCAGAGGAGTTGGCAGAACATTTAAAGGGTTACGGAATTGATCAAAGTTATACTTGTTGGACAATGCATGGTGAGGAAAGAGGTGAATCTTCAAATATGGGTAATAATACCGTGAGATGTGCGCCGGTTGACACTGAAAGACCTACATTGGATGGGGACGAATTTGAAGAGATGGCAAAGGTTGTTGAAGACGATCTTAATGATTATCCTCAAATGTTTGAGAAGTTGATAACGGATGCGGAGACACCGTTGTATTCGGGTTGTACTGAATTCACAAAATTATTGGCTGTGATAAAGTTGTATAACTTGAAAACTTGCCACGGATGGACGGATAAGAGCTTTACGGAATTACTCGCACTATTGAAAGAAATGTTGCCGAAGGATAATGTGCTCCCTTCTCGGACGTATGATGCAAAACAAATGTTAGGGTCCATTGGCTTGAACTATGAGAAGATACACGCTTGTCCCAATGATTGCATTTTATTTTGGAATGAACATGCATTGTTAAAGTTGTGTCCTAAATGTAACGCATCGCAGTATAAAAAGAAAGAATCTGCTCCAGAAAAGGTGTTGTGGTATTTTCCCATAATTCCTCGATTTAGGCGCATGTACCGTAGTTCAGAAGATGCAAAACACTTGACATGGCATGAGGATGAAAGGATTAAAGATGGCATGCTACGACACCCGGTGGAAACATCAGATGGGAGCCTCCACCACTATATAGTGGATTTATTACAAAGGAGGATTGGGATATATTTGTTAGAAAACGCACTGAAGATCCAGAATTCTTGGTTAGTACTATAATCTATTAAGTTATAACTTAAAATTTATTTGACAGTTATATATTATGCATTAATGTATACTTATCTCTCTAAATAGAAAACAAGCCAATAGAATCGAGGGAGAGCTTCATGTTGTGAGTACCCGTATAGAGGCGGTGCTAGTGGATATCAAATTATTGAAGAAAGATTGGTAAGACACAATAAGCTTGATTTCTTTTTGTTTAATGAATCTTTTGATTTATAATGTCTTAACATTTGGTAAATTTAAAAATAGTTGGAGGAGAGTGGGAAAGATCGTCATAAAGAAAGTATTGAGCGGCATGTTTTGTGGGTAGAGGCCCGACAAAACAAGGATGGGGAGATTGTGGATCCCAAAACTAAGGAGGTGACCCATAGAATTGTAAGTATTTCAAAAACTTTTAAAATTTTTATGATCTTTGTAATGTATAATAATTTTATTATACTTTTTTTTTGTGAATTAGGAAACCATATCACAGTTTGTGTCACAGGGAGAGATCACAGATTGCTCTGAAAAGGAAATTCTTTCTCGTGCCTTGGAAAGGGGAGAATACTCGGGCCGTACAAGGGGTTGTGGATTTGGCGTTAATCCAACCCACTACCTTGGACCAAAAAGGCAAACTCATGGTGAGCATGATTGTCAACAAAGTAGAGAGTTGCGAGTATTGTATGAAGGTCTAAGGGCTGAACTTAGTGATTTCAAACTGCAATATGCGAAGGTTTCGGCGCCTGCGGTACCATCATCCCCTGCCACAAATAGCGCACGCGTATTAATTGTTTTTTTTACAATAAATAATGAATTAATTTTTAAACTCTCTTTCTTATTACATCAAATAATGTCTTTATTATTTTTTGTTTATAATTGATTTAGGACAACAATGAGTGTGAGTGTGAATTGTATATCTCAAACCCACGTCAAATGGTTGCAATAGGCTTCATATGTAACCAATTGGGTCCATTGATGCACAATTTACCCCTACCTCCAGATCATCTTAGAGTCAGAGTTGACTGTGCGATTGTGGGGAATGCACAATTGCCTGTTCCAAATGTCAGTATAGATTTACTGAATGTGGATAATGCAGTTGGTACCTTTGTGGCATGGCCAACACACCTTGTGGTAAGTGACAATATACTTGTAACTAATTATTATTTTTTGTCATATATTGTATGCTAACTAAGTAATTATTTTTTTTAATATATAGGTACGCCAAAATGCAAAATCTAAAAGCATAAGTGTTGGCAAGGCAAAATCTATTGGCAAGAAAGTGTCTCGGTCCGGCCCTTCTACACAAAATTCTCAGCCCGCCCCTCCTCCAAAAGTGACCCAGCCCACCCCTCCTCCAAAAGTGACTCAGCCCTCCCCTTCTCCAATTGTGTCTCAGTCTCAGCCCTCGGCCTCTTCAATTAATGATTACAAGATTATTGGTTATGCTGAAATGCACGCGGAATTCAGGATGGATGAGGCAATCCCGCTTGAATTAGAGATGGATGACCAAATTTTTGGGACTTTAGGTCAAACACTGTCGATCAGACGTGAGGATATCAGTGATGTATGTAAAATGAACTGGGCAACCAGTACTGCTATTAGAGCATATGTCAGGTACGTATGTAATTGATTATTTGACATCATTGAATTTTTTTTATTAAATCGTTAATTTAATTTGTATATATCTCTAATTATAGGTACTTGTACGAGGACATTTTGGTCCCTTCGGAACAGACACTGAGATTTGTGTTCATGTGTCCGGATAATACACATCTGCATGATGTGTCCCAGAAGTTGCGTAATTATGAGATGCTTGTAGAACAAAACAAGACAGAGGTTAAAAATTATATCACTCGACGCTTCTGGGAAGTTCAAAGTAAAAGCGATGATTACATGTTTTTGGCACCGTGTCTCTTTCGGTGAGAGATTTAATCCATTCTTATATAACATGCATTTTTTAAATACTAGTCAATTACTTATTCAAAATCTTATTTTGTAGGGAACATTGGATTCTGTTAGCAATACATCCGGGGAGAGATACGGTGTACTTCATTGATCCATTGCATGGTCATTTCAACAACTACCCCGAGTTGATCGAGTTATTTAATAGGTGTGTGTATTTCGATCCCTCTACATATTTCTTTGTTTTACTTATATACGTATATATGTATTTCGAATAATATAGTTATATGTCATTGTGTTCAGTTGTTTGAAAACATATTGGGGAATGGAACAATCAAAGACCAAATGGATACCGATAGTTGTAAGTTTTTAATCAATGTTCTTATATATTTAATTACATTATTTTGTGAAAAAATGTATTAAATTAAATTTAACATTTAACTAATGTTTTGTTTTGTAGTGTCCAAAACAACCCAATAGTAATGATTGTGGGTATTATGTAATGAAATTTTTGAAGGAAATTATTACCCACAACCAAACGATTATTCCCCGACAGGTATCTAGAATTCTTTTTGATTTTGATATAATAATAGTTAATTCCATTTAACCATTTCAATTCTAATTTTATTTATTTATATAATTTCAGTATTTTCCTGATTGTCGGGTGAAGACATACTCTGAGGAACAGCTAGTTGAGCTTAGAGGAGAGTGGTGCCGTTATGTCTCCCGTTTTTTTTTTTATTTTGGATAGAATATGTAATACTGTAAGTTGTTAGCGTTTGATTTGGATACATACAACTAAGCCAGTTTTGGTTCATATTGAAGTTTAGCTAGTTTTGGGTACATATGAATTGGATAATAACTTGTTAGCTAGTTTGTTTTGGTTCAAGTGTAGAAATGGAATGAATTTGGAAACTTAAGCATTTGTTAGCTAGTTTTGGTTCATATTGTAAGTTTAGCTAGTTTTGGTTCATATTGTAAGTTTAGCTAGTTTTGGGTACATATGAATTGGATAAAAACTTGTTAGCTAGTTTGTTTTGGTTCAAGTGTAGAAATGGAATGAATTGGGAAACTTAAGCACTTGTTAGCTAGTTTTGGTTCATATTGTAAGTTTAGCTAGTTTTGGGTACATATGAATTGGATAATAACTTGTTAGCTAGTTTGTTTTGGTTCAAGTGTAAAAATGGAATGAATTGGGAAACTAATTAAGCACTTGTTAGCTAGTTTTGGTTCATATTGTAAGTTTAGCTAGTTTTGGGTACATATGAATTGGATAATAACTTGTTAGCTAGTTTGTTTTGATTCAAGTGTAGAAATGGAATGAATTGGGAAACTTAAGCACTTGTTTTGATTCTGGTGTATTTGGATATAATTTGATTTGCTGAGAAATAGAATTGGAAGGAATTGGGAATGTAAAAACAAGTTAGTTATATGCTGGTTTACTTCTGAAAAATAGCTGGTTTTGATTTTGCTCATAATGTTTGATTTGCCTTTTTGGATACGTATAGCTAAGTTAGTTATGAGTATATATGTCCAGGAAAATTGCAATTGTAAAAAGGAAAATAACAAAAACAGAAAAAAAAATTACACAATGGGCAGCGCTTTTAGGAGAAAGCGCTGCTCATTGCCTTAGCGCTATTACGAATAGGCAGCGCTTTTAGGAGAAAGCGCTGCCAATTCGTAAAAGCGCTAAGGCAATGGGCAGCGCTTTCTCCTAAAAAGCGCTGCCCATTCGAAAATGCGCTAAGGCAATGAGCAGCGCTTTCTCCTAGAAAGCGCTGCCCATTTGAAAATGCGCTAAGGCAATGAGCAGCGCTTTTTCCTAAAAGCGCTGCCCATTGCTATAAATGGGAGGCGCTTTTAAAAGCGCTGCCCATTATTAGAGTGGAATCAGCAGCGCAAATATTAGCAGCGCTCAAAAGCGCTGCCCATTGATAAAAAAAAGCGTTGCCCATTAAAAAATCTGTAGTAGTGATATAAACTACTGATTAATATTTAAAACAAATATTTCTTATTGATAATCTACTATCTATCTTTTACTATCTACTATAATCTACTAATCAACTGAAATAATCAATTGAAACTACGAGATAACTACACTAATATATAAAAAAACACAGGATAACTACACTGATATATAAAAAACACGAGATTAATATTTTTTATTGATAATTAAAATTTTTGAAGACTATTACTACAAACCTACTATCTAAAAAAAAGAAGACTTAATGACTATTTAAACTACTAATTAATATTTAAAACAAATATTTCTTATTGATAATCTACTATCTAACTTTTACTATCTACAATAATCTACTAATCAGCTAAAATAATCAATTGAAACTGCGAGATAACTGCACTGAAATATAAAAAAATACACGGGATAACTGCAGTGATATATAAAAAAAACACCGGATTAATATTTGCGATTGATACTTATAATTTTTGAAGTCTACTATAAACCTACTATCTAAAAAAACAAGAAGGTTAATGAGTATTTAAACTGATTAATATTTAAAACACACGTGACAAATATTTGTCACAAATACCTAAAAAAAGACAAATAATTGTCACTGATATATAAAAAAACACGGGATAAATATTTCTTATTGGTAATCTACTATCTATCTTTTACTATCTACTATAATCTACTAATCAACTCGAATAATCAATTGAAACTATGAGATAACTGCACTGATACATAAAAAAACACGGGATAACTGCACTGATATATAAAAAATAGAGGGATCACTGCAATGATATATATATAAAAACACGGGATAGCTGCACTGATATATAAAAAACACGGGATAACAAAACTGATATATAAAAAGACATTGCACTGATATATAAAAAAAATGCCGGATTAATTCATAGATTTTTTAAATGATACTTTTACATTTTTAGATTTTCATATTTATCTATTTTTTATTTTAAACTCCTTTTTTATCTACTATAAATTTGTATTTATTTTCACGGGGTAATGCTCATACTATTTAAATACTCTCTAAGTTCAGTCATATAAAGAACACGACAGCACATGTGCGTATGCACGAGTATCCTACTATATTTATGCAACGAAACCACATATGATTTTACCAATACCCTCAATTCTATCTAAAAGACACCTCAAAATATTGAGGTTAAAAATGTAATTACACTCTATATCTTCTTTTTTTTTTGTCTTTATTCTTACAGTCACTTTCTTACTTTTCACTTTTCTCTTACACTCTCTTTCTTCCTTTTTTCTCTTTCTTTTCACACTCTCTTTTCCCCTTTTCACTTTTCTTTTACACTCTCTTTCTTCCTTTTTTTCTTTTTTACTTTACTTTTCCCATAAATAACTATTCTCTTTCTCTTATCACTTCACTTTAATTCTTTTAACTAAATTTCTAAATTTATACAAACACTGCTTTAATTAAAAAATTTGAAGACTATTACTATAAACCTACTATCTAAAAAATAAGAAGACTTAATGACTATTTAAATTAATAATTAATATTTAAAACAAATATTTCTTAATGATAATCTAATATCTAGCTTTTATTATCTACTATAATCTACTAATCAACTAAAATAAGCAATTGAAACTACGAGATAACTGCACTGATAAATAATAAAACACGGGATAACTGCAGTGATATATAAAAAAAACACGGAATTAATATTTACCATTGATATTTATATATTTTTTTGACAATTTATAATTAATATTTAGTATTGACAATTATAATTTTGGAAAACTACTCTAAACCTACTATCTAAAAAACACAGGATAACTGCAATAATCTACTTTAATGTACTATAATCTACTAATCAACTCAAAAAAATTAATATAAAAACACGGGATAACTGCAATAGTCTACTATAATCTACTAATCAACTCAAATAATCAATTGAAACTATGAGATAACTGCAATGATATATAAAAACACACTGGATAACTACACCAATATATAAAAAAACACAGGATTATTATTTGTCATTGATAATTAAATTTTTTAAAGACTACTATAAATCTACTATCTAAAAAACAATAATATTTAATGACTATTTAAACTACTGATTAATATTTAAAATAAATATTTCTTATTGATAATCTACTATCTCTCTTTTACTATCTACTATAATCTACTAATCAACTACAATAATCAATTCAAACTACGAGATAACTGCACTGATATATAAAAAAACACGAGATTAATATTTGTCATTGATAATTAAATTTTTTGAAGCCTACTATTACAAACCTACTATCTAAAAAATAAGCAGACTTAATGACTATTTAAATTACTAATTAATTTTTAAGCAAATATTTTTTATTGATAATCTACTATCTAACAAATTTACTATGTACTATATTCTACTATCAACTAAAATAATCAATTGAAACTACCAGATAACTGCACTGATATATAAAAAACATGGAGATAACTGCAGTGATATATAAAAAAACACGGGATTAATATTTGCCATTGATAATTATAATTTTTGAAAACTACTATCTGAAAAAACAAGAAGGCTTAATGACTATTTAAACTGATTAATATTTAAAACACACGCGACAAATATTTGTCACTAATACCTAAAAGAACAAATAATTGTTACTCATATATAAAAAAACACGAGATAAATATTTGTTATTGATAATCTACTATCTATCTTTTACTATCTACAATAATTTACTAATCAACTCAAATAATCAATTGAAACTATGAGATAACTGAACGGATACATAAAAAAACACTGGACAACTGCACTGATATATAAAAAAATACAGGGATAACTGCAATGATATATATAAAAACACGGGATAGTTGCACTGATATATAAAAAAACATGGGATAACAACACTGATATATAAAAAAACACTGCACTGATATATAAAAACACACGGGATAAATGAACATATTGTTTTTAAATGATACTTTTACATTTTTAGTTTTAATATTTATTACTTTTTTATTTGAAATTCTTTTTTATGTACTTTAAATTTTTCTTTATTTTCACGGGTTAATGTTCAGATTATTTAAATACAGTCTAAATTCACTCATAAAAAGAACACGACAACATCTGTCCGTATGCAAGTCATCCTCTATATTTTACAATTGATTTTAGATTAATAAGATTTCAAATTAACGTTTCTATTTGAGGTAATCGTATCACGTAACGCGATCGGTCCGTGCGGATGCACGGATATAGTAATAGTTAAACTCAAAAAGAAAAAAAAAAATTACCCACGGCTTATTAAACTCTGGTAAGCTCTAGTAGAGAAAGGTAGGCGATGAAATGATATCAACTAGCTATTCGCTGTGACAGTGACATAGTATTAAAAGAATGCTCCTCGTTTGCTATCTAGTATTTACTCATAGTAGCATAAATTATAAAGTACTACTATAAATCGTATATCAAAAGCTATCCGAGCGTATCAGGTGAGAACTAGTTCTTACTGTAAAATGTGAGAACTCTTAATTATAACCGTTAGATTAAAAGTAACGGTTCAGATTACGTCATTAACTACAAGATCTCGTATGATCATTTCTTTATTAATTAAAAATCACATAACATTTTGTAATTAATTACATAATTTAAACCTTTAATTTAAATTTAATGGTTATAATTAATAGTTCTCACCTTTCACAATAAGAACCGGTTCTCACCTGATACGCCACTACAACAAAACTGTAGAAAGAGGGCGCACCCTTTAGGGGCGCTTTTTAAAAAGCGCTCCTGATGCCCAAATACGCAGGGCCTTTAGGGGCGCTTTTTAAAACGCGCCCCTAAAGGCCCTGCGTATTTTGGGCATCAGGGGCGCTTTTTAAAAAGCTCCCCTAAAGGCCCTGCGTGTTTTGAGCATCAGGGGCGCTTTTTAAAAAGCGCCCCTGAAGCCCAGAACACGCAGGGCCTTTAGGGGCGCTTTTAAAAAGCGCCCCTGATGCTCAGGCCTTTAGGGGCGCTTTTTAAAAAGCGCTCCTGATGCCCAATTTCTCTCTTTTACCCTAACTCCCTCTCATTATTTGCGAAAATTCACACAGCCGCGCCTCCCTCACACTTCACACACACAGTAGCCTCCATTTGCGAACCTTTGCAGCTTCCCTCCCTCCTCCGTGAACGTACGGCCTTCCCTCCTCCCTCCTCCGTGAACCGAAGCAGCTTCTCCCTCCTTCCTTCCTTTGTGAGCGACGACGCCTTCCCTCCTCCGTGAAAACGAAGCAAGGCCTTCTCTCTCTTTCGTGAAAACAAAGCAGCGCCTCCTCCCTCCTCCGTGAAAACGAAGCAACGCCTCCTCCCTCCTCTGTGAACGTGAAAACTCAGAAGGTAAACGATGCACAATCCCTCCTTCGTTTTTTTTTGACAAGCCATAGTTTCATTCCTTTCATGAGTCATATGATTTTGAAGATTAGATTCTGATGTGAGTGCTGAAATGATTTGTATTTGGATGTTTTTTGTATTAAAATGTTGATTGATGAAAAACAAAATTAGTTGTATGTTGTATTAAACTTGGAATAGATTTTGAAGATGTGCCCCTGATTAGATTTTGAAGGTTATCTATTGTGTTTATATGTTGTATTAAACATGGAATAGATTGGATTAATAAAGGAATGTGAGAAGTATTTTAAATTAGTTGTAAATCAAAAATTCTGCAGAAAATCGTATAACATAGGTTCAGTATTTATGTATGATTGTGGGGCTGACTTCCTTCGTGAGCGACGGCGCTGCTTCTCCCTCCTCCGTGAACGGCGCTGCTTCGTCCTCCCTCCTCCGTGAACGACGCCTTCACTCTGAGACTTGTGAGTTTTCCTCACTTTAATCTTTAGATTTTCGAATTTTTTTTATTCACGTTGGTTACAGTTTCGTGTTGATTTTATGAGGTTACATGTACTGGTTTTCTGTGCAAAGGCGTATTTGATGAGTGCGAAAAACCCTTTTCGTGAAAATTTGATGTTTGTGTTGATTGTTTGGGAATTCATTTTATAATTGTTAATGATTGATGCATTTGTTGATTTAATTGTTTGTGACTGGAAATACGAGTGGTATGATGAGGCATTGGACTGGATTTAGTGTTAGGGACGAATTAATTGGAACCGAAAAGGGCGAGGAATAAGAATAGAATAGTAAATAGAGCTTGGGAAAATAGGGAGAGGAATTGAAAAACTTTTAAAAGAGGAAATTTGTCTGTTTTTTTTGGATATGAATTGAAAAACTTTTAAAAATTGTACTTTGTCTGTTTTCACCTATAATATATTTAAGTTCTCTTATCAGGTGAGATGACTTCCCACAGTGACGATAGTGCACAGTGGTCATGAGAGTCATGATAGCGCACAAAAAAAATTCACTCGTCGTGGAATGACAGTTAAGAAGAATATCATCAATCGGGGGAACAAAGGGCCTCCTAAACTTAAAGTAAGATACTTACTAATTAATTAACTAACTTTGTTACATACTTTTAACTGTTTGTTATCTAATTTACACAATTAATAATGCAGGTCATATGGAATTCTAAAAACCAACCGATTGTATGTATATAAGATGGGTATATATAAGTTTGTTAGTTGGAATTTAATTTGCAATTGGTTAGTTGATTTGAAATTTGGTTGTTGAGTTTATATTGGTTGTTGTTGGTTCGTTTCTGTTTCAGTTTTATGCAGGTGATGATATTGGTTGATGCAAAATATTTGATATACCAGAAACAAATTTTTTTTTAAAAAAAAAACATAGAATCAGGGGCGCTTGCAGTAAAAAGCGCCCCTGTTGGTCTTAACGCACTTGACAATCAGGGGCGCTTGCAGTTAGAAGTGCCCCTGTTGGCCTGACCAACAGGGGCGCTTTTTACTGCAAGCGCCCCTGATTGTCAAACGCGCTAAGGCCAACAGGGGTGCTTTTTACTGCAAGCGCCCCTGATTGTCAAACGCGCTAAGACCAATAGGGGCGCTTTTTACTGCGAGCGCCCCTGTTGCCTAATAATTAGAGGCGCTTGTTGGGCGCTCCTATAGAAGGTTTGGAAACAGCAGCGCCAGATTTAGGGGCGCCCGAAAGCGCCCCTAATGGATTAAAAAAAGCGCCCCTGAAAGCTTTTTTTGTTGTAGTGCGCCCCTCAAAAAGCTAAGGTCAATTTGGATACCTTACAAGCTTTTCTTTGTGTTTGACAATCAAGTGGCAACATGTAACACCCTAATATTTCTATCAAATAGAAATGCTAAGATCCACGAAATGGCATACATCAGAGTAATATTTCCTGTTTGGATATTGAACACAACTAAAATTTTCGATAATTAACATCAAACAGTCTTAACATTCATAACTTCATTGAAAACCATATCGGTTCAATGTCTTTCAATATCCTTATGACCTAGTGGTCAATACCATCACAAGAAAAGCGGAAACGATTACATAATTTAAAACAATTCAAGTCATATTACCGAGTTACAAAGACAACAAGGGAACTCAATATCAAAGTTAAAAAAACCAAGTCTTCGAACTTCTCCTCAAGCACGTCACCTACTCGTGTCTCTTCACTTTGTTCTTTCCCTGTTTTTCTGTAAAAGCAATAACATATAAATGGTGAGATAAACATTATCTCAATGAGTCCTATCGATACCCCTTACTAACTCTCTCGGTTCATTTATTCCCTTTCCTTTAATCGTAGTCCATATAGGTCCTACGTGCATATATATTTTCCTGTCATGCCATAGTACATCTTCGGTAATGACCGCGCCTTTACCGTCGAACCTCTCCACTAGTTTACACTAGCTTCAAACCTTCTGAGGCCTAGGTTCAGGGGCTCATGACTTCCCCTCTCCTAGTATACTAATCTACTGGGTCGTCACCCATCCTTTTGCTATAATTTATATATCCACCCGCTTTGGGCCGTCTTTTATATAATACCCGAATTGGGCCGTCTCCTGTATTCAATATAATTTATTATATATTTAAACCTCAACAGACTTTGATGAAAATATTTATTCATCCATTTTCATTACATGTCATTCATGTTAATACATAAACATAAACTTGATTGAACTTAGTTCCCTGATGGTAAATATAACCCCTGTCCGCTCACGTGTACTACTTTTCGGTTTTTGAAACAATGATGACTTTCAAAAACAATTAACCTTAAATCTTGCAATCGTGTTAAAAAACAGAGCATCATTGGTTCCATGACATGAGGGACGGTTGGGAAGGAGATTAGAAGAGGTTTGGAATCGAAAGGAGCGACGAAACGAGAATTCGGTGTGCGGTAACAGAAGCTCACGCACGGTCCGTGTGCCCTAGGCGCACGACCTGTGGCAACTGAACATTCTTTTTAAAATCATTTGTGAAGCTGGCCCACTGTAGCACCCCGATATTTCTACATATAGAAAATACCAAGATATACTTTCATAGCATACATCAGAGTGTTATTCCTGTTTTATGGACATTGAACAATACTAAAACTTTGACTAAACATGTCAAAGCACCACTCGCATTTATGAACTTCAAAAAGAAGTACATAGATATCTTAAGTTTCATAGTTAGACGTCTTCTCCTCAAACCTAAGGTTCAATATCCAAATACAGAAATAAAGCGGAAACCGATATGTAGCTCTAAGTACGAGTACAAGTTATATAATCGAAGTTCTCAAAATAAGAGACAACATAAGCAACTAGCTAGTCTTCAATATCATCATGCAGAACATCGTCTAGCCATGTTTCACTGCCTTCAACTTCCCCTGTTTCTCTGAAAAAAACAACAACATTAAAGGGTGAGATAAACATTATCTCAGTGAGTCCTATCGAGACCCCTTACTAACACTAACGGTTCATTATCATTTTAATCGTAGTCCGAGTCTGGATAACTACATGCAATATTTTATTCGTAGCCCAAGTCTGGATAGCTACATGTAACATTCGTAACCCAAGTCTGGATAGCTACATGTCACATTTCATACTAACACAACACCTCGAGCCACCTTATTCGGTTTCTTTATCGGCTTTTGGTGAACCCAATCCACTCTCACTGGTGGGCAAACAAAGAAGGGGCCTAGGTTATGGGAATCATGACTTCCCTCCCCTAGTGTGTTATCACAGAGGTCGTCACCTCAATTAATTTAATTATTAAGCGGTTACCAATACCGTATCGGAACACCAAGTCCGTTTCATTAAGTTCATATATAAGTGGTTACCAAAACCTTAGTGGAACTCCAAGTCCATTTCATTAACATATGTTATAAATTTTCACTCGCGAACCCTACTCGGTATCGTCATTTATCACAATTCAAAGAATTCATATAGCATCATTCATACCAACGGATTTATGCGAATTACGGTGTATTTGTCAATACATAGGGTTGGGGAAGGGATTAGAATAGGTTTGGAATCAATTAGGAAGGGTTTGGACACATTTTAAAATTTGGGATAGAAAGATCAAAACGGGTCGTGCTGACTTATCAGCATTTAAAATCTGTGACAGAAAGATCAGCACGGGTCGTGCCAAAATCAACACGGGTCGTGCTTACTTATCAGCATTTCTAAAAATCCTGTTTTCGTGTAAAATTCCCATTTCGATCGATTCCGAAACTTATTCCGATCGATACCCAACTTAACCTGCATTGTTTCAGTATCAAACAACAACATTTCCAGTCAACACACATCATCAAACAACATTCATTTATCATTAATCAATCATCACATTCGAATATCAATATGCATAAGTTCGTAAATACGGTTTTCGACTCGATTATTTTTGAAACAAAACGCGAAGCACATTAATTCAGACACATGCAAACTCAGTATCGAAAAACATCCCTAAGCGAGTATAGAACTCACCGATTGCGAAGAAAATCGCAAAATCGGAATGCGGAATTACTCGGATGAAGCTCAACAATCACCGGACCGTAACCTCCCTCGAACTCAAGCTACCCAATGTGTAGAATTCGAACTCAGCAACTCACGACTTCCTTTTTGCTACTCCTAAGCACAATGTAGCTATCCCAAAGTCCTATTCTGGCTCTAAGATCAACATGCAAGGCCTTGGGAACTCCATTCTAGCATTTCAAGCTCAAAGGTACAAAAATGGTGTTTTGAGAAGGATGAGAATATTGGTGATGTTTCTAGTATCAATGGGAAGAGGGGAAGGAGCTGATCACAATGCTGAAAGAAAGATGAACATGCGTTAGAAATTGATTAGGTTCTCTTCCATTCTCTTATCTCTACCTCTCACAACTCTCTCCCCTCTCTCAATTCTCTATTCTTCAACTTTTCTTGTTTTGGGGTGAAATGAGGTGCTGTTTGTGTTTCAGAAAATGAGTTGGGGTTTTAAGGGGGTGGGAAAAGTCCAATTTGCCCTCACTTGTTTGTTTCAATTGACTAAGTTGCCCTTCTACTCCTAACACACCACTCCCTTACTAAATTATAACTTATATCATTATCACTTTCAGTTTCTTTGCTGAAACAAAGTGAGTTTTGGGTGTTTTTAACAAGTGTGAGCTGAAGGTGGTTTAAGTGCTAGTAAATGACCAAAATACCCCTAGTAACTCGCCCATTAATTCACTAGATCATATGACTCACATAATTAGGTAATCAACATGTAATTAATTTACTCAATTCATGATCATGATCTCGTAACTAATTAGTTAAGTTAACATATATATAATTTAACTAATCAATTACTCATACTCTCACGCTTATTTCAATAAATGATATTAGTGAATTTGGGGATGTTACACCCACGGTCCGTGTGCCATAGGCGCACGACCCGTGCACTTCTATCAGCACACCAATTCGTTCCGTCTTTCTCATTTTCGCAATTCCGTTCAAGTCCAATCCGTATTCCAATCAAAATCCAACCTAAACACAAACAATACCAGACAATATTCCAGTCCAAACAATAGCAATCAATCACAATGCATCAATCAATCAATCGTTCATAACTAAACACATTTTCGCAGTTACGATTTTCGCAAAACAACGACTTTCAACGAAATCGAACGAAACCATATTCTCAGTCACATGCAAGGTTGACACAATAAAATTGAAAACCCTAAGCGAGTATAGAACTCACCTTTGGCGATGAAATCGCACACAACGACAAGAACGAGACTTTAACGATTGCACGGAACCGCACGAACAATCCCCGTACTCGAATTTCTTGCTTCCACGAACATCAAATCGACCCCTTATGGATCCCCAAACGTGTCCAGTTACTGAAGCTTCCCCAAATGCATCTCGAATTCACAACATAATCCCCTTTTTACTCCGATCTAACCCCAACTTCTAGAACGCGTCAACGAACTCCAAAGATCGGTTGGGCAGCATCAGTGAGCTTTTTTGCAACAAACATAACTAATTCGATTCTTAACCAAAACCTTTCAAACCAGTGCCTAATGTGTATATAATTTTGTCTACTTTCATATGGTCCAAGTCCCACACTAATATGATGAGTATTCAGGGAGTTATGGCTAAAACACTGTGACTGATTCAAAATCGTTACTGTTACAAAAGTAAAACTTGTAAATCATTTTTCTCCCACAGTACTCAGTCAAATTAAGTGGTTCTTGTGCCTAAACTGAAGTATTTCGTGTCTAGTTTCTAATGAAATAAAAATGAACTTAAACGGAGATCTGTACAGTGAGTTACAAAGGAAATACGGGAGGCACTCGAAACTGTGTTTGTGCAGATTTTATTGTGAGCTTTGAAACTTCAATGTTCAACCACTATTGACCACGAAATTGAGCTCCAAAATTCTGAATATGATTTCACTATTCAGGTTTGCATCTCCCTATAGGTTCCTCTGAGTTGCCATGCCCCCATTCAACTCCTAACTAGGGCAACCAAAATTTTCCAAAGTGATGAAAAACTCCTAATTTCTGCTGCAGAAATTTTCCAGCAACTTGTTCTTTTTCAACCCCCCGATTGACTACGAATTTGATCCCATTTCACTCATCAATAGCTTCAACCTTCAAGCATTAATCTTCCTTTGTTTACCCTTGAACTCACAAACTCAGATTCTCCCTAAAACTAGTACATGCAAGATGGTCTTTGGTGGTTAAAGACTAGGTATAAAACTGTTTGGGGAAAAATTTTCTGGTTATGCTTCAAAATGATGAACTCAATAATGGGATGAGAAGAGAATAAATTTTTCAGAATGGGTGAATGAGAAGAGAGGGTTTTGAAATTTTCTCTTCTTCTCTCTTTTCTCTCTCAACTTGAAGCTCTCTCTTTCTCTCTCAACCATCAAATTCTGTTTTCTTGTTCTTTCTTAACTTCAGCAAATGAATGTGGGTTTGTGTGGTGTTGAGTCATTGTGTTTTGTGAGCTGAGTGGAAAAAGGGCTATGAAATTACCAGCTTACCCTTCATTTAATTTCTCACCTCTAGTTACTCCTACCATGCCTAATCTAGTTTAATTAGTACACAAACACACAATCTATTAATTTTAACAATCACATATTATTAGATATGCTATATTACTTAGGTTAGCTAATCAATTAGTTGTAACCGCTCATTAGGCAAAATGACTATTTTGGCCTTTAGACTATAATCCCATCTAAAACTCAATTTAACCATTCAATCACAATCCATCACTTGATTTATATAATTAGCAATTAACTTAGCTAATCAAGTAACTTATTACTTCTTGCTAATTTCGTTAAATGAAATTAGCCAAATTGGGGATGTTACACAACCACAACACCAAAGTCCAACATCAATGTTAATTAGTAAGAGAAAATGGACACCTGGTACAGCTCACCCCTCTAATTTTGTTTGCAAGTGTTAGAAATACTAAAATTAAAAAGCACAAGAAGTGCTGCACCATGAAATACAATGGGGTCTCAGCCAATAAAAAAAACACCAACACAAACCATTGGATACCTGCATAATCAATGTAAAGGATCTAGGAGAGAGAGAGAGAGAGAGAGAGAGAGAGAGAGAGAGAGAGAGAGAGAGAATGAATTGAATGTGAATCTCATTTTGTATATTCTGATTATGAGAACTTGCTTACATTTCAGTTATGCATCTGGTCTTATATGGACAATGGGAATGTAACTAACTTTGCCACATGGGCTTACATTGTATAAAATCAGTTTTGCTATCCTTTACTAATTGCACCGCCTCTATTACTCTATTACGCCCCCTTCAAACTCAACGTTGGGCCTGAGGAAGAGCCCACTTTGAGTTTGACCCGTAAATTAACAAAGCTCTGCAGAGGTAAAGGCTATGTTAGGGCGTTAGCTATCTGCGCCGTTGCTGGAACGTGTTTAATCTTCAATTGTTGGCTTGCACCTTTCTCCCTTACGAAATGCAAATCAAGCTCCAAATGTTTTGTGCGAGAGTGAAGAACGGGATTGTGTGATGAGAACGGCGCGAAGGTTGTCGCAGAGAAGTGTTGGAGTTTGAATCGGAACACGCAACTCAGCTAACAGCGATTGTACCCAGAGAAGTTCGGCGGTGGCGTTGGCGAGGCCACGATACTCAGCTTCAGTGCTTGATCGTGCGACGAGAGTCTGTTACTTCGCACTTCACGAAACCAAGTTAGGGCCAAATTATGAGCATGCGCCAGAGGTGGAGCGACGGTCGTTGGGGTCACTCGCCCAATCAGAATCGCTGTAGACGCGAATAGAGAAGGGAACATCAGATTGAGCTGGTTGCAGAAGAAGCCCCAAATTTGCTGTGCCACTGAGGTAACGAAGAATCCTTTTGACTGCGCGCTAGTGTGAATCAAGAGGTGAAGCAAGAAATTAACATACTTTATTAACGCAGAAGGCAATATCTGGGCGAGTTAGGGTTATGTACTGCAAAGCACCCACAATCGAGCGATACTGATGAGGATCAGCTAAGGTATCAGTCCCATGACGGATCAGTTTGATGCTGGACATCATTGGAGTGGACATTGTGCTGCAACCAGTCATGTTAGCTCTTTCTAGAAGATCAGCAATGTACTTTGTCTGTGTGAGTAACAAAACACCAGAACTCGGGTATTTTACTTCAATTCCTAAGAAATACTCTGGTTTTCCCAAATGTTTTAGGGCAAAGGTTGTTTGTAACTTGTTGATAAGATCATGAATTAAAGTAGCTTGGGAACCTGTAATTAAAATATCATCCACATACACCAAAGCATATAGTTGAACACCCCCTTTTGTTAGACAAATAATGAATGGTCACACCTGCTAGGATTAAAACCAAACTGAAGAAGAGCTTGCTTTAGGCGCTCATACCAAGCCATGGGAGCCTGTTTGAGCCCATATAAGGATCTGTGTAGCTTGCAAACTAGGTTTTTGTTATCTGAAATGAACCCAGGTGGTTGTTGCATATATATCTCCTATTGTAAGAAGCCATTTATGAATGCATTATTAATATCTATCTGCTGTATTTCCCATTTGTGTGTGAGTGCCAAAGTTAACAGAATTCTAATAGTGGCTTGTTTGATAACTGGTGAAAAGGTTTCATCATAGTCCTGTCCTAGTAGCTGGCTGTATCCTTTGGCAACCAAACAGGCTTTGTACTTATTAACAGTGCCATCAGGATTTTCTATTACTTTGTAGACCCATTTTCACCCAATGGCCTGCCTATTGGGTGGAAGTTCTGTAAGGGACCATGTACCATTAGCAACTATAGCTTGGTATTCAATTTTCATGGGCTCAACCCATTTTGGATTAGCTAGGGCACCTTTCACATTAGTTGGTTCCAGATGAGTGAGGAAGACTTTAGGTTTGATATTACCTGTCTTGGCTCTAGTAACCATAGGGTGAGTATTAGTGAATTTAGGATAGTAGGTTGAGAAGTGGGTGTTGGGGAATTGGGACAAGGTGGAATGGGCTCTACATTGGTTGAATTGATTGGTGGAGTTGTAGAAGGTGAGGATGTAGTGTCTTGAGTTGGGTTGTGTGAGATAGGAACAGGATCAGGAGTGGGGAAGGCTGGTGTAGTATTATTTGTAGAGGGTGGTAAGATTTGAGAAGACATAGATTCTGGGGAATTGGCAGTTGGTAGTAATAACAGAGAGGTAGTAGTGTCAGAAGAGGAATGACAGGGTGTTTGAGACTTAGGGGGGAAATAGTTGAGGAAAAGGAAATCTGTGTTCATGGAATTGAACATCTTTGGAGATATAGATCCTTCCATCAGGACTGAGACATTTGAAGCCCTTGTGGGTAGGAGACAGCCCTAGATTGACACACTCAACACTTCTAAATTGCAACTTGTTCTTATTGTAAGGGGTAAGTAATGGAAAGCAGGCACAACCAAATGATTTAAGGTGAGCATAGTCAGGTAGAGACTTGAATAAAGCTTGATAAGGGGAAATAAACTCTGCTAGACCTGTAGCAGGTAGCCTATTAATGAGATGCACAGCTGTGGTGAAGCTGTGATCCCAGTAATTAAGGGGCATTGAGGCATGTGCTAAGAGAGACAAACCAGTTTCAGTGATATGTCTGTGTTTTCTTTCTACAGAGCCATTTTGATGTGAGGTATAGGGGTAAGTCTTCTTGTGTAGGATACCAAGGGATGTTAAATGATTAGTAAATAGGCGAAATTCACCCCCAAAATCTGACTGAAGTGCCTTTAGTTGAAAAGAAAATTGAGTTTTAACCATTTGATGAAACTAATTAAAGGCCTGAATAGCTTTAGATTTAGCTTTTAGGAAATAGATCCATGTATATTTTGTACAAGCATCTACAAAGGCAATATAGTAAAGAAAACCACCACTAGAAGGAGTGGGGGAGGGACCCCAAAGATTAGTGTAAACAAGTTCAAAGGGCATAGTATAAGTGGTAGTAGAAGGAGGAGCATAGAGTTTATGAGCTTTGCCAAGACAACATGATTTACACAATTCAAATGTCTTACTAGAAGATATGGCTATATTACAATGATTTAAAACTGATGGACTGTACGGCTATTAGCATGACCTAGTCTATGATGCCATAAGGTATAAGAGGAAGCATCAAATACAGTATTATTGAAAGGAACAGACACACTAGTAGATGATCATCCAGTTGAGCCAACAGAACTGGTAACTGCAGCTGCACTAGGAGGGCAGCTTAAAGGAGCAATTGTCAAGCTAGGCATGAAGAAAAGTCCATCAGAGCCTCTATAGCCTTGAAGGAGCTCTTCATTAGAAGCCTGAGATTTGACAAGACAAATAAATGGGTGAAACTCAAAGTACACACCATTATCTTCTGCAAATTGACCAACTGATAATAAATTACGAGTAAGAGTAGGAACTAATAAAAGATTTTTGAGTGGATTTAAGAGTGGAGGAACCAATAGAGTGAATTATAGTGCCAAAACCATTTCCCAAAGTGGCTTTATGAGGCCCTATGTAGGGTGCACTAATATGTATTACTGATAATAAATTACGAGTAAGAGTAGGAACTAATAAAAGATTTTTGAGTGGATTTAAGAGTGGAGGAACCAATAGAGTGAATTATAGTGCCAAAACCATTTCCCAAAGTGGCTTTATGAGGCCCTATGTAGGGTGCACTAATATGTAAATAGCTAGCACATACTGTCATGTGATGGGAAGCACAAGTATCAACATACCAACTTGAAGAGGTGAATTCTGGAGGGAATTCTGCTATTACAGCTCCAGGAACCGCAGTAGCAAAGGCAGCAAATGAGGCATGAGGTGCTATGGTGTCTGGTGTAGCAGTAGAGGTGGATGGAGTTGCCGTGGAAGGCTGATGTAGCAGCAGTGGAAAAGCTAACAGGTGCTGGCACAAAGTGCTCCTCATATCTGTACCAACAAGAGGCCATTGAATGACCATATTTACCACAGAGTTGACAAGTTGGCTTGTTACCAGTAGGTGTAGCAGTGTAAGTAGGGTTGTGATAGGTGTTGGAGTTGCCCCTGAACCTGCCACGCCCCCTGCCTCTGTTAAATATGTATCTGCCACGTACAAAAGGAGGATTATTGTTGTACTGGTATGGATGAGCAGGTGTAGAAACAGCATTAGCCTGAGGTGTTTGAGTAGCATTGGCTTGGACAGCATTGGCAGAAGGTGCTGGAGTGGTTAGTTCTTGGCGAAATTTCTCCAATTGTGCTTCTTGCACAAGTAGCAATGATTTAAGTTCCATTAGATATGTGTTGCCAGGTCTGCCATAGTACATCATCACAAAGGCATTGTATTCCTCAGGCAGCCCCTCTAGTATAATATCCATGAGATCTTGATCTTTGACCTCTTCTCCTATTGCAGCCAGTAAATCAGCCATAGAATGTACTTTAGTAATGAACTCAAATTGTTTTTGAACCTTTCTTGAGAGTCTTTAACTCAGTTCTGAATTGTCTAGCCTTAGCCTTAAGGTGAGCATTAAAATGTTTGTGAATTTTGTCCCACACCTGATAGGCGTGTCTGCAACTAGGAACTCTAGGTAAAATTGTGTCAGAAAGTGTAGATAAGAGCCAAGTATACAGTGCCTGATCTCGTACTATCCATTTTGCATAATCTGTGGAAACTTTATTTAGTTTCTCATCATCAGGTGTAGAGAATTTTGGTGGAATCTGAGGGCTAACCAACAATCTGTGGAGGTTGTGAGTGAATCACTCCCTTCACTTGTTGATTCCACAGCAGAAAATTTTTATCATCTAGCTTAATTGAAAGTTTTGGTCCTAAGATGAAATTGGAACCTGAAAGCAGTGTGGATCCAGTTTGGAATACTTGAGTTTGGTCTGAATCTGGAATGACTTCATTTGTAGCTGATGTAGTTGTCATTTGATTGAATAATTGTTGAATTTCTGATTGTTTGCTGTTGAATCTTTGAGAAACTGATGTTGAATCTGATTAATCTTGAGCAATTAATAGTTGTAATGTTGATGAATTTCTTGATAATTCTTGAATGATTGTTTGCAGAATTGGATCTATCTCTGACTCACAGGGCCAGCAAACGCAGAGAGAAGAAGCAGATTAGAATAAAGATGAAGCAGAGTTATGAAGTTTCTGGTTGAAGATGCGGAAACGTGAAGAAGAAAACGGTTGTAACTGAATTCAGTTACAGTTCCCAGGGAAGAAGAAAGCGAATGATACCATGTAAAAGATCTAGGAGAGAGAGAGAGAGAGAGAGAGAGAGAGAATGAATTGAATGTGAATCTAATTTTGTATATTATGATTATGAGAACTTGCTTACATTTCAGTTGTGCATCTGGTCTTATATAGACAATGGGAATGTAACTAACTTTGCCACATAGGCTTACATTGTTTAAAATCAGTTTTGCTATCCTTTACTAATTGCACCACCTCTATTACTCTATTAATCAAGTATCCACAATGCCTTTTATTGAACATTACTCATGACAGTTAAGGAAAGAGTGTTCACAGCCACACGCTAGGACCTATATGACAGTACGTAAAAGACACCAACAAAGAAGGCATACTAAAGAGCCTAGAACCAACCCGAGGAGAATTAGGACATGGCAACCGATTATAGATAGTATTAAGACAAGACTATCTAGTTGGAGGAGCCGACAACTTTCTATTGGAGGGAGATTGACGTTAATCAATTCGGTACTCTCATCTCTACCTTTGTATTTTTCCTCTTTTTATAAAGCACCGAAGAAAGTATTTGAGGAAATAATAAAGCTACAAAGGCGATTTCTTTGGGGAGGAAACGAGGAAAGAATAAAATGGCTTGGGTAAAGTGGGAATTTATTTGTAAACCGAAGAGTAAAGGAGGGCTTGGTGTAAAGAACTTAGAGGCATTCAACATAGCTCTTCTCAAAATGTAGATGGAGATTTCTCACGAGCAATGATGAATCTGTTTGGAGGAAAATTTTAATTAGCAGATATGGATCAGATAACCCATGGAGAGACAGTGAAAGCATCAATAAAAGCTCAAAAGGATCATCCATATGGTGGAGAGACCTAATTAGATTAGGTGCTGATTCGGACTTGGATCCATTATGGTTCAATGAAGTTACAAAGAAGAAATTTGGTAGTGGAGACACTGTATCATTCTGGTCAGACCAATGACTTGGCAGGGAGAGTTTAAAATCCATGTTCCCCTCTTTATATGAATACTGTGATTGCAAGAATGCTTGTGTTGCTGATATGGGTGAATGGCATCATGATTCTTGGTGTTGGAAATGGGATTGGCTGCATAATTCACTGGAAGACAGTCCGGGTGATCAAGTCCTCGAATTAAAGGAGCTGCTAAACGGCATAGACTCAGTCAGGGATTCGACTGATAAATGGGTGTGGCTGCCGGACATTGCGAAAGGATTCACGGTCAAGCAATGCTACAACTGGATTTGTAATTCTTCTGCAGGAACCGTAAACTCATTTACGGAGGAAATTGAAGTGGCGTGCACTAAGTTGTGGAAAAATGACGTACCATCAAAGACAGTTATTCTCTCATGGAGATTGTTGATAGATAGACTACCAACCAGGAGTGCTCTTCATAGGAGAGGTATATTGACATCCAATCATGAATTAAGTTGTGTTTTTTGCTTTAAAGAGGAAGAAACTGTGTCGCATCTTTTCCGCTCCTGCGAAATCATCAAGAAGACATGGGATAGAGTGTTTAATTGGCTGGGATCAGATATGGTCCTAAGCAGCGAACCTGTGCAGAGTTTTATGGAATTCGGTTCTTTATGTTAAGGGAGGCGTATGGTCTGTTAGTGATAAACTCCAATTTAATGTATTTTTAAAGATATTTTTGTGTTATTTTTAGAGCAATTATTAGCAAATATATAAATCATTAACTTAATTTGCTCTATATTGTGCAGAAAAAGAGAAATGATACAAAGAATACTCAAACCAATATATTATATATATTTGAGTTTGAAATAAAAGAGAGAAAAAGGAAGAAGCCAACTTTCTTTTTTTTTTGTTCAACGAAGCCAACTTTCAATTGGCTTTGCATGCAGCCCAAAATCCAAAAGGCCTAAGGCTTGTGTTATATGGATGAAGATAAGAATTCAGCCCATGATGGAATTCAAATTGAAGGCCCACAAAATTTAATTGAAGAAAGAAAGGATGGTGATGGAGCACGTGACTTGAGGAAAAAGAAATCCAAGCCCATATTAAATTAGCAGTAATTGACAACAAGGGCCGTACATACACAACACACACAGAACCGCACATTCACAAAGGGCCGTACATACACAACACACACAGAACCGCACATTCACAAAGAAAGAAGCGGTAGTGACGGCAACGCACAGGAGAGGAGAAAAAGAGTTTTTGGGTACCCGTTCTTGACACCGTGAGAGAGCTTTGGAGCAGGAAAAGGAGACTGGAGATTCAGAATAAGAGTTTCTCTAACTTTCGGGTTATTTTTATCTCTGTAATTCATGACTCTAATTCCTATTTTATTATTCTTTATGACTTTGGATAGCTAAATCCTCTTCTAGGGTCTTAGGTGGATCTTGCATGTTTAGAGACCTTTTTATGTTCTAATTTCATATCTGAATTCCGGTTTTTATTTCAATTAATATTGTCCTATTATTTTTATCACATAATTAGGATTAGCTACCATTTTCTTGTTCATAATCAATTAGTTCCGGTTTTTATTTCAATTAATATTGTCCTATTATTTTTATCACATAATTAGGATTAGCTACCATTTTCTTGTTCATAATCAATTAGTTGATCAGTGACCGTACTGCAACTAGTTGGTGGACCTATAGGATAATTGGGACTATAATTAATGCATGACCAAACTTTAATTTAGTCTTTCAATCATTCAACATTTCTGTTCTTTATGCTTTTCCTCAACTTAAATTCTTGCATGACCAAACAAGGGTTAGTTTAGGAAAAAGAATATTAATCGCGAATGATCGACCAAAAGGATTAATAGATTTAGTAAATGGATTGGTAATTAAATAAAATAAAGGAATTCGAGTAGAATTAGACATAGGGGAATCGAATCTTGCAAGTGAAACCGTGACCCTAGGCCTCTCTCCATCGATTAAATCTAGTATTTTAATTCTAGTTATTTAGTTATTTTTATTTTTCTTCTATAATCATCAAACTATTGGTTCGTCTAAACAATAAATAATCTCGACTAGTTTGGTACTTATTAATTAGTCCCTGTGGATACGATAATCTTTTATACTACTACTGCGAAAGAGTACACTTGCTCTTAGTGTGTTTTTGACGCAACAGTTAGAGCTCATTAGTTTTGGCAATCAAACACACATCTTGGAGCTGGTTTATAGCTAGAAGGGGTAGAAACAGTGGGGTATCATTGTCGGATTGGCTTAATGTAACAGCCCAGGTCCAACGCATTGGCCACCCCAGCACTATTACATCACAGTCTTCTCTACCCCCTTTGTAGAATTTTTGCCTTCCGTGGGAATCGAACCTTGCACCTGAAGCATAAGTGCAAGTTAAACACACCTCCCACTACCAATTGAGCGCGCGCTATGGCGGCAATACCCTCCTCCTCCACCACGACCATGGTAACCACCACCACGACCGTTGTAACCACTGCCACCATTGTAGCCACCACCACCATTGTAACCACCACCGCCATTGTATCCATTACCACCGCCGTATTTGGCATCACCTATATCATTTGTCTCTGCAATGAATCAATACAAATTTTATCACATTTGTTAAGAAAGTATTAATGTGTGTGACGAATGAAATACAATTTTATCAATATTGAGGTTTTTTTTTTGGTTCAGACCGTCGCTGGCTACCCACAGAGTGTCCCAACGCTTTCAACGAAAGACTAATCTCCGCTCGTGTTTAGGATCAAATTTCGCACTGACAAGCACCGAGTTTGTCCACTGCGGGAATTGAACCCGGGAGCACCAGGTCGACCCCACGTGTCCTAGGGTAGATTAAGCCACTAGGCCAAATCAATATTGAGGTTCATAATATATAAGAATTTATATATGTATATATATTAAGAACATGATATGATAATTATAATAATAAAGATATATAGAGAAAAATGATATATAGCTCACCCTCTTTTTGATTAGAGGAAGCCTCAGCTGAGACCTCAGAGGAAACAAGAAGAACTAAGGCCAAAAGGCCTAGGATGAGAATTGCTTTCTTGGAACCCATTTTTCAATTTGGTAGTGAAGGATGAGGAAACTGGTAAGAAAGTGTACTCTATATATAATGGAGCGTGAGAGACTTTTAACTTGATTCACAAACCATCCCAATCAGAGATTTTTAACTTGATTCATCATTTGTGTAATACTAATGGTACCTCCTCTAAAGATTACATTGTTTCGGTTAATCCAAATTACCCAAACTGCTGCTACCCTTTTGAGAAATCTGATTTTCTTCTTGTTTTTACCCCCTGCTGATATGCCATGTTGTCTCAAATGATCCAATCTGTTGCGAAACTGCCCAATACTCAGCTGCAGCCATTCTTCAATCCTTGTCCACAGCTGGATCGAAGCGTTGCAGGTAAAGAAGAGGTGAGCAGCGTCCTCTTCAAATCTGAAACAGAAAACACACGACGGGCCTGGACTAAAATCCATTATACCACGCTGCTGCAGTGCAACTCTCGGAATTCTGTCCAGAAGAACTCGCCAGGCATGCACAATGAATTAGGATGGAGCTGAAGTCTGTCATAGCTTTTTATATGCTGATTAACCTTGTAAACCAGCGAATTGTCCAAGTTCCAATACCACCTGTCTTCGCTTCTCAGGTCAGGTTGTAGCGGGAATATTGTTTCTTCTAATAACGTTGTTGCTTCCTGCTCTTCCGATCCCAAAGAGCTGCTCCAAGTTAACTTCCATGTCCACGATCCTTCCCTCCATTGTCCAAAATCAGCAATTGTTCCATGTTGTTTGTCTGACAGCCTGTATAAGAGAGGAAATAATTAGTCCTTCAATCTCTATTGACAACACCATTGATCCGTCCAAAACTTCATTTCGTTTCCGTTTCCCAATTTTCTCCGCACTGAGTCGTGAAACCCATCTTGCGCAAATGTTAAGCATTTGTCTAACGATTCTAAATCTCTCCACCAAATTGAATAATGACCTCTGCTTAGTGTCCCATTTTCTCCATATATCCTTTGTATCAAGTCAAACCACATTCTCTGCTCATCCTTAATATCCTCCACTTCCATTTGCCAAGTAGTGAGATGTTGAATAATTCCATGTTTCTCATACCCAACCCTCCACTTTCGAGGTAGGCAGATTTTGCTCCAACTGACCCAAGTTGTCTTTCGACCATTACCATTTTCTCCCCACAGAAACTTTCTCTGAATTGTTGTCATCTCCTTAATCTCCTCGAAGGCTTGCAAGGATTGAATTAATCAAAGTAATTCTTCCTCCTATCCATAATTGTCTACTTCGCCAAATAGACAATCTATCTCTAAGCTTCCTAATTACCGGGCGCCAAGTAGAGCTCATCCTAGGATTTGCACCAATCGGAATTCCTAGAAATTTAAATGGTACCTCTCCAATCCTGCAATAGAGAAATTGAGACGCAATAGATAATTCCTTCTCTTCCACATTCACACCTACAAGGCAACTTTTATGAAAGTTGACTCGCAGGCTAGATACCATCTCAAACACCCGTAGCAAAGCTTTCAAACACAACAAGTTCTCCCTAGTGTTCTTGCACTTGATGATTTTGTCGTCTGCGTATTGAAGTACTGGAAACGAGAGATCAACTCCTATAGAGAATTCCTCCAAAAATCCATGCTCTATGCTTTTCTTGATCAGACCGTTAATTCCCCTGGCCACTAAGAGGAAAAGAAAAAGGGTAAAAGGATCCCCTTGCTTAAGTCCCCTCTCCATAGAAAATTCAAATGTAGGGCTACCATTAACCAATACCGATGCCGACCCGGAAAGCACACATGCACCCATCCACAATCTCCATTTTTCATGAAATCCCATTTTCTTCATCATATATTCAAGAAACTTCCAACTCACTCAATCGTAAGCCTTTTCAAAATCGAATTTGAACATATACAACGACCACTTCTTCCTTTTAGCTATGTTATTTACTTCATTTGCCTCTAATGCTCCATCTGGAATTTGTCTCCCTTGTATGAATGTTGTTTGCGAAGCTGAAATGATTCCAGGTAGGACACTTTTGAGTTTAGTTGCAAGGATCTTGGCGATTATCTTATATATGCAGCCGATCAAGGAGATAGGTCAGAAATCATTCAACCCGTGAGGATTCTTTGTTTTGCCTATCAATGCCACAAAAGATGAGGTGAAAGCCTTTGGTAGCTTTCCATTGGCGTGAAACTGGACTAGTAGTTCAAGTATATCTTCCTTGATAGTGTTCCAACACGATTTGATGAATGTGAAGTTGAACCTGTCTGGCCCTGGACTCTTATTCCCCTCACAGCTCCATACCACTTCCTTCACTTCTTCAATTGAAAATGGAGCTATCATGAAATCATCTTCCTCTCCCGATATCCTCTTGAATTCAATTCCTTCCAAAGTTGGTCTATTGAATTCTTCTTCTTCAAATTATCTGCTAAAGTTTTTTCTCACTTCCTCTTTGATATCTCCGACTTCATCTAACCATCTATCCCACCTTGAGTTTTTCTATGTGATTCCTTCTCTGTCTATACTTGACTGATTCATGGAAGAATTTAGTGTTCCCATCTTTGTTGTATCCAATTAACCTTAGTCTTTTGAGCTAGAAGGGTTTCCTTATGGTGCAAAGAGAATCAAAATTATGTATTTAACCCCTTCCATTTCTCCTCATCCCAACTTTCCTCACCCGTTGCCTCCTCCTCCAATACATTCAGCTCCTTAGTGATGTTTTCTATACTCAAATCCATAATGCCATATTCTTCTCTATTCCACTCCTTAAGGTTTTCTTTCAAGTACTTTAGCTTTTCTTTCACTATATGAGCCATCCATCCCTTTACCTAGCATTTTTTCCATTTTTCCTCCATAAATTTCTTTCCATCCTTGTGTTCCAACCACCCATTGACGAACTTGAAGAGCTTAGGTCCCCAATTTTTTCTCTGATGCCATTAACCACACTGGGCAATGATCGGATATGTCTCTACTTTTTATCCATTGAGCTCTTACTTTCCATAACTCTGAGAAAGCATGATCCTGCCTATCCTGCTTGATGCCGGATTGTTTGGCTGATACCATGAAATTTTTTCCCCCAAGCATGTAGGCTCCACTACCCCTATCTCATCCATAAAGTGAAAAAAGTCTTGTCTTTCTGATTCGATGTATCTTAGTATTTTTGTAGACAATGATAAGAGAATGTTTATGATTAATATATTTTTTATTTTAAAACTATTATTACATGTATCTCACACTAATTGTATTTGGATAGTACCCTAGTACTCCTTGTAATATATATATATATATATATATATATATATATATATATATATATATATATATAATTGCTATTAAAAAAAATATGAAATATTCCTCTATGTCTAAAGTAGAACTTAATATAAGGTCTTTCCATTTTTTTTTTGACAAGTCGTCTTTCCATTTAAACTCCATTACTATTACTGGAAAATAAAAAAGAAGATAGCAAAGGGTGGCCACCTCGATGATTTAGCGAATCACCATGTACAAAATAGTTATACGGACAATATATAATATTTTTTTGATGGAATTGCTTAAAGGAAACAAATTATAGCGACAATAAGTAATGAAATTATACCTAAATTTTATTTTATATAAAAGAAAGATGTTATTGAGACAAAATATAAAAAATAATTATATAAAACAACTAATTTGGATTTTTTGAAATTAAAGAAAAATAAAATTGAAAGTGGCGAGATGAGAGGATGGAAGAGAGAAGAGAAAGAAAAAGAAAAAGAGGGAAAGAGAAACTTTGAGCGATAAATCTCTACTTAGGAATGAGGAAAGGATAATAAATTCAAATCTGAATGAGAAAAACTCATTAGAATTAACTAAAAAAACATGTTAGAGGAGGAAAAGAAGAAGATATAAAAAGAATAAATATGGACAAAAAAGTGAAAGAAGTTGGAAGAAGAGAGGATAAATAAAGAGTAGAGGAAGGAAGAAAAAGAATGGAGATTGGAGATAGGGAGAGAATGTGAATGGATTGAGAGAGAAAAAGTGAAATTCGATGAAGATTATGTTTGGCAAGTCTCATCCACCAGTAGATAGTGGAGTTGACTAACGAATGATAAATAGACATGTTTGGTAAGTACTATCGTTTAGCATTTTTGGATAGCGTTTAACATTTTTCAAATGTTACTTCAAGTAGCATTTGTATTGCGTTTCACTTTTTTTGTCATTTATACCATCGTTATTTTTTTGGAATTCCTTCTCTATCATCATTAAACATTTTCTCATGATTAAGTAATTTAATCATGATTTTTTTACCCGAATTTAATCATGAATTAAATATGTCCTTTTATGTCATTTTACATTTATCGGCTAGTTTCACCGCTAATTTTACTAAACACATAATTTTCTATCAACTAGCTTATCCGCTAGCTCATCCGTTATCTCTTATCCGCTCATCTGCTATCTGCTAGCTTATTCGCTATCCACTATTTTTTACCAAAAAGAGTCGAAAGAGATATACAGAGAGAGAAGGGGAGGGGAAAAAACATTAAAAGGAGAGACGGGAGAGGGAACGTGACAAGAGAGAGAGGGGGGATTGAGAGGAAAAGGTGAAATTTGAAGAATGTAAGAGAAAAAATTAAATTGACAGTTTTACCTTAAAATACAACACTTATAACATATTAGAACTCTAAATTTGTTGATCAAAAAAATATTAGAACTCTAAATTTGGTATTTTACTAGCTAGTATTAGATTAGATAAATAGATTTTTTTTCGGTTTATTGTTGGCTACTACCGGAGTGTCCCAACGCTTTTAACTAAAGACTAATTTAAACCCATGCTTAGAGACAAAAAATAATACATGCCATAAATTTAAGATCATATTGATTGAATCATGTAGCAACTCCTTTTCTAACTGAAAAAGTTCTTTGGTATTTGTTATTGTGAGGTGTAGGTGTAAATTAAGTCATTAAGGAACGATTATTTTAAATAGTTTTATGGTTAATCAAATGTTTAATCAAATGTTTTCTTTAAAGAGGGCTAAAAGCATCAAAACAACACATGTATACAATATAACAACCGGAGAACCAGAGCAAAAAACCCAAAAAAAACATAAGAGCAACAGAATCACCACCTAGGCAAAAACAACCGACCAGCTCACCTTATATACAACAAGTATAACAACACAATAATACTCTTATCCCCTAGAAATGCATTCCAATGGATCCACGCACCATTCATAGAAATGACAATGGTTTGACTTGGTCTCCGCGAGAAATCAATTCCATGAATATGTCTTAACCGAAAGCAATGTCTCAGCGAGGTCAAAGGTCTTCTTTGAGAAAACCACCCAGTTTCTATTTTCCCAAATTCCCTAGAGAACAAAATGTTAGATCATCATAATACCTCTTCTATCTTTCTTAACGCTAACCCCCGAATAAAAGAAAAAGAATAGGGTAGGGAGATCGTTTGGGAATACAACCACCACCCCTAACCACTTAAAAATTAGATACCATAGCCTTTTAGCAAACTCACACGACAAAAACAAGTGCATCTTTGTGTTCAAATTGACCCCCACAAAGAACACAACCCATGACACTCACATTAGGAATAACTTGTTTACGGAATAAATTTTCCCGGGTTGGTAGTCTTTCAAAAGGATCGAGGTGCCAAGAAAAATCCATAACTCTAGTAGGCGCGAAACTCTTCCACTACTTAAAAGTCTCCAAGGGAGCCCTAGGATCCGGCACTAAGGTGTAGTGTAGAAGCAAGTCATATGCCAATTTTACCGAATAGACCCTATCATTCTCGGCCTCCCAGACCCATCGATCCTCAGAAGAAGAAAAGACTGCCGGTGGAATTAAACCCATCAGATTCCTTAGAAGCCCTTCTTCCCAAACAAAAAAAACCTCTCCTCCAAGTAAGGCTCCAGGCCTCGATCCCCACCCACTCCCAAGCCCCTAGCTTCCAGCACGCTACAATCTTTTTGTGTAGATATGACATATAGCCTCGGAAAGACCACCATAGGGGATGCTTCCCCAACAGATACATCATGCCAAAAGTCGAGTTAAAGTGATGTTCCCCACCTTTCTATCAACGCAATCTGAGAACCAATTTGAACTAGAGTCAAGTCCCGACCCCACCCTACAAATATCCTTCCACCAAAGGGACGAATAGAAAGGAGGGTTAACTGTATTCAGCTGAGATTAAACAAAAGTCGGTCCTTAACCCCTAGACCCCCCCATAACCTTTTTCGGCTTGCAGACTTCAGTCCACTTTCCCCACGGAATCCTTTTTCCCGAGGAGACCCCACCCCAAAGGAAATTTCTCTGAATCCCCACAATCACCTTCCACACTTTGAGCGGCATCTTCAAGAATGCCATGTATAGAAGATGTGAATACTATTTAAGACCGCATTAATTAGAACAATCCTCCCCCTAAATTTCTCCACCCTTTCAGCCTATGCCTCAAGGTATCAATCATAAGCTGTCAAGTGGATAATCGCCTAAAACTAGCATCCACTGGTGGCCGAGATACTTAAAAGGTAAAACACCAATTCTGCAATGAAGAAAATTGGCTGCCATCTCAAAGAAGGAGGTCAGAGCATTTACTCCCATAAAACAACTCTTCCAAAAATTTATTCTAAGGCTAGAGACCAATTTAAAATACCTTTGTTTGAGATGATAATTTTTTTTATTAATTTGTTTTTTTTTGACAAATTAATTTATTATAATGTTCAAAAGTATATATTTATTAACCACATCTGTAAAGTTGTTATTTATGTTATTATAAGTTTTGTATGTATGCAATACGTATATTCTAATAATGGGTGAACTTGAGTCAGCCTTATATCCATATGAATATATGAGGCAACAAGAGGGAAAATTACACTTTATTAGGATAAACTGGAATTCTATAACTCATCATCACAATGACGCATTGAAGTATTCATACAATATTTTCCACTTGTGAGATGTCCCTAGTAGTAGTAGCAAGATAAGATCAGCAACAGAGATCACTGTCTATCTATGCTTTGAATATATGAGATTATTTATTCATTTATTATTCATGAAAGATACATATGTTTATTTTGGAAGTGCAAGTGCACCATATCAGTTATGAGTTTCCACATCAACAGCTTCACCGGCATAAGAGCATCACCTTCTGCAACCATGGTATCCACTACCACAACACCCATGGCGGCAATACCCTCCTCCTCCATGGTAGCCACCACCACCACCATTCTAACCTCCTCCTCCATTATGGTAGCCGCCACCACCACCACCATATTGTAGCCGCCACCACCATAATGACCTTCGCAGGTGAAATGGCTAGTCTAGGTTTTGCTGAGTTGATGAAGCAAGCCAAGAAAGGAAGGAAGCCCTAGCCCGGCCCGTCCACCCCTGCTGTTGCTCTTTCTCCGGTTCCTGAGGGCACCGTGGCTGCTGAAGGAGGGGAGATTAGCACGTCCGTTTCTGGGATGAAGAGGGGTCATCCCCTTCCCACCGTCGATCTGACCCAGGATGACCCTGCTCCTAAGAAGTCCAGGGCCCACAAAGGACCTCAAAAGAGTCCCGCCTCGGGGTTCAATCTGGACGAGATGACTGACGCGGGCATCATTAGCGGTTTTCGTGAAGACCCCCTTCTGTTTGCGGCCGAGGTGACCAAGGCTGGGTCTCGCCTGATTGCAAAGTTGAAACGGGGAGAAGTGGAGCGGACCAAAGGTAATATTCTCCTCGCCCAAAACTTATGGTTGGAGAGTGATAACTTAGACAAAACCGAAAGCTAAGTCGTGCTTATGTTTATATCTCAGAAGTGCGGGAGGAGTTGGAAGCCACCAAGAAGAAACTGCAAGAGTCAGAGGCCGCCCTTCAACCTACAGTCAATGCCCTTGATGAAACAAGGAAGTCGCTCTCCGCCACCACCCAAGAGCGAGACGATGCCCAGGTCGCTCTAGCTGAGGCTGGGAGGAAATTGCAGCTTGAGGTGGGGAAGGTTAAGGAGTTGTCTGGACAGGTGAGCGGGTTGAATTTGGAAGCCGCTGAAATGAGGTCAACCATTGAGGCCTTGAAGAAAGAGCGGGAAGAGGCCGCTGCTCAATATGATCGGCTCGTCCAATCAACTGTTTCAATTTTTCAGGGGCGTTTCGATGAGGCTCTGGCTCAGGTGCGGTGCGTCTACCCGGACCTGGAGCTCGACCCAAACATTATCAACTTTTCCCACTCCCATGTGGACGGTCGGATCATCCAGCCCGCCGAGGAGGACGAGCAGGGAAACGTCGTGGTGGAAGAGGTGGTTGTGTTTGATCGTTCCCTTTAGAAATTTTGTAATATGTTCCAAGTATTTGACATTCGTGTTTGGGCGGCTTTCGAGTCGCCCCAAAATTGTAATATGTACTGGTTTTTAAAATCGTTGTTTGCTCGTTCTGTTCAATTCGCTTGTTAGCCTTCGGGCAGTTTGCTAGACCTCGTACCTAGGTTTAACTCGCCCTTGGGGGTGCGAATTTCGATTGTGATCGCTTCGTTGTGTTTAATTCATCTTTTAGCCTTCGGGCAGTTTACTAGGGTTCGTGCCCAGATTGAACTCGCCCTTGGGGTTGCGGCTCTCAATTAAGGTCGCTTCGTGTGTGACTTAGATCGACTAAGCACCTTCGAACCCGCTCAGTGGTTTATCAAACTCGGTTTGATTTTAACCCGTCTGGCGGTTAATGAATCTGTAATGGAAAACATAAAAGGATGAGACAACGTATAAAAATATTCCATCTGCGCGATGGCCGGGCGGGCCTCAATAAAAACCCAGTGGGAAAAGACTGTCCCGCCCGGTGTACTTACATTATTCAATTCAACAAGTTTCAATGATAGAGTTACAATTGAATTTAGGTACAAAATTTAAATGTAGTATCGCCTGAGGTTGGCCGCATTCCATGTCCTCGGCACTGCTCCGCCTCCCATCCATGGTCTGAAGTTGGTAGGCGCCCTTCCCCGTCCTCGAGACGACTCGGTGGGGCCCTTCCCAGTTCGGGGCGAGTTTACCTTGAGCTGCAAACTTCTATCATATCATCGCTCTTCTGAGGACGAGCTGGTCGATGGTGAATTCTCTAGGGACAACCTTTGAGTTGTATCTTGTCGCCATCCCTTGTTTCACAAGTGCTTCTTTCAACGATGCTTTGGTGCGGAGTTCTTCAACCAAGTCGAGCTCTTCTCTGAGTCCCTAATCGTTCTCATCGGGGGTTTTGGGATTTGCAGTTCTCCAACTGAGCTCTCCAATTTCTACCGGGATGAGTGCTTCCACCCCGTATAACAACTTGAATGGGGTTTCGCCCGTGGTGGAGTGCGGGGTAGTCCGATAATCCCATAATACGAAGGGGAGTTCTTCTGCCCATTTGCCTTTGGATTCGTCCAGCCTTCTTTTCAGCCCGCGCAGGATCACTCGGTTGGCGGCCTCTGCTTGTCCGTTGGTCTGTGGGTGCTCGACCGATGTAAAGCGCTGCTTGATTCCCAGTTCTGACATGTATTCTTGGAAGCTTTTATCCGTGAACTGGGTGCCGTTGTCCGAGACCACGACCTCAGGGACTCCGAATCGAACTAGTATATTTTTCTTGAAGAACTTCAAGCAGTTTCTGGAGGTGATGGTCGCTAAGGGTGCGACCTCCACCCATTTGGTGAAGTAGTCCACTGCCACGATTAAGTACTTTAGCTGTCCTGGGGCCACTGAGAACGGGCCCAGAAGGTCGATTCCCCACCACGCGAACGACCATGGAGCGATCATTGAGTTATGTTCGACCGGAGGGGCGGTGTGCACATCTGCGTGCCTTTGGCACTTATCACATCTTTTAACTAGCTCGTTTGCTTCGCCCTCCATCGTGGGCCAATAGTATCCAGCTCTAAGTGCCTTCTTAGCTAGTGCTCGTGCCACCAGGTGATTTCCACATATTCCTTCGTGGATTTCTCTCAACACGTAATCGGCCTCATGTGGCGTCAGACACTTTAGTAATGGTGTAGAGAATCCTCTGCGAAACAGTTTGCCTTCAATTACCGAGTAGGACGATGCCCGCCTACGCGTGAGAGCTGACTTCTTTGGGTCGTCCTGCTCCTCCCCCAGTACGATGTACTTTAGGATGGGATCGATCCAAGTCTCGCCCTGATCGATCGCGCAGACATTTGTGATTGGAACTGTTTCTAGTCGGACTCTGGGTTGAGGGAGTATTTTCTGGATTACGCTCCTGTGGTTACCTGGGGTCTTCGTGCTCGCGAGTTTCGAGAGTACGTCCGCCCTTGCATTTTCTGATCTGGGGATGTGTCGGACTTCTGCGCTTTCGAACTGTTCGAGCAGTTCTCGTACCTTAGTGAGGTACCTCTGCAAGACTTCATCTTTGGCATCATATGCCTCTCCAATCTGGGACACTACTAACAGAGAGTCAGACCGGAGCTCGACCCGTTGTGCTTTGAATTCCCTAGCGAGCATAAGTCCTGCAATGCACGCTTCGTACTCTGCCTGGTTATTTGAAGTGGAAAAGGAAAATGTTAACGAGACCTCTACCGTCGTCCCTTTTGGGCTTTCTAGAATCAAACCAGCCCCGCTCCCTTTACTATTTGAGGAGCCGTCCACATACAGCGTCCAGGTCGGCTCAGGCCCTTCTTCCTGGATCGGGGTCATCTCTGCTATGAAGTCTGCCATGATTTGTGCTTTTGTGGCCAATCTTGTTTCATATTTGACGCCGAACTCTGAGAGCTCCATTGCCCACTTGATCATTCTTCCCGCTAAGTCAGGTCGATGCAAGATCTGTCGAATGGGGTGATCCGTTCTGAGGACGATTTGGTGAGCCACGAAATACGATCTCAGCCTTCGGGCTGCCACGATTAGTGCCAGGGCTAGCTTCTCGATCCTCTGGTACCTGAGCTCTGGTCCCTGGAGTGCTTTGCTCACAAAATATACGGGATTCTGTTTTTCGCCGTCCTCCCGTACCAGCACGGCTGCTAGGGCTTCGTCACTGATGGAGAGATACAGGTATAACGTTTCTCCGGGCTCTGGAGTGGTCAAGATGCATGGGCGGTTGCAACAGAACCTTTTTCAACTGATCTAGAGCTTGGTCGCACTCGGGCGACCACTCGAACTTTGCCTCCTTCTTAAGCAGTTTGAAGAGTGGGAGAGACTTGCTGGCCGCCTTTGAAATGAATCGTGAGAGCGCGGCTATCATTCCGTTCAGCTCCTGGATCTATTTTTTACTAGTGGGCGACTTCATTTATGTCACAGCCCTGCATTTATCTGGATTCGCCTCAATCCCCCGCTCTGTCAAATAGAACCCCAAAAACTTGCCCGCCCTGACTCCGAACGTGCACTTCTCAGGATTTAGCTTTAGCGAGTTCTTACGGGCTTCCATAAATATCTCTTTAAGGTCGGCCACATGATCAATGTCTTGTTTGCTTTTAATGATCATGTCGTCTAAGTATACTTCGACCGTTCTGCCGATCTGTGTTTGAAAAACCCTACTCATCATTCTCTGGTATGTTGCCCCCGCATTCTTCAATCCGAAGGGCATGACTAGGTAACAGTAGTTTCCTCTTGCTGTCATGAAGGCCGTCTTTTCCTGATCGGGTGGGTGCATTGCGATCTGGTTATAACCCGAGTAAGCATCTAAAAATGAGACTAATCTAAACCCGTTTGCGCTATCTACTAACCGGTCCACACTAGGCACCGAAATCGCGTCTTTAGGGCATGCCCGGTTAAGATCAGTATAGTCGACGCACATGCGCCATTTCCAATTGGCCTTCTTGACCAGAACGACGTTGGATAGCCATGTCGTGTACTTGATTTCTTTGATGAACCCGGCTTCCAGCAAATCCTCGAACGCTTTACTGGCGGCTTGTCCTTTCTCCTCACCCTGCACCCTTCTTCTTTGGGCGACCCATTTCGCAGTGGGATTAACGGCCAGGTGGTGACAAGCCACCTCTGGCGGAACGCCTGGCATGTCCGCAGCACTCCAAGCGAATACATCAGCGTGTTCTCTCAAGCACTGGATTAACTGATCTCGTACCTCTGGGGGAAGGTCGCTTCCCATCGCTACTGTCTTCTCTGGGTCGTTTCCCAGTTGTATTTTGACGAGTTCACCGTCCGGCTCTGGTCTTTTAATTCTTTTCTTGAGTTCTTGGGTTAGATCATCATCTCCTTCCTCTGCGTCACTGTCCGGGTCGTAGCGGGCATCTAGATCGGCTACATTGACTAGACTCCCGCCCTTATTCACGGCGATCGTCTTTCTCATTTCATGCTCTCCTTGTTCCTTTATGCTCATGAAGTGGCATCGTCGAGCGGCTTGTAGATCTGCCGGAACGGTGACTGTAACAGCCCAGGTCCAACGCATTGGCCACCCCGGCACTATTACCTCACGGTCTTCTCTACCCCTCTTGTAGAATTTTTGCCTTCCGTGGGAATCGAACCTTGCACCTGAGGCATAAGTGCAAGTTAAACACACCTCCCACTACCAATTGAGCGCGCGCAAGTTAAATACGTCGAGGAGGTCTTCGAAGATGATATCGGCCGAGCTCCCCTGGTCGACCAGGATTCTTCTGACCTCGACATTAGCCATTGTCATACCCCAATTTTGTCCGGCTTAGGTCCAAACCTTAATTTTCCACACAAAAAAATGTATAATAAATTATGCATTCCATTCTGGGTCCTAGAACCCATTCCAAAGTTTTTGAAATCATTTTTAGGGTTAGAATGCACTTTTTGGGAAATTAGGGGTTTTGAAAATATGTTATGCATGCATGGCAAGCTTTGGAAAACATTTTATGCATGCATGGGAAAAACCTAAAAAACAATTTTGTGGAAAGCAAGAATCAATTTCTATTGTATACCAAAGGCTAAGAATCGATTTATAGTATATTCTAAAGGCCATGAAATCGATTTTCAAGCCATCCCATAGGCCATGAATTGATTCCTAATTGTTTCAACTAAGTAAGGAATCGATTTTCACCTATGATAGATGTCCTGAAAATCGATTCCTAATTGTTTCAACTAAGTGAAGAATCGATTTTCATCTATGATAGATGTCCTGAAAATCGATTCCTAATTGTTTCAACTAAGTGAAGAATCGATTTTCACCTATGATAGATGTCCTGAAAATCGATTCCTAATTGTTTCAACTAAGTGAAGAATCGATTTTCACCTATGGTAGATGTCCTGAAAATCGATTCCTACTTGTTTTCAAAGAGCAAAGAATCGATTCCCATGTTTTCCAAAGAGCCAAGAATCGATTCCTCTCTCATTTAACTAAAGCTGGGAATCGATTCATGTGATTTTTCAAAGGCAAGGAATCGATTATACACTTGTTACACTTCATCAAACAATCGATTCATCTTTGCAATAAATATTTTTCCAAATTTCTACGCTTTCCTAAGCCTATAAATAGGCAGCCTCAAGTCACTCTTCCACACACATTCTTTCACGAGATCAGAGAAGACAATTTTCGCAAATCTCACTTCCAGAAACCCATTTTTTTGGCGAAATCCCTCTTTAGAAAAAAAAACTCTTCTACGCTTTATTTTTGCTCTATTCGTTCCGTTGGTCCGTCTGAGCCGATCTTCCGCAAGAGTTAGTTGAGGTTGCATTCTTCAAAGTTGTAATATCTGCCTTCATTAGAGGTATTTCTGTCTTTACATTTGTTGATATTTAATTATTGTGATCCGTGCCAAAACTGCTCAATGTAATTCAACTTAGCTTTTAGTGTTTACTTACTTGTCCTTGTATATTCTTATCCATTGTCGATGATGAACCATATGATTCCCACTTATGCCTAGTGCATCATGTTCTAAGTGGTGAAGATGGTTTCAGATGATTCAACCTCCCCCTTTTTAACTTCTTAATGGATAAAAGACAGTTAGGTTTATGGTTTAAGGTCCGTGGGATATTGCAAAGGATAGGTTACCCAAAACCTTGATGCTCCCTCCTCTTTGATTGTGTTATTAGCCTTTGGGCACTTATTCATAAATGCAAAGGATAGGCTTACCTTAGCCTTGATGCAACTTCCCCCTTTCGTTCATGTTATTGAGAAATCGTTGCTCATATGTTCCTCAGTCTAATTAAGACCATTCTATGCCTATGATCAATTGCTTGCTTGTTTTGATGCACTTTAAAGTCTTGATTCAATATGTCATTCCATCCATGTGTATGACCTCCTAATGAAGACGTAAGTCTACATGCCTGTTGTAGCATAGAGTCATTAGGGTAAATACACTCCTTCCTACACACACACTTGCTTTGAGAACTTTACCTTGCATCCCTGATAAGTGGATCTTTTGATCATGTTGGCATGTTTAGTCTTGATTAATGCTCAACATACGCATGATTTCGTGATTATTGAACGTGTTTGAACTTTTATAATCAATCATCGATAACACCTTCACCCTTTCTTCCAAAAATCTTTCAAACCTTTTTCCAATTAACGCGAGTTATTAGTGACTATCACTCAAAGCCTTGGCTTGTTTGATTGTCGTGAACGCCATCAAGGGTTATTAGTAATGATCGCTCAAAGCCTTTGCTTGCTCGATCGTTATGAAAGCTCTTCCCCTTTCAAACCCTTTCAAAAACATTTTCATCCAAGAACTACGTCGCTTTGATTCCCATTTGGGATACGTAGGAGCGAGTCACGTTCTCGTCAAACGCAACGAATAAAAATCCTTTTCGCAACCATAAACAAATCATTTTCATAAAACAAACAAAAAGAATCATTTTCAAACCCATTGTTGCTAGTAGCTCATCAGAGCCTTTGTTCTTTTAGCTATTAGTGGCAATGTCCTTTTCTCATAAGAATAATAAACGATGATCCATCATAACCTTTGTTAGTTTGATCATCGTGCAAATCAATCTCTTTCGAAAATCACTTTCAAAAAAGATAATAAAAACAAGTTGTTATCAATAGTCCATCAGAACCTTTGTTCGTTTGACTAGCGGTACAACTCTCTTTTTTGAGTATTTAGTAGTGATTCATCATAGCCTCTGCTAGTTTAATCATTTGCTAATGCTAGTCCTATTTCAAAAACTCACTAAAAAAAAGATAAAAAAGCAAAAACTTTTCAAAAAGACAACCAAGAACTACGTGGCTTTGAATTCTCCATCGCACCGGGAGATACGTAGGAGCGGGCCATGTCCCGTCAAGCGCTTTTTCTAAAAATCCTTCTTTTTCCCCCTTTTCTCACCAAAAATAAAATTTTCATTAAGTTTTCCCATTCATCTTCAAACAAGAAATAAATAGGCAAATCTAGGTATTTTTCAAATCAAACGTTAAAACCACACATTTAATTAGAGGTTCCCTTTCGGTAGAAAGGACGTGCGCGGTGCTAACACCTTCCTCGCACGTAATCGACCCCCGAACCTATATCTCTAGTTTTCAAAAGACCATCCGCCTTGTCCAAAAGACTTTTTTTCAATGTTTTGGTCTTAAAATTAAAATATTGGTGGCGGCTCCAAAATTTTTCCACGTTGTACATTGAGAAACCCAAACCGGGATTTTTGGGTACAACAGCCATTACTGCGGTGACGATCAGCGGGACGTACTTATTTGGTTTCCCATCAAGCAAGTCGTTGTCACCAAATGCCAAAGGCGACCTGTTTGAGGGACGACTGGGCGCCGAGGTCGAGGCGACGTTCGTTATTTCTTTCCATCGCCTTTTCGATGACTTATTCGTTTCTCCCCCTTCCGTGGGGCACCCTCCGGTAATTACCATCGCAACAACACGTCCTCTGGACCTCCTTTGGTCGTTTCTTTCTTCACTGTCCTCATCCTCGTCCTCCTTCATGCCTTTCCCGACTTCGTTTACGTTGGACTTGCGCTTTCGAGGAGACCGATCTCTGTCCATCTCTTCTTGTTTATCTGTTTGCCCTTTCTTGACATACTGGGTCAGCTTTCCCTTTCTAATCAGTTCTTCGATGTCGTCTTTTAGGGCCATGCAATTGTTGGTGTCATGCCCGTTACTTCTATGATAACGGCAGTACCTGTGAGATGGGCGCTGTCCTTCTTTAAGGACGAGTGGATCGGGCCTCTTTATATCTTTAAACTCTGCGTTTGCGCACTCGGCCAAGATCCGGGAGTATGAGGTGTTGAGTTTGGTCCGATCGGAGAATTTTTTCTGCCCGAATTCCCTAGACGGTCCTTCCCTGTCTCCCTATCCCTCCTAGGGTCTTGGACTCGGTTCGAGTGGAGTTCCTTTGCTTGCCCTGCGACGGCTTGGGTGGCCATCGCTCTCTCCTCGTAGTTCACGAACCTCTGCGATCGTCGCAGGAGAGTTTCGAGATCCGACGGCTCGTTCACACCAACTTCTATCTCAAACAAGCTACCAGTTCGAAGACCTTCCCAGAGGAACCACAAGCGCATATCGTTCTCCAGCCCTCGGACGTTGGCGGCCTCTTTGTTAAAGCGCTCAACATACTCACGGAGGGACTCGTCCGGGCCTTGCCTGATCGCCTTCAGGATAGCATGCGATTTAGGCTTCACCCTTGATGTGGTGAAGCGGGCGCTAAAAACTCGAGCCAATTGCTCCCAGGACGAGATACTGTTGGGCCTTAACTCGGTGAACCACTCCAGAGCGGGTCCTTCTAGGGTCAACGGGAAGATCTTGCATTTGACTGGCCTGTCTGCCCGCCTATACTTCATTACCAAGTCAAAGTACCGTAGGTGGGCGTCGGGGTCATTTACCCCATTGTACATCCTGAGATCAGAGGGAGGCTTCTCTAGCGCTCGCGGGATGGGGTACTCATCGATTCCACGAGTGAAGGGTCCCATGCCATCATCGCCCGTCCTCCTACGAGATGGTCGGTCCTCGGGGTGGTGGCCCCAATGACCACGTCGTTGAGGAGGTGAGTCATATCGACGAGGCCGTGATGGAGGGGGCGCATCGTAATATGGGCGAGGGGAACCTTTCCGGTGATCGGCTTCTGGACCGAGTTAGCAACCCAGATGAGTCGTATGAAGATTCTTGGTAGGACTCTTCCTCGGGCCAGTATGTGGGATCGGTCAAGGAAAGGGGGGTCCGGGGTCGTTGCTGGGCCACTCCTCACCTTCTTGGGGGCGATCGGTGTACTAGTAGCCTCCTTGGGGGAGATCTATGTCTTCTGGATGGGTTGCCTCTCGGTCTAGACGATTCGTCGTCGCGGCGACGTTGTTCTGGTGCGGTGTACGCTCTCCCAGAGGCGGCCTGATCGGCGATGTTTCCGTTTCTAGTTCTCAACAGCTCGCGCAATTCCTGTAGTATCTCATTCGGTAGCATGACGCTAGTGTGGTCGGGAGGAGCCCCCTGTGCACTGGACGCGGTATCGCTTACGTCGGCGGCGCCGCCCTCCGGCGTTTGCTGTCGCTAGGGAATTGCGGCCATGTTTCGCGGGTGCGGGGCGCCGCGTGGTCTGCCTCGCGGAGCCATGTCAGTCAGGGTGGGGATGTTCTCTCTCCCACTGTGGTCGCCAATGAACCGGACTCTTCGCTGAGCGATCGGTCCCTTTGATGCAATGAGTGTGTCTGTGCTGACGTGGATCTGGAGACTCGGGCGAGATGATGAAGTCGATCCTGTGTGAAGGTTGGTCGCGTCCGGAGCTCCTGCGGGGTGTACCTGCGATGGCACTCCAACGCCCAAGTCAGTGGGGTGATATTCGAGTATAGTAACGAAGTGTGTAAAAACGTACCTCTCAAGTGATGTCATGGGCTCTTTATATAGCGCCAGGGGTGTCGCAGGCGACCGTCGGATCCTGCGAGGATTTCTCCCTGTCGTTGATCTTCCCATCGTGGGTATTAGATGGCGCCGGGTCACTAATGGGCCGCTCGCACCGGCTCAACATTCTTTGCGGGTTGCGACCCAACCCATATCGATGTGTGACGCTGGCTGATTAGTGGGCCGCTCGACCCGGCCCCGTATTCTTCAAATCATGGGATGCGGCCCAGTCCAGAACAACTACCACTAGTAAACCAACTGACCTTACTAGTTAATTTGTTTACTATATGAATTTGCTCCCCAACATTGCTCAATTGGTCTCCTTCTTCCATAATTTTTTCTACAGGCACTATTTGTATGTTTCTTTTTCTTCACATATTAGCACCATTTTTATTAATTTGTTAGAATTATTTTAAGCACTATAGTATGACTTGTACTCAATATAGTTATATATTTCTTTTACTTGAAAAAGTATTAGTTAAATTAAAATTTTCTACTATGTATGTCGAAATTTCTTTTATTAAGTCATACTTTTAGGTGCGAACACCCCTTTTGTATAAATCCTGGTTTTGCCTTGATTGTGCGAATAAGCTTGCCTTTCAAGGGATTTTTATCTAGGATTTTTTTTTTAGATAAGCAAAGATTCATTGAAAGGAAGATTTTGTTTAGTGGGAAACTATTTCTAGATTTATTGGTGAAGAATTCTACCGTAATAGGGGGCCTTACTATTTTTTTTTGGTTTAGGATCTCTGACCCGCTTCGGTGTCCAGGAAAAAGGGGCTCTGAATAACTCGGAGTTCGACCGGGAGGTAAGTAAAGTCTGACTCCAATTTGTTCGATCGTCGGGGATCGAACTCGAGTACTAACTGAGTCCACCCCTTTAAATAGAGTGCATGCATTAACCATTTACACCTAAATTTAAAGCGCATAAACCCTTAAATGTTGTAGGAGGTCTTCCTTGCTATACATTCAAAGAATCTCTCCATGGGATTTGGTCTAATATCCCCCATGTTTTGTAATTCAGTCATTATTTTTCTTTTTATTAAAAAAAAGTTTAGGCGCTTTTTCTGAACAAGCAAAGATGGATATATTATTAATTATGAGTAAAAGCGTGCTAGAGATGATTTGAAGGATGCAGATGTCCCAACCTAATTGGGATCTGTATTTCTCATGATGATGATGTTATTGATGCCTTATTTTTCTTTACAAAAGTTATTATTTTATTACATAATGTTCAAAAATATGTATTTATTTACCACATTTGTAGACTATATATAAAGTTGTTACTGATGTGATTAGTTTTGTATTTATGAAAAATGTATATTTTTTTAAGGTGTGAGTTTGAGTCAGCCTTATTATATATACATATGAATATATCAGACAATACACAAAAAAAATGAAACAACAAAAATGAAACAACATTTAATTCACCATGTCACTGTGAACTATTTATACACTATGAAACAACATTTAATTCACCATCACAGTGTCACTGTGAACTATTTATACACTATTTTAAACTTATGAGATGTCTCTAGTAGCAAGATATAGATCAGCAACAGAGATCACTGACTATCTATGCTTTTAACATGAGATTATTTATTCATGAAAGATACATATATATGTTTATTGTGGAAATGCAAGTGCACCATATCAGTTATGAGTTTCCACGTCAACAGCTTCACCGGCATAAGAGCAACACCTTCTGCAACCATGGTATCCACTACCACAACACCCATGGCGGCAATACCCTCCTCCTCCATGGTAGCCACCACCACCATTATTGTAACCTCCACCGCCGCCATTATGATAGCCACCGCCACCACCATTGTAACCACCACCACCGCCATTATGGTAGCCACCGCCACCACCATTGTAACCACCACCACCGCCATTATGGTAGCCACCACCACCATTATTGTAGCCACCGCCATTGTAACCACCACCGCCATATTTGGCATCACCTACACCATTTGTCTCTGCAAAAACGCATAATGAGTCAATACAAACTTAATCACATCTTTTAAGAAAGTATTAATATATGTGTGTGATGAAGATAAAAGAATACTAATTTATTCATATATAAAGCAAGTGAGAATATATATCACTACTAAAAAATGAAATAACAACGAAAATCTAAAGATGAAAGTCGAAAAGATTTGTCTCTAATTTAGTCTCTAAATATTAGCGACGCTAATTTGGAGATCAAATTTATTAGTTATTTAGATTTTTTCTATTAGTGCGTATATATTAAACAAAATTATATAAAACACATGAAAAATATCTACATATATATTAATAAATGATGTATAGCTCACCCTCTTTTTTATTAGAGGAAGTCTCAGCTGACACCTCAGAGGAAACAAGAAGAACCATGGCCAAAAGACCTAGGATGAGAATTGCTTTCTTGGAATCCATTTTTCAAATTTGGTAGTGAAGGATGAGGAAACTAGTAAGGAAGTGTCCTCTATATATAGTGGAGCGTGAGAGAGCTAATACTTAAATTGGTGGTTGGGAAAGTAGCCTCGCTACTAATTCAATCCTATCTAACAGATACGATTGATCTACATTTTCTCTTTTATCCACTTGGCTAGTAAATAATGGTAGGCTACTGTATGAATCAGCAATTAATTATTGTCTGTACTGATTGATATCAACTTGCTATTCGCAGCTGGGAAAATGACAAAGAGTATTAAAAGCACATTGTTATAATTTATGTAACCTCTAAATTTACTAAGAGAAGTTCAATATGTGTCCATCGGGTGTGGTAAGCTATTATTAGTCGGCTAGATTGCAATTTGGTTATGCCCAGAATATTCCCACCTCGTTCTATTTTCGCTTCTTAGGTGTCACCAGAAGTGTCGTCCCGGCTTAGCGCTCATTTAGCATATAATCGTGCGTTTGATTTACTAAAAAGTAAGGGATTGAACTGGATAATTCAAGTTGTATCATATTTTATTTGAAAAACTGTTGATGGTACTAGACAACATTGAGGACAAGAGACCAGACAAAAACTCAAACTCTTGTCCCTTAGAAAACCAAAATACAACTTTTTGGTGCACAGTACAAATTTCTGTCCATGCCACCCCAAAAATTACAAAAATTATTGTGGATAAAGTGGATATCTAGGCATTATTCTTTTCCATTATTGTATATATTAAATGTATGTCATAGGTTACAAAAGTTGAGCCTATAAATAGGACTCATATATCATTGTAGTGTGACACCTTCAAGAGTAATATACAAGAGATACTTCTTCTTCTCTCATTGTCTCATTTGCTTGTTCTTATCCTTGCTCTAGTTTTAGTCTATTTCACAACACGTTATCGGCGCGCTCTAAATAACTTTAGAACTAAATATGTCAAATCTTACAAAACTTGACTTTGTGGCTCTTGACATCACTGGAATGAATTATTTATCTTGGGTGCTAGATGCTGAAATTCATTTAGATGCAAATGGTTTTGGAGACACTATCAAAGAAGGAAACAAAGCATCAAATCAATATAAAGCCAAAGCTATGATTTTTCTCTGCCATCATCTTCATGAAGGACTCAAAAGTGAGTATCTTACTGTGAAAGACCCACTTCTTCTTTGGAATAATTTACAAGAAAGATATGACCATTAGAAAACTGTTATTCTTCCAAAAGCTCGTTATCATTGGATGCATTTACGCTTACAAGACTTTAAAACTGTAAGTGAATATAACTCTGCACTATTCAGAATCACTTCTCAGTTGAAGTTATGTGGAGAAAATGTCACTGATGAATATATGTTAGAAAAAACTTTCTCCACTTTTCATGCAGCTAATGTGCTCCTACAGCAGCAATATAGAGAAAAGCGATTTAAGAAATATTCTGAACTAATTTCTTGTCTTCTTATGGCTGAACAAAATAATGAGCTTTTAATGAAAAATCACAAGGCCCGTCCAACTGGTACTGCTCCATTTCCTGAAGCGAATGTAGCAAAACACGATCACTATATTGATGGGCAAGCTCGAGGTCGTGGTCACAATTTTGGCCGTGGTCGTGGTTTTGGTCGTGGTCGTGGTCGTGGTTTTGTCCATGGTCGTGGTCGTGGACATGGCCGTAGTGGAATTTCCAAGAACACATTTTCCCACCAGAAGTGGAAAAACAGGGAAAAGAAAAAAGGGTGGGCAAAATAGCAAACATGATGAAAACAATTGCTACCGTTGTGGGGGAAAAGGTCATTGGTCACGTACCTGTCATACACCAAAGCATCTTGTTGACCTTTACCAAGAATCAGAGAAAAATAAAAGAAAAAAGATAGAGACACATTTTGCTTATGAAGATGATGATTTTGATTATGGCCCTATAGATGTCATTCACTTAGATGTTGCTGATTTCTTTGCTGATCCAGATGGGAATATTGATCACTTCATTGGAGATGGGATCCTTAAGAAATAGTTTCCTTCCATTTTAATATTATGTTTTTGTTGCTTGGTTTGAAATTACTTACGTTTAAGTGATTGTTGAAGTTTATGTTTTGGTGTGTTTCTTTTCACTTTTCAGGCAATAAAAAAAATTAGTTATAATGTTTCCAAAAATTTATTATACTCATTATTACTATTATTGATTTATTTATTTATTATTATTTTTTATCCTTTTGAAAGATAGAATGAGTATTGTCACTATCAACAATAATGGAGATATGTGTCTCGCTTGACAGTGGAACAACCCACACGATTCTCAAGGACAGGAATTATTTTTCTTACTTAGTAATGCAAAAAAAACCAATGTTAGTACTATATCTGGTACTACAAAAATAATTGAAGGCTTCGGAAGAGCCAGTGTATTGTTACCCGGAGGAACAAAATTAGATATTGATATGGCACTATATTCTCCCAAGTCTCGTAGAAACTTATTGAGTTTCAAAGATACCCGCTTAAATGGTTACCATATTGAAACAACAAATGAAGAAGATATCGAATATCTCTATATCACGAGACATGCCGCAGGAGAAATAAGTATATTGAAAAAATTACCAACATTTTCAAATGGTTTGTACTACCCCTTTATTAGTACAATTGAAACACATTCTATTGTAAACCAGAAGTTTACAAATCACAACAAGTTTCTCATTTGGCATGACCGGTTGGGCCATCCCGATTCTATTATGATGCGAAAAATAATTGAAAATTCATGGGAAATCCATTGAAGAGCCGGGAGATTCTTCAATCCAATAATTTTTTATGTACTGCATGTTCCCAAGGAAAGTTGATAATTAGACCATCACCAACAAAAATTGAGGGTGAATCTCTTGCATTTTTAGAACGGATACAAGGTGATATCTGTGGGCAAATACACCCACCATGTGGACCATTTAGATATTTTATGGTTTTAATCGATGCATCAATTAGATGGTCACATGTCTGTCTGTTATCAACTCGCAACCAAGCGTTTGCGAGATTGCTTGCTCAACTAATTCGATTAAGAGCTCATTTTCCTGACTACCCAGTTAAGAAAATACGCCTTGATAATGCCGCTGAATTTACATCTCAGGCATTCAATGAGTATTGTATTTCTATTCGAATCGATGTTGAACATCCTGTAGCCCATGTTCATACACAAAATGGACTTGCAGAGTCATTCATTAAACGTCTAAAGTTGATTACAAGACCAATACTCATGAAATCAAAACTTCCAATTTCTTCTTGGGGACATGCAATATTGCATGCTGCAACATTAGTTCGCATCAGGCCAACAAGTCATCACACTTATTCTCCCTTACAGTTGGTTTTTGGTAAAGAGCCTAACATTTACCATATAAGAATTTTTAGATGTGCGGTATATGTTCCAATCCCTCCACCAAAACGCACAAAAATGGGTCCCCAAAGAAGATTGGGAATATATATTGGATATGAATCTCCATCTATAATAAAATATCTCGAACTATCAACAGGAGATTTATTCACAGCTAGGTTCGCTGATTGTCACTTTGATGAATCAGTTTTCCCAATATTAGGGGGAGAGAATAAACAACTAGACAAGGAAATATGTTGGAATGAATTGTCACTTTCTCATCTTGATCCTCGTACAAAACAATGTGAACTTGAAGTTCAAAGGATAATACATTTGCAAAATCTAGCAAACGAATTACCAGATGCATTCACTGATCCTAAAAGAGTGACTAAATCATATATACCAGCTGCTAATGCTCCAATCAAAGTTGATGTCCCTGTTGGACAACCTAACATTGCAAATGATCAGTCTCAACCACGCATGAAGCGTGGTAGACCTATCGGTTCTAAAGATAAAAATCCTCGATCAAGAAAAGGAGCTAAAAGGATAAACGGCCCAACTGAGGATATAGAAACTCCAAGTGAGGATACAAAAAATCCAAAAGGGTTCTTCAGACATAATTGTTGAATCAGTTCCAGAAGAGACTGATCAGGTACCTGAATATATTGAAAATGAAGAGATCTCAATAACTATGTCATGAATGGAGTACGATGGAACCGAAACATAGTCAATATTGACGATATTTTTGTATATAATATAGCGCTAAATGTGATGAGTGATAATGAGGATCATGAACCAAAGTCCATCAAAGATTGTCGACAAAGATGACTGGACAAAGTGGAAAGATGCAATTGAAGCGGAATTAAACTCACTTTGTAAGAGCAATGTTTTTGGACCCGAACACCTGAAGGTGTGAAGCCAGTTGGATATAAGTGGGTTTTTGTACGAAAACGAAATGAAAATGGTGAAATTGTGAGATACAAAGCTCGACTTGTTGCTCAAGGATTTTCACAAAGACCTGGCATCGATTTTGAAGAAACTTATTCACCTGTAGTGGATGCAAATACTTTTCGATACTTAATTAGTCTAGTAGCACGTGAGGGGCTAAATTTACATATGATGGATGTGGTTGCAGCATATTTATATGGTTCACTTGATAGTGAAATTTATATGAAACTCCCTAAAGGATTTCATTTTCCTAAGACAAACAATCCAGGCTCTCGAGAAGATTATTCGATCAAGTTGAATAAGTCTCTCTATGGACTTAAACAATCTAGACGCATGTGGTTTAATCGTCTTAGTAAATATTTGTTGAAGGAGGGATATAAAAATGACCCCATATGTCCATGCATTTTTATGAAAAGATCTGAAAAAGAATTTGCTATAATTGTTGTTTATGTAGATGACTAAAATATTATTGGAACTCCTGAAGAGCTTCCAAAAGCTATAGATTGCTTAAAGAAAGAGTTTGAGATGAAGGACTTAGGAAGGACAAAATTTTGTTTGGGATTACAAATTGAATATTTAAGGAATGGAATTTTTGTACATCAAGAAACTTATATAACAAAAGTACTAAAACGGTTTTACATGGACAAATCACATCCACTGTGTACACCAATGGTTGTAAGATCATTAGATGTGAATAAAGATCCATTTAGACCTCGAGAAAAGGATGAGGAACTACTTGGTCCTGAAGTACCATATCTCAGTGCAATTGGCGCACTAATGTATCTTGCTAATTATACACGTCCTGATATATCATTTGCTGTCAATTTATTAAGAAGACATAGTTCTTCCCCTACACGAAGACATTGGAATGGAGTCAAGCATGTACTTCGTTACCTTAGAGGTACAATGGATATGGGTTTATTTTATTCAAATGAATCAAAGTCAGATTTAACTGGTTATGCAGATGCAGGTTATTTATCTGATTCTCATAATGGTAGATCACAAACATGCTATTTGTTTACATGTGGTGATACAGCCATTTCATGGAGGTCTGTAAAACAGACCATAACAGTCACATCATTTAAGCATGCAGAAATTTTAGCACTACATGAAGCAAGTCGGGAATGCATTTGGTTAAGGTCAGTAATTCAACATATACAAGAAACTCGTGGTTTATCTTCTGAGAAAATGATGGCAACAACTGTGTATGAAGATAACACTGCATGCATTGCTCAATTGAAAGAAGGGTATATCAAAGGAGATAGAAAAAAGCATATTTCACCAAAGTTTTTCTTCACTCATGATCTTCAAAAGAATGGTGATATTGACATTCAACAAATTCGTTCATGTGATAACTTAGCAGATCTTTTAACAAAGTCATTGCCAAGCAAAACTTTTGAACAGCTAATACGGAAGATTGGTCTTCGTCGTCTCAGAGATGATTACATAGTTGAGGGGGAGAAATAAACATGTTCTGCACTCTTTTTTCCTTCACCACAGTTTTGTCCCAATGGGTTTTCCGGGGTAAGGTTTTTAACGAGGAAGCCCTCAATCAAAGGATGTTGTACTCTTTTCCTTCTCTAAGATTTTTTCCCACTGGGTTTTATCTTAGTAAGGTTTTTAATGAGGCATATCCTTAATAGACATCCAAGGGGGAGTATTGTGAATAAAGTGGATGTCTAGGCATTATTTTTTTTCCATTATTGTATATATTAAATGTATGTCATAGGTTACAAAATTTGAGCCTATAAATAGGAATTATATATCACTGTAGTGTGACACCTTCAAGAGTAATATACAAGAGATACTTCTTCTTCTCTCATTGTCTCATTTGCTTGTTCTTATCCTTGCTCTAGTTTTAGTCCATTTCACAACAAAAATATTATTTTTATTTCCTACTCAATAATTGTTTTCTCTCCTATTCTCTTCTGTATCTTCTCTCTCCTCTAGTCTCTCTCTTTCTCTTCTGCTTCCTTCTCTCTCTCTGCTCTATCCTCTCTTTCTCTTCCTCTCCCTCTCCCCTATCTCATTCTCCTCTCTTCTTTCTCTCTCCCTCCCTATACCTCCCATCTCTCTTCTATATATCTTCTCATATCATAACCCATCTTCCTCTCCCTCTCTCTTATCCTCTCTCTCTCTCTCTCTCTCTCTCCCCTATCCTCTCTTTCATTTTATTTTCACTATAATTTTTTAATTATATTATAGTAAATGTTATATAAAATCATTATAAATCGCACAAAGAGAGTTACAGTATATTTTACATTTTTTTTTGCTTGTGTTCCATTGTTCACCAAAATAGTATACTGGACAATTTGTTGTCCGGTAAGCAAATTGTCCAGTATAGTTACTTACCTGTTTGCAAATCAAACAGACCCTATGAGTTATTTAGGACACTAGAATAGTTATATCTTTTCTGAGAGCTATTTGTTTTAGGTATTTCAATATAAGTGGAAAACTCCTATGAGTGGTATGACGACCCTCAAGATTAATTGTATTGGGAGGTGGTAGTTTTGTGTAGTCATTTTGGTCCTTCTTTGCCTGTTTTATATGTATATCACACTTGTATTTTTCTTTAAGGGCAAACGATAGTTACAAGACAACCCAATCGTAAATAGATCCTAGTCCTCCTTTAAATATATATATATATATATATATATATATATATATATATATATATATATATATATATATATATATATATATATATATATATATATATATATATATATATATATATATATAGGGGTTGCTAATTGTAACACCTCGGTATTCTTAACAAGTAGAAATACCTAAGTGTACAAACTATAATACATCAGAGATATAAACTCCTGTTTAGATATTGAACACCACTATAAATTTTTCGCTGAACAACGACAAAACAGTTTTAACCTTAATTAAAACCACAACGGTTCCCTGTCTATCAACATCATCATGTTACAGTGTTCAATACCATTACAAGAAAGTGCGGAAACAATAACATAACTTTTACATTAGTTAAAGTCATAATGTCGTGATACAAAGACAACCAGGGAAAACATAAGCATAAGCATAACAGCTAAGTCTCCATATATAAAACTCCCAAGTATAAATCTACTCGTGCCTCTTTGATCTCCTATTTTCCTGTTTCTCTGTAAAACATCAATATATAAACAATGCGATACAATCTCAGTGAGTTCTACCAAGACCCCTAACTACACTTTCGGTTCAATTATGAAACATTTTTATCTCGTAGTTTAATTTATAAACCACGTGCATTTTCAATTCAACACGATAATTTCTCCTCAACTTAATTAAATTCCCTAAAACCTCAATTACCCATTAATTAGGAATAATTAATTCACTCGGCTTCAAAATAATTTCGATAATTATTTTGGGGATGTTACATTACACCCCAACTTAGAAGATTTTTGTCCTCAAAAGTTCGTCAAGTCTTACAATTGATTAATCGAGAATCGACATTCTCAGAAGGACCTTAACTTGCTGGAAAACAATCTTGAATTAACGAATTGAGTATAGAAACTCTTCATTCGCCCACATAAGCTTGGTACTGAGTTTGAAAATACTTCGTAACTTTATTCCAATTGGTCTCATTTACACCCCAACTTTGATTAATCTTAATCAAAGTGTTTAATATGAGGTACTTGATAGAAATACGGGTTGAAAATGAGGTCCACGTATTGGTACTCCTCGATAGAGGTAAGAAAAAACATGATTTTCTTGATGGGAGTAAACACATTTTCAACAAATTTCTAAAAATCCTTATCAGTTCTCGTACACATTGAAAAATGTGACAGAAAAGTCACTGAAATTCCTTGACTCGCTTCCATGTTTTTGAGGTAAAACTTTTTCAAAAAGATGGAAGGAGGGTTTTACTAAAAATTTTGGCCTTACACGTATAAATAAGCCGTGAGGACATCAAATAAATTTGAAAACAATCAAATCACCTCAAAGTTGTTTTCAAAACAACTATTAAACTGAACTCGGAGTTCCTTTTCCTCTATAGCAACTTTCCTCACGATATTTTTACCAACGACGCACCCAATTCCTTTCCGAATTGGCCAATAGCGTTGAGAGTTTCCCCTCAACCTAAGTACGCCTCCAATGATTTTCCTCAACCAGATTTTATTAGCCTCTTGATTCATTCCCAAAATTACTTTAGCATGCGGGTTTTCACAAAATGATTTTCAAAACTACCATGTCGCACGCCAATCTTCACTTCGGAAATTGCAGTCACTTGCAAGAAGATCCATCAATTAATCCTTTGATGGGTATTCGCGACGTGAAAAATAGTCAGCAGTCACCTCACTTTCATATTCGTATTCACGTTTGACTTGTCAAACGGAATCACATAATACAATCTGATTGTTAACCTTCACAAGCGAAAGGTTAACACCAAAACCGTGCCACTATAGTGGAAACTTATGTATGTACCCCGTCTTAGAGCTAAAAGACTCTAACAATTTCATTTCATGTATCATTAACTCTGTCGTGTGAAGCGATTTCCTACTCAGCGAATCAGCTACAACATTGGCCTTTCCTGGATGATACTTCAACTCGAAGTCATAATCCTTCAGAAACTCAACCCATATCCTTTGCCTGTTATTCAATTCTTTCTGATCAAACAAATACTTTAAGCTTTTGTGATCACTAAAGACTTCGAAACGAGACCCATACAGATAATGTCTCCAAATCTTCAGTGCATACACAATAGCTGCCAACTCTAAATCATGAGTCGGATAATTCTCCTCATGAGATTTCAATTGCCTGGATGCATAAGCTACCACTTGTTGATTCTGCATGAGAACACATCCTAATCCCTTCCCAGAAGCTTCGCTGTAAATTTGGAACCCCAAAGACGGATTCGATAGAATCAGGATTGTAGCAGAAGTCAACCTAGTTTTCACATCTTGAAAATATTCTTCACAATCAGCATCCCACGTAAACGGCTGACCCTTACGAGTTAACCGAGTAAGTGGAAGAACTAACTATGAGAACCCTTGAATAAAACTCCTGTAATAACCAGCTAGACCCAAGAAACTTCTGATCTCTGTGACTGATTTTGGTCGTTCCTAGTTTAACATAGCTTCCACTTTACTGGGATCTACAGCAACTCCCGATTGGAAAATCACATGTCCCAAAAACTTTACCTAAGGCATCCAGAAATCACACTTCGAAGGTTTCGTCTACAACTTCTTTTCTCGGAGTACATTCAGAACAATGCGAAGATGTTGAACATGCTCCTCAATGGTCTTCGAGTACACCAAGATATCATCTATAAAAACGACTACAAAATGATCCAAGTAGGTGTGAAAGACTCGGTTCATGTAATCCATGAATACCGCTGGAGCATTAGTCAAACCGAAAGGCATCACTACAAACTCGTAATGTCCATACCTAGTACGGAAAGCTGTCTTCGAAATATCTAAGGCTCTAACTTTTATCTGATGATAACCCGACCTTAGATCAATTTTAGAAAATACCGCAACACCTCAAAGTTGATCAAGCAAATCATCTATTCTTGGTAAGGGATATTTATTCTTGATCGTCACTTTGTTGAGTTGTCGATAATCAATGCACAATCTCATGCTACCATCTTTCTTTTTGACTAGTAACACTGGAGCACCCCATGGAGAAGCACTCGGTCGAATGAACTTCTTTGATATCAACTCTTCAAGTTGAGGTTTCAGTTCCTTTAATTCTAAAGGAGACATTCGATAAGGAGCAATAGATATTGATCCTATGCCTGGCATCAATTCAATAGAAAATTCTACCTCACGATCAGGAGGTACAGAAGAGACTTCATGTGGAAAAACATGCAGAAATTCGTTCACAACTTGAACAGACTACAAATCTAAACCAGTTTCAGTGGATGCAGATAACATAATAACATAAGCTTTCGCATATTGGAATAATGACTGGCTTGCTGAGGCGAAAGAGATAACTGCTTCAGAATTTGCCTTTGTCAATTCCACAGATTCAGAGGAAAAACTGATGGTTCGATTGGCACAATCGATTGTAACGTGATTTGCTGTCATCCAATTCATACCCAAGACGATGTCCATACTTCTCATAGGCAAACAAATAAATTCTACTACCAAATTTCTGCCTCCTATTATAAGTGTTGACTCTCTGTCATATGATATAAGTTGCTACTTTTTAGAACCAAAAATGCATGGGTTTGATTGTAATATAGTCATTATCTGGGGTATTAGCTTAGTTTAGAGTATTGTAGTAGGAAATCATTGTGTAAGCTATTTTCTTCAATTCTGGAGCCATTTTGTACTTGACGACCTCCAACTTATTGTGGCATCATCCAGCGAACCAGACACGTGTCTGGAGATGCACACAATTGGAAGGATTTGGAAAACTGTGAGTATCGCGTCGCGACCAGGAGGGTTCGCGTCGCGACGGCAACATGAATTTGGAGTAATTTTGGTTCTGTCTGATCTCGCGTCGCGACCAGGAGGGCTCGCGTCGCGATGGAAGCAAGAAATTGGAAGAAATTGGTTCGGTCTGATCTTGCGTCGCGACCAGGAGGGTTTGCGTCGCGACCATTCATTATTCTGAAGCATCGCGTCGCGATGGGCCCCCGAATTTAGGGTTTTTAAGGATTTTTCAGCGAAATTTCGAGGGTCTGGGTGGTTGGAGGCAGCTAGGGTTTAGAAAAGCTTGGAGCCAGGATTTTGGAGTTTTCCAATCACTTGGGAACAAGGATTGAAGGTTTCTATGGCCTCCTCTATTTGCTTCTTCTCCTTTATCTTATGTTGTACTCTTTTCACCATGTGTAACTAATTTCTTTTGATTAGGGAGAGATGATTCTCCCCAAACCTATCTTATGGATTCTTTGTTATGGTTAATACAATTAGTTGTTTGATTTATCATAAATCTATACCTCTTTGTTTAATGCTTTATAGTTACATATGATAATTATAATGATTTAGGGTATGTGATCACATAGGGATATGGGTTGCATGCTTGATATGGGGTTTTAGATCATAAACTTGTGATCACCATAGGAATGTGGGATTGGATTTATGAATTCTTTATTTCTAGGGTTCAAGGCTTTACCAATTGGCATGATTCACCTAAGGAATTAGGGTAACTCAATTAGGTAAAAGGGGTTTTGAGGCAAGGAATTGTCCTTAACCTAACTTAGTGAATTGAATCTGGTATTTCAAACAATTAATTTTTGATTAGCTGAAGGTTCATAAGATAGGTGAGGGAAGAGGATTCGACCCCTAATCGCTTTCCTTATTATTTCAACAACCGTCTTTATTTTCGCGTTACTAAATTCTCAAATCAAATCAATTTTCACAATCTAAGAAACGATAATTTTGCCATTGTTAAACAACACGCGATCCCTGTGGAGACAACCGGTCTTACCGTTCTTTTATTACTTGCGACATTTGGTACACTTGCCAAAAGTCTAACAATAAGTAGACATTTTGACACAAAGATTGGGTCTGGACACGACCCTTAGCAGCAATAAAAATAGTTATCGGCTCGGATAGCGGAGGTAAGGCTAATCCCAACTGATCCACACATGATTGATCTATAAAACAATGGTTTGCACCCGAATCATAAAATATATTGACAGAGTTATTGAAAACTGATCCCATACCCCCTCAGTAAATTGTCTGCAGGTGTGACTGTCTGGGCATCCAAAGTGTTGATTCGCCCGCGTGTTGTAGCAGCTTGAGCTTCTTTGAAACTCTTCCTTGCTGGGCACTCTTTACCATAGTGACCCTCTACATTACTATAATAGCACCGATTAGATCTTTGCTTACAATCACCACTGTGATGCTTTCCACAGTTAGAACATCTTCTGACCTTTGAAGAATTGAAGAATTGTACCTTCTTTTCCTTTGATGAAATTATCTTAGGACTTTGCATTCGAAGTTGATAATTCAACTACCTTCTTTCCTTTCCAGTACTCTCTTTGAGATCATCCTCGGCGACATAGGCTGGTTGCACTAAGGCAACATAATTGGTGAGAGTATAAGAACTGAGACCCTGAGTCATATAAGCACGAAGGCCCATCTTATACATCTGCATCCTCCATTCATCATTCGGAGCATACTTTACCACTTGGTAAAACTGAGACAACTTCTCAAATTTAGCGGTGTATTCTTCCACTGTCATGTCACCTTACCTGAGGATGCACCAGTTGGAGATTTCGGTCTTGGTTGAGGATTGCGTCTTGATCATCCCGCGATAATTCTGCTTATGATGCACTAAGTACTGAGTTGATCAGGCTCAATGTCTCTTAGCATCATAAGTATAAGTAAAACAAGGACTAACAAGGAATCAACTCAACCCTAAACTAAACTAAGTCCGACTAGGTCGAATCGCTTTGATACCAAATGTAACACCCCGGTATTCCTAACAAGTAGAAATACCTAAGTGTACAAACTATAATACATCAGAGATATAAATTTCTGTTTAGATATTAAACACCACTATAAATTTTTCGATGAACAACGACAAAAAGGTTTTAATCATAATTAAAACCACAACGGTTCCCTGTCTATCAACATCATCCTGTTACAGTGTTTAATACCATTACAAGAAAGTGTGGAAAAAATAACATAACTTTTACATTAGTTAAAGTCATAATGTCGTGATACAAAGACAGCCAGGGAAAACATAAGCATATGCATAACAGCTAAGTCTCCATCAAACTTCCGAGTATAAATCTACTCGTGCCTCTTTGATCTCCTATTTCCCTGTTTCTCTGTAAAACATCAACATATAAACAATGAGATATAATCTCAGTGAGTTCTACCGAGACCCCTAACTACACTCTCGGTTCAATTATGAAACCTTTTTATCTCGTTGTTTAATTTATAAACCACGTGCATTTTCAATTCAACACGATAATTTCTCCTCAACTTAATTAAATTCCCTAAAACCTCAATTACCCATTAATTAGGAATAATTAATTCACTCGGCTTCAAAATAATTTTGATAATTATTTTGGGGATGTTACATTAATTTACACCCATTTGAAAAATAGAAGGTGTAAGTTAGCAACATGCTAACTTACACCCACTTAATAACATGAAGGTGTATGTTAGCAACCTTTTCATTTTGGACTAAAAACCCAACACTTAGTTTTAGAAAACTACTTAAATGATTGGATATAATTGTAATTTAAACTTTTCTAATTTACATTTTTATATTCTCTCTCTCTCTGCATTTAATGTACCGTAATACATATTATCAATAATATATTTTCAACGTGTTTTTCATCGTGGGGAGTTCACTGAAAATGATTCTCCTCATTTTAATCCTTTTCACTATGTGAGTGACCTCTTTCATGTAGGCACAAAGACATGGAATGGTGAGTTGATTAATCAATTGTTCCCTTCGGCAATAGTGGATCAGATTTTGAGAACCCCTCTCTTCCCAACGGTCTTGGATGACACGAGGATGTGGTGGCCGAAAATTACGGGTGTTTATTCAGTTCGTAGTGCTTATAGATTGATCATGGACCGTATTTTGGATACCGGGCATTTGTTTGTTGAAGGTGATTGGCGTAGTCTTTGGAGGTTGAGGATCCCACCTAAGGATTTCCTATGGCGTTTGTGTAGAGATGTCTTGCCAACTAGATCAAACTTACGTCATAGACATATGGAGGTTGAGGATTTGTGTCCTTGGTGTGCGCAATCAACCGAATATGCTCTTCATCTCTTTGTCTATTGCCCCAAAGCTCAAGCTTGTTGGAGGAGTCTTGGGATGCTAAATGTTGTTACCACTAATGTTTCTAGGGCTGTGAAATTCTGTGCAGCTTTTTTCTCTATTCTTAATACTTTGCAGGGTGCGAACCGTGAAGCTTGGTGTATGACCCTTTGGAGTATGTGGCAAAGCCGTAATGACCCAGTTTGGGAGAATAAATCTGTGGATGCTTCCTCTATCGTGTGGGCTGGCAACCGGTTGCTGGACGAGTGGAGAGGGGAGCGATTTGCTGCTGATGTGAGCCTGCCCACGGTTCCTTCCGTGGGTGCTATGTGGTCTATACCGAGAGCAGGTTTTGTGAAGTGCAACGTCGATGCGGCTTTCTCCTTGGTGGCAAATCGAGTTGGCATTGGTATGTGCTTGCGGGATGAGTACGGTAACTTTATCAAGGCTAAGACTATCAACTATTCTCCTATTTTGGATGTTCCTTTGAATTGGACGCGAAATTTGTTGTTGATGCTTCTAGGCGTCCAATCATTTCTGAATTCGGCTCTTTTATTAGAGCTTGTAAGAGCATTTTTGCTATTTTTAATCAAAACTCTCATGTTGAGTTTGCTAGCTAGGAGGGATGCTAACAAGGTAGTTCATACCTTAGCATGGGTGGCCTTGTTGTCAGCTAGCCTTCAAGAGTACTCTATTATTCCTTCATTCGTCTTTGATAATTAATGAAACGTACTGAGTGCTTCTTGTAAAAAAAACATACTTTTAATCGTTTCTAACACAGTTTACTTACTATTGTAAAAAAAACACTGTTTAATTATTTAACTGAAAAAATAAATTATTAAAGAGACCATTAACTGTGAGGAGTGAGAAAACAAAATTTTAAAGTTCAAGAACATTAATTACCAAGAGAGAGAAGGAGAATTAATGTAAATTACAATAGTATCCACTCATTTAATTAGTTTTCTATAGACATGTATTGAGTTTCTTTTTTTGATATTAAAAAATTTAGGGTGAGGGGATGACACCCCAGTCCAATGCAGGGAAGACCTTCGGGCTCTTTGAGCACTTACGAAGGTAATTACATTTACCTCACCCCAAGGAGACTAGTGGGGAGTTGAACTCAGGACCTCTCGGATACAACTCCTGTCATGCTCCACTAGGCCAATCCCTTGAGATTACATGTATTGAGTTTTTGGTCCAAATAAAAATATGCATGTTGCTAACTTACACCTTCTATTTTTCAAATGGGTGTAAATTAGCAACCCTATATATATATATATATATATATATATATATATATATATATATATATATATATGCACATTATTGTGAGAAGAGATTTATAATGAAAAGATAAGAGGAACCAATCATCACCAAAGATCAAATCATGAATGGTTAAGACTTAACGGTAAAACAAAGTCATGTAACTTTTTTAAGTGACAATGTGATCACGAAACAAGTTTTAATCATGATCATCCATGTACTATTATACGGTCATGATTTACTCATCTCATCCTCTCATAAAATCTTCTCTCACTTTTTACACTATATATATATATATATATATATATATATATGGAGAATTCTACGATACCCTTGAGTTTTATTGGGTATCGATACCAAGTGGGAAATACTAATTAAAATTTTAAATTAATTTTATATTAATTAAATAAAAAAAGTTATAATTCATTTAGTGGTTGGTTATTGGGTATCATACCCAACAAAACTCTAGGGTATGGAAGTACTCACCTAAAAAATCCAATGAAATATTCCTCTATGTCTAAAGTAGAACTTTATTTCCAAAAATTAGGAATGACAACGAAACCCGACCCGGCGGGTACCGACCCGATCTCAGCCCAAGTTTGACGGGGAATACCTGCTTTGATCGGAGATGGGCTGGATTTGGAGATGTTGATACCTGTTAGAGAAAATCGCACACGTCAACAGATTAACCCACACGCCCAAGGATCTTTGAGAGAATATAGATAAATACACCGCAAGAATAAAGGAAAGAAGAACACAAATAATTTATGTGGTTCGACACCTCTTGCCTATACGTCCACGGAACACGTCAACACAATTTATTTATTTTCTCAAATCTGATTACAACAACTTGTAACCCATCCCCAATATGTGTATCACCCAACAATACTCTCACTCTAAGAGTTACAAGGAATGATAACACTCGCATCGATCTCACACAAGTGATCACCAACACCCTACTCTCTCTAGGACATGGTTGGAGACCCTTCAATTCTACCCAAGGAGGAATACTTTACCTCTCCATATGATCACCCAAAGGGCATGGGGATAGAGCATAGCTTCCATTCATGCAGGGCCGGCCCTGGGCGTAGGCCGGGGGTGCGACCGCCTAGGGCCCACGTTTATAGGGGGCCCAAAAAAAATTTATACTAAGCCTAAATTATACTTAGTATTATTAAAAAATATATACTAGTATTATAAAAAATAACTGAAATAAAAAAGGCCCGAATTATCTCTACAAATTCTGAAATTGGTTGCCCCTTCATTATCCTAGCATCTAATATTGATGTGCCAAATGCACCTAATGATGTTTCTAGTGAACAAGAAAATCCTCATTTTGATATTTATGATCCAAGAAATTGGGAAAATCTTGATAACAATTCAAAGGATATTCTAGTTGAAAAGGGGCCTACTAGAGAAATGAATCTTAATTTTCCCTTGGACAAATATTTTAGGCATTTTTCATATGAGTACTATTCAAGAAAATTAAGTAATGGTGAGATTAGTGACCGGAAATGGCTAGTTTATTGCAAATATGTTGACAAAGTATATTGTTTTTGTTGCAAATTGTTCAAATCTTCTGGTAACTTGAGTTTGCTAGCAAAGGAGGGCTTAAGTGATTGGAAGCATATTAGCCAAAGACTCAAACAACATGAAAATAGTGTCGATCATATGACTAATATGAATACTTGGAATGAATTGAGAATAAGATTGGATAAAAATCAAACAATTGATAAACAATGGCAAGAAGAAATTATGAAGGAGAAAGAGCGTTGGAGACAAGTTTTACATAGAATATTTTCAGTTGTGAAATGTCTTTCTAAAAATAATCTTGCCTTTCGAGGATCCAATGAAAAATTATATCAAGACAGTAATGGCAATTTTCTTGGATTTATTGAAATGATTGCGGAATTTGATTTGATAATGCAAGATCATGTGAAACGTATTCAGGATCATGAAATTCATTACCATTATCTTGGACATAAAATTCAAAATGAAATTATTTCGTTTGTCACAAGAAGAATCATTTAAAGTCAACTATTTTCAAATTAAAAAATAGTTATATAAAAGGGGGTCTTTTTCTCACAAATTGCCTAGGGCCCATAAAATGTCAGGAACGGGACTGCATTCATGTAAGTGACATAGTGGACAATAGACATTTTCAAGACTCTAGATACACTCACCTTGTGAAATGTACCTCTTAAATTTTCACTCTAGAGACATTTTCAAGACTCTAGATACTTATCTTGCCCCCGCCCTAAACCCACTCGAGTAAACATTAATTATTAATTTTTATATTATTTTATACATATATACTTATTCATTTGTTTCATATATCTTGTTTATTTTGAATTTTTATATCTTTTCAATAAAAAAACTGTTTTAATGTTTTTAACTTTATCTTTTGTTACAATGCTTTTAACTTTATTTTATTATTGTATAATAGTTATAATTTTATTAAATTAAGGCTTAAAGGTACTTTTAGTCCCTGCAAATGTCACAATAATCCAGTTTAGTCCCTGCAATTCCAAAACTTTTAAAATAGTCCCTGCAATTACTAAACGTTACTACTTTTAGTCCCTGCTGTTAGTTAAGGGTTAACACTGTTATCTTTTGATGATGTGGCACACCCCCCCCACCCCACCCCCCCCCACCCCCCCACCCCCCCCACACTGTTACTAAAAATTACATAACTAAAAAATCCAAAATTAATCACACTGTTTCTTCTTCTTCAAAACACAAACACGTGTCTTCTTCGCAAATCCCATTGAAATCATTCAACAAGAAATCATTTTACAAGAAACCATTTTAGCAAAACCATTAAAATCATTTTACAAAGTTAAGTAACAAGATGAATCCGTGAATATGTTCTCTTCTTCTTCCCTATTCCATTGATGAATCTAATGTTTTTTGGGAACAAAGAAGATGGAGATGGCGAAGAAGATGAATCTGTGTGAATCTGTTCTCGTTCTCAAACCTAGAAACACTCGATTTTTCACCATCATTGATTTCTCTCACCCATCACCTGTTTCGTTTTCTTCTTTCCAATTCCATCCCCAATTTGAAATCACCCTAAACCCTAATTCCATTCAATAGGCGCTGCACCAAAACAACAGTGATCCCGTAGCGAATCTGTGGGTTTCAAAAGATGGAAATTTGTGAACCAAATCTGAACCCAGTATGGAAATTTGTGGGTTCCGAACGATGGGTTGTGACTTGAAACTTCTGGGTTTGGATGATGCGATTCTGGATTTGACGAAGAGGATTTTGATGGAATGATAAAGAAGGGGATTTTGATGGAAGAAGTTGAAGGATTGTTGAGGGAGAAGAGGAAGAAGTTCTAGTTGTTGTTTATTGTTGTTGCTGCGTTTCATCACAAGAAGAAGAACAAAGAACGTGGTGACCAGAGGGGGGGGGTTCACGAGGAAGAAGAAGGGTGGGGGTGGGGGGAGGGGTGTGCCACATCATCAAAAGATGACAGTGTTAACCCTTAACTAACAGCAGGGACTAAAAGTAGTAACGTTTAGTAATTGCAGGGACTATTTTAAAAGTTTTGGAATTGCAGGGACTAAACTGGATTATTGTGACATTTGCAGGGACTAAAAGTACCTTTAAGCCTTAAATTAATTATCATAATATAAGTTGTAAATTTTTCTATAAATGGTGATTGAGTTGGGGACCCATGAGAAACCCGACCTCGTCTGGGCGAGAATGAGAAGGACAAAATTCAACCCCAATAAAGATGGGGGAGGAGCAGGGGAGGAAAACCCTCCCCCAACTCGGCCGGTTGCGATCCTACCAAATATTAAGAGTTTACTAATAAAGTATAACGGGAAGGCTAGGTACAAAGAGTAAACTATAAGCATTATGTATAAACATTTCTAACGGTAATGCCTATGGCTAAAACGTTTCAAAAATTAATTTAGCTGAATTTATGGTATTAGCCTCTAATTTTGTAAACTCACTCACCCCACAATTTAGATACTCCTCTACAACATTATCCTAAATTTGTCATTTACCACTCCCTTAAGGCCTTATCCGTATGAGTTCTTTAGTTTAAATCCCCTTACTATTATTGGAAAATGAAAATAGCAACGGTGGCCATCTCAAAGATTTAGTGAATCACCACGGTCCACGGATAAGAACACTGAGTGATGGTGATCGAACTGTATCTTATAGATCTACACGTTGATTTGATGTTCCTATTTAGATGACAAATTGGTATGTTGTCATGGTTGATACGTTCCTCAGAAGATAGGATCAACCTTGAATATCATCTTCAATTGTATGTCACTCTGCCTATCACACAATGAAATTTTTAAGTAATATTGCCCACATAAACCTATAAAAGATTTTTTGAATATAGATCTTGAAATTCAAATAGTGGACCTGTGTGGTACTACTATGCATTTATTTCACCGTGACTGCTATTTCATTTTTTCTGTGAGAGTGATTGTCATTGATAAATGTAGGGTCGTTACAATTAAGATTGGACGATATCTATTTCAACCACAGTCAGAGCTATTCACATTTGAGGGAGTGCCCCTAAAAAATAAAAATCTTCGTAAAATTTCTATATAATTATATTTCGACTCTTTTGAGCTTTAAATTTTGCACATAGATTTTTATGTTTTTTCAGTTTTAATAATTAAATAAAGACTAACCTTTTAATTTAGTTTATGAACTTACACATTTTATTCTACTTGATCTTAAAGTATATGGAAATAATAAATAGTTTCTAAAGCTTGTGAAATTTGTCAAACTAGTCATTTTTGGTATAAACCGGATATCCTCAGGACCTTGGTTAAGCTGGAAGAGACTCATACCATCTCATCCAAGTGCTCTTGGTAGTCTTTATAACATTAAGAAATTTCTCTCAATAATTTTATAAAGGACAATTTATAAAACTTTAGGATTAATTTGATCATTTGATTGATTTTATAAACTTCATTGACTACTTAATATTTTTATATATTTTAGAGATTAACTAGGAGACAGATGTAAGTTTAAAGAGTAAATTGATAATTTACTCTTACCCTATGTTTGGATAGGGTATTTTTTGAGGGTGATGTAATTTTTGGCCGGAATTAAAATATTTTAGTTTGAAATTTTAAACAAAAATATTTCAAATTTCCCCCAAAAATTAAATTACCCTATCCAAACACACTTTTAGTTAAATTTGTAGTTATTATTTGGTTTCTTAGTTTTAATGAATTAAGTGAGGATTTAAAAAAAAAAATTGATCTTGTGAATTTATAATCTTGATAATGAAATTATTTTTGCATCCATTGACCCATAGTCCCAGATCCACCACTTATTTCAACTATACTAGTACTCTCTGTGTGTGTCTCAAATTAAAATTGAATTTTATAAAATAACAAAACATAATGATTAAAAATTCTCTCCATTATAGAGAAATAAATTTCAATGTAATAAATTCTCCGCCCTTGATTGTGCATATTAGCTTGCCTTTTAAGGGATTCTTATCCAGAATTTTGTTAAGTAGAAAATTATTTCTAGATTTATTCTACTGGAATAGAGTAGATCTCCTTACTATAGATTCAAATAATCTCTCCATGGGATTTGGTTAAATGTCCCCCATGTTTTTGAATTCAATCATTATTTTGTTAACAATGGAATTTAGGTGTTTTTTCGAACGAGCAAAGATAGATATATTTTTAATTATGAGTAAAGAAGTGTTGGAGATAATTAATGCACGGTTGTATAGGTCTACTTAGATGAAATGACAAATAAACACCATGTACATACATTGCAACTGGTTCGAACTAAAAAGCCGACGTCCTCATGCCGATGAAATTGCTAAGGCAGCCAACCGTGAGAGAAAATGTATGATTGCATATGTGCCAACCTAAGTGAGATTTCTAGTTTCCATAATAATGTTATTGCTGCCTTATTTTTCTTTAAAGTTATTACTTTTTTATTTTATTATGGTGGACTATCATTTACCTACGGGATTTCCTGCGAAAACTTTCTGCGTGTATTTCCTGCGCATTTATGTTGGTAGGTAAATTCGCAGGAATTTTTTAAGTTTCCTGCAAACTTTCCAGCGCACTAAAATTTGCAAGCAAGTTTCTTATATAATTTAAAAAATTTGAAAATGTTCTTTTATTATTTTAAAAATCTTAAAAGATTGTAAAGGTAAAACAGACGCCTTTTAACCTTAGCACACCATTCGCCTCTCACACACCATCTCTCTCACAGAACCATCGTGAGCATGAAATCATATGCAGAAATCAACAATGTGATCATGAAATCGAATCCCTCTCTGAAAGTGAAATCGAAATCCCTCTTCAGAAACCCCTAAATCCCTCTCTGAGCATAAATCCAAATCTCTCTCGCATCATCATCTACCAACGATTTCGATTTCGCAAGCTGAAATTCGATTTCGCATCTCTCTCTTAGTTTTCGCATCTCCCTCACATCGCATTTTTCTCTCAGTTTTCTATTTCGCATCTCTCTCTGGCATGATCATTTTTGCTGAAGGAGGTCAAGTTCTCCTCTTTCTCCTTCTCTCACATTTAGGGTCATAAAATTACTAGGGTTACAACACCACCGCGAATCGGGAGTCCGCACCTTCTTCGACGACGACTCCGTTCACCCTCCTCTCACCCTGATTCTGATAGCCTCCACCACCACATTTTGCAACGACGGCCGCATTATTTCGCTAACACAGTGGCACAATTTGGTAATTAAATATATGCTAGTAGTTCGGTCTGTTGAGATAATCAGAGAGAGAGAATTGTAACTGTTTGTAATATTGATTAACTGAATGAATGATACAATGGGATTCCTTTATATAATAGGTACTCAATGAATGGATTGTACAGGCTTGAAGTAAAGTACTACTTGACTACATTAGGCTAATATAGAGTTATTCTCTTACACCCCCCCCAGAAGCTCAGGGTGGTTGATCTTCTGCAATAGGAGCAACTACATTCACTACAAGAAAAACGCGCATTACCGGCGGATTTTTTCTGGCGGAATTTTTTCGCCGGAACCGGTAAATTTTCGGCGGAAAAAATAGGTTTTCCGGCGGATTTTTTTTAAATAAAATATTTAATTTTTTTTAAAAAAAAATCCGTCGGAAATGTGCATTACTGGCGGGAAAAATCCGCCGGTAATGTGCATTACCGGCGGATTTTTAAAATTATTTTAAAATTTTTTTTAAAACAATTCCGTCGGTAATGTGCATTACCGGCGGATTTTTCCGCCGGTAATTTCCGACGGAAAAATCCGCCAGTAATGCGCATTACCGGCAGATTTTTAAAATTATTTTAATTTTTTTTTTTAAAAAATCCGCCGGTAATGTGCATTACCGGCGGATTTTTCAAAAATTATTTATTTATTTTTTTCCACTCTCCTCATTTCCTATAAATAAAACTTTCTCCTACACTCTCCTCATTCTCTCATTTCACTCTTTATTTCCTTCTCATACTCTCCAATCTCCATAAATTTCTCTACATATCTCTCTTTTATATTTCCTCTTTCTTCTTCCTTCTAATTCAATCTCTTCTCATATCTTCTCACATACATACACTTCATTTTTTCCAATCTCTTCTCAAAATCTTCACACATTCATACACTTCATTTTTCTCAAATCTCTTCTCTTCTCTTCTCACATTTCTGTTTTTTCTAATCTCTTCTCTTCTCAAATGTTCAGTCTACGAATTTAAATAATTAAAATAATATTAATTTTTTAAATAAATGAATTTAAATAAACGAATTTTAAAAAAAGAAATAAATTAAATAAGGAATAAATTAAAATAAAATAATTTAAAAAAAGAAATAAATTAAAAACAAATTAAAAAAATTAAATAATATTTTTAAAATAAATATATTACCGGCGGATTTTTTTAATTTACCGGCGGATTTTATAAAATTACCGGCAGATTTTATTAAATTACCGGCGGAATTTTTAAAATAAATATTGTTAAAAAATTAATTACCGGCGGATTTTGGGTGATTACCGGCGGATTTTCCGCCGGTAACCGTTACCTGCGGGCGAATTACCGGCGGATTTCTGGCGGAAAATATCTGCCGGTAATGTCCAATTTCTGGCGGATTTTGGCCATTACCGACGGATTTTGTCCACCGGAAATCCCCGTTTTTCTTGTAGTGATTGAGCTTGGACTTTAAAAACTGGAATCTGGTTGGTGACAGAGGCTTGGTTAAGACATCTGCCCACTGATCAGACCAGGCACATGAGACACACCAAGCTGGCCTGAGAGAACTCTGTCACGAACAAAGAACAGGTCTAGCTCCATATGTTTTATTCAAGCATGAAGGACCGGATTGTAGGCAAGGGCAACAGCACTTTGATTGTCACACAGAACCTGAGGGACTGAGTGTTTGATGGCTAAGTCACTGAGTAGAGATTGAATCCAGATGATTTCAGCTGAAGCAAGAGGAAGACTTCTGTATTCTGCTTCTGCACTTGAGCGAGCAACAACAGCCTGCTTCTTGGACCACCAAGATATCAGATTGGGACCAAGATACACAGCAGATCCAGAGGTGGATTTCCTGTCATCAATGTCAGATGCCCAGTCAGCATCACACCATGCTGTTAAAGCCAAGGGCTGTGTTACAGAGGCAAGTCTGAGATGTAAACCATGATGAATTGTACCCTTGAGATATCGAAGAATTCTCTTGACAGCAACCCAATGTTGCTCCAGAGGTGCAGCCATGAACTGACAAACCTTATTGACTGCATAACTTATCTCAGGTCTTGTTATGGTTGTGTACTGTAATGCTCCAACTATGGATCTATATAAGGCAGGATCAGGAAGGTAGTCACTGGCTTGTTTACTCAGCTTTAAACTAGTGACCATTGGTGAGGAGATGGGTTTGCTTCAGACATGTTTCACTTGACAAGCAGATCTCTTATGTACTTGCTCTGAGTGAGCATGAGAGAGCCATCCTTTAGGTGTTTAACCTCAATGCCAAGGAAGTAGTCAAGGGTACCTAGTTGCTTGAGTGAGAAAACAGAGTCAAGTTGCTGAATTAAGTACTTGATCAGTTCATCAGAGGTGCCAGCGAGTATGATATCATCAACATGGACTAAGAGATAAATCACTGCAGAGTTTGCTGGGTAAGTAAAGGGTGAAGGATCACATTTGCTGCCCTTGAAGCCTAGTTGTAATAGAGTGTGTTTTAGCTTGTCAAACCAGGAACGGGGTGCCTGTTTTAAGCCATAGATTGCTTTGTGTAGCCTGCACACCAGATTTCTGTCAGGAGACTCAAACCCTTGAGGCTACTGCATGTAGACCTCTTCAGCTAGCACCCCATTAAGGAATGCATTGTTTACATCAATTTGATGTAGATTCCATTTCTTTTTGAGAGCCATTGTTAGGATAATACGAATGGTAACTGGTTTGATAACAGGGGAGAAGGTTTCATTGAAATCTTGACCCTGTTGTTGATGGAAGCCCTTAGCAACCAATCTAGCTTTGTATTTATTCAATGAACCATCAGCATTTTCCTTGACTCGGAATACCCATTTGCACCCAATCACATTCTTGCCAGGTGGTAGTGGGACCAGTGACCATGTTTGGTTTCTCATAAGTGCAGTATACTCATCAAACATGGCTGCTTGCCAGGCAGGATTTTGCAGTGCTGACTTAACACTTTTAGGTTCAGTATGAGTGAGAAGAAATGTAGGATGTATTTTAGGCTTAACTATACCAGATTTGGCCCTGGTTTGCATTGGATGATTGTTGATGGGTCTGATAGACTGTGTAGATGGGTAAGAGGTAGCTGAGTTAGGGTCTATAGTTGTGCTGGCAGTAGGTACAGTGAGGGGATATGAGGTGGAGGGTGAATTGACAGGGTGTGTGAGGGAGTTTTGATGTGAAATGAAGGTTGGTGTGTTTCATAGAGTTTGTGAGGGTGAGCTGTGTTGGGATGGAGTTTGTGTAAGTGAGCTATGTTGGGCTGGAGACACAGTGGGAATGGTTGAAGTAGGTAGATCAGGAGGGACAGTAATTGGAGGGGAAGTATTAGGAACTTGGGCTCTTTGTATGGAAATTTTTGCTCATTGAAGATAACATCCTTGGAAACATAGATGTGGCCATTTGGTGACAGGCATTTGTAGCCTTTGTGGGAGGAGGAATATCCCAAAAAGACACACTCATGAGACCTAAAGTCAAGCTTGTGAGCATTGTATGGCCTCAGACAAGGAAAACAGCTGTAGCCAAATGCTCTGAGAGATGAATAATCTGGGAGATGACCAAACAGCAGCTGAAATGGAATCTTGCCATTGAGAGAGGCTGTGGGAAGTCTGTTTATAATATGAGTGGCAGTGGCAAAGGAATGATCCCAAAAGTGAAGGGGAAAATTGGCTTGGAATAGAAGAGTGATGCCAATTTCAACTATGTGACGATGTTTGCGTTCCACAACACCATTTTGGTGATGTGTTTGTGGGCAAATGAGCCTATGTATGATGCCTAACTCTGCTAGATACTTGGAGAGAGGGCGAAATTCCCCTCCCCAGTCAGCTTGAATGGCTTTGAGTTTGGTATTAAACTGAAGTTCAGCCATTGCTTTAAACTGTTTAAAGATATCAAAGGTTTCAGATTTGGTCTTGATGAGATAGAACCATGTAAAATGAGAATAAGCATCTACAAAGGAGACATAGTAATAGAAACCTGTGGAGGATGCCATTGGTGAGGGCCCCCAAAGGTCACTATATACTAGTTCTAGTGGTGAGGAATATACAATATCAGAAGAATAAGATGGCAGTCTATGTGACTTGCCTGCACAGCATGCATCACAGAACATAGAGGTGTCTTTATTAGGTAATTGTATATTACACAATTGAAATACATGCTTCAGAATGTTAAAATGTGGATGACATAAGCGAAGGTGCCAAGTGTGTGAGGTGACGGACTTAGGTGAGCTAGTTACAAAAGCAGAGACATTATTTATAGTGGGATAAGCTGAATGCAGAGGAACATTTGAAGTTGTGGAGCCTTTTGGAGGTTGAGGAAGTAGATGTTTGAACTCATATACAAGCCATCAGGTCCAGCGTGTCCATGCAAAAGCACTTCACGTGTAGCCTGTGATTTCACAAGATAATCATTCAAGTGATACTCAAAGAAGACAGGATTGTCACGCATAAATTGATGTACACTGATTAGATTTTTGGAAATGCCAGGAACATGCAATAGATTGTGAAGATGTGTAAATTTAGGATTAAAGGGCGATTTCCGGCGGAATAAATCCGCCGGTAAATTACCGGCGGATTTTGGCGGGTTACCGGCGGCCTGTGTTCCCCGGTAAAATACCGGCGGTTTTTTTATTGCTTACCGGCGGACTTTAAAATTTGAAAAATTACCGGCGGATTTTATGTGCTTACTGTTGAACCAAGGACAAACGCTCTTTGTTTTGTATGATAACAAATTACATCTTGTCTACTAATGGTTGCAGTTGAATGAAAGTACAGGGACAAAATCAAAGAACAGGGATTAAATCAAAGAGCAGGGACTAAAGTGCAATGGCTTGTAGAAGAAGCAACAATGAAGTTGAAGACCTAATTGTTTATCTGCTTTTGATAGGACTCAAATGTAAGATCCTATCCCTTCAGCTTTATGATATTTAGAACATGAGAGATGATGTTTTTAAAAATGTTTTGAAAAATAAAATTGTTGTGTTAAAAGCCTTTGGAAAATATTTTATTCATATGCAAGCTTGCATGAGAAAGGCACATAAAAGGAAAATGTTTTTCAAGCTAAAAAATCGATTATATGCAAACACATTGGAGTATACAATCGATTCCTTACTTTCCTTATTTGAAAGAATCAATTATGAGCCTATGAGTATTCAGGCTCAAAATCGATTATGTGCCTGATTGTTTCAGAGCACATAATCGATTACTCACTCAATATATTAACCAAAGAATCGATTCCTTACTTCCTTACTTTCCTTTTTTGAAAACAATCGATTACATGCCTATGTGTTTAAGGCTCAGAATCGATTATGTGCCTGATTGTTTCAGAGCACATAATCGATTTCACACTCCTTGTTTTAAGCAAAGAATCGATTACAATATATTCCTTTTTAACCAAAGAATCGATTATGCCATTTGCACTATCAGAGCACATAATCGATTATTGTGTTTCTTGTTTTGTTTCAACGGTCAAATTTTCTACATTCCCTATAAATAGGAAGCTTGGATCCACAGATCCATACACCACTACACTTCTCTTCTACACACATTTTCAAATCAATAGAAAAGAGAAAAAGAGCTTTCATTGTCAAATCTTTTGTTAAAGTTCTTCATTTCAAAACCAATCATCTCTCTCTACTATATTGTTATTCTGCTGGAGTGATTGGTTCATAGTTTCTATAATGTATTGATCTGTATTCGTGGTGGCATAGAAATCCTGGGACGTGTTCTTGGGTCTCTCAATCTGGGAGATTGAGTTGGTTTGAAATCATGGGAAGTGTTCTTGGGTCTCTCAATCTGGGTGATTGAGTTTGTTTGAAATCCTGGGAGGTGATCTTGGGTCGTTCAATCAGTGAGATTGAAGCGGTGTTGAAGTCCTGGGAGGTGTTCTTGGGTCGTTCAATCGGTGAGATTGAAGCGGTGTTGAAATCCTTAGCGGGGAGCTCGGGTTCTCAATTTGGGGAAATTGGGATTTTCTATTTGAAGTTGCTTGTTTGTAAAACATTCTACATCATATAGTGGTTATCAGCAAGTCCAAAGGTTGCAAAGCCGGAGGCTGAGGACGTAGGGCTTTTATCCCGAACCTCGTAAAAATCCTGGTGTATCTCTATCTCTCTCTCGTTACTTTCTTTATCGCTTATACTAGTCTATTATTGATATCATTGCGCTGCTTATAAATATCTGGTTATTGTGAATATCGATAATAGAAGCATTAGAGTAATATTGCACTGTGCCTTATCTGCCTGCTTAGTTAATGCATATAGTTTAAATCTTAGTTTCCGCATCTGATTTAAACTAGCATTGTAAAAGTTTTTTAAAACTGAAAAGAATTCAAGTTTTGCATATAACCTTATTCAGCCCCCCCTCTAAGGTTATCATATAGTCCAACAAATGGTATCAGAGCTAGAAATTGCATATAGAGCTTAACATCTCGCAATTTTATTATACGTTTATTTATTTTTAATCATGGGTTCATTTATGAAAGAGGGGATGTCCTTCTATAGGCCACCCCTGTTTGATGGGACTAACTATGACTACGGAGTAGTCGAATGAAGTGTCATGTGCAGGCTATAGACTTCACCCTTTGGAGGATTATTGTTGATGGACCACTGATTCCTATGAAGATCAAAATTACAAAACCTGGTGGTGCTGTTGACGGAGACACTACAAAAACTCAAGCTACCGGCAAAGCAGAAGAAGTTCCAGTTGAAGACATCTACACCATTGATCTGCGCGAGCTGAGAAAGTCCGAGTTAGACAAAATCTCTCAGAATGCCAAAGCTATGAACATTCTTCACCTATCTCTATGTGAAGAAGAATATGGATGGGTAAAAAGGTGTAACACAGCTAAAGAGATCTGGGATTGCTTGGAAGCTACACATGTCGGTACAAGCCAAGTGAAGGATACAAAAATCAGAATCCTCACGTCAGAGTATGAAGCCTTCAAAATGAAGGAAGGTGAATCTTTTTTTTTAATCAAACAGGCAGTCAGCCCGAATTTATTAATAAAATAAAGAGAGATATAAAAAGCACAAGGGGGACTAGACCAAAACCCTTGGTAATAAGGACAATAATAGAATGCCCAACAAGGAATTAGAGGGGGGGGGGTGAACCAAAACCCTTCTTTTTAATCAATGACTTAGATCAATTTTCACGCAGGTTAAGTGGAAGCGAAGGAATTAGAAAATAAAGCAATAAAGCACGCAGAGATTTATCCTGGTTCGGTCACCTCCTAGTGACCTACGTCCAGTCCTCACACCCTTGTGAGATTTTCCACTAACACAACAAGGCTTACGGGTGCCTTGGAAACCTTTACAGACTCAGACACTCTATTACAGTAATAACAAGAGATACCCCACCCCTGTTACAACCAGCTGCCCCAGAAAGATACCCTACTTCCTAGTACAAACAGCTACCCTAGAGAGATACCCCACTCCCTAGTACAAAATACAACAAATAAAATAACAATAAAGTAAATACAGAAATACCTCTAGTGTAGGCAGATAATACAACTTGAAATACGCAACCCCAACTAACTCTTTGCGAAAGATCAGCTCTGACGGACCAGCGGTGCGAGAAGAGCAGAGAATAAAATGTAAAGAGTTTTTCAAAGATGTAATAGATGGTGAAATGGGTTGGTGAGAAATGAACACAATGAGGCCTCTATTTATAGGCTATGAGAAAAAGAAGTTTACGTTGAAAATAATGTAGGAATCGATTATGTGCTAAGATGTATTGGATCTGGGAATCGATTCTTATGTATGACTTCTTTTAAGTGAGAATCGATTTTGCTTTATTTGATACTGGATGACAATCGATTGTTGGCTTACAGGCAGGCAAGGAATCGATTTTATGCTTAATGAAAATTAGTATGAATCGATTCTTCCTTTTCAGAGATGCTTAGAAATCGATTTTATGCTTAGTGTAAAATAGTATGAATCGATTCTTTCTTTTTGGAAATAATTAGGAATCGATTTGCATACTTAGTGAAACTAGTATGAATCGATTCTTAGCTTTTGTATTGACCTGAAAATCGATTTTGATATATAGAATAAAATAGATAAAATCGATTTTATGCTTTTCAAAAATGCTTCTTGTGTTTACGTGTGCATGCATGCATTTTGAAAAATTGTGTGAGTGTGTGAGACTTTGAGAGACGAGCTGACCTTCGGAAGAGCTTACACTTTTTCCTAAGACATACCCAAACCCTAAGGACTACCCTTATACTTAAGGACTACCCTTAAGCTTGAATCTTCAATTCTTGAGCTTGATTGTCTTGGATTGTGACTTTGATTATATGTCACTTTTTATTAACTTTGGCTTTGTCACTTTCATTCACTTGGGCCACACTTTGGCTCTGTCTTTTTCATCATCAAAACTTGACCTGTAGTATTAGGTTATCTGCAATACAAGGTATCCACATTCTCCCCCTTTTTGATGATGACAAAACATTAACTCATCTCAAGGTGGGAGGTTAGTTCAAACAGATAATGCATATATGATACTCCCCCTATCATGATGCTCCCCCTGTTTTATTGACTATATGCAAAGTGATAATGCTTTGACAGATCTAGATGCTCATTCTATATGATTTATGCAACCCTATATTTCTCTCCCCCTTTTTGTCATGATCAAAAAGGTCGACGTAAGATAGAGTTTGTGAATCGAATGACACAGCTATTTGAAGAACCATTGCAGATTTATAGGTGATCATCAAAACCAAACGAAAATCATATTTTGAAACCATGAAGAGAATATTTCATCAAAACGGGTAAAAGCTAATCATGAGTCTCAAAATCTGTGAAGCAGTTGTTTAAGGTTCATACATTTCATGCTGCTTAGTTTGAAAGTTGGTGATGGCAGCCGGAATATGGGAAGTAGAGTTTTGGAAAAATTATTCTAGATAAACAACGATTGTGAGCATGTATTATCGAAAAATACCAGGGCTAGCAGTTGATTGTAAAATAGATTTCAAGAAAAAGTAGCACTTCAACTGCAGAAATTCACAAGTCACAATTTCACTTAAATTCACATTGCTTTACAAAATCACTTTGAAAAACATTTAATTAAAAAAAAACTCATTTGAATAAAGGCTAAAGTGCTCTCGGGGTCCCTTATCTTTATTTAAAATAACGAATTTGTCCTTTATGTTTTTTTTGTCCCTAATAAGTCCTTTATCTTTCAAATTTTTGACACATAAATCATTTTCCATTAACAGTGCTGATTTATGTGTCAAAAAAAAGGATTTATGTGTTCAAAATTTGAAACATAAAGGACTGATTTGGGACAGAAAATGATTTATGTGTCAAAATTTTAAAACATAAAGGACTGATTTGGGACAAAAAAAGATAAAGGAGCAAATCGTTACTTTAAATAAAGATAAGGGACCCCGGGAGCAGTTTAGCCTTGAATAAATGAGTGCCAGGTTTTCTTTTGCAAAGGATTTGTGAAAATATCAACTAGCTGATTGTGACGACTCAACTAACTCAATCACACTATCGCCTTTCTAACCATAACCGTTAAGAAGGTAATATATAAATTCTATATGCTCAGTCCTAGAGGGTTGACCAGAATACTTTGTTGTTTCCTGTTATTCTAATATGCCTTATAAATATTGTTCTTAATGATGCATGAAATGAGATTCGGGGATTACTCTATTTGACTAGTCACATATTTGACTTAATAAACTATTCTTAAGTACATTTTCAATAGAGGTGAATAAAACTTTACCAATCTAACCTTTACCGGAGATTCTTCCTCTTTTGTTATCACAGGTCACATGACGGCTTTTTCCGGGGGTGAGTGTTAATAACTTTATTGCGTCTCCAGTCATGCGCTTTGAGTTTTTGCTGTCAAGGTATCAATCGCCCCCATACCTTGAAGCATGCCTGCAATGATCTAAAACAAGGTTCTAGGTACCCCAATCTCTTTGGGTCCTTGTGGGTTAGTGTTTGGTATGGTTCCTTTAGGAATCCACACCTTTTTCATATTTTGCTTACCTCTTGCCCTGCAAACGGAAGCTGTATGTCCAGTTTTATCACAATAATAACATTTAATGTATGGTCTATTGGAAAACTTTGGTTTATGATGCACATGCTTTTTCACAAAATTATCTCTTGGAACCCTAGGATGCACATGTTGTAAGTTGGACATTTTGTCTATTGTATATTCAAGCTCATGGATCTTCTTTTCATGTTCTGTACACTTATCACATACATAATTTGCCTTAGATTGAACAAGATTATCATTTTCAATTCTAAGCTCTAATTTTTCTTTTAAAGCATTAACTTCATTTTGAAGGTTGGCAATAGTTTTCTTGGATTTACTTAATGCCTTAGCTAATTTTAATGAATTATCATGCAATTCAACAAATGCTACATGTAACTCATCATATGCATCTTGTAAAGATTCAGAGTTAGAATATACCTCAGTTTCGTTTTCACTGTCGTGGTCGGCCATGAGAGCAACTTGAGCTTTTTCATTTTCTGAATTATCTGATGAGTTCATGTCATTGTCTTCCCATGCTATGTAGGCTTTTCTACCATTGTTTCCTTTGGACCCCTTTTTCTTGAACTTTGACAATTTTCTTTCTAAGTTCGGGCACTCCATCGTCAGGTGTCCAGATTTACCACATTCGTAGCAAGTTGGTAGACTTGACAAGTTTTCCTTGCCTGAGGCTCCTTTGGATGAAGAATTCTTTTTGGCAGACCTTTTTCTATTCATGAGCTTTTTGAATTTTCTAACCATTTGATCCATATTCTCATCGTCTTCATCATCCTTATTTTCTGAATCATCACTATCATCGCATGGATTTGAACTAGAAGCCTTGAAGGCTAAACTTTTCTTTTTCTTGCCGTTTTCTTCATGCTCTGCTAGGCGAGTGAGTTCTAACTCGTGCTCTAGTAGTTTTCCAAACAGGGTGGCAAGAGTCATCGTTGCTAAATTTCTTGATTCAGTTATTGCAGTAACCTTTGGCTGCCATTCTCTGTTTAGGCATCTCAACACTTTGTTGATCAAATCTTCGGGAGGGAATGATTTTCCTAATGAACCCAATTTATTCACTATGTGGGTGAACCTCTTTTGCATTTCTTGTATGGATTCTCCTTGATTCATTTTGAACAATTCATATTCCCGGATGAGAGTATTTGTTCTTGCTCTTTTTACTTCACCGGTACCTTCATGAGTGACTTGAAGGTTGTTCCACATTTCTTGAGCAGTTTTACAATTTGACACTCTGAAGAATTCATCGGGACTAAGTGCGGAAGTGATAATGTTCTTGGCTCGGAAGTTAAGTTGAACTTTCCTTTTCTCATTGTCTGTCCATTCGACTTTTTCTTTTACTGTGAGTGTGCCATTTACCATGTGCATGGGAACAAAAGGACCATTTTCTATAGTATCCCATATATCTATATCTACCCCTTCTATTATAAATATTCTTATTCTTTCTTTCCAATATGCATAGTCTTCTCCGTTGAATCCCGGAGGACGGAAAAGAGATGCACCCTCTTGCGTATACCAACCTGAAGCCATTTCTCTTGAAGCTGCTAGGCCCTTTATACAAGAGTCTAGCTCTGATACCACTTGTTGCCAAGTGGCTTCAGTCTCAAGAGGGGGGGTGAATTGAGATTTAAAAACTTTTGAAAACTTTTTCCCCTTTTCAAAGACTTAGATCAATTTTCGCGCAGGTTAAGTGGAAGCGAAGGAATTAGAAAATAAAGCAATAAAGCACGCAGAGATTTATCCTGGTTCGGTCACCTCCGAGTGACCTACGTCCAGTCCTCACACCCTTGTGAGATTTTCCACTAACACAACAAGGCTTACGGGTGCCTTGGAAACCTTTACAGACTCAGGCACTCTCCTCCTAGGATACCCCACCTATGGAGAGCCCTCAAATCTATTACAACAATAACAAGAGATACCCCACCCCTGTTACAACCAACTGCCCCAGAAAGATACCCCACTTCCTAGTACAAACAGCTACCCTAGAGAGATACCCCACTCCCTAATAAAAAATACAACAAATAAAATAAAAATAAAGTAAATACAGAAATACCTCTAGTGTAGGCAGATAATACAACTTGAAATATGCAACCCCAACTAACTCTTTGCGAAAGATCAGCTCTGACGGACCAGCGGTGCGAGAAGAGCAGAGAATACAATGTAAAGAGTTTTTCAAAGATGTAATAGATCGTGAAATGGGTTGGTGAGAAATGAACACAATGAGGCCTCTATTTATAGTCTATGAGAAAAAGAAGTTTACGTTGAAAATAATGTCGGAATCGATTATATGCTAAGATGAATTGGATCTGGGAATCGATTCTTATGTATAACTTCTTTTAAGTGAGAATCGATTTTGGTTTATTTGAAACTGGATGACAATCGATTGTTGGCTTACAGGCAGGCAAGGAATCGATTTTATGCTTAATGAAAATTAGTATGAATCGATTCTTCCTTTTCAGAGATGCTTAGAAATCGATTTTATGCTTAGTGTAAAATAGTATGAATCGATTCTTTCTTTTTGGAAATACATAGGAATCGATTTGCATACTTAGTGAAACTAGTATGAATCGATTCTTAGCTTTTGTATTGACCTGAAAATTGATTTTGATATATAGAATAAAATAGATAAAATCGATTTTATGCTTTTCAAAAATGCTTCTTGTGTTTACGTGTGCATGCATGCATTTCGAAAACTTGTGTGAGTGTGTGAGACTTTGAGAGACGAGCTGACCTTCGGAAGAGCTTACACTTTTTCCTAAGACACAACCAAACCCTAAGGACTACCCTTATACTTAAGGACTACCCTTAAGCTTGAATCTTCAATTCTTGAGCTTGATTGTCTTGGATTGTGACTTTGATTATATGTCACTTTTTATTAACTTTGGCTTTGTCACTTTCATTCACTTGGGCCACACTTTGGCTCTGTCTTTTTCATCATCAAAACTTGACCTGTAATACTAGGTTACCTGCAATACAAGGTATCCACAAATCTGTTGCAGCTATGCACCAGAGACTGAATCTGATAGTGAACAACTTGAGGGCACTGGGGAAGAAGTATTCTACAAAGGATATAAATAGGAAGATTCTTGCATCCCTGACCAGTGAGTTCTTTCCAAAAACTTGTGCAATCACTGAAGCCAAAGATATTGGCACTCTGCCCCAAGAAGACTTGATCGGGACACTTCTTGCATTTGAGGTGGTATTGGCCGCGAAGAAAATTCAAGAAAAGGAAGTAGTCAAAGAAAATAAGTCTCTTGCTCTTGCTGCTAAAACTCCTAAGGTGGCAAGGAAAAAGATTGAGTCTGATGATGAAGACATGGCTAAAATGTTTGAAGAATTCATGAGATTCAACAAGCTTGGAAAGGGTGACTACTCAAAGAAATCCAAGTACCAAAAGAAGAAAGATAAGAAGGCTACATGGAACTATTCTGATACTGATAGTGATTCTGATGAAGAAGAGGAGGTTGCAAATGCTATTTGTCTCACGGCAAGTGAAACACCTAAGGCTACAATATGGGATAGTCTTGGCACTGATAGTGAAACAGATGAAGAAGAGCAAACTGCCAATGTTGTTTGTCATATGGCAAATGACGCACCTGAGGTAATCCTTGATAACCATAATCTTTCTGATTCACTTGAACATGATAATTTAATTGATGATATGTATAGTAGTCAAGATTTGAGTGAGGCTTTTGAAGCTCTTTATTTTGAACATGAAGCTCTCTTGTTAAAATCTAAGAAACTGACAAAGAGCAACAAAAGCATGCTCACTCAAATTGAGACTCTTGAAAATGAGGTAGCGAAGTTGAAGAATGAGCTACTTGAAATTAAACCTCTCAACCTTGAGCTTCTTGAGCTTAAACAAAATTTTGAAAAAACCAAGGTTGAAAATGAAATTTTAGAAGAATCTTTAAAAAGGTTTGAGGCAGGTGAAATGACCTTAACCAAGATACTCCACTCCCAACATGAATATGTTGATAGGAGAGGTATCGGGTATAAAGGTGATTCCACCTCCTCTGTTTTGAAAAAGAAAGTAAACTTTGTAGCTGCTACTTCAAGTTATACACCTACTGTTTTCTCTTGCACTTATTGTCAAAAAGGGAACCATAACTCACTTAGATGTGCTATTCGTAAATTGTGTAAGCTTGGTACCCTTATACCTGCCTGTGAGAAACCAAGGTGGATTGTGAAAACAAACCCCTTGATGACTAACCCACAAGGACCCAAAGAGAATTGGGTACCAAAATTTTCTACTTGATTTTAGTGCAGGTGTGTTACAAGGTATGGGGGTCAGATCAGTACCTTGATAGCAGAGACTCGAAGCTCATGACTGGAGTCGCTAAAAGGTTCTTAATACACAAACAGCAGTCATGTGACTTGTGATAACAACAATAGAGGAAGAATCACCGGTGAAGGTTAGATTGGTAAAGTTTTTATTCACCTCTATTGAAAATGTGTTATATAGAAGAACTTAAGATTTTTATCAAGTATTAGACACATATGTGAGATAAAAGTTTTTTTGTGTGTGCATCAAAGTTTTTTTTTTAAATGTTATTATGCTGGATCTTTGATGCAACCTTTCTTGAAGATAAATATGGTACCTATATTGTTGAACCAAGCATGACATATCTCATGGGTATCCTAATAAGGGGGAGCACAGCATTAAACTGTCTTTTATATATCTTATGCTATGTGCTACTGTTGCGTGATTTTGCAAGTTTATAGTATGATTACGTATCTATGTGTTCACCCCCCTCCTTTTTGATGAAAACAAAGGGGGAGAAAATATCTGCTTATAATGCGATTATGTGGGGGAGAAAATTTTGCTAGTATCTGCTGCTATCTATGCTTATAATGTGATTATATGTTTGGTTTAGTTGTATTATTTTTATGCTTATGCTTATGGGGAGCTTTTTGCAAACTTTTCACAATTATCACCCCCTATGCATAATGTAATTTGTTATCATCAAAAAGGGGGAGTTTGTTGAACCAAGGACAAACGCTCTTTGTTTTGTATGATAACAAATTACATATTGTCTACTAATGGTTGCAGTTGAATGAAAGTACAGGGACAAAATCAAAGAACAAGGATTAAATCAAAGAGCAGGGACTAAAGTGCAATGGCTTGTAGAAGAAGCAACAATGAAGTTGAAGACCTAATTGTTTATCTGCTTTTGATAGGACTCAAATGTAAGATCCTATCCCTTCAGCTTTATGATATTTAGTAGAAGAGAGATGATGCTTTTAAAAATGTTTTGAAAAATAAAATTGTTGTGTTAAAAGCCTTTGGAAAATATTTTATTCATATGCTTGCTTGCATGAGAAAGGAACATAAAAGGAAAATGTTTTTCAAGCTAAAAAATCGATTATATGCAAACATATTGGAGTATACAATCGATTCCTTACTTTCCTTATTTGAAATAATCGATTATGAGCCTATGAGTATTCAGGCTCAAAATCGATTATGTGCCTGATTGTTTCAAAGCACATAATCGATTACTCACTCAATATATTAACCAAAGAATCGATTCCTTACTTTCCTTACTTTCCTTTTTTGAAAACAATCGATTACATGCCTATGTGTTTAAGGCTCAGAATCGATTATGTGCCTGATTGTTTCAGAGCAAATAATCGATTTCACACTCCTTGTTTTAAGCAAAGAATCGATTACAATATATTCCTTTTTAACCAAAGAATCGATTATGCCATTTGCACTATCAGAGCACATAATCGATTATTGTGTTTCTTGTTTTGTTTCAACAGTCAAATTTTCTACATTCCCTATAAATAGGAAGCTTGGATCCACAGATCCATACACCACTACACTTCTCTTCTACACACATTTTCAAATCAATAGAAAAGAGAAAAAGAGCTTTCATTGTCAAATCTTTTGTTAAAGTTCTTCATTTCAAAACCAATCATCTCTCTCTACTATATTGTTATTCTGCTGGAGTGATTGGTTCATAGTTTCTATATTGTATTGATATGTATTCGTGGTGGCTTAGAAATCCTAGGACGTGTTCTTGGGTCTCTCAATCTGGGAGATTGAGTTGGTTTGAAATCATGGGAAGTGTTCTTGGGTCTCTCAATTTGGTTGATTGAGTTCGTTTGAAATCCTGGGAGGTGATCTTGGGTCGTTCAATCAGTGAGATTGAAGCGGTGTTGAAATCCTGGGAGGTGTTCTTGGGTCGTTCAATCGGTGAGATTGAAGCGGTGTTGAAATCCTTAGCGGGGAGCTCGGGTTCTCAATTTGGGGAAATTGGGATTTTCTATTTGAAGTTGCTTGTTTGTAAAACATTCTACATCATATAGTGGTTATCAGCAACTCCAAAGGTTGCAAAGTCGGAGACCGAGGACGTAGGGATTTTATCCCGAACCTCGTAAAAATCCTGGTGTATCTCTATCTCTCTCTCGTTACTTTCTTTATCGCTTATACTAGTCTATTATTGATATCATTGCGCTGCTTATAAATATCTGGTTATTGTGAATATCGAAAATAGAAGCATTAGAGTAATATTGCACTGTGCCTTATCTGCCTGCTTAGTTAATGCATATAGTTTAAATCTTAGTTTCCGCATCTGATTTAAACTAGCATTGTAAAAGTTTTTGAAAACTGAAAAGAATTCAAGTTTTGCATATAACCTTATTCACCCCCCCTCTAAGGTTATCATATAGTCCAACACTTACCGGCGGATTCTATTTGCTTACCGACGGACCATTTTAACGAAAAAAATTTGAAAAAAATGCGCCGGTAATTGCAATTACCGGCGGATAATTTCACCAATTATAAAATAAAATTTTAAAACAATCCGCCGGTATTTTCAATTAATCCGCCGGTAATTGTAGAAAAGCCGCCGGTAACAGTCGAAGAAAAAATCTGCCGGTAAGCACCGAAAATCCACCGGTATTTCACTCGAATCCGCCGGTAAGCACGAAAATCCGTCAGTAATCACGAAAATCCGCCGGTATTTCGCTCGAATCCGCCGGTATGCATGTAGCCGTTGCGATGTTGACTGAATTTCGTCGGTAGTCAACGGAATGAGCCGGTACTGGCCATTATCGGTGGATTTGTGCGAGATAGCCGTTGGTGTGTTGCCATTATATTCGAACCGCTTCCCTCACTCTTCACTCACTCTTCACTCTCTTCTCCAGAATCTCTCACTCTTCACTCTCTTCTCCAAAATCTCTCACTCTTTTCCTCTCAAATCTCTCAATCCACTCCTTTCGAAGGATTTTGTGTGCTTTCTGTGAGATTGCTCTTAAGTTTTGTTTAAGGTATGTTTTTTAGCTGATTTTTGATTGTTTTAGTTAATCTTTAGTTTTTAAATATGCGTTGTTTAATATTTTTTTTTGTTATTATTTGTTTTGCAATTGGTTGGAGTTGCTAGTTTGGAGTTTTGTTACAAGAGTCCACCGGAAAGCATCAAGTCAGACACTTCTCTTCACTACCGGTTAGTTAACAAATTTATTTGTAATAAAATAAATAAATTTCAATATTATTTGATGTTATTAGCTGAAATTTTTCATGAAAATAAAATAAATTTCATTTATTGTGTAATAGTTTATTTTTTAGTAAAAATTATTGATGTTATAGAAATTATTCGAAAAATAAAATAAATTAGATTGTAATAATTGTTTGTTATTTGCAATTATTGTTAAAAAAGTAAATTTACAAGTAAAATAAAATGTTACTAAAAATATATTACCATTTGTATATTTGGTCAAACATAAAAATATCAATACAAATGTGTATTGTTCTAATACACGTGATATATGTTGTATTTATAATTAAGGAACGTACACAAAAAAATGGATCGTAGTTGGATGTATGATAGAATATTTCCAGGAAGAACTGGGTTGAAACGACGTTTTGTATAAGGAGTCGAAGAATTTGTTCTTTTTGCTAAGCGTCAAAAAGAATTTGAGCGACAAGGTGGAATTAGATGTCCTTGCTCCATATGTGTGTTTCGATCTATAAAAAAGGAAGGTGATATTCGACTTCATTTGTACAATAATGGGTTTAAGCCAAATTATTGGATATGGACCCGTCATGGCGAGGTAGCAGCTGGAGTTCCTGCGGTTGATAATGTTCCTGTCCAAGTAGATCGAGGTCTCGCGTCAAGTCCAGTTGTAGCTTCCACATCAAGTAGTAATATTCCAACGACTACCGGATATCAACCGCCGTTTGATGTTGTTCAGGGGGTGATATCTGATGCTGTCGGTGTAAATTTGGATTTCGAAGAACCACAATATGATGCTGAAGAAGTTCCAAACGAGGAAGCTCAGAGGTTTTATATGTTTTTGAGTGAGACAAATAAACCATTATTTGAAGGATCTACAGACTCTAAGTTATCAATGTGTGTTCGGTCGTTGGGTCTTAAGTCTCAATTTAACGTTGCGGAATTGTGCATGGAATACATGACAAAAATGATGTTGGATGCAGCCCCTGTTAGAGGACTTTTGCCGCAGAGTTATTATGATGCTAAAAGATTGGTATCAAAGCTTGGTTTAAAATCTATAAGAATTGATTGTTGTGTGTCTGGTTGCATGATCTATTATAACAATGAGTTTGGCATAAATGATGGAGAGTTGCTGGAATGCAAGTTTTGTCAAGAGCCACAGTATCGTGTCAGCAGGAAAGGGACAAGCAAAGGCAAACCAGTTCCAAGGAAAGCAATGTTCTATTTGTCGATTATACCAAGACCGAAGAGGATGTTCACTTCAATGGAAACTGAGGGTAAAATGACGTGGCAATATGAAAATAGAAATAATTCTGGTGAATTACGTCATCCATCTGATGGTGAAGCTTGGAAGCATTTTGATTGTGTTCATCCAGATTTTGCCAATGATCCACGCAATGTTCGACTTGGTTTATGCTCTGATGGTTTCACACCATATATTCAAGCGTCAGCAACACCGTATTCTTGTTGGCCAGTTATTGTTACCCCATACAACCTACCTCCTGAAATGTGTATGTCTAGACCGTACATGTTTTTAAATGCTATAATACCAGTGCCAACTAATCCAACAGCTGGTATTGACATATATTTGAAAACTTTGATTGATGACCTAAAAAGGTTGTGGAATGGTGTTTTAACTTATGATGCAGCACGAAGACAAAATTTCATGATGAGGGCGGCTTTGATGTGGACAATTAATGACTTTCCTGCATATGGAATGTTGTCAGGATGGGGGACACATGGTAAGATGGCGTGTCCAATTTGCATGGTTGACACAAAGGCTTTTACTCTTAAATATGGAGGAAAATCCTCATGGTTTGATTCGCACCGTAGGTAATTTTACCTACCGAGCATCCTTTTAGAAAGTCAAAATATGCATTCATCAAGGGGAACATTGAAACAGGCGAACCTTCTCGTAGGCTGACACCAGAAGAAGTTTGGAACAGTGTCAAGGATATCCCTCCTGTGGAAGTGGTTGTTGGTGTTGTTTCTCGTCCAGATGGTTATGGACTATGGCATAATTGGACGAAAAAAAGTATTTTCTGGGAACTTCCATATTGGAAAGATAATCTATTGAGACACAATCTCGATGTAATGCATATTGAAAAGGATTTCTTTGATAACATATTTAACACTATTTTGAACGTGAAAGGTAAAACGAAAGACAATGAGAAGGCTAGGAAGGACGTGGATCATTACTGCAGGCGAAAGGATTTGTTATTGGTTCAGCAAGCTAACGGCAGGACAGAAACCCAAAGGCAATTATACTTTATCTACGGAGCAAGCGAAAGCAGTTTATCGATGGATTACTGAGTTGAAAATGCTAGACGGTTATTCTTCCAATTTAGCAAGATGTTCCGATGTGGATAATGGGAGGTTACATGGGATGAAGAGCCATGATTGTCATGTATTCGTGGAGTGCTTACTTCCTATTGCATTTAGTTCGTTGCCAACACACGTTTTGAATCCACTCATTGAAATAAGTCAATATTTTAAGAATTTGTGTTCTGCAACACTAAAAGCGGATGATCTTACAAAAATGGAACAAGACATCCCATTTATCTTATGAAAGTTGGAGAGAATATTTCCGCCTGGTTTCTTTGATTCTATGGAGCATCTTCCTGTTCATCTCGTATATGAAGCTAAACTTGGCGGGCCTGTCCAATACAGATGGATGTATCCGTTTGAAAGGTCAGTTAAATAAATATATCATTTAGATTAATAATTAGATCGATGATTATATATATTAACAAATGATGGATATCATTTTCTAGGTTCATGGGTGATTCAAAAAGATCAGTTAAGAATAAAGCTAGAGTTGAAGGATCGATATGTTCTTCTTACTTACACCGTGAAACAACTCATTTTTGTTCCTATTATTTCAAGAATGAATTTGCTCCTACAAGTAGTCGAAATGACATATGGAAGTTGAATGTCCAAGACATCATTTAGCTTTGTCTGTCTTTTGTCTACCTGGTCGTCCGTCTGGAAAAGAGGTAATTCATTGGCTAACAGAAGAAGAGTTAAATTCATCCCATGTTCATGTTATGATAAACTGTACCGAGGTCCAACCATTCATTGAGTATGTATTTCTCGACCTATCTCAATTAAATTAAATTACACAGTAGTTGTATATAACAATTAATTAATAATTTCTTATTAGGGAGTTCTTGTCATCAGAGGCAGTAAGTGAAGACCAATCTTCTGCTCATATTCATGCGCATTTTCCAATGTGGTTTAGGCAATGTGTGTATTCCCTCCCGCCAACTCCTACCAACCAACACTTGAGGAACTTATTTGACGGTCCTCGAAGATGTGTTAAAAAATGGCACACATATTTTGTCTATATTCTCTCAAAGAATTTTCTAAAAAGTAATGTTTGAAGAATGGCACACTAAATGTTTAATAATTTTCTAAAAAGTAATTGCAACTTTTTGTTTTTTGAAGGTATAATTTCAACTTTTAAAAATCAAAAGTAACTAAATATAAATAATTTGATTATGTCAAATCAAAATTATTTTTCTAATAATTTAATTATATTTATAAATAATATTTTTTAATACTTTACTTGACTATTTTAGCCCTACAACAATTTCTTCTAAGCTCTGCCAGTGCTATAACCATCTTTGACAACAAGTTCATCATATGTGAATTTGTTAGCAGAATCAGCAAATATAGTTCCTCATCTATCTCATCAGAAGTTATTTTGCTCACTCACCCCACAATTTAGATCCTCATAGATAACATTATCCTAAATCGTCATTTACCACTCCCCTTATCCGCATGATCAGTTATTTGGTTTAAATCCCATTTCTATTAATGGAATGAATGGAACTAGCAAAGGTGGCCATCCCAAAGATTTAGTGAATCACCACGTTCCATGGATAATGCACTGAGTGATGCTGATCGAATGAATTGTATCTTATGGAGCCACACAAGTTGACTAATTGATCGATGTTCCCACTTCGATGACAAATTGATGCATGGTTGGTATGTTCCTCATACCATCTGCAACTGCATGTCACTCTGCCTATCACACAATGAATTTTCTAACTAATATTTCCTATATATATATATATATATATATATATATATATATATATATATATATATATATATATATATATATACTAGTCGAAGACCCGTGCATCCGCACGGGGTTAGTCGTTTTGTGTTTGTATTCAAAAGAAGTTGTAAATTTTAAAATTGTAAGTATTTAAAAAATGTGAATGTTGATGCAATAGATAAGTTTCAGAAAATATGATTATAGCCTTAAAAACATAAAATTTCCTGCTCTATACACATGCAGTCAGTCAAATATTACATCCCCGAGTTAATGCGAAGTCAAATTAAAAGTACAATTCAATAAAATTGGGAAGTAATATTACAAAATCAACAAAGTTAGCATCAAGTAAGTAGCAAAAATGAAGCCCAGTTGTAAAATGTTTGCTTCTAATCTCCAGAAAAAATCTTCATCAGAAAGTCAATCCTTGCAACCTAATAATATTATATATTAAAAATTCTATTAGCCAAAACCACTTGGTAATGATATATTCAAATAGTCATAATATACTTACAATGGTTATAGATTTTGAAAGACCTCATTGAAGACAACATTTGTAGTTGATGTAAGTGGTTGCTTTTGGCCATCATGAATAAGGACTTTCAATCCTTCTTTGCATTGAACCCTTGAAATTGCTACATATAATTGACCGTGGCTAAAAACAGCTCTAGGCAAGTATAATCCAACATTTTGTAATGATTGCCCTTGAGACTTGTTAATAGTCATAGCATAACATACACCAATAGGAAATTGTCTCCTCATTAATTTAAAAGGCCATGGTGATTGTGAAGGAGACCTTTTCATTCTTGGGATATATATATATAATATTTCCTATGTTTTTCCCCGACATGATCTTAGCCTGTATGACATGAGTTGGAAGTCTTGTGACAATCAATCTAGTTCCATTGCACAATCCTTCAGATTGGTCTAGATTCTATGGGAGTCCCTATCTTCAATCTAATTCTATGATTTGGAAGCCCAGATGTTCTCAAAGAATTTAAGAATTCGGGAGTCAACATTTGGTATGCTTCACTTTCATAAGCTTCTGAATCATCAATAGAATCGGAACGTAAATACTCTCTTTCTTCACCTAGTTGTCAATATATTGTAAAATTAGTGAATTTGCGACCATAGTCTCCCCACAACGTACATTGAAGACATTGCCCACTAAATGAGAGGAAACATAATACATCAAATGACAAATGTGCATATATAGAATACAGACATTACAAAAAATAGGTAAATCAAGGTTTTACCTTAAATCTTTCAAAGAGATAACCACCTTTGGATGTTCACCAGTTTCTTTGACATGCACAACTTCATTTAGTGCTCCAATTATATCTAAAAAAGTTGTTAGTTTTATAAGAGGTAAGCTAGAATGAATTGTAGAACGAACTTAGGATTATCCATCATTTGTAAATTAATCACCTAGTAATACATCAGGACGACACGCCCCAGTAAGGATTTCAGCATAGTCTTTGAAATCAAAAGTAGATTGTGGTATATCGTTCAGTGCAACTGGTCTAAGACTTGTAGCCCAACTGACTACCATTTTGTAAGGATGATCACATGCTTTGAATTCTAAATCATTGAGATGAACATCAAAATTTTCCATTTTATAAGTTTCTCCCTCTTTACAATTTGCGTTCCATGTATTGAAATGTATTTTTGGAACTATCACTTGAATTTTGTCACCCTACGAAGTGTTAGGAAAATGCGTTGTAAGTATATTAAAGTAAGAGATAAGAATGTAAACAAACAGAATGAACATAAAGTTACATAAAAGCAGAAGGTAATGTACATTTGCATCCATAATGACGAATTCAATGTGAGGTTGGTTAGCCCTGCTAGTCATAACCCAGAGATCTGTCACTCTTACAGTGAGCTTCCATGTTGGTTTGTCTGCATTGATGTCCTTCACAGTATCAAAAACTTCTGGCCATGAGTCCTAATGCAAAGGCAAAAAGATGATCTGTTATGAATCAATGTGCAAATAAGTTTTGTGATGCTAACAATCTGTTAGTTATAGTAACATCTCTATCATTTATCAATAAAAAGGCTGGTGAGTTTGATACCATTTCACTGATTTTGAAGGGATTTAAAATGACATAACTATATCATTTATCAACAACATGTGTGAGCAAAATGCTTTCCAAGATATAACAGCAATGCAGTCAATGCTTCCCATTTCTGTTAATTTCAGATTGAACAGCAATGCAGTCAATGCATATATTTTCAAGAGACGAAACAAACTCTTCTTCTTGTTTGAATTGAGTCTAAACTCTTCTTCTTCACAGATATATTTATTGAATCAATATTATTCCAATCAACAAAAATAAGATGAAGAGTAGAAATGAAACCTAGATGCTGGCAAAGCAGTGAAAGTTGGTTTCCTTGCTGGTTCGAGTTTCCTTGCTGCGTAGGGAATGGGTTCAAGCTGAATGTGTAATAATCAAGAGAAATAAGTTAGTAAATCAAGAGGAGAGCATAACAAAAATGAGAGTAGATTTGATTCAATATGAAGAGTAGATTTGATTCAATCTGTGCTCCAATCAACAAAAATGAGATGATGAGTAAAAATGGAACCGAAATGGAACCTAGATGCTGGGAAAGCAGTGAAATTTCCTTGCTGGTTCAGGTTTCATATAATCAAATTTATCTCCATTCAACTTGGAAATGGAACATAGAAATGGAACCGAAATGGAACCTAGATGCTGGGAAAGCAGTGAAATTTTCTTGCTGGTTGGAGTTTCCTTGATGTTTCAGGGAATGGGTTGAAGAGTGTATGGAGATTGGGTTCTTTGCTGATCTATTTCGGTTACATTAGAGACATTGGGTTTTGTTGTTGTGTATTGGATAAACATATTGTAGTTTTAGTTTGTCTATTGGATAAACATATGATTTATCTGATATATATATATCCATCAGATATCAAGTTTCTGACACAGCAGGTAGTTACTTGTTTATATGAAAAGTTGATATATAGGGTAAATAGCCAAATTGGTCCCTAGAAGTGTAGCTCGCTGTCAATTTAGTCCCTCATTTGACCCAAAATGCAAAACAGTCCCTCAATGTGTATTCCGTCCATCATGTTCATCCCTCACGTTAGCAGAAGTTAGTAACTCTGTTAATCACACGGATGTGGCACGTTAAGTGCCACATTTCAATGCTTACGTGGCTTTGTTTGAATTAATTTTTGGGGAGTAAAATGAAAGTAAAACAAGAAACCGTATCCCCTTCTTCTTCCTCAAAAATCTCAATTTCAGATTCAGAATCCCTTCTTCTTCACCCTCTTTTGCTCCTCCATTATTGCACCTCTAATCAGCTCACTCGTCCTCCATCATCGCTCAATGTCGTCACAGAATCCCTTCTTCTTCCCCCTCTGCCGCATAAACCAGCTACATAACTCCATAAATTGTCCCTGCATAAACTGCTGCATAATTACATGTTTCTGCATAATGTCGTACAAAATAGTCCCTGAAACAGATACACTTATCTCATTTTAGTCCCTAAAAGATATCACTTACTGTCATTTTAGTCCCTGAAACATCTGCGTTAATTCATTTTAGTCCCTGAAACATCTATCATTTTAGTCCCTGAAACATCTGCGTTAATTCATATTGCAAACCAGTTCATCTCAAACAGAATTATATTACATAATTTATGAAGTTGTAATAGAATATGTAGGATATCTTTTGTTATATATGTTTATGCATTATGTAATACAATTCTGTTTGAGATGAACTGGTTTGCAATATGAATTAACGCAGATGTTTTAGGGACTAAAATGATAGATGTTTCAGGGACTAAAATGACAGTATGTGATATCTTTTAGGGACTAAAATGAGATAAGTGTATCTGTTTCAGGGACTATTTTGTACGACATTATGCAGAAACATGTAATTATGCAGCAGTTTATGCAGGGACAATTTATGCAGTTATGTAGCTGGTTTATGCGGCAAAGGGGGAAGAAGAAGGGATTCTGTGACGACATTGAGCGATGATGGAGGACGAGTGAGCTGATTAGAGGTGCGATAATGGAGGAGCAAAAGAGGGTGAAGAAGAAGGGATTCTGAATCTGAATCTGAAATTGAGATTTTTGAGGAAGAAGAAGGGGATACGGTTTCTTGTTTTACTTTCATTTTACTCCCCAAAAATTAATTCAAACAAAGCCACGTAAGCATTGAAATGTGGCACTTAACGTGCCACATCAGCGTGATTAACAGAGTTACTAACTTCTGCTAACGTGAGGGATGAACATGATGGACGAAATACACATTGAGGGACTGTTTTGCATTTTGGGTCGAATGAGGGACTAAATTGACAACGAGCTACACTTCCAAGGACCTATTTGGCTATTTACCCTTGATATATATATCCATGGGATAAACATGACTTGATTTATATGAAACAGCATTCCTTCAGATTTACTTGGTCACACAAAAATTCAGCGGGCTATTTGAAATGTTGAGAGGAAATTACAAAAATGAACAAACTGGCAGTGAAAGTTTAGGAGGATAGATCGATAGGTAATTTTCCAGGTAGTTTAATGGCATAAATTGATAGTAGATATATATATACTATAAAATATATTTTGAATATAGATCTAGAAATTCAAATTAATATAGTGGTCCTGTCAGACAGTGAGAGTACTATGCATTTATTTCACCGTGACCACTATTTTATTGTTTTGCGAGGACAGCTAAATCAGTAAGAGAAATGGATTTTCTCAATTCATCCATTCTCTTGAGGTGGGTCCTTAGATTCGTAGTGTCAAATTTTATAAATTTTTATCTTAATATTTATATATTTATATATACTAATAAGAAAATAAAACTTTGGTGCCTATGAAAAAATGGAGCCTTGGGCGGCCCTATCAGGGCCACCACTTAATCACCTACATTTAATTTATTTTCTAAGGTGTTTTTTGTAACATCCTTAAAATAATTAGACGAATTATTTGGATGTTAACCATATTGAATTAATTTAGTACTTAATTGGTAAAATTATTAAGTGCTAAAAATAATTATTGGTTGTTTTAAAATCGTTAACCGATTAATTTGGGTCAAAGACGATTTAGAAACGAAATTAGAGATTAAGGACAATGGGTCATTTGATCACATTACCACTTAATATATAAAGAAATGAAAGAATTAAATAAAGAAAGAAAAGAAAGAAAGGGAAGCGTAGAAACAGAGAGAAATGAGAGAAGAAGAAAGAAAAGAGAAAGAATGGGTTTGATGGAAGAAGAGGAAAAATGGGGCACCAAGGTTCTTCAAAACTTCTTCCCTCCAACACGAAAAATGTTCAACGTTCCTTCCTCTTCGATTTGGTACCAAGATCATCATCATCAACTCACTCTACACCAATCCACCATTTTCGAATATTGTGAAGAAATGAGGAATGTTGAGTTTCTTGGCTCATTCTTGTCTTGAAAGCTTAGGGATATGCCATTGAGTGATTGATTGTAAGCTTGGAGTGAAGAAATTAGAGTTTGGTTGGGTTATGGTGAGTGGAACAAAAATTGGGGTTTATGTGTGAATAGTGATTTGAGGTTGAAGATGATGAATAGTGTTTGGTGATTCAAGGATGTCTAAGAGCGAACCCGGAGCGTATTGGGTGCGGAACGAAGTTCAATTTCGCGAATTGGAAGTTGGTTGGTGATTAGGGTTCGAATGGGGGATTTCGAGGAATTCGGTATTTCGGTCAAAAAGATGTCTCGTGATTGAGCGGAAAGATTGGAAGCGGATTTGAGCGTCGTCGGAGTGTGGAAGTTTATGCGGGGATTGTTCGTGTGGTTATGTGGAGATATGGAAGTCTCGGTGATTTCGGCTCGGTATCGGCTCTCGCTTCAAGGGTGAGTTTTACTCAGGCTTAGGATGTTTTCGTTTTACAATGAATTTCACGTGATTTGATTTCGAAAGATTTTGACTTAAAAACCGTTATTTGGACATATGTCGTATTTTGATAAACTTCGTTTAGATTGAGTTTTTGATTGGATTGATTGATTATGTGGTTTTGATTGCGTCTATTGTATTGGTTGTCAAATCTGTTTTCAATCGGAACGAGAATCGGAATTGAGCGGAATAGCGGTTTTCGCGCGAAACCGCCAAAAATTCTGCAGCATTAGGTGGCCATCGCGTCGCGAAGCCCCTCCATCGCGTCGCGACCATAATATATTTTGTGACATTTTGCTACTGACAGTTGTCGCGTCGCGACGGTATCGTGTCGCGTCGCGACGGTTTGCTGATTTTCAGCAACTGTACATTGATTTTGTTTTCGCGATAACTTTTGATCCGGGAACCCGATTGAGGTGTTCTAAGATGTGTTTGAAAGCTTATTCAGAGGCCTAACCGAATATTCTATTTTTAAGGTCAAATGAACTGTTTCTGGAGTAGTAAATTTTGTTGGAAAAGCGGTAAATTAGTAACCGAGAGAAAACTTAAACTTTGTTATTTGAAACTGAATGTTCGAGTATTGGTTTGAATGTAAACGGACTTTGAGCCCATATGATTGTAGATATATGTTTATATATCGAGTTGGGTGATGACCCATTGTTCTAATATACTAGGCGGGGCAGTCATGATCCCCTACCCTAGGCTCCATGCCAATAGGAGAATGTACTTTTGGTAGGGGGGTTCACCGGGGTTTAGCGGTTACGCAGTCGGTGTTATGTTAAAAATTGTGTGCGATACACCGGGGTTTAGCAGTCATGCTGTAACGCCCAAATAATTTAATTATTTATTTAATTAAATTATTTAGGTATTTTATTAGTATAGCTATATTTAATAATTAATAAAATGATGTTTTATTCAAAATAGGGAGTGGTGCTTAGTAATTAGCTGATTAGTGGACGGGGGCCCATGATCCACGAGCCCAAGGCTTACGCACATGAAGGAGGGTGTTGGCTACGGTTAGTCATTGGCATTTTTTGAGAAAGAAAGAAAGAAAGTTGCGAAGAGGAGAAGAGAGAAGGGAAGGGGGCGGCACACAAGGAGAAAGGAGAGGAGCGTTGTTGCGGTGATTCTTCGGAGTTTCGTGCAAGGAGAGATCGTGTTTGGCAAAATCTAAGGTAAGGGTGGGTTCTATCCTTATAATGGGGCATATGATGGGGATTATGTGGGAATAGACTCTAGTTTGCCCTTTGATCTTATTTGGTGTTGTTTGATGATGTTAGAATATATTCATAATGTGTGAAATTGGTGCTTGATAATTGATCATGGTGAAATTTGGTGGTTGGATGTTGTTTGGTGCGAATTGGGTTGTGGTTGGGTTGCTGGAAACGGCACCCTGCCCCTGGGCGCCGTGGCTGTGTCGTGGTTGTTCCCTGCAGGAGGCGCCCTGTTGCTGGGCGCCAAGCCAGTGTTGCCTATGTTGCTGATTTTGGCGCCCCAGGCGCCTAGTCATGTTGTTTGGATGTTGATGTTGCTGGAAGTGGCGCCTTAGGCGCCCAGTGATGTTGTCTTGGTTGCTGAAGTTTGCGCCCTAGGCTCCCAGTGTATTTCTGAGTTGCAGGAAATGGCGCCCTAGGCGCCCAGTGGTGAATGGTGCGTGTCTGTGTTGCTGTGGAGGGCGCCCTAGGCGCCCAGTGTCTCCTGCGCTTGTTGCTGATTTAGGCGCCCTGCTCCTGGGCGCCAAGGTTGTTGTTGCTGTCTGTGTTGCTAGGCCCCCTGTTGCTGGGCGCCAAACCTGATGTTGCTGTTGCTGTCTCAGGCGCCCTGTTGCTGGGCGCCAGGTATGGTGTTGCTGTTGTGGCCTCAGGCGCCCTGCTCCTGAGCGCCAAGTCTGTTGTGTTGCCTGTTGGGTCAGGCGCCCTGTTGCTGGGCGCCAAGTCTGTTCCTGATGATGTGGTGCTAGGCGCCCTGCTCCTGGGCGCCATTTTCTGTGTTGCTGCTAGGCGCCCTGTTGCTGGGCGCCAAGTCTAATTCTGCTGCCATGGTGTTAGGCGCCTTGCTGCTGGGCGCTATTTGTGTTACTGTCACTGTCATCCTAGGCGCCCTGTTGCTGGGCGCCATGTCTGATGTTGTTGCTGTGGTCCAAGGCGCCCTGTTGCTGGGCGCCAGTTGCTGTCTTTGCTGCTGCTGTCTAAGGCGCCCTGTTGCTGGGCGCCAAATCCTGTGTTGCTGGTGCTGTCTGTGGCGCCCTGTTGCTGGGCGCCAGTTTCTGCTGTGTTGCTGCCAGTCTTGGCGCCCTGTTGCTGGGCGCCAGTTTCTGTCATGTTGCTGTTGCTGTTTTTCCAAAACCATATTGCTGTCAAAGTGACTAAATGTTGCTGTTTTTCTGAAAATTGGTGTTGCTGTCACAGTGACCAAATGTTGCTATTTTCCAAAAATGGTGTTGCTGTCACTGTAAAATAAGTGTGCTGTTGCTGTAAAAATGGTGTTGCTGTCACTGTAAAATAAAAGTGTTGTTGCTGTAAAAATGGTGTTGCGGTCACTGTAAAATAAGCGTTGCTTTTGTTGTAAATCTATTGGTGATTTGGTGTCGGTGTTTGCTGGTGTTATCGGTGATGATGTAACAGGTGATGTGCCTATTCCATGGGCTAAGGTGATGGGTCTATGACCACTTGGTGATATTGGTGATGTTGTGTTAATTAAATGTCTATTGTGTGTTGATTGTCTGGTGCATTGTCCATGGTGTCGCATATATTGCATATGCATTATTTTGGTGATGGTGGCTTCGGCCGTTGGAGCTATAGGTGATGATGGTGATGCTCATATAGGTGATGTGCCCATATTGGCTACTTTATTGGTGATGATTGGTACCACATGCATATGCCCGTTGGTGTGGGTTGCATCTCATGTATTTACTCATGATGTTAATGATGATTATTGGTGATTTATTAATTGTTGTTGTTGAGAAGCGGTTGACATAGTGTTGTACTCTAGCATATTGCCTATCATATGTGCTATTATAATGTTAGATATCTCACCCCTTCTGTTTGAATGTTACCCCCATGTTGGTAACGTGCAGGTGATTGCGAGTGAAGGCAAGTCTACCTTCGCTAGTAGAGTCAGGTGTCGTCGCTCTGATACGTAGCACTCGGGGGGGATGAACGCTAGGCTTTATTAGTGTTTCTATTATTTAATTTTGAAGTTTTATGGTGATGTATAACTATTTAATTGAACCTTGATTTTATTCCGCTGCTTGTTGATATTATGACGTGCTAGGTGTTGCACTGTTTTAATGGTGAAACTTATTTATTGGCGTGTGATGTTTAACGGTGCAAGTGTAGCATCCCTTGTGGGTGTATTGAAAACGTTTTGAAAACTCTGATTTTTGTCAAAAAATTTCCGGGTAGAAAAGGGGTGTTACATTAGTGGTATCAGAGCAGTTTCGGTCTGTCCGGCCAAGTTGTCGAGTCATTGTGTCGTTGACACCAAGTATTGTCAATTAGTTCTAACTATTGTCTATGATTGTAGTGATTAGTTGAGATGGCTGGAAGGAAGGATGCTGCTATTGTTGCTGCGTTGGCTGCTATGGCTCAGGCTGTGGAGGGTCAACATAATGCTGGTGAGAATGCTGGGTCTCGGAGTTTGGCTACCTTTCAGAGAGAGAATCCACCTACCTTCAAGGGCAAGTATGATCCCGATGGGGCTTTATCTTGGTTGAGAGAGATGGAGAGGATCTTTCATGTGATGGACTGCACTCCGGCACAGAAGGTCCGTTATGGTACGCATATGCTGGCAGAGGAGGCCGATGACTGGTGGTTAGAGGCTAGGCAGAGATTGGAGACTGCAAACGAAGAAATCACTTGGGCTGTGTTCCGCAGGGAGTTTATGAATAAGTACTATCCAGAGGATGTCCGAGGTAAGAAGGAGATTGAGTTCCTGGAGCTGAAACAGGGGAATATGTCTGTGACCGAGTATGCTGCTTAGTTTGTGGAATTAGCAAAGTTTTATCCGCACTATAGTGAGGCTACTGCTGAGTTTTCCAAGTGCATTAAGTTTGAGAATGGGCTGCGTCCCAAGATTAAGAAGGCAATTGGTTATCAGAAGATCCGTGTTTTTGCTTACTTGATTGAGAGCTGCAGAATTTATGAGGAAGACAACAATGCTCACTACAAGATGATGAATGAGAAGAGGAGAAAATTTCAAAGTCGTAGTAAGCCGTATGAGGTTCCTGCTGGTAAGGGTAGACAGAAAGCTGCTGCTGGCAAGAGGACTAGTGGGGGAGATGCTCCTGCTAGCATCGTATGTTACAAATGTGGCAAAGCTGGTCACAAGAGTAATGTGTGCAAGGCTGAAGTGAAGAAGTGTTACCGTTGTGGCAAAGAGAGTCATGTGGTGGCTGAGTGTGAGCATAAGGAACTGGTCTGCTACAACTGTGGTGAAGGAGGGCACATTAGTACTCAGTGTCCGAAACCGAAGAAGGAAAGTTCCAGTGGAAAGGTGTTCGCTTTGGCGGGTGAAGAGCCTACTGAAGATGATGGACTTATTAGAAGTATGTTCTTCATTAATGGTACTCCTTTAAAATCTATTGTTGATACTGGTGCTACGCATTGCTTTATTGCTGCTGATTGTTGTAAGAGGTTGAACCTTACATTGTCTGCCATGAATGGGGAGATGGTTGTCGACACTCCAGCTAAGGGGTCGATAACTACCTCTCTAGTGTGTTCTCAGTGTCCCTTGTCGATCTTCGACAGAGACTTTGTTGTGGATTTTATTTGCTTGCCGTTGAGCGGATTGGATGTAATCTTGGGTATGAACTGGTTAGAGCATAACCATGTTCATATTAATTGTCGTAGCAAGTCGGTGAGCTTTGAAGGAGAGGAGTCTGGTCTGTTATCCGCTAGCCAGTTGCGGAAGTTAATGAAGGAAGGAGTTCAGTTGTTCTCGCTGATGGCATCGTTGTCTGTTGAGAATCAAGCTGTTATTGAAGAGTTGCAGGTGGTACGCGAGTTTCCTGACGTTTTTCCTGATGAAATTCCAAGTGTACCGCCAGAGAGGGAAGTTGAGTTCTCTATTGATCTTGTACCTGGTACCAAACCTGTTTCTATGACACCGTACAGGATGTCCGCATCCGAATTGTCTGAGTTGAAGAAGCAACTTGAGGATCTGCTCGAGAAGAAGTTTGTGAGGCCGAGTGTATCGTCGTGGGGAGCTCCTGTGTTGTTAGTAAAGAAGAAGGATGGTAGTATGAGACTCTGTGTGGACTATCGGCAGTTGAATAAGGTGACAATTAAGAACAAGTACCCACTTCCGAGGATAGACGATTTGATGGATCAGTTGGTGGGCGCTCAAGTGTTCAGTAAGATTGATTTGAGGTCGGGTTATCATCAGATCAAGGTGAAGGACGAAGATATTCAGAAGACGGCTTTCAGAACCCGTTATGGTCATTATGAGTATTCGATGATGCCGTTCGGTGTTACCAACGCACCAGGAGTATTTATGGAATATATGAATCGTATATTTCATGCTTACTTGGATCGGTTTGTGGTTGTGTTCATTGACGACATTCTGATTTACTCTAAATCGGAGGAAGAGCATGCAGAGCATCTGAGGTTAGTATTGGAGGTATTGAAGGAAAAGAAGCTGTATGCAAAGTTGTCGAAGTGTGAGTTCTGGTTGAAGGAAGTGAGTTTTCTCGGTCATGTCATTTCTGGTAATGGTATTGCGGTGGATCCGTCGAAGGTAGAAGCAGTGTTGAATTGGGAGGCTCCGAAGTCGGCAACTGAAATTAGAAGCTTCTTGGGATTGGCCGGCTATTATAGAAGATTCATTGAAGGTTTTTCTAAGTTAGCACTTCCGTTAACTCACTTAACCTGCAAAGGAAAGGCTTTTGTTTGGGACGCCCGTTGTGAAGAAAATTTCATGGAATTGAAGAAGAGATTGACAACGTCTCCTGTCCTGACGTTGCCCAATCCGGAAGGGTCGTTTGTGGTGTATTGTGACGCGTCAAAAATGGGTTTAGGTGGTGTGCTTATGCAAGATGGGAAGGTTATCGCGTATGCGTCGAGGCAGTTAAGGGTTCATGAGAAGAATTATCCTACGCATGACTTAGAATTAGCTGCAGTGGTCTTTGTGCTGAAGGTTTGGAGGCACTATCTCTATGGTTCTAGATTTGAGGTGTTTAGTGACCATAAGAGCTTGAAGTATTTGTTTGACCAGAAGGAGTTGAATATGAGGCAGCGACGATGGTTGGAGTTGTTGAAGGACTATGATTTCGGTTTGAACTATCACCCAGGCAAAGCTAATGTCGTGGCTGATGCTTTGAGCCGGAAGACCTTGCATATGTCGGCGATGATGGTTAAGGAGTTAGAGCTGATTGAGGAATTCAGAGATATGAGTCTGGTTTGTGAAGTGACACCTCAGAGTGTCAAGCTAGGGATGTTGAAGATTGATAATGAGTTTCTGAACAGCATCAGAGAAGCCCAGAAATCAGATGTTAAGCTGGTAGACTTGATGGTTGAGAATGATCAATCGAAGAATGAGGATTTCAGATTGGATTCCCAAGATGTGTTGAGGTTCCGTGGTAGGATTTGTATTCCTGATGATGCAGACATGAAGAGGGCCATTCTTGAAGAGAGTCACAGAAGTAAGTTAAGTAATCATCCGGGAGCTACGAAGATGTATCAAGACCTGAAGAAGTTGTTTTGGTGGCCTGGTATGAAGCGAGATGTGGCACAGTTCGTTTATGCATGTCTGACTTGCCAGAAGTCAAAGGTTGAGCATCAAAAGCCTGCTGGGTTGATGCAACCGTTAGAAATTCCGGAGTAGAAATGGGATAGCATTTCGATGGACTTTGTGACGGGATTGCCTAATACCGCGAAAGGGTATGATGCGATTTGGGTGATTGTTGACAGGTTAACGAAATCTTCTCATTTTGTTCCTATCAGCATCACGTATCCGGTGTCGAAATTGGCGGAGATTTATATCAGGGAGATTGTGAAGCTTCATGGAGTTCCTAAGAGTATTGTTTCGGATAGGGATCCAAGGTTCACTTCAGATTTTTGGAAGAGTTTGCAAGAGAAGTTGGGGTCTAAGTTGAGGTTGAGTTCGGCATATCATCCACAGATAGATGGTCAGTCAGAGAGGACAATTCAGTCATTAGAAGATTTGTTGAGGGCTTGTGTTTTGGAACAAGGAGGGTCGTGGGATTCCTACCTTCCACTGATAGAGTTCACGTATAACAACAGTTACCATTCTAGTATTGGGATGGCACCTTTTGAAGCATTATATGGTCGGAAGTGTAGAACCCCGCTGTGTTGGTATGAGTCAGGAGAGAGTGTGGTGCTTGGACCGGAGATTGTTCGGGAGACAACTGAAAAGGTGAAGTTGATTCGTGAGAAGATGAGGGCTTCGCAGAGTCGACAGAAGAGTTATCACGACAAGCGGAGGAAAGATCTAGAATTTCAAGCGGGTGAGCATGTATTTTTGAGAGTCACTCCAGTGACCGGTGTTGGACGTGCCTTGAAGTCGAAGAAGCTCACTCCTCGTTTTATTGGTCCTTATCAGATTTCAGAGAGAGTTGGGAATGTTGCATATAGAGTGGCTTTACCGCCTAACCTTTCGAATTTGCATGACGTGGTTCATGTGTCGCAACTTCGGAAGTATATTTCAGATCCATCCCATGTGATCCGCATGGATGATGTGGAGGTACGGGATAATCTCACCGTGGAGACGATGCCTGTACGGATTGAAGGTCATGAAATGGAAGTTTTAAGAGGCAAGGAAATTGCGTTTGTGAAAGTAGTCTGGCTACGAGCTGCTAGAGAGAGCATGACGTGGGAGCTGGAGAGCAAGATGCGGGAATCTTATCCCGAGCTGTTTGAATCAGGTAAATTTCCAGGACGAAATATTCTAAGTGGGGGAGAGTTGTAACGCCCAAATAATTTAATTATTTATTTAATTAAATTATTTAGGTATTTTATTAATATAGCTATATTTAATAATTAATAAAATGATGTTTTATTCAAAATAGGGAGTGGTGCTTAGTAATTAGCTGATTAGTGGACGGGGGCCCGTGATCCACGAGCCCAAGGCTTAGGCGCATGAAGGAGGGTGTTGGCTGGGGTTAGTCATTGGCATTTTTTGAGAAAGAAAGAAAGAAAGTTGTGAAGAGGAGAAGAGAGAAGGGAAGGGGGCGACGCACAAGGAGAAAGGAGAGGAGCTTTGTTACGGTGATTCTTCGGAGTTTCGTGCAAGGAGAGACCGTGTTCGGCAAAATCTAAGGTAAGGGTGGGTTCTATCCTTATAATGGGGCATATGATGGGGATTATGTGGGAATAGACTCTAGTTTGCCCTTTGATCTTATTTGGTGTTGTTTGATGATGTTAGAATATATTCATGATGTGTGAAATTGGTGCTTGATAGTTGATCATGGTGAAATTTGGTGGTTGGATGTTGTTTGGTGCGAATTGGGTTGTGGTTGGGTTGCTGGAAACGGCACCCTGCCCCTGGGCGCCGTGGCTGTGTCGTGGTTGTTCCCTGCTGGAGGCGCCCTGTTGCTGGCCGCCAAGCCAATGTTGCTGATTTTGGCGCCCCAGGCGCCTAGTCATGTTGTCTGGATGTTGATGTTGCTGGAAGTAGCGCCTTAGGCGCCCAGTGATGTTGTCTTGGTTGCTGAAGTTGGCGCCCTAGGCGCCCAGTGTATTTCTGACTTGCAGGAAATGGCGCCCTAGGCGCCCAGTGGTGAATGGTGCGTGTCTGGGTTGCTGTGGAGGGCGCCCTAGGCGCCCAGTGTCTCCTGCGCTTGTTGCTGATTTAGGCGCCCTGCTCCTGGGCGCCAAGGTTGTTGTTGCTGTCTGTGTTGCTAGGCCCCCTGTTGCTGGGCGCCAAACCTGATGTTGCTGTTGCTGTCTCAGGCGCCCTGTTGCTGGGCGCCAGGTATGGTGTTGCTGTTGTGGCCTCAGGCGCCCTGCTCCTGGGCGCCAAGTCTGTTGTGTTGCCTGTTGGGTCAGGCGCCCTGTTGCTAGGCGCCAAGTCTGTTCCTGATGATGTGGTGCTAGGCGCCCTGCTCCTGGGCGCCATTTTCTGTGTTGCTGCTAGACGCCCTGTTGCTGGGCGCCAAGTCTAATTCTGCTGCCATGGTGTTAGGCGCCTTGCTGCTGGGCGCCATTTGTGTTACTGTCACTGTCATCCTAGGCGCCCTGTTGCTGGGCGCCATGTCTGATGTTGTTGCTGTGGTCCAAGGCGCCCTGTTGCTGTCTTTGCTGCTGCTGTGTAAGGCACCCTGTTGCTGGGCGCCAAGTCCTGTGTTGCTGGTGCTGTTTGTGGCGCCCTGTTGCTGGGCGCCAGTTTCTGCTGTGTTGCTGCCTGTCTTGGCACCCTGTTGCTGGGCGCCAGTTTCTGTCATGTTGCTGTTGCTGTTTTTCCAAAACCATATTGCTGTCACAGTGACTAAATGTTGCTGTTTTTCTGAAAATTGGTGTTGCTGTCACAGTGACTTAATGTTGCTGTTTTCAAAAAATGGTGTTGCTGTCACTGTAAAATAAGTGTGTTGTTGCTGTAAAAATGGTGTTGCTGTAACTGTAAAATATTAGTGTTGTTGCTGTAAAAATGGTGTTGCGGTCACTGTAAAATAAGCTTTGCTTTTGTTGTAAATCTATTGGTGATTTGGTTTCGGTGTTTGCTGGTGTTATCGGTGATGATGTAGCAGGTGATGTGCCTATTCCATGGGCTAAGGTGATGGGTCTATGACCACTTGGTGATATTGGTGATGTTGTGTTAATTAAATGTCTATTATGTGTTGATTGTCTGGTGCATTGTCCATGGTGTCGCATATATTGCATATGCATTATTTTGGTGATGGTGGCTTCGGCCGTTGGAGCTATAGGTGATGATGGTGATGCTCATATAGGTGATGTGCCCATATTGGCTACTTTATTGGTGATGATTGGTACCACATGCATATGCCCGTTGGTGTGGGTTGCATCTCATGTATTTACTCATGATGTTAATGATGATTATTGGTGATTTATTAATTGTTGTTGTTGAGAAGCAGTTGACATAGTGTTGTACTCTAGCATATTGCCTATCATATGTGCTATTATAATGTTAGATATCTCACCCCTTCTGTTTGAATGTTACCCCTATGTTGGTAACGTGCAGGTGATTGCGAGTGAAGGCAAGTCTACCTTCGCTAGTAGAGTCAGGTGTCGTCGCTCTGATACGTAGCACTCGGGGGAATGAACGCTAGGCTTTATTAGTGTTTCTATTATTTAATTTTGAAGTTTTATGGTGATGTATAACTATTTAATTGAACCTTGATTTTATTCCGGTGCTTGTTGATATTATGACGTGCTAGGTGTTGCACTGTTTTAATGGTGAAACTTATTTATTGGCGTGTGATGTTTAACGGTGTAAGCCTTGTGGGTGTATTGAAAACGTTTTGAAAACTCTGATTTTTGTCGAAAAATTTCCGGGTAGAAAAGGGGTGTTACACATGCAGTCGGTGCCGCACTTTGTGATAACACGTTCACCGGGGTTTAGCAGTCATGCAGTCAGTGTCGTGTTAAGTTAAAACAAATTCATAATTGAACCGAGAGAGTTAGTAGGGGTCTCGGTAGAACTCACTGAGATTGTATCTCATTGTTTATGTGTTGTTGTTTTACAGAGAAACAGGGAAAGAAAGGACCACAGAGGCACGAGTAGGTTGAGCCCGGACTGGTTGTTGATGACTTAGCATTATGTTTAAGTTTATTTCCTTTTTTTGTCTATGTATTACAACACTATGACTTTAGTGTGATGTCATTTTATTCCGCTTTCTTGTATGATATTGAGCACAATAGTTCGCTGAAGGTCATGGTCTGAGAACCTTTGTTGATCTTATTTGTATTAAGACAGCTTTGTTGTTATTCAGCGAAAACTATGTTGCAGTGTTCAGTATTTATGCAGGAATTTTATATCTCTGATGTTTTAGAGATGTGCACTTGGGTATTTTTAATAAATAAAAATACCGGGGTGTTACATTTTTAGTCATTTCAACACTTTAATTTTTCTCATCCAATCTCTCTCTTAACTTATTTGCACTAAATTTAGGACCTGCAGTTGCTGCAAATTGCAGGGGATCATGGTCCACCGAGAAGACTAAAGAGAGTGATTTTCTTTGATAAATATAGGGTCGCAATTGGCTTACGTACACTTTTAACCACTTACAATCATATGGTCAGTTTATCAAACGATCAAGATCAGACAATCTTTATTTCAACTTTACTAATTGCATTAAATACAAGTCATCTGATTAAGATGCATGCATTTGAGTGCATGATTGCATGCAGTACTGACCGTTCACTAGCTTTATCCTGATCAACACAAAAATCTGATTCAAATCAATTAAATTTGTTTGGTTTCCAGGCTTGGATTACATCAAACTAAATCACAATAAAATTTTGGGTAAGGGTTGAGTACTCTTAATAGTCGAATGTAATAAAATCTTTTCTCATTTCAAAAGAATCAAACAAATTTGACAACTATTGTTTTGAGTGGGTCATGACATTTAAAATCTATCAACTTTGGACCAAATTAGGAATGACAAAGGGTACCCTCAAGGCATGGCACTATATATTGCCCATACCCGAGAGCATATATGCATGGACAAGAACTTTAGTGCCGGGCACCCAAGAGCATGTACCCGCACCCGATATCCACACTTTAACATAAAAATATGATAATTCAATTAAAAAAGTGAGAATTTTTTTTTTCAAATCTATGTCCAATGATATTTATTAAAAAATATTGACTATACTTAAAATTGTAATAATAGTAAGTAGAAATAAATAATATCTATATATCTATATATATATATATATATATGTGTGTGCGCGCGAGCGCGCAGGGGGTGCGGGTCCAATGCGGGCAGGGTATCATAGTGCTCGTACCGATCCCGCAAATATTTGGGTAGGTAAATACCCCTCCATCATGGTTAAATTTTGCAGGTACTTGTTGCGTTAAAAACACACTTAGAGCAAGTGTACTCTTTCGCATAAGTAGTAAAAAAGATTATCGTCTCCGCAGGGATTAATTAACAAGTACCAAACTAGTCGAGATTATTTAATGTTTAGACGAACCAATAGTTAGATGATTATAGAAACAAAATAAAAATAACTAAATAACTAGAATTAAAATACTAGATTTAATCGATGGAGAAAGGTCTAGGGTCACGGTTGCACTTGCAAGCTTTGATTCCCCTATGTCTAACTCTACCCGAATTCCTTTATTTTATTTAATTACCAATCCCCTTACTAAAACTATTGATCCGTTTGGTCATTCGCGATTAATATTCTTTTTCCTAAACTAACCATTGTTTGGTCATGCAAGAATTTAAATTTAAGAAAATTATAAAGAGCAAAAAGGTTGAATGATTGGAAGACTAAATTAAAGTTTGGTCATGCATTAATTTTAGCCCCAATTATCCTATAGGTCCACCAACTAGTTGCAGTATGGTCGCTGATCAACTAATTGATTATGAACATGCATAGGGTAGCTAATCCTAATTATGTGATAAAAACAATAGGACAATGTTAATTGAAATAAAAACCGGAATTCATATATGAAGTTAGAACATAAAAAGGTCTCTAAACATGCAAGATCCACCTAAGACCCTAGAAGAGGATTTAGCTATCCACAGTGTTCGAGAACAATAAAATAAAATTAGAAGTCATAAATTACAGAGATAAAAAAACCCGGAATAGAGAAATTTCTGATCCTGAGAATTTAGTCTCCTTTTTTTTTGCTCCAAAGCTCTCTCACGATGTCAAGAACGAGTAGCCAAAACTCTTCCCTCTCCTTGCCGTCTGTAATGTGTGCGGCCTTCTATCCTTGAATTGCCGCCCCCTCCTTTTTCTGTACTGTTGCATGTGCGGCTCTCCTGAATTCAATTGAAGGCATTTCCTTTATAATGATGCCTAGGTTTGCGTGCAAGCTCATTCCACTACATCTATGCTTCTTCTTTTCATGGGCCGGACGTCTTCAATTTGTGCAATTGTCAATATAAATTGGGCCTTTGTTTCTTCTCTCAATTTGTTACTCACGTGCCAGCTTGGCCTCCATTCTTGGGCTTCACTTTCTTAATCAATTGGGCTGGACTTTTTGGTGTGCTCCCATTTGTGTGCTTATCCAAATAAATTGGACCTTTGTTTATTTCTTTCAAACCCAAACACACACACACACACACACACATATATATATATATTTATATATATAATATACATATATAATATTGATGAAATATTATCTACATATATCAATAATATATATATTATTTGCATTTTTATCTTTTCTTCTTTCCTACAAAATATAGAGCAACTTTAGTCAACAATTTATATAATTGGTAATAATTGCTCTAAAAAGTAATTTAAAAGTATCTCTAAAAATGCACTAAATTAGAGTTTATAAACTCCCCCACACGTAACTTTTGCTTGTCCTCAAGCAAATTTCCTAGCTCAATAAATTTTTTCAAAAAAAGTAACAGAGACAGCCAAATAAGGAACACCAAGTTAGAAGCACAATGACAGACAGTAGATAATATAGCACATATGAGGTGTCAAAAGGTTGCCCAATTAGAGGCTCGTGTCCCTGAAGAGTACATTTATGTGAACAATGGCACTCGCTCACAATCTCTCTAAGTGTTTAGGGACTAGGGAAATCCACTCAAGTTTCCACAAAATGCACATTACCATAAGCTTGTAATTTGACCAAATCTCCACTAAATAGTTCACATGCAAGCAAAAGATGAGGTTTCATGGGTTGTAATAGGGCCAGGGTGAATTCATGCAGGGTAGGAAATAAGAATGAATGGATAATCAAAGGGCTACAAACAAAAGAAATAAATAGTAACCTTTGAAACCAAATATGGAGCTCCTATTTATTTTACAAATTTTGTTCAAACTCCTAGTTAATATCACTTCCTTCTCCACCTTTTTTTTCTATTAAGTCGACTCTTTTTGATTTGCTCTTTCTCTTGAGTAGACTCTTTTGTTTTTTTTTTTGGATTTGCCCTTTGGCTCTTTCATTCTTTTGATGTGCCTTTTCCTCATTCTTGCATCCCTTTTTTAGGAGGAAAAGGTACTTGTAACCACATGAGCCACACTCTTATTTTGTTTTTATGTCCCGATGAGATAGACAATTGAAATAGAGGACAAAATTGTAACTTTCAATAGTTGCTCCAAATTTAATTTCAAATGGTTACCACAAAAAAAGAAAAAATTATATCTGGGTACCAAAGAAAAAAAATAACAAATAGGCTCAAAGGGGGCAATTAATGGATATATTCAACAAACAACTCTGAGGCTAGAAAAATGCCTAAATTCCCCAAATCTTTTTACATGATGCAAATCAATTTTCGCCTTGAAATGGTCAAAAGACAAATTCTAGAATTTAGCAAATTGGGAAACACACTCATACAAAGAAAACGGGTAAAAATTAATGATTGAATATCAATCCCCTTATGAAGGCTCAGATCTCACCTACAGAAGCTAGTTCACAAAAAGTACTCAACAGGGACAAATGCTAATTATCAGCTTCCTAAGGACAACCCCACAGTTACAATTAAGCACAAGTCTATCAAATAAATTAATTATGAGATCCCCTAAAGGCAAAATCTCTATTGTTTTCAGTTTTATATCCAAAACTAGCCAGAAAAAATGCTATCAACACATGTAGTGGGTATGTGCATTAATAGAGATCAAGTGACAAGATATAATATCCGCCCCCACACTTGCACGAAGCATGGTCCTCAATGCAAAATATTAAATTGGCACAAAAATAAATAAATGAGGGAGAGTAAGAGTGACTTCTTTGAGAGAGCTTGCAGTCTGAGCTTATTCCTAAAAACAAAACAAAACAAAATAAAAATAACTGAAAATAAAACACAGGTTGCCTCTGCGAAGTGCTTGTTTAACGTCGTGAGCCTGACGATAGTTGGTGCCTAATCAGGGGGCTCTCCAAGAGCAAATTTTACATCTAACGCAGTACACTTTCTTAACTTTCTAACCATGTGGTTCACATTGTTCTTTCTTTTTCCACGTGGTGGATGAACTTCAAAAAATGGTGAAATTTTTATTTTATTTCCATCCACCATTATGCCATCCACCATTATGCTAGGATCCTGCAAAATAACACTTTTTTCCAAAAGGTCCTGCATCTTTAATTCACTAAAAATGTTAGTTTCAACCACATCATCAAAATAAGGAGAAGTTAAAGAAGAGAAAATTTCATTGGAATTTAAAGCTTTAATAACATCATTTTCTTTACCACTCCTCAAAGTTACCTTTCCCCGGTGAACCTCAATCACAACATCACCAATGGTTAAAACAATTTGCCCAAAAATGAGCTCTTTCTCCTCTTTCTCCAACTCTAGAACCATGGGATCTTTCTCACTGTCCTCACAAATGCTCCCTTTAGTAGGATCTCTTGTTTCAACATGACTCCCTTCAGTAGGAGCTACTATTTTGATTTGACTCCCTTCAGTAGGAGTCTCCTCATCTTTCTTGAGAGCTTCTTCCTCCAGATTATATTCCATAGAGACACCTTAATCTCTCGAAGGAATATTTTCTTTGTATTGCTCAGCTTCTTCATTTTGGGTAGACTTAAGTTGTGAAGGAGTTTCTTGGGCCTCTTGAGATAACAAAGCAACAAGAGTTGAGACTTGACCCTCCAAGCTTTCAAATTTGTTGTTCATGGCTCCAATTTGACCCTCCAATCTTTCAAATTTTTCATTTGTCTGCTGCATAAATTTGGCCAAGACCTCATTAACATCCGACTTTTCGTCCTCTTGCCTTTGCAGTTGTAGTGACTCATAATTATCCCAGTGGGAGGAATAAGGAGGTGGCTCATAGTCATCTCAATAGTATGAATAAGGTTCATAAGGAGGAGGAGAAATTTGAATCTGGCATTGAGACATATACCAATATGACTTCTCTAAATTTCTTTGTCCCTCTGCCTCTTTAATGTAGTCTCCAAGAGTTTTAACCATGATTTAGACTTTTCTCTGGAAAACAAGGTAAATTGCAGCGGTCTCTTGGGAAAGTATTAGTAACTTCTTTTTTTTATATATATATATTTTTTGATAAGATAAAGAAAAAACAAAATTTAAAATCTCTTTCGTTTAATATTGCTAAATTAATCCCCGGCAACGGCGCCAAAAACTTGTTGCGTTAAAAACACACTTAGAGCAAGTGTACTCTTTCGCAGAAGTAGTATAAAAGATTATCGTCTACGCAGGGATTAATTAACAAGTACCAAACTAGTCGAGATTATTTAATGTTTAGACGAACCAATAGTTAGATGATTATAGAAACAAAATAAAAATAAGTAAATAACTAGAATTAACATACTAGATTTAATCGATGGAGAGAGGTCTAAGGTCACGGTTTCACTTGCAAGCTTTGATTCCCCTATGTCTAACTCTACGCGAATTCCTTTATTTTATTTAATTACCAATCCCCTTACTAAAACTATTGACCCGTTTGGTCATTCGCGACTAATATTCTTTTTCCTAAACTAATTCTTGTTTGGTCATGCAAGAATTTAAATTTAAGAAAACCATAAAGAGCAAAAAGGTTGAATGATTGGAAGACTAAATTAAAGTTTGGTCATGCATTAATTTTAGCCCCAATTATCCTATAGGTCCACCAACTAGTTGCAGTACGGTCGTTGATCAACTAATTGATTATGAACATGCATAGGGTAGCTAATCCTAATTATGTGATAAAAACAATAGGACAATGTTAATTGAAATAAAAACCGGAATTCATATATGAAGTTAGAACATAAAAAGGTCTCTAAACATGCAAGATCCACCTAAGACCCTAGAAGAGGATTTAGCTATCCATAGTGTTCGAGAACAGTAAAATAAAATTTGGAGTCATAAATTACAGAGATAAAAAAAGCCCGGAATAGAGAAATTTATAATCCTGAGAATTTAGTCTCCTTTTTTTTCTTCTTCAAAGCTCTCTCATGGTGTCAAGAACGAGTAGCCAAAACTCTTCCCTCTCCTTGCCGTCTGTAGTGTGTGCGGCCTTCTATCCTTGAGTTGCCGCCCCCTCTTTTTTCTGTACTGTTGCGTGTGCGGCTCTCCTAAATTCAATTGAAGATATTTCCTTTATAATGATGCCTAGGTTTGTGTGCAAGCTCATTCCACTACATCTATGCTTCTTCTTTTCATGGGCCGGACTTCTTCAATTTGTGCAATTGTCAATATAAATTGGGCCTTTGTTTCTTCTCTCAATTTGTTGCTCACGTGCCAGCTTGGCCTCCATTCTTGGGCTTCACTTTCTTAATCAATTGGGCTGGACTTTTTGTTGTGCTCCCATTTGTGTGCTTATCCAAATAAATTGGACCTTTGTTTATTTCTTTCAAACCCAAACACACACACACACACACACACACACACACACACACACACACACACACACACACATATATATATATATATATAATATTTATGAAATATTATATACATATATCAATAATATATATTATTTGCATTTTTATCTTTTCTTCTTTCCTACAAAATATAGAGCAAATTTAGTCAACAATTTATATAATTGGTAATAATTGCTCTAAAAAGTAATCTAAAAGTATCTCTAAAAATGCACTAAATTAGAGTTTATCAGTACTCAATGGGTATTGGTCAAATAGCCATCCCTAGACCAAACTAATATTTATTCTTTCACTTACGAGTTATTATTTTCTCTTTGTATTATCACTTTCCTCTTCGTTTTTATTTATAAGTAAAAACACTTACTTAGTTATATTACTACCTCCGTTCCTTTTTATCTGTCTTTTAAGGTTGTTTTACACAAACTTATAAAGCCAATAAACTTTAGTTTTTTCAATAAATTATAATTCTATTTTCCATTATATCCTTATTTATTTATTTCTTATCACAGTGATTTTTCACTTTATAATAAACAATTAAGGGTATAATTTGATCAAAAAATTAGAGGGTATAATAGAGAAACATGTAAAAAATACAACTTGGAACTATCAAAATGACAGATAAAAAAGGAATAAATATCTTCTAAAAAAGTTCAATTAAAAAGAAACGGAGTGAGTATTAAATATAAGTAAGTCAGAGTTCTTTTTTACTTAATCTGTCAGCTTTACTCTTATTTATTGCACTACTTTTATTTTTATCTATGCAAAAAAAATTTATTACACTACTTTAATTTTATCAAAGTAGATGGTGATTTACGAACAATACTTTTTTTAACTTTTCTTAAAAAAACGTGTTTAGTCTATCCAAAAAAAGCGTGCTTAGTCATCAATTGCTTATAAATGAAGATGGCGGGAGTACAACGTTTTTAAAATCACATTTTGAGAGACGCTAAAATGAAAAAGAGCTCGAATGACATTTAATCTTTATTCTCATAATGTGCTAAAGTGGGATAAAGATCCTTTCCGATAACTAGATTTGTCCGGTAGGAGAGAATTCCTCTTTTGGAGCCATTGGGTCTAAAATAGGAATTTTAATGGCTCCAAAAGAGGAATTCTCTCCTGTGTGGCTAGGCGCTGGGCGCTGGGTGCCAGCGCTGGGCGCTGAGCGCCCAAGCGTGTGTGTGTGTGCTGCGCCAAGGCGCTGGGCGCCAGGCGCTGGGCGCTGAGCGCCCGTATGTGTTGCGTTGTGTGCGTGTGTGCGCGCCTGGGAGCTGGGCACCTGTGGCGTGCTGTGTGCGTGTTGTGTTGTGCGCGCCTGGGCGCTGGGCGCCAGTGCGCGTGTTGCCTGGTTGCCTGGGCGCCTAAGGCGCCTATTTTCAGAATGTTGCTTGATTTTTCCCCAAATTTATTTTTAGCATAACTTTTGACTCAGACGTCCGTTTTGAACGATTCGAAAAGTGTCGAGAAGCTTTTTACGTTGTCTATCTATGGGTCCAATTTTTAAAATGAAAAATTGTTATTTTCTGATTGTTTGTGGGCGCCCAAGTGGCCATCCCCGGTGATCGTCCCGGTGACATTGAAAAATTATATGAAGCTCTTTAAAATTCCTCTTTTGGAGCCATTGGGTCTAAAATACCTTTTATACACCTAAAACACCCCCAAAACTATAGTAATAACAAAACTAATGGAGAGAATAAATGAAGAAAGGAAATGGAGATAATCTAAACTTCTAAATATAACACATCTTTACAATGAGTGGTAAGTTAAATATTATCTGAAGCAATAAAGCTTGCCTAAGCAAGCATTTTTTTTGTTGTCGGTGACATCCAGACGACACTTGCTCAACTAAGTAGTTTCTACTTTCTAAGCCACCTTTGGAAATGCTTAAATTAACATTTTCTTATATGAATATGTCTTCCAAATAACATTTTCTTAGGCACACATTATCCCATTTGTTATTCAGAGACACGTGCTAATAATGCACACGTTGACACTAAAATAAAACAAGCTTAACAAATAATACTTTCTTAGACACAAATTTTCTTAGGCACGCATTGTAAAAGTATCATTTAAAAACAACCTGTGTATTTATCACGTGTTTTTTTTAAATATCACTGCAGTGTTTTTTATATATCAGTGTTGTTATTCCGTGTTTTTTTATATATCAGTCCAGCTAGCCCGTGTTTTTGTATATATTTCATTGCAATTATCCCCGTATTTTTATATATATCAGTGCAGTTATTTCGTATTTTTTTATGTATCAGTGCAATTATCTCATAGTTTCAATTGATTATTTGAGTTGATTAGTAGATTATAGTAGATAGTAAATGATAGATAGTAGATTATCAATAAGAAATATTTATCTCGTGTTTTTTTATATATCAGTGACAATTATTTATCCTTTTTTAGGTGTTAATAAAAAATATTTGTCACGTGTGTTTTAAATATTAATCAATTTAAATATTCATTAAGTCTTCTTGTTTTTTTAGATAGTAGGTTTATAGTAGTCTTCAAAAATTATAATTATCAATGGAAAATATTAATCACGTGTTTTTTTATATGTCACTGCAGTTATCCCGTGTTTATTTTATATATCAATGCAGTTATCTCGTAGTTTTAATTGATTATTTTAGTTGATTAGTAGATTATCGTAGATAGTTAAAGTTAGATTGTAGATTATCAATAAGAAATATTTATTTTAAATATTAATTAGTAGTTTAAATAGTCAATAAGTCTTCTTGTTTTTTAGATAGTAGGTTTATAGTAGTCTTCCAAAATTTTAATTATCAATGACAAATATTAAACCTGTGTTTTTCTATATATCAGTGTAGTTATCCCGTGTTTTTTTATATATCAGTGCAGTTATCTCGTAGTTTCAATTGATTATTTTAGTTGATTTGTAGATTATAGTAGATAGTAAAAGTTAGATAGTAGATTATCAATAAGAAATATTTATTTTAAATATTAATTAGTAGTTTAAATAGTCATTAAGTCTTATTGTTTTTTAGATAGTAGGTTTATAGTAGTCTTCAAAAATTTTAATTATTAATGACAAATATTAATCCTGTGTTTTTCTATATATCAGTGCAGTTATGACGTGTTTTTTTATATAACTGCACTGTTTTTTTATATATCAGTGCGGTTATGTATTAGTTCTCCTGTGTTATGCATGACATGAATATTCATCTACTATGAGCTCATCAACTATTTTTTTTATTCTTGTGTGGCTTGGTTTAAAGTTGAAACCCCAAGTCCTAGAGCTTTGATATTTTGTTTTTCTGTGTAAATAATATTTGAAATTCGTGTATACACAGTAATATGAATTTATGGGTTCTTAACATTTTAGATACACAAATTATCTTTACATTTTACTGAATATACCGTACATACCATATATACCGTACATCTATACTTAATTGGTAGTTGGTAAGGTAGCCTCTATTAATTCAATCCTATCTAACAAATACGATTGATCTCCAATTGCTCTTTAATCTTTATCCACTTGGCTAGTAAATAATGGTAGGCTATAAAGTGAAGCAGCAATTAATTATTGTCTGTGCTGGTATCAACTTGCTATTCGCTGTGAAAATGACACAATGTATTAAAAGCATTTTATAATTTATGTAAGTTCAACATGTGTTCAACATGTGTTCAACACAATGTACGCATAAGTTCAACATGTGTCATTCTTATCTCGGGCGTGGTATGCTATTATTAGTTTGCGAGATTGCAATTTTTTTATAAGCAAAATATTATATTAAAGTGGGTATAAGAGGGCACACCAACACTTACATATAAAATGGACCTCATTAAAACTTCTCTCGGTCAAAAGCCTATAAAAAAAAGACTAAAAGGGGAATGCTCTCATCTAGCATACAACTATTAGTTATTTGGGACATTAAAATAGTTATATCTTTTCGAGAAAACTATCAGTTTTATTAGGTAAAACAGTTCATTGTATCTTTTTCGGAGGTTATTCGATTTAGGGGGAATGCTCCTGAGGGGGATCTTAGTGGAGGCCGGTAGGGGCCTTAACCCCTATAAAAAAGTGTAAAACTAAATGAAAAATTATATATTTTATGCATATATTAAAAATGATTATTAAATATATACAAAAAATTTTGCACTTCTTAGAATACTTGTAGAAGAGGTCAACCCCTTAAATGAATCTCAGTATTTCGGGGGATTAGTATCTACAGTTGCGCTTGTGGGGATACCTTGGTTTACCAAAAAAGAATACTTGTGTATGTCGGAGTTGTCTAAGCTTTTGCTGTTATTTGATAGTTGATAGCTAATAGCTAGTGGGTTCGATTCCTACTGACTGGTGTGTGATTTTTTATATTGCATTTTATAATGTTGAAGTAATTTATTATGATAACACCAAATTCTTTTTAATTAAATATAAAATTAGTACCAGTAATTTGTCTTTGACCAAAATACTTGAAATAATGAGTTCAAAGTCTTATATTTTTTTTCATATTTATTTTATATATAATAACATTATTTTTTTACATCTTTTATGTTAGGAATTATGAATAAATGGTACCAATAATGGTTGGTGTGAGCGGTAACTAGGTATGGATTCCACTCCAAAGTCTCGATTTTGAGACAAAGTCGGGTACTCATGGTCAGTCAAGTTTCCCGATGTAGATTAGTCACCAACAAAGTTAATGGATGCGACACACTAATAATATGGTAAGCAAAAAAATTAATTATGAATATATGGTTGAGAAATGTCAAGAAAAAAATGCATTTTTAAATTAAAATTAGTTAAATCTACTATTACCTTTTTAAAAAGGCTTAAATATGTTTTAGGTCCCTGCAGATATAGTGTATTTTGATTTTAGTTCTTGCAAATTTTTTTTAAAATAGTCCCTGCGAAAACAACTTTTTTTAAAAAAGTCCTTGTTGTCAAACGTTACAAAAATTGCATTAATTTTTTTCTTTTCTAATATTTTTTTTGCTGACTGGGTCTGCCACATAATTATTTTTTATTTATCTTTATTTTAAATTTTAATAAAAATTGGGGTTCATTACTATCTTCATCTTCAAATTTCCAGTTTTGCAGAAACAGGGGTAATTCTTCAATCCTCCTCCAAATCTAAAATCAAAAATCAAAGCTAGGACACTCCAAGTAATCATTCATTGCAGAAACATGTTTGAAGCTTCAATTCCACATCTCCATATCTTCATCGCAAGCTTACCCCTAACCCCAAATCTAAAATCAAACCCAAAATCCCTCAGCGACACTACAACATTTGGACCCTACGGCAACGCCCAAAAAACCGTTGCCTTAGACATCAATGACAACGGTTTTTTCACCCCGTTGCTGGTTCATTTTTTTTTCAAATATTTTTATTGGCAACGGTTCAAAACTGTTGCCATATAGTCTATAGCAACGGTTTTTTGTTTAATCATTACGCAACGGCTCATAAACGTTGCCGTATGGTCTACGGCAACGGTTTTTTGTTTAAGCTTTAGGCAACGGCTCATAAACGTTGCCATAGAGAAAATTATTAAAAAATAAAAAAATAGAGAATCCATTCATTTCTCTAACGCATATACGCAGAGCCCTAAATCACTTCTCTCACAAATCTCCTTCTCACCCTCCATTGCCTCCCACCGTCCCAACTCACCTCCTTATCTCCCACTCCCGTGTCCTCTTCTCCAATCTATTCCTCCTCATCTCATTTCAACACCCCACCGTGTTTCCTTCACCATCCCTCCTCATCTCCTTATCTCCCACTCCCGTGTCCTCTTCTCCATGAAATCTGACTTGTTATTCCAGTACCCTCCCCACAAGCCGGATGTCTCCTCATCTCATTTCAACACCCCACCGTGTTTCCTTCACCATCTTCTCACAAGTCAGATTTTGGAAGTCAGATTTCTCCAAGCAAGAGTTCAGCGATTTTGGGTTTAGGGTTCAGCGATCTCGACCCTCTTACTGTGTAAACTATTCGCTCTTTTATCTTCCATCTGAAATCTCGTTCACCTTAATCCTCTCTCAATCTCTCTCTCTCTCTCTCTCGCTAGAATGGCGGATGCTAAGACCCAAATCGAATCCCTGAGGAAATGGGTCGTCGAACACAAGCTCCGTACTGTTGGTGAATTTCTCAATCCCCTACTTTATTTCATTTGATTTTATTCAAATATCTTTCGTTTTTAACTTTTCAAGAAATTGAGTTTAGGTCATTGATGAGTGTTTGATTTTTTTGGGGGAGAACGTCTAATTTGTTTCTATTTCGATTATATTGGATCAGGGTGTTTGTGGCTTAGTGGTATTACGGGTTCAATTGCCTACAAGTGGTCTCAACCTAACATGAAAACCAGCGTTAAGATCATTCACGCCAGGTTTGCTACGGTTCCCCTTCCTCATATTATGAAATTCTGTTTTTTTGTTAAATTAAATATATATTATCAGGATTTTGTGATGTCTACGATTAGCCCTCTTGTAAAAGTCATGTAATTCATGTTGCTAGTTTTTTAGAACAAATTTCATGCTAACCGCAAGAAGTGAGAATGGTTGTCAAATATTTTTGTTAAGTCATTGTTTGCTTAGGATTCCATAGGATGGGGACTGTGTTATTATGCCAAAGAAAGAATGAAAAGGTCAGTGTCCATCTTTCTTATATTTTATATGGTGCAAGCTGAATAAGTACCAAACTTATTGAAGGAGACAAAAGAGAAAGTATTCTTATTCTATTCTTTACCTTCAAACACTCCAATAGGAAGCATCTTGTCACAATTTCTTTTTTTATTAACCTCCTCTTGCATATATGGTGCTTTAGTCAATGGAATCCTTTTATATCTATGTTCTCCATATTTATACAACCAATTAATATGTTCCTTCATGTCTTTGTCTGCACACTTTACTATAGATAACATCCTTCATGCTAGTAAAGAACAATGTATGAACCACTGACATGACACAGACATGGACACCATACACAGCAATGACACGGACACCAGTTTAATTTGAAAAATGCAAGTAATTGAATTGTCTGTCTTACACGTCTTCAACTTGAGGTGTCAGTGCTTCAGAGAATGTAGATGTAGGATTTGTAATATGACACCAAGATCAAGTGGGGAACAAAATAATTAGGCTTATAACTTCTTAGAATCATCTTCTAGAAAAATAAAAAAAAGGATGGGCTTTGGTTGTTCCAAGTAGAGAGGGATATCAGATTCTTCAGAAACCAAGTCACAAAAGAAGAAAAAAATTATATATATATGTACTCTTTCAAATTGAAGCATATGATTCCCACTTTTACCTGGCAAAAGAATAAGAATGCATATTGGGTTAATATTTGAAGGATCAATTCTAGAATCTAATGCACATAACTTTTTTTCTTTAATATTTATTTATGTGCAATTCCTTCATAAAGGAACTCAAATGGATAGCAATATCTGAGAATGGAAAGTAGAAATAGAAAAGATGGCCCACAAGTGAACAGAAGTGGGAAGGAATAATATCTATTCACAAGGATTAAGCTTAGTTTTCTATTGGTTCTATGTATGTAAGATTCTCCAACTCTCAGATATAAATACAAGTCTCAGCATGCTTTGTGCTGAAGAGAAAGTGTGTAGAGAAGAAGCAAAACAAACACAACAAGCATTCAGAAGTTGTCTTATTTGATAGGTAGGATGTATCATAATCATAATCATAATCATAATCATAATCATAATCATCATCACCAACACCAAGGAAAAAATATTCATTCTTCTTCAAGAATGCCAATTTCTTCTGAGAGGCATATGTTTCTTCAAACAGGAAATGGTTCTGGTGATTCTGGACTTGTGCTATCAACTGATGCTAAGCCTAGATTAAAATGGACACCTGATCTTTATGCCAGGTTTATTGAAGCAGTCAATCAGTTAGGTGGAGCTGACAGTAAGTATACATACACTTGAATCATCAAATCTTGAGAAACATAGAATTTAAATTCACTAATGTATATTACTATCTTTTTATTGCAGAGGCAACTCCAAAAACTGTGATGAAACTTATGGGGATTCCAGGACTTACCTTATATCATCTAAAGAGCCATCTTCAGGTAAAAACATTAGCTATATCTTCATACATATATATATATATATATATATATATATATATATATATATATATATATATATATATATATATATATATACACTACAAAAAAACTAGTCATTAGCGAGGGACAGTTCCCTCGCAAAATGACCCGATTCCCTCACTAATGGTCATTTGCGAGGGACTTAGTGAGGGACTGGTTCCCTCGCTAATTCCCTCCTCGCAAATGGGATTAGCGAGGGAAGTTGGATCCCTCGCTAATTAGCGAGGGACTATGCCGTCGCTAGTTCCCTCGCTAATGACTGCAGCTTTTCAGGTGATGGGACTCAGTTGCAGGGGTTGGTAAATGCGCAGGAATTAGCGACGGCTTTTTCCCTCGCTAATTCCCTCGCTAATGACTGCAGTTTTCAAAAAAAAATGACACGTGTCCAGTGCAGAATGGCTTGTTTTTTTTTATATATATATTAATTAATGAATATTATATTATATTATTAATTTTGTGGTGATGTGTGGTGGTGGTGGTGGTGGCGTGGTGGTGGTGGTGTGGTGGTGGTGGTGGCGTGGTGGTGGTGATGGGTGGTTTAGAGTAGAGAGAAGGAGAAGAGTAAGGGAGAAAGAGAGAGAGAGAGGAGTGAGAGTGGTGGTGGTGGCGTGGTGGTGGTGTGGTGGTGGCGTGGTGGTGGTGGTGATGGGTGGTTTAGAGTAGAGAGAGAAGGAGAAGAGTAAGAGAGAGAGAGAGAGAGAGAGAGAGAGAGAGAGAGAGAGAGAGAGAGAGAGAGAGAGAAAGAGAGAAGAGTGAGAGTGGTGGTGGTGGGGTGGTGGGTTGGTGGTGGTGAAGAGTAAGAGAGAGTGAGTGAGAGTGGTAGGAGGTATGTGGTGGTGGTGGTGTTGGAAGAGTGAAGAGAGAAGAAGAGTGTGAGAGGAGGTGGTGATGATGGTGGTGGTGGTGGTGTTGGAAGAGTGAAGAGAGAAGAAGGGTGTGAGAGGAAGTGGAAGGGGGAAGAGGAAGGGAAGGGGAATGGTGAAGAGTGAGTGAGTGAGTGAGTGAGAAAGAAGAGTGAGGGTGTAAACGGATATAAAGGAAAAAAGAAAAAAATTTGCGAGGGAATTAGCGAGGGAACTGTCTCATCATCTGAAAAGTTAACATTAGCGAGGGAATTAGCGAGGGAACTGTCCCTCGCTAATTTCTGCACCTTTACCAACCCCTGCGCTGAGTCCCATCATCTGAAAAAGTAAAATTTAGCGAGGGAATTAGCGAGGGCAGTCATTAGCGAGGGACAGTTCCCTCGCTAATTCCCTCGCTAATGACAAAAAATTGACAGCTCTATGCCCTCGCTAATTCCCTCGCTAATGTCCGTCGCTAATCAGTGTTTTTTTTGTGGTGATATATATATATATATATATATATATATATATATATATATATATATATATATATATATCTGCTAAGTTATTATTTGAAGAACTAAACTGTCAAATATTATATGTTCAAAGTCACAAACCAAGAACAAAGTTTTTACCTTAACATCTATGGTGCAAATGTGCAAATACTGAGCTTTTCCTTTTTGTCACCAGAAGTATAGATTAAGCAAGAATCTGCATGGACAAAGCAACAACGTGACACCAAAAATAAGTAAGAGAAGAGAACAATCTCTTTTATTTCTTCTAATCTACAGAATAATTAACCAGGGAGCTACTTTATAACAACAAACTTATGTTAGCAGATACACATGCAGCCACAGGAAGTGGAGAGAGATCACTTTCGGAAAACAATGGAACTCACATGAATAAATTAAGCCTTGCACCTCAGCCTAACAAGTAAGAATAACAAAACCCTTTTTCATTCACTTCATATACTCTTGTTTGAAATAAACTTTCCATCACTTTAGGATTTTTATTCTAACTTTCAAATCCATTTTGCCAGAGATATACACATAAGTGAGGCTCTTCAGATGCAGATTGAGGTTCAGAGAAGACTCAATGAACAACTTGAGGTGAGCCTTGCCAAACGGCAACATATACTATATATAAATGATGTCCGTGTCTGTGTCGGTACTTCATAGAAAATTAACCGTTCTGAAGTGTGAACATGTGCATGTACAAAGACACTTACAACAAATACTGAGAAATTAGTTATCTCTGTTGAAAATCGATGTTCCTATACACATAACAAATACTGAGAAATTAGTTAACTGTTTCATTCTATTGATGTCTTCCATTTTTGTATTTTCCTTATATATTTCTTCTTCATGGATGGCTCTTCATAGATTTTAATGTGGTCTTCTCCATTCTTTGTACTATTTTCCCACAATTTGGTGAATTACCTCAATGAAATCTTATAATTGTCATGGTTAAGATGAGTAGTAACGATCATCTATGAGTAGATTTTAGGTTTTGCCTAAACGAATTATATATGGGAATAGAATTAATTGGCAGTTTGTTATTGCTGAGATAATTGAAATAATCTGTTGTAAATTATAAGCCTATGCATGAGTATATGGTCTTGCTGAAATATTAACAATATTTGGTCTATTATTTTGGAGCATAGTCATGGATTGTATTCTTGGTAGATTGTATTCTACTGTCATTTTCCAGATTTGTTGCTAGCCCAACATTCAACTTTCATGAGGAGGATGTATAGGAAACCAATAGACTATGTAGAAGAATTGACAACTGGTTTGACTCTGTATCCTTGGGATAGTTAATTACTTTTTTCTTTTATATATGTTCCAGCGTTCTTTCTTTTTTTCTTTTATGGTATGTTGTAATGGTATTATTATTATTATTATTATTATTATTATTATTATTATTATTATTATTATTATTATTATTATTATTATTAGGATGAAAGACTAGCTAGGAAGAACAGTGATTATGGGAATGGATTTTGAAGAAATGGTATGCTAATTTTGAAGATCCTATTGATGTGAATAGGAACTATGTTATGAAGACTTTTCCGAGAGACTTTTTTAATATGAAAGATGTGCTACTTTTGTATGTGCATGACAAAAGAAAAAACAAGTTAGTACCAATTTATGTTGGTTGAGTATCCTATGCTATTGTTTAACTTGAACTCACATATCTGATACATGTTATTTTTGGTTGGGTGATCATTAGTGATATCAGTTTGGCTTGTTGTTGGTTTAAGTTGATGAACAATTATAAAAAAATGCACTCTATAGGATGTTAAGTTTTTTTTTTTTAGATAAGCTATAGGATGTTAAGTTGTTAACGAGTATTATTTTTCATGGGAAACAGGCAATGAGGATGTCAACAGGATTTTGCATAACAGGATGGTTAGTTGTCTTCTTTGCAAAGGTGTGCATCTTTAGCACAATATTTACCTGAAAAAAATGTTGAAAATTGGATCAGAGTTTTCACTTGTGTTTATCTACTGCGGGATCCTTACTCACTTGACATGGGAAGATTTTTCACAGGATATGGAATTGGAGTTATCTCATATGTGGTAACTAACTAATAGAAAAAAACTAACTATTAGAAAGTTTATGAGCTAGACATATGTTGCTTCTTGTGTGATAATAAATATTTCAATTTTTTTAACAATGCATGGCAAAATGTAACAGGTCCCTGTATATATAGCTGAAATCGCACCCAAAAATCTTCGAGGTGGACTTGCCACAACAAATCAAGTAGAGGAATATTCTAAGAAATATTTTCCCTGGGTTATAATGTCTGAGGTATGTATACCATTTGACAAAACACATGTGAATGGTTTTCAGGCTACTCTTCTAAGAAATATTCTAATTCAGGTTTTCATATTGCAGATCTTTCCCATACATGTGAAAGGAACTGCTGGGAGCTTGGTGGTTTTGATAAACTGGCTAGGAGCCTGGGTAGTTTCATATACTTTCAACGAGCTTGGTGATTTCTAAATTGTGGACTTGCCTCCAAGTTTTGTTACCAAATAAATCTCAGCTATCCATTTTGCATTTCTTGATGATGTTGGATCCATATGGTTAAATAATGTTGATGTGCCTATTTTGCTACAGATATTTCAGAAATTCAGAATGTCAAGTTTTACACTTACAAGGAACTGCGAATTGCCACAGAAGGTTTTAGTCCCGCAAACAAAATAGGGCAGGGAGGCTTTGGATCAGTCTATAAGGTGATTGCAGTATTATGAAATTTAAAGAATTCTTATCTTTTTTCCTACATTTCTTGTTTGATTGATGACTGATGGTAACTTCCTGAACTGTACAGGGAAAGCTGAGAGATGGATCCCTGATAGCTATAAAGGTTTTATCAGCTGAATCAAAACAAGGGATCAGGGAATTCTTGACAGAAATCAAGGTGATAACTAGTATGGAGCATGAGAATCTAGTGAAGTTGTATGGATGCTGTGTGGAAGATAACCACAAGATTTTGGTATATGGTTATCTTGAGAATAACAGCCTAGCACAGACACTACTTGGTAAGAGTGATTTTGTCATAATATTATCATCTGATATGAATGCAATAAAACTGTCCTAGTAATGAATTATTCTTTTCTTCATGAGTTTATAGGTTCAGGCCATGGTAGCATCCAATTCAGTTGGCATGTAAGGCGAAACATTTGCATAGGTGTTGCTAAGTTTCACATTCTCAAGTAAAAATCACAACAAAACAACTTTTAGAATATCATATAAAAAGCTAAACTGTTGCCTTACATGCTTGAAGTATCTGTTGTTAAAGATGATTTGAGTGGCTACTTTGATCTTCTATTTCTTGAGCCCATTATCTAGAACTTTGTACAGTTTTTGTTTCATAAATAATATTAGCTCTCATTCCTTGTAGAGCATTGCAACAGAAGTGCATAGCGAATCTAAATGGAAGCAATTGGGAGAACTGGCTATGTCTACTGGAAGCAATTGGGAGAACTTTCCATATGATAAAATCTTCAAATTTAGTAATATATATGTCCAACACTTCAGCTTGATTTCTTTCCTAAATATCCATGTCCTAATGTAATAATAAAACTCCTTGATGATGTACGGCTGAACATGATCATGCACATGATGAATATAGGCCTTATTGAAGCTTTTGAGATGCAAAAGTCTACAAAGGAATGAATTGGACCTCTATATTTTTTTTGTAATTTTTTTTCTTTTTTTACAATCTATGGCAACGGTTTTAAACTGTTGTATTTACTAGTGAATAGCAACGATTTTATATCTGGCTTCGATTTTATATCTGGCAACGGTTTTATATTTGGCAACGGTTTTATATTTGGCAACGGTTTTTAGGTGTTGCCATAACTGGCAACGGTTTGTGCCCGTTGCCATTGTGTGAAAATAAAAACTGTTCCGTTTAAGTTATCAATGGCAACGGTTTTAGGTTTCCGTTGTCTTTGGTCACAAAAACCGTTGCCTTTAGCTTAGGCAACGCCCGCAAAAACAACGGTTTCAAAACCGTTGCCGAAAGTAAAGGCAACGGTTTTTTGGCTTTACACAACGGTTTTCAGGCGTTGCCATAGGGTGAAAATGTTGTAGTGCGAGATTCCAGTCACATGCAGTGAGATCTCCTTCACTCCACACAGCGAGAAAGAGATATTGAGGTTTATAATCAAAACCTACTTTGATTTAAACTTATAGCCGTTGGCTATTTTAAAATATAGCCGTTGGTTCACTTTGTTAACTAACATAACAGAATACACAAATGGTTATAACTAACCTAAAGTCTATTCAAGTTTGTTATGTAACAAACTTTGGTTGTTAACTAGTAACAACCAAATTCTAACAGCTAGATCACCAGAGAAAGCTATATAAACATACATCTGTACATACAACTCACAATGAATGAAAAAGAATTTTACAGTTTAATTTTTTCTGTGCTCTAGTCAACCACTTTTATACACTTCCTTTACGTATGCTTCTATCTTCTTCTTTCTACCACAAAATTCTGAGTTCTTGGTGTGCATTCAAGAGTGTTTGTACCTCGCAAGATAAGAGAGAAACAGTGTTAGAAACTTAGGGTTTATGTGACTTAAACCAAGAAAGATAAGGAGCAAAGGTTAGAGGAGTTTCTAGTTACCTGAAGTAAGAGATCTTGAAGGTGCAAGTGATAGAAGGATTCTTGACTGAGTTTCAAGGGTGAAACTCATCGGTTCATGCAGAGAAGAATAATAGAAATTAGGGTTTCTGTTTCAGACCAGAGAAAGGAAAATCAAAAGGCACAGTGGTGTGAGATTTACCTTGTTTGTGTTCTGAAAGTCCTGTTTGAGTTCTTCACCTGCAAAAGACAAGTGCAGAAATTAGGGTTTCTGCAAACAACGACAAATCAGCAAGAAAAACAAGAGAAACAGTAAAGAGAGAAATGATTCTACCTTAGCGAAGGTGAATCACAAGCTTGATCAAAGAAATCAAGCAGATCTGGGCAAACTAGGGTTTGCTGTTCATCGCGAAGTGAGAAGAGAAGATTGTGGCCTCGGTGTGCTTTGATTCAGAGCAAAACCAAAGGGGTTTTGCTTCATCATCATCAGAGATCATCATCGACCAGAAACCAAGCTGAAGCGCAGCTTCAATCACCGGTGGTGAGAGCCACAGTGCATCTAGGTTCTGAGAGAGAGGAGAGAAGAAGAGAACGAAGAAACAAGAAGAGAGAACTAGGGTTCTTGGTTTTCTGAGAAGAGAAAGAGAAAAATCAGCTTAAGTACTCCGGATCAAGTGACACGACCCGCGTGTTGTATTTTCCAAACGGGTTCGGGTGCGCAGCTGGTAACAAAAACAATTGTTTGATCAAACACTGCATCATTGGGTTGGGCTACATGTAAAGCTGGGCTATTACAAGTGGCACCTCCCTCAGTCTTGTAATACACCCTCCTGCAAATACAACATTAAAAATGAGCAAAATTCAACAAGAGATAGGGAGAGAGTAGAGTGAGTGAGACCGAGAGAGTAAAGGGAAGAAGATCTGTGGGTGGTGTTTTCAGATCTGTAGTGTATGGAGGTGAGGAGGTGAAGAGATGAAGAAGAGAGAAAGGAAGGGAACGAAAACTCAACATCGAGGGAGAGGTTTCGCAGTGGTTCGTGGCGGTTCATGGTGGACCGAGCAGAGGAGACACCAGCGAGTGGTTGACTGTGGCGGTTCTCACGGTGAAAGTGAAAGACTTCTTTCTTCTTCTTCTTTCACAAATCCACCCCCTTCACATTATGCAATACTGTGTTAGTGGCTGTGTTAGTGAGCTTTGTGTTAGTTGAAGATGAGGAGAGAAGATGAAGAGGAGAGGCGTGGGGAAGAAAGGAAGGGGTTTTTTCACTTTTTGGGTTCGGTGGTGAAGAGGGGTATTGGGTTCTGGAAATAGGGAAGAAGAAGGGTTGGGATGGTGTGAAAAAAACACCTTTTGATTTAGCATCTAATCAACAATTTAAAATTAGTTAAAATAAAAATTAATAACATGGCAAGCCAAATCAGATTTAAAAAAATGAGAAATAAAAAAATGGCTTAAATATGTTTTAGGCCCCTGCAAATATAGGGTGTTTTGGTTTAAGCCCCTGCAAAAATTTTTTTTTGTTAAAAGCCCTTGCAAAATGACATATTTTGTTATAAGCCCTTCTATGACTAAAATGTTAGCCTATACATGGAATGCTAAGATTGCTGGATATGTTGAGAAGGGCTTATAACAAAATATTTCATTTTGCAAGGGCTTTTAACAAAAAATTTTTTTTGCAGGGGCTTAAACCAAAACACCATATATTTGCAGGGGCCTAAAACATATTTAAGCCTAAAAAAATATTACACATCAGAATTCCGTTAGTCAACTCATTTTTTTTTGTAACGTTTGACTAACAGAAGGACTTTTTTAAAAAAAGTTGTTTTTGCGGGGACTATTTTAAAAAAAAAATTGCAGGGACTAAAATTAAAACACGCTATATTTGCAGGGACCTAAAACATATTTAAGCCTTTTAAAAATAACTTAGTGAGTCTCTATTGTGAAAAAAATTGTAATCATTTAGTTTTATTTGTAAATAATATTTTTTTAATTTATATTTTCGTATTAAGTAGTGTATTATGTACTTAACTAGTTTGACCCCTTTTTCGGTATAAATCTAGTATCCTCTGCGCGCAACTACAGAGACTAATCCCTCGAGCCGGGTAAGACCACGATGGGCGGCAAACCTCATTGTGATCCTACAATAAAGTTCCTCAAAGCTCGCCACTACATGAGTGGTATGCCGACCCTCTTGAATGTATTGGGAGGAGGTAAAAAAAAGTTTTGTATACTTTTTTGTGTCATTTTTTAGGCTATTTTACTGCATCCACACTAGTTGTATTTAGGCTGGACTACCTAGTCCATATATATATATATATATATATATATATATATATATATATATATATATATATATATATATATATATATATATATATATATATTCAATTAAAAAAATGTTATGAAATATTCATCAATATTTAAAGTAAAACTTTTTTTTCAATAATTAGAAATTTACCTATAGAGTTTAACTTGAGTTCTAGACAAAGAGTAAGCTAGAAATCTTATGCAGTCTAGAATCACTCTTAAAATACCTACTACACTTAGCGCTAGGAATAGGTTGGACCGAGTTGGGCTTTGCAAGACTTGGGATTGACCTCCGTTGAAAGTGTTAGCCCTGAGTTTGGCTCGTGGCCTGTCACAGACCCTTTTTTTAAGTCAGACATGGCCTTTTCAAAAGCTTGATTAAAAGCCTATTTTATTATTTTTTAGAAAGCGTATACAACCTTTGAGTAGTTACTGGTGCAGAAAAGACATTTAGCATCGGTTATTTTGCACATGTAGCGTCGGTTATTGCCTGATGCTAAATCCCACGATGTTAAAAGTGAGACATTTATCGTCGGTTAAATAACCGACGCTAAATGTAACTTTTAACATCGGGTGCTCAAATAACCGATGCTAAAAGTCACTATCATCACTGTTTTTGCTGTATGAAAAATGACATTTAGCATCAGTTGTTTTTAAACAATCGATGCTAAAAGCATCAAAAAGGACATTCAACATCAGTTGTTTAAATAACCGATGTTAAAAGTCCTTTTGATACATTTAGCATCGGTTGTTTAAAACAACCGATGCTAAATGTCATTTTTAGGACATATAGCATCGGTTGTTTAAATAACCGATGCTAAAAGTCCTTCTCTGATACATTTAGCATCGGTTGTTTAAAACAACCAATGCTAAAAGTATTTTTTTTATATACATTTAACATCGGTCTTTTTTGATAACAGATGCTAAATGTCAAACTTTTTTTTTATTTTGTTTATTCTTAATCGATATACCAGTCTAATTTATAAAAACCTGTTATATAAAGATCAATCATCCCAGACAAGAATGCATCTAAAACAAAAAGTAACAAAATGTTGCTACTTTACCATAACACACTTAGAATCCCTTTCCTACTATATATACCAAATTTGCTTCAACCAAATGCAACAAAATGTTTCTAAAGAGTAGTGTTTCTAAAACAAAATGTTTCTAAAAGACAAATTAAACTAGTAAATCTAAAAGAGTGTATCCTTTTGCTCTGTACAAATCTTCATAAAGAATTCCGCCCAAAGCTGACGAATCTCTATAAGCTCCTCTTCGGTGTATGACTTTGGGTCATCAAATACCTACATGTTTAAAAATGACTCAAACAAATTAGATTTCAACTTTAGCAAATCATGATATCAAAGTAAGTAATATCAACAAATGACTTAATATTTTAAAAGTGAGTAAAAAAACTATTTGCTTTGGCAAAAATTTATACATTCTCCCAATTATCAACAACACCGGCACTCAAAATGGTCAGCATAAACTTCATCACATAATACCCACAATGAAAACCATTCCGTTGTATTGGCATCTACACAAATGAATTAACAAAGTTAACCAAAATAGAATATTATATATATCATATATGAATTCACTCTAAATTAAATCAACCCAATATTTTAAACTACTTACTATAGGGTACAACCACTTGGTGGCCGATGTAGAATCCCCTTTGACAGCTTTAATAACATAATATAAAATTAGTTATAAAATTTCAACCCAAAGTTCAAATACTACAATCTAAACCATGATAAAAAATTAAAAACTTACTTGCTAAACATTTCTTTGATTGTTTTGTTTGGTTGGCGACATAAGGAACACATCCAGACCACAGTATTTTGATTTGGGAGTAAGACAACCAGTTGCCAATGTCTGCTGCAACATTGATAAACATAAATTTAAGCAACAAACAAACAAAGGAAAAGGAATTACCAATTCGTTCAAATATGCAATCACGTACCTATGAGAAAATGGAGTAATATATATTTCCTTATTGGTGGTCAATTTCTCTTTGAAGAACAGTATTCATGGACATATTCTTCAAGTTAAGCTTATGTGGACACAGAAATCCATATAGTTCATCGATACCACTTTCAACACATTGACGATACAGATATCTAGTGACACGTAAGTAAAACTATCAAATTGATTAATATATGTAGAAACGCGAGAAATTTACATAATGAAATAAACTGTACTACTTACGTGCACCATATGCTCAAATGGATTAACTCAAGCCACTCTTCACCGGAAACCATGTCCATGATCTCTTTGAAGGAGACAAAGCACTCATGTTGTTCATGCTCCAACCTTATCCTAGCATGTCTCTTATCAGCATACCCCGTCATAAGGATCTCTTTCAACCAATCGATTTTGACCTCCTCCTCCTCGTGAGATGGTGAGCAGCTAGCCTTACATCCAACAATGGTCATGGGAGAGGCAACCGTAACAGACGCATTTTGACCTCCTCCACATGAGATGGTGTGCTGAATAATTAAACCATACATATAAATTAAGCTAGTATTTATGAATTGATTCAAATAATATAACAGATCTAGTAATATAAACATATATCCCTGCCAACGCTTTGCGAACTTGGTCTTGCACCATCACTTCCATGCCCTCCATAATTTCTTTCATAAACTCCCCTTTGTCAACTTGTGAACTGCTCGAGGAAGAACGCGCTACACCTCCAAAGTATCTCTTTAACCCGACAATTTTAACAACGCAGACAGCCGTGTGTATTTTGTGCAACCAATATACATAGGTTCTTCTTTGTCTTTGCACAAAGTATCATATTCATGCGCCCTCTTAAAAGATTCAAGACCAATGTCACGTATCATGTTCTCCATTCAATCATCCATATCTTCATCGAATTTCTCTCTTTTGGATACACTTGGGTTGTCGGTTGATTCACCATGCCATATCCATGTGGTATAACCGAGAAGGATCCCATAAACAATGAGATGGTCCCATATTACATTTTGTGGTTGTCGTGCCCGATTCACACAAATAAGAAGAGGATAATTTATCTCGGAGAGTTACCAGTACAGTAATTAGAAGAGGATAATTTATCTCGGAGAGTTACCAGTACAGTAATAAGCTCAATATCATTTGAAAGAGGGAGCTTGCAACATCAAAATTGCTCAAATACCCCATTAGTCACAAAAGGGGGTTAAAGTAAAAAAACAAACTAATTATCTAAGGTTAAAGACATCTGAAGAATGTAAAGAACTATTCTGAATATGACACACCCTGAAACCATACCTGTGGAGCACTACCAAAAAGATCCTCCGGTGTTGACGTGCACATCAATATAAGGTCAATATCATCAGGGTCAACCTTTGCCATCTCAAGAGCTTTCCTAGCTGCCTCTGCCGCTAAAGTTATCAAGCTATCTTCACCTGTGAGCACAAACAACAACAAGCAGTAGCAAGCCAAGTCCATAAGTGTACTAAATAACTTCCAAATAGATTCTAAACAAGTTTTGATTTATGTATTTACAGGATCATTTTAGGAAAACAAGAATGGAGTTTATAAAAATGGAAATGCTCCATTAATTGAAGCTTCTCCCTATACAAACTTGAGATGCTCAGTCTCAGACAGATCTACATCCTTACCAAATCATCATCAAGACCCTAAATCTGAAAGCAGTACTAGTAGCAATGACTAACCTGAAATAATTCGTCGTCTCCGAATCCCGGTTCGAACAGATATCCATTCATCATTGGTATCAACAATTTTTGAAAGGTCATCATTAGAAATCTGAAGAGCTGGCACAGCAGAACCACATCCAACTAACTTGCACCCTTTACTTACAAGCCTGTACAGTATACACACTTGATTTACATGAATACTAGAAAAATAATCTGGAGCATTCTTATTGTGCTTCCAAATAACATCAACAAATCTATTACATACTTGGCATAAGAAATATCACATGAAAAGCCTGATTTATAACCTAGAACTGGAGCATTCACTTAGTGTTGAACAAACTCGAATCCTATTCCCCTGGCTTTAACTTCTTCTCCCACTCTCAGAAAGACAAACACATCCCTAAACCCCTTTCAACTCATCGCCTTCGTTAAAACCGTCAAGAAGTTCACTTCTCCCAATAAATTCAAAATCAAAACTTTAAAACATATTCAGAGATGAAAAGCTTACCTGGGTATTCGAGATTGGGAAGGGGAAACAGTGGAAGCATTGTTGTCAGCTCCTTCGATGGTACCGAAGCAAACAAATTTGGAGGAGAATCGTTCAAATCGATGAATGGCAGAGAGAGGCTCCAATAGGACTGGATTTTGCCCTAGGATTTCAATAGAAAGGGGAAAACGAGGTTAGGGTTTTGAATCAACCAAAATTTGTGGATTTTCAGTCAAATAGAAGAAAATCGTGATTACCCTTTAAGAAAAAGAAGAGAGGAGAGGCGAGAGGCGACTGAGAGAAGGAGAACGGCGATGGTTTCCGTCACTGTGAGGGAATCAACTGGGAAGAGGGCACGGGAAGAGGGAGAACGAGAGACTTTCTTCAAGCTGTGGAGCACGATTAGCGATGGAAGAGGGCGGAGGAGGGTGGTGGAGGGCTGAGAAGGGCGGAGGAGAATGAGGGAGAGAACGAGGGCAGTGGAGACCGTGATTTGCTTTTTTCTTTGATAAGCGTGAGGTTTGCTGAATGAGAGGGTTCGAGGGAAGGAGTTCTCTTTTAATTGGGTATTTTCGTTTCCGACGGATATTAAGCGTTTTTCGACGAAAATATCCGTCGGAAATTTGCGACGGAAAAAAACTTCGTCGCAAACGTAAGCGGGAATTTTAGCGCCTCTTTTGCTGAACATTTGCGACGACTTTTTCGTCGGAAATCCGTCGGAAATTGCGACGCACTAGAGTTCGTCGGAAAAAATGGCAGGAAACGGCACTTATTCTTGTAGTGACATTTGGTGGTTGTGGGGCCCGATTCACACAAATAACACAAGGACAAGAATAAGTTACAATCGTTTTGGGAACATCAGTTTCGGGAACAACAGTTTCGGGAACACCGGTTTTGGGAACATCAGTTTTGCAAAGATTTGCTTGAGCAAACTTTATAAACTCTTTGACTCCATTCGCGTACTCATCACTCAGACGATTACTTTGCATCCAACTACAATCCATGGCGACGCTCCAAATTAATAGACCAAGTATTGTTAAAACAAAATCAAACTATCACATCAAACCAAGATAGTAAAAATAAATTCATAAAATCAAAACAGTACATTTTACATCAAATTAGTCTTAAAAAACTTTGAAATGATACTAAGTCTTACAATCAAAGAAATATTAACAAATAGCATTAACTTAGATCATTTTCATCCTTTTCATTCACAAAAACTAGAATAAATCCACATAGCAGAACCGTGGCAACATTTAAGGGAATGGAAACAAACTAGCATAAATCCAGATGACTTAAGGTAACATTTAAGGTAAAAAATCCTAATTTTTCATCCTTTTCATTCACAAAAACTAGCATAAATCCAGATGACTTAAGTAAATTCCTAGTCAATTTGCAAGTTTTCAATTGAATTTTACCTCCAGATGGCTTAGCCCAACACAGCTTCAACTCATCAGCATCTCCCTTCCAAAGTCCTATATTCTTTCTTACACGACTATTATCAAGCATTACACTTTCATAAGCAGCTTCCTATGTTGCTCCTGGAAGTTTATCCCTGTAAAACAAATAGCAAAAGAAACACAAAAGTGATCAAAAGAATAAACCAACCCATAAATTTTTTTTTTTTTAATGAAGCACCCATATCATAACATTAAAACAATATATAATACACCGGTTTAAAACATAGCAACTAACTTAAAATATATCTTTCAATATTCAAGCAGTAGATATAAATATCATAAGTTTACATATAATTTTCCAGTTGAACACAAATCGTCCAGACAAAGCCTCTGAAGGAGCATTCAGTAAACTCAAGAAGCCCATCATACCGAAATCAGTTTTTTAGATAATCAAGGAGCATTCGGCAAACCATAACTATATTTAAAAATTAAAAGAGTAATAATCAAAACAAATCTCCACTATAAAAAACACTATAATCAAAAAAAAAAATTAGACATTGAAGCATTACAAGTTGCTCAATTCACAATCTTCTCACAAATCAATCAAAAAATTCAGAACAAGCATAACAAACATTACAAGTTGTAGAGCTCAATTCATTCTAGTCAATATTTCTATTTCATTGAAAAAATCAACATACACTACAAGCAATTACTGTCCCATTTTCACATATTCTACAAATCTATTATCTCTGCAAGGCTTAGAACACATACAAACAAAAGGGTTTTGGTTGACCTTTGATTGAATGGAAATGGGTCTTACTTGAACTGAATCAAAATGGTCCCTTTTGATCATATGAATAAGCATAACAAACATTGTGATTGTGAGTATACCAGCTACCACTTGTCTCAAATCAAATAAAATCCCATCTTCTCTTCTTTTTAGGGTATTTTTTTTTGAAAGAGGAAATAACTTCATTGGAAAGAGGGAAAGTTACCACTAAACGTGGATTTTACAAGATGGTGATCAAACACAGATACACTAGGAAAGCCAATCCAGGATCTTGATCCACATTTCCTAGCTAGGCAGACTAAATCGTGAGCAGCTGCATTGTTGCATCTATTAATATGCATTACATTCAGTCCTAGATTTCTAGCTAACAGGCTACAACAGTCCATCAAAATTGGCTCTAGCTCAGCAACAATAGTTTCCTTCTTCAGGCAGCTAACCACAGTAGCTGCATCAGTTGCAATGGAGGCACTTGAGACACCTATGTCAGCTGCCCCATTCAGAGCCCACTGAATTCCCATGGCTTCTGCCATCAATGGACTGACCATCACTTCACCACTCCTGCAAGCGCTTTACGAAATAGAATCCTTATCAGTAGTGAAGACTACACCCCAGCCAGTATTTACTATAAACTTTGAGAATGAAATTCAAGAGAAGAAGAAGCAACTAAACTAAAGTTGAAGCAATTGAAACATAAAAACCCAGAAAAAATGGAAAGGAGGCTCACAAGTTCTGTAGGTGAATAGGTGATGAGGGTGAACTTTTTATCACTGTGATAGACTCTGTTCAACACAAAAAATGACGAATCAGAAAAATTAGGGTTTCAGAACAAAATAGAAGTAATTAATCAAACCTGAGAAGAATAAGAACCAGATGCTTAAAAGGAGGAGACTGTTTTTAAAAGGAGGAAACTGTTTTGAAAACTTAGGATTTCGAAGTTCTTTACACTGAAAGCGATGGCGAGGAAGGCGATGGTGAGCAAGGCGACGACGAGAGTTAAGAACGGTGACGGCGTGTTCGTCGTGTTCATAGAGTGAGAGAGCGAGAACGTTGTGTTCAAAGAGTGAGAGACTTCAGAGATCACGAGAGAACGCGAGTTGTATTGGAAAAATAAAATAGGAGTGACGGCAAGGAAGGCGACGATGAGCAAGGCGGCGGTGAGAGTTGAGAACGGTGACGGCGTGTTCAGAAAGTGGGAGCGTCGTGTTCAGAGAGTGAGAGCGTCGTGTTGTTGTTCAGAGAGTGAGAAACTTCAGAGAGCACGAGAGAACGCGTTGTATTGGAAAAATAAAATGGACCTTTAGCGTCGGGTGTTTAAACACCCGATGCTAAATGTGTTTGAGATACACATTTAACATCGGTTGTTTAAACAACTAATGCTAAATGTCTAACGCAAATACATTTAGCATCGGTTGTTTAAAAAACCGATGCTAAATGTAGGCGCGAAAACTGAAAACTTCTATTTAATTGCAAAATTGCCACCGTGTCTACATTTAGCATCAGGTACTGTTCAAACAACCGATGTTAAATGGTGCTTTTTAAGTTTTATTTTAAGATCTAACAAAACCTTTTAGGAAAGTGTCGCTATATGACATCCAATTTAATTCTATTTTACAATTGTAACTTTAAATAAGTAAAGAATTGATGTTTAAATTAACCGGAAAATGTTAGCAAATGTATGATTTAAAAGTACAAAATTTAATATAATAGTCGTAATAAAATTATTCATATTTACTTAAGTAGGCCGACCTGGTACACTACAAAAAAACTAGTCATTAGCGACGGACATTTCCCTCGCAAAATGACCAAAATCCGTCGCTAATGGTCATTTGCGAGGGAATTAGCGAGGGACCAGTTCTGTCACTAAACCCCTCCTCGCTAATGGGATTTGAATCCCTCGCTAATTAGCGAGGGAATTTGAATCCCTCGCTAATTCCCTCGCTAATGACTTTTACTTTTCAGGTGATGGGACTCAGTTGCAGGGGTTGGTAAATGCGCAGGAATTAGCGAGGGATATTTCCCTTGCTAATTCCCATGCTAATGACTGCAGTTTTTCAAAAAAAAATGACACGTGTTCAGTGCTGAATGACTTGTTTTTTTATATATTTATTATTAATTAATGAATATTATATTATATTATTAATTTTGTGGTGATGTGTGGTGGTGGTGGTGGTGGCGTGGTGGTGGTGTGGTGGTGGTGGTGGTGGTGGTGGTGGTTTAGAGTAGAGAGAGAAGGAGAAGAGTAAGAGAGAAAGAGAGATAGAGAGAGAGAGAGAGAGAGAGAGAGAGAGAGAGAGAGAGGAGTGAGAGTGGTGGTGGTGGGGTGGTGGTGGTGAAGAGTAAGAGAGAGTGAGTGAGAGTGGTAGGAGGTATGTGGTGGTGGTGGTGTTGGAAGAGTGAAGAGAGAGTGTGAGAGGAGGTGGCGATGATGGTGGTGGTGGTGGTGGTTGTGTGGTGGTGGAGAGTAGAGGAAGAGGAAGGGTGAAGAGGAAGGGTGAAGAGTGAGTGAGTGAGTGAGAGTGGTAGGAGGTATGTGGTGGTGGTGGTGTTGGAAGAGTGAAGAGAGAGGAGAGTGTGAGAGGAGGTGGTGATGATGGTGGTGGTGGTGGTGTGGTGGTGGAGAGTAGAGGAAGAGGAAAGGAAGAGGAAGGGAAGAGGAAGGGTGAAGAGGAAGGGTGAAGAGGAAGGGAAGAGGAAGGGTGAAGAGTGAGTGAGTGAGTGAGAAAGAAGAGTGTAAACGGATTTAAGGAAAAAAAGAAAAAAAAATTGCGAGGGAATTAGCGAGGGAACTGTCCCATCATCTGAAAAGTTAAAATTAGCGAGGGAATTAGCGAGGGAACTGTCCCTCGCTAATTCCTGTGCACTTACCAACCCCTGCAACTGAGTCCCATCATCTGAAAAGTAAAAAAATTAGCGACGGAACTGACATTCCCTCGCAAATATTTTTACTTTTGCCATTAGCGACGGAAATTCCCTCGCTAATGTCTAAAATTCCGTCGCTAATTCTCAAAAATACGACAGCCCCTATTCCCTCGCAAATTCCGTCGCTAATCCCAATTTTTGCGAGGGACCATTAGTCCCTTGCTAATTTCCGTCGCTAATGGCTTCTTTTCTTGTAGTGGTAGGCCTAAAAAACTTTTTTATAATTTGTAGCTAGAACTTTTTAGGTAAATGGGCTTTTGAAAAAACCTTAGCATTATAAAGGGGGAGCTTAGTAAGGGCCGATAGGGGCTCCGGCAAAAAAAATCAAAATTAAGTTACACACAAAATTTAACTAACTATATTAAGTTTTGCACACACAATTACAATGCAATATGGCAGCACAATGGTTAAGCTTAACTAATGGAAATCAGGGTCGTGGGTTCAATTAGGGATGGGAACAGATTGAGCTGAGTTGGGCTTTACATGGCCTGAGCCTGGTTTGTATCGAAAATATTAGGCTTGAGTTTGGTTTGTGGTCTGTCGTAGGCCCATTTTGTAGGCCTGACATGGCCTTCTGGAGGCCTGACAAGGCCTCAAAGTATGTTTAAAAGTCTAGTTCACTCTTTTTTTTACGAAAGTCTACAATCTTTCAATGGTACCGTAAACTTTTGTAAATTAAATGACAAGCTAATAAGTTAATGAAATTAAACTCTAATTTGAGAACTGGTCAAAAAAAGTTCTAATTTGAGATCTAACCAAATTTTTTAGGGAAATATCTTTATATGACATCCTATTTATATTCTACTTTATAATAATAACTTTAAATATGTCAAATATTGATAAAGGTCAATATGTTTAAATTAACAGAAAATGTTAGCAAACTAATGATCTAACATAGAGCACAAATTTTGATATAATAATAATAGTGATTAAAAATATTATTTATGTTTACATAAATAGGCCGGCCTGGCAGACATAAGAGGCTTTTTCGATGGTCTGTGATCTTTTTGGGTAAATATGTTATTGAAAAAGCCTTGACCTTGTCTATTTAAAAAAAAATTAAACTAGAATGACCTGTGCTTGTTGTTGGCTGGGTTGTAGGCCCCTTTCGGTAAGTCTAGTTTATTCCCACCTCTAGGTTCAATTCCCTAATTTGATAAAATTTTAACTCCTTTTTATTATATCATTTTGAAGTCCTATTATAATTAACTAAATCTAAAATTGTATTTTTAAAAATAATATTTAGTTAGTATAAATGTTTAATAATTTTCGAAAAAGTAATTGCAATTTGAAGGTATAATTTCAACTTTTAAAAATCAAAAGTAACTAAATATATATAATTTGATTATGTCAAATCAAAATTATTTTTCGAATAATTTAATTATATTTATAAATAATATTTTTTAATAATTTACTTGACTATTTTAGCCCTACAACAATTTCTTCTAAGCTCCGCCAGTGCTATAACCATCTTTGACAACAAGTTCATCATATGTGAATTTGTTAGCAGAATCAGCAAATATAGTGCTATAACCATCCCATTTCTATTATTGGAATGAAATAAAAATGGAACTAGCAAAGGTGGCCATCTCAAAGATTTAGTGAATCACCACGTTCCATGGATAATGCACTGAGTGATGCTGATCGATTGAATTGTATCTTATGGAGCCACACAAGTTGACTAATTGATCGATGTCCCCACTTCGATGACAAATTGATGAATGTGTCGGCATTCATGCATTCGGTATGTTCCTCATGTTAAATAAGTAAGATAGTTCAACTAGCTGTTTCGACTTAGCTAGTTCGACCACTCTCAACTTGTCTGTCGAAGTAGAGGGTGTCAAAGTTTCTCTTTAGATTTGATTTTTATGCTTTCATTAATTGCCGACTCAGCATACGTAATGTACTATATAAATAATCTCAGTGATGCAATGTGTAGAGCACACGTTTTTTGTCATTTCAACACTTTAAATTTTCTCATCCAATCTCTCTCTTAACTTATTTGCACTAAATTTAGGACTTGCAGTTGCTGCAAATTGCAGGGAATCATGGTCCATCGAGAAGACTAAAGAGAGTGATTTTCTTTGATAAATATAGGGTCGCAATTGGCTTACGTACACTTTTAACCACTTACAATCATATGGTCAGTTTACCAAACGATCAAGATCAGACAATCTTTATTTCAACTTTACAAATTGCATTAAATAAAATATGAAATACAAGTCATCTGATTAAGATGCATGCATTTGAGTGCATGATTGCATCCAGTACTGACCGTTCACTAGCTTTATCCTGATCAACACAAAAATCTGATTCAAATCAATTAAATTTGTTTGGTTTCCAGGCTTGGATTACATCAAACTAAATCACAATAAAATTTTGGGTAAGGGTTGTGTACTCTTAATAGTCGAATGTAATAAAATCTTTTCTCATTTCAAAAGAATTAAACAAATTTGACAACTATTGTTTTGAGTGGGTCATGACATTTAAAATCGATCAACCCTGGACCATATTAGGAATGACAATGGGTACCCTCAAGGCAGGGCACTATATATTGCCCATACCCGAGGGCATATATGCATGGACAAGAACTATAGTGCCGGGCACCCAAGAGCCTGTACCAGCACCTGATATCCACACTTTAACTGCGAAAAAAATAACATAAAAATATCATAATTCAATTAAAATAGTGAGAAGTTTTTTTTCAAATCTATGTCCAATGATATTTATTAAAAAAAATTGACTATACTTAAAATTGTAATAATAGTAAGTAGTAATAAATAATATATATATATATATATATATGTGTGTGTGTGTGTGTGGGCGCGCGCGCACGGGAGCATGCAGGAGGTGCGGGCCCAACGCGGGCTGGGTATCATAGTGCTCGTACCGAGCCCGCAATATTTGGGTAGGTAAATACCCCTCCATCATGGTTAAATTTTGCAGGTACTCAATGGGTATTGGTCAAATAGCCATCCCTAGACCAAACTAATATTTATTCTTTCACTTACGAGTTATTATTTGTATTTGTATTATCACTTTTTCCTCTTCGTTTTTATTTATAAGTAAAAACACTTACTTAGTTATATTACTACTTCCGTTCCTTTTTATCTGTCTTTTAAGGATGTTTTACACAAACCTATAAAGCCAATAAACTTTAGTTTTTTCAATAAATTATAATTCTATTTTCCATTATATCCTTAATTATTTATTACTTATCACAGTGATTTTTCACTTTATAATAAACAATTAAGGGTATAATTTGATCAAAAAATTAGAGGGTATAATAGAGAAAAATGTAAAAAATGAAACTTGGAACTCTCAAAATGACAGATAAAAAAGGAATAAATATCTTCTAAAAAAGTGCAATTAAAAAGAAACGAAGTGAGTATTAAATATAAGTAAGTCAGAGTTCTTTTTTTACTTAATCTGTCAGCTTTACTCTTATTTATTGCACTACTTTTATTTTTATCTATGCAAAATTTTTTTTATTACACTACTTTAATTTTATCAAAGCAGAGGGTGATTTACAAATAATACTTTTTTAACTTTGTTAAAAAAACGTGTTTTGTCTATCCAAAAAAAGCGTGCTTAGTCATCAATTGCTTATAAATGAAGATGGCAGGAGTACAACGTTTTTAAAATCACATTTTGAGAGACAACTAAAATGAAAAAGAGCTCGAATGACATTTAATCTTTATTCTCATAATGTGCTAAAGTGGGATAAAGATCCTTTCCGATAACTAGATTTGTCCGGTAGGAGAGAGATAGATACAATTAACAAAATAATAATAATTTATAAATAATATTATTATGTTAATTGTGTCTTTCTCTCCCATACTGGACTTATTCAGTTAATGGAGAGGAGTTCAACCCGCTAAAGTGTTAAACGTGCCACCATCATCTAGTCGTGCATAATCTAGACATTACTTCAAAAGCGTTATCAAAATCACATCAAAAACACATATGCGCTCTCTAAATATGGAGTAAAGATCATCTCCATTGATTATGTTTTCCATTACTTTTATTACAATGGTTTTGAGAAAATAAATATAAGAATATAACATTAAATGGGTCTAAAATATCTTTTATACACTTAAAACACCCCAAAACTATAGTAATAACAAAACTAATGGAGAGAATAAATGAAGAAAGGAAATGGAGATAATCTAAATTTCTAAAATATAACACATCTTTACGATGAGTGGTCAGTTAAATATTATCCGAAGCAATAAAGCTTGCCTAAGCAGGCTTTTTTTGTTGTCGGTGACATCCAGACGACACTTGCTCAACTAAGTAGTTTCTACTTTCTAAGCCACCTTTGGAAATGCTTAAATTAACATGGGTTATATGAATATGTCTTCCAAATAACATTTTCTTAGGCACACATTATCTCATTTGTTATTCGGAGACACGTGCTAATAATGCACACGTTGACACTCAAATAAAACAAGCTTAACAAGTAATACTTTGTTAGACACAAATTTTCTTATGCACGCAATGTAAAAGTATCATTTAAAAACAACTTGTGCATCTATCACGTGTTTTTTTTAAATATCAGTGCAGTGTTTTTATATATCATTGTTGTTATTCCGTGTTTTTTTATATATCTGTCCAGCTAGCCCGTGTTTTTATATATATCATTGCAATTAACCCCGTATTTTTTTATATATCACTGCAGTTATCCCGTGTTTTTTATATATCAATGCAGTTATCTCGTGTTTTTTTTTTATGTATCAGTGCAGTTATCTCATAGTTTCAATTGATTATTTGAGTTGACTAGTAGATTCTAGTAGATTGTAAATGATAGATAGTAGATTATCAATAAGAAATATTTATCCCGAGTTTTTTTATATATCAGTGACAATTATTTGGCCTTTTTTAGGTATTAATGACAAATATTTGTCACGTATGTTTTAAATATTAATCAATTTAAATAGTGATTAAGTCTTCTTGTTTTTTTAGATAGTAGGTTTATAGTAGTCTTCAAAAATTATAATTATCAATGGAAAATACTAATCCCGTGTTTTTTTATATATCACTGCAGTTATCCCGTGTTTTTTATATATCAATGCAGTTATCTCGTAGTTTCAATTGATTATTTTAGTTGATTAGTAGATTATAGTTGATAGTAAAAGTTAGTTAGTAGATTATCAATAAGAAATATTTATTTTAAATATTAATTAGTAGTTTAAAGAGTCATTAAGTCTTCTTTTTTTTAGATATTAGGTTCATAGTAGTCTTCAAAATTTTTAATTATCAATGACAAATATTAATCCTGTGTTTTTCTATATATCAGTGCAGTTATCCCTTATTTTTTTATATATCAGTGCAGTTATCTCGTTGTTTCAATTGATTATTTTAGTTGATTAGTAGATTATAGTTGATAGTTAAAGTTAGATAGTAGATTATCAATAAGAAATATTTATTTTAAGTATTAATTAGTAGTTTAAGTAGTCATTAAGTCTTCTTGTTTTTTAGATAGTAGGTTTATAGTAGTCTTCAAAAATTTTAATTATCAATGACAAATATTAATCTTGTGTTTTTCTATATACCAGTGTAGTTATCCTGTGTTTTTTTTATATATCAGTGCAGTTATCTCGTAGTTTCAATTGATTATTTTAGTTTATTAGTAGATTAAAGTAGATAGTAAAAGTTAGATAGTAGATTATTAATAAGAAATATTTGTTTTAAATATTAATTAATAGTTTAAATAGTCATTAAGTCTTCTTGTTTTTTAGATTGTAGGTTTGTAGTAGTAGTCTTCAAAAAATTTAGTTATCAATGACAAATATTAATCTCGTGTTTTTTTATATATCAGTGCAGTTATCCCGTGTTTTTTTTATATATCAGTGCAGCTATCCCGTGTTTTTATATATATCATTGCAGTTATCCCCGTATTTTTTTTATATATCAGTGCAGTTATTTCGTGTTTTTTTATGCATCAGTGCAGTTATCTCATAGTTTCAATTGATTATTTAAGTTGATTAGTAGATTATAGTAGATAGTAAAAGATAAATAGTAGATTATCAATAAAAAATATTTATCCCGTGTTTTTTTATATATCAGTAACAATTATGTGTCCTTTTTTAGGTATTAGTGACAAATATTTGTCACGTGTGTTTTAAATATTAATCAGTTTAAATAGCCATTAAGTCTTCTTATTTTTTTAGATAGTAGGTTTATTATAGTAGTCTTCAAAAATTATATTTATCAATGGCAAATATTAATCCTGTGTTTTTTTATATATCAGTGCAGTTATATATCCCGTGTTTTTTATATATCACTGTAGTTATTTCGTAGTTTTAATTGATTATTTTAGTTGATTAATAGATTATAGTAGATAGTAAACAAGAGTTAGTAGATTATCAATAAGAAATATTTGTTTTAAATATTAATCAGTAGTTTAAATAGTCATTAAATCTTCTTGTTTTTTAGATAGTAGGTTTATAGTAGTCTGCAAAAATTTTAATTATCATTGACAAATAGTAATCCTGTGTTTTTTTATATATCAATGCAGTTATCCCGTGTTTTTTTTTATAAATCAATGCAGTTATCTCGTAGTTTCAATTGATTATTTTAGTTGATTAGTAGATTATAGTATGTAGTAAAAGGTAGATAATAGATTATTACTAAGAGTGAAAATTGATTTCAGAGAGAAAAATTAAAATTTTAAGGTGATAGCTCTGACACCCCTTTCCCAAATATAATTTAATAAATAAGTTTGCGAAACTTTAGAGGACCTTTTTGAAATAATTTTACATAACGGGAATAAAATAAAACTTTAAAAGATTATCATACTGCATTTGACTAATTCTATCCGCACTCGGGAAAAAGGCACCACGTGCATCATTCTTTCTTTACATCTACAGAGACTTATAGTGAATTCACTTTTAATAAAAATACATTGACATAAAACCCATCATTCTGACATTACACCTATTTAGAGCTTGACACCATATAATCACGAGGACATGAGAACCTGCATCTCATCTCCAAAAACGTCCGACTGAAATGGACTTCCAGGCAAGACACGTAACCCGTCAAAATTATCTGAAAAATGTGGTTGTACGGTGAGAATCACATTCAAGCCATATTAAGACCATAGAATAAACATTAAGGTAGACACTAGTCCCATTTAATTAAGCACAACAAAAAAATCACTGAATAACATACCTGTGAAACGTGTATTTTAAAATAATAATAGGTTACATATTTTTTCACGCAAAGGTAAAAGGTTGAAAAATTGATGAACCCTTATATAAAGTAAATCCAGCAAGACATTACAAACATCAATTTTTCAAAGAGATAATCACAAGTCATAAATCACCATAAATCAAAAATCATCACGTGTCACGAAAGTATGATATGCATGTCTAATAATGCCAACACAAAAATGTCTCTCCCTAGACTCAAAAAAAAAGAGAGCCATCTTTGCCTCACCCTAGGGCCAGATGACTCGGACTCCATGACACGTAACCAAACACTATAGCAACTGAGCACCATCTTCACCTCTCACAGGCTAGCTAACTGAGACTCGGCCACACTAGGTCAACTATGGCATCACATGATTACCGAATCGCCTCTCACAGACTTGGTAACTCAGACTCAAAGATACTAGGTTTTTGCCATAACACGACTCGATTATTATTCTCGCTTCTCACATGCTAAGTGACTCAGACTCAAGGACACCATATCACAACACGCACAACCACAATCATAGAGTAATCACAGTATCACCTGAGCACCATTCTCACCTGTTACAAGCTAGGTAGCTCATCACAATGATATCAAGTCATAATCATATATCACAAGGTATCACTGAAAATAGTAACAAAAGACACGTGCATTTTACCCAAACCTTTTATTATTCCAAATTTATTTAATTCTTTAAACCATTACATCCACCAAATTTAGTTAATTATAATAGGCCATATGCATATTAAATTAGGTGTTCAAGGGATTAGTTGAAACCCCTACAACCTTAATGATACCCTACAGCCCGAATATAACCCGAAAATCATCCCCCGTACCTGGTTTGGCGATCTCGTACAATAAGAACTAAATGAACTTTCAGCACGACAATCCACGCAACGAACGACTCCATATTAATTTGCTTAGTAGCGAGTTCACATAGCTAATGAAAAATGGTGACATAGCATTGCGACATCGACTTCTTCGTAGCAGGGCCGGCCCTGGGCATAAGCCAGGGATGCGACCGCCTAGGGCCCAAGTTTGTAAGGGGCCCAAACAAATTTATACTAAGCCTAAATTATACTAGGTTATAACAAAAAAATATTAAGTAAAAAAGGCTCCAAAAAAAACCTACATTATGACTGTTTCTCTTCCCAAATTGATTATGGGCATGGAGAGATGAATATAATGGATTCATGCTCATTAAAGAAGCAAAATATTTTTCGATAATTCTTAATTGTACCCCTGATGTGAGCCATCAAGAATAGATGACTCTTATAATTCATTGTGTGAATGTGTCAAATAATAAAATAGAGACTGAGAGTTCTTTTTAAAAATTTTAAAAGTTGATGATACATTCCGGTTAGGACTTTTTAATGAATTATTAAATGTTTTAAAGACTCTTGATCTTGATGTTGATGATGTGAGGGGCCAAGGTTATGATAATGGTTCCAATATGAAAGGAAAGCATCAAGGTGTTCAAAAGAGATTTCTTGAGATTAATCCTAGAGCTTTATACATGTCATGTGCTTGTCATAGTCTTAATCTTACTCTTGGTGATATGACACATTCTTGTGTTAAGGCTATCTCATTCTTTGGAGTTATTCAACGCTATATTCATTGTTTTCGGAATCTTCAAAAAGATGGAAAATTTTGTTTGATAATGTTCCTGGTTTAACTATGAAATATTTGTCTAATACTCATTGGTAAAGTCGTGTTGAGGGTGTTACAGCCATTAGATTTCAATGTCCCCAAATAAGGTCAGTTTTGTCGGAATTATAAGAACGTTCTGTTGATGATTCAAAGACAAAGAGTGAGACGGAGAGTTTGATTAATGTCACAAGAGAGATTGAACGGTTTGACAACTTTGTCAATTGAGAAGGATATGTTGGAGAACATTGATGTTGATGTGATTATAAATGATTTTGCATCTCAAAATGCTCGAATAAACCACTTCTTATGACTTTCCGAGAAAAGAGAAGTTTTTTGATATTTTATAAAACTATTATTATGTATTTAGGCGTATTATGTTAAATGATATAGGTTATTTTTTTGTCTTTTATTGAAATATTTTCAAATTAAAAATAGTTATGCAAGAGGGCCATTTTCTCACGATTAGCCCCTAGGGCCCATAAAATGTCAGGAACGGGACTGTTTCGTAGCACACAAACGTGTAGTGTTTCCCAAAGATTTTGATTTGAAGAATCCAAAAATAACATGTTTTCCCAAATGATGAGCTTATTATTGTCCAGTACCGAAACAAAACAGTAGTATGACGAGTTCCAAATAACAAGTAATCAAGAATTGAATGGTCAAACCCAACAAGTCAAACTACCCTTGAAAGCGCTGAGTAGTTGTTCCCCAAACTATTGTTTAGCATCAATTACAGAATTTGATTGGAGTGTGACCATAAGCTATCCATATGAGATTGAAAAAAAGATGAAGGACAAAGTATATGATTGGCTAATGCTAAATGGAAGTTATGAACACCAAAAGTCTAAAAGCAACAGACGGAACCATGAACATCACATATTGGAGATGGCAATCAAAGATTGGATTATGAATCATACAAAAGGGAGTAGAATATGGTTTGGGCAGTATAAATTGTATAATTAGAATATTAAAAGATGAGATGAAATGCCCTATGCTACATGTACGTGAGCAATCATGAATGGATGGAAAGAAAATCAATCCTCACGGAAATATTTGGGAGTTGCTGCGCTGACTTGAGGGAAGAAAGAAGACATAGTAGGAATTAGGTTAATTCCAATAAATGGGCCTCGATCATCATTAGAAATTATAAAATCCAGCCCAATGCATAAAAGTATCGTAAAAAGTAAAACTAGGAAACTGGCTAATAAAAGTCCAAAATTCGTTCAATTTATTTTCAAAGCATTCTATCAACCACTAAAGCAAACTTTAACACTTTTATAATAAAAATAGCAACTTCAAAATATTGATTATTTGTAACATCCCTAATTTTTAAAGACTCGTACTATGATACCTAAGACCGAATAATTATTTATGGGAATAATTGGTCGCGTCTCGGGGATTTATATGTCGAGGAATTTGTCAAGAAATCCTATTCTCCATTAAAGGGTGGCCTATTCATAATTTAAATGAGGAATTGGGGCTGAAGGGCAAATCTGTCTTTTCACATCCCTAAGTTTTAAAATATAATTATGAAGATTATAATTAATTACGAGCCGAAAGAATTGAGGGATTTCGGATCGGAACCGGATTAATCGAGAAAGTTTTGTACCGAAGGGAATTTTCAGCACCTAAACTATCATTTTATGGGCCAAGGGCAAAACAGCCTTTTCACCATCATTAAACCCCCTCAGCCCATATTCACCCAACTGAACCCATTTTGTTTCCTCACTTCCTATTCAACAACGGATAGCAAAACTGAAAAGAAGGGAGAAAGAAGAAGGAGGGGGCGCGAGGAAGGAGAAGAAAGAGAAAAGGATCTCATCCACCATTGTTGCATGTAAGTTCTCTTCAGCTCCTCTTGCACCATTTTCGATTTCCTTCCCATTGAGCCTAATTTCAGAAGCTCATTCTTCTCATCTCCTCTAAGCCATTTTCGAATTCTAAGCTTAACCATGGCCAAAGTCTGAAAATCTCTTTTGCATGTGTCCTTTGAAGCTTGTGAGTGAAGTGTGAAGACAAGGCTCAGTTAAAGGGCTCATGAACACGTCACATTGCGATTTGAAGCTCCAAAGAGGGTAGTATTGTTGCTGGTTTTGAAGTGGACTGAGGTGTTGTTGTTGTTTTGGAAATCGGTTTGAGTTCTAGTGGGGATAGTTCGTTGATTTCGGTTCGGTGACTTCGCTTTTCGACTCAACTCTCGGACTTCGGTGTAACGGTGAGTTCTACTCACGGATAGGGATATTTTTATGTGTCTTGAAAATATGTCGGTTTTGAGTCATAAGGCATTATCCTGTTTTCGAAAGATTTTGGAACCGAAAACCGTTTTTGAGAAATATCGAGTTTTTACGGTTTTTATGGAATTGTTGAACAATTTACGAAGTTGTGATTAAATCGTTGAAATGAAATGATTTGTATACTATCTGGAATATCTGGAATTTTCTGAGTTTCAGGAGTGATTGATATTAGGAATCGAATTGGGCGAAAACGGAAAGCGGAATTGAGAAATAGGTGAATTTTGGTAACAGACACAGGTCGCACGGACCGTGCACCCCTGGGCACGGACCGCGCGCCTGCTTCGGGTTGGCTAAATTGGAAATAAAACGGGACGCACGGGTCGTGCTCCCCTGGGCACAGATCGTGCGCCCCTTTCGGTTTGATTGTGTGATTCTGGCAAATCACGCACGGGTGGTGCGCCCCTGGGCACGGACCGTGCGTGAGCTTCTGTCACCGATTCCCGATTTCTCATTTCGAAGCTCCGTTTGATCCCGAACCTTTTCTAATCTCTTTCTCAATCATTTAAAAAGGAATTGCCTTACTGAAAATCTTATTTTGAACTTGTTCAACTCATGGTTTTGAAAAAAAAGCTTTGACAGCCTATTTGATCGAAAAACCGAAACCCTAGTACGCGTGTGGGTACACCGACTTATGGACTGACTAAATATATATATTTATATATGTCAATTGAATATGATTATATCGTCGGAGGTCTAACTTATGAATTCCTCTAAACGGGTTATAGATCGATATGGATATTGTTTATCCAATTATTATGTGATTGATCCTTTGGTGATCGAAAAGATATAAATTATCTAACTCTCGAGATTTGATATGTATTGTCATATGTATCGCGTTGGGTGACGACCCGAGAAGTAGCATACTAGGAAGGGAAGTCATGAGCCCTCACCCTAGGCCCTGTATACGTCTTGGCATGGTAAATTCGTGGATTTGCCGGGATTAGCAATTGTTGTGTAGTCGGCATTTCGATTAATGAATAAGACATTGTTATGTCAGCTTTTGTTGTAACGGTTTAATGAATTGAACCGAGTGTCAGTGAGGGGGCACGGTAGGACTCACTGAGATAATGTTATCTCACCCAATCCATATTTGTTGTTTTTCAGAGAAGCAGGGAAAAAGGAAGACTATTGTGCACGAGTAGTTGGTATACTCTCGGAAGTGCTGAAGACTTAGCCATATTTATCCTTTGTTCTTTTGTTGTTCCATTTGGTTGTATAAACTTGTATTGGTTATGAGTTTTTACGAACCGCTTTATATTTCTGTTTGGTATTTGGACTTGGATATTGTATTCCGTTCGGTATGGAACCGATGAACTTCTATTTTATGAAGTAATGCTATTTCCGACTATGTGTTTATTTCGGAAAAAGTTTGTATGTCCAATACTTAAACAGGAACTGTGTCCTCTGAATTTCCGCATCTGTGCATCGTCGACGGTGTCTCTACACGATTAGAAATACCGGGGTGTTACAATAATTATCTATAATATAAATAATCAAAATAAATAATAGTTATACGTAATTATAACTAGTCATATAATATTTACAAATAGAAGACACGCTAAAATATCACAATAATTACTGCGACGCATATGCACGATGATCACCAAAATAATAGGATGAAGAAATTGGGGTGTTACAATAATTTTTTCCAAAAAAGTGATAGTTTTTTTTTGTTTTTTAGTATGAATCATTTACATTTTTATAGGTAATTTTAGTAGAGTAGTGTTTGTATAAATTCAGAAATTTAGTTAAAAAAGCAAAAGTGAAGTGATAAGAGAAAGAGAAGAATTGTTTATGGGAAAAGTAAAAGTAAAGTAAAAAGAAAAAGTAAGAAAGAGAGTGTAAGAGAAAAGTGAACAGGAGGAAATAGAGTGTAAGAAGAAAGAGGAAAAAAAAAAGGAAGAAAGAAAGTGTAAGAAAAAAAAGAAAGAAAAATATGGTAATGACATTTTTATACTTAAATTAGATATGTGTCTTGTTAATAAAATATCTAAATTAGTAATTTCACAAGAGATTTGTTTCTATAAATAGATAAATAGATATTAGATATTGTATCTCTAGGATATATAAATAAGTGTTATTCACATTTTTGTAGGCAATTTGCCGTTTTATGCTATTAACTTGGTGGATATATAAACAATTTATTTTCCTTCTAAAACTAAAATCAGAAAGAAGCTCTAATTAATCTTCCTTCTACAATCAAAACCGTCAGTCAAGAAAATAAATTTCGACCACAAAAGCAAACCATTCTTCCTTGGCTTCATCAAGCTTTAAAGGACATTTTGGGTATGATTTAATACATTTCTGCTTATTGTTGTTCTGATACTTACCCATGTTATCTTATTTTATGCAGAAAATGAGAAATATGAAAAAAAGTGAAAAAAAAAACCCATAATTTTAGAGGTAAAAGGAGAATTTTTACTAAACTAATTAGGAATACAATAAGGAGTGGTATAAGGAAACAAACGGGTGCTAGTAGCAAAAACAAATTCCTTCAATTTTGTAACCATCTCCTTAAAGTGATCAAGATGGCCGATGAATGGCACGCCTTTTTTGAACCCCTACCTGGATACACTATACCCCCATGGTGCGTGTGAAAAACCTAAAATACTCATCCCAAATTTTTTTCTTCCCATTTTATCCCTATTGTTTTTGCGAAACGGATTTATCTTTTATTTAGATAAATCCGTAGTCCAAAAAAATACAAAACGGTAAATCCGTTTAACATGAAATTGTAAAACAGATTTATCTGATAAAGGGATAAATCTGTTTTGTAAAAATTGAATAACGGACTTATCTCTTTATTAGATAAATCCGTTAACAATTTTTTACAAAACGGATTTATCATTTTTTTAGATAAATCCGTTTTGTACTTTTTAAAACCGGATTTATCTATTAAAATGATAAATCCGTTTTGTACTAAAAGATAATATTTATTTTATTTAAATTTTTAAAAAAAGGTTATAAAAACACCACTAAAAATCCGTTAAAGAATCAAAACTAATCTAAAAGTTATAAAAACACAACTAAAAATCTAATAAAATCAAAAGAAGGTTATGCAAATTTTTTTAGATTTTTTGGATATTATGAAAAATTAAAAAAATTAATAAAAAATAGTAAACGATGGAATTTGGGATTTTGATCCCTGATTTTTTTTCGGATTTAATGGTTGTAGTATCGGGACAATCGGAGTAGGTTGCCCGACAATCGATTTTTTAGCCTTAATTATTCACCCGGCGTACAACATCGTCACGTGTTAACGAATATCTACACAGTAAACGAAACCGAAAGACCACCGATATTCATATCTATTTTATTTTTAAAAAAAAATTAATTTTATTTTTTTAACAGATTTATCACTTTTATTTATTAATTATTTTACAAAACGGATTTATCTATTTATTAGATAAATCCGTTATGAAAAAATTCAAAACGGATTTATCTAATAAATAGATAAATCTGTTATTAAAAGATAACAAAAATGGATTTATGTTTTGCTTATGTAAATCCATTTTGTAAGGTAAATCTGTTTTGTTATTTTTGAAAACCAGATTTATCTATTCTTGAATTAAATCCGTTATAAATTGTTTTTCCTAAATCGGATTTATCTAACTAAAAGATAAATCCGTTTTGGTTTTTTTCCCAAAACGGATTTATCTTTTAGTTAGATAAATCGATTAATGTAAAATTTGTGAGGGGCATTTTGGGAATAAAAACAGTTGTGGGGGTATGAGGTCTCATAGTGGGGGTACAAAAAACGCGTGCCTCCATGAATTCTCACTCATTAGCAGCCCAATCAAAACATTAGGAAGAAACAACTGGGCTGATACGTACAGATTGGGTTCCATTTTTTGTTTCCCCCACCAATAAACACCATACCCCCACATCCATAGTGAAAACCCAAAACTACCCTCCAACTTTAACTAAAACCCCAAACCCTTTCTCATTTGACACATACTTCCGTTTGAGAGAGATAGTAAGTCCGAAAAAAATTTCTTCATGGATTTACTTAGATCCGTTTCACAAAATTTTGTTCATCGGATTTATGTAAATCCGGTTGGTGTGTCAAATTTTCAAAACGGCATTATGTATCACGACATAAATCTGTTATGTGTTTTTAGTTTTCTGGACGGATTTATGTTAAATCCATTGTTTCATATTTTCAAAACGGAATTACCTTTCGCTACATAAATCCGTTTTGGGTTTTTAAGAAACAGATTTAACATAAATCCGTTCAAAATCACATAACTCCGTTTTGGAAAATTTCAAACCCAAAACAGATTTATGTTAGTTCCGTTTCCTTATTTGTTAATTTTTTTGTTTTAAATTTTCTGAAACTAACGTCTATTTTTTATTTTCAGTGGCACGATCCAGAGGTAGAGATGGACAAATCTTAGACGGGAGGAGGGGCTTAATAATACGAGGGGGGTCGTCACATTTTGCTGGTCGTGGTGGACTGGAAGAAACTCTGGTTAGTACACGCACACGAGTTAGAAGAGCTGGTCATGCTTCTAACCGGGATAGGCTTGTCCAGGAATGACATGGACATGACCGTATGGAGGAGGAGGAGCAGCCTGGTGTTTACTGTGATTTTTAGTAAACACCGCTAGTTTCACTACACGTGTTACTTGCGAGATCAACTAGGAATCTCAGGCCATTTGTGATCAAATTTTACTAAGAATTGTTGATATTTAATAGAAGTGTAGAAACTTACAATAAAGTACAAGAATTTGTAAATGTAAGAAAAGTAATCAGAATGCAGTAAATGTAAGCGAAGAAGATGACAAAGTACAGAAATCTAAAGGAAATGAAGACAATTATATAAAGAAGTGGTGCGCAGAATCATACATGAATTCCTGTTGACTCTGTTTTCTCTGTTTGCGGAAGTAGAGTGTTTAGGAAAATATGTGTAATGAGTTTTGCGACCCTTTTCCTCTCTACAGAACTCCTATTTATAATACAAATAAGACTATAACTGCCCAGCAGTTTTCTAAAACAAGATAAAGCAGAATAACTGCTACAAGATAAGGCAAAATAACTGCTATTTCGACGTGTTTCTACTTCAATTGTCTAACTGCTCTTTCTCTTCGACCAAAGAATCAAAGTCCCTTTCGACAGATCTCTATAGCTTTACTTGTTTCGCTGTCTATAATCTTCTCTCAGTCGAAGTGTGCCCTTTTTTCCAAATTCGCTAAGTCATGCTCTAGGCTGCTTTCCTTTGGTTATTGCTTCTTGAAGTCGAAATTATATCTTGGTGTCGAAAATCTGCCTTCTTTCTGAAAATATTAAGTCAAACCCTGTTGACTGCATTTAATATTAGCCTGTCGAAAATGCAGGCTAACAAATTGCCCCCCCAAAAAGACGTTTTCGACTGAGTTTTTGAATGAAAATAGAAAACGGCTTTTTTGAAACTTTTCGACTATCCCATGAAATCTCATGCTATTATTGCATATCTTTTTTCAGAATACGAGGGGACGTTTCTGAGCAAAAACAGAATTTGCTGGTGCCTTCTTCTAACGAGAATGCGCCACGTGCACAATTGACTGTCTCACGTTTCCCACTAACGCCACGATTGCCAAAGCAATTTTTTTTTTTTTTTTTTTTAACGTGGTGAAACGGCTATAAAAGGGAAGTGGTGCCTTTTCATTTCTTTTTCTGAAACTTCAACTTCTCCTTCTCTGCGCAAAAAACTCCATTAAAGCAACTTCAACTTCTCCTTCTGCATTTCTTTCCTCTTATTTGCCTTACGAAGCAAAGCGGATACTATTAAGCATTTCCATTTCTTCACTAACTTCCTGTTTCCAACAATGGCATCTTCTTCTACGGTAAAAACCCCTGCTGTAACTCTTGGGAAGAAAACCTTGGTTTCTGAACCTGCTCTTACTCTGGAAGAAACCCAAATTTACAGGTCTCAGGTACTTATCCCCTTCTCTAAACCTTCAAATCATGCATTCTTAGGCCCTCTCCCTCTTGCTGATGATGATTCCTCTAGGATTAGGGACATCTTCCCTAGCTATCATAGACTCAGCCCTAGGATTTTCAGCGAAGGTCCACACGTGATGGATTTTATGAGTAACCCGAATAGGGTTTTTCGATCCTCCCCACCAACTGAGAAAAACATGCCTTACATCGACTGGCTCAACAAAATTGAGTCGAAAAAAGGAGATATTTGGAAGAGCCAGGGAATCTTTGATCTGATCCAAATCTCAAGGTATGGGCCTAAGTATCAAAGCCCACTGCTCCTTTCTGCTCTACATTTTTGGGATATTACTACCAACAGCCTTCATTTGAAATGTGGCATGCTTACCCCTACCCTGCTTGATGTGGCAGCTATAACAGGTTTGAAACCTTTAGGAGAAACTTTCGACCCTGCTATCCAAACTGATTTCGATTTTGACTTCAAAAAGGCTAGCTTTAAAGGTTATATTGAAGAAAAACACGTTACTGAGTCGAAGGATGTTTCTGATGAAGAGCATATTGCCTTTCTCACCTTCTGGTTATCCTTTTATGTCTTCTGTTCTTCGTCACTTCAAGTGGCTGAGATGTATATCCCCTTAGCCATTCAATTACATCAACGTCGAAATATCAACTTGGCTACCCTTATTTTAGGGTCCCTTTTCGACAACTTGAAACAAGGGGCTCTTGATTTGAAAGGACTCAAACCAGAAGGGAAATATTTGGTCTCTGGACCAATTTGGCTGTTTCAATTGTGGCTTCTTGCCACTTTCAATTCAAAATTGATAATGTATACCCCTGATGAGTATCTTGACGTAATTTCTAATAGAGGGGTCGAAGGTGTGCGACTTGCTTTGTTGAAACCTAAACAAATAGGAGTATCTGTCGAAGATCTCTTTTCACAGGCTTTCAACATGTTTCTGAACTGTACAGAATTTTCTCCTTCTATGGCCCCTTTTGCTGGAAGAAATTACGGGCCACATTGGTTCACTAGGGAATTCCCTGCTACCAACCCTGATGAGGAGCAAGAAACCAATCAAATTTGGAGAGCATTTTTAACTCCTCAACTGCTGTCATCTCGAATTTCTCCTGGGAAGTCATCAAACCAATTTGGTTTATTCTCATATCATCCAAGTTTATATGCACGGCAATTTGGGTTGTGTCAACTTCGACCCAGCCCTTTTTTCCGGTCTAGAAGAGAACTGTTAGTCCCTGAGAATGAAGAAGAATGGATAAATCGTCTCAATGACTTTCCTGCTGATTCTTTTCGTCTTACTCCCCTCTCCTTTGAATCAACTTTCTCTTGTACCCACAAATTTTATCAGTGGTGGACAGAGTATATCACCAGGAAATTCACTGGTGTCGAAGAGGCAAGTCTATTGGTCAAACTAATATCTGCTTTTCCTTCTTCGCAGAAAAAGAAGACCAAGTCGAAAGGTATACATATTCGAGAAATCCAAGCATTTCAACAATATTTCGAAACTGTATATGATCCGACTAATCTTCGTCGAACTGTTTCTCAAGCTGCAAAAGTTTTTAAACAAAAAATTCTTGATAAAATCCCGACTATGATTTTTCCACCTTATGTACCCGACAAATATTTTTTTGCTTTAACACAAAACAAAATTAGATTTCCACCCTTACCAACCAGTGAACTGGCTCTGGCATTTTGGTCACCCCTTCCAGAATGGTTCATATGTGGTTCGACCAGGGCACTATTTAATTTTTTGAACAACAAAACAGCTGAGAAAGTAGTTCCGACTAAGCAGGACATATACACTTTTGAGGGTCATCTTCATTTAGATATTCAACATATTCGAATCTTGTCTCCCATTAAAGAAGGTGATTCACAAGACTTTTTAGGAAAAATAAATTTCCTTTCTATGTATTTCATATTAACACTTGTTTGTCGAATATTTGTAGCCATTCCTATCACATCGTCTTCGACAGATGGCGCAGCAACAAAGACGAAGAAAAAAGATGTCGAGGCTTCGTCAAAAAGAAAACAACTTCTTCAAGAAGAAAAACAAAAAGTAAGTACTTATCTTTACTCATTGTATTATCTTCTTATACTCTTCGACTAATTAGTCATCCGTTTTGCAGAGTCGAAAAAGAACAAGCAACTCTTTAACATCCAATCCAAAGAAAGCAAGAAATGTCAAACCAAAAGTCATGAGCGATTCAGAGGTCGAAGTTCTCAAAACTTTGCCTCTTTATATTTGTTTTCTTTTTCTTATTCATGCTTATGTGATTGTTGTATTTTCAGTCTGATGAGACACCACTGCTTAGGACTAAACCCATCAAGGTTCAAGTCCCTGAAACAGAAAGAGAGAGAAAGACAAAACATTCTCAAGATGCCTCTAAAACTGTTTCCCAACAAACTTCTGTCGAAAGACAACAACAAGAAGAAAAAGTTCCGAAGAGGCTTATCAAGAAAACCCAGAGTGCACACTCTTTTGTTGAGGACATCATAGCTAAGGTGATCAAATTGAAGCCTATGTTTTTTGGAAACCCGAAAACTTTGTTTATGTGATAATACTTACTTTACTTCATTTTTTAGGAAACTGAAGTCCCAACAAAACAAGCTACGCCTTCCTCCACCCATTCCCCTTCAAAAATAAATGCTTCTGGAGAAGGTGTCGAAGAAAAAGATTTGCCTCAACATACACCTATTGTCGAAGATACACCGTTGGCCGAAAAGACTATTCTTGCTGAAACTGCCCAGGAAATTCCTGCTCATGTCCTGGAGCCTGCTGCTATGGATGTTGATGAAAATCCTGATGTTGGCCACAGTGGAGCTGAGATCAGTATATCTTCTTCTCCAAACATGGAAGAGCAAGTGTACGACGAAGAAGAAAGTGAAGACGATGGTGATAACGAGAAGAGTGAATCTCTTGAGATAGCTAATTCTCCACGTTCTGTGCCCTCAACACATGACACCGCTCTTAACCTTCAAGTACAAGAATTTTTGGACTTAAAACGCAAAGATCCTCTTGAAGCTTTCAAACGAATGGTGAGCGGTTTATCTTCGACAGAAAGTAAGCTAAGTGCTTCGACTGCTTCTGTTGGCAATTCCTCTGAAGGTCCTAAAGGAAACTTGATTCGAGAGCTTCAAACAACCCTTTTTGATATAGATCTCTTCGAGGCTATCGAAACAAATCATATGCTCTATTACAAACTCAAGTCTTTGCTCAATGAACTTAACAACTCTGGCTCCAGTGACTATCTTTTATGCTTTATTGTTGAATTTGAACCTTTACTAGAGCAAATTTCCAGAGATATTCAGAGAAAGAAGAGCACTATTGTGAGCAAAGAACGTGAGCTTGAGCTTCTGACAGAAGAAAGTGTCGCCGTCGAAGCCTCAGAAAGCAAGATTTCAGCCTTGGAAATTCAAGCAGCAACTAATTCCAAGGAAATAGAAGACTGTGATGCAAACATTTCGACATACAAGGCTCAAATCAAGGAATTGCAATCGAAGATTGAAGCGGAAGAAAAGAAGAAAATCTCTGTTCAGCAGAAGTCTTCAATTTCTGTGGAGAACGCACTTCGCACTGAGGCAACCCTGGCTATCGAACACTTGGAGAAGGTTCAGAAACATGACGAAGCAGTTAAGAGGCTAACAGAAGAAGAAACTCTTTTAAATACCAGATTGAGGCATGCCAGAGCAGCCTTTGAGAGGCTTAAAGCTTCTTTTGTAATTTAACTTTCCATCTATAATCTGACAGCATTTTACTCGATCTGTATTTTGACAATATTTTCTGGCATGGGTGCCATGTTTATATCTTCACATTCTCTTAATTTTGCGTTATTTTAATTTCTTGCAATATTGGCTTATATCTCTTTAAATACTTGCCATTTATACGCAAAATTCGATTATCAGCACTTAACTCTTCGACTTCATAAGCACCGTTTGAGAATACTTGTAAAATTTTAAATGGTCCTTCCCAATTTGGTGACCATTTTCCCAAGGCTCTATCTTTTTTGTCCATGGGTAATATCACTTTCCACACTAAGTCTCCTGTAACAAAAGCTTTGAATTTCACCTTTTTGTTATAAGCTTTAGCTACTCTTTCTTTTTGCCTTATAAGGATATCTAATGCAAGTAACCTTTCTTCATCTATGTCAACCAATTCATCTAAAATCATGTTCCAATAATGATCTGAAGGAATTTGAAATTGCCTTTGGATCCTGGTTGATTGTAAATAGATTTCGACTGGTAAAACTGCATCATGCCCAAAAGTGAGACGAAATGGAGTAGTGTTAATTGATTCTCTAGGAGAATTTCGACAAGCCCATAATGCTTGATCAAGGGTTTTGTGCCAATTCTTAGGCTTTTGCCCAATATGTTTTTTAATCAAATTAATGATAATTTTATTGGCTGCTTCGACCTGACCATTTGCCTGAGCATAATATGGCGTCGAACTTAATAACTTAAATCCACTTATGGAGGCAAACTCAACCATTTTTCGACCAGTAAACACTGAACCTTGGTCTGTAGTGATGGTTTCTGGAACTCCAAACCTGCATAAAATATAGTTTTGGATAAAAGCTATTACTGCCTCTTGGTCTACGTTAGCTAAAGGAATGGCTTCGACCCACTTAGTAAAGTAATCGATGCCCACTAATATGTAGCGGTGACCTTTTGACGACGTTGGTTTAATTTCGCCAATTATGTCTAAAGCCCATCCTCTAAATGGCCAAGGCTTTATTATTGAGTGTAACTCATTTGCAGGTACATGCTGTATTCCTGCGTGTTTTTGACATTCTTGACACCCTTTAGCAAAATCTATGCAATCTTTAAGCATAGTAGGCCAGTATACTCCTTGTCGAAATAACAGCCACTTCATTTTTTGCCCCGCTTGGTGAGATCCACAAGCTCCACTATGAGTATTGGAAATTGCTAAATATGCCTCACTCTCATTAAGGCATTTAAGTAGGACTCCTTCCGGGGTTTTCTTTAACAATTCGTTTCCAAGAATTACATAGCTTAGAGCTCTATACTTGGTTTTTCGATTTGTTGTCCCTATTGGATTTTCCAAGTATTCGACAATTGGTTTTCGCCAGTCATCATTCGACATATTGTCAATGGCAAAAATTTCGCCACTTTCAATTGGAGGAAGTAGTTCAACACTGTCTGCCCCCCCAAGTTTTGGCATTGACAATTCATCATCTTTATGATCTGTCGAAATCAATTTCTCTTTAATTTCGATTAACTCATTGAGTTTTGTTGGAGATACTTTATAACTTGAAGCAATTTGTGCCAAGTCATTTGCCTCTTGATTCTCAATTCGAGGTATATGCTCAATGTGAACATTGTCGAAACGTTTTAACAAAGTATTGGCAGTGACGAAATATAAGATTAAATTTTCTTTGATGCACTTATATTCTTTGGTTAACTGCTTCACCACTAATTCAGAATCACCTTTAATTTCGACAGCCTTTGCCCCTAATTCTAACAAGATTTCCAATCCTGCAATTAAGGCTTCATATTCAGCCTCATTGTTAGAACAACGCTCTTTGATTTTAAACTTATACTTTGTTGGTATGTTTACTGGTGAAACAATTAATATACCAATTCCAGAACCATTTTTATGGCTTGATCCATCGAAATAAAGTGTCCAAGGTCGATGATTCATTTGACTAACTGTCGCTTCGACCAATGAATGGTCAACAATAAAGTCAGCAACAATTTGTCCTTTGATAGCTTTCAAGGGCTGGTATGTTAATGAATACTCAGATAAAGCTAGTGCCCATTTACCAATTCTATTATGTAATATTGGTTTCGACAGCATGTGCTTAATAATATCGAAATGAGAATGCACATACACATCAACTGGTTTGATATATTGCTTTAGTTTAGTACAAGAAAAATACAAACAAAGGCACAATTTCTCCATTGGCTGATATCTAGTTTCAGCATCATTTAACACTCTACTTAGGTAATATATGGCTCTTTCGACACCATTATCATCCTCTTGTGCTAGCATACTACCTATTGTTAGCTCTGATGCTGCTATATACAATTTCATCACCTTATCTCTGATAGGTGGTAACAATATAGGCGGTTTAACTAAATAAGCCTTAATGTCGTCGAAGGCCTTCTGGTGTTCTGGATCCCACCTGAATAAGTCTTCTTTCTTCAGTCGAAGTAATGGCGAGAACACTTGAGTTTTGCCACTTAGGTTGGAGATGAACCTTCTGAGGAAATTAATCTTTCCTAATAATGACTGAAGCTCTTTTTTAGTCGAAGGGGCTTTCGTTTCCATGATTGCCTTCGTCTTGTTTTGATTAATTTCGATGCCTTTTTTGTGGACAACAAAGCCCAAGAAATCACCTGCACGTACACAAAAGGCACATTTGATTGGATTCATTTTCAATCCATATTTCCTCATTCTTTCGAATGATTTTCGAAGATGGTCTAAATGGCCATTTTCTGTTGAAGATTTGACAACAATATCATCTATGTATACTTGCATAAAATTTTCAATAAAATCGTGAAACATAGAATTCATTGCTCTCTGGTATGTTGCACCAGCATTTTTCAAACCAAATGGCATTACTACCCATTCATAAACACCTAATGCCCCTGGGCATCGAAATGCTGTTTTTGACACATCTTCTTCGGCAATAAAAATTTGATTATATCCTGAATATCCATCAAGCATACTTAGATATTCAAATCCTGCTGCCGAATCAACTAGCATTTCTGCCACAGGCATAGGGTATTGATCTTTGGGTGTAGCATTATTTAAATCACGAAAATCTATACAAACTCGTAATGTTCCATTTTTCTTAATAACAGGAACAATGTTGGCTAGCCAATCAACATACCTGGCGGTCCTGATGAAGTTGCTCCTAAGTAATCTTTCGATTTCTTCTTTGATCTTCGACAGAACTTGTGGTGCGAACCTCCTTGGTGTTTGCTTCACTGGTTTTTTGTCTGGTCGAATGGGCAGTTTCAGTTCGACTACTTCTCGTCGTAAACCAGGCATCTCATTGTAATCCCAGGCGAAGCAATCTTTATACTCTTTGAGTAACTTGACTGTTCGATCTTTCAAACCCTTGTCGATTTTAGCACTGATAAATGTTGGCCTTTTTATGAGGCCATCTGCTAAATCAATTTCTTCAAGAGGGTCTTGAGCCTGCATCTTCTTAGTCGAACCCATTGGGTCTTTTTCAAAACCTAAAGGCTCATCATCGTAGATGCAGTCAAGTCTTTGGCCTTCGGCCATTTTGCCTTTATTGTTAACTTCTGGGTTAACTTTTATGGCTTGTTCAACCATATTTTGTTGCAATTTGGCCTCCAAAGCCATATTTTGTTTATTTTCGGCCACATAAGCCGTAATTCTTTCCCATACGGTAGGTATAGACATCATTACCGTTTAGGGACCATCCCACCCAGTAGGCTTGCAAAAGCCTATTGAAGGTGATGCCTCATCGATCACTTCCCTCTCCCATATGAATCCATGGTTAGGGTGGAGATCTAGGGATTCAAACACATTGTCCACAGGGACATATGCAGTGTCTGAAGGTGTGCATGGCGCAATAGTCGCCAGTTGTTTGTCAAAGGTCCTCCTTGTAATATGGTCGACCTCTGCCAAGAAATAACTCTGGTCTGCTTCTATATTTTCGACCAGACCATCTTCTCTCCAAATAGAGAGTCTCTGGTGGAGTGTTGAGGGCACTGCTCCTACTCCATGGATCCACTCTCTGCCCAGGAGTAGATTGAAGTTTGCTCTGGTGGGTATGACTATGAACATAGTTTTTCTCTTCACACTCCCCACTGTTAACTCCACTTCTATGGCTCCCAATGAATAGCCAGATTTTCCCTCATAATTAGTGAGGACTATGTTATGTGGCCGTAAATCAGTCTCTGATTTGCCAACTTTTGCCAACACATGTTGTGGCATCAGGTTAACCGCTGCACCCCCATCAACCAATATTTTATTGACACCCACATTGTTTACTTTTGCCTGTATAAACAATGGTTTTAGATGGTGTTTCATCCCTCCATCTGGCCTCTCGAAGACAGCCTCCTGCTCTTCTATGGAGCCATTATTTAGCACGTAATAACACATTGGCTTGTGCTTAGCCATATCTTGATCGAAATCTTGTTCGATCTCGGTCACTTCTGAAATGACGTCGAATTCAATTGGCAGAATTGAAACGACGCAGATGATGTCGAGGTCTGGTTCTGAATCTAAGAATTCAGAGTCCATATCATCATCTAATTGCAGGCCTTCTTCAGAGTCAAGACCTTTTTTGATGTCTGCAAGGGGAGGGAATATCCTCTCTTTTGCTGACTTTCTTGGGAATTCGACACTAGAAGCCAATTTCTTACCTTTGCTTGTGTCGATGTTCTCCTTTTTTTCAGCAGCAGTCAATTTCATCTGGCGTTGGTATCTTCGCCATTGCGTTCTTGTCATGGGATTTTTTCCCTTGTAATTATTGCTGTAGGCGTACCTATTGGAATTGGGCGCCTTGTTTTGATTTATGGCATTGGAAGTCTCTCCTGCCATCTTTAGGTGACATTCCGTCTCCTTATTTCCTGGGTATACCCATCTTCCGACAGGGGCCCTTGCAGGTGGCACAAATGTTCTCCTTTGAGCCTTCGGAGCTTGTCTTGATGAAGATGTAACCTTATATGGCACACCTCTTGGGTTGAAGCTGAATTTGGGCCTATTATCGACCCATTTGTTTTTTCTCTTGAATTGAGGAGTGACACTCTCAAGGCTTTTAGCGGCCTCCTTGTCGAATACAGAACTGCACCGTGGGCATAACATCACTTCGGTGTTACTTATCTTGCGTCTGTTGAGGAAGTCTACCAAGTCCTCTTCAGCTTGTGGATAAACCACCTGCATTTTTTCAGCATATTGGTCATCAGTGACCATTTTGATGTTCGCTTCGAAACTTTCAGCAACCACTTCATTGGTTTCGACCATCAAAATATCTACTTCAGTGTAGTTTGCTTCAGCTGTAGGCATAGGATTGCTGTCGATCTGCATTGATGACTTATTTTTGTCATCAAATTTCAGCCTTCCATCATTCAATGCTTTCTGAACTAGATCCCTGAAAAGTACACATCGGGAGGTGTTATGACCCAAGAAATTATGATATTTGCAATAACCTCTTTTCTTTTGTTGTTCTAATGGTGGTATTTTTAGACCTTTAGGTACTAAAATTTGACCATCAGTCACCAAAAGATCAAATATTTGGTCACATTTTGTGACGTCGAAGGTATATGTTTTTGCAACAAACTTATCATTTTTTGGTTCGACAGGATTTTTTCCATTAGAGGGGTTTAACAATTTGCATGTATATGGAGGTCCAGGTTTTAATTCTGCAATGTCAACCTCTTCCTCGACATTTTCATAAGCTATGTCGAATTCTTGGCTATTGTTATCAACATTAACAAACGCCACTTTTTCTTTCTTATTGTTAAACTTGGCTGTCGAAGCTTTTTCTGCTTTAAGCCTTTCAACTTGTCGAACTCTATCAGCCAATTGAGCCATATCTCTTAAGTGTAAAGTATCCAGTTTTTTCCTGATGGAATAGTCTAAACCACCAGCAGCCATTTCGACTAACTCATGCTCAGGCACTTGGGTGAAACATCTCGCCTTGAGTAGTCTAAATCTATTGAGATATTCATCGATAGATTCTGGCATTGTACGTCGAACACTAGCCAATTCTTTAAGGCTAATCTTTGATTGTCCCATGTAAAATTGTTCATGAAAGGCTTTTTCTAATTGATTCCAATTAAACATGGAGTGTGGGGGTAATGTGGTAAACCAAGTAAATGCATTTTTCGTCAAAGAATTTGGGAAATATTTCATTTTCAAATTTTCGTTTAACGCAATATCCCCAGCCTCAGTCAAATATCTTGCAATATGTTCGACAGTAGATTCGCTGGTTTCCCCATCAAATTTTGTGAACTTAGGAATTTTCCACCCTCTAGGCAAATCTGTTTGCATCACATATTCAGACAAGGGAGACACAAAATTAGGTCTGTGTAAGCCTAAATTGAGACCATTTTGGGCTAGTATAGTTTCGACAAGGTTAGCCAAATTATTTTGCATTCCGAGGTTATTTTGCTGGACTTGCCTAACTACCTCATCAGCATTTTGATTTCTATTTACTAGCACCACTTCAGGTATAGGTTCTTCGACAAATTGTTGTGCTCGATTCACGGGGGTTGCATTATTAGGCCTTTCGACAGGTAAGTCAACAGGCCTGATGTTTTGTACTTGGGGAACTTGCTGGTTTTGTATTTGTGGAGTGCCAAAGAAATCAGCAATTCGACCCATTTGTGTTGCTAACATTTGGTAACTATTATTTGTGTCCTGTATCAGGGGATTAAACACTGTACCTATTTGCTGTGTTAACATATTTACCATGTCATGGTTACTATCATCCATTTGTTGTCTTAATGCCAATAATGACGAAGTGGTTATTGAAGGTTGTATATTTCGACTATACATATTTTCTGATGGGTTGTGCATAGGCGAAAAATTCGAAGCCATGTTATCTGCATATGTAGATGCATTTGTATGGAGTCCTACCATCATGGCGGTTGGCATTCCAAAGGGGTAATTTCGACCATTTATGGGAAAATTATATGGCATATTTCCCACCATAGCATTGGGTATCCAGGGATTAGTTGAACCAAAGGTTGATGACTGGGGAATCATCATGTTCGACCCAGGAGTTATAGTGGGAGCGGTTACAGCAGTTATACCCATGTCTGTCGAAGATGATAATGGGGCGGTTACGCCAACCATGTTTGGAGCAGTTATGGGGGCGGTTACTCCTGGAGATGGTGCAGGAAGGGTTGTTCCCTGAGTGTTCGTGGCGTTGGTATCAGTAACTGACGCCTGGGAATGTCCATTCGATGTAGAAGCACCATTCATGTTTGAGCGTGGCATTTGATGTAACTGTCTACCACTTCTTAAACGCATGCAACGTGCGATGTACTGGTTCTGTGTTTAACAAACCCAGAATTATCTTAGTAAAAAAAAATTTAAATACTTAGCACAAATGTCCCACTGGGCGTGCCAATTTGTTTACTGTGATTTTTAGTAAACACCGCTAGTTTCACTACACGTGTTACTTGCGAGATCAACTAGGAATCTCAGGCCATTTGTGATCAAATTTTACTAAGAATTGTTGATATTTAATAGAAGTGTAGAAACTTACAATAAAGTACAAGAATTTGTAAATGTGAGAAAAGTAATCAGAATGCAGTAAATGTAAGCGAAGAAGATGACAAAGTACAGAAATCTAAAGGAAATGAAGACAATTATATAAAGAAGTGGTGCGCAGAATCATACATGAATTCCTGTTGACTCTGTTTTCTCTGTTTGCGGAAGTAGAGTGTTTAGGAAAATATGTGTAATGAGTTTTGCGACCCTTTTCCTCTCTACAGAACTCCTATTTATAATACAAATAAGACTATAACTGCCCAGCAGTTTTCTAAAACAAGATAAAGCAGAATAACTGCTACAAGATAAGGCAAAATAACTGCTATTTCGACGTGTTTCTACTTCAATTGTCTAACTGCTCTTTCTCTTCGACCAAAGAATCAAAGTCCCTTTCGACAGATCTCTATAGCTTTACTTGTTTCGCTGTCTATAATCTTCTCTCAGTCGAAGTGTGCCCTTTTTTCCAAATTCGCTAAGTCATGCTCTAGGCTGCTTTCCTTTGGTTATTGCTTCTTGAAGTCGAAATTATATCTTGGTGTCGAAAATCTGCCTTCTTTCTGAAAATATTAAGTCAAACCCTGTTGACTGCATTTAATATTAGCCTGTCGAAAATGCAGGCTAACACCTGGGCAGTACGATCAGGACTATCCGGCTCATGATCCAGTTAATTCTTATGGGTCTTCTGATGACGAGGGGGATGACCAGTAGCCCCCTCAGTTGACCATCAGTATCTTAGACCTATTAATGGTTCACTGCTTACAGGATTTGATACTCGCGTAGCATCAAAGATTCTTAGAGGGCATGTAAAAGCTATATGATACTTAAGTTAATTTTTTTACGTAGTCATCTTATATAATTTTACTCTAATATAAATTTACTTTATTCTATTCAGTTGCGCAAAAAATTAAAAATACTTGCACATGGCAACAAGATCAGAAAACACTTGGCCCCTCTAGCATGGGCCCTTGGCTTTTACCATTACATTGATCACTTTGGTTTAGGGCCCCTTGTATTTTAATCTATCCCCACAATTGACCATGGGGTTATATATGCTTTTGTTGAGAGATGACACCCAGAGACTAGTTCATTTCACCTACTATTTTGTGAAATGACAATCACTTTGAATGATGTGTCATGTATTCTTCATCTACCCTTGACTGGTAGGTTTTACAGCTCCCCACCCAATCCTGTGACTATTGACAGAGCCATTCAGCTGGTTGTGAATTTATTGGGGGTTTTTCTTCTTGAAGCTACAGAGAAGACTATAGCCAGTAGGGGAGCATATTTCCGGTTTGAATGGCTACTCGCGGTCTGCCAATATCATGTTCAGCAGGGCCGACACATTCTTGCTGTCAGAGGGCTCCTATTGCTTTTATTGGGGATGACCATATTTTGTAGCAAGACCGGAAACAGAGTGGAGGCCAAGTGGTTATTATTACTTGAGGACGTCACTCAAACTAGTTCATGGGCATGGGGTTCAGCTGCCTTGGCATATTTATATGACCACCTAAACTATGGAGCTTTATTGGATAGCTGCCAGTTAGGGGGCTTTGCGACGCTGATCATGGTAATATTTACTATTCTAATATGATTTTTATGGTCTGTTTATTTTTATAGACTGTTTCCAACGACTTTGTTTATTTGTTCATTTCAGGCTTGGATCTTTGAATACTTCCCCAACATATGTGAGCGGAGTACCACTGGGGTAAGATTGAGTCCACGTGCTGGGAGGTGGAAGAGGAGGAAGACTGATGCCGTTAAGCTTAACGAGTATCGTAGGAGGTTTTATGTGTTGACTACTTTTGAAGTTATCTGGATACCCTTTCAGGACCATCGGGACGTTAGTGAGGAAGAGGCTTTTTCCTTATACAGGAGGGGCTTTATTTGCTCGGAGGATATCATTGTCCCCTCCGGCAATTCGGATACGTCCCGGTCATCTTGTCATCTGCTTGAGGGTCGCCCAAGCCTATTAAATTTCTTTCGATGATATCGTACAGTTAAGGTGTGCATTTATTAAAGTGATTCTTTAATCTATTGATCCTAGTTTGTGCTTTTATTTGTTTTAAACAGACAGAGGGAATGTGCTACTACTGCTTAAATATGTTATTTCTCATTTCTACTTCTCTGTTGTTTAAACTAGAAGTGGGAATCAATGAAGATTTTGAAATGCAGTTGTTTCCTGTGGTCGATTATAATTTAACTTCTATTGTCTGAGGTCACAAGTACGAGAACATTAGTTAAGTTGGAAGAGACTCCAACTGTATATTTTTTTAATGTGTGAATTTGAGTCGGCCTTTGGATAAATGAGACAAGAGTATATCAAAAAAAAATGAGACAAGAGTGAAACATATATCCACCACATTTAATTCACCATCCCAATGACACAGTGAAGTATTTATACACTGTTTTCAACTTATGAGATGTCTCTAGTAGCAAGATATATATCAGCGGCAGCGATTACTGACTATCTATGCTTTTAACATGAGATTATTTATTCATGAAAGATACATATGTTTATTGTGGAAGTGCAGGTGCACCATATCAGTTATGAGTTTCCACGTCAACAGCTTCACCTGCATAAGAGCAACACCTTCTGCAACCATGGTGTCCCCTACGACAACACCCATGGCGGCAACGCCCTCCTCCTCCCCCTCCACCACCACCACCGCCGCCACCACCGCCGCCGCCACCGCCGCCGCCGCCGCCGCCACCACCACCACCACCGCCGGCATTAAGGTAGCCGCCGCCACCGCCGTATTTGGCATCACCTACTCCATTCGTCTCTGCAAACACATAATGTGTCAATACAAATTTTATCACATCTTGTTAAGAGTATTAATATATGTGTGTGATGAAGATGAATGAATACTAATTTATTCATATATAAAGCGGATGAGAATATGATATCACTATAAGAAAAAGATGAAATAACAACAAAAATCTAAAGATGAAAATTGAAAAAATTTGCCTCTAATTTAGTCTCTAAATATTAGCCACCCTAATTTGGAGATCAAATTTATTAGTTATTTAGATTTTTTCTATTGGTGCGTATATATTAAACGAAATTATATAAAACACATGAAAAATATCTACATATATATATATATATATATATATATATATATATTAATAAATGATGTATAGCTCACCCTCTTTTTTATTAGAGGAAGTCTCAGCTGACACCTCAGAGGAAACAAGAAGAACCATGGCCAAAAGACCTAGGATGAGAATTGCTTTCTTGGAATCCATTTATCAAATTTGGTAGTGAAGGATGAGGAAACTAGTAAGGAAGTGTCCTCTATATATAGTGGAGCGTGAGAGAGCTAGTGAACCATATATACCGTACATACCATATATACCGTACATCTATACTTAATTGGTAGTTGGTAAGGTAGCCTCTATTAATTCAATCCTATCTAACAAATACGATTGATCTCCAATTGCTCTTTAATCTTTATCCACTTGGCTAGTAAATAATGGTAGGCTATAAAGTGAAGCAGCAATTAATTATTGTCTGTGCTGGTATCAACTTGCTATTCGCTGTGAAAATGACACAATGTATTAAAAGCATTTTATAATTTATGTAAGTTCAACATGTGTTCAACACAATGTACGCATAAGTTCAACATGTGTCATTCTTATCTCGGGCGTGGTATGCTATTATTAGTTTGCGAGATTGCAATTTTTTTATAAGCAAAATATTATATTAAAGTGGGAATAAGAGGGCACACCAACACTTACATATAAAATGGACCTCATTAAAACTTCTCTCGGTCAAAAGCCTATAAAAAAAAAGACTAAAAGGGGAATGCTCTCATCTAGCATACAACTATTAGTTATTTGGGACATTAAAATAGTTATATCTTTTCGAGAAAACTATCAGTTTTATTAGGTAAAACAGTTCATTGTATCTTTTTCGGAGGTTATTCGATTTAGGGGGAATGCTCCTGAGGGGGATCTTGGTGGAGGCCGGTAGGGGCCTTAACCCCTATAAAAAAGTGTAAAACTAAATGAAAAATTATATATTTTATGCATATATTAAAAATGATTATTAAATATATACAAAAAAATTTGCACTTCTTAGAATACTTGTAGAAGAGGTCAACCCCTTAAATGAATCTCAGTATTTCGGGGGATTAGTATCTACAGTTGCGCTTGTGGGGATACCTTGGTTTACCAAAAAGAATACTTGTGTATGTCGGAGTTGTCTAAGCTTTTGCTGTTATTTGATAGTTGATAGCTAATAGCTAGTGGGTTCGATTCCTACTGACTGGTGTGTGATTTTTTATATTGCATTTTATAATGTTGAAGTAATTTATTATGATAACACCAAATTCTTTTTAATTAAATATAAAATTAGTACCAGTAATTTGTCTTTGACCAAAATACTTGAAATAATGAGTTCAAAGTCTTATATTTTTTTTCATATTTATTTTATATATAATAACATTATTTTTTTACATCTTTAATTTTATGTTAGGAATTATGAATAAATGGTACCAATAATGGTTGGTGTGAGCGGTAACTAGGTATGGATTCCACTCTAAAGTCTCGATTTTGAGACAAAGTCGGGTACTCATGGTCAGTCAAGTTTTCCGATGTAGATTAGTCACCAACAAAGTTAATGGATGCGACACACTAATAATATGGTAAGCAAAAAAATTAATTATGAATATATGGTTGAGAAATGTCAAGAAAAAAATGCATTTTTAAATTAAAATTAGTTAAATCTACTATTACCTTTTTAAAAAGGCTTAAATATGTTTTAGGTCCCTGCAGATATAGTGTATTTTGATTTTAGTTCTTGCAAATTTTTTTTAAAATAGTCCCTGCGAAAACAACTTTTTTTAAAAAAGTCCTTCTTGTTGTCAAACGTTACAAAAATTGCATTAATTTTTTTCTTTTCTAATATTTTTTTTGCTGACTGGGTCTGCCACATAATTATTTTTTATTTATCTTTATTTTAAATTTTAATAAAAATTGGGGTTCATTACTATCTTCATCTTCAAATTTCCAGTTTTGCAGAAACAGGGGTAATTCTTCAATCCTCCTCCAAATCTAAAATCAAAAATCAAAGCTAGGACACTCCAAGTAATCATTCATTGCAGAAACATGTTTGAAGCTTCAATTCCACATCTCCATATCTTCATCGCAAGCTTACCCCTAACCCCAAATCTAAAATCAAACCCAAAATCCCTCAGCGACACTACAACATTTGGACCCTACGGCAACGCCTAATTTTGCAACGCCAAAAAAACCGTTGCCTTAGACATCAATGGCAACGGTTTTTTCACCCCGTTGCTGGTTCATTTTTTTTTCAAATATTTTTATTGGCAACGGTTCAAAACTGTTGCCATATAGTCTATAGCAACGGTTTTTTGTTTAATCATTACGCAACGGCTCATAAACGTTGCCGTATGGTCTACGGCAACGGTTTTTTGTTTAAGCTTTAGGCAACGGCTCATAAACGTTGCCATAGAGAAAATTATTAAAAAATAAAAAAATAGAGAATCCATTCATTTCTCTAACGCATATACGCAGAGCCCTAAATCACTTCTCTCACAAATCTCCTTCTCACCCTCCATTGCCTCCCACCGTCCCAACTCACCTCCTTATCTCCCACTCCCGTGTCCTCTTCTCCAATCTATTCCTCCTCATCTCATTTCAACACCCCACCGTGTTTCCTTCACCATCCCTCCTCATCTCCTTATCTCCCACTCCCGTGTCCTCTTCTCCATGAAATCTGACTTGTTATTCCAGTACCCTCCCCACAAGCCGGATGTCTCCTCATCTCATTTCAACACCCCACCGTGTTTCCTTCACCATCTTCTCACAAGTCAGATTTTGGAAGTCAGATTTCTCCAAGCAAGAGTTCAGCGATTTTGGGTTTAGGGTTCAGCGATCTCGACCCTCTTACTGTGTAAACTATTCGCTCTTTTATCTTCCATCTGAAATCTCGTTCACCTTAATCCTCTCTCAATCTCTCTCTCTCTCTCTCTCTCTCTCTCTCTCTCGCTAGAATGGCGGATGCTAAGACCCAAATCGAATCCCTGAGGAAATGGGTCGTCGAACACAAGCTCCGTACTGTTGGTGAATTTCTCAATCCCCTACTTTATTTCATTTGATTTTATTCAAATATCTTTCGTTTTTAACTTTTCAAGAAATTGAGTTTAGGTCATTGATGAGTGTTTGATTTTTTTGGGGGAGAACGTCTAATTTGTTTCTATTTCGATTATATTGGATCAGGGTGTTTGTGGCTTAGTGGTATTACGGGTTCAATTGCCTACAAGTGGTCTCAACCTAACATGAAAACCAGCGTTAAGATCATTCACGCCAGGTTTGCTACGGTTCCCCTTCCTCATATTATGAAATTCTGTTTTTTTGTTAAATTAAATATATATTATCAGGATTTTGTGATGTCTACGATTAGCCCTCTTGTAAAAGTCATGTAATTCATGTTGCTAGTTTTTGAGAACAAATTTCATGCTAACCGCAAGAAGTGAGAATGGTTGTCAAATATTTTTGTTAAGTCATTGTTTGCTTAGGATTCCAAAGGATGGGGACTGTGTTATTATGCCAAAGAAAGAATGAAAAGGTCAGTGTCCATCTTTCTTATATTTTATATGGTGCAAGCTGAATAAGTACCAAACTTATTGAAGGAGACAAAAGAGAAAGTATTCTTATTCTATTCTTTACCTTCAAACACTCCAATAGGAAGCATCTGGTCACAATTTCTTTTTTTATTAACCTCCTCTTGCATATATGGTGCTTTAGTCAATGGAATCCTTTTATATCTATGTTCTCCATATTTATACAACCAATTAATATGTTCCTTCATGTCTTTGTCTGCACACTTTACTATAGATAACATCCTTCATGCTAGTAAAGAACAATGTATGAACCACTGACATGACACAGACATGGACACCATACACAGCAATGACACGGACACCAGTTTAATTTGAAAAATGCAAGTAATTGAATTGTCTGTCTTACACGTCTTCAACTTGAGGTGTCAGTGCTTCAGAGAATGTAGATGTAGGATTTGTAATATGACACCAAGATCAAGTGGGGAACAAAATAATTAGGCTTATAACTTCTTAGAATCATCTTCTAGAAAAATAAAAAAAAGGATGGGCTTTGGTTGTTCCAAGTAGAGAGGGATATCAGATTCTTCAGAAACCAAGTCACAAAAGAAGAAAAAAATTATATATATATATATATATATATATATATATATATATATATATATATATATATATATATATATGTACTCTTTCAAATTGAAGCATATGATTCCCACTTTTACCTGGCAAAAGAATAAGAATGCATATTGGGTTAATATTTGAAGGATCAATTCTAGAACCTAATGCACATAACTTTTTTTCTTTAATATTTATTTATGTGCAACTCCTTCATAAAGGAACTCAAATGGACAGCAATATCTGAGAATGGAAAGTAGAAATAGAAAAGATGGCCCACAAGTGAACAGAAGTGGGAAGGAATAATATCTATTCACAAGGATTAAGCTTAGTTTTCTATTGGTTCTATGTATGTAAGATTCACCAACTCTCAGATATAAATACAAGTCTCAGCATGCTTTGTGCTGAAGAGAAAGTGTGTAGAGAAGAAGCAAAACAAACACAACAAGCATTCAGAAGTTGTCTTATTTGATAGGTGGGATGTATCATAATCATAATCATAATCATAATCATAATCATCATCACCAACACCAAGGAAAAAATATTCATTCTTCTTCAAGAATGCCAATTTCTTCTGAGAGGCATATGTTTCTTCAAACAGGAAATGGTTCTGGTGATTCTGGACTTGTGCTATCAACTGATGCTAAGCCTAGATTAAAATGGACACCTGATCTTTATGCCAGGTTTATTGAAGCAGTCAATCAGTTAGGTGGAGCTGACAGTAAGTATACATACACTTGAATCATCAAATCTTGAGAAACATAGAATTTAAATTCACTAATGTATATTACTATCTTTTTATTGCAGAGGCAACTCCAAAAACTGTGATGAAACTTATGGGGATTCCAGGACTTACCTTATATCATCTAAAGAGCCATCTTCAGGTAAAAACATTAGCTATATCTTCATACATATATATATATATATATATATATATATATATATATATATATACACTACAAAAAAACTAGTCATTAGCGAGGGACAGTTCCCTCGCAAAATGACCTGATTCCCTCACTAATGGTCATTTGCGAGGGACTTAGCGAGGGACTGGTTCCCTCGCTAATTCCCTCCTCGCAAATGGGATTAGCGAGGGAAGTTGGATCCCTCTCTAATTAGCGAGGGACTATGCCGTCGCTAGTTCCCTCGCTAATGACTGCAGCTTTTCAGGTGATGGGACTCAGTTGCAGGGGTTGGTAAATGCGCAGGAATTAGCGACGGCTTTTGCCCTCGCTAATTCCCTCGCTAATGACTGCAGTTTTCAAAAAAAAATGACACGTGTCCAGTGCTGAATGGCTTGTTTTTTTTATATATATATTAATTAATGAATATTATATTATATTATTAATTTTGTGGTGATGTGTGGTGGTGGTGGTGGTGGCGTGGTGGTGGTGGTGTGGTGGTGGTGGTGGCGTGGTGGTGGTGATGGGTGGTTTAGAGTAGAGAGAAGGAGAAGAGTAAGGGAGAAAGAGAGAGAGGAGTGAGAGTGGTGGTGGTGTGGTGGTGGCGTGGTGGTGGTGGTGATGGGTGGTTTAGAGTAGAGAGAGAAGGAGAAGAGTAAGAGAGAGAGAGAGAGAGAGAGAGAGAGAGAGAGAGAGAGAGAGAGAGAGAGAGAGAGAGAGAGAGAGAAAGAGAGAGAAGAGTGAGAGTGGTGGTGGTGGGGTGGTGGGTTGGTGGTGGTGAAGAGTAAGAGAGAGTGAGTGAGAGTGGTAGGAGGTATGTGGTGGTGGTGGTGTTGGAAGAGTGAAGAGAGAAGAAGAGTGTGAGAGGAGGTGGTGATGATGGTGGTGGTGGTGGTGTTGGAAGAGTGAAGAGAGAAGAAGGGTGTGAGAGGAAGTGGAAGGGGGAAGAGGAAGGGAAGGGGAATGGTGAAGAGTGAGTGAGTGAGTGAGTGAGAAAGAAGAGTGAGGGTGTAAACGGATATAAAGGAAAAAAGAAAAAAATTTGCGAGGGAATTAGCGAGGGAACTGTCTCATCGTCTGAAAAGTTAGCATTAGCGAGGGAATTAGCGAGGGAACTGTCCCTCGCTAATTTCTGCACCTTTACCAACCCCTGCGCTGAGTCCCATCATCTGAAAAAGTAAAATTTAGCGAGGGAATTAGCGAGGGCAGTCATTAGCGAGGGACAGTTCCCTCGCTAATTCCCTCGCTAATGACAAAAAATTGACAGCTCTATGCCCTCGCTAATTCCCTCGCTAATGACTGTTTTTGCGAGGGACAACAAGTCCCTCGCTAATGTCCGTCGCTAATCAGTGTTTTTTTTGTGGTGATATATATATATATATATATATATATATATATATATCTGCTAAGTTATTATTTGAAGAACTAAACTGTCAAATATTATATGTTCAAAGTCACAAACCAAGAACAAAGTTTTTACCTTAACATCTATGGTGCAAATGTGCAAATACTGAGCTTTTCCTTTTTGTCACCAGAAGTATAGATTAAGCAAGAATCTGCATGGACAAAGCAACAACGTGACACAAAAAATAAGTAAGAGAAGAGAACAATCTCTTTTATTTCTTCTAATCTACAGAATAATTAACCAGGGAGCTACTTTATAACAACAAACTTATGTTAGCAGATACACATGCAGCCACAGGAAGTGGAGAGAGATCACTTTCGGAAAACAATGGAACTCACATGAATAAATTAAGCCTTGCACCTCAGCCTAACAAGTAAGAATAACAAAACCCTTTTTCATTCACTTCATATACTCTTGTTTGAAATAAACTTTCCATCACTTTAGGATTTTTATTCTAACTTTCAAATCCATTTTGCCAGAGATATACACATAAGTGAGGCTCTTCAGATGCAGATTGAGGTTCAGAGAAGACTCAATGAACAACTTGAGGTGAGCCTTGCCAAACGGCAACATATACTATATATAAATGATGTCCGTGTCTGTGTCGGTACTTCATAGAAAATTAACCGTTCTGAAGTGTGAACATGTGCATGTACAAAGACACTTACAACAAATACTGAGAAATTAGTTATCTCTGTTGAAAATCGATGTTCCTATACACATAACAAATACTGAGAAATTAGTTAACTGTTTCATTCTATTGATGTCTTCCATTTTTGTATTTTCCTTATATATTTCTTCTTCATGGATGGCTCTTCATAGATTTTAATGTGGTCTTCTCCATTCTTTGTACTATTTTCCCACAATTTGGTGAATTACCTCAATGAAATCTTATAATTGTCATGGTTAAGATGAGTAGTAACGATCATCTATGAGTAGATTTTAGGTTTTGCCTAAACGAATTATATATGGGAATAGAATTAATTGGCAGTTTGTTATTGCTGAGATAATTGAAATAATCTGTTGTAAATTATAAGCCTATGCATGAGTATATGGTCTTGCTGAAATATTAACAATATTTGGTCTATTATTTTGGAGCATAGTCATGGATTGTATTCTTGGTAGATTGTATTCTACTGTCATTTTCCAGATTTGTTGCTAGCCCAACATTCAACTTTCATGAGGAGGATGTATAGGAAACCAATAGACTATGTAGAAGAATTGACAACTGGTTTGACTCTGTATCCTTGGGATAGTTAATTACTTTTTTCTTTTATATATGTTCCAGCGTTCTTTCTTTTTTTCTCTTATGGTATGTTGTAATGGTATTATTATTATTATTATTATTATTAGGATGAAAGACCAGCTAGGAAGAACAGTGATTATGGGAATGGATTTTGAAGAAATGGTATGCTAATTTTGAAGATCCTATTGATGTGAATAGGAACTATGTTATGAAGACTTTTCCGAGAGACTTTTTTAATATGAAAGATGTGCTACTTTTGTATGTGCATGACAAAAGAAAAAACAAGTTAGTACCAATTTATGTTGGTTGAGTATCCTATGCTATTGTTTAACTTGAACTCACATATCTGATACATGTTATTTTTGGTTGGGTGATCATTAGTGATATCAGTTTGGCTTGTTGTTGGTTTAAGTTGATGAACAATTATAAAAAAATGCACTCTATAGGATGTTAAGTTTTTTTTTTAGATAAGCTATAGGATGTTAAGTTGTTAACGAGTATTATTTTTCATGGGAAACAGGCAATGAGGATGTCAACAGGATTTTGCATAACAGGATGGTTAGTTGTCTTCTTTGCAAAGGTGTGCATCTTTAGCACAATATTTACCTGAAAAAAATGTTGAAAATTGGATCAGAGTTTTCACTTGTGTTTATCTACTGCAGGATCCTTACTCACTTGACATGGGAAGATTTTTCACAGGATATGGAATTGGAGTTATCTCATATGTGGTAACTAACTAATAGAAAAAAACTAACTATTAGAAAGTTTATGAGCTAGACATATGTTGCTTCTTGTGTGATAATAAATATTTCAAATTTTTTAACAATGCATGGCAAAATGTAACAGGTCCCTGTATATATAGCTGAAATCGCACCCAAAAATCTTCGAGGTGGACTTGCCACAACAAATCAAGTAGAGGAATATTCTAAGAAATATTTTCCCTGGGTTATAATGTCTGAGGTATGTATACCATTTGACAAAACACATGTGAATGGTTTTCAGGCTACTCTTCTAAGAAATATTCTAATTCAGGTTTTCATATTGCAGATCTTTCCCATACATGTGAAAGGAACTGCTGGGAGCTTGGTGGTTTTGATAAACTGGCTAGGAGCCTGGGTAGTTTCATATACTTTCAACGAGCTTGGTGGTTTCTAAATTGTGGACTTGCCTCCAAGTTTTGTTACCAAATAAATCTCAGCTATCCATTTTGCATTTCTTGATGATGTTGGATCCATATGGTTAAATAATGTTGATGTGCCTATTTTGCTACAGATATTTCAGAAATTCAGAATGTCAAGTTTTACACTTACAAGGAACTGCGAATTGCCACAAAAGGTTTTAGTCCCGCAAACAAAATAGGGCAGGGGGGCTTTGGATCAGTCTATAAGGTGATTGCAGTATTATGAAATTTAAAGAATTCTTATCTTTTTTCCTACATTTCTTGTTTGATTGATGACTGATGGTAACTTCCTGAACTGTACAGGGAAAGCTGAGAGATGGATCCCTGATAGCTATAAAGGTTTTATCAGCTGAATCAAAACAAGGGGTCAGGGAATTCTTGACAGAAATCAAGGTGATAACTAGTATGGAGCATGAGAATCTAGTGAAGTTGTATGGATGCTGTGTGGAAGATAACCACAGGATTTTGGTATATGGTTATCTTGAGAATAACAGCCTAGCACAGACACTACTTGGTAAGAGTGATTTGTCATAATATTATCATCTGATATGAATGCAATAAAACTGTCCTAGTAATGAATTATTCTTTTCTTCATGAGTTTATAGGTTCAGGCCATGGTAGCATCCAATTCAGTTGGCATGTAAGGCGAAACATTTGCATAGGTGTTGCTAAGTTTCACATTCTCAAGTAAAAATCACAACAAAACAACTTTTAGAATATCATATAAAAAGCTAAACTGTTGCCTTACATGCTTGAAGTATCTGTTGTTAAAGATGATTTGAGTGGCTACTTTGATCTTCTATTTCTTGAGCCCATTATCTAGAACTTTGTACAGTTTTTGTTTCATAAATAATATTAGCTCTCATTCCTTGTAGAGCATTGCAACAGAAGTGCATAGCGAGTCTAAATGGAAGCAATTGGGAGAACTGGCTATGTCTACTGGAAGCAATTGGGAGAACTTTCCATATGATAAAATCTTCAAATTTAGTAATATGTCCAACACTTCAGCTTGATTTCTTTCCTAAATATCCATGTCCTAATGTAATAATAAAACTCCTTGATGATGTACGGCTGAACATGATCATGCACATGATGAATATAGGCCTTATTGAAGCTTTTGAGATGCAAAAGTCTACAAAGGAATGAATTGGACCTCTATATTTTTTTGTAATTTTTTTTCTTTTTTTACAATCTATGGCAACGGTTTTAAACTGTTGTATTTACTAGTGAATAGCAACGGTTTTATATCTGGCTTCGATTTTATATCTGGCAACGGTTTTATATTTGGCAACGGTTTTATATTTGGCAACGGTTTTTAGGTGTTGCCATAACTGGCAACGGTTTGTGCCCGTTGCCATTGTGTGAAAATAAAAACCGTTCCGTTTAAGTTATCAATGGCAACGGTTTTAGGTTTCCGTTGTCTTTGGTCACAAAAACCGTTGCCTTTAGCTTAGGCAACGCCCGCAAAAACAACGGTTTCAAAACCGTTGCCGAAAGTAAAGGCAACGGTTTTTTGGCTTTACACAACGGTTTTCAGGCGTTGCCATAGGGTGAAAATGTTGTAGTGCGAGATTCCAGTCACATGCAGTGAGATCTCCTTCACTCCACACAGCGAGAAAGAGATATTGAGGTTTATAATCAAAACCTACTTTGATTTAAACTTATAGCCGTTGGCTATTTTAAAATATAGCCGTTGGTTCACTTTGTTAACTAACATAACAGAATACACAAATGGTTATAACTAACCTAAAGTCTATTCAAGTTTGTTATGTAACAAACTTTGGTTGTTAACTAGTAACAACCAAATTCTAACAGCTAGATCACCAGAGAAAGCTATATAAACATACATCTGTACATACAACTCACAATGAATGAAAAAGAATTTTACAGTTTAATTTTTTCTGTGCTCTAGTCTACCACTTTTATACACTTCCTTTACGTATGCTTCTATCTTCTTCTTTCTACCACAAAATTCTGAGTTCTTGGTGTGCATTCAAGAGTGTTTGTACCTCGCAAGATAAGAGAGAAACAATGTTAGAAACTTAGGGTTTATGTGACTTAAACCAAGAAAGATAAGGAGCAAAGGTTAGAGGAGTTTCTAGTTACCTGAAGTAAGAGATCTTGAAGGTGCAAGTGATAGAAGGATTCTTGACTGGGTTTCAAGGGTGAAACTCATCGGTTCATGCAGAGAAGAATAATAGAAATTAGGGTTTCTGTTTCAGACCAGAGAAAGGAAAATCAAAAGGCACAGTGGTGTGAGATTTACCTTGTCTGTGTTCTGAAAGTCCTGTTTGAGTTCTTCACCTGCAAAAGACAAGTGCAGAAATTAGGGTTTCTGCAAACAGCGACAAATCAGCAAGAAAAACAAGAGAAACAGTAAAGAGAGAAATGATTCTACCTTAGCGAAGGTGAATCACAAGCTTGATCAAAGAAATCAAGCAGATCTGGGCAAACTAGGGTTTGCTGTTCATCGCGAAGTGAGAAGAGAAGATTGTGGCCTAAGTGTGCTTTGATTCAGAGCAAAACCAAAGGGGTTTTGCTTCATCATCATCAGAGATCATCATCGACCAGAAACCAAGCTGAAGCGCAGCTTCAATCACCGGTGGTGAGAGCCACGGTGCATCTAGGTTCTGAGAGAGAGGAGAGAAGAAGAGAACGGAGAAACAAGAAGAGAGAACTAGGGTTCTTGGTTTTCTGAGAAGAGAAAGAGAAAAATCAGCTTAAGTACTCCGGATCAAGTGACACGACCCGCGTGTTGTATTTTCCAAACGGGTTCGGGTGCGCAGCTGGTAACAAAAACAATTGTTTGATCAAACATTGCATCATTGGGTTGGGCTACATGTAAAGCTGGGCTATTACAAGTGGCACCTCCCTCAGTCTTGTAATACACCCTCCTGCAAATACAACATTAAAAATGAGCAAAATTCAACAAGAGATAGGGAGAGAGTAGAGTGAGTGAGACCGAGAGAGTAAAGGGAAGAAGATCTGTGGGTGGGGTTTTCAGATCTGTAGTGTATGGAGGTGAGGAGGTGAAGAGATGAAGAAGAGAGAAAGGAAGGGAACGAAAACTCAACATCGAGGGAGAGGTTTCGCGGTGGTTCGTGGAGGATCATGGTGGACCGAGCAGAGGAGACGCTAGCGAGTGGTTGACTGTGGCGGTTCTCACGGTGAAAGTGAAAGACTTCTTTCTTCTTCTTCTTTCACAAATCCACCCCCTTCACATTATGCAATACCGTGTTAGTGGCTGTGTTAGTGAGCTTTGTGTTAGTTGAAGATGAGGAGAGAAGATGAAGAGGAGAGGCGTGGGGAAGAAAGGAAGGGGTTTTTTCACTTTTTGGGTTCAGTGGTGAAGAGGGGTATTGGGTTCTGGAAACAGGGAAGAAGAAGGGTTGGGATGGTGTGAAAAAAACACCTTTTGATTTAGCATCTAATCAACAATTTAAAATTAGTTAAAATAAAAATTAATAACATGGCAAGCCAAATCAGATTTAAAAAAATGAGAAATAAAAAATGGCTTAAATATGTTTTAGGCCCCTGCAAATATAGGGTGTTTTGGTTTAAGCCCCTGCAAAATTTTTTTTTTTTGTTAAAAGCCCTTGCAAAATGACATATTTTGTTATAAGCCCTTCTATGACTAAAATGTTAGCCTATACATGGAATGCTAAGATTGCTGGATATGTTGAGAAGGGCTTATAACAAAATATTTCATTTTGCAAGGGCTTTTAACAAAAAAAATTTTTTTGCAGGGGCTTAAACCAAAACACCATATATTTGCAGGGGCCTAAAACATATTTAAGCCTAAAAAAATATTACACATCAGAATTCCGTTAGTCAACTCATTTTTTTTTAACGTTTGACTAACAGAAGGACTTTTTTAAAAAAAGTTGTTTTTGCGGGGACTATTTTAAAAAAAAATTGCAGCGACTAAAATTAAAACACGCTATATTTACAGGGACCTAAAACATATTTAAACCTTTTAAAAATAACTTAGTGAGTCTCTATTGTGAAAAAAATTGTAATCATTTAGTTTTATTTGTAAATAATATTTTTTTAATTTATATTTTCGTATTAAGTAGTGTATTATGTACTTAACTAGTTTGACCCCTTTTTCGGTATAAATCTAGTATCCTCTGCGCGCAACTACAGAGACTAATCCCTCGAGCCGGGTAAGACCACGATGGGCGGCAAACCTCATTGTGATCCTACAATAAAGTTCCTCAAAGCTCGCCACTACATGAGTGGTATGCCGACCCTCTTGAATGTATTGGGAGGTGGTAAAAAAAAGTTTTGTATACTTTTTTGTGTCATTTTTTAGGCTATTTTACTGCATCCACACTAGTTGTATTTAGGCTGGACTACCTAGTCCATATATATATATATATATATATATATATATATATATATATATATATATATTCAATTAAAAAAATGTTATGAAATATTCATCAATATTTAAAGTAAAACTTTTTTTTCAATAATTAGAAATTTACCTATAGAGTCTAACTTGAGTTCTAGACAAAGAGTAAGCTAGAAATCTTATGCAGTCTAGAATCACTCTTAAAATACCTACTACACTTAGCGCTAGGAATAGGTTGGACCGAGTTGGGCTTTGCAAGACTTGGGATTGACCTCCGTTGAAAGTGTTAGCCCTGAGTTTGGCTCGTGGCCTGTCACAGACCCTTTTTTTAAGTCAGACATGACCTTTTCAAAAGCTTGATTAAAAGCCTATTTTATTATTTTTTTAGAAAGCGTATACAACCTTTGAGTAGTTACTGGTGCAGAAAAGACATTTAGCATCGGTTATTTTGCACATGTAGCGTCGGTTATTGCCTGATGCTAAATCCCACGATGTTAAAAGTGAGACATTTAGCGTCGGTTAAATAACCGACGCTAAATGTAACTTTTAACATCGGGTGCTCAAATAACCGATGCTAAAAGTCACTATCATCACTGTTTTTGCTGTATAAAAAATGACATTTAGCATCAGTTGTTTTTAAACAATCGATGCTAAAAGTATCAAAAAGGACATTCAACATCAGTTGTTTAAATAACCGATGTTAAAAGTCCTTTTGATACATTTAGCATCGGTTGTTTAAAACAACCGATGCTAAATGTCATTTTTAGGACATATAGCATCGGTTGTTTAAATAACCGATGCTAAAAGTCCTTCTCTGATACATTTAGCATCGGTTGTTTAAAACAACCAATGCTAAAAGTATTTTTTTTATATACATTTAACATCGGTCTTTTTTGATAACAGATGCTAAATGTCAAACTTTTTTTTTTATTTTGTTTATTCTTAATCGATATACCAGTCTAATTTATAAAAACCTGTTATATAAAGATCAATCATCCCAGACAAGAATGCATCTAAAACAAAAAGTAACAAAATGTTGCTACTTTACCATAACACACTTAGAATCCCTTTCCTACTATATATACCAAATTTGCTTCAACCAAATGCAACAAAATGTTTCTAAAGAGTAGTGTTTCTTAAACAAAATGTTTCTAAAAGACAAATTAAACTAGTAAATCTAAAAGAGTGTATCCTTTTGCTCTGTACAAATCTTCATAAAGAATTCCGCCCAAAGCTGACGAATCTCTATAAGCTCCTCTTCGGTGTATGACTTTGGGTCATCAAATACCTACATGTTTAAAAATGACTCAAACAAATTAGATTTCAACTTTAGCAAATCATGATATCAAAGTAAGTAATATCAACAAATGACTTAATATTTTAAAAGTGAGTAAAAAAACTATTTGCTTTGGCAAAAATTTATACATTCTCCCAATTATCAACAACACCGGCATTCAAAATGGTCAGCATAAACTTCATCACATAATACCCACAATGAAAACCATTCCGTTGTATTGGCATCTACACAAATGAATTAACAAAGTTAACCAAAATAGAATATTATATATATCATATATGAATTCACTCTAAATTAAATCAACCCAATATTTTAAACTACTTACTATAGGGTACAACCACTTGGTGGCCGATGTAGAATCCCCTTTGACAGCTTTAATAACATAATATAAAATTAGTTATAAAATTTCAACCCAAAGTTCAAATACTACAATCTAAACCATGATAAAAAATTAAAAACTTACTTGCTAAACATTTCTTTGATTGTTTTGTTTGGTTGGCGACATAAGGAACACATCCAGACCACAGTATTTTGATTTGGGAGTAAGACAACCAGTTGCCAATGTCTGCTGCAACATTGATAAACATAAATTTAAGCAACAAACAAACAAAGGAAAAGGAATTACCAATTCGTTCAAATATGCAATCACGTACCTATGAGAAAATGGAGTAATATATATTTCCTTATTGGTGGTCAATTTCTCTTTGAAGAACAGTATTCATGGACATATTCTTCAAGTTAAGCTTATGTGGACACAAAAATCCATATAGTTCATCGATACCACTTTCAACACATTGACGATACAGATATCTAGTGGCACGTAAGTAAAACTATCAAATTGATTAATATATGTAGAAACGCGAGAAATTTACATCATGAAATAAACTGTACTACTTACGTGCACCATATGCTCAAATGGATTAACTCAAGCCACTCTTCACCGGAAACCATGTCCATGATCTCTTTGAAGGAGACAAAGCACTCATGTTGTTCATGCTCCAACCTTATCCTAGCATGTCTCTTATCAGCATACCCCGTCATAAGGATCTCTTTCAACCAATCGATTTTGACCTCCTCCTCCTCGTGAGATGGTGAGCAGCTAGCCTTACATCCAACAATGGTCATGGGAGAGGCAACCGTAACAGACGCATTTTGACCTCCTCCACATGAGATGGTGTGCTGAATAATTAAACCATACATATAAATTAAGCTAGTATTTATGAATTTATTCAAATAATATAACAGATCTAGTAATATAAACATATATCCCTGCCAACGCTTTGCGAACTTGGTCTTGCACCATCACTTCCATGCCCTCCATAATTTCTTTCATAAACTCCCCTTTGTCAACTTGTGAACTGCTCGAGGAAGAACGTGCTACACCTCCAAAGTATCTCTTTAACCCAACAATTTTAACAACGCAGACAGCCGTGTGTATTTTGTGCAACCAATATACATAGGTTCTTCTTTGTCTTTGCACAAAGTATCATATTCATGCGCCCTCTTAAAAGATTCAAGACCAATGTCACGTATCATGTTCTCCATTCAATCATCCATATCTTCATCGAATTTCTCTCTTTTGGATACACTTGGGTTGTCGGTTGATTCACCATGCCATATCCATGTGGTATAACCGAGAAGGATCCCATAAACAATGAGATGGTCCCATATTACATTTTGTGGTTGTGGTGCCCGATTCACACAAATAAGAAGAGGATAATTTATCTCGGAGAGTTACCAGTACAGTAATTAGAAGAGGATAATTTATCTCGGAGAGTTACCAGTACAGTAATAAGCTCAATATCATTTGAAAGAGGGAGCTTGCAACATCAAAATTGCTCAAATACCCCATTAGTCACAAAAGGGGGTTAAAGTAAAAAAACAAACTAATTATCTAAGGTTAAAGACATCTGAAGAATGTAAAGAACTATTCTGAATATGACACACCCTGAAACCATACCTGTGGAGCACTACCAAAAAGATCCTCCGGTGTTGACGTGCACATCAATATAAGGTCAATATCATCAGGGTCAACCTTTGCCATCTCAAGAGCTTTCCTAGCTGCCTCTGCCGCTAAAGTTATCAAGCTATCTTCACCTGTGAGCACAAACAACAACAAGCAGTAGCAAGCCAAGTCCATAAGTGTACTAAATAACTTCCAAATAGATTCTAAACAAGTTTTGATTTATGTATTTACAGGATCATTTTAGGGAAACAAGAATGGAGTTTATAAAAATGGCAATGCTCCATTAATTGAAGCTTCTCCCTATACAAACTTGAGATGCTCAGTCTCAGACAGATCTACATCCTTACCAAATCATCATCAAGACCCTAAATCTGAAAGCAGGACTAGTAGCAATGACTAACCTGAAATAATTCGTCGTCTCCGAATCCCGGTTCGAACAGATATCCATTCATCATTGGTATCAACAATTTTTGAAAGGTCATCATTAGAAATCTGAAGAGCTGGCACAGCAGAACCACATCCAACTAACTTGCACCCTTTACTTACAAGCCTGTACAGTATACACACTTGATTTACATGAATACTAGAAAAATAATCTGGAGCATTCTTATTGTGCTTCCAAATAACATCAACAAATCTATTACATACTTGGCATAAGAAATATCACATGAAAAGCCTGATTTATAACCTAGAACTGGAGCATTCACTTAGTGTTGAACAAACTCGAATCCTATTCCCATGGCTTTAACTTCTTCTCTCACTCTCAGAAAGACAAACACATCCCTAAACCCCTTTCAACTCATCGCCTTCGTTAAAACCGTCAAGAAGTTCACTTCTCCCAATAAATTCAAAATCAAAACTTTAAAACATATTCAGAGATGAAAAGCTTACCTGGGTATTCGAGATTGGGAAGGGGAAATAGTGGAAGCATTGTTGTCAGCTCCTTCGATGGTACCGAAGCAAACAAATTTGGAGGAGAATCGTTCAAATCGATGAATGGCAGAGAGAGGCTCCAATAGGACTGGATTTTGCCCTAGGATTTCAATAGAAAGGGGAAAACGAGGTTAGAGTTTTGAGTCAACCAAAATTTGTGGATTTTCAGTCAAATAGAAGAAAGTCGTGATTACCCTTTAAGAAAAAGAAGAGAGGAGAGGCGAGAGGCGACTGAGAGAAGGAGAACGGCGATGGTTTCCGTCACTGTGAGGGAATCAACTGGGAAGAGGGCACGGGAAGAGGGAGAACGAGAGACTGTCTTCAAGCTGTGGAGCACGATTAGCGATGGAAGAGGGCGGAGGAGGGTGGTGGAGGGCTGAGAAGGGCGGAGGAGAATGAGGGAGAGAACGAGGGCAGTGGAGACCGTGATTTGCTTTTTTCTTTGATAAGCGTGAGGTTTGCTGAATGAGAGGGTTCGAGGGAAGGGGTTCTCTTTTAATTGGGTATTTTCGTTTCCGACGGATATTAAGCGTTTTCCGACGAAAATATCCGTCGGAAATTTGCGACGGAAAAAAACTTCGTCGCAAACGTAAGCGGGAATTTTAGCGCCTCTTTTGCTGAACATTTGCGACGACTTTTTCGTCGGAAATCCGTCGGAAATTGCGACGCACTAGAGTTCGTCGGAAAAAATGGCAGGAAACGGCACTTATTCTTGTAGTGACATTTGGTGGTTGTGGGGCCCGATTCACACAAATAACACAAGGACAAGAATAAGTTACAATCGTTTTGGGAACATCAGTTTCGGGAACAACAGTTTCGGGAACACCGGTTTTGGGAACATCAGTTTTGCAAAGATTTGCTTGAGCAAACTTTATAAACTCTTTGACTCCATTCGCGTACTCATCACTCAGACGATTACTTTGCATCCAACTACAATCCATGGCGACGCTCCAAATTAATAGACCAAGTATTGTTAAAACAAAATCAAACTATCACATCAAACCAAGATAGTAAAAATAAATTCATAAAATCAAAACAGTACATTTTACATCAAATTAGTCTTAAAAAACTTTGAAATGATACTAAGTCTTACAATCAAAGAAATATTAACAAATAGCATTAACTTAGATCATTTTCATCCTTTTCATTCACAAAAACTAGAATAAATCCACATAGCAGAACCGTGGCAACATTTAAGGGAATGGAAACAAACTAGCATAAATCCAGATGACTTAAGGTAACATTTAAGGTAAAAAATCCTAATTTTTCATCCTTTTCATTCACAAAAACTAGCATAAATCCAGATGACTTAAGTAAATTCCTAGTCAATTTGCAAGTTTTCAATTGAATTTTACCTCCAGATGGCTTAGCCCAACACAGCTTCAACTCATCAGCATCTCCCTTCCAAAGTCCTATATTCTTTCTTACACGACTATTATCAAGCATTACACTTTCATAAGCAGCTTCCTATGTTGCTCCTGGAAGTTTATCCCTGTAAAACAAATAGCAAAAGAAACACAAAAGTGATCAAAAGAATAAACCAACCCATAAATTTTTTTTTTTTTAATGAAGCACCCATATCATAACATTAAAACAATATATAATACACCGGTTTAAAACATAGCAACTAACTTAAAATATATCTTTCAATATTCAAGCAGTAGATATAAATATCATAAGTTTACATATAATTTTCCAGTTGAACACAAATCGTCCAGACAAAGCCTCTGAAGGAGCATTCAGTAAACTCAAGAAGCCCATCATACCGAAATCAGTTTTTTAGATAATCAAGGAGCATTCGGCAAACCATAACTATATTTAAAAATTAAAAGAGTAATAATCAAAACAAATCTCCACTATAAAAAACACTATAATCAAAAAAAAAAAAATTAGACATTGAAGCATTACAAGTTGCTCAATTCACAATCTTCTCACAAATCAATCAAAAAATTCAGAACAAGCATAACAAACATTACAAGTTGTAGAGCTCAATTCATTCTAGTCAATATTTCTATTTCATTGAAAAAATCAACATACACTACAAGCAATTACTGTCCCATTTTCACATATTCTACAAATCTATTATCTCTGCAAGGCTTAGAACACATACAAACAAAAGGGTTTTGGTTGACCTTTGATTGAATGGAAATGGGTCTTACTTGAACTGAATCAAAATGGTCCCTTTTGATCATATGAATAAGCATAACAAACATTGTGATTGTGAGTATACCAGCTACCACTTGTCTCAAATCAAATAAAATCCCATCTTCTCTTCTTTTTAGGGTATTTTTTTTTGAAAGAGGAAATAACTTCATTGGAAAGAGGGAAAGTTACCACTAAACGTGGATTTTACAAGATGGTGATCAAACACAGATACACTAGGAAAGCCAATCCAGGATCTTGATCCACATTTCCTAGCTAGGCAGACTAAATCGTGAGCAGCTGCATTGTTGCATCTATTAATATGCATTACATTCAGTCCTAGATTTCTAGCTAACAGGCTACAACAGTCCATCAAAATTGGCTCTAGCTCAACAACAATAGTTTCCTTCTTCAGGCAGCTAACCACAGTAGCTGCATCAGTTGCAATGGAGGCACTTGAGACACCTATGTCAGCTGCCCCATTCAGAGCCCACTGAATTCCCAAGGCTTCTGCCATCAATGGACTGACCATCACTTCACCACTCCTGCAAGCGCTTTACGAAATAGAATCCTCATCAGTAGTGAAGACTACACCCCAGCCAGTATTTACTATAAACTTTGAGAATGAAATTCAAGAGAAGAAGAAGCAACTAAACTAAAGTTGAAGCAATTGAAACATAAAAACCCAGAAAAAATGGAAAGGAGGCTCACAAGTTCTGTAGGTGAATAGGTGATGAGGGTGAACTTTTTATCACTGTGATAGACTCTGTTCAACACAAAAAATGACGAATCAGAAAAATTAGGGTTTCAGAACAAAATAGAAGTAATTAATCAAACCTAAGAAGAATAAGAACCAGATGCTTAAAAGGAGGAGACTATTTTTAAAAGGAGGAAACTGTTTTGAAAACTTAGGATTTCGAAGTTCTTTACACTGAAAGCGATGGCGAGGAAGGCGATGGTGAGCAAGGCGACGACGAGAGTTAAGAACGGTGACGGCGTGTTCGTCGTGTTCATAGAGTGAGAGAGCGAGAACGTTGTGTTCAAAGAGTGAGAGACTTCAGAGATCACGAGAGAACGCGAGTTGTATTGGAAAAATAAAATAGGAGTGACGGCAAGGAAGGCGACGATGAGCAAGGCGGCGGTGAGAGTTGAGAACGGTGACGGCGTGTTCAGAAAGTGGGAGCGTCGTGTTCAGAGAGTGAGAGCGTCGTGTTGTTGTTCAGAGAGTGAGAAACTTCAGAGAGCACGAGAGAACGCGTTGTATTGGAAAAATAAAATGGACCTTTAGCGTCGGGTGTTTAAACACCCGATGCTAAATGTGTTTGAGATACACATTTAACATCGGTTGTTTAAACAACTGATACTAAATGTCTAACGCAAATACATTTAGCATCGGTTGTTTAAAAAACCGATGCTAAATGTAGGCGCGAAAACTGAAAACTTCTATTTAATTGCAAAATTGCCACCGTGTCTACATTTAGCATCAGGTACTGTTCAAACAACCGATGCTAAATGGTGCTTTTTAAGTTTTATTTTAAGATCTAACAAAACCTTTTAGGAAAGTGTCGCTATATGACATCCAATTTAATTCTATTTTACAATTGTAACTTTAAATAAGTAAAGAATTGATGTTTAAATTAACCGGAAAATGTTAGCAAATGTATGATTTAAAAGTACAAAATTTAATATAATAGTCGTAATAAAATTATTCATATTTACTTAAGTAGGCCGACCTGGTACACTACAAAAAAACTGGTCCATAGCGACGGACATTTCTCTCGCGAAATGACCAAAATCCGTCGCTAATGGTCATTTGCGAGGGAATTAGCGAGGGACCAGTTCTGTCACTAAACCCCTCCTCGCTAATGGGATTAGCGAGCGAATTTTCCCTCGCTAATTCCCTCGCTAATGACTTTTACTTTTCAGATGATGGGACTCAGTTGCAGGGGTTGGTAAATGGGCAGGAATTAGCGAGGGATATTTCCCTTGCTAATTCCCTTGCTAATGACTGCAGTTTTTCAAAAAAAAAAGACACGTGTTCACTGCTGAATGACTTGTTTTTTTATATATTTATTATTAATTAATGAATATTATATTATATTATTAATTTTGTGGTGATGTGTGGTGGTGGTGGTGGTGGCGTGGTGGTGGTGGCGTGGTGGTGGTGTGGTGGTGGTGGTGGTGGTGGTTTAGAGTAGAGAGAGAAGGAGAAGAGTAAGAGAGAAAGAGAGATAGAGAGATAGAGAGAGAGAGAGAGAGAGAGAGAGAGAGAGAGAGAGAGAGAGAGAGGAGTGAGAGTGGTGGTGGTGGGGTGGTGGTGGTGAAGAGTAAGAGAGAGTGAGTGAGAGTGGTAGGAGGTATGTGGTGGTGGTGGTGTTGGAAGAGTGAAGAGAGAGTGTGAGAGGAGGTGGCGATGATGGTGGTGGTGGTGGTGGTTGTGTGGTGGTGGAGAGTAGAGGAAGAGGAAGGGAAGAGGAAGGGTGAAGAGGAAGGGTGAAGAGTGAGTGAGTGAGTGAGTGAGAGTGGTAGGAGGTATGTGGTGGTGGTGGTGTTGGAAGAGTGAAGAGAGAGGAGAGTGTGAGAGGAGGTGGTGATGATGGTGGTGGTGGTATGGTGGTGGAGAGTAGAGGAAGAGGAAAGGAAGAGGAAGGGAAGAGGAAGGGTGAAGAGGAAGGGTGAAGAGGAAGGGAAGAGGAAGGGTGAAGAGTGAGTGAGTGAGTGAGAAAGAAGAGTGTAAACGGATTTAAGGAAAAAAAGAAAAAAAAATTGCGAGGGAATTAGCGAGGGAACTGTCCCATCATCTGAAAAGTTAAAATTAGCGAGGGAATTAGCGAGGGAACTGTCCCTCGCTAATTCCTGTGCACTTACCAACCCCTGCAACTGAGTCCCATCATCTGAAAAGTAAAACAATTAGCGACGGAACTGACATTCCCTCGCAAATATTTTTACTTTTGCCATTAGCGACGGAAATTCCCTCGCTAATGTCTAAAATTCCGTCGCTAATTCTCAAAAATACGACAGCCCCTATTCCCTCGCAAATTCCGTCGCTAATCCCAATTTTTGCGAGGGACCATTAGTCCCTCGCTAATTTCCGTCGCTAATGGCTTCTTTTCTTGTAGTGGTAGGCCTAAAAAACTTTTTTATAATTTGTAGCTAGAACTTTTTAGGTAAATGGGCTTTTGAAAAAACCTTAGCATTATAAAGGGGGAGCTTAGTAAGGGCCGATAGGGGCTCCGGCAAAAAAAATCAAAATTAAGTTACACACAAAATTTAACTAACTATATTAAGTTTTGCACACACAATTACAATGCAATATGGCAGCACAATGGTTAAGCTTAACTAATGGAAATCAGGGTCGTGGGTTCAATTAGGGATGGGAACAGATTGAGCTGAGTTGGGCTTTACATGGCCTGAGCCTGGTTTGTATTGAAAATATTAGGCTTGAGTTTGGTTTGTCGTCTGTCGTAGGCCCATTTTTTAGGCCTGACATGGCCTTTTGGAAGCCTGACAAGGCCTCAAAGTATGTTTAAAAGTCTAGTTCACTCTTTTTTTTTACGAAAGTCTACAATCTTTCAATGGTACCGTAAACTTTTGTAAATTAAATGACAAGCTAATAGGTTAATGAAATTAAACTCTAATTTGAGAACTGGTCAAAAAAAGTTCTAATTTGAGATCTAACCAAATTTTTTAGGGAAATATCTTTATATGACATCCTATTTATATTCTACTTTATAATAATAACTTTAAATATGTCAAATATTGATAAAGGTCAATATGTTTAAATTAACAGAAAATGTTAGCAAACTAATGATCTAACATAGAGCACAAATTTTGATATAATAATAATAGTGATTAAAAATATTATTTATGTTTACATAAATAGGCCGGCCTGGCAGACATAAGAGGCTTTTTCGATGGTCTGTGATCTTTTTGGGTAAATATGTTATTGAAAAAGCCTTGACCTTGTCTATTTAAAAAAAAAAATTTAACTAGAATGACCTGTGCTTGTTGTTGGCTGGGTTGTAGGCCCCTTTCGGTAAGTCTAGTTTATTCCCACCTCTAGGTTCAATTCCCTAATTTGATAAATTTTTAACTCCTTTTTATTATATCATTTTGAAGTCCTATTATAATTAACTAAATCTAAAATTGTATTTTTAAAAATAATATTTAGTTAGTATATAAATGTTTAATAATTTTCGAAAAAGTAATTGCAACTTTTTGTTTTTTGAAGGTATAATTTCAACTTTTAAAAATCAAAAGTAACTAAATATATATAATTTGATTATGTCAAATCAAAATTATTTTTCGAATAATTTAATTATATTTATAAATAATATTTTTTAATAATTTACTTGACTATTTTAGCCCTACAACAATTTCTTCTAAGCTCCGCCAGTGCTATAACCATCTTTGACAACAAGTTCATCATATGTGAATTTGTTAGCAGAATCAGCAAATATAGTGCTATAACCATCCCATTTCTATTATTGGAATGAAATAAAAATGGAACTAGCAAAGGTGGCCATCTCAAAGATTTAGTGAATCACCACGTTCCATGGATAATGCACTGAGTGATGCTGATCGATTGAATTGTATCTTATGGAGCCACACAAGTTGACTAATTGATCAATGTCCCCACTTCGATGACAAATTGATGAATGTGTCGGCATTCATGCATTCGGTATGTTCCTCATGTTAAATAAGTAAGATAGTTCAACTAGCTGTTTCGACTTAGCTAGTTCGACCACTCTCAACTTGTCTGTCGAAGTAGAGGGTGTCAAAGTTTCTCTTTAGATTTGATTTTTATGCTTTCATTAATTGCTGACTCAGCATACGTAATGTACTATATAAATAATCTCAGTGATGCAATGTGTAGAGCACACGTTTTTTGTCATTTCAACACTTTAAATTTTCTCATCCAATCTCTCTCTTAACTTATTTGCACTAAATTTAGGACCTGCAGTTGCTGCAAATTGCAGGGAATCATGGTCCATCGAGAAGACTAAAGAGAGTGATTTTCTTTGATAAATATAGGGTCGCAATTGGCTTACGTACACTTTTAACCACTTACAATCATATGGTCAGTTTACCAAACGATCAAGATCAGACAATCTTTATTTCAACTTTACAAATTGCATTAAATAAAATATGAAATACAAGTCATCTGATTAAGATGCATGCATTTGAGTGCATGATTGCATCCAGTACTGACCGTTCACTAGCTTTATCCTGATCAACACAAAAATCTGATTCAAATCAATTAAATTTGTTTGGTTTCCAGGCTTGGATTACATCAAACTAAATCACAATAAAATTTTGGGTAAGGGTTGTGTACTCTTAATAGTCGAATGTAATAAAATCTTTTCTCATTTCAAAAGAATCAAACAAATTTGACAACTATTGTTTTGAGTGGGTCATGACATTTAAAATCGATCAACCCTGGACCATATTAGGAGTGACAATGGGTACCCTCAAGGCAGGGCACTATATATTGCCCATACCCGAGGGCATATATGCATGGACAAGAACTATAGTGCCGGGCACCCAAGAGCCTGTACCAGCACCTGATATCCACACTTTAACTGCGAAAAAAATAACATAAAAATATCATAATTCAATTAAAATAGTGAGAAGTTTTTTTTCAAATCTATGTCCAATGATATTTATTAAAAAAAATTGACTATACTTAAAATTGTAATAATAGTAAGTAGTAATAAATAATATATATATATATATATATATATATATATATATATATATATATATATATAGTAAGTAGTAATAAATAATATATATATATATATATATGTGTGTGTGTGTGTGTGTGTGTGGGCGCGCGCGCACGGGAGCGCGCAGGAGGTGCGGGCCCAACGCGGGCTGGGTATCATAGTGCTCGTACCGAGCCCGCAATATTTGGGTAGGTAAATACCCCTCCATCATGGTTAAATTTTGCAGGTACTCAATGGGTATCGGTCAAATAGCCATCCCTAGACCAAACTAATATTTATTCTTTCACTTACGAGTTATTATTTGTATTTGTATTATCACTTTTTCCTCTTCGTTTTTATTTATAAGTAAAAACACTTACTTAGTTATATTACTACTTCCGTTCCTTTTTATCTGTCTTTTAAGGATGTTTTACACAAACCTATAAAGCCAATAAACTTTAGTTTTTTCAATAAATTATAATTCTATTTTCCATTATATCCTTAATTATTTATTACTTATCACAGTGATTTTTCACTTTATAATAAACAATTAAGGGTATAATTTGATCAAAAAATTAGAGGGTATAATAGAGAAAAATGTAAAAAATGAAACTTGGAACTCTCAAAATGACAGATAAAAAAGGAATAAATATCTTCTAAAAAAGTGCAATTAAAAAGAAACGAAGTGAGTATTAAATATAAGTAAGTCAGAGTTCTTTTTTTACTTAATCTGTCAGCTTTACTCTTATTTATTGCACTACTTTTATTTTTATCTATGCAAATTTTTTTTTATTACACTACTTTAATTTTATCAAAGCAGAGGGTGATTTACAAATAATACTTTTTTAACTTTGTTAAAAAAACGTGTTTTGTCTATCCAAAAAAAGCGTGCTTAGTCATCAATTGCTTATAAATGAAGATGGCAGGAATACAACGTTTTTAAAATCACATTTTGAGAGACAACTAAAATGAAAAAGAGCTCGAATGACATTTAATCTTTATTCTCATAATGTGCTAAAGTGGGATAAAGATCCTTTCCGATAACTAGATTTGTCCGGTAGGAGAGAGATAGATACAATTAACAAAATAATAATAATTTATAAATAATATTATTATGTTAATTGTGTCTTTCTCTCCCATACTGGACTTATTCAGTTAATGGAGAGGAGTTCAACCCGCTAAAGTGTTAAACGTGCCACCATCATCTAGTCGTGCATAATCTAGACATTACTTCAAAAGCGTTATCAAAATCACATCAAAAACACATATGCGCTCTCTAAATATGGAGTAAAGATCATCTCCATTGATTATGTTTTCCATTACTTTTATTACAATGGTTTTGAGAAAATAAATATAAGAATATAACATTAAATGGGTCTAAAATATCTTTTATACACCTAAAACACCCCCAAAACTATAGTAATAACAAAACTAATGGAGAGAATAAATGAAGAAAGGAAATGGAGATAATCTAAATTTCTAAAATATAACACATCTTTACGATGAGTGGTCAGTTAAATATTATCCGAAGCAATAAAGCTTGCCTAATCAGGCTTTTTTTGTTGTCGGTGACATCCAGACGACACTTGCTCAACTAAGTAGTTTCTACTTTCTAAGCCACCTTTGGAAATGCTTAAATTAACATGGGTTATATGAATATGTCTTCCAAATAACATTTTCTTAGGCACACATTATCTCATTTGTTATTCGGAGACACGTGCTAATAATGCACACGTTGACACTCAAATAAAACAAGCTTAACAAGTAATACTTTGTTAGACACAAATTTTCTTATGCACGCAATGTAAAAGTATCATTTAAAAACAACTTGTGCATCTATCACGTGTATTTTTTAAATATCAGTGCAGTGTTTTTATATATCATTGTTGTTATTCCGTGTTTTTTTATATATCTGTCCAGCTAGCCCGTGTTTTTATATATATCATTGCAATTAACCCCGTATTTTTTTATATATCACTGCAGTTATCCCGTGTTTTTTATATATCAATGCAGTTATCTCGTGTTTTTTTTATGTATCAGTGCAGTTATCTCATAGTTTCAATTGATTATTTGAGTTGACTAGTAGATTCTAGTAGATTGTAAATGATAGATAGTAGATTATCAATAAGAAATATTTATCCCGAGTTTTTTTATATATCAGTGACAATTATTTGGCCTTTTTTAGGTATTAATGACAAATATTTGTCACGTATGTTTTAAATATTAATCAATTTAAATAGTGATTAAGTCTTCTTGTTTTTTTAGATAGTAGGTTTATAGTAGTCTTCAAAAATTATAATTATCAATGGAAAATACTAATCCCGTGTTTTTTTATATATCACTGCAGTTATCCCGTGTTTTTTATATATCAATGCAGTTATCTCGTAGTTTCAATTGATTATTTTAGTTGATTAGTAGATTATAGTTGATAGTAAAAGTTAGTTAGTAGATTATCAATAAGAAATATTTATTTTAAATATTAATTAGTAGTTTAAAGAGTCATTAAGTCTTCTTTTTTTAGATATTAGGTTCATAGTAGTCTTCAAAATTTTTAATTATCAATGACAAATATTAATCCTGTGTTTTTCTATATATCAGTGCAGTTATCCCTTATTTTTTTATATATCAGTGCAGTTATCTCGTTGTTTCAATTGATTATTTTAGTTGATTAGTAGATTATAGTTGATAGTTAAAGTTAGATAGTAGATTATCAATAAGAAATATTTATTTTAAGTATTAATTAGTAGTTTAAGTAGTCATTAAGTCTTCTTGTTTTTTAGATAGTAGGTTTATAGTAGTCTTCAAAAATTTTAATTATCAATGACAAATATTAATCCTGTGTTTTTCTATATACCAGTGTAGTTATCCTGTGTTTTTTTTATATATCAGTGCAGTTATCTCGTAGTTTCAATTGATTATTTTAGTTGATTAGTAGATTAAAGTAGATAGTAAAAGTTAGATAGTAGATTATTAATAAGAAATATTTGTTTTAAATATTAATTAATAGTTTAAATAGTCATTAAGTCTTCTTGTTTTTTAGATTGTAGGTTTGTAGTAGTAGTCTTCAAAAAATTTAATTATCAATGACAAATATTAATCTCGTGTTTTTTTATATATCAGTGCAGTTATCCCGTGTTTTTTTTATATATCAGTGCAGCTATCCCGTGTTTTTATATATATCATTGCAGTTATCCCCGTATTTTTTTTATATATCAGTGCAGTTATTTCGTGTTTTTTTATGCATCAGTGCAGTTATCTCATAGTTTCAATTGATTATTTAAGTTGATTAGTAGATTATAGTAGATAGTAAAAGATAAATAGTAGATTATCAATAAAAAATATTTATCCCGTGTTTTTTTATATATCAGTAACAATTATGTGTCCTTTTTTAGGTATTAGTGACAAATATTTGTCACGTGTGTTTTAAATATTAATCAGTTTAAATAGCCATTAAGTCTTCTTGTTTTTTTAGATAGTAGGTTTATTATAGTAGTCTTCAAAAATTATATTTATCAATGGCAAATATTAATCCTGTGTTTTTTTATATATCAGTGCAGTTATATATCCCGTGTTTTTTATATATCACTGTAGTTATTTCGTAGTTTTAATTGATTATTTTAGTTGATTAATAGATTATAGTAGATAGTAAACAAGAGTTAGTAGATTATCAATAAGAAATATTTGTTTTAACTATTAATCAGTAGTTTAAATAGTCATTAAATCTTCTTGTTTTTTAGATAGTAGGTTTATAGTAGTCTGCAAAAATTTTAATTATCATTGACAAATAGTAATCCTGTGTTTTTTTATATATCAATGCAGTTATCCCGTGTTTTTTTTTATAAATCAATGCAGTTATCTCGTAGTTTCAATTGATTATTTTAGTTGATTAGTAGATTATAGTATGTAGTAAAAGGTAGATAATAGATTATTACTAAGAGTGAAAATTGATTTCAGAGAGAAAAATTAAAATTTTAAGGTGATAGCTCTGACACCCCTTTCCCAAATATAATTTAATAAATAAGTTTGCGAAACTTTAGAGGACCTTTTTGAAATAATTTTACATAACGGGAATAAAATAAAACTTTAAAAGATTATCATTCTGCATTTGACTAATTCTATCCGCACTCGAGAAAAAGGCACCACGTGCATCATTCTTTCTTTACATCTACAGAGACTTATAGTGATTTCACTTTTAATAAAAATACATTGACATAAAACCCATCATTCTGACATTACACCTATTTAGAGTTTGACACCATATAATCACGAGGACATGAGAACCTGCATCTCATCTCCAAAAACGTCCGACTGAAATGGACTTCCAGGCAAGACACGTAACCCGTCAAAATTATCTGAAAAATGTGGTTGTACGGTGAGAATCACATTCAAGCCATATTAAGACCATAGAATAAACATTAAGGTAGACACTAGTCCCATTTAATTAAGCACAACAAAAAAATCACTGAATAACATACCTGTGAAACGTGTATTTTAAAATAATAATAGGTTACATATTTTTTCACGCAAAGGTAAAAGGTTGAAAAATTGATGAACCCTTATATAAAGTAAATCCAGCAAGACATTACAAACATCAATTTTTCAAAGAGATAATCACAAGTCATAAATCACCATAAATCAAAAATCATCACGTGTCACGAAAGTATGATATGCATGTCTAATAATGCCAACACAAAAATGTCTCTCCCTAGACTCAAAAAAAAAGAGAGCCATCTTTGCCTCACCCTAGGGCCAGATGACTCGGACTCCATGACACGTAACCAAACACTATAGCAACTGAGCACCATCTTCACCTCTCACAGGCTAGCTAACTGAGACTCGGCCACACTAGGTCAACTATGGCATCACATGATTACCGAATCGCCTCTCACAGACTTGGTAACTCAGACTCAAAGATACTAGGTTTTTGCCATAACACGACTCGATTATTATTCTCGCTTCTCACATGCTAAGTGACTCAGACTCAAGGACACCATATCACAACACGCACAACCACAATCATAGAGTAATCACAGTATCACCTGAGCACCATTCTCACCTGTTACAAGCTAGGTAGCTCATCACAATGATATCAAGTCATAATCATATATCACAAGGTATCACTGAAAATAGTAACAAAAGACACGTGCATTTTACCCAAACCTTTTGTTATTCCAAATTTATTTAATTCTTTAAACCATTACATCCACCAAATTTAGTTAATTATAATAGGCCATATGCATATTAAATTAGGTGTTCAAGGGATTAGTTGAAACCCCTACAACCTTAATGATACCCTACAGCCCGAATATAACCCGAAAATCATCCCTCGTACCTGGTTTGGCGATCTCGTACAATAAGAACTAAATGAACTTTCAGCACGACAATCCACGCAACGAACGACTCCATATTAATTTGCTTAGTAGCGAGTTCACATAGCTAATGAAAAATGGTGACATAGCATTGCGACATCGACTTCTTCGTAGCAGGGCCGGCCCTGGGCATAAGCCAGGGATGCGACCGCCTAGGGCCCAAGTTTGTAAGGGGCCCAAACAAATTTATACTAAGCCTAAATTATACTAGGTTATAACAAAAAAATATTAAGTAAAAAAGGCTCCAAAAAAAACCTACATTATGACTGTTTCTCTTCCCAAATTGATTATGGGCATGGAGAGATGAATATAATGGATTCATGCTCATTAAAGAAGCAAAATATTTTTCGATAATTCTTAATTGTACCCCTGATGTGAGCCATCAAGAATAGATGACTCTTATAATTCATTGTGTGAATGTGTCAAATAATAAAATAGAGACTGAGAGTTCTTTTTAAAAATTTTAAAAGTTGATGATACATTCCGGTTAGGACTTTTTAATGAATTATTAAATGTTTTAAAGACTCTTGATCTTGATGTTGATGATGTGAGGGGCCAAGGTTATGATAATGGTTCCAATATGAAAGGAAAGCATCAAGGTGTTCAAAAGAGATTTCTTGAGATTAATCCTAGAGCTTTATACATGTCATGTGCTTGTCATAGTCTTAATCTTACTCTTGGTGATATGACACATTCTTGTGTTAAGGCTATCTCATTCTTTGGAGTTATTCAACGCTATATTCACTGTTTTCGGAATCTTCAAAAAGATGGAAAATTTTGTTTGATAATGTTCCTGGTTTAACTATGAAATATTTGTCTAATACTCATTGGTAAAGTCGTGTTGAGGGTGTTACAGCCATTAGATTTCAATGTCCCCAAATAAGGTCAGTTTTGTCGGAATTATAAGAATGTTCTGTTGATGATTCAAAGACAAAGAGTGAGACGGAGAGTTTGATTAATGTCACAAGAGAGATTGAACGGTTTGACAACTTTGTCAATTGAGAAGGATATGTTGGAGAACATTGATGTTGATGTGATTATAAATGATTTTGCATCTCAAAATGCTCGAATAAACCACTTCTTATGACTTTCCGAGAAAAGAGAAGTTTTTTGATATTTTATAAAACTATTATTATGTATTTAGGCGTATTATGTTAAATGATATAGGTTATTTTTTTGTCTTTTATTGAAATATTTTCAAATTAAAAATAGTTATGCAAGAGGGCCATTTTCTCACGATTAGCCCCTAGGGCCCATAAAATGTCAGGAACGGGACTGTTTCGTAGCACACAAACGTGTAGTGTTTCCCAAAGATTTTGATTTGAAGAATCCAAAAATAACATGTTTTCCCAAACGATGAGCTTATTATTGTCCAGTACCGAAACAAAACAGTAGTATGACGAGTTCCAAATAACAAGTAATCAAGAATTGAATGGTCAAACCCAACAAGTCAAACTACCCTTGAAAGCGCTGAGTAGTTGTTCCCCAAACTATTGTTTAGCATCAATTACAGAATTTGATTGGAGTGTGACCATAAGCTATCCATATGAGATTGAAAAAAAAGATGAAGGACAAAGTATATGATTGGCTAATGCTAAATGGAAGTTATGAACACCAAAAGTCTAAAAGCAACAGACGGAACCATGAACATGACATATTGGAGATGGCAATCAAAGATTGGATTATGAATCATACAAAAGCGAGTAGAATATGGTTTGGGCAGTATAATTAGAATATTAAAAGATGAGATGAAATGCCCTATGCTACATGTACGTGAGCAATCATGAATGGATGGAAAGAAAATCAATGCTCACGGAAATATTTGGGAGTTGCTGCGCTGACTTGAGGGAAGAAAGAAGACATAGTAGGAATTAGGTTAATTCCAATAAATGGGCCTCGATCATCATTAGAAATTATAAAATCCAGCCCAATGCATAAAAGTATCGTAAAAAGTAAAACTAGGAAACTGGCTAATAAAAGTCCAAAATTCGTTCAATTTATTTTCAAAGCATTCTATCAACCACTAAAGCAAACTTTAACACTTTTATAATAAAAATAGCAACTTCAAAATATTGATTATTTGTAACATCCCTAATTTTTAAAGACTCGTACTATGATACCTAAGACCGAATAATTATTTATGGGAATAATTGGTCGCGTCTCGGGGATTTATATGTCGAGGAATTTGTCAAGAAATCCTATTCTCCATTAAAGGGTGGCCTATTCATAATTTAAATGAGGAATTGGGGCTGAAGGGCAAATCTGTCTTTTCACATCCCTAATTTTTAAAATATAATTATGAAGATTATAATTAATTACGAGCCGAAAGAATTGAGGGATTTCGGATCGGAACCGGATTAATCGAGAAAGTTTTGTACCGAAGGGAATTTTCAGCACCTAAACTATCATTTTATGGGCCAAGGGCAAAACAGCCTTTTCACCATCATTAAACCCCCTCAGCCCATATTCACCCAACTGAACCCATTTTGTTTCCTCACTTCCTATTCAACAACGGATAGCAAAACTGAAAAGAAGGGAGAAAGAAGAAGGAGGGGGGCGTGAGGAAGGAGAAGAAAGAGAGAAGGATCTCATCCACCGTTGTTGCATGTAAGTTCTCTTCAGCTCCTCTTGCACCATTTTCGATTTCCTTCCCATTGAGCCTAATTTCAGAAGCTCGTTCTTCTCATCTCCTCTAAGCCATTTTCGAATTCTAAGCTTAACCATGGCCAAAGTCTGAAAATCTCTTTTGCATGTGTCCTTTGAAGCTTGTGAGTGAAGTGTGAAGACAAGGCTCAGTTAAAGGGCTCATGAACACGTCACATTGCGATTTGAAGCTCCAAAGAGGGTAGTATTGTTGCTGGTTTTGAAGTGGACTGAGGTGTTGCTGTTGTTTTGGAAATCGGTTTGAGTTCTAGTGGGGATAGTTCGTTGATTTCGGTTCGGTGACTTCGCTTTTCGACTCAACTCTCGGACTTCGGTGTAACGGTGAGTTCTACTCACGGATAGGGATATTTTTATGTGTCTTGAAAATATGTCGGTTTTGAGTCATAAGGCATTATCCTGTTTTCGAAAGATTTTGGAACCGAAAACCGTTTTTGAGAAATATCGAGTTTTTATGGAATTGTTGAACAATTTACGAAGTTGTGATTAAATCGTTGAAATGAAATGATTTGTATACTATCTGGAATATCTAGAATTTTCTGAGTTTCAGGAGTGATTGATATTAGGAATCGAATTGGGCGAAAACGGAAAGCGGAATTGAGAAATAGGTGAATTTTGGTAACAGACACAGGTCGCACGGACCGTGCGCCCCTGGGCACGGACCGCGCGCCTGCTTCGGGTTGGCTAAATTGGAAATAAAACGGGACGCACGGGTCGTGCTCCCCTGGGCACAGATCGTGCGCCCCTTTCGGTTTGATTGTGTGATTCTGGCAAATCACGCACGGGTGGTGCGCCCCTGGGCACGGACCGTGCGTGAGCTTCTGTCACCGATTCCCGATTTCTCATTTCGAAGCTCCGTTTGATCCCGAACCTTTTCTAATCTCTTTCTCAATCATTTAAAAAGGAATTGCCTTACTGAAAATCTTATTTTGAACTTGTTCAACTCATGGTTTTGAAAAAAAAGCTTTGACAGCCTATTTGATCGAAAAACCGAAACCCTAGTACGCGTGTCGGTACACCGACTTATGGACTGACTAAATATATATATTTATATATGTCAATTGAATATGATTATATCGTCGGAGGTCTAACTTATGAATTCCTCTAAACGGGTTATAGATCGATATGGATATTGTTTATCCAATTATTATGTGATTGATCCTTTGGTGATCGAAAAGATATAAATTATCTAACTCTCGAGATTTGATATGTATTGTCATATGTATCGTGTTGGGTGACGACCCGAGAAGTAGCATACTAGGAAGAGAAGTCATGAGCCCTCACCCTAGGCCCTGTATACGTCTTGGCATGGTAAATTCGTGGATTTGCCGGGATTAGCAATTGTTGTGTAGTCGGCATTTCGATTAATGAATAAGACATTGTTATGTCAGCTTTTGTTGTAACGGTTTAATGAATTGAACCGAGTGTCAGTGAGGGGGCACGGTAGGACTCACTGAGATAATGTTATCTCACCCAATCCATATTTGTTGTTTTTCAGAGAAGCATGGAAAAAGGAAGACTATTGTGCACGAGTAGTTGGTATACTCTCGGAAGTGCTGAAGACTTAGCCATATTTATCCTTTGTTCTTTTGTTGTTCCATTTGGTTGTATAAACTTGTATTGGTTATGAGTTTTTACGAACCGCTTTATATTTCTGTTTGGTATTTGGACTTGGATATTGTATTCCATTCGGTATGGAACCGATGAACTTCTATTTTATGAAGTAATGCTATTTCCGACTATGTGTTTATTTCGGAAAAAGTTTGTATGTCCAATACTTAAACAGGAACTGTGTCCTCTGAATTTCCGCATCTGTGCATCGTCGACGGTGTCTCTACACGATTAGAAATACCGGGGTGTTACAATAATTATCTATAATATAAATAATCAAAATAAATAATAGTTATACGTAATTATAACTAGTCATATAATATTTACAAATAGAAGACACGCTAAAATATCACAATAATTACTGCGACGCATATGCACGATGATCACCAAAATAATAGGATGAAGAAATTGGGGTGTTACAATAATTTTTTCCAAAAAAGTGATAGTTTTTTTTTTGTTTTTTAGTATGAATCATTTACATTTTTATAGGTAATTTTAGTAGAGTAGTGTTTGTATAAATTCAGAAATTTAGTTAAAAAAGCAAAAGTGAAGTGATAAGAGAAAGAGAAGAATTGTTTATGGGAAAAGTAAAAGTAAAGTAAAAAGAAAAAGTAAGAAAGAGAGTGTAAGAGAAAAGTGAACAGGAGGAAATAGAGTGTAAGAAGAAAGAGAAAAAAAAAGGAAGAAAGAAAGTGTAAGAAAAAAAAGAAAGAAAAATATGGTAATGACATTTTTATACTTAAATTAGATATGTGTCTTGTTAATAAAATATCTAAATTAGTAATTTCACAAGAGATTTGTTTCTATAAATAGATATTAGATATTGTATCTCTAGGATATATAAATAAGTGTTATTCACATTTTTGTAGGCAATTTGCCGTTTTATGCTATTAACTTGGATGCTGTGAGTTTGTTCGCAGATTCATCCTTTTCAGTTTTAGCAATATGGAATTTGTATTGTATTCGATGTAATCCACCAATTTGAATGCATAAATACCTTATTTTTAGTCAAAAAAAAATTCCTTTTAAAAAAAATGTTATCCAAATGAATATTTTTTTTAATTTTTTTTCTTCTTTTATGATTTCCCCATATACAAATAATCATAAAAAAAAAAACATAAAAGATCAGGTAGAACCAAGAGAAATATGCCGTTAAACTACAAACATTAATAGATTAATTCATTACTAGGTATTCACCCTTCTGGTTTGGAATTCAAGGCAAAACCAAAAACAATTTATTTTCCTTCTAAAACTAAAATCAGAAAGAAGCTCTAATTAATCTTCCTTCTACAATCAAAACCGTCAGTCAAGAAAATAAATTTCGACCACAAAAGCAAACCATTCTTCCTTGGCTTCATCAAGCTTTAAAGGACATTTTGGGTATGATTTAATACATTTCTGCTTATTGTTGTTCTGATACTTACCCATGTTATCTTATTTTATGCAGAAAATGAGAAATATGAAAAAAAGTGAAAAAAAAAACCCATAATTTTAGAGGTAAAAGGAGAATTTTTACTAAACTAATTAGGAATACAATAAGGAGTGGTATAAGGAAACAAACGGGTGCTAGTAGCAAAAACAAATTCCTTCAATTTTGTAACCATCTCCTTAAAGTGATCAAGATGGTCCATGAATGGCACGCCTTTTTTGAACCCCTACCTGGATACACTATACCCCCATGGTGCGTGTGAAAAACCTAAAATACTCATCCCAAATTTTTTTCTTCCCATTTTATCCCTATTGTTTTTGCGAAACGGATTTATCTTTTATTTAGATAAATCCGTAGTCTAAAAAAATACAAAACGGTAAATCCGTTTAACATGAAATTGTAAAACAGATTTATCTGATAAAGGGATAAATCTGTTTTGTAAAAATTGAATAACGGACTTATCTCTTTATTAGATAAATCCGTTAACAATTTTTTACAAAACGGATTTATCATTTTTTTAGATAAATCCGTTTTGTACTTTTTAAAACCGGATTTATCTATTAAAATGATAAATCCGTTTTGTACTAAAAGATAATATTTATTTTATTTAAATTTTTAAAAAAAGGTTATAAAAACACCACTAAAAATCCGTTAAAGAATCAAAACTAATCTAAAAGTTATAAAAACACAACTAAAAATCTAATAAAATCAAAAGAAGGTTATGCAAATTTTTTTAGATTTTTTGGATATTATGAAAAATTAAAAAAATTAATAAAAAATAGTAAACGATGGAATTTGGGATTTTGATCCCTGATTTTTTTTCGGATTTGATGGTTGTAGTATCGGGACAATCGGAGTAGGTTGCCCGACAATCGATTTTTTAGCCTTAATTATTCACCTGGCGTACAACATCGTCACGTGTTAACGAATATCTACACAGTAAACGAAACCGAAAGACCACCGATATTCATATCTATTTTATTTTTAAAAAAAAATTAATTTTATTTTTTTAACAAATTTATCACTTTTATTTATTAATTATTTTACAAAACGGCTTTATCTATTTATTAGATAAATCCGTTATGAAAAAATTCAAAACGGATTTATCTAATAAATAGATAAATCTGTTTTAAAAGATAACAAAAATGGATTTATGTTTTGCTTAGGTAAATCCATTTTGTAAGGTAAATCCGTTTTGTTATTTTTGAAAACCGGATTTATCTATTCTCTTGAATTAAATCCGTTATAAATTGTTTTTCCTAAATCGGATTTATCTAACTAAAAGATAAATCCGTTTTGGTTTTTTCCCCAAAACGGATTTATCTTTTAGTTAGATAAATCGATTAATGTAAAATTTGTGAGGGGAATTTTGGGAATAAAAACAGTTGTGGGGGTATGAGGTCTCATAGTGGGGGTACAAAAAACGCGTGCCTCCATGAATTCTCACTCATTAGCAGCCCAATCAAAACATTAGGAAGAAACAACTGGGCTGATACGTACAGATTGGGTTCCATTTTTTGTTTCCCCCACCAATAAACACCATACCCCCACATCCATAGTGAAAACCCAAAACTACCCTCCAACTTTAACTAAATCCCCAAACCCTTTCTCATTTGACACATACTTCCGTTTGAGAGAGATAGTAAGTCCGAAAAAAATTTCTTCATGGATTTACTTAGATCCGTTTCACAAAATTTTGTTCATCGGATTTATGTAAATCCGGTTGGTGTGTCAAATTTTCAAAACGGCATTATGTATCACGACATAAATCTGTTATGTGTTTTTAGTTTTCTGGACGGATTTATGTTAAATCCATTGTTTCATATTTTCAAAACGGAATTACCTTTCGCTACATAAATCCGTTTTGGGTTTTTAAGAAACAGATTTAACATAAATCCGTTCAAAATCACATAACTCCGTTTTGGAAAATTTCAAACCCAAAACGGATTTATGTTAGTTCCGTTTCCTTATTTGTTAATTTTTTTGTTTTAAATTTTCTGAAACTAACGTCTATTTTTTATTTTCAGTGGCACGATCCAGAGGTAGAGATGGACAAATCTTAGACGGGAGGAGGGGCTTAATAATACGAGGGGGGTCGTCACATTTTGCTGGTCGTGGTGGACTGGAAGAAACTCTGGTTAGTACACGCACACGAGTTAGAAGAGCTGGTCATGCTTCTAACCGGGATAGGCTTGTCCAGGAATGACATGGACATGACCGTATGGAGGAGGAGCAGCAGCCTGGGCAGTACGATCAGGACTATCCGGCTCATGATCCAGTTAATTCTTATGGGTCTTCTGATGACGAGGGGGATGACCAGTAGCCCCCTCAGTTGACCATCAGTATCTTAGACCTATTAATGGTTCACTGCTTACAGGATTTGATACTCGCGTAGCATCAAAGATTCTTAGAGGGCATGTAAAAGCTATATGATAGTTAAGTTAATTTTTTTACGTAGTCATCTTATATAATTTTACTCTAATATAAATTTACTTTATTCTATTCAGTTGCGCAAAAAATTAAAAATACTTGCACATGGCAACAAGATCAGAAAACACTTGGCCCCTCTAGCATGGGCCCTTGGCTTTTACCATTACATTGATCACTCTGGTTTAGGGCCCCTTGTATTTTAATCTATCCCCACAATTGACCATGGGGTTATATATGCTTTTGTTGAGAGATGACACCCAGAGACTAGTTCATTTCACCTACTATTTTGTGAAATGACAATCACTTTGAATGATGTGTCATGTATTCTTCATCTACCCTTGACTGGTAGGTTTTACAGCTCCCCACCCAATCCTGTGACTATTGACAGAGCCATTCAGCTGGTTGTGAATTTATTGGGGGTTTTTCTTCTTGAAGCTACAGAGAAGACTATAGCCAGTAGGGGAGCATATTTCCAGTTTGAATGGCTACTCGCGGTCTGCCAATATCATGTTCAGCAGGGACGACACATTCTTGCTGTCAGAGGGCTCCTATTGCTTTTATTGGGGATGACCATATTTTGTAGCAAGACCGGAAACAGAGTGGAGGCCAAGTGGTTATTATTACTTGAGAACGTCACTCAAACTAGTTCATGGGCATGGGGTTCAGCTGCCTTGGCATATTTATATGACCACCTAAACTATGGAGCTTTATTGGATAGCTGCCAGTTAGGGGGCTTTGCGACGCTGATCATGGTAATATTTACTATTCTAATATGATTTTTATGGTCTGTTTATTTTTATAGACTGTTTCCAACGACTTTGTTTATTTGTTCATTTCAGGCTTGGATCTTTGAATACTTCCCCAACCTATGTGAGCGGAGTACCACTGGGGTAAGATTGAGTCCACGTGCTGGGAGGTGGAAGAGGAGGAAGACTGATGCCGTTAAGCTTAACGAGTATCGTAGGAGGTTTTATGTGTTGACTACTTTTGAAGTTATCTGGATACCCTTTCAGGACCATCGGGACGTTAGTGAGGAAGAGGCTTTTTCCTTATACAGGAGGGGCTTTATTTGCTCGGAGGATATCATTGTCCCCTCCGGCAATTCGGATACGTCCCGGTCATCCCTTGTCATCTGCTTGAGGGTCGCCCAAGCCTATTAAATTTCTTTCGATGATATCGTGTTACAGTTAAGGTGTGCATTTATTAAAGTGATTCTTTAATCTATTGATCCTAGTTTGTGCTTTTATTTGTTTTAAACGGACAGAGGGAATGTGCTACTACTGCTTAAATATGTTATTTCTCATTCCTACTTCTCTGTTGTTTAAACTAGAAGTGCGAATCAATGAAGATTTTGAAACGCATTTGTTTCCTATGGCTGATTATAATTTAACTTCTTTGGTCAGAGGTCACAAGTACGAGAACTTTAGTTAAGTTGGAAGGGACTCCAACTGTATATTTTTTTAATGTGTGAATTTGAGTCGGCCTTTGGATAAATGAGACAAGAGTATATCAAAAAAATATGAGACAAGAGTGAAACATATATCCATACATATATATCCACCACATTTAATTCACCATCCCAATGACACAGTGAAGTATTTATACACTATTTTCAACTTGTGAGATGTCTCTAGTAGCAAGATATATATCAGCAACAGCGATTACTGACTATCTATGCTTTTAACATGAGATTATTTATTCATGAAAGATACATATGTTTATTGTGGACGTGCACCGTACGTATCAGTTGTGAGTTTCCACATCAACAGCTTCACCGGCATAAGAGCAACACCTTTTGCAACCATGGTATCCACTACCACAACACCCATGGCGGCAATACCCTCCTCCATTATGGTAGCCACCACCACCACCATTGTAACCACCACCACCACCGCCATTATGGTGGCCGCCACCACCACCATTGTAACCACCACCGCCTCCATTATGGTAGCCACCACCACCGCCACCGCCATTATGGTAGCCGCCGCCACTGCCGTATTTGGCATCACCTACTCCATTTGTCTCTGCAAACACATAATGTGTCAATACAAATTTTATCACATCTTGTTAAGAGTATTAATATATGTGTGTGATGAAGATGAATGAATACTAATTTATTCATATATAAAGCGGATGAGAATATCATATCACTATTAGAAAAAGATGAAATAACAACAAAAATCAAAAGATGAAAATTGAAAAATTTGCCTCTAGTTTAGTCTCTAAATATTAGCCACTAGTTTAGTCTCCAATTGCTCTTTATCCACTTGGCTAGTAAATAATGGAAGGCTATAATATGAAGCAGCCATTAATTATTGTCTGTGCTGGTATCAACTTGCTATTCGCTGTGAAAATGACACAATGTATTAAAAGCATTTTATAATTTATCTAACCTCCAAATTTAGTTAGAGAAGTACGTATAAGTTCAACATGTGTCATTCTTATCTCGGGCGTGGTATGCTATTATTAGTTTGCTAGATTGCAATTTTTTTATAAGCAAAATATTATATTAAAGTGGGTATATGATGGCACACCAACACTTACATATATAAGGGATCTCATTAAAACTTCTCTCGATCAAAATCCTATAAAAAAAGACTAAAGGAGGAATGCTCTCATCTAGCATACAACTATTAGTTATTTGGGACATTAGAATAGTTATATCTTTTCTAAAAAACTATCAGTTTTATTAGGTAAAAATGTTCATATTGTATCTTTTTCAGAGATTATTCGATTTAGGGGGAATGCACCTAGGGGCGTATCTTAGTGGAGGCCGGTAGGGGCCTTAACCCCTATAAAAAAGTTTAAAACTAAATGAAAAATTATATATTTTATGCATATATTAAAAACGATTATTAAATATATACCAAAAATTTTGCACTTCTTAGAATACTTGTAGAAGAGGTCAACCCCTTAAATGGATCTCAGTACTTCGGGGGATTAGTATCTACAGTTGCGCGCGTGGGGGATACCTTAGTTTACCAAAAAAGAATACTTGTGTATGTCGCAGTTGTCTAAGCTTTTGCCGTTTTTTGATAGTTGATAGCTAATAGCTAGTGGGTTCGATTCCTGCTGACTGGTGTGTGATTTTCTATATTGCATTTTATAATGTTGAAGTAATTTATTATGATAACACAAAATTCTTTTTAATTAAATATAAAATTAGTACTAGTAATTTGTCTTGGACCAAAATACTTGAAATAATGAGTTCAAAGTCTTATATTTTTTTCATATTTATTTTATATATAATAATATTATTTTTTTACATCTTTTATTTTAGGAATTATGAATAAATGGTACCAATAATGGTTGGTGTGAGCGGTAACTAGGTACGGATCCCACTTCAAAGCCTCGATTTTGAGACAAAGTCGGGTACCCATGGTCAATCAGGTTTTCCGATGTAGATTAGTCACCAACAAAGTTAATGGATGCGACGCACCAATAATATTGTAAGCAAAAAAATTAATTATGAATATATGGTTGAGAAATGTCAAGAAAAAATTGCATTTTTAAATTAAAATTAGTTAAATCTACTATTACCTTTTTAAAAAGGCTTAAATATGTTTTAGGTCCCTGCAAATATAGGGTGCTTTGATTTTAGTCCTTGCAATTTTTTTTTTTTAAAATAGTCCCTGCGAAAACAATTTTTTTTAAAAAAGTCCTTCTTGTTGTCAAACGTTACAAAAATATTACACAACAGAATTCCGTTAGTCAACTCATTTTTTTTGTAACGTTTGACTAACATAATGACTTTTTTAAAAAAAGATGTTTTTGCGGGGACTATTTTAAAAAGAAAATTGCAGGGACTAAAATTAAAACACGCTATATTTGCAGGGACCTAAAACATATTTAAGCCTTTTAAAAATAACTTAGTGAGTCTCTATTGCGAAAAAAATTGTAATCATTTTGTTTTATTTGTAAATAATATTTTTTTTAATTTATATTTTCGCATTAAGTAGTGTATTACGTACTTAACTAGTTTGACCCATTTTTCGGTATAAATCTAGTATCCTCTATGCGCAACTACAGAGACTAATTCATCGAGCTGGTTAGGACCACAATGGCCGGCAAAACTCATTGTGATCCTACAATAAAGTTCCTCAAAGCTCGCCACTACATGAGTGGTATGCCGACCCTCTTGAATGTATTGGGAGGTGGTAAAAAAAGTCTTGTATACTCTTTTGTGTCATTTTTTAGGCTCATCCACACTAGTTGTATTTAGGCTGGACTACCTAGTCCATATATATATATATATATATTCAATTAAAAAATGTTATGAAATATTCATCAATATTTAAAGTAAAACTTTTTTTCAATAATTAGAAATTTACTGATAGAGTCTAACTTGAGTTCTAGACAAAGAGTAAGCTACAGATATTATGCAGTCTAGAATCACTCTTAAAATACCTACTACACTTAGCGCTAGGAATAGGTTGGACCGAGTTAGGTTTTGCAATACTTGGGATTGACCTCCATTGAAAGTGTTAGCCCTGAGTTTAGCTCGTGGCCTGTCATAGGCCCTTTTTTTAGGTCTGGCATGGCCTTTTCAAAAGCTTGATTAAAAGCCTATTTTATTACTTTTTAGAAAGCGTATACAACCTTTAAGTAGTTACTGGTGCAGAAAAGACATTTAGCATCGGTTATTTTGGACATGTAGCGTCGGTTATTGCCTGATGCTAAATCCCGCGATGTTAAAAGTGAGACATTTAGCGTCGGTTAAATAACCGACGCTAAATGTAACTTTTAACATTGGGTGCTCAAATAACCGATGCTAAAAGTCCCTATCATCACTGTTTTTGCTGTATGAAAAATGACATTTAGCATCGGTTGTTTTTAAACAATCGATGCTAAATGTATCAAAAAGGACATTCAGCATCAGTTGTTTAAATAAGCGATGTTAAAAGTCCTTTTGATACATTTAGCATCGATTGTTTAAAACAACCGATGCTAAATGTCATTTTTAGGACATTTAGCATCGGTTGTTTAAATAACCGATGCTAAAAGTCCTTCTCATATACATTTAGCATCGGTTGTTTAAAACAACCGATGCTAAATGTCATTTTTAGGACATTTAGCATCGGTTGTTTAAATAACCGATGCTAAAAGTCATTCTCTGATACATTTACCCATAATGAAAACTATTCCGTTGTATTGGCATCTACACAAATGAATTAACAAAGTTAACCGAAATAGAATATTCTATATATCATATATGAATTCACTCTAAATTAAATCAACCCAATATTTTAAACTACTTACTATAGGGTACAACCACTTGGTGGCCGGTGTAGAATCCCCTTTGACAGCTTTAATAACACAATATAAAATTAGTTATAAAATTTCAACCCAAAGTTCAAATACTACAATCTAAACCATGATAAAAAATTAAAAACTTACTTGCTAAACATTTCTTTGATTGTTTTGTTTGGTTGGCGACATAAGGAACACATCCAGACCACAGTATTTTGATTTGGGAATAAGACAACCAGTTGCCAATGTCCGCTGCAACATTGATAAACATAAATTTAAGCAACAAACAAACAAAGGAAAATGAATTACCAATTCGTTCAAATATGCAATCACGTACCTATGACAAAATTGAGTAATATATATTTCCTTATTAGTGGTCAATTTCTCTTGAATATTTTGAAGAACAGTATTCATGGACATATTCTTCAAGTTAAGCTTATGTGGACACATAAATCCACATAGTTCATCGATACCCCTTTCAACACATTGACGATACAGATATCTAGTGGCACATAAGAAAAACTATCAAATTGATTAATATATGTAGAAACGCGAGAAATTTACATAATGAAATAAACTTTACTATTTACATGCACCATATGCTCAAATGGCTTAACTCAAGTCACTCTTCACCGGAAACCATGTCCATGATCTCTTTGAAGGAAACAAAGCACTCATGTTGTTCATGCTCCAACCTTATCCTAGCATGTCTCTTATCAGCATACCCCGTCATAAGGATCTCTTTTAGCCAATCGATTTTGACCTCCTCCTCCTCATGAGATTGTGAGCAGCTAGCCTTAGATCCAACAATGGTCATGGGAGAGGCAACCTGAACAGAGGCATTTTGACCTCCTCCACATAAGATGGTGTGCTGAATAATTAAAACATACATATAAATTAAGCTAGTATTTATGAATTGATTCAAATAATATAACAGATCTAGTAATATAAACATATATCCCTGCCAACGCCTTGCGAACTTGGTCTTGCACCATCACTGCTTCCATGCCCTCCATTCGATCATCCATATCTTCATCGAATTTCTCTCTTTTGGACACACTTGGGTTGTCGGTTGATTCACCATGCCATATCCATGTGGTATAACCGAGAAGGATCCCATAAACAATGAGATGGTCCCATATTACATTTGGTGGTTGTGGGGCCCGATTCACACAAATAACACAAGGACAAGAATAAGTTACAACTGTTTTGGGAACATCAGTTTCGGGAACAACGGTTTCGGGAACACCGGTTTTGGGAACATCAGTTTTGCGAAGATTTGCTTGAGCAAACTTTATAAACTCTTTGACTCCATTCGCATACTCATCACTCAGACGATTACTTTGCATCCAACTACGATCCATGGCGACGCTCCAAATTAATAGACCAAGTATTGTTAAAACAAAATCAAACTATCACATCAAACCAAGATAGTAAAAATAAATTCATAAAATCAAAACAGTACATTTTACATCAAATTAGTCTTAAAAAACTTTGAAATGATACTAAGTCTTACAATCAAACAAATTTTAATAAATAGCATTAACTTAGATCATTTTCATCATTTTCATTCACAAAAACTAGCATAAATCCACATAGCAGATATGAGTCTTTTATACAAATAATATAATGTTACTCTCTCTCGAGAGAGTAACATTATACAGATCCTCTCTCTCGAAGAATGATACAGATCCTCTCTCGAGAGAGAGAGGTTGCGAACCCTAGAGATGGGTTGTCCTACGCCGTGGCGGCCGCCGTGCCTGCACCGGCCGATCTGCTCCAGCTGACTGGGCGGCTAACCGTTGAAGACCCTTGGTATCGAGACGAGTGGCTTTTTCCGGAGACGGCAGTCGTCGCCCCTGCGAAGGTGGATCCGAATCTGTCAGTTCCGATTGCAATCGCTGTAAGATTCGGTGCGTTCTCCCCGGTGTTTGCTCCGCGTGTGGTGGTCGCCCCTGCGAAGGTCGTGGGTTGGGTGGTTCCGTACGCTGTGGCTGGTGTTGATGCTAGCTTCGGTGCGCTCTGGTTCGGATCTGTTGTTCGGAGTCGGATCTATTGGGTGCTGTGGGTCTCTCCCCCTGCGGTGGTTGCTCCTGTCCCGCCACCGCCTGAGCCTCCTCCCTGCGTCCGTCTGGTTCGGATCCGGCGCTGGTTGCAGCTCTGGATTGCGTTCGGGTTCGGATCGTGGGTTTCTGGTTTGGGTTCGGTTGCGTTGCTGTTCGGATTGCATTGATGCTGTCTGTTTCTGGTTTGGGACTGTTGCGTTGGTTCGTAGATGCTGACTGTTTCTGGTTTGGCATTGGTGGCTGTCGTCACGAAATTTGGACCCGCAGTCTCGCCTCCCCCCATTTCGGTGTGGGCCCTTTCCCTGTCGCTCGCGGTTCTGCTTGATTGTGCCTCGGTGTTGGCTGGGGGCGCAATACCGCGGTGGTGGTTGGTGGCTCGACTTCCTCGATCAAGCTAGGTGCTGTCTCGGTGCTGGCCGGTGGCACGACTTCGCGATGATGGCTGGGGTCCCGCCGCCGGTGGTCTGGAGTGTGGTGACTCGATTGTGGTCTAAGGTTGTTTAGTTTAGAGGTCTTTGTTAGACTCTCTTTATTGTCCTTATTTCCAAGGGTATTGGCTTAGTCCCCCCTTGTGCTTTTTGTACTATTTTTATTTTTTAATAAATTCGGGCCTCCTGCCTGTTGCTTAAAAAAAAAAAAATCCACATAGCAGAACAGTGGCAACATTTAAGGGAATGGAAACAAACTAGCATAAATCCAGATGACTTAAGATAACATTTAAGGTAAAAAATCCTAATTTTTCATCCTGTTCATTCACAAAAACTAGCATAAATCCAGATGACTTAAGTAAATTCCTTATCAATTTGCAAGTTTTCAATTGAATTTTACCTCCAGATGGCTTAGCCCAACACAGCTTCAACTCATCAGCATCTCCCTTCCAAAGTCCTATATTCTTTCTTACACGACTATTATCAAGCTTTACACTTTCATAAGCAGCTTCCTATGTTGCTCCTGGAAGTTTATCCCTGTAAAACAAAATAGCAAAAGAAACACAAAAGTGATCAAAAGAATAAACCAACCCATAACTATATTTTTTTTTATGAAGCACCCATATCATAACATTGAAACAATATATAATACGCCGGTTTAAAACATAGCAACTAACTTAAATAATATCTTTCAATATTCAAGCAGTAGATATAAATATCATAAGTTTACATATAATTTTCCAGTTGAACACAAATCGTCCAGACAAAGCCTCTGAAGGAGCATTCAGTAAACTCAAGAAGCCCATCATACCGAAATCAGTTTTTTAGATAATCAAGGAGCATTCGGCAAACCATAACTATATTTAAAAATTAAAAGAGTAATAATCAAAACAAATCTCCACTACAAAAACACTATAATCAAAAAAAAAAATTAGACATTGAAGCATTACAAGTTGCTCAATTCACAATCTTCTCACAAATCAATCAATAATTTCAGAACAAGCATAACAAACATTACAAGTTGTAGAGCTCAATTCATTCTAGTCAATATTTCTATTTCATTGAAAAAATCAACATACACTACAAGCAATTACTGTCCCATTTTCACATATTCTACAAATCTATTATCCACTACAAAAAAATTGGTTATTAGCGACGGAAATTTCCCTCGCAAAATGACCAAAATCCGTCGCTAATGGTCATTTGCAATGGAATTAGCGACGAACACGTTCCCTCGCTAATTCCCTCCTCGCTACTGGGATTAGCGAGAGAATTTTAATCTCTCGCTAATTAGCGAGGAACTGTTCCCTCGCTAATTCCCTCGCTAATTACTGCAGTTTTTCAAAAAAAACTGACACGTGTCCAGTGCTGAATGGCTTGTTTTTTTATAAATATTTATTATTAATACTGTTAAAAAAGTATTATATTATTAATTTTGTGGTTGTGGTGGTTGTGGTGGTGGGGGTGGTGGTGGTGGTGGTGGAAGGTGGAAAGAAATTCGTATAGGTGAGAGAAGAGGAATTCGTAGGTGGAGAGAGGAGTTCATGGTAGTGGTTTCGTGGGTGGTGGCGGTGGTGGTGGTTTTGTGGTGGTGGTGTGGTGGAAGAAGGTGGAGAGAAGAAGAGGGAAAGGGGAAATCATAAGAGAGAGAGAGAGAGAGAGAGAGAGAGAGAGAGAGAGAGGAAGAGGATGAGGAGCTCCGATGGTGGTGGTGTGGTGGAAGAAGGTGGAGAGAAGAAGAGGGAAAGGGGAGAGTAGCTCCGGTGGTGGTGGTGGTGGTGGTGGGTTAGGGTTTGTAGGTGAGAGAGAGAGTAGAGGAAGAGGAAGGGGAGAGTAGGCCGTAGGTTGGTTGTATGGTGGTGATGGTGGTGGTGGTGGGTGTGTGGTGGTGGAGAGTAGAGGAAGAGGAAGGGAAGAGGAAGGGTGAAGAGGAGAAAAGAAGAGTGAGGGTGTTGTGAGTGAGAAAGAAGAGTGAGGGTGTAAACGGATTTAAGGAAAAAAAAGTAAAAAAATTTGCGAGGGAATTAGCGACGGAACTGTCCGTCTCTAATTGCTGCACATTTACCAACCCCTGCACTGAGTCCCATCATCTGAAAACTGTCAAAAATTAGCGAGGGAATTAGCGAGGGACTGAAATTCCGTCGCTAAATACCTGCACCGAGTCCCATCATCTGAAAACTGTCAAAAGCTAGCGAGGGAATTAGTGAGGGACTGAAATTCCGTCGCTAATTTTCAAAACTTCCGACGCTAATCTTCAAAATTCCGTCGCTAATTCTCAAAAATACGACAGCCCCTATTCCCTCGCAAATTCCGTCTCAAAAATACGACATCCCCTATTCCCTCTCAAAAATACGACAGCCCCTATTCTGCAAGGCTTAGAACACATACAAACAAAAGGGTTTTGGTTGACCTTTGATTGAATGGAAATGGGTCTTACTTGAACTGAATCAAAATGGTCCCTTTTGATCATATGAATAAGCATAACAAACATTGTGATTGTGAGTATACCAGCTACCACTTGTCTCAAATCAAATAAAATCCCATCTTCTCTTCTTTTTCGGGTTTTTTTTTTGAAAGAGGAAATAACTTCATTGGAAAGAGGGAAAGTTACCACTAAACGTGGATTTTACAAGATGGTGATCAAACACAGATACACTAGGAAAGCCAATCCATGATCTTGATCCACATTTCCTAGCTAGGCAGGCTAAATTGTGAGTAGCTGCATTGTTGCATCTATTAATATGCATTACATCCAGTCCTAGATTTCTAGCTAACAGGCTACAACAGTCCATCAAAATCAGCATCAATAGTTTCCTTCTTCAGAGAGCACGAGAGAACGCGCGCGAGTTGTATTGGAAAAATAAAATAGGAGTAACGGCAAGGAAGGCGACGGTGAGAGTTGGGAACGGTGACAGCGTGTTCAGAGAGTGAGAGCATCGTGTTCAGAGAGTGAGAGCCTCGTGTTGTTGTTCAGAGAGTGAGAGACTTCAGAGAGCACGAGAGAACGCGTTGTATTGGAAAAATAAAATGGACCTTTAGTGTCGGGTGTTTAAACACCTGATGCTAAATGTGTTTGAGATACACATTTAACATCGGTTGTTTAAACAACTGATGCTAAATGTCTAACGCAAATACATTGAGCATCGGTTGTTTAAACAACCGATGCTAAATGTAGGCGCGAAAACTGAAAACTTCCATTTAGTTGCAAAATTGCCGCCGTGTCTATATTTAGCATCGGGTGTTCAAACAACCGATGCTAAATGGTGCTTTTTAAGTTTTATTTTAAGATCTAACAAAACCTTTTAGGAAAGTGTCTCTATATGACATCCAATCTATATATATATATATATATATATATATATATATATATATATATATATATATATATATATAAAGGAGACCCCAATGGAGCTTCCACAATGATTCTCAAGATTTTTATCTATTAAAATATTTATTTATTATTTGCACTTAAATGAGACTTTAACTTTTAATTAAACCACATAATTGCCACTGTTATATTATTCTTTTAATTGCTTATTATTTAACCTTTTTTATATAGGTAGGAAAATCATATTTTCTTATAGAAATATAGAAATTGAAAATAACAATTGCCAAGATACTATAATATAAGTATAAATCCTATTTAAAATAAGTATCTATATTTTAATAAATTATATCTATATTATTATTAAAATTTGTAAAATTTCAAATAGAGGAATAAAAATATTTACGAATTAATGTTTTTTGATAAACTCAGATTATTACAACATGCATGTATTTGCATTTTCTTGATTCGTAACATTTTGTTAGGTAACTCAAATTCTAAGAAGAGAAAAATCCATATCATTTGAAGTTATATAATTTTTTGACAAATAAATTATAGTATTATCCAAATTGATACAAAATTAATTAAAAATATAATAGTGGATGTTTGAATTTTTTTTCCTTCTAACAATAAATAATTTTCTTAAACAATTAAAAATATATTATTACCATTTTTAACAAAAATAATATTATTCTTTTCAAAGAAAAAACAAAATAATTTTATTACTTGATTTGTATTTATGTTGCAACGGTTATGGAATTGAAAGGTTTCTAACTTTGAATTTATTTTTTTTGAAATTTAACTATTAAAATGTATTTTTTAATGAAATCTAATAATTGTCACTACCTTTTTAAATGATACTCATAGTGGAATATCATTTAACTATGTTTATATTTTTTAGAAAATGATATTTTCTAATTTCTGATGGAAAAACTGAAATAATAATAACAATTAACAATATATTTATAATATAATATAATATATGTTTCATTAAATTTAATCTAAAACTATCTTTAAAATATAAAATAGTTAGTTGACTATTAACATTAAATTTAGTTTAACGGTTATTCATTATTTTACGTTATATGAATTTTTTTTTAAGAATCTGAATCATTTCTTTAATTTCTAATAAACTCAGAAATTAGTATGAAATGAGTAGAAGAGGTAGAGTTGTTTTGTTTCCATTTTTTAAAGCATAAATCTCAACATAGTTTTTGAAAGTATATATTTTTTACAAAAGAAATTATATTATTATAAGAATTAGTAAAAATCTAAATTTAGTTAAAAAAAATATACTTACTAATTATAATTATTTGGATTAATTCGAAATATTCCAATACAAATATATTTCTTTTTTAATTAAAAGTAATATATAGATGACTTTTAAAATTCTTTTTAATGTAATAATTATAGATTGAAAATGAGAAATTTCACATTCATATGAATTATTCCTTTAATTGATAATAAACTCATGAGTTAGTAGAATATGAGTGGAAGATGTAGAGTTTTAGTCAATTATAGCAAGAATTGACTATTTAAACAAGACATTTTTGGATGGTGAGGGGATTGATTTTGACAACAAAATTCACAATGAAAAACATGAAGTAGAAGAAAGGAGTGAGTTTTGCAAGAAGAGGTGGAATGCACAAAAAGGGGTAAAGGGTTTCATGTTATTGACAATTTTGAAGTAGGCAAAGAGGCAAAAAGATAAATTTGGATCAATTAGTGAATGAGGCAATGGAGACAACATTTATTTGTACAGTTATAGGCATTGAGAAATCATGTATATTTTAATATTATTATTGAGAAAAATGTTTAATTTTATTTTCTTCGTTTCTACTATATAGATCGGGTTTATTTCTTCCTACCTTTTTATGTAGCGTAATGACTTTGTTACTTTATAAGTTTGTTTCAATTGGTTTTTCAATTTTCTTGCATGAGGATTACTCTTCAATATGTGATTGTTGGATCATGTTGTGTGCCTCATGCTTTTCATGGAGACTTAATTGTAAGTGATCAAATTACTTGGAGGATTATTATTCTATTTGTGATTTTTGTCTACTTTTCTTTAAAAACATCTCTCTCTCTCTCTCTCTCTCTCTCTCTCTCTCTCTCTCTCTCTCTCTCTCTCTCTCTCTCTCTCTCTCTCTCTCTCTCTCTCTCTCTCTCTCTATATATATATATATATATATATATATATATATATATATATATATATCATAGTTTTTGGAATTATATACTTTGTTACTAATAAATTATATTATTGGAATTTGTAAAAATTTAAATAAGTTCGATAAATATATTTACTAATTATAATAGTTTATTATATGAATTAAAAATATTACAATACAATATAAGTTTTTTTTGAGATAAAAAATAATAATTAGTTGACCTTTAAAATTCTTTTTTATGTAACAATTATGCATTGAAGGGGAGGGGTTTCACATTCACAAAAAAGATAAAGGGCTGCACAATTTTGGATCAGTAGTGAATAATGCAACAGAGCCACATTTTTTTGTAAAGTTGTAGGTATTGAGAAATTGTGTACATTTTAATATTATTCTTTCAAGTTATAAGCATTGAAAAATCATGAATTGGAATTTTCATTTCATTAGAAAAAATAAAAATCAAGATTTTTTTTACTTTCCTATTTTAACTTTGAATTAAATAAATTTATTTCGATAAATAATTAAATAATATTTTTTTATTTTAAATTTAATTTATAGTTTTACTTTGAATTTATGATTTATTAATTGGTGATAAAGATCAAAGAAAAAAATAATAAAGATGATTATATTTTTGTTTTCTATGATATATGTTTTGCCATACTCATCTGCATATATTTTTAAAATTTATGCCCATCAATTAAACATATTAAAAAGAGAATACACTATATAATATTTTTTGCTTAAAATAAATAACTTTTGAATATTAAAAAAATTAACTAATATATTTATGTTATACTATATTTTTAGAATACATAATGTATTTTGTGAAAAAAAAACAATACATAATGTATATCACTAAAATTATATATCTTTATATAAAATTCCATAAAATTTTAAAAATATATTATACAACAACCCGTGCAACACACGGGCATTCCCCTAGTTTAATTCTATTTTACAATTATAACATTAAATAAGTAAAGAATTGATGTTTAAATTAACCGGAAAACGTTAGCAAATGTATGATTTAAAAGTACAAAATTTAATATAATAGTAGTAATAAAATTATTCATATTTACTTAAGTAGGCCGACCTGATAGGCCTAAATAACTTTTCTATAATTTGTAGCCTGAACATTTTAGGTAAATGGGCTTTTGAAAAAACCTTAGCATTATAAAGGGGGAGCTTAGTAAGGGCCAATAGGGGCTCCGTCAAAAAAAAATCAAAATTAAGTTACACACAAAATTTAACTAACTATCAATGGTATTGTAACCTTAGCATTATAAAGGGGGAGCCTAGTTCACTCTTTTTTTTACGAAAGTCTACAATCTTTCAATGGTATTGTAAACTTTTGTAAATAAACTGACAAGCTAATAGGTCAATGAAATTAAGCTCTAATTTGAGAACTGGTCAAAAAAAGTTCTAATTTGAGATCTAACCAAATTTTTTAGGGAAATATCTTTATATGACATCCTATTTATATTCTACTTCATAATAATAACTTTAAATATGTCAAATATTGATGAAGGTCAATATGTTTAAATTAACAGAAAATGTTAGCAAACTAATGATCTAACAGAGCACAAATTTTGATATAATAATAATAGTGATTAAAAATATTATTTATGTTTACATAAATAGGCCGGCCTGGCAGGCATAAGAGGCTTTTTCGATGGTCTTTGATCTTTTTGGCTAAATATGCTATTGAAAAAGCTTTAACTAGAGCTGTCAAAGCAGCCCAAGTCCCCTAGCCCAAACCCCTTGGCCCCCTAAAAAGCCCCACAAATTTTAAGCCTCCTAATAAGTGGGTTTATTTTAGCCCCAACTCACACTTTAATTTTTTTAGTGGGTTAGGGCCAGGGCTTGGTGTGCTGGCCCCATATTTTATGGCTCATTCTTTTTCCAGTCACCACCACCACCACCTCCCACTCACCACCACCACCTTTTCTCTCTCACCACCACCACCACCACCACCACCACCACCACCACCTCCTTTTCCCTCTCACCACCACCACCTCCTTTTAGCATATGAAACAAATTGAAGGACGCGCTTTCTTTCAAGTTAAATAGGCAATATTTAATTCATTAAACTTTTACCATTTTTTAAGTGAATCATAACATATTTTATTCTATCATTTTCTTTCCAAGCTTATGCATTTACGTCACTCAGAATTTGTTTTAAATCCAACAATTGAGTAGTATTTTGACTGTCCACTCCGAAAGCATGGCCATGACCACATCACCCTAATGTCTACTACAATCTATAACACTTTTTAAGCTCATTACTAGCTACTACTTTTTTTTAATAATATCTGCATGCAAGTCGTGTTTACAAGTAAGAACAATAGATACAATATTAATAGCAAAATCCAAGATCAATGAGAAAAATGATTAAAAATAGACATTTGCAGAAAATATGATTAGGAAATTGATGGACTAATAACTTGAATACGTGATACAAAATGAATAGAACTTGGTTCAATGATTGGTCCCGTGTAATAATTTCCAGTTTTTTTTTTTTAAAAAAAGCCTATGGGCTGGACTAGGCCCACAATGTTGGGTAGGTGAATTTTCCATTTTTGTGCAAAAAAATCAAAATTCAGGGGCTATAGGCTAGGCTGGACTGGGCCCATAGGGGCTTTGGGGCCTATGTGGGCTTTGGGATAGTGGGCTTTTGGCCCCATGGGCCTTTTGGCCCCAGGGCCACATGGGTTGGGGCTAGGCTGGCCCACGTGGGCCAAATTGACAGCTGTAGCCTTGACCTTGTCTATTTAAAAAAAAATTAAACTAGCATGACATGTGCTTGTTGTAGGCCCCTTTCGGTAAGTCTGGTTTATTCCCACCTCTAGGTTCAATTCCCTAGTTTGATAAATTTTTAACTCCTTTTTATTATATCATTTTGAAGTCCTATTATAATTAAAAATAATATTTAGTTAGTATAAATGTTTAATAATTTTCTAAAAAGTAATTGCAACTTTTTGTTTTTTGAAGGTATAATTTCAACTTTTAAAAATCAAAAGTAACTAAATATAAATAATTTGATTATGTCAAATCAAAATTATTTTTCTAATAATTTAATTATATTTATAAATAATATTTTTTAATAATTTACTTGACTATTTTAGCCCTACAATAATTTCTTCTAAGCTCTGCGAGTGCTATAACCATCTTTGACAACAAGTTCATCATATGTGAATTTGTTAGCAGAATCAGCAAATATAAATAATGCACTGAGTGATGCTGATCGATTGAATTGTATCTTATGGAGCCACACAAGTTGACTAATTGATCGATGTTCCCACTTCGATGACAAATTGATGCATGTGTCGGCATGCATGCATGGTTGATATGTTCCTCATACCATCTCCAACTGCATGTCACTCTGCCTATCACACAATGAATTTTCTAACAAATACTTCCTCTATATATATATATATATATATATATATATATATATATATATATATATAAAATATATTTTGAATATAGATCTAGAAATTCAAATTAATATAGTGGTCCTGTGAGACAGTGAGAGTACTATGCATTTATTTCACCGTGACCACTATTTTATTGTTTTGCGAGGACAGCTAAATCAGTAAGAGAAATGGATTTTCGGAATTCATAATCCATCCATTCACTCAGGGAGTCAGGGTGGGTCCTTAGATTCATAGTGTCAAATTTTATACATTTTTATCTTAATATTTATATATACTAATAAGAAAATAAAACTTTGGTGCCTATGAAAAAATGGAGCCTTGGGCGGTCCTATCAGGGCCACCACTTAATCACCTACATTTAATTTATTTCTAAGGTGTTTTTAGTCATTTCAACTGTAACACCCCAATATTTCTAACATGTAGATACACTGAGATGCATATCTGTGTCAACAATCAGAGGACACAATCCCTGTTTAGATATTGAATATACTAAATTTTTCCGATAATAAAACACAATGTCTCGGATCAACCTGTCTTGAAGTCCATAAAGTTTAACTTGGTTCTCAACTTAACAAGGAATACAGAGTCTATTGTTCAATATCATAACCAGAGAAGCGGAATAGGTTTATACAACTCATATCAATACAAGTTACATAACCATAACGGAAAATAACAAGAGAAACATAATCGGAAACTCAAGACTACAAGTCTTCGGCATCTCCATAAGCACGTCACCTACTCGTCCTGCCTTGTCTTCACTAGTGGAAAAAAGACATTTAGCGTCGGTTAAAATGGACATTTAGCGTCGGTTATCGCCCGACGCTAAATCGCCCGATGCTAAATGTCAGACATTTAGCGTCGGTTATTTAACCGATGCTAAATGTCACATTTAGCATCGGGTGTTCAGATAACCGATGCTAAATGTCCATTTCATCACTGTTTTTGCTGTCTGAAAATGACATTTAGCATCGGTTATTTGAAACAACCGATGCTAAATGTCCTGAAAAATTACATTTAGCATCGGGTGTTTGAAACAACCGATGCTAAATGTCCTGAAAGTGACTTTTAGCATCGATTGTTCCAAATAACCGATGCTAAAAGTCATTTTTGATAAAAAAAATGACATTTAGCATCGGTTGTTTGAAACAACCGATGCTAAATGTCCTGAAAGTGACTTTTAGCATCGGTTGTTCCAAAGAACCGATGCTAAAAGTCATTTTTGATAAAAAAAAATGACATTTAGCATCGGTTGTTTCAAACAACCGATGCTAAATGTCTAATTTTTTAAAAAAAATAGACATTTAGCATCGGTTGTTTGAAACTACCGATGCTAAATGTCTAAATGTCTAATTTAAAGGCGGTGCCAATTTCACTGCCAAACTACACATCCCACACATCATTTCCTAAAGACAAATTCCATTGTGATAATCCAAAAATCAACACTCAGCTTGGAATCAAGCATACAATACAAAAGAAATTTAGTAGGCAAGATCACAAATATCAATTACGGGATACATAAAAAATTATTGTTTGAATCCTTTTCACATATCAAGCAAATCATGTAGAAAAGGACCTACAAGTTGAGTTCGTTTCTTTTGACATCCACTTAAATTAAATCCTTTTCACCTTATACTCAAGCAAACTGTGTGCACATGTATGACATTTAGTTGCATTGCAGCCATCTACCTTTCTCTACTTCTGGAGGGAACAGAACTGCTTTTTTCACACTAAAACCAATTGTTTGTTCTTGAACATCATTTGAACCATCCTCCTCCTTTCTGTCATCTCTCTGATCTAAAACTGTTGAATTCCATATCTGCTGCTACTATCCTGCTGCTGCTGCACATAATGAAACAAGAAGCTCTTGTAAATCACCTAGATTAAATTAAATTCCATGGTTAAAATTACAATTTTGAGGAATATTTAACTTACAGCAATGCCTTTTAAATTGAATAACTTCTCCTTTTTGTTGAATTGGAGCATAAGCTCTGCCAGTTGAGGAACATAATGGCCTATTGATAAATTACATAAAAACATCATTGGTTGCATGTTTATGTTGTTACCTTAACTTCCACAAAGAAATATACATGTACTAAATGGAAGTTTTACCAGCATAGCTTTCTCCTATAATGACCACTCCATTGATTCTCCCTTCACATCATTGGCTTAAATAAAAAAATTATAAATTATAAAATGTTTTCAAAAACAAATAAAAAATGATTGAAAATCGTAATCATCTATCATGATATTCCTTTAAAAATTATACAATCTCAAATATGTATCGACATATAAACTTAACCCTCTCCTTTAAAACCCTCCAAAATCTCCCTACCAAACAGACACTTAAATTGAAGCTAAGGCAAGCATATCATGAAGTTATTTTGAGTCTACATACAGGTTAGTTTGATCAAAAAAGTTGAGATGGTCAAAATTAGGGGTGAAGTTCCGCCCCACAAAACCACTATCAAACACTCATTAGTACTAAAAAACATACCTTCTTTCCCTTACTTTTGAACAAGTCAATCACCGTGGGTGACAATTTCTGTTATGGTTCCTAGGCATTACAGATAGTTGCCATGATTCGGTTGAGGAACATAATTTCCCTAATAGAGTTATAATAACCAAGCCAAGCATGATAAGCTGCGTCTTTGATGTCGTTATCGATCTTTGCCATTGAATGCTCAATCTGCAAGTATAAATAGAACAAATATACTAACTGTATGTATATTCCAGATGGCAGCTATTCTTTATCTACAATTATATAAGACAGGACTCAACATGAAATATGAGGATCAAAAGATCTATGTACACAGGAGATACACCAAAATAGTTTAGACCTTAGAACAAGAGCACAAAATGTACTTTAAGCTTTGTCTGTGGATTTATATCTGGTAAGGGGAATTTACTTAGAGGAAGATCCTTGATCTCGTTTAAAAAATACTCTTCCCACGGAGCAATCAACAATATGCTTTCTCCTTCTTTGCCTTCGCGTCCCGTTCTTCCAAGGCGATGTATATATTGTTCACGGTCTGAAGGAATTCCCACCTGGATTCCACACAATTGTTCAGGACATGGAGCAAATAACTTATTCTACTTGTCTAACAGTGCATGTTTCTTAAAATCTAGGTCCCACTTCATAGTTTTAGGCTTTTAGCAAGAAATAATTCTGTCCCAGAAGGAACTTTGTTTCAGAAGTAGTTAATTCACCTCTACCACCCAAAAAAAGAAATTAAAAAATTATATTACAAAAAGCTGAAAATTTACAAGGAACACATCCAAGTGCGGAAAAGATGAGTGAAAATACATTAAAAGATTGAAGTACATACCTGTATGACTAAAGTTACATCAGGATAATTCATTCCACGTGATGAAACATCAGACGAGACAAGAATTGTTTGTTTGGATTCCTTGAACTCATCTGATATACGAGTTCGATACAGCTGAGGTTTTCGAGAATGTATCTCCTTAACATTCAATTTCATTTCCCGAAGAAGGTGATACATGAGTGATGTCACCATCCCCGTTATACAGAAAACTATAATCTGAATGCAAAATCTACCTGTTAAACCATAAATTAAATAACAAAGCAATTCAAACTCTAAAACAGCAAATGTACTAACCTTATAATCAGGTGTTTGCAAGATATGCTCCTTCAAAATATGATGTACCATTTCAAAGTGTGATTCATGTGGGGCAATAAGATATGATTGCTTTACCTGTGATGGCAAACCTAAAAAAGAATTAATGCCTATCACAGGAAAATTTTGATACAATCATTAAGATTCAATCAATGTAAAAAAAAAATATACAAGGATCATAAAAAATAATTAACAAAAAAATGTATAGCCTAAAGGATTTATTTTATGTTGTAATTATTAGAGTGATAGTAGTTAGTATTACTGTAACTTACCTGAATAGGAGTTTCCACACAACCTATTCCAACTGTATCAACAAATTTGTGTTCCCTTTTCAAAACAAGCTGAGAAACTCGACGGACCTGCATATTTTTAAAGGTTCAGTTATATTGTTAATGGAATGCTGCACCAACACAAACTTGCTTTTAAGAAACTTCCTTCTAAAAAACATTATTAGCCTTAAACTTTGTCTGAAGCTACAGAACAGGAAACATAAGAAACTTAGTTATAAGACAAAACCTGACACGGGTCTGATTCTAGACGTTTTTGATCAACTTTAAATCGTACACCTCCAACCAGAGTCTGCACCCCAATGCCATCGTGGTATTTCGTCATTAATTATACTAGATTCATAGCAAAACATCGCTTTCTCCCTTCACATGGTTAGCTCCTGCCAATCATTCAAAGGCCAATTCAAAATATTGCACAGACAAAAACAAATAAATAAAGATCGAACAGTGTTAGGGTTTTGTAAAGTACACAAAAAACGAAATCTGGAAGAAATAGGAAAAACGAAAATGAAAACTAACCAAAAAAACTGAGATCGAGGGAGAGAGCATAAAGGAGAACCAGATCTGAAGATCAAGGCTCAGCCATGGCTAAAACGAGATTCGCACGCGACACGCGAGAGAGAATGATGCGCTGAAAGAGGGAAATCCAGGAGAAGAGAGGAATCGTTTGTGAATGGAGAATAAAGAGAGCCAGGAGAAGAGAGGAAGCGACGGCGAGGAAGGCGAGGAAGGCGACGGTGACGAGAGTGAGAGAACGAGATTTCAGAGTGAGAGAACGAGGTTGAGAGTGATGAGAGAACGATGGAAAACGCGTATTAGCAAAAAATTGGACCTTTAGCATCGGTTGTTTATACAACCGATGCTAAATGTATTTGCTTTAGACATTTAGCATCGGGTGTTTAAACAACCGATGCTAAATGTCTAAAGCAAATACATTTAGCGTCGGGTGTTTAAACACCTGATGCTAAATGTATTTGTTTTTAGACATTTAGCATCGGTTGTTTAAACACCCGATGCTAAATGTCTAAAGCAAATACATTTAGCATCGGGTGTTGAAACACCCGACGCTAAAAGTAGGCGCGAAATATGAAATCTTCCATTTAATTGCAAAAATGCCACCGGTTCAACATTTAGCATCGGCTGTTCAAACAACCGATGCTAAATGATGCTTAATAATGTCTTTTTTCCACTAGTGCTTTCTCTTACCCTGTTTCTCTGTAAAAACTACAATAATGATAGGGTGAGATAATATATCTCAGCGAGTTCTACCGTAACCCCTCACCATCACTCGGTTCAATTATAAAACCGTTGCAACAAAGTTTAATTTATAAACCACTTGCTCATATAACCGTAGCCCATCGCCGACCGTGCAACAACCACGATCTCGGCATATAATGTGCTATTCAATTATTTCCAAGCCTTGTAAGTTAATCTATAATTACAAGCTTACCAATCGAAACACTGACCGTGCAACAACCACAATCTCGACGAATCTTGTACCTAGCATAACATCGGCTGTGCAACAACCACAATCCCGATAAACCCCCGCTAGTACTTTACCTAACGTCCAGGGCCTAGGGTAGGGGCTCATGACCTTCCCCGCCTAGTATGCTATTCGTCGGATCGTCACCCGACATAGATATAATTTATATATCATACCCGCATTGGGCCGACTCCTATGTTCGATATAATCTATATATCGTGGTACCAAACCGGTCTAGATGAGATTACAAATATCCCACATCAATTATGATTCGAAAACGAAAACCGTTTGGATCGCTTCTTTTTAGAAAACCTTTATTCGCACACGTAAGTTCTAATTCGGTTTTTCAAAGTATTTATAGGTTTGTAGACAATTTGCCAAAATCATCTTGAACATGTCAAAAACAATGTCTTATAAGTTAAGAATCATCAAAAATGGTTGGGAAGAAGATTAAGAGGTTTGGAATCGAAAGGAGCGGCGAAACGAAGTTTTTGGCATCCAGTAACAGAAGCATGCGCACGACCCGTGCCCAGGGGCGCACGGTCCCTGCGTGCTGCTTAACTCTCTTGCAGGCAACATCGAAGAGGGCGCACGATCCGTGCCCAGGGGCGCACGGTCCGTGCGTCCTGTGGAGATTCACATTTCGCTTCGTTTATTTCGTTCCGCTTTTCCGATCGTATCCAATTCGTAACCCAATCAAAATTCCAATACAACACAACCAGAAATCAAACACATGTACAATCAAAATCCACATAATACCGATATAATTTTTATAAAAACAGTAAAACGTTATTTTTCGAAAAACGATTTCGACTCAATAATCTTTCGAAATCCAAATACCGATTTCAACCAATCGTTTCAACAACAAACATAAAACCCTAAACGTGAGTAAAACTCACCGGTTTGAAGAGTTCGTTCGAAAATCAAGTCTTCACGGGAAATAACCGAACGGTGACCACTCGAACAATCCCCGTAATAGTCCAATCCGCTTCAAAACGAAACTAACTCCTATGGACTCCGAAAACAGTAGCTTCCTCAGTCAATCCCTCCTTGAAGTCGAGAATGTGGTGGCTAATGGTTCTTCCCACTGAATTTCAAGGATTCCTAACACATGCAATGAAGTTGGCATCAAGCTTTGGTCATAGGAGCTCAAAACTCCATTTTTGGCTAAGTGGAGCTCTAGGATTCGAAAATGGTGGAGAAGGAAGGATAGTGAATGAGCTTACAAAACTAGCATCAATGGAAAGAGAATTTCAAGAGGAGAAGATTGGTACCAAAATCAGTCACATGCATTGAGAATCATGAAAGTGCTCCCTCCTTCTTCTTTCTATTCTCTTCACGCCTCTTTCCTTCTCTCTCTCTTTTCTTTCTAAATTCTGAAGTTCTCAGCTTTCTGGTTTCAGCAAGGTAATGTGAGAGTGTTTGGTGAGGTTGACTCAGCTAAAGGCTTTAATGAGTGGGAAAAGACTAAAGTGCCCTCCACTTAGCTCATCACCTTAGTTTATCTCTAATTAACCACTAACTCATAATTAACTTTTAAAAAATTGTGGTTGTGGTATTATGGAGTCAAGGAGTATGTTTGGTGTTGTGTAATTTGGGTTAGTGGTTCGAACGATATGGAAATTACCAAAATGCCCTTGGCTCTTTAATTCATTCTAAACCGTTATTTTTGCCCAAGTTCTCTCTAACTTGCACCTTAATTTTTTTATGGTTTATCCACTAAACGTTGCTTTCTCGACTATTCCATATCAATGACATGATTTATCTTTCATTCGAATAATAAATCACTCGTAAATTCCATAAATTGATTTAACGATATTAGGGATGTTACATCAACACTTTAAATTTTCTCATCCAATCTCTCTCTTAACTTATTTGCACTAAATTTAGGACCTACAGTTGCTGCAAATTGCAGGGGATCATGGTCCATCGAGAAGACTAAAGAGAGTGATTTTCTTTGATAAATATAGGGTCGCAATTGGCTTACGTACACTTTTAACCACTGACAATCATATGGTCAGTTTATCAAACGATCAAGATCAGACAATCTTTATTTCAACTTTACAAATTGCATTAAATAAAATATGAAATACATGTCATCTGATTAAGATGCATGCATTTGAGTGCATGATTGCATGCAGTACTGACCGTTCACTAACTTTATCCTGATCAACACAAAAATCTGATTCAAATCAATTAAATTTGTTTGGTTTCCAGGCTTGGATTACATCAAACTAAATCACAATAAAATTTTGGGTAGAGTCGATATAGTCTCAATGCAATAGGGTTGAGTACTCTTAATAGTCAAATGTAATAAAGTCTTTTCTCATTTCAAAAGAATCAAACAAATTTGACAACTATTGTTTTGTGAGGATCATGACATTTAAAATCTATCAACCGTGGACCAAATTAGGAATGATGATGGGTACCCTCAAGGCATCGCACTATATTCATATATACTAATAAGAAAATAAAACTTTGGTGTGCCTATGAAAAAATGGAGCCTTGGGCGGTCCTGTCAGCGCCACCACTTAATCACCTACATTTAATTTAGGGTAAAATATGTTTTTAGTCCCTACAAAATCAGCTCCTTCTAAGTTTAGTCCCTACATTAACGAAATAGGCATTTTGGTCCTCATCTTATTTTTCCATTTTCAATTTTAGTCCCTCATGACTTTTAATAGCGCTTCAAAACTTTTAATAGCGCTTATAAAATGTCAAAAAAGCGCTATTAAAAGTTTTGAAGCGCTATTAAAAGTCATGAGGGACTAAAATTGAAAATGGCAAAATAAGATGAGGACCAAAACGCCTATTTCGTTAATGTAGGGACTAAACTTAGAAGGAGCCGATTTTGTAGGGACTAAAAACATATTTAACCCTTTAATTTATTTCTAAGGTGTTTTTAGTCATCTCAACACTTTAAATTTTCTCGTCCAATTCCTCTCTTAACTTATTTGCACTAAATTTAGGACCTGCAGTTGCTGCAAATTGCAGGGGATCATGGTCCATCGAGAAGACTAAAGAGAGTGATTTTCTTTGATAAATATAGGGTCGCAATTGGCTTACGTACATTTTTAACCACTTACAATCATATGGTCAGTTTATCAAACGGTCAAGATCAGACAATCTTTATTTCAACTTTACAAATTGCATTAAATAAAATATGAAATACAAGTCATCTGATTAAGATGCATGCATTTGAGTGCATGATTGCATGCAGTACTGACCGTTCACTAGCTTTATCCTGATCAACACAAAAATCTGATTCAAATCAATTAAATTTGTTTGGTTTCCAGGCTTGGATTACATCAAACTAAATCACAATAAAATTTTGGGTAAGGGTTGAGTACTCTTAATAGTCGAATGTAATAAAATCTTTTCTCATTTCAAAAGAATCAAACAAATTTGACGACTATTGTTTTGAGTGGGTCATGACATTTAAAATCTATCAACCGTGGACCAAATTAGGAATGACAATGGGTACCCTCAGGGCAGGGGCACTATATATTGCCCATACCCAAGGGCATATATGCATGGACAAGAACTTTAGTACCGGGCACCCAAGAGCATGTACCCGCACCCGATATCCACACTTTAACTGCGAAAAAAATAACATAAAAATATCATAATTCAATTAAAAAAGCGAGAAGTTTTTTTTCCAATCTATGTCCAATGATATTTATTAAAAAAAATGACTATACTTAAAATTGTAATAATAGTAAGTAGTAATAAATAATATATATATATATATATGTGTGTGTGTGTGTGTGTGTGTGTGTGTGTGTGTGTGTGTGTGTGTCTGTGTGTCTGTGTGTCTGTGTGTGTGTGCGCGCGCGCGCAGGAGTTGCGGGCCCAATGCGGGTTGGGTATCATAGTGCTTGTACCGAGCCCGCAAATATTTGGGTAGGTAAATACCCCTCCATCATGGTTAAATTTTGCAGGTACTCAATGGGTATAGGTCAAATAGCCATCCCTAGACCAAACTAATATTTATTCTTTCACTTACGAGTTATTATTTCTCTTTGTATTATCACTTTTTCCCCTTCGTTTTTATTTATAAGTAAAAACACTTAGTTGTATTACTACCTCCGTTCCTTTTTATCTATCTTTTAAGGTTGTTTTACACAAACCACTACAAAAAACGGATCAAATAGCGGGGGTTTTATTGCGGAGGTTTTAAAAAACCCCTCGGTTTAACAATATAAAAGGAACTCCTCGGTAAACAGGTTGAAAATGTTGTTTCATTTTACGGAGGTTTAAAAAACCCTCGCTGAGTGTCCCGAAAAACCCCCGCTAAATGTAAAATAAAAAAACAAAAAACAAAACCTTTTAATTTCAGCTTCCCTCTTCTAACTTTCACTCTCTCCCTCGCGTAATTTCAGCTTCCCTCTTCTAAAAAAAAAACTTCTACCTTCGCGTTTCAACGAACCTCATCTGCTTCCCTCAGCTTCCCTCAACTTCTCTCCTGTGTTTCAACGAAACCTCCTCTCAAAACCCAGCTCTCGCGTAACCTAATTTCTGCTCGCGTAAACCTAATTTCTGCTCGCGTAAACCCTTCTCACATCCTCGCGAAACCTCCCTCGCATAAACCTAATTTCTGCTCCTCCTTCTCTCTCCCTCTCGCGACATCTTGCGTTCAATGCAAATTGCTGCTCCTCCTTCTCAGCAACTTCAGCAACAACAAGAAAACCAAACCCTATTTCTTCCTTCCACTTCTTCCTCCACTGATTCCTCTCTCATTGGAGATCTGCTCTTACAGGTAACTTAACTTCTCTTTGCTCTTAATATTCTTTTGGTGTCTCAGATAGATGTAGGAGTTTCAAGCAAAAATATTGTGAATTCTGAGAATAACATTTATGCTGGAACTTAATTTAAAAAAGATTCCCCCAATTTTGTTCTTAGATTCAGCTGTGTAAGTTTAGTTCGACTATTTTACTTCCTAGAAATTAGAAAATAGTGTTAGTCTTCTAATTGAATTACATTTGATGCATTTGGAATAAATGAAAAGGATTAGATGTAATTACCTATGCAGGTATTTGGAATTTACTAAATCCTTTATGTGTCTACAAGTTTCTTAGCTAAATTTTGGAAATATCAGTGTCTATTTGCCTTGCGAAACATAACACTTGTGTTTTTTTACTACTGAGTTGTGCTCTCTGGACATAAAAATCAATGTATATTTTGAACATACTTTGCAGAGTTATAGGCTTCTTAATTCAATTAAATTATAGGCTTCTGAGTTGTAGCTTATTGTCGTGTCTCTTATTGCTGTTGTCGTTGCTTATTGTTGTCGTCGTCTTTTAAACCGAAAAGTTGAAATTACATTTTCAAAGCTCGTAGCTAGATATGACAGATTTTTCATACCAGTATTTCTTGTTTTTTTTTAAAGATGCGTCCTACTAGTTTCTAATATATGACATATTGTATTGCTTGCAACTATTTGTATTGCCAGTGTTCTCCATCGTTAATTCACTTGAGGTTTTCTTAATTTCTTTTATACCTTCTTATCATTATTTAGACGACAGTTAAATATGGACAAATCTTGGATTGCAAAGCCAAGAAATACAAGTGAGTACTTAAATGGAATAAGTCATTTCTTGGATTTTGCTTTTAAGCATGGCGCTATTAGAGATACAATACAATGTCCATGTCCTGATTGCGGGATTGTTGATTGGCACACCAGAGATATAGTCCAATCACACTTAGAATCAAAACCATTCCCTAAAAACTATATCGTATGGACTCGTCATGGTGAGAAACAAGTACCGCAATCTACTAGAAATGAAGATCATGTGCAAGGGATATTTGGTTATGAGAACCCGCTAGACACAATGGTCAATGATGCATTTGGTCACCATAGGCAACAAGCCACTAATAGAGATGAACCACAAGCAATAGGCACAAATGAAGTATTAAACGAAGGGCCAAGGGAGGATTTTAGTGATTTTCATGAGTTTATCAAAGACGGAAGTTAGATGTTGCACGAAGGGAGCAAGTATACAAAACTAGAATTTGTAATCAAATTATATCATATAAAGGTTTTGTGTGGATTGAGTGACAAGGCAATGACTATGATACTAGATTTGTTGAGAGATGTGTTTCAACAAGCAAAGTTCCCCCCTTCTTTTTATGAGGCAAAGAAAATCATCAACAAACTAGGTCTTAATTATACGAAGATAGATGCATGTCCAAGAGATTGCATGTTATATTTGGGAGATGAAGACAAAGACTTGCAAGCCTGTAAGCATTGTGGAGTGTCTCGATGGAACCCTAAGAAGAAGAAGAAGAAACAAGCTGTAAAAGTTCTGCGTTACTTTCCATTAAAAGCAAGATTGCAAAGATTGTTCATGTGTTGTAAGACTGCAGAGCATATGAGGTGGCACTCTATTGAGAGTAATAATTAGGATGGGTTACTAAGGCATCCGAGGGATGGTAAAGCATGGAAGACATTTGATTTGATGCATCCTGAATTTGCTTTAAATCCTCGAAATGTTCGCTTAGGCCTTGCTAGTGATGGTTTTAACCCTTTTGGAACCATGAGTTCTGCCTATAGCATTTGGCCGGTGTTTTTGATTCCGTATAATTTTCCTCCTTGGATGTGTATGAAGCACACTTCCTTCATCTTATCGATGATCATTCCAGGAAAGAAGATGCCTGGAAATAATATAGATGTTTACTTACAACCCCTTATAAATGAGTTAAAGGAGCTATGGAATGATGGCGTGGTTACTTTTGATGCATCAATGAATGAAAACTTTAGAATGCGGGCGGCTCTTATGTGGACAATTAGTGACTTTCTTGGCTTAGGAAATTTGTCTGGTTGGAACACTCATACAGGTTTGGCTTGTCCAACTTGTAATTTTGATGCAGAGCCCTGTCGTCTCCCTCATAGTAGAAAATGGTGTTTTATGGGCCATCGTCATTTTTTGAGCAGAAATCATAGATTTAGACTGAGCCGTGTTCGCTTCGATGGAAGCACAGAGGAGAGAAGTCCACCCTCAATTATATCAGGATCTGATGTTTTGAAGCAAGTGGAAAACCTAGATGTTCCATTTGGAAGAGAAGCAGTGTTGAATGGTACAGGAAAAAGATCTAGACAACCAACTAAGCAATGGAATAAAAGAAGCATATTCTTTGAACTTCCATATTGGGAATCTAATTTGTTGCGTCATAATTTGGATTTCATGCATATTGAAAAAAATGTATGTGACAATGTTTTGTATACTTTGCTCCACGAGAAGCCTAGATCAAAAGACAATCTTAATGCTCGAAAAGATTTGCAAGATATGGGTATAAGGCGTGATCTTTGGCCCGATGATAAAGGGAGATATCGCCTTGCTTTGTTTTCACTAACACGCGATACAAAAAAGTTGTTCTTTAAAACCTTGAAGAATGTTAAAGTACCGGATGGTTACTCAAGTAACATTTCTAGATGTGTTGATGAGGCACAACAAAAGATATTTGGATTGAAAAGCCATGATTCTCATATTATAATGGAACAACTACTACCATTAGCCATCCGCAATTTGTTGCCAAACCATGTTACGGCTGTCTTGGTGGAGTTCTGTTCATTTTTTAGAGTTCTTTGTGGTAAAAGTCTGAGCCTTTCAGATCTTCAAATTCTCCAAGATCGCATTGTGATTACACTTTGTCATTTGGAAATGTTATTCCCTCCTTCATTTTTCACAGTTATGGTTCATTTAACTGTCCATTTGATAGAGGAAGCCAAGCTTGGAGGTCCAGTACATTATAGATACATGTATCCTGTAGAGAGGTAAAAGCCAATATTGATGAGGCTGAAGTTTCTCCAAATGATGTTTTGGGTAGACTGTTGGGGCCTGAACACTCTGGGAGAGTGCGGAGCATGGGTATGGGAGTAACTCCTACTAATGCATTTAGAAATACTAGACTTCGACTTTCAAATTTGAGTGTTTCTTCATCCACTGTTGGCACACCATCTCCTAACATATGGCAAGAAAAGTACACAAACTTGGAACGTGCACTTAAAGCTTACATGGTACGGAAAGAAGGAAAGATCCCTGAAGAATTTATTGGTGTCTTTGATTCATCAAATGTAAGTTTTCAAATTTCAATCAAGTTTGAATTAATTGTTGAAAAGTTTGAATCAAGTAAACACTTGTATTATAAACACATGAGATCTTACAGTGTAGATTTTGTTATTGGTGTAGATTTTGTTAGTGGTATCTTTGATTCGTCACTGATGTTGATTTTGTTATTGATGTCTTTGATTCTTATAATAATGCTTATCATGTTACCTTACAATGGGTAGAATTAAATATGTACTGCAATATATATATATATATATATATATATATATATATATATATATATATATATATATATATATATATATATATATATATGTATTAGTTGGAAATGAGTCAATTTGTTCGGATTAAACATGAGTATGTATTGTAGAAACATATAGTATGTATTAGTTGGAATTAAATATGTATCAATTTAGTTCTTTTTTATTTTGATTTTTGATATTTGAAATGAGTTAATTTTTCTTTTGTTATTTCATGCAAGTGAGCATGCAAGTGAGCCTCATTCTCCAATGGATGCAAATGGATCATTTGGTGCTAGCAATATTTAGTGGTTTTAGGATCCTTTAGTATAGGATTTTTTTGTTGCCATTATGATTTTGAGCTACAATTGTTTCTTTCTATTATCTTTTTGAGTTAGATGACATTAAATATTTGACATTACATTTATGTTATCAGAATTATATTTTAAATGAAATTTTCAGTTTTTTTAGCAAGCTTAGTAAGTGTTATTAAAGATATATGTATAGTTATTGGTGATGAAAACAGGTAATTAGATAAAGAAAAAAGAAATTCTCAAATTGCAAAAGAAATATTGTCTCTGCATAACTCTAATAAGAGGTTGAAACCCCCACACAAAAAGTCCTATCAACTATGGCAATAAAAAATCACCACAAATATATCAATTTCAGGAGGTTTATAACCCCCTCAAAAAAACCTCCGCAGTAAAACCCCCGCTAAATGACAGGATACCAGCGTTTTCAAAAAACCCCCGCAGTTAGATTGCGGCACTTAAAACTCCGGCGTTTTTTAAAACCCCCACTGACTACGTTGCGGGGGTTAAAAACCCCCGCTATTCGACAAAAAAACCGCCGCAATCTATACTTTTTTTTGTAGTGAACCTATAAACCAATAAACTTAAGTTTTTTCAATAAATTATAATTTCCATTATATCCTTAATTATTTATTACTTATCATAGTGATTTTTCACTTTATAATAAACAATTAAGGGTATAATTTGATCAAAAAATTAAGGGTATAATAGAGAAACATGTAAAAAATGCAACTTGGAACTATCAAAATGACAGATAAAAAAGGAATAAATTTCTTCTAAAAAAGTGCAATTAAAAAGAAACGGAGTGAGTATTAAATATAAGTAAGTCAGAGTTCTTTTTTACTTAATCTGTCAGCTTTACTCTTATTTATTGCACTACTTTTATTTTTATCTATGCAAAAAAAAAATTTATTACACTACTTTAATTTTATCAAAGCAAGAACCGAGTAAGGGTGATTTACGAACAATACTTTTTTAACTTTTTTTAAAAAAACGTGTTTAGTCTATCCAAAAAAAGCGTGTTTAGTCATCAATTGCTTATAAATGAAGATGGCGAGAGTACAACGTTTCTAAAATCACATTTTGAGAGACCGCTACAATGAAAAAGAGCTCGAATGACATTTAGTTTTTATTCCCATAATGTGCTAAAGTGGGATAAAGATCCTCTCCGATAACTAGATTTGTCCAGTAGGAGAGAGATAGATACAATTAACAAAATAATAATAATAATTTATAAATAATATTATTATGTTAACTGTGTCTTTCTCTCCCATACTGGACTTATCCAGTTAATGGAGAGGAGTTCAACCCGCTAAAGAGTTAAACGTGCCACCATCATCTAGTCGTGCATAATCTAGACATTACTTCAATAGCGTTATCAAAATCACATCAAAAACACATATGCGCTCTCTAAATATGGAGTAAAGATCATCTCCATTGATTATGTTTTCCAATATTACTTTTATTACTATGGTTTTGAGAAAATAAATATAAGAATATAACATTAAATGGGTCCAAAATATCTTTTATACACCTAAAACACCGCAAAACTATAGTAATAACAAAACTAATGGAGAGAACAGATCAAGAAAGGAAATGGAGATAATCTAAAATTTCTAAATATAACACATCTTTACAATGAGTGGTCAGTTAAATATTATCTGAAGCAATAAAGCTTGCCTAAGCAAGCATTTTTTTGTTGTCGGTGACATCCAGACGACACTTGCTCAACTAAGAGTAGTTTCTACTTTCTGAGCCACCTTTGGAAATGCTTAAATTAACATGGGTTAATTATATGAATATGTCCTCCAAATAACATTTTCTTAGGCACACATTATCTCATTTGATATTCGGAGACACGTGCTAATAATGCACACGTTGACACTTAAATAAAACAAGATTAACAAATAATACTTTCTTAGACACTAATTTTCTTAGGCGCACAATGTAAAAGTATCATTTAAAAACAATATGTGTATTTATCACGTGTTTTTTTTATATATCAGTGCAGTGTTTATTATATATCAGTGTTGTTATTCCGTGTTTTTTTATATATAAGTGTTTTTTTAGTAGTTTAAATAGTCATTAAGTCTTCTTGTTTTTTAGATAGTAGGTTTATAGTACTCTTCAAAAATTATAATTATCAATGAAAAATATTAATCACGTGTTTTTTTATATATCACTGCAGTTATCCCGTGTTTTTTTATATATCAATGCAGTTATCTCGTAGTTTCAATTGATTATTTTAGTTGATTAGTAGATTATAGTAGATAGTAAAAGTTACTACACAAAAAATAGGAACGGCGGCGGTTGAAATTGCCAGCGGGGGCGGTTATAACCGTCGTTACTGAAGGCTGGCGGCGGTTCAAGCTGCGCGGTAGTTTCCAGCGTCGCGAGGTGCTTCTCGCGGCGGTTCTGGTAACCGCCACACAACCTGCCGCGAGTTTAGCGGCGGTTTGTAACTGCCGCAACTTGTCCAACTGATTTTCAACTCCCATGGTTAGGGGCGGTTCTAAACCGCCGCAACGAATAAAATAAAATTTGTTTAAAATATGGGGGCGGTTGTAAACCGCCGCGAGTATTCACAATTAATTTTTTTAATTTTTTGGAATTCATTTTATTTTTGGGGTAATTTTAACATACATAAATACCACAAATGAATAAACAACATATTAGTGTTTAAATATATGTTCCTAAAAGCACATTCAAAGTGGTAAAGTTCATAAAACAAACTTATTTCATAACATCAAAATTAAACAAACTTAGTTCATAACATCAAAATAGTACAAACTTAGTGCATAAGAGCAAATTAAAACAAACTTAGCTAGTTCATAACCTCAAAATAAAACCAACTACCAAAATAATCTAATGTGTCTTGCCTGTGTTGTTCATAACAATAAAATAGAATCATCTATCTAGATATCCTGCGAGATGGAGTTGCTTCATGATGTCCAATGTGACTAGATCCGGAGGAGCGTCTCAAATCATCTTGTGATTCCAAGTTAACCGGCTGGAAAAAAAATAGTCATAAATAAAAGTAGAACCAATACATAAACATTTTCACATATAGTAAATTCTAAACAAGCAAATCAACAAGAAAATATAGATCTATTTAAAATATGCAACCAGAAACACAAAATTGGGTGACTACAATTTCAATTTCATAGGATAAGTAAGATTAATTGCGATTGAATATACCAATTTGTCCTATATAAAAATGCAAAACAGAAATGCAAGAGAAATTACTAAGATCTGAAATTGAGATGCATTATATCTTTCTTACTGTCTGGTGAGATAGCATTATTTATAGCAACTATGATTCCAAATTCTAAGTCTAAACCTTTAAGCTAGCACCAAACATAAGCTATAGGATTCTATATTTGGGGGACTTTATCGTTTCATGAACAGGTGCCCATACCCTACAATAAATAAATACTTATAAGCTCACAATTCAAAATTCATGTTTCGTTCGGTGTGATGAAGAAAACAGTCATGATTCCTTATTGGAGGGTTTGTTGTCCTTATTTATATGGAGGATATCAATGCAGACAAGAGGTGGTTAGAGCAGATTATAGTGGGATAAATATCAATATGGTGCTTCTAGATATTGTTGATAAACTTATAATGCAAAATACCCATTCTACTTTTTCTAACTTACTAACTCAAATTAAAGTTCATGAATTTCAATAGAGTCTCACCTAATTTTGCTTCACAAATTGCATAACATAAGCAAGTTGTTCCTTCAATAGAGATACTTCAGCAAGTTGTGCCTTCAATAGAGGGGAGCTGTAGGGCGAAGAAGTGTGCTAATTAGAGAGACTATAAGTATATGAAAATGATGCAAACTTATATAAAAAAGCATTCAATTGCAAACCAGCAAACCGATAAAAAATCAATAAGGTTTCAATTAAATAAGTCATTTATTTAGAATACAAGTGCAGTAGTATTGGAGTAACGGACAAAGCCTATAGTGACTGTCCTCTATCTTGATGGCAGGCTGAGAGGTTCTCAAACAAACCCACTAACAAACAAACACGACATCAGTAAATGGAACTGAGAGACAAATAGGACGAATTGTACAGGCAGAAAGGACAAAGGCCAAGCAAGAAAAGAAACCTCTTGTTCATCCCAATCACTCCACACCTCACCTATTAAGGACATTGTTCTGCAATTCTATCTGTTTATTCCCAACCCCAATTTCAGAAAATCATCAATTCAAGAGATTAAACATAAAAGAACACAAACTAACAAACACAGATTAAAAGAAACACAAATTAACTAACACATAGAAAAGTAAAACTAATCTCCTGAAACAATTTCAAGACTATGCTCTCTCATATTAACACACTAATTGACACTAATCTATATTCTGTTATAGTTTAGGCATAAGATAGGAAGGTTTCAAAGCTTATGTTGCGAGTTTGCAAATAGATCAAAGTTTAGTTAAGTTGGTTATATACTCTCTTTTTTAAAAGTTATTTATTTATACCATACTATATATCTTAACCATCAATTAATTGATAGTGTTTTCAACAAATACAACACAATTAAAACAGCACAAAATAGCACATTTTAGGTACATTCATTCTTCAATTGCTACATTCATTCACAATCTAATTTCAAGTACATTAGTACAATTAACACAGAGAACTCTATCCACAATCTGATTTAATTCATACATTTAACCACCAAGCTACATTCATTTATGCATCACCATAATTACTACAGGACAATATCTTAAATTCTCACATCACATTCACACAATTTAAAATAGGGGAACAACTAAATAACAAAATAATCAATGATCGGAGTCAAATAAAACACAAAAAGTGAAAGATTGAAACAACCAGAAGCTGATTTCCCTAAACAAATTCCAGAAACAGCCAACAACTTAATAATCACGAAATATTTGTGAAATAATTTGATTCCAAAATATAAACTAAAAATAATCCCTAACCTGTTGCTGAGATGATGAACAGAGATGTAAGGTTGCTGAGATGATGAAGATAGATGTAAGGTTGCTGAGATGATGAAGATAGATGTAATGTTGTTGGTATTGATGATACTGTCAAACCCTAACTGTTGCAACAGGAAGAACAAAACTGTAACAAAAAGAAAAATCGAAAAAGAGAACAGAACAACTGTAAAGAACTAAAAATCGAAGAGAGGAAGAGACTAAGAGGAGGAAGAGAGTTTGTACCTGAAGCGTAGAGGGGTAATGGAAATCGTAGAGGAGGAAGAGATGATCAGTTAGCGAAGAGGAGGAAGAGATGATGCAATGGTTAGCGATTTTATTCATCCTTGAAGTAAGAGACGAAGAAGAGGAAGAGATGAGTGTTAGGGTTTTCTTCAAGTTGAAATTTCTTCCCTAAAAACGGTGTTTGAGAGTGTTTGAGATGAAGAGACTTTGAAGTTAGGGATAAAACGCGCGCCGAAAGGAAAATAATAGCGCGTCTGACTTTTTTTCCTTCTGAAATTCGCAACCACCGCCATACTTATAGCACCCGCCACCGGTGTTTGTTGTTAAGGGAAGTTAGTTGGAACCGCCGCGGGGATTAAGTGAAGCGGCGACAGTTGGGGGTAACCGCCGCAACGTAAGTGTCGCAATTGGTCCCTTTTTTGTAGATATAGTAGATTATCAATAAGAAATATTTATTTTAAATATTAATTAGTAGTTTAAATAGTCATTAAGTCTTCTTGTTTTTTTGATAGTAGGTTTATAGTAGTCTTCAAAAAATTTAATTATCAATGACAAATATTAATCCTGTGTTTTTCTATATATCAGTGCAGTTATCCCGTGTTTTTTATATATCAGTGCAGTTATCTCGTAGTTTCAATTGATTATTTTAGTTGATTAGTAGATTATAGTAGATAGTAAAAGTTAGATAGTAGGTTATCAATAAGAAATATTAATTTTAAATATTAATTAGTAGTTTAAATAGTCACTAAGTCGTCTTGTTTTTTAGATAGTAGGTTTATAGTAGTCTTCAAAAATATTAATCCTATGTTTTTCTATATATCAATGCAGTTATCCCGTGTTTTTTTTATATATCAGTGCAGTTATCTCGCAGTTTCAATTGATTATTTTAGTTGATTAGTATATTATAGTAGATAGTAAAAGTTAGATAGTAGATTATCAATAAGAAATTTTTGTTTTAAATATTAATTAATAGTTTAAATAGTCATTAAGTCTTCTTCTTGTTTTTTAGATTGTAGGTTTGTAGTAGTAGTCTTCAAAAAATTTAATTATCAATGACAAATATTAATCTCGTGTTTTTTTATATTCAGTGCAGTTATCCCGTGTTTTTTTATATATCAGTGCGACTATCCCGTGTTTTTATATATATCATTGCAGTTATCCCCGTATTTTTTATATATCAGTGCAGTTATTTCGTGTTTTTTTATGCATCAGTGCAGTTATCTCATAGTTTCAATTGATTATTTAAGTTGATTAGTAGATTATAGTAGATAGTAAAAGATAGATAGTAGATTTATTAGATATTGTATTTGTAAAATCCCCAAAATAAATATATAAATAGATATTAGATAGATATTAGATATTGTATCTGTAACATCCCCAAAATAATTAACCGAATTATTTGGATGTGTTACCCCCAATTGAATTAATTTAGTACTTGATTGGTAAATTTATTGAGTGCTAAAATATATTTTCGGTTGTCATAGGATCGTTAACCGGATATTAGAGATTAGGGGCAATGTGGTCATTTGACCACATTACCACTTAATATATAAGAAAAGAAAGAAAAGAGAATTAAGAAAGAAAGAAAGGAAACGTGAAACAGAGAAGAGGAAGAGAAGAGGAAAAGAAGAAGAGGAAAGAAAAAAGGGAAAGAAGAAGAAGAAGTGGAACCCAAGCCCCAAGTTCATCATCATCATCATCACCATCATCATCTCCCTCCATTTTCGTTTCCCAAGAGCTAGGTAAGCTTCTCACCCATTTTTCCCCTTTTTGTGGATTTCGAATCTTGAGGGTTTTGGGAGAAGATTTTGGTGTTTGAGATGATTTTCATGGTTTACACATGTTTAGAAGCGGACCCAAGGAAGATTGAAAGCGGATTGAAGCTCGATTCGAAGTTGGGAGCGGATTGGTGATTATAGGGTTTTGTTTGGGGATTTTTGAGATATCGGTGATTTCGGTTCAACCGTCGCTCTCGCGTCAAGGGTGAGTTTTACTCACGTTTAGGTTTTTGATTGAGGATTTCGAAGTGTCGAATTTGAGTTTCGAAAACTGTTATTTGAAAAATTAACGTATTTTGACATACACGATAAAATTGTTTACGTTTGTGTTTCTGATTGATGAAAGATGATTTCATGGTGATCAAGGTTGTTTAAATATGTTTTTGGACTTTTTTTATGGTAGGGCTGGACTGGAACATCTATCGGAATTGATCGGAACGACGAAAAATGCGAAAACGGGATAAAAATTCAGTGCCGTCAAAAGTGCACGACCCGTGCGTCCGAGGCGCACGGACCGTGCGTCCGAGGCGCACGGACCGTGCGTCTCTTTCGGTTTGTGTTTTGAAAAGATGACTTACAAGGCGCGAGACCCGTGCGTATGGTATGGGAGCACGGACCGTGCGCAGTGTCCTCTCCAAATTTTCCAAAAGTGCCCGAAATGATCCCGATCGATTCCAATCCTCTTTTAATCCTTTCCTAACCCTTTTCCAATGATATTAGGCTTATAATGCCATGATTTTGAATCTATTTTCAAAGGTTTTCATAATGGATTGTAAAGTTATGTTTAATTCGAAAAACCGTAAAATAGTATACGGGAGCGAACACATAATATGCTTGTCTTGTAGAACTAAATGTTCAATTAACGGTCTAATGTAAACGAACTAAATGTTCCAGTGAAAGTAGATGTATATACTTTATCAAGTTGGGTGACGACCCATGATGTTAATGTTGCCAAGTGGCTTCACTCTCAAGAGGGGGGTGAATTGAGATTTAAAACCTTTGAAAACGTTTTCCCCTTTTCAATGACTTAGATTAATTTTCGCACAGGTTAAGTGGAAGCGAAGGAATTAGAAAATAAAGCGATAAAGAACACATCAGATTTATACTGGTTCGGTCACCTCCCAGTGACTTACGTCCAGTCCTCACACTCTTGTGAGATTTTCCACTAACACAACAAGGCTTACGGGTGCCTTGGAAAACTTTACAGACTCAGGCACTCTTCTCCTAGGATACCCTACCTATGAAGAGTCCTCAAATCTATTACAACAATAACAAGAGATACCAAGAGATACCCCACCCCTGTTACAACCAGCTGCCCCAGAAAGATACCCCACTTCCTAGTACAAACAGCTACCCTAGAGAGAAACCCCACTCCCTAGTACAAGTCACAACAATAAAACAATTACAAACGTAAAGACCAAAATACCTCTAATGTAGGCAGATAATACAACTTGAAGATTCCAACCCCGACTAACTCTTGCGAGAGATCAGCTCTGACGGACCAACGGTGCGAGAAGAGCAGAAATGAAAGTGTGAAGAGTTTTTCTAAAAAGTGTTCTGAATCGTGAAAATGGGTTGTGTTGATTGAAGAGTATGGAGCCTCTATTTATAGGCTATGAGAAAAATATTACCGTTGAAACATATTTGAAAATGAAGGAATCGATTGTTTGCCTGAATAAACTAAACGTGAGAATCGATTTTGTGCCTAACTAGATCTAGGATGAGAAATCGATTATGTGCTTCTTTGAAACATAATGAAATCGATTTTGTGCTTCCTTGAAAAATAATGAAATCGATTTTGTGCTTGAGTGTGTTGAAGATGAGAATCGATTCTTGCTTGTTTAGAAAGAGATGCAAATCGATTATGTCTTGTTTGAAACTAAGATGCAAATCGATTTTATGCTTTATATGCTATAGAGAAAATCGATTATGCACTTTGAATTTTAAGTAGGAAATCGATTTCGATGTTTAGATAAAAATAGGGAATCGATTTCTTTCTTTCTTAAAAATTGGTTTTTGTTTTTACGTGTGCATGCATGAATTTTTAAAAGCTAGTGAAGGACTTTGAGAGATGAGCTGACCCTCGTAAGAGCTTACACTTTTTCCTAAGACAATCCCCAAACCCTAAGGACTACCCTTACTTCTTGAGACATGATTCTTTAGTCTTGATTGTCTTGGATTGTGACTTTGATATTTTGTCACTTTCAACAACTTTCACTTTCATTACCTTTTGCCTTTGGTCACTTTCATCAACTTTGGCCATCAACTATGGTTTTGTCTTTTTCATCATCAAAACCTAACCTGCAATATAAATTACCTGCAGTACAAGATATCCACATTCTCCCCCTTTTTGATGATGACAAAAACTTTACTCATCTTAAAGTGGGAGGTTAGTTCATCAAACAAAATAATGCATACATATGTATGTGATTATACTCCCCCTTACTTGATGCCCCCCCTGTTTCTTTTACTATATGGAAAGTGACAATATTTCTCCCCTTATATGTTTAATATTATATGCTTTATGCAACACTATATTTCTCCCCCTTTTTGTCATGATCAAAAGGGTCGACATGTGATAAAGTTTGTGAATCTAAACAACATTTGTTTTATTCAAATAGAAGAAGAATCAATGATTCCAAGTTCTCTTCGAATGAAAAAGAAGCTTTCTTTTTGTAAAGGTTTCGTGAAAATATCAGCTAGTTGTTTTGACGATTCAACAAATTCAATCACACAATCGCCTTTTTGGACATGATCTCTAAGAAAGTGATGTCTAATTTCTATGTGCTTGGTCCTAGAGTGTTGGACAGGGTTCTTTGAGAGATTGATAGCGCTGGTGTTGTCGCATTTTATTGGAATGTGATCTAGTTCTATGTCATAGTCAAGAAGTTGTTGCTTCATCCAGAGGATTTGTGCGCAGCAACTTCCTGCTGCAACATGTTCTGCTTCAGCAGTTGACAGTGCGACACTGACTTGTTTCTTACTGTGCCAAAAGACTAATGCACTACCTAGTATGTGACATGTTCCACTAGTGTTTTTTCTATCCAGTTTACAACCTGCAAAATCAGAGTCTGAATATCCTATAAGGCTGCATGTGGCGCCTTTGGGGTACCACAGACCAACATTTTGAGTGCCTACAAGATATCTCATTATTCTTTTGACAGCTACTAAATGCGACTCTTTTGGATTTGCTTGATATCTAGCACACATGCAAACACTAAGCATGATATCCGGTCTACTAGCAGTTAAATAGAGAAAAGAGCCAATCATACCTCGATATTTGCTTAGTTCTACCGATTTACCTTCTTCATCTTTGTCTAAGTAGCACGACGTGCTCATTGGAGTGGACATTTCTTTTGCTTTGTCCATTTCGAATCTTTTAAGTAGTTCTTTGCAATATTTTGATTGAGAGATGAAGATGCCATTGTTGGTTTGTTTTATTTGAAGCCCAAGGAAGAAGTTGAGTTCTCCCAGCATTGGCATTTCAAACTCACTCTGCATAATGCTAGAAAATTCTTTGCAAAGCAATTCATTAGTAGCACCGAAAATAATGTCATCCACATAAATTTGCACAAGTAAGATGTCATCTTTTGTCCTTTTTATGAAAAGTGTAGTGTCAACTTTCCTTCTTTGAAAATCATGATTGAGTAAGAACTTGCTCAATCTTTCGTACCAAGCTCTAGGAGCTTGTTTCAGACCATATAGAGCCTTTTTGAGTTTAAAAACGTGATCTGGTTTTTCATAATTTTCAAAGCCAGGTGGTTGTTCAACGTACACTTCCTCTTGAATAAAACCATTTAAAAAAGCACTTTTCACATCCATTTGATACAATTTAAAAACCATAACTGATGCAAAAGCAAGTAGCATGCGAATAGCTTTTAATCTAGCTACGGGAGCATATGTTTCATCATAGTCTATTCCTTCTTCTTGATTATAACCTTTACCAACTAGTCTAGCTTTGTTTCTAGCTAACAATTATGCCTGATTCATCTAGTTTATTTCTAAACACCCATTTTGTACCTATTATTTGATTCTTTTCAGGCCTGGGGACAAGATCCCATACTTTGTTTCTTTCAAACTGATTTAACTCTTCTTGCATAGCAATAGTCCAATGTTCATCTATTATAGCTCCATCTATATTTTTAGGTTCAATTTGAGATACAAAAGCTATATGATTACATGCATTTCTAAGAGAGTTTCGAGTAGTTACTCCCTTTGATACATCACCTAGGATGTTTTCAAGCGAGTGGTCCCTGGGAATTCTCCATTCCTTTGGTAACTCACTGCTTGACTCTTCTTCAGTTCTTTCTTGAGAAGTGGACTTAGTCCCCTCCTCTTTTTCTTTCTCTCCTTTTCATCTAATTTTGATACTTCCGGTTCATCTGCAACATAATCAATAACCTTTCCCAGTCTTCTGGGGTTAGTCTCATCAAATGTAACATGCACAGATTCCTCAACTACTTTATTTCTTTTGTTGAAAATTCTAAAGGCCTTGCTAGATAAAGAGTAACCGAGAAAAATTCCTTCATCAGCCTTAGCATCATTAAAATTTCCTAAGTTATCCTTTCCATTATTTAATACAAAGCATTTGCAACCAAAAGTGTGTAAGTGTGAAATATTTGGTTTTCTCCCCTTGTAGAGTTCATGGGGGGTTTTCTTTAAAATAGGCCTAATCAAAACACTATTCATAACATAACAAGCAATACTTACAGCATCCGCCCAAAAGTATTTTGGGACGTCGAGATCATTTAGCATTGTTCTGGCAAGTTCTTCCAATGATCGATTCTTCCTTTCAACGACTCCATTTTGTTGAGGAGTTCTAGGTGCTGAGAAGTTGTGATTAATACCAAGTTCTTCACACAAGCTTTCAAACCTTTCATTTTCAAACTCTCCACCGTGATCGGATCGGATGGAGATGATTTTCAATTCTTTCTCATTTTGAATACTACGAGCAAGTTTCTTGAATGCTCCAAATGCATCACTCTTATTTGCGAGAAAGAGTGTCCAAGTGAACCTTGAATAATCATCTACTATAACAAAAGCATAGTAGTTTCCACCATAACTTTTTGTCCTTGAGGGACCGAATAGATCCATGTGTAACAGCTGCAGTGGTTTGTTAGTAGACATAATATTCTTTGATTTGAAAGACACTTTAACCTGTTTACCTTTTTGGCATGCATCGCACAATTTATTCTTTTCAAACTTGATATTTGGAAGACCACTAACTAGATCCTTAGACACTAACTTGTTAAGATGATCCATATGAATATGAGCTGCTCTACGATGCCATAACCAAGAATTTTCTTCCTTGCTAATGAGACAGCATGCATTATGGGATGAAACACTATCAAGACTCATCATGTATATGTTTTCTACTCTGTTTCCTATCATTCTAACTTGTTTACTTATTTTATCCTCAATGATGCATGAACCTGAATCAAATATTACTCTATTTCATTTATCACATAGTTGGCTAATGCTTAATAAGTTATGTTTAAGACCTTCAACATAAAGCACATTGTCAGTAACAATAGATAGGTCTTTACCAACTTTACCTTCACCGAGGATTCTACCTCTGTTATTGTTGCCATAAGTCACATGACCGCTTGACCTGGGGGTACGAGTTAAGAACTTTGTAATATCTCCAGTCATGTGCTTTGAGCATCCGCTGTCAAGGTACCAATCTGACCCCCGTACCTTGAAGCATACCTGCAGTAATTCAAAACAAGGTTTTAGGTACCCAAATCTCTTTGGGTCCTTGTGGGTTAGTGTTTGGTGTGGTCTTTTTGGGAACCCATACCCTTTTCATAGTTTGTTTACCTCTTGCTTTGCAAACGGAAGCAGTATGTCCAGGTTTACCACAATAATAACATTTAATATAAGGTCTAGTGGAAAATTTTGGTTTGTAATGAACATGCTTTTCTATGGGTTTGTTTCTAGGAAATCTATGATGCACATTTTGTAAACTAGACAATTTCCCAACAGTCCATTCCAATTCATGAATTTTCTTTTCAAAATCAACACATTTATCACAAGTATAATTTTCTTTAAAGCATGCAAGGCTGTCATTTTCTTTTCTAAGCTCTAATTTTTCTTTAGTTAAAGCAGTAATATCATTTTCAAGATGAGTGATAACTTTCTTAGATTTGCTTAGTGCTTTAGCTAATTTTGAAGATTTATCATGCAATTCAGTAAAAGCTTAATATAATTCATCATAAGCATCTTGTAAATATTCAGAGTTAGAAGATACCTCATTTTTGCCGTTGCTGTCATGATCAGCCATTAATGCAACTTGAGCTTCTTCATCCTCTGATTCATCTGATGAATCCATGCAGTTATCTTCCCATGCGATGTAGGCTTTTCTCCCTTTGTTTTGTTTGGATGCCCTCTTTTCAAATTTTGATTCTTTTCTTTGTAGATTAGGACATTCCACCTTCATATGCCCGGGTTTCCCACATTCATAGCAAGTAAGAGGACCGGATGAGCTTTCTCTCCTCTTAGGGTTGAAGTTCCTTTTAGAATAATTTTTCTGTTTCATAAACCGCTTGAACCCTCGAACCATAAGAGCCATGCTTTCCTCATTTTCTGAATCTTCGCTCTCACAAAGTTGATTTGAGCTAGATACTTTCAGTTCCAAGCTTCTCTTTTTCTTATTATTATTTTCATGCTCAGCCAGCCGGGTGAGCTCTAGTTCATGCTCCTGCAGTTTGCCGAATAGAGTGGCAAGTGACATAGTAGCTAAATTTCTCGATTCAGCTATAGCGGTAACCTTGGGTTGCCATTCTCGATTCAAACATCTCAGAACTTTGTTGATTAGATCCTCAGCAGGGAATGACTTTCCTAACAGGCTTAGCTGATTCACTATGTGAGTGAACCTCTTTTGCATTTCTGGTATTGTTTCACCTGTATTCATTCTGAACATCTCGTATTCTCTGATAAGAGTTTTCGTTCTAGCCCTTTTTACTTCATTTGTACCCTCATGAGTGACTTGCAGATTATCCCACATTTCTTGAGCAGATTTACAGTTTGAAACTCTAAAAAATTCATCAGGACTTAAAGCAGAAGTAATTATGTTTTTAGCCCGCAGATTATGTTGAACTTTGCTTTTCTCCTCATCAGACCATTCATTTCTACCTTTTATTGTAAGAATACCATTTACCATATCCGTTGGGATATAGGGTCCCTTTTCTACAGCATCCCAAACATCTAAGTCTACCCCTTCTAAAAATATTCTCATTCTTTCTTTCCAGTATGCGTAATCTTTCCCGTTGAATCCTGGAGGACGGGTAAAAGAAGCACCCTCTTGCGTAGACCAACCTGAAGCCATTACTCTTGAAGCTGCTAGGCCCTTTATTCAAGAATCTAGCTCTGATATCACTTGTTGCCAAGTGGCTTCAGTCTCAAGAGGGGGGGTGAATTGAGATTTAAAACCTTTGAAAACTTTTTCCCCTTTTCAATGACTTAGATTAATTTTCGCGCAAGTTAAGTGGAAGCGAAGGAATTAGAAAATAAAGAGATAAAGAGCACAACATATTCATAATGGTTCGGCCACCTCCCAGTGACCTACGTCCAGTCCTCACACCCTTGTGAGATTTTCCACTAACACAACAAGGCTTACGGGTGCCTTGGAAACCTTTACAGACTCAGACACTCTTCTCTTAGAATGCCCCACCTATGAAGAGCCCTCAAATCAATTACAACAATAACAAGAGATACCCCACCCCTGTTACAACCAGCTGCGCCAGAAAGATACCCCACTTCCTAGTACAAACAGCTACCCTAGAGAGATACCCCACTCCCTAGTACAAATCACAACAATAAAACAATTACAAACGTAAAGACCAAAATACCTCTAATGTAGGCAGATATTACAACTTGAAGATTCCAACCCCGACTAACTCTTGTGAGAGATCAGCTCTGACGGACCAACGGTGCGAGAAGAGCAGAAATGAAAGTGTGAAGAGTTTTTCTAAAAAGTGTTCTGAATCGTGAAAATGGGTTGTGTTGATTGAAGAGTATGAAGCCTCTATTTATAGGCTATGAGAAAAATATTACCGTTGAAACATATTTGGAAATGAAGGAATCGATTGTTTGCCTGAATAAACTAAAGGTGAGAATCGATTTTGTGCCTAACTAGATCTAGGATGAGAAATCGATTATGTGCTTCTTTGAAACATAATGAAATCGATTTTGTGCTTCCTTGAAAGATAATGAAATCGATTTTGTGCCTGAGTGTGTTGAAGATGAGAATCGATTCTTGCTTGTTTAGAAAGAGATGCAAATCGATTATGTCTTGTTTGAAACTAAGATGCAAATCGATTTTATGCTTTATATGCTATAGAGAAAATCGATTATGCACTTTGAATTTTAAGTAGGAAATCGATTTTGAAGTTTAGATAAAAATAGGGAATCAATTTCTTTCTTTCTTAAAAATTGGTTTTTGTTTTTACGTGTGCATGCATGCATTTTGAAAAGCTAGTGAAGACGAGAGACTTTGAGAGATGAGCTGACCCTCGTAAGAGCTTACACTTTTTCCTAAGACAATCCCAAACCCTAAGGACTACCCTTACTTCTTGAGACATGATTCTTTAGTCTTGATTGTCTTGGATTGTGACTTTGATATTTTGTCACTTTCATCAACTTTCACTTTCATTAACTTTTGCCTTTGGTCACTTTCATCAACTTTGGCCATCAACTATGGCTTTGTCTTTTTCATCATCAAAACCTAACCTGCAATATAAATTACCTGCAGTACAAGATATCCACATTCTCCCCCTTTTTGATGATGACAAAACTTTACTCATCTTAAGGTGGGAGGTTAGTTCATCAAACAAAATAATGCATACATATGTATGTGATTATACTCCCCCTTACTTGATGCTCCCCCTGTTTCTTTTACTATATGCAAAGTGACAATATTTCTCCCCCTATATGTTTAATATTATATGCTTTATGCAACACTATATTTCTCCCCCTTTTTGTCATGATCAAAAGGTTGGACATATGATAAAGTTTGCGAATCTAAACAACGTTTGTTTTATTCAAATAAAAGAGGAATCAATGATTCCAAGTTCTCTTCGAATGAAAAAGAAGCTTCCACACGTACCTGGATCAGTTTGATACTAGTTTCTCCTAAACATATGGTTTTTCCCAAATCATAGGGTCACCATAATCCACAAGAAACTTTAGGTAATTCATCACATAACGAGACAATATTGCGTCATAAATTAAAACAACCAAATAAATGACAGACAACGAGAAGATCTATTGCCAAGCCTCTACGGCCACAAAAGAAAAAGCACAATTATGTCTCAAAAATAAATAGCCTAGCACTTTCAAGGAACTCGTCACTTAATGGTATGGTTGAGTAGTTGCATTTTTTATCTCTTTTAGAGACGAACAAAGACGAAAATGCAAGAGAAGAAAGGTTAGCTGTGACAAACAGATTAAGCGATTAGCTCTCGGGATTTAGGGTTTTCAAAAATGGCTAATTTAGGGATTTAGTGAAACAAATATGAGGGAAGCCAAAAAATTCACAAATCTGAAAGTGATGTAACTTACTAGTTCTGAAACATGACTCCTGGTATTACACTTTCTTACTAAAGAGGATGGGTTAGATTGTTTTTTAAAAAATAGTATGGGTTTTTTATAGTGATCCAATATGGTTTCTTGGTATGGTTCAAGTTTACTGTTTTTTTGCACACCCCTAGTCATCATAGGCTTTTACTGCGCAGTTAACAACTAAACAATTATTCTCATGTAGACTAACAATATCATAAAACTGTTAGAAAAGGAAAAGGAAACTTTAATAAAAAGAAGGTACAATGCTATAATTGTGATAGATATGGTCACTATGCAAGTGACCGTTGGTCTCGAAAAGGCAAGAAAGAAAAAAAGGAGGAGGCCAATGTGGCTCAAAAGGATATTCTAACTCTGATCCGGTGGTATTTATGATCACCACTGGTGAAGAGAAAATTGTCAGTGACATTTGGTACTTAGACACTACTTGTTTAAACCACATGACAAGCAATAAAGACTGGTTGGTGGATTTTGATTCAAGCAAGAGAACTTCTATTAAATGTGAAAATAGAAAAAGCATGGTTGCTGAAGGTATGGGGGATATCCTAAAACAAAGGGATGATGGGAAGACAGTACTCATAGAAACAATACTGTACATACCGAATTTGAAATGCAACCTAGTCAGTGCTGGGCAGTTGATTGAGAAATGTTTCTCAGTTGTCATGAAAGATAACAAACTGAAACTATATGAAACAAAGGAAAGGTTGATTTTGACATATCCCTTGTCAAAGAACAGAACTTAGAACTTTCAGAACTAGTATTGAAGTTGAAGAAGTAGATTGCCTTAATGCAACTACCCATGACCTAGAAAGTGTTCTTTGGCACCAGAGGTATGGTCAGTTAAATTTTAGAAGTCCATCTCAATTAAATTCTAAAGATTTAGTAAATGGTATTCCAAAAGATTTCAATGCCTAATAAAACTTGCACGGTTTTTTTAGTTGGTAAACAACCAAGGTTAGCCTTTAAAATAGATTTATAAACGAGGGCTGAGAAAGTTTTAAATGTAATATATTCTGGTATTTGTGGTCCTTTTGATCAGGTACAATTCATTGGTGGAAACAAGTACTTCATCACCTTTGTGGACGAGTACTCAAGAACTCTATGGATGTATTTGATCAAGGCAAAAAGTGAAAGCACTTGAAGCATTCAAAACTTTCAAGGCTATGGTAGAAAACCAGACTGACAAAAGCATCAAGATCTTGAGAACTAATGGAGTGGTGAATTGATAACTCTTATTTATAAGTTATTTATATTCTTTAGGCTTAAATTAATGTGAGTTCTTAAGTAATTATGTTGTTAAATATGTAAATATGTGTTAAGAACTGTTAATAAGGGTTAGGAACTGATATGTGATAAATTGGCACTTGTGGTGCCCCCTTGTTATTTTTAATGTGTTTGTTCAATACTACAACAAGTGATGCTATAACATCAGCGTGCCTACGTCAGCAAGAGAGAGAAAATCAAAAAGTATAAATTTGGCACTCTCACTTTATGTCACTTCAACACAGTTTTTAGAGACATTTTGAGCTGCTGAAGTCACCAATCAAAGAACTTTATAGAGACACTTGTCCACTTGCATATGCACTAGTGCAAAAATTGGAAAAGAATTAGAACTTTTAAGTCGGATTTCCAAATATCCAACTTAGCAAGTGGACGCGGTGGTAATTTTGTAATTAACTTGAAAAATAATGCTGGTTGGAAGCTTTCAAAGTAGATTAATTCTTACGTCCGACTTTAAATGTCTAGCATATTTTTGCGTGAAATAATAACCCCCTCGCTGAATTGGTCAAAAAAGAATAACTCCCTCGCTGAGATTTTTTCGTGAAACAAAAATTCCCTCCCTCACTGAAACCCTCACGCGTTCTTCTCTTCCCCCAAAACACAAATCAACTCCAATACTGAAAGTGAAACCCTAAGCTTCCATCGCTCTTCCCCTTCTCTCTCTCTCTACCATAGCTCGCTCTTCCCTTTCTCTCTCTCCCAAATCGCCGTCGTCCTCCCTCGCTCTCTCTTCTCTGCCGCCATCTCCATCTCTCGTCGTCGCCGTCTCTCTCCTTGTCACTGTCACCGTCACCATCTTTGCTGCCCTGGAGAAAGAAAGGGAAAGGTAAAAACAGATGTTGTTTTTGACTTTTTCAAATTTCTCTTCCTTTCTTACGTGGTCTGTTTGGTTCTAATGGGTTTGTTTTGTTCTAACCCTTTCTCTTTTTCTATTGAGGGGTTTCTTCATATTAAACACTTAGTTTTAATTGTTTTCTGATTTTGTAATAAGAGCTTCATTAGTTGTTGACAAAATTATTGTTTGTTATTGTTTGTTTTAGGGTTTGTTGATCTATTTTGTAGTTTATTTGATTAACTGAGTTAGATATGATTTATTTGGGTGCATTGTGCTGATTTGCTTTTAATATTTTGATTTCTTAATTTTAGGTCACAATAGGTCTTGTTTTAGATTGATTTATTGAATATTTCATTCTACTTTGAAGGTGTACGGAGACAATGGTGGATCCTATTTGGCTTGTGTGACAGTATTGGCACTTCCACTACTTTAATAACCACTGTAGTTTTATTATATCACAATAAATCCTACACTTACACTTCCACTACTTTAATAAACACTTATGTGTGATGATGTCTATTCCACTTCTTGTAACTGAATCTTGGAGTACTATATATATAGCCTCAATGGCAAATGAATAAGATATACCATGATTTGATATAACAAACATCTCTCTCAAAATTTCTATTTTCTATGCATTTCAATTTAGTCTTTCAAACTCTATTCAATCCATTAGAGTTCCTAGCTAAGTTGAGGATTATTTCGGTTAGTCCCTAGTAATCCAAATTCCCATCTCAAGTGGTATCAAAGCATCGACCTGGTGCTTTGCTTAATGCTGCGAAATCAGATCCGGAAATCAATGGGGTTTCCTAAGTTCAATGGGTTTCAAGTTCAAGAATGGCTATATAAATGTGAGTGGTTTTTCTTTTTGAACAATACTCCTCCTGAAATTAAGGTGAGGTTTGCTGCCATGCATCTAGAGGAACTTGCTCTGCAATGGCATCTCCATTACATAATGCGCAGATTTGATATGTATCCTAGCTGGCCGGAATACGCTGCAGAAGTGGCACGACGATTTGGTGGGAGATATGAAGATCTACTCCCAATTTCGTTTCAGAAAAATCCATTGTTGAAACCTGTTCACACCGGAACCCCAACCTTCCGTGGTTCAACTACAACTCCCGCCAATCAGTCAATATCTATGGTCAGTGATGACGTCACAGAGATAGTGCTTGACGACGAACCCGTTGTTGATTAGGTTCCTGATCTCGCGCAGTCTATTGTCAGTGAAAACATCACAAAGATAGTGTTTGACAACGAACCTATTGTCGATCCAGTTCCTAATCTCGCACAGTTGTTGTCCAGCGACAACGCAACTAGCTTTGTTCAAGCACAAGTTAAAAGCAACATAGTAAATGATCCAGTTCTTGAAAGTGGTGGTGAACAAGTAGAAATAGTCCAGGTAATAGCTAGCTCTAAGTTTCCTCTTCTCGACCTCGAGATTCTTAGCTATACGACGTCGGAAAACATTGATGAACATGAGGAATTGGTTTCGGCGACCATTCAGATTTTTGGATCATTGACAAGGTGGTTGTTCAATTCTCCGAGCATCACTATCACACATCCACCACCACCACCAGAACCACCGGATAGGACTGTTGCCCCGATGTTGCCACTCAATTCGTCTCTGTCAATAGCCACCACAACGTGTTGCAGAAGAGCTAAATATCTAGTTATTGATTCCTTTGAGTCACTGCCCACTACCTATCAAGTGTTTGATAAAGTGCCAAGGGGTGCGTACTGTCAGGTTTGTAATGTGCACTAGTGCAAAAAAAAGATTTAAAGTCGAATAACATAAACTTTTAAAGTCGGACACCGTCCGACTTCTATTAGAGCGACTTAGTATGTCGAAGGATTTAAAGTCGGATATAAGTCGGATATTGATATATCCGACTTGAAATGTTCAACTCTGTTAACGTGGATACCTTTTACGTCGGACATTTACATATCCCACTTTAAAAGTACTAAACATTGAATTATTTTTCATTGATTTACCAAAATTTCAAGCAACAATCAAATACTAATATTTTCACCAAATTTATGTTCATCTAAATTAATCTACTAAGCTCATGCCTAGCACAGGGGTTAGCATCTTTAAGCCCTTAACAGCAACAACAAAACCATCATCAAGAACTGCTCTATAAACAATTCACGAACTACCCTTCCCAAGCATCTCAGCAGAGGCACGAAGCGACTCTTCCAACTCAAACTCACTCCTATCAAAGAACACAAGCTCGCTCATATCAATGACACTTTCCCCATCACTATCACCACTTGCATACACTTTCTTCTTGCAGAGCCAAACACACTCTAAGCATTGCAATAAGTTGTGTGCATTTACAGAATTCTTAACATTGAAGCAAGCACTACCTGAACATCTAAAATAAACGCAAATAGTTGAACTTTCAATAAACTGGTTCAGCTTCTAATTCATCCCAATATCTCATTGTAGAATAACAATGCGTACCTGTAAGATCATCAACCATCTTGTCATGGTATATATATCTTTAAGCGGTGGTAAATTTACAGGAATACATGTCTGAAAATGAAACTAACCATTGCATGCATCAGAAGACAAAGTCGAGGCAATAACTATATTAGCTAAATACAATTCTTCAAAATGAACTTAGCACCTAGCAGTTTTTTTCAAGACAGAAGCGACTATTAAAGACCAAGGTCAACAAAAGACCGATTAAGCATACACAGAGAATCCACGAGAATCCAAAAAAGTTATTACCTATGAAAGTTATAATTCCTCATAAACTAACTAATGCATTTAGTTGTTTCAAAGTTGCCTTGAGCAGACATACTCTACTCCCAATAGTTCATTAAATTATCCTTTTCGATCATTTGGAAATCAAGTGTTCCTCTTGTAGTGTCCACTTTCTCCATCTTCTCTCTAGTTCCTGCCAGGCCAAGGTTCTGCAGGATTAAGCAAAAATGGTTCACATCTTGGCACACTGATTTCTTTTTATGTGATTTGATTTAATTTAATATAAATATTCAGACTAAACAGAAATTAAACTTATTAGAGAGACTTACCAACCTTGCCACCCAACAGTGGTAATGAGATCAAAGGAACTTATTTTAGAAGACACACAAAGGAAGCAGGTAAACCTTAACATGGAACCATACTCTTCAAAAGTAAAAAACAATGTTCTTTTAACAGTTATTTTCATATAAGTGGTTGATATCAACTTCACCTATCTGCATGAATTTACATGTGTTGGGAAAACATATCCCTTTTCTTTCAGCAAACACCTTTATTACGAATGATATTGTGCTGTACTTATTAGAAACTTTACACATTGAGGCCTTACCCACCATGTTCCTAACAATGCAAAGAGCAAGACCAGTAGCTTCATTCCTGAAATAAGAGAAGTATTCAAAATTCCATAAACCTTCAACCCACAATTCATAATAAGAAACAATTACATGATACCAGACCCGATTTCACACTATGGACTTAAATAATTTTTCAACTTTACATTCCAACTAATGCAGTGGTTCTTAATTTTGTGCACTCTTAAATAAAACTATCACCGCAACTGGTTCACAATCAAGGCTGGAGCTTAAATTAATACTACATATATAACTATCATCTTTTACGATAAGAAACTAGAAACAGAAAAGAAAAGAGAAAACAGAAGTAAATCCTCCTTTGTTCAACAATGAAGTAACAATGTCATTATGAACAACACAAAAACACTCAACATAGAGTTTGTAAGCAGATCGATAAAACCTAGAAAGAGAAGAATATCTAAAAGAGTTAAGCAATAGAAACAAGTACCTGGTGTCTTGAAATAAACCCTAACGAAAAAGAAAACCACTAGCTGCAAACAAATCAACAAATCAAAACCTTAATTTCGAGAAGATTACAAATTAAGATGCAAAAATTGAAAGTAAAAAGGGAAAACAGAGGTCTAAGAGAAGCTTCGCTACATTTGAGCTTCAACCATTGCGATTTGTCTCTATCATTACTCCTCCTACCATCCTGAAATTCTCCAAGTTGTTAGGGTAAAAATCGAAGCCGTTGCAGAAGCCGAAATTGCAATCGAAGAAGTCTTGGTTCCAACTCGGAATCACAAAAGATTGAAGAGGATAGAGAGAAGAGGGTGCACAAGGAATGAGTTGCAGAACGAATGAGGGAGGTTTGGAAGAAGGCAATGGCAAGAGGAAGAAGGCAACAAAGGTTTGTAGGGAAGCGATAGGGTTTCAACGCAATTTTTTTTTGGGGTGTATGGGTTTCAACGCAAATGATACATATGTTTTTAGTTTAGAAATAACATTTTAAGTCAGATAAATTATCGTCCGACTTAAAAGGTTAGACGCTAGAATTTTATTTTCATCTTAATTATAAGTTTGCCACCGCATCTACCTTTTAATTCGGATATGTGGGTAACCGACTTAAAAAGTCCAATTCTTTTTCTAGATTTTGTACTAGTGGTGCTTAGTAACCACACCTTATTCAGTATGTTAAGCTTATGCTATTTGGAGCTTTTTAATTTTGAAAGACGTGCTAATTTGGGAAGGCAACACATAAACAAAATTATGCATGAACTAGATATTTGTCTGGTGGACTCATTGTAACACCCCGATTTCTTCATCTTATTATTTTTGTAGTCTTACGTGTATATGAGTCTTAGTAATTATTATGATATTTTAGTGTACCTTTGATTTGTAAATAATATACGACTAGTTATATTTAATATCTTACAACTATTTCTTATTTTGATTATTTATATTATAAATAATTATGTATATAGATATCAATATTTTGGAATTTCTATTTTCGTTATAGAAGTGTTAAAATTACCTTTAATGTTTACTAAAATGTTTTGAAAATGATATAAAAGAATTTTGGACTTTTACTAGGAAGCACCTCCATAGAGTTCCTCATGCACCTATATATGTGCATTGGCCCAAGTTCGGCAGCTTGTGAAGATAAGCCCACTCTTTAAAATTAAACCTTATTTCCTCACTATCTTCCATCACTCAAATGATCAGCCGCAAACTCCCTCACTCAAATGATCAGCCGCAAATATTAACCATAATCCTTTCTCTCTTTTATCCTCCCTAAAGAAACCAACATTGTTCCCATTCCTATGTTAATTCTACACTGTTCACGTGCAGTATGCGTACAGCAAATTTATTCTTCCATGTATGATTATCTCAAATTTCATCTTTAAAATATTAAATCCTCATATCACTTTGCTGGCTATTGATATTGCTATTGATATTGAACCCCAATATTAAATCCTCATATCCTCATATATTGCCCATATTTGGAAGCTTAGATATTGAACCCCAATCGATGGTAATTCTCACACTTCGTCAAGACAATATTTTTTCATATTTGTGTGGCTAGTGAAATTTTAACTTTTCACGAGAATACTTGGAAGCATGACTTACGCCAAGTCTATTTTGGATCCATCAAGCTACTCTTTTTCTTTGATTCCAGCCGTTAAGATCATCATTACGAAAAGTGAATGTCGTTTTTGATTCCTGTTGTTCTGAACTCAACCAAGAGGTCCAATTAGCAATACCAGGGGGTGCGATTAGCGATGAGATATGGATCAGCCCAATCAACTTGGCCCATATCCGCTACATGTAAGCCCGATATACTTGGAGGGTTCGGATCGCCTCCACTGATCCGACGATCCACAACGAACAGCAATTTCCTATAAATTCCGGCTCGCATAGCCACTCACGAGGTACACACTCTTCCCTTGCAAATTCACTAGCTTATTCTCATACTGACTTGAGCGTCGGAGTGGCTTTGCAGTACCCCGGGCGCTCACTGACCTACTGCCAGGGCAGCAAGAGACCTACCAACAGAAGCCGACCAAAATACTGCTAGGTACAGAACACCTGTTATTGAAAACAATGGGAAGGACTATCGGTTCTCGCAATACGGTGAAGTTGATGTTGGATCCGTCAGAGCTCAGCTGTGCCGATGAGGCTTTTCTGGTCAGTCTCTTGAGCCATTTTCACTCCACTCACACACCTAGTATTTCATTAAATAATTAACAATGCTTTTATACTTTGCATAATTTTACGGTCATAACTATTTGGCTCTATGAACCTGCCGCGGAACAATTTAAATATGGAGTCGTTCGTTGCGTAAATTATTGTGCCGAAATTCTTTTGAATTCTATATCATATGAGATCTTCATAAACAGGTACGGGGGATGATCTTTGGGTTATATTCGGGCTATGAGGTATCATTAAGGTTGTAGGGATTTCCATTAATCCCTTGAACACCTACTAAATATGCAGTGACCTCGTATAACAAGGCCAGCACCTAAAGAATTATTTTAAAGCATGTGTTTAACGATTTAATTATTAATTATGGAGCTTGCATGTATGTTTGCTATTGATACTATTAGTAAGATTTATTTTTATTGAACTTATGAGTTGGTAGTGCTAATTGTTTATCTTGATCGTCGTACATGGTATGCTGTTTGATACCCATGCGTGTGTTAGTATGGTAAGTTGTATTTTTTGGTTATTGTATGTCTTTCTTTTATTATCATATTGGTCCAAATCGATTTAAGTGAATTATAAGTTTCTGGTTTTGTATTGAAATTGGGACTAATTTTATGGATTCGAATAACTAAATGTGCGAGTCAAACATGTGTGTCCTTGTTACTATCTTCCTAACATTATGTGATATATGATTATGACTTGATATCATTGTGATGAGCTACCTAGCCTGTAACAGGTGAGAATGGTGCTTAGGTGATACTCTGATTACACTGTGATTGTGTTTGTGATATGTGGTTGTGCGTGTTGTGATATGGTGTCCTTGAGTCTGAGTCACCTAGCATGTGAGAAGCGAGAATAATAATTGAGTCGTGTTATGGCAAACCTAGTATCTTTGAGTCTGAGTTACCAAGTCTGTGAGAGGCAATTCGGTACTCAAGTGATGCCATAGTTGACCCAGTGTGGTTGAGTCTCAGTTAGCTAGCCTGAGAGAGGCGAATAGAGTCTCCAAGTCTGAGTTACTTAGCCTGTGATGAGAGGCAATAATGGTGTTGAAGTGAAATATAACTCACTTAGTTTCATTGAGTTTGAGCTACCTAGCCTGTGAGAGGTGAAGATGGTGCTCAGTTGCTATGGTGTTTGGTTACGTGTCGTGGAGTCCGAGTCATCTGGCCCTAGGGTGAGGCAAAGATGGTTCTCTTTTTTTTTCTCTTGAGTCTAGGGAGAGACATTTTTGTGTTGGCATTATTAGACATGCATATCATACTTTCGTGACACGTGATGATTTGTGATTTATGGTGATTTATGACTCGTGATTATCTCTTTGAAAAATTGATGTTTGTAATGTCTTGCTGGATTTGCTTTACATAAGGGTTCATCAATTTTCAACCTTTTAACTTTGCGTGAAAAAATGTGTAACCTATATTTAGTTTAAAATACACGTTGTTTCACAGGTATGTTATCACTACAAGAATTACTTGATTTACTGGCGGTTTCTTTCCGGCGGAATTAATCCGCCTGTACTGTTCCGGCGGATTTTAAGTAGTTAGTGGCGACATTTTTCCCACGAAAGCTTTCCGGCGGAATATGGGGAGTTTCCGGCGTAATATTCCGTCGCAAAAGCGTTTCAGAAAAACGAAAATAAAAACCGACGGTAATGCATATTACCGGCGGTTTTTTGGAGGAGAGGGAAATTCAAAATTTGAAAATTCCGCCGGAACGTTTGATAAAACCGCCGGAAATAATGGACCAAATAAACCGCCGGAACTGTGCAATTACCGGCGGTTTTTGAGAGGAGAGGGAAATTCGAAATTTAAAATTTCCGCCGGAAATTTTGATAAAACCGCCGCAAATTATGGACCAAATAAACCGTCGGAACTGTGCAATTACCGGCGGTTTTGTGGAGGAGAGGGAAATTCGAAAATTTGAATGAAACCGCCGGAACCTGTTACAAAACCGCCGGAAACATATAGCCGTTGGTAAAATCCGCCGGAAATGGCCAATTCCGCCGGTAATGGTTATCCATTGGTGGGAAAATATTCGAATTTCAAACCAGTTCCGCCGGTAATGCACATTTCCGGCAGATTTTTCAAAAAATTATTTATTTATTTATTTTTAAAAATCCGCCGGAAATGTACATTACCGGCGGATGTTTAAAAAATTATTTATTTTTTTCTAAAAATCCGTCGGTAATACACATTTCCGGCGGATTTTTCAAAAAATTATTTATTTATTTATTTTTAAAAATCCGCCGGAAATGTACATTACCGGCGGATTTTTAATTTTTTTTTTTAAAAATCCGCCGATAATGCACATTTCCGGCGGATTTTTCAAAAATTATTTATTTATTTATTTTTAAAAATCCGCCGGTAATGTACATTTCCGACGGAAAAAACCGCCGGTAAATCCGCCGGAACCATTCGAAAATGCCTATATATAAAACTTTCTCCTACACTCTTCTCATTCTCTCATTTCACTCTTTATTTCATTCTCATTCATTTCTACACTTTCCTTCCCTATCTTATCTTTCTTATTCTTTCTCATACTCTCCAATCTCCATAAATTTCTCTACATATCTCTCTTCTATATTTCCTCTTTGTTCTTCATTCTCATTCATTCTCAGTCCTTCATTTTTAATGTTTCTTACTTCTCCATTCTTATTCTCTCCTATATTATTACTTCTCATACTCCCCTTCATTCTAACTCCTTCTTCCTGGTTCATTTTTATTCTCTCCAATATTATTTCTTCTAATACTCTTTTTCCTTCTTATTCATTCCTACTTCTTCATTCTCATTCTTTTATTCCTTCTCATTCTATTCTATATCATTTTTCTCATATTCTACCTCATTTTCATTTTTCTTACTTCTTATTAAATTACATACTAAATTTTAAAATTCGAAAAGATTTAAAAAAAATAAATTTTTTTTAAAAAAAATAAAAAATCCGCCGGTAATGTGCATTTCCGACAGATTTTTCAAAAAAAAATTAATTTTTTTTAGAAAAATCCGCCGGAAACGCCCATTACCGGTGGAAAAATCCGTCGGAAATTACTGACGGAAAAATCCGCCGGTAATGCGCGTTTCCGGCTGATTTTTCAAAAAAAAAAATTATTTTGTATTTAAAAAAAATCCGCCGGAAATGTGAATTAACGGCGGAAAAATTCGCTGGAAATTCCGCCGGAAAACATTACCTACGAGCGTTTTACCGGCAGATTTCCGGCGGATTTTTATCCGCCGGAAACGTCACTTTTTCGACGGATTTGGTGCATTTCCTGCGAATTTTTTCCGCCGAAAAAACGCGTTTTTCTTGTAGTGTATTCAGTAATTTTTGTTGTGCTTAATTAATGGACTAGTGTCTACCTTAATGTTTATTCTATGGTCTTAATATGGCTTGAATGTGATTCTCACCGTACAACCACATTTTTCAGATAATTTTGACGGGTCTTGGAAGTCCATTTCAGTCGGACATTATGTGACATGGGATGCAGGTCCTCATGTCCTCGTGTTTATATGGTGTGAAGCTCTGACTAGGTGTAATGTTGGGATGATGGGTTTTATTTCGATGTATTTTTACTAAAAGTAACTTCATTATAAGTCTCTGTAGATGTAAAGAAAGAATTATGCACGTGGGGCCTTTTTCCCGAGTGCGGATAAAATTAGTCAAATCCAATATGTGAATCTTTTTTTTAATTTTATTTTATTCACATTATTTTATTTATTTCAAGAAGGTCCTCTAATTTTCCATAAATTTCTTTGTTAAATTATTTTTGGGAAAGGGGTGTCACACTCATTACCAGTAGGCTGGCTTGAACAATTGGTTTCAGATTGCAAATTATAAGGGATGGGAAAAAACGTTGTAGAACAGTTTCTATACTTGTGGAATCTTGTTCTCACACCTCTATATGTTATCTCATCATTGATAGTAACTTTTCTATCTCATTGGAATCTTATTCTTGACATTGAAGCCAATCCAGGAATACAAAAGATAGTTGTCTTGTTTATGTTGTATAGTGTTGGTGTACCAAACCTTACTACTCTTTGCTCTCAGTTGAATGGTTTGTTGGTGCCAAGAAACAACTTAGAAGAGGTTGTGGGGAATGGTTCTAAAGATGATAATGTTTTGAACTGGTTTGGTTTATATTGTTATCTAAGAAGAAGCTTGTTTACTATTTTATCCAATGGTCCTAAGCCAAGTCAAATTGTTCTCTTATCCATACTTGGATGCTGTTATGAATTGGGAATTGAGTATGCAAGTGTCTGTGAAATTATGAGAGTCAAGATTGGTGAATGGCTTGTTGTTCTTCTAGTCACAGGACATGTCATGGAAGCATTTGTATATTATGACTTATTGATTCACTACTCCAGTAGCTTCCAACCAGGATCCAGTGGTGAGCATGAAATTTATGGTGCAAATCATCTCCAAAGAAAGTTGCGGATTATGAAGGAGTTTCCACCAACTCCAGTTTTAAGCATTTATGTGATCAATAATGGATGGGCTTCCAATAGGGTAATTCATCATTATTTCTTAGAAGTTGTAAGGACCGGTGCTGTAAATGTTACTAAGTTTAGTGCAGGTGAAGCTCACGCCGGTCTCTATGGCAAGCGTGTCTTGGAATTGGCACAAGGGGTTTTAAAGAAAGTGTTGGTTAATTTGCCTAATTGTTTGGATACAGTTTTGAGAACTTGCTATAATTTGTTTCTGGCATATAATAAAAGTTTCCCTCAACATCATGAAATTGTGGATGTTTGGCATAGGAAGATGATCCATAGTGGAAAGGTTCTTGCTACTAAAGTTATCATCAAATGGAAAGATTTACCTCCTAAGAATGGCACTTATGAGTTATGATGGCTTATCCTTGAGGATCCTTGAGGACAAGGATGTTTGAAGGGGAGGGTATTGTGACAGCATTTGCACTTCCACTACTTTAATAATCACTATAGTTTTATTATATCACAATAAATCCTACACTCACACTTCCACTACTTTAATGAACACTTGTGTGTGATGATGTCTATTCCACTTCTTGTAAGTGAATCTTGGAGTACTATATATATAGCCTCAATGGAAAATGAATAAGATATACCATGATTTGATATAACTGAATCTAAATTTCTATTTTCTATGCATTTCAATTTAGTCTTTCGAACTCTTCAATCCATTAGAGTTCCTAGCTAAGTTGAGGATTATTTTGGTTAGTCCCTAGTAATCCAAATTCCCATCTCAGCTTGGTCCCCTTTGGATGAAGGCAGCATCGGTGCTTCTAAGCTAGCTCTCGAGAAGAATGGTTATGCTCTTCCCGTTCTCCGATTCTGCCAAGGTTGCGTGCGTTCTACAAGGTACCGATTCTGTAATGTAACATTTTCTTTCTTTTTTATTTAGTTTAATATTTAATATTTAATCTTTAGTTTCGTGATTGCATGGTTGATAACTAACTATCAATATATTTTAATCAAATATAAAGTAGATGTAGTTTTTCAAAAAGCCACAAGGCTGGTGAATTCACTGATTTTTTTCTAACAGGTTCAATCGGAATCTTCACTAGATTTCCAACTGAGTTTGTGGGGAGAGCTTGGGACTAAAGAAGAGAAATACGTGAAGAATCTTATTGGAAATCAATCAGGAAAAAGAATTCTGAAGCTTGAAGGGTTGTGGTTTTGAACAGTAAGAATCTTCCTTTGATTGGTGAAGTTGGTTTGGGAGCTGCTCTTGTGAGTTGGTTTGGTGATGGTGTTGTTTAATGGTGGTGGGTTTGTGGTGTCTGAATGCTTTCCTCTGTGGTAGATGGAGACAACCATGATTATTCCCATTTTAGTTACATTCTTTATAGAATTTCTAGTTGCTGAATTTCTAGTTGCATGAATTCTATGGATTGCTTTGAGCTGATGTGGATGTGTATAAAAGTTTAATTATTATGTGATGATTAGTAGAAGCCTCCCAGTTAGAATTTCTGGTTATTGTCACACATTGTTGCTCCAATCAACTGAAAAATGCAGGGAGCTTGTTGGCGAGAAGGTATCGTCTAAAAGTGGCAAGTTTACATTCTTAAACTGCTTTGATATGGTTACTGGAACTTTAGCATCTGGTGTGGAGGAAGGTGTGAAGCTCTATTTTTACAATATTACAGCTTCTCATGTTGAAAGGCAAGATATGATGCAATTCAAGCGGTCCTTGTTGATGCTGCATCACAGGGTATCTCACCAACTGGTTCACATAAACATGGTCAGACACAAGGTGCAAAGGTAGCAAAATTGGCTACCCATAAGGCCAAGCGCATCATAGGTCCTAAAATATGTAGGCTTGTGCATCTTTGGAACCTAGTTACCAACCTCCAGTAACATTTTTTGTGGTTCAAAAACGACTGTCATACCCTAATTTTGTCCGACTAATCTAAAAGTTCAAAAAAAAGGTTTTATTCTCGTTGTGTCACGCATCGTTTTAAGCACGCGTGTCTTTAGCACTATCGTGCAACGTTGTTGATGTTCGTTTTTATTTTTTTTGTAATCGTTATTATTAGGTTAGTCTAATGAAAACCAGTAAAGTTTGAGCAGATTTTGTGAGTTTGTAAATCTAGTTTTTGTGTAGTGGTTATGCCAGTTTTTCTTTGTTTTTATGTGCACAAGAACTAGATCGAGTTGTAGAACAAAGTGTGAAGGCAAGGGGTGAAGTTTGGAGCGACTTAAGAAAGAGAATAATGCAGCAAAAAGGGTTATTGATCTGTTAAAAGGAATAATTATAGACGCATGGGATTCTATGAGCGCTATAGACCCACGTGGTTCTATGAGCGCTACGATCCACATGGTTCTATGAGCGACCCACATGGTTCTATGAGCGCTATAGACCCACGTGGTTCTATGAGCACTACGATCCACATGGTTCTATGAACGAGCCACGTGGTTCTATAAGCGTTAGCGATCCACATGGTTCTATGAGCGGAAGCGATTCACGTGGTTCTATGAGCGAAAGTGAGCAGTGTCTGCTGCGCTGGACTCTATAAATAGCGCGCTTTCATTCTGCAGAACACACTTTTATACGGCTGGAAACCCTTGTCATACCCTAATTTTGTTCGTCTAATTTATCAAAAAAATCCCAAAAAGTTTTTATCCTCGTCGGGACGTATCGTTTTAAACACGTGTGTGTCTTTAGCGCTCGTCATACAACGTTATTTTTATGCTCGTTTTTTTATTGTTGATATCGTAGTTATTAGATTATTTATTATAGTTGGTGCAAAAAAATACAAAAAGTAATTGAAAGCATAATAACTTTTTGGAGCTGAATAGTCAAAAAGTTTATTACATAGTCAAGTTTTTTACATACATAGACAAAAACAGCAAAAAGAAATAGTACAAAAATCAAAATACAAAATTCAAAAAAAAGAAAAACGAGGGAAGGGGCGCAGCAACAGCTGCCCTAGCTAAGGTGTCCTTTGGATTCCTCCCTTGATGCTGTCCTTTGCACCCCAGTACTATCATTCCTCCATTGCCAGCTACTGTCCTTTTACTGACTCAAATGGTGTTGTCCTTTGCGCCCTTGACTGTCCTTTCTCTCCTCACCACAGCACCCTAAATTTTCCCTAATTGCTGTCCTTTTGATTCCTCAGCCCCACACCAATCTGCCTATAAATACGAAATAGTAGCACACAATTAAAGAGGGGGGAGACACACAAAAACACACAGTCACCATCACGGACAACAAACACACACAATACCCATTCAAAATGAAAAAAAGAAAAACAGAGAATCCAAAAAGGAGAATCTGAGTAAACATAAAAGGGAGAGAGGAGAAGAGTGAGCTACAACACCACCACCACAACCGTGAGCCACCACCGCCACTATTCTCCCTCCTTTCCTTTCCTTCTGGTTTCTCCATCTTCTCCCCTCCTTTCCTCGTGTCATCCTCTCCCTCTCCCTCGTTCTTCGCATGTTCCATTGCCACCACCGTAAACACCACCACCACCAACTACCACCGTACACCACCGTGAACCATTACGCAACCATCTCCACCACCATATACTCACAACCACCACTACATCACCGTGAGCCACCACCATACCACTGTGAATCACCCCACAACTACCTCACCATCACCACCACTGGTTCCCCCCTCCGGTGAGGCTCCCTTCGCGTTTCTCTCTCTCTAATCATATACCATCACCGTCCCTAACGTATATGATAACTCTAATTTATATAGAGTTATTTATACTTCTAAACGCAACAAATTGCTTGAAACTCAAGTACAAAGTGTGTTAAATATAGTGGTATTAGTAAAATAACAACATTCTAGGAATTATGTGATGAATAAAGCATTTTGTATATATTGGTATGTTTGATGTGTTTGTTCAGTTTTCCTACAGATGATGCTTCTGCACCACGATGCTTCTGCACTTAGTGCTTCTGCACCATCCTGCGCTGAAGATTTATAACCCCACAATGGAAGCACCTCAATACATACCTCTGCTCCAAAACTTCTATGACATCATGCTTTCTCACAATTCACATGAAGCACATGCCCACATGCATAAGGAGGCGCCCACCATAAACATCATCATGAAAGGCTACTCACCTAAAGACATATGGCTTTACACAATTGGACATCTCCTTATGGAAATGTGCTGAACTCAATCTCCTTATCTAAAAATCAGAAAAGCAACCATGGTTAAGCCTCCTTAGGTTAATTTGGTTTTCAAGCAAACCCTCAAGCAAAGGAAATCTCCAAGGCTATAAAAAGGGCTCCCACTTCTCACTTGAAGAGCATCGCATATCTCACTTGATAATATGTAGATCATACACTTTACTTATATTTTAGTAGTTTCATTTCTTGCATTTTATTCAAGTAGTTAGTTGTAAGAAGGTGAGGAAGGAATTGACACCCTCTTCCTCCACTTCTTCATAGATAGACGAAGGAATCAGTGCTTCTGCACCAATCAGAATTCATGCAAAGGAACATCAATCTGTGTAACTTCTACTCTATTGATATCTTTTATATGATTCATGTTATTATGCTCTTTACAGATTCTCTCTATTATATAATGAGTAACATGAGCTAAATTCCTTTAGTTGAGATGTTCTAAACTTATAATGATCTTTTGAGTAAGTTATTATGCTTTTAAGTGTCGTAGCATTTTGGGTCTTGTGTTATACTACATCCATCTTATTTTAAGGTTGATCTCTTACAATAAGTAAAGTTATATTCACAGACATGGTTTATAATTAGAAATTAAGACTAATAAGGGTGAGTGTTTTAATAAAGGCTTTGTTAAACTTGTTTAATAAAGAAACTGTGATAAAAACCATGTTAAGTCCTAGACATAGGATAACATAGTCCTTAGGGTGAAACAGTGGAAACTTCAAAGGCAGGAGTGAACTTATTTAGCAAGCCCAGACATGGGAAGCTTGTAACGAAACTCTGAAGAAAGTAGCTGATAAGCACACACTTATGCAACTGCACTCAATGCTACTGCACTTGATGCTTCTGCACTTGATGCTTCTGCATCATAGTGCTTCTGCATAACTAAAAGCATAGAAACTCTGAAAAGAAGCATTACACTACAAGAAAAATTGGACTTTGCGGCGGGCAAAATCCGCCGCAAAAGCCAAACTTGCGGCGGATATTTGGACTTTGCGGCGGAATTTTGCCGCCGGTAGCCAGCTCGAAGCAAATGCTTTCCGGCGGAAAATCCGCCGGAAAAGCATTTTCCGGCGGATTTTTTGGCATTTGCGGCGGATTTTTTAAAAAAAAAAATTTTTGTCAAAAAAATCCGCCGCAAATGCCACAAATCCGCCGCAAAAGCCAAAAAAAAAATTTCAAATCCGGCGGTAAAAAAATTGAATTTTTGAATTTTTTTTTTCAACTTTTTCGAATTTTAATGTTTAATTTGTATTTTAATAAAAAGTAAGAAAAAATGAAAATGAAGTAGAATATGAGAAAAAATGATATAGAAAAGAATGAAAATAAATAAAAAAATGAATGAGAATGTAGAAGTAGGAAGGAATAAGAATGAAAGAGAATATTAGAAGAGAATGATATAGGAGAGAATGTGAATAAAGAAGTAAGAAGAAATAAGAATTAAGGAGTGAATGAAAAAGAACGAAGAAGAAAGGAGAAATATAGAAGAGAGATATGTGTAGAAATTTATGGAGATGAGAGTATAAGAAATATAGAAGAGAGATGTGTAGAGAAATATAGAAGAGAATGAGAATGAAATAAAGAGTGAAATGAGAGAATGAGAGGAGTGTAGGAGAAAATTTTATTTATAGGCGGATTTTTTCCCTCCGAATTTTCCGGCCGATTTTTGAAATTACCGGCGGATTTTTTGAAATTTTTTTTGGCTTTTGCGGCGTATTTTTTTTTTGGCTTTTGCGGTGGATTTTAAAAAAAAAATTTTTTTTTGCTTTTGCGACGGATTTTGGGCATTTGCGGCGGATTTAAATAAAAAGTTTTTTTTTGAAATCTGCTGCAAATGCCAAAAAATCCGCCGGAAACGTTTGCGGCGGATAAAATCCGCCGGTAAGTCCTAAAATCCGCCGGAAAGTCCTGGCCGGAAAATCCCATTACTCTTGTAGTGTTATCTAGTAAAGACATCTCAACTATCTTTCTCAACTGATTTCCTTCATCTTATTTTACATACTTACATTCTATTTTTACTTAATTTAAAAACCCCAAAATTTGTGAGTAGAATAGTAGTACTAATTTATATGCTTTCTAAACACACACAAAGTGAATCCAATCCCTGTGAGTTCGACCTTTCTTATCATTATATTACTTGTTTGTGACTGTGTATACTTGCACATCTTTTCACACACCAAGTTTTTGGCGCCGTTGCCGGAGATTGCCATTAATTTTTGTTGTTTAGATTTATAAATTAGTATTTTATTACTCTGGTAGTTATTTTGTGCAGAAACAGGTGCAGATGCACTAGCTTATGCCCACAGATAAGCCACTAGAATTTGAATTCGATCCAGAGATTGAAAGAAGGTTCAGGAGTTTGCTAAGACTTCAAAAGCAAAGGAATCAAGACTGCAGAAACATGTCTCATCACAGTGAGGGACACAGCTCAAGATCAGCCTCAGTTGGAGGAGGACCTGGTTCACAGCATGATACTGAAGAAGGACACAGAAATCAATTCATCAACATGGGCCCCATGAGGTATGATTAATGATAGAAATAGACCCATGGGGGATTATGCTATGTTTAATCATCAAAATATGCAAACAAGTATAGCAAGACCACGTATTGATGCTGTGCATTTTGAATTTAAACCCATGATGTTCCAAATGCTACAAACAATAGGTCAATTTGGTGGATCTCTCCATGAGGATCCCCATGAGCATTTAAAACAGTTTTTAGAAGTATGTAGTAACTTTATTCTTCCTGGTGTTAGTGAAGATGCATTTAGACTTAAGCTATTTCCCTACTCTTTAAAAGATAAGGCTAAATCATGGTTAAATTCAATGGAGCCTAATTCTATCCATTCATGGAATAAAATAGCTGAAAAGTTCTTAGCAAAATATTTTCCACCCATAAAAAATGTCAGGATGAGAAATGATATTACATCTTTTAGACAAAAAGAATTTGAATCATTGTTTGAAGCATGGGAAAGATGGAAAGAGCTTTTAAGAAAATGTCCACATCATGGTCTGCCTATTATTATTCAAATGGAAACTTTTTATAATGGTTTAGAACCCCAAACCAGAATAATGCTTGATGCATCATTTGGGGGTGTGTTATTAAACTTGTCTTATAATGAAGCATGTGAATTAATTGATAGAATTGCAACCAATAGTTCTAGTTGACCTACTGAGAGGGTAAGTGCCCAAAATAAACCATCAGGGGTACATGAAATCAGTGATATATCAGCCCTATCTGCTCAGTTAGCCTCTCTGACAAACTTGTTTAAAAACTTCACTTCAACCAGTGCATCTGCACCTAGTGCAGCTGCACCAACTGAAAACACTGCAGTAGCCATAGAACAAACCCCCCCAGGAGACACAAGTTGTGTGTATTGTGGAGGAGGCCATTTGTATGAAGAATGTCCCAGCAACCCCGTCTCTGTCAATTTTGTAGGATATAATAGGAATAACAACCCTTACTCTAACACCTATAACCCTGGCTGGAAGAACCACCCAAATTTCAGATAGAACAATACTGGTGCATCTGCACCTAGTACTTCTGCACCAGCCACACCACAAGAATTTCATTCTCAGAACAACCAAAGACAACAACCACCTGCCACTGATAACTCCTTAACAGCCTTGCTCAAGTCTTTCATTAGTGAAACCAGAACAGCTAGGCGAGCACAAAATGCCTCTATAAAAAATTTAGAGAATCAGGCGGGACAGTTAGCAATAGCTCAGTATCAAAGACGAACCGGTACATTACCATCAAATACAGAAGCTACCACAGCCCACAGGCCAGGAAAGGAGCGGGTGAAGGCCATTGCTCTAAGAAGTGGAAAAGATCTTGCAGATCCAGGTGAAAATCAAAGTGAAGGTAAGGGAGAAAAAAATAAAAATGAAAAAAATACTCATGATGCAGAAGCACCAGATGCATCTGCATCTCATGAAGTTCCAACTCCAAAGTTAGTTCCTGAATACCCTCCTCCTCCTTATCCTCCAAGATTAAAAAAAGGCACATGAGGAGAAGCAATTCAGTAAGTTTCTTGAGATTTTAAAACAGATACACATCAATGTTCCCTTAGTTGAAGCACTTCATCAAATGCCTAATTATGCTAAATTTATGAAGGATGTGCTTTCAAAAAGAAGAAGATTAGGGGGTTTTGAAACAGTTGCTATGTCTAAGGAATGCAGTCTAATTTTACAAAGCAAAATTCCAAGAAAACTAAAGGATCCCGGTAGCTTTATAGTCCCATTCTCAATAGGAAAATCTTATACAGGTCGTGCATTATGTGATTTAGGTGCAAGCATCAACTTAATGCCTAAATCCATATTTACACAACTGGGGATTGGAAATGCTAGGCCTACAACAGTAACACTTCAACTAGCTGATAGATCAATAGCTTATCCAGAAGGAATCATTGAAGATATTTTGGTTAAGGTTGACAAATTTGTATTTCCTGCAGATTTTGTTATTCTTGATTTTGATGCAGATAAAGAAGTCCCAGTCATTCTTGGGAGACCATTCTTAGAAACTGGGAAAGCACTAATTGATGTGCAAAAGGGAGAACTGACCATGAGAGTAAATGATCAAGAGGTGAAATTCAATGTGTTGATGCTCTGAAGTATCCTGCTGAGGAGAGTGAAGAGTGTTCAGCAATCACCAATCTTGACCATTTGGTGCAGAAGCAATTCCAAAAACAGTATGATCATCTCACTAGTGCACTAGCACCAGATGCTTCTGCACCTCCTGAAGAAGAAATCTTGGAAAAAGACATTTTTTAAGAACAGCACCAGCACAAAAGGTATGGTCTAGAACTTTTGAATCTCTTAATTTAGAAGACCCTAACCTTAAAAAGAATTTACCCTCAATTGAACAACCTCCTAAGCTAGAATTGAAAGAACTGCCCAAACATTTGAAATATGCTTTCTTAGGGGAAGATGATGCACTTCCAGTGATCATTGCCTCTGACTTAACAATAAAGCAGGAGCATGATCTCATTTGTACCTTAAGAAAGCATACAAAAGCAATAGGCTGGCAAATGGCAGACATAAAAGGAATTAGCCCTTCTATATGCATGCATAGGATAAATTTAGAAGATAATTCTAAAAATTATATAGAAGGGCAAAGAAGGCTAAATCTTATAATGAAAGAGGTTGTAAAGAAAGAAATCATCAAGTGGCTAGATGCTGGAATCATATACCCCATATCTGATAGTGCATGGATAAGCCCTATTCAGTGTGTTCCAAAGAAAGGAGGTATGACAGTAATAGCCAATGAAAAAAATGAATTGATACCAACAAGAACTGTTACAGGTTGGAGGATCTGTATGGATTATAGAAAACTCAATAAGGCCACAAAGAAAGATCACTTCCCTACCCTTCATTGATCAAATGTTAGATAGGTTGGCAGGTAAGGAGTTTTATTGTTTCTTAGATGGTTATTCAGGGTACAATCAGATTGCAATAGAACCTGAAGACCAACAAAAAACTACCTTTACATGCCCCTATGGAACATTTGCATTTAGAAGAATGCCTTTTGGACTCTGTAATGCACCTGCAACATTTCAAAGGTGCATGATGTCCATCTTTTCTGACTTCATTGAGCAATCAATGGAAGTATTCATGGATGATTTCTCAGTCTTTGGAAACACATTTCAAACATGTTTATCAAATTTAGAGAAAATTCTCCAAAGATGTGAGGAAACAAACTTAGTACTTAATTGGGAGAAATGCCATTTCATGGTACAAGAAGGCATTGTATTAGGTCACAAAGTACCAAAGAAAGGTCTGGAAGTAGATCAAGCAAAGATTGAGGTCATTGAAAAACTACCACCTCCAACAACTGTCAAAGGAATCAGAAGCTTCTTAGGCCATGCAGGATTCTACAGAAGATTTATCAAAGACTTTTCAAGGACATCCAAGTCATTATGTACACTCTTGCAAATTGATGCACCTTTTTTAACTTTGATGAGCCTTGAATGGAAGCATTCCAAAAACTCAAAAAAGCATTGGTAACTGCACCAGTGATTGTTACACTAGATTGGAGCAGGCCCTTTGAATTAATGTGTGATGCTAGTAACTTTGCTGTAGGAGCTGTCTTAGGGCAAAGGTATGACAAAATCTTTCATTCTATTTATTATGCTAGCAAGACATTAATTGAAGCTCAAATGAATTATACTGTAACAGAAAAAGAATTGTTAGCAGTGGTTTTTGCATTTGATAAATTTAGATCTTACTTGGTTGGCACAAAAATTATTGTCTATACTGATCATGCTGCCATCAAGTACTTAATTTCCAAGAAAGATGCAAAACCAAGGTTAATAAGATGGATTCTCCTCCTTCAAGAATTTGATCTTGAAATCAGAGACAAAAAGGGGGTGGAGAATCAGGTTGCTGACCATTTATCTAGACTTGAAGGTGAAAGAACAGGTACACAAAAGAGAGAAATCAATGAAAGCTTTCCTGATGAAAAAAACTGTTAGCCATAACTCTAACAGCATCCAGTGCTTCTGCACCAAGTGCTTCTGCAGCTAGTGCTTCTGCACCTTGGTTTGCTGACATTGTTAACTTTCTTGTAAGCAATGTGGTACCAGTGGATATGACTTACCAACAAAGAATGAGATTTTTTCACATAATCAAGGAGTGTCACTGAGATGAACCATTTCTCTACAAAATGTGTCCAGACCAATTAATGAGGAAATGCATTCCCCAAGAAGAATAGCAAGCAGTGCTTCTGCACTGCCATGCTGCACCATATGGAGGTCACTTTGGATGTAACAGAACAGCAGCTAAGGTACTACAATCTGGTTATTATTGGCCAACTTTATTTAAAGATGCATATTCAATGGTCAAAACTTCTGACAAATGTCAAAGAGCAGGTAATATTTTTGAAAAACATGAAATGCCTAGAACCAATATATTAGAAATTGAACTTTTTGATGTATGGGGCATGGATTTCATGGGTCCATTTCCACCTTCTTTTGGCAAACAATACATCTTGGTAGCTGTTGATTATGTGTCCAAATGGGTAAAAGCAGTAGCATTGCCTAATAATGATGCCAAATCTGTTAGTAAGTTCCTTTTGAAAAACATTTTTACAAGGTTTGGCACCCTAAGGGCAATCATCAATGATGAAGGATCACATTTTTGTAATAAACTTATTAAAAATCTTCTTGCAAAATATGGGATTAAGCATAAAATTACTACAGCCTACCACCCACAAACAAGTGGGCAAGCTGAGTTATCAAATAGGGAAATTAAAAGAATGCTTGAAAAAATGGTTGGACCATCTAGAAAAGATTGGTCCTTACATTTAGATGAAGCATTATGGGCATACAGAACAGCATTTAAAACACCATTAGGTATGTCCCCCTATAGATTAGTCTATGGCAAAGCATGCCATCTGCCCGTTGAGTTGGAAAACAAATCTTATTGGGCTATGAAAAAGCTAAATTATGATCTCAACAAAGCAGGAGCACAAAGGTTTTTAGAGTTGAATGAATTAGATGAATTCAGGCAATTCTCTTATGAGAATGCAGAAATTTACAAAACAAAAACCAAAGCTTGGCATGACAAAAAAATCAAAGAAGAGAGCTTAGAGAAGGATGAATGGTCTTGCTATACAATTCCAGGTTGAAGTTATTTCCTGCAAAACTGAAATCAAGATGGTCAGGGCCATTCAAACTAAATAAAATCTATCCCCATGGTGCAGTTAATTTATATGATGCAACCACAAACACCACTTTCAAGGTAAATGGACAGAGAGTCAAAATGTACTATGGTGAACATGTGGTGAGGGATAAACTCACCACCCATTTTCAAAATCTCTAAGAAAAGGAGATAGTCAGGCTGAAAGACTCTTAAAACAAGCGCTTATGGGAGGCAACCCATGTTCTTAAATATTTAGTTATGCAATTTTTGTTCAATTTAAAGTTTTTCAAGTGTTTTGTAAGAACACAGGTTTTTAGTGCTTCTGTACTTAGGTGCATCTGCACCTAACAGTTCCTCAGTGCCGCTGCACTAGAAATTTCAAAAAAAAAATGCACTTGGGTGAAAAAAATTTCAAAAACTGCCAGCACAACAAAATAGCAGTTGTGATCTGTGACATAGACCTCGTGTGGTGTCACCTTGCCCCCCACGTGTCCTCACGCATGCAAATTACACTCACACCCTAACGGCTACTACCAAGCATTAATCACACGCAAACTTCCCCAAAGTGACCGTTTTCCTTCACCACTAATCACACTATCACTTACAGAAACCGCAATTCACGAAGTCCCTTTCTCTATCAAGAAAATCCCCAATTTCTGAGAATACCAAGTTCCATCTTCTTGCGAAAATTCCAAAGTTCCTTACCAACAATCAACAATGGTTCGTAAACAAAGGGCAAACAAAACCTCAGGCAAGAGCAATGCCAGTACAGTAACCTCATCACAACAACATCCAAAGAAGCAATCCAGTGCTACTACACATGCTTCAAGCACTCTGGACCCTAAATTTGCACATATCTGGGAAAGAAAATTTCTCCCTGAACGAGGCTACAGTCTGATGAAAGCTCACCCTAATTTCATGGCAACAGTCTCAAATCTCAACTGGGATCTGTTTATACAACACAGGGCCTTCTATCTGGAGCAGGTGGTCAGAGAATTCTACTCTGGAATTCAAGGCAGCAAACAAGCAAGGGGTAGATATCAGTCCTGAGGAACATAAGCAAAGAAAATATCCTCCAGGCCCACTGTCTGCTGAGATGAAAGAAAGAACAAAAATTAAAACTGAAGAAACTAGCCTGGTGCAGGAGCACTTAGTGCAGAAGCACCAGGCAGTTTGGAAATTTCAGCAAGAACAGCATGAGTGGCTACAACTCAGGTTAATGGAGATATCTCAGGTACCAACCCAGATAGAAACCCCAGTGTTTCCAACATGGGTCTTTCAGAACCCAGAACAAGAAGAAGAAGAAAAGGAGGAAGAGAGTGATGAGAAAAAGAAAAAAGTAATGAAAAGAAAGAAGGAGACTAGCAGGAAGCAGAAAGGGAAGAAGAAAAAGAATGAAGAAGAAGAGGGAGAACTGCTAAGTGAGGGGCTAGTTGAGACTGATGAAGATGAGACATTAACGAGAATGGTGAAGGAAATGGAGAGAAATGAAGATGAAGAGGATGACGATACCACTGAAAGTACAGACAAAAGTGGGGAGGAAGAGGAAGAGAATATGAGCATGGAGGAAATTGTAAGAAAGAAATATGAGGCTGGATCCCAAGCAGAACCACTCTTCACCCAAGTCACTCCCCCAACCCACCCCCAGCCAGAAAAATCAACATCACCCTCCACAGGAAAGACACCAACCCCTCCACCATCACCTACTCCCCAGTCATCATCACCACCACCCATCTACCAAGAAAACCAACCTGAACAAGAACCAGCCACACAAACTTCTAACATTATTTTTGAGAAACAAACTTTGCAGGTCATTCAAGAAGAAACAATGGAAGCCAGCCCTGAAGAAAAAGATCAACCAGCAACTGATGCTTCTGCACCTAGTGCAGATGCATCTCAAGGTGTTTCAGTTGTGACAATCATACCAAAGAACAAAGAAGATACTGTCAAACTGGTGCTGGAAGAGCTGGCACAAAAGAAAAAAGAAGAACTGGGCAACACCCAGAAATTCTTCAAGAAAGCTGTTGAAACCAGTGTAAAGGAAAGTCAAGGATTGGAAGGTGCAGAACACAGCAGGGCACAAGGAGAAGAAGCTGAAAGGGAGGACCCACAGAAGGAGAAAGAACAACCCAAAGAAGCTGATGCTACATTTAAGCAACCACTAGAGCAGCAAACAGAAGACACAACTACTGCTGAACAAATCAGTGCAGAAGCACCTGGTGCATCTGCACTTACAAAACCAGCAACAGAGGAGGTTGGTGCAGCTGCACTTGGTGCAGAAGCACCAAAGGCTGAAGAGGCTAAGAAGAAGAAACAGAAAGTCAAACACATGCGCAGCAGAACCAGCTCCAGAATCAAGAGTGGTGCCAAGAAAGAGTAAACTCTTTCATGTTGTTATTTTACAAGTACTTTTTGATATCCCACAGAAATTACTTTTGTTATTTTGGAACAGAAATTACTTTTTCTAACTCAAACTTAAAGCAGTGAGGACACTGCTCAACTTTAAGTTGGGGGGGGGAGAAAAACACTTTTAAACTACTATATGCATGTGCTGATATGTTTGTAGTAAGTATGCATGTCTGAGTTTTGTTATTTCCTTATATGTGCAAAATATAGTATAGCTATTTTCAAATTTTGTGATGCAATCAACAAAGTTTCTTTTGAAATTTTTTTCAGAAAATTGTTTTACAAAAACATCAGTTACACAAACCTTTGTTGAAGTGCATCAAATTGTTTTTATGTCAAAGTAAGATTTGAGAGTTTTTGAAGCATGATCAGCTTGTAATCTTTTTTTTACAAAAACTTAGCTAAATGCATTCTTTGAACTAAGTTTTAATGATGAAAGAAAGAAAAAGAAAAGAAAGCCTTGTTTTCCTCAAAATGACCAATTTTTATTATTACCTTGACACATCAAAACTGAGTTTTGAAAAGAACTTTGCTATATGAAAAACTATCTGATACAAGAATAATTTTTTAGAAAACCAAGGTCAAAAACAAATTTTTACTATAAATATAGAAGAGCATAAAGAAATAAGTTTGGGGGAATTTCCATGAATACTAAGGCTGAGTATAAGAAGCTTAGAGGAATCAATGCAAATGGTTACCAAAAATACACTACAAAAGAGCCAAAATGTTATGAGCTGGCCATATTGACCCAAATCATTAAACTGAACCTGTTCTAGTAGTGCATTTTGGTTTGAAAGAAAAAGAAAAGAAACGAAGTAAAGAAAAAAAAGCAAAAACCAAAGAAAAAAAAGTATGCATAAAGAGGTCAATGAGGAGGCCAATACATGCTACAAGCCTTAAAAAGTAGTGTCAAGTGCAGCTGCACTCAAGTGCTTCTGCACCGTTACAAAAATCAGTGCTTCTGCACTTCACAAAAATATTCAGTACATCTGCACTAACAGTGCTTCTGCACCAACAAAAAGAACCACCAAAAATAAAGTATAGTGCATAGACTCAAACAGTTTTGAAATGCTCAATCAAAGTCCTTAGTTGTACTTAAAGCTCCCCAAGTCTTGAAGATGTTGTTAGTCTAGTCTATATTTTGAAACATCTTTGTTTTGACCAAACGTGATCTAAAATTTTCCAAAAGTTAAGGAGAAACTTTTCACTTAGTTTTGGAACTGATTGGATCTCAGTGGGGCACACACTCACACAAATGAGTTTTAATAAACTTTGGATGTTAGGGGAATTCAAGAGCACAAAATGTTCTGAAAAATGAAGTTCATCAAATGCAAAATCATTCTTTGAAAAGATATAAGCTGATCTGTTCTTCTTTAAATTGAAAATCCTACTTGTATTCTCTTTTTGTCATTACTTGAGGACAAGCAATGATTTAAGTTTGGGGGTGTGATAACTCTAATTTATATAGAGTTATTTATACTTCTAAACGCAACAAACTGCTTGAAACTCAAGTACAAAGTGTGTTAAATATAGTGGTATCAGTAAAATAACAACATTCTAGGAATTATGTGAAGAATAAAGCATTTTGTATATATATATATATATATATATATATATATATATTGGTATGTTTGATGTGTTTGTTCAGTTTTCCTACAGATGATGCTTCTGCACCACGATGCTTCTGCACTTAGTGCTTCTGCATCATCCTGCGCTGAAGATTTATAACCCCACAATGGAAGCACCTCAATACATACCTCTGCTCCAAAACTTCTATGACATCATGCTTTGTCACAATTCACATGGAGCACATGCCCACATGCATAAGGAGGCGCCCACCATAAACATCATCATGAAAGGCTACTCACCTAAAGACATATGGCTTTACACAATTGGACCTCTCCTTATGGAAATGTGCTGAACTCAATCTCCTTATCTAAAAATCAGAAAAGCAACCATGGTTAAGCCTCCTTAGGTTAACTTGGTTTTCAAGCAAACCCTCAAGCAAAGGAAATCTCTAAGGCTATAAAAAGGGCTCCCACTTCACTTGAAGAGCATCGCATATCTCACTTGATAATATGTAGATCATACACTTTACTTATATTTTAGTAGTTTCATTTCTTGCATTTTATTCAAGTAGTTAGTTGTAAAAAGGTGAGGAAGTAATTGACACCCTCTTCCTCCACTTCTTCATAGATAGACGAAGGAATCAGTGCTTCTGCACCAATCAGAATTCATGCAAAGGAACATCAATCTGTGTAACTTCTACCCTATTGATATCTTTTATATGATTCATGTTATTATGCTCTTTACAGATTCTCTCTATTATATAATGAGTAACATGAGCTAAATTCCTTTAGTTGAGATGTTCTAAACTTATAAATATCTTTTGAGTAAGTTATTATGCTTTTAAGTTTCGTAGCATTTTGGGTCCTGTGTTATACTACATCCATCTTATTTTAAGGTTGATCTCTTACAATAAGTAGAGCTATATTCACAGACATGGTTTATAATTAGAAATCAAGACTAATAAGGGTGAGTGTTTTAATAAAGGCTTTGTTAAACTTGTTTAAATAAGAAACTGTGTTAAAACCATGTTAAGTCCTAGACATAGGATAACATAGTCCTTAGGGTGAAACAGTGGGAACTTCAAAGGCAGGAGTGAACTTATTTAGCAAGCCCAGACTTGGGAAGCTTGTAACGAAACTCTGAAGAAAGTAGCTGACAAGCACACACTTATGCAACTGCACTCAATGCTACTGCACTTGATGCTTCTGCACTTGATGCTTCTGCATCATAGTGCTTCTGCATCACTAAAAGCATAGAAACTCTCAAAAGAAGCATTATCTAGTAAAGACATCTCAACTATCTTTCTCAACTGATTTCCTTCATCTTATTTTACATACTTACATTCTATTTTTACTTAATTTAAAAACCCCAAAATTTGTGAGTAGAATAGTAGTACTAATTTATATGCTTTCTAAACACACACAAAGTTAATCCAATTCCTGTGGGTTCGACCTTTCTTATCATTATATTACTTGTTTGTGACTGTGTATACTTGCACATGATCTTTTCACATACCAGTATACCATCGCCGTCGCCGGCGCCCTACCACGGCACTCCCTTCGGCGACGTCGTTTCCTTCACTTCGCTCACCACCGGGCACTTCTCTCTCTTCGCCATCACACTCTCCCTCCGTCAGTCACCACCACCGAACACCCTCTCTCATGGCCACCATGAACCACCTAAACAACCACCCCACAAGACAACCATTGTCCCCCTCTCTCTCTCGCCTCTCGCCGGAAACCACCGTGCGCCTCCCGGTCTCTCCGTCGCTCCCTCTCTTTCACTCTCTGCTTGCAATTTTTCTGCTACACTCTCTATCTTTCTGTGTTGTAGGTGTTGCGGCTGAGAGAAGAAGATTAGGGTTAGGATATAATGGTTTTTCCTTATATAGTCTGATGTTTTTTTGTTTTGTTTTAAGGTTCAGATTCCTAACAACACCCCCTGTTTTAATGATTTAACCCCACGCAGCCCATTCTTTTTTGACAAGCCCATCTTTTAAAACACGGCCCCGTTCACTGAAAACGAACTGGGCTCACATTCTACACCCGCTATTTTAAAATACAACCCCCTTCCTTGAGCCCAGTTTTGTGGGCCAGAAACAAAGCAAAACGTACTGGGCTGCTATTCGCACCCCCCTTTTTCAAAATACAACCCCGTGATTCTTTATGCACCCCTTTTTTACAAATACTCCCCTTTTCCATTCTTTTTATATTTTTCTACAAAGCAAACAATTTCTTTCACTAAACAATGAGTCCAACTCATCTTCACAATCTTTACAAACCGATGAGTCCAACTCATCCTCTCACATTTTACCAACTAGCGAGTCCAACTCATCTTCACAAAATCCTAACTTTTTTTCATGTTTCCAAGAAAACATTTCCAAGAACTGCTTGTGATTTGATTCTCTACCAGGAGATACGTAGGAGCAGAGGTCGGCCGACCTCTGTCAATTGCATTAATAAAAACTTTTTTTTAGTTCTTTTGTAAATTTCTTATTTCTTATTTTTTTCAAAAAACAAACAAATATAATTAAATGTCTTCTTTCCAAGTCTTTTTCTTTTAATTTGAAAATAAGGGTAAAAATAAATTTTTAAATTAATAAATGTTTACACGTTTAGTTAAAAGGCAACCTTCCTTAGGAATGATGTCGTAGGGTGCTAATACCTTCCCTATGCATAAACGACTCCCGAGCCTAAACCTGGTCCGCAAACCCCCTTTATCCACTCAATAGGGATTTTCCAATGTTTTCCCTTAAACTAAACTTTGGTGGCGGCTTCATTTTTGAACTTCGAAAGATTACTCACCCGGATTTTTTTGTCGCTACAACGACATCACACTAGACTCTTCTTAAACAATCACGACGACAGACACATCATGGATAAGAGTGGGATTATCTTGCGAGGTAAAAGCCTCTTAACTTTATAACTTCTATCATATGCTTTTATTATTAGTCTTGGAGTTCAAACAGGTTTAATTGGTTATTGTAGGTACTATGCTGGATTCAAAGATTTGCCATCCTTTCTTAGTCTCTTTCTAGTGCTAAACTAAAGGTAATCCATCTTAATGGCTGCTTTTAAGATAGTTCTTTCAATCTTCTGCCAGCCTTCAAACTTTTAAGCATGTGCTCGTCAAATTATTGAGTAATGCCACTTTATAGGTAGTAGACAAGTAGTAGATATCTTTCAGCTTCACTTTTTTGAACATTGTTATTGTTATGTTATTAAGGGGTGCAAGTGACATCATTTGAGATCCCTTTGTGTTTGAAATTGCAAGGTTACTAATTTGTTTTGCATATTGTTGTATGTACGTTTGTCCATGGAAGAAAGAAACCACTGTAAAAAGCATTGTTGGTTGGTAAGGTAGTAGGCGTGAAGCAGTGCCTTTCTGCTTCACTTTGTTTTTGTCAATATATAAATAACCTCTTGAGACATTACAGATTCACATGATATTTTGTAGCAGGAATCATACTTTACCAAAAGAAAAGTAAAGTAGAAATTAAGCTACATGTTTATATTGCCTTTTTAACAAATGATTGTGCTTTTATTTCTAATGTTTCATTTTCACAAATATGATTTGCAGTAACATTATAAAAGGTATTAAGAGCATGATAATTAAGTTATAAGAATTAGGAAAAAAAATACCAGCTTTTGATTGCAGAATATGTCAAAACTCAATAATAGTGTGTATTTGCTTAATTTGGATGCTAATTGGAGTTTCTGTACTGAATTTGCAGTGTCTATGAACCAAAGATGATCATCTCGGAATTCTTAAAACTTGTGAAGCTGATATTTTTTTCCTTTAAATTGCAGAACAAATGGTATAGTTTGGATTAGCAATTTTTGATTTTCATTTTAATGCCTCATTGCCGACAGTTTGGATTAGCAGTGTCCATGATGTCTCATTTTGTGGTTAGCAAAATAGTTAGATGGTTACCTTAGAGAGTTGCCTAGCTTGTTAATAAATAGCTCCACTATTAAGCAGTTGGGTTTTCCTTTTCTAGTTATTTGACATGTCTATGTTCTACAATAATAAGAAGATAATTTACATGCTGTTGATCTTATTGATGAACATTTTGGCTTGATAATTTTCCAGGTATGGAGACCAAATTGTTGTCGTAAAGGTTCTGCATCATGGGAGTACTTCGGAAGAAAGAGCTTCCCTTGAAGATCGTTGTGTGCAGAGCATAATCTAATTTCAAAGAAAGTACGAAGAAAACAGCCCAAGTGACCCTTTGTAGTAGATGAAAGTTTGTTACATCAACATAATTTTTGATTATGAAATCTAAGAATTGTTCCTCTCGCTAGTTGATAGTATATGTGAATTTATTGAAAACATATGTATAAGTAGGGGGTTTTACCCAAAAACTAGAGAATTTTTTTTTAAAAAAAACAATTACTTTTAAAGTCGGATGATTGAAAATCTGACTTTAAAACACTACTTTTAAAGTTGGACATTCACCCGACTTTAAATCCCCTAACATACTAAGTCGCCCTAATAGAAGTTAGACTCACATCCGACTTTAAATGTCCAAAATTTCCGACTTTGAATCCCATTTTTCCACTAGTGATGGAGGCTACTTTTGGTTGGTGGCTGGTCAAATCACCTTTTTGGGCAAGTTTCACATATCTTATGAAGAGGGTTTCCTTCTATATATCACCTTCCATCCTCCACAACACACAACCTTCTACACTCCATACTTGCTGGTTCAGATAGATAGAGTTTTTGACACGCTCTTATCTCCATTTTTATCACAAAATCAAGCTCCATTTTCAATGTAGAAGTTCCTGCACTTCAATGCTGCGAAGCAGTGCTACAGCATCACTGGATTGATTCATGCAAAGGAGTTTGAGTTGTGTAACTTCTATGATATTTTCCTTTTTTGTATTTTCAGTTATATGAACATTGTTTCCATCATAGTTTGTATTACCTTGTTGATGTTCATCATGAGCTAAGCCTTTTGTAGATGGGATGCTTGTAGCTTTGCACTGACTTTTTAGTAGTTCTAATGTAATGTTTTGATGTTTGCATTTTAATCCTTGTGTGAAATTTCTTTCAAACTTATTTTAGAACTGATCAGCTAATTATAAGTACATTTGTAAATTCAGACATGGTTTACAACTCGAACTCAAGGGTTAATGTGGGTGACTGGTTGTTAAAGGACACTTTAACAATCCATGCTTAAACCTAGAAATAGGAGAGTATAGTCCCTAGGGTGAATACTGTGGGTACTTCATATATAGGGGTGAACTTATTTAGAGCTTATACATAAGACTTGTAACGAAACCCTGACGTTAGTGATTGAAAGGCACACATCAATTGCTACAGCATCAGACATTGCATTGTTCTATTTTAAAGAATTTACTTAGTGAAGGGCATTCCAAGTGTCTTTTAATCTGAACTTCTACACCATCTTTATTTGCTTAATTTTATTTCTGTTATTTACATTATATGTTCATAAAACTTGTGATATTTATTTCTCTCCTATCATCAATTTGCAACACAAGTTAAACTCTAAAATTAACGCCAATTGTTGTGGATACAATCTCTACTATATCATTGTATTACTTGTTGCAATTGTGTATACTTGCACATCACCTTTTCGCACAACATGAATAAACCTCAAAGGAGTTTCAAGATTATTGTTCCAACCAAGGGATAATACATGAAGTCACTTCTCCTTACACAATGGCGTGGCGGAGAGGAAAAACAGGAGTATTCTTGATATGGCAAGAAGTATGCTAAAACAGAAACAGTTACCTCACAATTTTGGGGGTGAAGAAATTATGATAGCAACTTATTTGTTGAAATTGTCCTGCCAAGAAACGGAATGCTAAGGTACCATAGGAGGTTTGTGGCTAGGGAGAAAACATAATCGTAAGTCACTTAAGGGTATTTGGTTCCCTATGCTATGGGCACATACCGGATGCAAGAAGGGAGAAACAAGAAGATAAGAGTAAGCCACTAATTCTATCTCAATCTAAAATCTCATTTCAAATCCCCGCAAAAATTACTTTGCCTCAAAAAAATACTTCATCCATATAATAGTTTGAATAATTCTATTATCAAATGGGCCTTACTCCATAGTTCGCTTTAGGCCTCCGTATGTGTTGGGTCGACCCTAATTAGTATGTGGCAGTTGTAGAATCTAAACTTCTAAAATTGAATTTGTGATTTAGTTCATTAGTGGACAGCAGCATTTTCAGCATCGAAAAAGTTTATATTCAAATGGTACTAAATTGGATTTCATCCAGCATGACATTTGCTGTAAAGCCACTATATTCACAATCTGATAGGTTATTAAATATATGGAGGGTAAGGGAATAAATTGTAAAGGGAGGAAAATGAGAGTTTGTTGTAACCACTTGATGAGGTGGCAAAGTGTAGGGAAAATGTGAGCATTAGTGGAGGGAAAATGTGAGTATTAGTGGAGTAGTATAAATAGTAGTGGGAGGGAAATTAGAAGGGGGCGAAGAATTGGGAATAGACCTAGGGTCTTTGGGCGAGATTAGGCTATCTTTATTTTCTCTTGTAATTTCAGTTTATCACCATTAATACACAGTTATTATGTTTGATTGAGTCATGAGAAATTCTAGTTCTCATCACAATCAAACCCATATAAGAAGCAAACCCATTGGTCCAACACTCACAATCAAATACGCCACTCTTCCCATTCTTCAAAATCTGGTCTCAACCCACTCTTCCCATCCTCTCTCTCAGTCTCAATCTAAAATCTTTTCACACACAAGCTTAAACACAAACACCCATCTCCACTCAAAATTTCAAAGCCTTCAATCAGAAGACAAAACATGCAAGAAATCTAAAAACATGTTTTTATTCGTTCAAATGATCAATCATACAAACAATAAATAGGAAGAAAGAAAAGAAAGATAACAAAAACAAAATAAAGAAAAGAGACCTTACCATGGAGAACCACAACAACAACACACCCACAAAACACAGTTTTTTTCTCTGAAATAAAATTAAAAAAGTAGTGACCGAATGAAATGAGAGGGCGAGAGAAGGAGAATCACGACATGGAGCAAACGAAATGGAGAGAAGGAGAGCTTACCACAGCAACTAGCGACTAGCATAGTGACTAGCAGCGACGAGCAGCAACGTGAGAGAGTTTTCGTTGGAAGGGAGTTTTAGAGTTTTAGGGTTTTCGGTGGAAAGAGATTAATTTGCGGGAAATGAATAGAGAAAGGTTTGCCGTTTGCGGGAAACGAAAAGGAATTTTAGGGTTTATTCCAAAAAAATTGGAAAGGAAGCAAATTAGCCTCGGCCAAGGCAACGCTACCGGTGTGATATTTTCTGAAATAATTTGCATCAACGTTTAGCGTCGGTCTTAGCCGACTCTAATATTCATTTTACCAAACAAAAAAAATTGGTAACCTAGCATGAGCCTAGCAAACGCTTAGCAGTCTTAGCATAAGGATTAAGCTTGAGCATCACCTTTAGGCTCTTCAATGATTCTTCTTAAGTGTAGTCCTCCTTACTTTCCTCAACAATGATTCTTCTTTTAACTCCTAATTAGCCTCACAACAAGCTGAATTTCATCAGAATTAATAATCCTTTAGCCAATTATAATGCATCACCTTAGCCCCAGGCATAACACATCCGCTCTTCTTCTGAGAAGGCATATCTTATTGATCACTGTTTTTTGAGGCTATCAACATCCCTTTTGTGGTTGTTTTCTCAGAAACAACAATGATAGTCTAGGAGATGTAGGAAGAATATAGGATACTACCTAGCCCTTTGGCTTCTGTTCTATGAGAATTTAGGACAAATTAGCTTATGTGAACTCGGCTGAGACCTCCCTCGGTTAGGACTCATCAACTTTTGAGTGTTAACAATTGTTCTAATCCACTATGTATTTACGATAATGTTTAATACTCAATGGGAAATATGATTTCTCAATTGTTCTAATATCCAAACAACAACAGATTATAAGGAATAATGATTTCTCAATTATTCATATCCCTTCCATTACTGCATATATGAGATTTACTTTTCCCAAATCTTAATTGATTATTGAAAAACAAATTGGAGAGCTGCAAAGTTCTAGGGCTTTGTAGCATTGACTAGAGCATGACTTTCACAGCAAACAGGAAGTGGGCCTTTGCAGCAACATGGGTGCCTCCAACAATAACATTCAACTGGGTTGCAATCAGAATCTTGTGGTGTGTATATCTTTTGCACACTTTTTGTACTTTGTTCACTTCCGAGCATAACACCTACAAAATCAATAAGTAATAACACCACCAACTTTAACACCATTTTCAACTAAGTTTTGATTACAACAAAGCATGTTATTTTTCAAGACAATCATGTTATTCTTTGTCATCCTAGAGGAGATCAAGACAATCATGACAAAGAGACTTAAGATGGGGAGAGGTTTTCCTTAGAAACCATAATTTTCGACAAATAATGGTTTTTCACGAAAGATGTGAAAAATAATAGGGAAATGTACTCTATATATATAGGAGAAAGACCTAAAAAAAGTTTGGGAGTTGACAATGACTCGTTTTGATATAGAATAATATTTTTGTAATTTTTGACACCATATTATTTTTGTAATTTTTGAGGTGGACAAAAAGTTGTACTGTGGTTTTGTGAAGGTCATGAACTTGGGGTTTTGACCAATCCCTTGCCCTCACTGCTGTCCAGTACCATGAACAGTTTTTCAAATCAAACAGGGTACAGCTAGAGTTGTCCAGTCCAGTCCCCTTCTTTTTAGCGAATCAAACGCACCCTAAGGGTATGTTTGGATAAAGCGTTTAGGGGGAGATTATATATATATATATATATATATATATATATATATATAATTTGATTTTAAAGAAGAGCGACTATATAATATATTACTAACAATATTTATTAATTTAATTGGTAGATTAATTTATCCTTTTAATTTGATTTAATATACAATTTTACATGTTTATTATTGACTAACATAATTAATAATAAGGTGAAATTGCTTCAAATAATTAAGTAATTAAAAATTATTTATTCAAGATTTCAAGAAAGTATTGATTGACCATAGTATATTAGTTAAAATTAAGAAAAAAATATTGATTTAAAATATATCATTTTTAAAATATTATTTTATAACTTTTTATTTTCCTTAGATACTTTTGACTATTGACTCAATAATGTTAAAATATATCATTTTTAAAATATTATTTTGTAACTTCTTATTTTCATTAGATACTTTTGACTATTGACTCAATAATGTTAAAATATATCATTTTTAAAATATTATTTTATAACTTTTTGTTTTCATTAGATACTTTTGACTATTGACTTAATAATGAGTAATTTTTTTGCTAAGGCTTTACCTTCCCGTGTGGTTCTCTCCTCCCATAGAATTTTTGTCATACTCATAATTCAAACTTAAGACTACTTTGGGTGAGATCTGAACCTTAGTACTGCTCGGACCAACCCTTTTTGTAACCTAAGCACAACCCTTTTTGTAACCTAAGCACAGTTATTAACTTTTTTCCCATAATAGTATTAATGAGATAAAGTTAGTTATTAAATTTAAAATATAAAAATATAGCGAGTGTTGAAAAGAGAGTATTGCTAGCCTTTCTTTTTTTTTCGATAAGCAAAATTTCATTCAAGGAGCACTGGGAGTGCTCAAACCCAACCAACAATGGTTACAAAATGTTTAGAACTTGTAGTGGATTAGACCACCAAGATGAAATAGATACAGATGAATGGACACTACAAAAATTACTGGTATTAGCGACGGCCATTAGCGAGGGACTTGTTGTCCCTCGCAAAAACTGCGATTAGCGACGGCTTTAGCGAGGGCATAGGGCTGTTAATTTTTTTGCGATTAGCGACGGCTTTAGCGACGGCAATGCCCTCGCTAATTTTAAGTCCCTCGCTAATTCCCTCGCTAAATTTGCCGTTTTAGATGATGGGACTCAGCGCAGTGGTTGGTAAATGTGCAGAAATTAGCGAGGGACGGTTCCCTCTCTAATTCCCTCGCTAAATTTAACTTTTCAGATGATGGGACAGTTCCCTCGCAATTTTTTTTCTTTTTTTCTTTAAAACCGTTTACACGCTCCCTCTTCTTTCTCACTCACTCACTCTTCACCCTTCCTCTTCCCTTCCTCTTCCTCATTCCTCTTCCCTTCCTCTTCCTCTACTCTCCACCACTACACAACCACCACCACCATCATCACCACCTCCTCTCACACTCTTCTTCTCTCTTCACTCTTCCAACACCACCACCACCACATACCTCCTACAACTCTCACTCACTCTCTCTTACTCTTCACCACCACCACCACCCCACCACCACCACCACTCTCACTCTTCTCTCTCTCTCTCTCTTTCTCTCTCTCTCTCTCTCTCTCTCTCTCTTTTACTCTTCTCCTTCTCTCTCTACTCTAAACCACCCATCACCACCACCACCACACCACCACACCACCACCACGCCACCACCACCACTCTCACTTCTCTCTCTCTCTCTCTCTCTCTCTCTCTCTCTCTCTCTCTCTCTCTCTCTTCTCCTTCTCTCTCTACTCTAAACCACCCATCACCACCACCACCACCACGCCACCACCACCACCACACATCACCACAAAATTAATAATATAATATAATATTCATTAATTAATAATAAATATATATAAAAAAACAAGCCATTCAGCACGGGACACGTGTTATTTTTTTTTTTGAAAACTGCAGTCATTAGCGAGGGAATTAGCGAGGGAACTGTCCCTCGCTAATTCCTGCGCATTTACCAACCCCTGCAACTGAGTCCCATCACCTGAAAAGCTGCAGTTATTAGCGAGGGAACTAGCGACGGCATAGTCCCTCGCTAATTAGCGAGGGATCCAAATTCCCTCGCTAATCTCAATAGCGAGGAGGGATTCTGCGAGGGAACTGGTCCCTCGCTAATTCCCTCGCAAATGACCATTAGCGACGGCTTTATGTCATTTTGCGAGGGAAATGTCCGTCGCTATTGGCTAATTTTTTTGTAGTGGGAAATCTAATCTATAAACACTCCAACTCCAAGATAAGCTCTTGATGCGGATTACCGTGGAGTCAACATTCGCTTCCTCCTCTTTAAAAATGGCTCCGTTCCTAGCGAGCCAAATGCTCCAGCAAGTTGTTAGCCATAACATATGTTTCGTACGCATTGATTTTTTCCCTTTGCACAAAGTTGCACATCCAAGGAATAACTCCAGAGGCTTGGACAAGTCTAGATCAACGCCAAACCAAGCGCTGACTCCTTCCCAAACTGAAGTTGCGAAAGGACAATTGAGAAACAGATGAACTCTTCTCTCGGCTTCTTGGTGACATATGGGGCAACGGGCATCGAGATCGGAGTTAATGACATTCCTCCTAAGCAATTGCATGTGAACCGGCAGTGAATCCACTACAAGAAAAGAAGCCATTAGCGACGGAAATTAGCGAGGGACTAATGGTCCCTCGCAAAAATTGGGATTAGCGACGGAATTTGCGAGGGAATATGGGTTGTCGTATTTTTGAGAATTAGCGACGGAAATTTAGACATTAGCGATGGAAATTCCCTCGCTAATGGCTTGGGCGGGAAAATTAGCGACGAAATTTCAGTCCCTCGCTAATTTCTGCCAGTTTTCAGATGATGGGACTCAGTGTAGGGGTTGGTAAATGTGCAGCAATTAGCGACGAACAGTTCCGTCGCTAATTCCCTCGCAATTTTTTTTACTTTTTTTTCCTTAAATCCGTTTACACCTCACTCTTCTTTCTCACTCACAACACCCTCACTCTTCTTCTCTCCTCTTCACCCTTCCTCTTCCATTACTCTTCTTCTCACTCACACCACCACCACACCACCACCACGCCACCCTTCCTCTTCCCTCACTCTTATTCTCTCCTCTTCTTCTCACTCACACCACCATCACACCATCACCGCCGCCACCACTCTCACTCCTCTCTCTCTCTCTCTCTCTCTCTCTCTCTCTCTTTCTCCCTTACTCTTCTCCTTCTCTCTTTACCATCCACACACCACCACCACGCCACCTTCACCACCACCACGCCGCCACCACTCTCACTCCTCTCTCTCTCTCTCTCTCTCTCTCTCTCTCTCTCTCTCTCTCTCTCTCTCTCTCTCTCTCTCTCTCTCTCTCTCTTTCTCCCTTACTTTTCTCCTTCTCTCTCTACCATCCACACATCACCACCACGCCACCACCACTCTCACTCCTCTCTCTCTCTCTTTGGAGATAATAATAATAATAATAATAATAATAATTAAAATAATATAATAACAAATATAAAAAAAAGTAGATTTAAAAAAAACAGAAAGAGTCAGACTTAGCGAGGGATTAAATTCCCTCGCTAATCCCAGTAGCGAGGAGGGAATTAGCAAGGGAACCAGTCCGCCGCTAATTCCCTCGCAAATGACCATTAGCGACGGATTTTGGTCATTTTGCGAGGGAAATTTCCCTCGCTAATGACCAGTTTTTTTGTAGTTATCCAACAAAAGACGCCAACCAAACACTATTACCTTCGATGGGACAATACTTTTCCACAAGGATGCCGAAATTACCTGTTGACCCGAAAGGGGTTGCTGCTGAATGGGCGCGGAATTCAGCTCCAAATAGAAGGATTTAACCGAAAATGATTTTGAGGAATCGTACGGTAATAGTTTATGATTTAAAAACTCTTTTAGTATATGATTTAAAAACTCTTTCAAGAAAAGCGTTTCAAAAAAATGCCGCTTTTGTTTTAGATGTAACATTAACTATTTAATATATTTGGGTTAAATATGTTTCTAGTCCTTATAAAATTTCACTTATTTGTTTTTAGTCACTATAAAATTTTTCATCCACTTTTAGTCCCTATGAAATTTCAAAATTTGTTTTTAGTTCCTATAAAATATAAACTTATGTATACCTTTAAAAGTTTTGAATGATATTTTGCATACACGTTAAAGATATTAAAAAAGTCTCCCTCACAAGAAATAAGATCAAAATTGGATTTTTAGGTTAATGTTTCCTTTAATTTGTTTCTTGAATTTTTGCACTTAAAAAATTTATATTTAATTCATCTCTTGTTAGAAAATTCTAAGTGTTTGTGGCAGAGATATTTATAATGTCTTTAACATGTATGCAAAACATCACTAAAAAATTCAATGGGTATACATAAGTTGGCATTTTATAGGAACTTAAAACAAAATTGTGAAATTTTATAGGGACTAAAAGTCGATGAAAAATTTGATAAGGATTAAAAACAAAATAGTGAATTTATAGAGACACAAAACATATTTAACCCTATATATTTTATCTTCAAATTGATATTGTGTGGTTTACTTCAAAGTGATTCTAATGTAGTTTTGGTTTTCATTGGTCTGTAGACGGAGTGACAAGTGTCAATTGAAACTCACACACACAATTGCTAGGTCTCCATCCTAATAATTTCGATATTTGCCAGGTAAGAGACTTTTGTCGATTTAATTTTTTTTAATATATGATCTTATATATTTATTAATAAGCTTAAATTGACTCAAACAAATAAGTAATTAGTTTTTATTTATTAAAGAAATCAAGAAAGTTAATATTGATCGACCTAGGTATATTGGTCAAACTGAAGAAAAAGAAAGTAATAATTCAAAAATATATCATTTTCTAAAATATCGTTTAATATCTTTTTATTTCCATTAAATACTTTTGATTATTGATTCAATAATAGTAACGTAATAGTAAAACTATTACTAACATTTCACATAAAAGTATTTAATGAAATTGAAATAATTATTAAATTAGAAATATATAAATTTTTTAATACTATGTTAATGGCAATGCTATTAAATTTGGCTTTTCTGTAGAAGCTCAAGAAACAAGATATTTGATGCCTATGCAGATGTAAGGCTCCCTTTAGGGGTGGCAATTGCTACCCCAAGTGGGGATATGCCCACTTGGGGCCCGTGGACGGGGAATTTGTCCTATAGAGATGGGGATGGGGGAGAGAATCTCCCCGCAGTCAATTCAGGGGTGGGGATGGGGATCTTATCCTCCGCCCGAATATATTACATAAACTATTACTAACATTTCACATAAAAGTATTTAATGAAATTGAAATAACTATTAAATTAGAAATATATAAATCTTTTAATACTATGTTAATGCCAATGCTATTAAATTTGGCTTTTCCGTAGAAGCTCAGGAAACAAGATATTCGGTGCCTATGCAGATGTAAGTCTCCCTTTAGGGGTGGCAATTGCTACCCGCAAGTGGGGATTCCCGTGGGGATATTGCCCCACTTAGGACCCGTGGACAGGGAATTTTTCCCATAGGGATGGAGATGGGGGAGAGAATCCCCCCCCGCAGTCAATTCAGGGATGGGGATGGGGATCTTATCTTTCGCCCTGCGGAGACTCTGCCCGAATATATTACATAAATGTTCTTATATATATATATATATATATATATTCTAAGTAATAGATTTTTTAGTCTTTTTATCAGTGTTTTTAAATAAAATATTAAATTGTGCTAATTTTTATAATTTTTTCTTACCTTTATACTTTTTAAATTTTTTTTTTTATTTATTTATTTTTTTTAAAATTGGGGAAGGGGGAAATTTTATTAATCAAAGTGGTACTAATGACCGTTTTACAACTGTCCCCGAGGGGATTTGAACTCAGCACCTTGAGGATACAAAACTAGCTCTTACCACTGAGCTAGCACCTCAAGTCTTTATACTTTTTAAATATTAAAATACCAAAGTATTAAAATATCAAAGTAAGACTAAATTATATAATTTTTTATATTTAATGTTAAGCTTTTGTTTTTTAGTCTTACTTTTATACATTTTTTCAGTTTTATTATACTTTAATTTTAATTTTTGCTAACTTTGAATAAATTCTTGGGGTCCCCACGGGGATCGTGAGGATCCGCAGGGATGGGGATGGGGGAGGAAAACTCCCTGAAGCGGGGAATGGGGATGGGGGACAATATGGGAGGCAGGGACGGGGAGCGGTGAAGTACTCCCCGGCTCTGCTCCGCCCCATTTGTAACACCCCGATAAATTCTAACATGTAGAACTACCGAAATGCACTGAATGGCATACATCAGAGTAACTTCCTGTTAATGAATATTGAACGCAAACTAAAACTTTCGATAATACATATCAAATGGTTCTCCGAACTGTACTTAACTTCGTCAAAATGCTTAAATTTCATAACTTAAGACTTATACGTAATCCTGGTGTTCAATACTCAAAACATAAAGTAGCGGAAAGGATTTACAACTGATACATGATCGTTATACAATCGATAACATAGAAACAGTGAATGGGATAAAGGTCCAAAACATGAAACTCAATCTTCAATGACTCCAAGAGTCGCACCGGCTAATCATGCTTCGTCGCCTTTGCTTTCCCCTGTTTCTCTGTAAAAACCACAAATATGAAGGGTGAGATAAACATTATCTCAGTGAGTCCTATCGAGACCCCTTACTAACTCTAGCGGTTCATTATTTCCTTTACTTTGAAATCGTGGCCCTAATAAGCAACCACGTGGACATATATTAATTTCATGTAACTTTTATGCTCATGGCCCTTCTAAGCGACACATGAAGCATATCATATTTTACCTCTTGTAATTTGTAGCCCTACTAAGCAACTACGCATTACATTTCTTTTCATTATCTTAGCATAACACCTCAGCCTACCTATTTTTAGGCACTTCTTTGGCTTTGGTGAACCCATCCCGCTATTACTAGTGGGCGAAACCTCTTGAGTCTAGGTTTTGGGGATCATGACTTCCCCTCCCCTAGTATGCTAATCCTCTAAGGGTCGTCACCCTTAACCTCTTGGGCCGTCTAGAATTCATTCATGTACTGTCTACCCTTCCACGAGGGAAGGTATTTTGCCGTAAGTTAACATTTCTTACCTTGACCTTTATGGATTAACGTGTGTACACTCGCGTCTTACTAATATACAGTTTTTCCTTAACATTAATAACTTATGAGATTTTCCTCAACTTCTTTCATTTCATGACATAAGTGTGTTTCCATCCTTGGGAAACATTGGGGAATCAATCGGAAAGGAATCGGAATCGTTTGGAACAGATTAAAAGGGATTTTGAGTTAGGGTAACAGAAGGATCCGCACGGTCCGTGCTCCAGAGGCGCACGACCCGTGCGTATCACTAAGAAAAACTCAGTTTGAAAACGTACAAGGCGCACGATCCGTGCCACCAAGGCGCACGATCCGTGCGTGTATTAAAATTGTAAAAGCCAGATTTGCGTAAGTCACGCACGGTCCGTGCCAAGGGCGCACGACCCGTGCTGTGTTAAAAATCCATTTCCTTGGCTACCGCGAACAAGGCGCACGACCCGTGCCCTTGTGAGGCACGATCCGTGCATCCTTGACAGTAGTAAAATTTCCAGTTTCGTGTAACTTTTTTCGTTCCGTTTCGGTTCCAATTTCTTTCCGATCGATATCCTAACATATTAACAACAGTCCAGTCCAGATAACCAGTCAAACAACACATAACATCATATCATCAATCAATAATTCAATCAACTCGAACAATTCACAATTAACGGTTTTTCGGTAAAAACAATTTCGTCCAATTTTCACAAGGCGAATTTTTAAAGGGATATCGTTTCAGAAAACATAACGACTCAACATTAAACATCCCTAAGCGAGTATAGAACTCACCTAACGTGATGAGAATCACGCAAAATACCGAGACTTTGACGGAGGCTAACGAACTACGAACACCCGAACTCTCCCACCGCTTCTCTAACGAACTCAGCTGCTTACACCTTAGGAAAGCTACTCAATTCGAATCCTAGCTGCCTCAAGGGAACTTCAAACTCAATTGTTCTTGAATGTGAACCTTGGTATCGAATGTAGGGGCTATAACAAGGACATGCAAGGTTTATAACCCAGATTTTCTCAAGTTGAGCTTGCTTGCTCTTCAATGGTGATTTAGCATGGAGGAGGGTGATGGTGATGAGGTGAGTATCAGTGTGAAGAGAAAGAAAAGGTGATTTCAATGGTGTTTAAGATTGAGACATGCATTCAGAAATGATTTGGTTGGGCTCCTCTTCCCTCCTCCTCCTCCTCTCTTGCGACTCTCCTCCCTTCTCTCTCTCTCTCTCTCTTGTTCTTTCTAATTTTCAGAAATGGGAAAAGTGGGGAGTGTGGGAGTTGACTTGGTCAGCTGAGGGGATTTTGGTGTGTTTACTACTTTGCCCTTTGTTCACTTCATTCACTTATGACATGGCCTAATCAAATGAACTAGCCAAATCCTATTAGCTTAACACAAGATTTTACTTATGCACAATAATAAATCATCTATTTCAAACCTCACATAATTACATAGTTATGCTAACTAATTCGAATCTTAATAACTTCATATGCTAAATATTCGATTTAGCCAACAATTCGCCTTAACCTTTTCGCTAATTTAAATAAATTAAATTAGCCAATTAGGGGATGTTACACCATTGCCATCTCGACCTCTCTTCTGATGTTTACTTCATAAATTACTACCTCTGTCACATTTTATAAGTTATTTTAATAAAACTAATTTGTCTCAATTTGATGATTGTTATTTTACATTTTAAAGGAAACATTTAATATTCTTTTCCATTCAAGGTATTCTTAATTATGATAATTTTTTACTTTTAATAAATGAGTCACATTTATCTATATATAGAGATAAATGGTATAACAGTACTTTTTATAAAATCTAGACTACTAATCTACCCATATGTGAGTCAATTATAAGCAAAAAAATGTCTAGTTTTGGTGGACTTAAATATAAGCAAATCTCAACTAATCTACCCATATTTACTATTTTTACACAACTACCCTTAAATTAACTCGTTAATGTTGAAAGAAGATGACTATTAATTGGGGATAGTTTGGCAAATATATTTGTTTTTTTTTTCATAAATTCAAAAAAATTAAATGCACAAAACTATTATCCTTGATATGTGTGAAAATAGTTTTTTTTACAAGAGCAGTAAACTCACATTGAGTTACCCTTTTGCACTAGAATTTTCCTTCAGAGAGAGAGAGAGAGAGAGAGAGAGAGAGAGAGAGAGAGAGAGAGAGAGAGAGAGAGAGAGAGAGAGAGAGAGAGAGAGAGAGAGAGAGAGAGAGAGAGAGAGAGAGAGAGAGAGAGAGAGAGAGAGAGAGAGAGAGAGAGAGAGAGAGAGAGAGAGAGAGATAGAGAGAAAGAGACCGAAATGCGCCATTTGGCATACATCAGAGTAACTTCCTATTTCAGATATTGAACACAAACTAAAATCTTCGATGAACTAGTCATCAAATGCGCTTACATAACTTAACATAACATGATTGAAACATTTAAACGTCGGCCCTTACATCATCTCATAGTTAGTGTTCAATACCACAATAGAAGGTCGCGGAAGCGATTTACAACTTTAACGAGTAAGTTATACAATCGAGCATACTATGACAATGAAAGAACAAAATACAAGACATAAAGAAATGAACAACAGCGTCTCCGCTAAGTAGCTCCATAACCATGCCTCATCACCTTCAACCTTTCCTGCATCTCTGAAACAAAACAACAACAATGATTGGGTGAGACAACTTGTCTCAGTGAGTTCTATCGAGACCCCTTACTAACTCTCTCGGTTCATTATGCTTGATTCATGATTCGTAGTCCCTGTAGTGACTACGTGGAGACCTGAAACGTGTAACTTGTAGTCCTCCTAAGCAACATACGAGAGACACACACATAACAATGATTCTTATCATATCACCGGTGACTTTATTTGAAAGCACCGGCAAACCCATTCCCTAGCCATTCTCTACCAGGGACAAACGATGACGAGCCCTAGGTTCTGGGGCTCATGACTTCCCCTCCCACTAGTACGCTAATCCATGAACAGGGTCGTCACCCTAACAGTAATGTATATTAATATATACCTTGGCATGAACATAACAATGGTGCAAACATAGCATAACACAACTTGGTCTTGTCTTTATCCCTTCATTAGGTGATCTCACACGTAATTTCTAAGTTCGTTAACTTAACTTATTAAGTGTTTACAATATAATCTAATCGTTAACATTCTAAACACAAACCATGTACCCGCATTGGGCCGTCTCATAAACAATGAACATAATCATGGCGTAACAATCAATATTACCCGCATTGGGCCGTCAACAAACAATGACATGGAATTTACCTCAATCATAAGTAATTATCATAACATCAATACGTTTCCATCGTCGGGAAACCTTGGGGAACCGACTAGAAGGAACTCGGAATCTTTTGGAATGGTCTAAAAGGCATTTCAAAATGGGGTGACAGGAGCCCACACACGGTCCGTGCTCCAGAGGCGCATGACCCGTGCGTGTCTTACGCACTTCTTTCCTTTAAAAATTAGAACAGGGCGCACGGTCCGTGCTCCAGAGACGCACGACCCGTGCATATCTTAACTTTATTAAAACACGGTTTGCGAAGGTTGCGCACGGTCTGTGCGCCAGAGGCGCACGATCCGTGCGCATTTGACAGTAGTTCAATGTTGCTGTTTTCATGAAATTTCTGTTTCGTTCCGATTCCGATATCCCTTCCGGTCAAGACCCAAACCTTATACGCACACCAACAGAGCACAATAACATACATATATGATCCAATCCAGTACATTCAACAATCAGTTTCAAACAAACAATCATACGACTTAACGGTCAAAGCGGCATTTTCACCGAAACGGTTTTTGACACACGTTTTCATAAATTGATGGACAGAATCAACATGCATGACAATTAAACAGAAATTAATTCCCTAGTGAGTATAGAACTCACCAATTGCGATGAAAATCGCACAACCAACGAATCCGCGAGATGAAACGATGAAGTAACTTCACGAACGGTCCCCGTAACGGTTATATGCTATCCCCAAACGTCTAAAACTAACCCAATCAAACTTGGCTCCCACAACTTCGAATTCAGCTACCAAATCTTCACCCTAATGCTTGAACAAGGTTCTAGTACTGAATATCTAGCTTCAATTACAACATGCAAGGCTTGTGGACACCCTTTTTTCACACTTTGAGCTTGTGGGTCGAAAATGGAAATTGATGGAGGAGGAAGATGTTGGTGATGAATTTTATATCAGTATGAAGAGGATGATGGAAGGGTTACAATGGTGCAAGAATCAAGAACATGCATTGAGAGACACTCCCATTCCCTTCTCTTCTCCCCTCTCGCAAACTCTCCCCCGTCTTTTTTCTCAACTCTCTCTCTCTCTCTTTCAATTTCTGAAAATGTGCAAGTGTTTTGCTGGGTTGGGGGTTTGGTTCAGCTGGGACACTTAATGGTGGGGAAATTACCCTATTATCCTTCAGCTACTTATTCTCCTCATCCTAACTAACACATGGCTTAAGGTAATTAATTTAACTTAACAACCAAGCACACACAAGTATTAACAATTCATCAATTAGTATTTCACTTCCTAACATAATATATATACATATATATTCGATTATGTTAAATAATTACTAGACCCCTTTTTTTTTATATCGCCTATATAATTACTTAACTCTATAACCCTTAATCTTATATAAGTCGACGAAGTTTCTAAAAATTTGGGGATGTTACAGAGAGAGAGAGAGAGAGAGAGGGAGGGAGAGAGAGAGAGAGAGAGAGAGAGAGAGAGAGAGAGAGAGAGAGAGAGAGAGAGAGAGAGAGAGAGAGAGAGTAACCTAAGAAGAAAGTTTTCTGGGTAGTGGTATTTTATTTTACCCTTTGCTTTGTAGTTAGTGATCGGGTGAGAGAACTTTGTAGGGCTTTATTTTATGTACCCCCACCATGAGACCTCATACCCCCACCACTTTTGTTATTCCCAAATTACCCCTATTAAATTTCTTCACACAGATTTATCTAATTTAAAGATAAATCCGTTTTAGTTTTTTTTCCAAAACGGATTTATCTTTAAATCAGATAAATCGGTTTAGAAGAAAAATGACAGCACATAATTCCGTTTTTATATTTTGGAAAAACGGATTTTCCTAAGCAACACATAATTCCGTTTTATAAATTTATAATAATGGATTTATCTAATAAATAGGTAAATCCGTTGTGTATAATTTTTTTATTTAAGTTTTTTAAAAAATGTTATAAACTAAAAATCCGCTATAGAGTCAAAACTAATCTAAAAAATATAAAAAAACACCACTAAAAATCTAATAAAACCAAAATAAGGTTTGCAAAAAAAATTAGATTTTTTGAAGATTATGAAAAATTAATAAAAAATAGTAAACGATGGAATTTGAGATTTTGAGGCCCACAGTCCCGATAGAAGTCCCTTCTTGGGGAGTTATGATCCCTAATTTTTATCGTATTTAATGGCTGTGGTTTCATTACAATCGGAGTAGGTTGCCCAAAAACAAATTTTTTAGCCTAAATTATTCACCGGCGTACAATATCGATCGTCACGTGTTAACGAATATCTATACACTAAACAGAACCAAAAGAATATCATTGATATCCATATCTATTTTATTTATAAAAAAGAATTTAATTTAATTTTTTAACAGATTTATCAGTTTTATTTATTAATTATTTTACAAAACGAAATTATCTATTTATAAGATACATCCATTTTCAAGAAAATCAAAACGGATTTATCTAATGAATAGATAAATCCGTTATTAAAAAATTACAAAAAACGGATTTATGTCTTGCTGAGTTAAATCTGTTGTGTTATTTTTTAATACCGAATTTATCTATTATTGAATTAAATCTGTTCTGTATTTTTTATTAAAACGGATTTATCTAACTAAAAGATAAATCCGTTTTGGTTTTTTTCCCAAAACGGATTTATTTTTAAATTAGATAAATCCGTTGGGTCATTTTACTGATTGGCATTCTGGAAATAAAAAAAATTGTATGGGCTGTTTTGTATTGATATTTGATTAGGGTATTGCTTTTCCCACACCCCCTCCTACTTGAAACACACCCCATAAGGGTGTGAAAAGACCAAAAGGCCAGGCCAAACCTCTTTTTTTTCACGAATTTTCACCTGTTCGAACACGGGCATTCGAACAGGTTCGAATGACATCGTTCGAGTGTGTTAAATTTTGATTTCACACCCTTTTGGGCGTTTTTCACCTGTTCGCATGAGGTCATGCGAACCTGTTCGCATGACCTCGTTCGAACACATTCGAACGACATCATTCGAGTGTGTTAAATTTTGACTTCACACCCTTTTGGGCGTTTTTAAACTGTTCGCATGAGGTCATGCGAACCTGTTCGAACAAGGTCGTTCGAACAGTCATAAAACACGTCCTCGCAGCGTCTCACGCGAGGTTATTTTTGGAATAAAATTTGTTAAGGGGTGTGAAAGAGTAGGAGGGGGTGTGGGAAAAGCAAAACCCTTTGATTATCTTTGGGCCCAAAGTGGTGTTTCCATGTTGAATAAAAATATATTAAAAAAAACACCGCAAACCTATCAATTTGTGATTCATTTGGACAGTTACGTGTCTCAAATTGCTTGTGATTTCGAAAAAAAAACTCCAGAAAAACCATTAAAAATAAAATACAAAATATCTTAATAAAAAAAGATAATGAAAATTTTACAGCGAGACAAATGAAATATTATAATAATTTTTAAGCATTATCAGGACTGGGACAGAAAAAGACAACAATAGATTACAATCCTAAACTAATTTTACTTTTATAATTTCCTACCAAACACAATATTTTAACCTTAAAGAACACCTAATTTCCCACCATAAGTGTAAACATAGGAAGAAAAAGAAAATTGACTGGAAATTCCAAACCCAAACAGTAGCCTCTGCAGTGGGTAAGATGTTTACCCGAGTCAACATAAATAATACAAAAAAATATTTACGTATATATATATTTAAGAATCGCATCCCATCCTCAAATCAAAAGTACGTACTACTATCAAACATGAAGGTGAGATAACTATTAATATGATTAATAACCATTTTACTTAATTGATGCAATTTCTTTTCAATACTAAGGTCTTTAATTACTGCCAATGCAACGCAGAAAATTGTTATCCAGGTGCACATGGAGAGTGACAAATTCAGAAGCAACGCAATGAAAACTGCTGCAGCTTTTCAAGGTAATTTAATGTTCTAACTTCACATATAAAAAATAATTTTAATATATGTATCCAATATTTTTAACTTCAAAGATTTTGGACTAATCAATTTTGTTAGTTATGTTCACTATTAATGCTATGACTTAATTTACTTTTAATAGTGACGCTTCTGCATGCCAATAAAAAAATGGTACGGTTTAATCATCGCGATAAAATTAAAAATGCAGGTGTGGTTTCAGTGTCACTAGAAGGTGAAAGCAGAGATCAAATAGTAGTAACCGGAGATAGAATCGATTCTGTTTGCTTGACTAGGAAGCTGAGAAAGAAGTTTTCTTATGCAACACTTTTAAGTGTTGCAGATGAAAGTGCTTCCAATAGTAATGAGGGTGGCGAAACTGGAGGGGAGAAGAAAGATGAAACTATCACAACAGTAGATTTTGAGAATTCATTAGTAGCATGTTGTTATGCAAACAACTATCCTCCACCTTGTCCCTCGTACTATGTAGTTTATGATCCATACCTCAGTACTTGCTCCATCCTTTGAAAACAAAAAAAAAATGCTTTTAGATGAGAAATAATGTGCAGATGATGCATCTATCTACTTTTTTTTATCTGTTTCAATCTACAACCAAGAATCACTCGGGCCTAATGGAACATCTTCTATCCGTTAAATTACATTTTTGGTCTTGGACCTTCGACCTTTGACATTTGTATTAATTTGGTTCTTTATCTTTTTTTTTTCTCACTTTGTTCTTATATCTTTCATATCTGTGTCAATTTGACCATTTATCTTTTTTTTCACTTTGGTCATTTATCTTTCATATCTATGCCAGTTTAGTCCTTCGATTTCTGCACTCTTAGTGTACGTTCTTCATTTTTCTGTGTTTTGTTTTAAATGACCAAACTGACACAGATATGAAAGATAAAAGACAAAAGTGGAAAAAATAGATAAAAGACCAAACAAACACAAATATGAAAGATAAAGAACCAAACTGACACAAATGTCAAAGATAAAAGACCAAAAAAGGAATTTAGCCGTTTCTATGCTTATTAGAGCTGGGCTTTTTAAAGGAAATTATACTAGACCATGGGCAGACCTGATTGTCATTTCTGGTTAGGAAATTCTTTTCACTCTCACTTCACATTTCATTCACTTCTCTCACACACTCGGTATCTAGTGGCAAATTTTAGCACTCAGTATCTAGAAACTGAGTGTGTGAAGGGAGGACACGAAATGTGCGGAGGGGTGCAAAGAGAAAAACTCTTTTGCCTATTTGAGCTATACTATACAAAGTTGATCAAATGGGCCTCTAGTCTGATACATTTTACAAGGAAAGTAACTATTAACAACTAATGTTTTTGCTAGCATGCACACTCCATCCGAAAATTAACTTTAAGATGTGTAATTTTTGTATTTGGGAAGTTTATTAGCGGACAGTTTTATAACGCTAAGAAAATAAATTTTCAAAAAAAAAAGATTTATTTTTGAGAAGGTGTTTTAGCAAAAATACGATGTCACTAATAATACCATTCTAAAAGAAGAATATTACTATATAATATTAATATCTTTATTAGATACTAAATTGATAAACTTAAATGTTAGTAAATTTTTTCATAAATAAAAAATAATAATAAAGCTATAAATGAGCTGAACAAGCCTAGCTCAATCTTTACTCCATTTAAGAAGCCAAGTTCAAATTGTTGTCATACCCTAGTTTTGTCCGACTAATCAAAAACCAAAAATCAATAAAAGTTTTTACCCCTATTGGGTCACGTATCGTTTTGAACGCGCATGTCTTTGGCACTCTCGTACAACGGCTTGTTTCGATGCTCATTTTATTTTATTTTGTAATTGTTATAATTAATTAGGCTAGCCTATTGTTGATAGTGCAAAAATATACAAAAATAATTGGAAGCATAACGAACTCTTGGAGCCGAATAGTCAAGAAGTCTTATTACATAAATCAAGTTTTTACACATATGTAGACAAAAACAGCAAAAAAATAGTACCAAAAATCAAAATACAAAATTCAAAAAAAAGAAAAGAGGGAAGGGGGCGCAGCAGCTGCTGCCCTAGCTAAGATGCCCTTTAGATTCCTCCCTTGATGCTGTCCTTGGCGCCCCGGTACTGTCCTTCCTCTATTGCCAGCTGCGTTCCTTTTTTTGCTGATTCAGAGGGCTGTCCTTTGCGTCCTTTCTCTCCTCACTCAGCACCCTAATTTTACCCTAATTGATGTCCTTTTGATTCCCTAGCACCATAGCAACCTGCCTATAAATACCAAACAGTGATACACAGAAGAGAGGACCCAGCGAAGGAAATACACACAGAGAAACCAGAAAAATTCACAGAAATCAAAGCCAAAGATTAGGGTTATACACTGAAACCCTAATCATCAAACACTTGACACTGAGAAACTCATAAGCATCAATAGCAGTGAAAAGCAGTAGCAGAAGAGCAGCAATAAGCAGAATAGGTTTCCCTTTTTCTTTCCTTTCATTATATAATCTGAAATCTAAATACATGTAGATGTTTAATCTGTCATGCTTCATTTTCTCTTTTTATATGTTTATATACTGAACAATATGAAGTTTTGTAAGATTAAGTTTGTTTTTTATCTTCTCTGTCCATTAAGTATGTGTTAGACTTAGGGTTAGAAAAATAAGTAGTGTGTCATGAATAAATTGTTCATTGTTTAAGGAAAGACAGAATGTAGAGAGAAGGAGGGGATACTGTGAGAAAAGACAGTGAGAGGAGAGAAGAGGAAAGGAGAAAAATTTTACCTCCGACCACCGTTCACGGTGGCCGCCGCTGTAGCCTCGCCTTCAACCACCATACTCCACCACTTGTCGCTGTCGTAGAGCCAGCCGTACCACCACCGTTACCCATCGTGCCTAACCTACACCTTCACGAACCGTAAACCCCAACCACCGTGTATCACCACTGTGAACCTCCCTCCACCTCCGCCGCTTCTCTCGCTCACATCACCCCTCGCACCACTCCACCACCGTAGTCAACAACCTCCACGAACCATCGCACCTCACCCACACCTTCGCAAACCGTAGACCACTGTACCACCACTCTTCCCCCTCCACGAACCGTCGTACCTAGCCCGAACTGTCGCAAACCCAAACACCACCATCTTCCACCCCAACGAAACTGTACCACCACCCATCTCCATCGCCGAACCATTGTGTCACCACACACCACCAAACCACCACCCCGTAACCGTCAGTCTCAAGCTTTACCTCCTTCCACATCTTCTGTCGTTGACGCTAGTAAAGGGTAGAGAGAGTTTAGGACGGTGAGCAGAGAAGAGAGACTAGGGCGGCGGTGCAGAGAAGAGAGATCGAGGGAGTAAGGCAGTGAGACGGAGAGGGATTTAGATTAGGGTCACTGTTGGTTGCGAGAGGAGGAGGGATTTGGTTTGGTGAGGAGAAGGTGAGAGAGAGGCGGTGAGGGAGATGGCGAGTCTGTGGTGAAGGAGGGAGAAGACGAATCTAGGGTTAGAGAGAGTGGGAGTTGCGGCGCTGAGAATTTGAGATTAGAGGAATTAGGGTTCGGTTTTGGTGCATTTACCTTAAATAGTCTAGGTCTAATTTTATTTTAATTTTATTTTTTTAACTAGACTGCTTTTTGCACCCCTCCGCTTCATTATCGCAACCCCCTGTAGAAGCCCTATATTCGTGCAGACCTGGATCCACAAACAACACGGGTTGGGTCGCTATTCGCCCCCCCCCCCTTTCAAAAATACAACCCCCGATGCTTTATGCACCCCTTTTTTACAAATACGCCCCTTTTCCATTCTTTTTATATTTTTCTACAAAACAAACAATTTCGTTCGCTAAACAATGAGTCCAACTCACTTTCACACAATCCTAACTTTTTTTCATGTTTCCAAGCAAACATTTTTTAGAACTACGTGGCCTTTGATTCTCCACCCGGAGATACGTAGGAGCAGGGCCACGCCCCCGTCAAGCGCAAAAATAAACAATTTTCATCTTGTCCTTCTCAATTCGTTTTCTTACAAAAATTGCAAAATAATAATAGGGGATTAAGTCGATCGTGCGGTCGAATTAGTCAGCGTTTTAGGATGAATGAACTGTACGACTCAAGAGTCCTAAAATACCTATTCAATCAAATCACTCCACACCTCAAACCATTTTTCAAACTTTAAGAACTCCATTTTCATAAAATAGGGGACTAAGTCGACTGTACAGTCGGGTTAGTCATCGTTCCGGGTCTAGCAAGCTGTACGGCTCCAAAGTCCCAGAATCCCTATACTAAAAAACACCAACAAACAAACATTTTCTACCCCAAGAACTACATAGCTTTGATTTCTCTATCGCACCTGGAGATACGTAGGAGCAGGGGCCCACTCCTGTCAAGCACAAAAAAGCCAAAATTTTTATTAAGTCTTTTTCTTTTAATAAAAGGGTAAAAATTAACATTTTCAAAATTAACATTTTTTTACAACTAATTAGCAGGTAACCTTCCTTAGGAAGGATGTCGTGGGGTGCTAACACCTTCCCCATGCATAACCGACTCCCGAACCCTAATCTGGTCTCAAGGACCTTTATCCATTCCAAAGTGATTTACCAATGTTTGCCCTTAAACTAAACTTTGGTAGCGGCTTCATTTTTTTGAACCTTCGAGGAATGTTTTTTTTATAGGCAATGTTAGTAGGGGTAGGGGAAATGTTAGTTTCCCGGGTTTGAACCCAGGACCTCCTTCTTGCACTCCTTCGGTATCCCTTATCTCGCCAACTGAGCCAAGCTTGAGAAATCCATTTTTTCCAAAACCAAACTCAATTTTTAAGTCATTTTGGACTCAACTTATTTACACTCCTAAAGATGAGTATGGACCAATGCGATGCACATGTAAATCCAACGTGGTTTTAGTCTTTACTAAAAGTGCTATGATTTATGTTAGAATAGGACTTTTTTATGTTAGAATTCCCGTGTTTCATGCTTTGTAGCTTTTACATATATAGCACTTTTGATTTTATTTTGTTGATGCTGAAATCTGCACAATGGTGGCTCTCACGGTAGTTGATGGCTTCATGTCTCCGCGCTGGGAGGTGCCTTTGCTAAGACACTCTAATGCCTAAGTCAGTGTTAGGGCTAGAGGAGAGCAATTTCAGAGTTTAGTTAAGCTAAAAAACATTGCAAACATGTGGGGTGAGGACCCTCTATTTATAGTATTACTCTCTAGAAACCCTAGGAGCCCGGAGGCGAACACTAGTCGTTTGTAGTCTCTGCTTATGTAGGCAGAATTTACTGCCTTGGCAGAATATTCGTGGCGAGATTCTCGCTCTTATTGGCGCTGTTACTTCTTTGGCACGTTTGAGAGAAGAGGGACGAAATAAAGGTTTAGTTTCGTCCTTGAGTGCGAGTGTGAGTTCAGTTCCGAGGAGGGTCTACTCGGAGTAGTGCTCGGAGACCGCCCCATGGACTCAGTATTTGTTGCAGTATGTCTCGTCATTCTTCTAAGGTCGATCTACTTGTGAGAGCTCGGCTCCTAACTTATCGGTGTTGGGTATTGGGCTCCATTCCTATGTGGATAAAGGCCCAAATATTTTAGTCCATTATGTTTCTCATTTGTTATAAGTGGATAGGGTTAAATTAGGGTTGAGAAAGAGAGAGATTTTCGGATTAGAGAGAGCCACCAAAAGAGAGAAAAAGAAGAGAGGGAGAGAGAGAGAGAGAGAGAGAGAGAGAGAGAGAGAGAGAGAGAGAAATTCTCGTTTTTCTTTTAATGTTCTTCTTGAAGGTTTGATAAATTTATTTTCGCTGCATATTTCTCTGTTATTGTGTTTATGTGTTGATTCCCCATCGATCGGGGTGGTGGTCGGTCAAGCTGTTACTACTGATTCCCTGGGAGCTCAATGCTAGTATATATGATCGTCGCTAGTCGTGACCATAACATATTTATTTATTTATCTATTTATTTATATTTGTACATATTTTATTTATTCCTAGATAGAAAATGGACAAGTAGAAAATAGGGTTGTCTAATATGGACTTGGTCTAACAGTGAACCCTCATATTTTTAGTAAATTTTAATAAAATATTATTTTATCCTTCATTTTTTATTATTATAAAATTCCTTTTTTATTAGATATAGTAAAGATCTATCTTTAGACTGCTCTTAAGAAGTCCTTATTAGGCACACTCCTAGAAAATAGGAACTAACTCTTGTTCACAAATAGTTGCAAAACATCTATCTACACAACAAGTAGAAACTGGACAACTTTTTTTCTGTGTTTTTATATTCCTAAAATAGTTTTGTTTTTAATTTTAAAAAAAAAAGCAATTTCACAAACAGTAATCAAACATTTTTGTTATAATTAAGAGTTCATTGATATAGATTAACTAAAAAAGCTATTTAGAGAGCAAATATAAACCTTTTGTAAGTCGCTCGCACTTAATACTCCGACTATTTTTCAGAGGTCAGAAGGACAGTATTTTTTTATGAGTTCACAAAGACAATATTTAAAGGGCTGTTTTTTTTAACCCCTCACCCCCATACCATATACCTCCTAAATGACCAAACGGACGAAACTACCCCTTAAATCCAAAAAATTTCTGAAAATACCTCAAATCTAGATAAATCCTGAAGTATGTTTTTTTGATTTACCGGAAATATCGCATTTTACGGTATTTCCGGAACACATTTTACATTCCGGAAATACCGTAAAATGCGATATTTCCGGAAATACCATATACCCCCACCCCCCTCAACATTACCTTCCGGAATTAGGTTAAAAAGGGATATTTTCGGAATTCCTAAAAAATGCTTCCGGAATTATGTTAAAAAGGGATATTTCTGGAATTTTTATATACCCCCCAATTTTTTAAACTTTTCCGAAAACCCATATTTCTGCCTTTTGAGGTATTTTCGGAAAACCCATATTTTTGCCTTTTAAAAAATCTTTTTTTTAAGAAAAATTAGGGGTATTTTGAGAATTTATTGAAAAAAAGGGAATATGGGGTACAATGGGGGGTACAAAAAAAAACACCCTATTTAAAGATTAAACATATCATGTGTCAAAAATAAAGATTAAACATAGTATCTGATCAAAAAAAATTAGCTGAATTTTAAAGAAACTAATCATCCTCTAATAAAGCAAGATCAATCTAGAACTTCTTTGGATGCCAAAAAATTACACCAACTTTACCTTTGTTCCATGAAAAATTTGGCTACAATAGAAGGACTGCAATTTTGGGTGGGCACCGGCGAGGACTAAAAGTCTAAAAGGTAATATTGGTACCTTGTGGCTTTAATAACCCACAAGTCAAAACAACAACAACAACAACGTATTTAGGAAGGAATAAAATGAAAACAGTTGTGTTCCACTGTGAAATGAAAGAAATTAAAATCACACAATATGCATGCATGGACAATTTGAAAGTGATGCTAACTTGTTGTTTTTTTATTTTCTATTGTTTTTGTTTTTCTCTCTCGTTTTCCATTGGCATCTTTTTTATCACTTGAACTATTGTATGCATATATGGCGAAGGGCGACTATCATATGCGTACAACTGCATAGACTAATCACTTAAGTTAGAGAAAATCATAATAGATTTTTCTATGATGTTTGAACATGTAATACCTATAATTGAGTCAGTTTTTCTCTATCAATTCACTTAATGCTGCTGCAACTTTCTAAGGTGTTCGCGACCTAATTTTCTATAATTTTTGAACAGCATTAAATTGGTTCAACCCCAATTGGCCCGCAGTCTGATTGAATGGCCCAGTTAAATTTGAATTAATTTTGTATTACATGCAATACCTATAATTAATTTTTTTTTCAGTTAAATTTGAATTACGCGTGTTTAGAATGTTCATAAATGTAAACTCTATAATTAAAAATAAAATAAAGAAAGAGACGATTATCCACTATTTCTCTCAAGTTATTACATTGCCACTAGTCACTAAGAAAAAGAACAATTATGTTGTCTTAAAGCATAGGGAAGAATCTATTGAAGAGTGGGTGGTGGAGTGAGAGTGAGTGAGTGACAATGAAGATGATGACAAGTGGGTCCTCCAAAAACCAATACTATCGGTGGAGCAAGTTATGCACTAGAAAATGGAAGCTGCATTGTCAAGCAAAGCAAAGCAAAACCTCTCTCTATCCTCCACTCAACACACTAAGAGAAAAGAGTGGCTACCAAAGAAAAGTGGTATCCAAACCATCCAAACAAATGTTTTAAGTCGAACCGGACGATTCAACCAGTTGAATTAAGAACCGCCTAGTCCAGCAATTGGTTTAACCCCAATTGGCCCGCAGTTTGGTTGAACTGTCCAAAATCGAGTTGGACCGGATTGAACCACGGCTAAACTGTTGTGAACCATCATTTGACCTAAATTGAACAGCTCGAAATGTACTTTTTCGATTTTTTTAATTTACTTTTTGTTTTAAAATTAATACTTTTTTATTTTTTATTTATTTATTAGTCATCCGAACTAATTCAATTATGATTGACGCGAGTGAACCAATTCAACCATAAACTCAAGCTCTCCCCGCTCCGGCCTGGTTTTAAAAACAATGACGCAAACAAACATGTACATCATAATAATACTCTTTCTCTATTCATTTCCATGCTCCACCCTTCATTTCTCACCTACCACCACATATTTCCATTACCATAAAGCAATGCACTCTTTTCAACTTCAAGTTTCTCCAATCACCTCTCTGGCTCTCTCTCTCTCTCTACATGCTTGTGCCTTAATTTATGGATTGATCTGACAAACAAACCTCTTCAACTTACAATATAATCCAATATATACAACCCCTTGTAACCATTCATTCTACTAGGTAACAAAACAAACTTCTCTTCATTTTTTGTTTAATTTGCTGCTTTCTCTATAATCATTTTTTTTGTTTCTATCATTTATGTAGGAATTGGATAAATTAATGCCTCAACATTGATGAAAAAAATATTTACACCACACAGTTTCTGTTTTGTTTCCTAATTTTGGAAAAATATTGTTGGTGAGAATGGATTCATTCAATCATAGTCATCAGAATAACAGCTTCAGATACAATCAGGATCATGATGATGATGATGTTGATGATGAGTTATCAGGGATTCTTGATATATTTGTTCATCATGCTAGGAATATTCATAACATATGCATCTATGATAATCAAGATGTATATGCTAAATTCTCTCTTACATATAACCCAGATGAGATTCTCTCTACTAGAATCATAAACAAAGGTGGAAAAAATCCAACATTCAATGAGAATTTAAGGATGAAAATTACTCAAATAGATGCTGTTCTAAAATGTGAAATTTGGATGTTTAGTAGATCAAGAATTCACATGGAAGATCAACTTTTAGGGTTCACTTTAGTCCCAATTTCACAAATTATTGGCAAAGGAAAAGTAACTGAAGATTATAGTCTTTCATCAACTGATCTTTTTCATTCTCCAGCTGGAACTATCCAATTAACACTCTCTTTAGTAACAGATTCTTCTGTGAATTTGGTAACAGATTCAGCAAATAGTTCATCATCTATTTCATCAGAAGTTATTTTACTTGATAGAAAAATCTCTCAAGTTATGTTAGATTCACTTCATCCAGTTGAGTATTCAAGAATTGAGTTTCCTGATATCGGTACTGTTAAAGAGAATCAGCAAATGGTTTCTGAGTATTTCAATTTAGCTTCTGCTTCAAGATCCAATAATTCAGTAAGTTTGTTACCATTTCTTCACCTTGGTTCATCTCCTCAAGTTGATGATTATGAGATGACACTTAGTTCACCAAATGAAAGTATTCAAAATTCTGGTTTTCTAAGTTCTAGTCTTACAAGCTTAAGTGATGACAGAAATTCAGCTGATTCAATTGAAAAAAAGAATCATTTGGAGGGTCAATCAGCAAATTCTAAAATTACTGTCTCAATTACTGTTGAAGAAGGTAGTCAAAGTCAAAGCTCTAGTGCTACTTGTCCAGATACACCAACTTCTAAGAAGGAAAATGAAGCTAGAAATGACAAAGAGGAAAAGGAAATAGAAGGTGCAAAATTTGGACAAGTTTTTTCTTCTCCATTAGGGAACATAAATTTGGAAGCTGAACAATCTGCTATGCAGAAACAAATAGTGGATATGTATATGAGGAGCATGCAGCAATTTACTGAGTCTTTAGCTAAAATGAAGCTTCCAATGGATCTTGATAAACCTGAAAGAGAAGATATTGGTGATGTGATTCAAAATCATGAGAAGAATAAATTAGAAAATGATAATAATATCAAGAAAAAAGATGGATCACGTGTGTTTTATGGTAGCAGGGCATTCTTCTAATTTCTACACACTTCTTGTTGATGCTGAAAATAGCAATACATGAGGTGATGAGATTTTAATTTATTATAACATAAGGTATTTCAGTTTCCTCAGTAATATTTATTACTTATTTGGTGATGGGAGTTTGTCTCACCTCTGAGAAAGGCTTAGTGAGTATGTACAAGTTTTCTGTAATGTTGTTGTTGTTGTAAGGTTTTTATAAATTTACTATGTCATTGAAATTAATGAGGTATTGTAGATATTTTTATGTTTTATATCCTACAATTAGTTAATGATAGACTACATGCACTAAACTAATCACTAGATCTAAGGTTGCAAGAAAAAGAAGATAAACATAAAACAACTTCAGATTTCATTACCCTTTGAAGAGAACACACTACACCTTAAATAGGCAAGGTTTTTACTCTCCATTGGACTAAATAACCATGGGCAACAGGCCACTTAAAGGAATTACAAAGACTAGGATAATCACCCGTCCGATGCACGGGGTGTGTTAGGAAATAGTTCGGTGTGAATGTGTGGTGCGAAATAATGGTCTACAAAAATGTAATGCCCGGTGTGTGGTAGGAAATAATTTAAATGAAACTTTTGGTAGGTCTAATGGTTAAGATACTGTGTGGTACCTGATAGACTTTAGACTGAAATTTTTATTAAACATGTTCGGTGATTCATTTTGAAGTCTATTACTATTAATAAGATGTTGTAATGAGAAAGAATATGTATTAAAAGCATTATTCAATATTTAATTGTAGGTAATTTATTTGTTTTGTAGCTTTGGTCTTCTAATCTGTCACACAAAAAAGCAATTTTTACACTGTGAAAATCTTTCCCTTCTCTTTATTATTTTTACAATAATAGGTGAAAAAGGCTACCTTTTGCACTATGCAGGGTGGCAGTGACATCAAGGTAATTAAAATCGAACCGAACATAGAACCGACAGAGGCAGCGGTTTAAGGTTCTTGGGGTCAGACCGGCGAATTGGGGGTCGAACCAGAACTAATTAAATAGATTATTTAATATTTTTATTACAATATATAAAAGATAAAAAAAGAAAAAAAATCATAAAATTCATAATTTCACACCACAAAAAAATTAAATTAGACTTAAGTTAATTATATTAGGTTTCTATAATATGTTAAATAATATTTTTGTGTTCACATTGAAACCATAAAATTAGACTTAATTGAAACCAGTTGCAAGTGCAATATTTTTGTGTTCATATTGAAACTTGGTTGTGGATAGTCTTGCAAGTGCAATGTTTTTGTGTTCACATCGTAGGGAGGAAGGAAAACAAGTCTTAGAAGTGAAACTTGGTTGTGTTCACATTGCATACTTCCAAGTTTTAACCAAAAAGTGATATAGGCATATAGCCTTGGTTGTGTTCACATTGCATGCTTCAAAATTTTACTCAAAAAGTTATATAGGCCAGATTGTGTTCACCAATATTGGTTATAGCAAAAAAGGCAGAAAATAGAACCAGGATTTATTATATATAGAGATATAGAGATACTGAAAATAAACAGCGAAGTGCTAACTGCACCCTTAAAATTACTAAATAAAGTCCTTAAGCCATTCAGGCTTTTTAGTCACTATGTTGGGGTTAGCGTTACCAAGTTTCGGCCCTCTAACAGTTAAACTTTTGTTATTGTAAAATCTTAAGAGGAAAACTTGCTTTTCAGATTAATTTATTGTGTAGTTGAAGATTGGAAAGACTGCTTTTTGAGGAGTCAAATTGTTGTGCGGACTTTCTAGCTAAGAACTAAGAAGGGTGTTAATTTTGGGATTTCTATGAAGGTTTGGGATGTTCCCGTTGAGGAGGACATGGGCGCTTTTCTCTTGAAAGATGCCCAAGGCATTATTGTCTAATTTTGCTTTTGTTTTCCTTTCTTTTTGTACTTTACCAAAAAATAATTTAAAATCACCGGAATGGTTTTTTTTTATGAACAAACAAGTAGCGGTTATGGTAGTCTCTTGATACGTTGAACCCAGAGCTTCTGGTTCAACGGTTGGGCTGATTCTCCATTAACTAAGGGTCGGGGGTTCGATCCTCACCTTGGGTACGGAACAACGTTAAAATTTTTGGCCAGCTGTCCTGCCCCTCGAGGCACCTACAATTCAGCGAGAGGATTAGTCACTGCGGTCGGCAGTGAATACCCTAGGTAAAACCAAAAAAGTCTCGTGATACATTGTGCTAAATTTTGGTTAATTCAATTCATTTTATGGTTAATAGGTTACTACTTCCGTTTCAAAATACATGTCATTTTTTTAAGAGTAATTTTGATTCATTTTACTTGTCGTTTTCAATGTCTTTAGCTATCGTTTTGTCAGTAATACCCTTAAATATTTATTGTAGAGAGAGAAATAGGTAGAATGAATAACTTAAAATTAGAACAATATACGCTTAGGTATAGAAACTTGTATACTAATTTCTTAAGATTTTCAGTTAATGGAATCAAACCCATGGTTATAATTTTTACTTAAATCTATTAATTGAGATATTCACGGTTATATTTTAGCTTTTGACCTTGAATAGAATATTCATATCATTCAACAAAAGGTTTACCAAAATAATATCATTCAACAAAAACATAAATTTTGAAGCATTTTTGGAAAAGCATAATAAATAAATACATCAATTTTCTCCAAAAGTTGTTGACCATCTTGAGCATGTATATCAATTTAATCTTGATTTAATCTTACTTTTCACTACTATCATTTTTGAACTTTTATTTCAGTTAAATGTAAGATGATAAGTATGGAAATATCGTAAAAAGAAAAAAATGAATGAAATGAAACTGAATTTGAACTAAGCTACCTACGATACTGATCATAATATCGTAGGTAGCTTAGTTCAAAATAGGATGTGAATTGTCTCACACTGTTGGTTGTCTTGACAATTTTAGCAGCATGGGGATGTCGACTCCCGGGTTTGAACCCGAGTGCAACCGGTGGTAGTGTGTGTGGTGTTTATTTGTCATTTTATTTAGTAGACAAAAAAACGGGTGTGAATTGTGTTTCCTTTATTGGGTAGTCAAACAAAACTATTTATTTATTTAATTAAATTGTATATAAGTTTTAATTTATTTATAATAAGCTAATTATCTATTTTAAATAGATTACCTATTTTAAATTATATATTATAGAAAAGTTTTTTTTTGACACATATAGTAAAATTATATATTGTGTTATTCGGAATATAAATATTGTCAAAAACAAAGAATACGGAATAAATTTTCTCTTCCCATATTTAATTAGAAATTTGATTACAAAAAACTTAAGAGATAATTATTTGTTTACTTCAATTTTAACACAAATTTTAGATCTTTAAAGAAATAAAGGAGAATCGAAATTGTCCAACTTTTTCTACCTATTTTTTACAAAAATTTAAATAAGAAAAATGGTTTCGTTTAATTCCCTCCCTAACTGTTTCCAAGAAAGTATTAGGAAACAACGCAATATAATTTTTTTATAGAAATTAGTCAAAAAATTAAATATATTTTCCCGACTCAAGAACCCACAATGTTTGAATTTGTACATAATTTTTGTCATCATGTGGTGCGAAGTACCCACCGGTTTTGCCGATCACTAATCTAGTCTAGGAAATCTGGCCGACCAGGTGTATACCCAACTTAGCTGGTCCATATGATTCTCCACTCTCAACGGAGTTTTTACCACACCCAATATTTGAACCCGAGACATTTGAGTTAGAATGTGCTTTAGGCCTAACTCAACCCCACAAAACCGGCTTGTAAGGTGAGGAAAACCGGCTTGTAAGGTGAGGATTGCCTCTCATTTATAAACTCTTTTGAGACCGTATCTCTAGTCAATGTGGGACTTGGGTTTTTCCCAATACGCCCCTCATGCCCAGCATTATTGGGCTTGGTGCGTGGATTATAATGGTGGATGGCCCGAATGATCTAGGATAGGCTTTGAAACCATATTAGAATGTGGTTTAGGCCTAACTCAACCCAACAAAACTGGCTTGTAAGGTGAGGATTGTCTCCCACCTAATAACTCTTTTGAGACCGTATCTCTAGTCAATGTGGGACTCGAGTTTTTCCCAATAGTTACACAATTTAATTGCTTATAAAAAAAAGTTACACAATTTAATTGAAACTAGCAGGATACCCATGCGTACGCACGAATAACGTCATGCTCTTTGTATAAATAGACTCATGCATAATTCAATTTGTGCACACATACAAAAATAAATTATTAGATTTATTGTCAAATTAGTTGTTTATATCAAGAGGAAAATACATATATTTGGCAGTTAGAATAAATCTTTCAAGTTGATAAGAAATGAAGTTTCATAAATTAAAACATTTGCTTCAATCAACATATTTTTATCGTTAGACAATTACCAATCATATAATAATAATGTAGCTCCTGTGGTTCAAGGAGAAAATAAAATCAAAGATTTTATAATGTGTAATTTATGAAATGTGTAATTCAAGGAGAATATAAAATCAAAGATTTTATAACATATTCTCGACAATGAAATTATACTAAGAACATGTAACATTTTTCCGTTGTTTCTCAAAGCAGAATATAAAATAATTATTCTGACAATGTGTAACGTTCCACCCAATTTTCTAAAAATATAATTGACTACAAAATAAATCATATGACCCCAAATATTTGAAAAATAAATTTGAATAGTAAAGTTAATTTATATGCTTTTAGTCAAATAAAATAAAGATTTATAACATTTTATCAGTACTGAAATTATACCAATAACTTGTAGTGTTTCCACGTTGTAATTTAAAACCAGAACATGAAAAATGATTATTTCGAAAATATTTAATGTTTTCTCATCTTGACTCAAAAACAAAATAATCATTCATAAAAATTAAAGGCATTTATGAAGAGAAAACATAAAAAAAACTGAGCCCAGTTGCCACCGAAACAACCTTCTTCAGATTTAAATTTGGGCATGTTAACTTATATGGAAATAAGTTACACAATATAATTGCTTATCAAAAAAAAAGTTACACAATTTAATTGAAATATAAATAGTTTTTCACATTACACCAAAAAAGAAGTAGTTTATCACAATTCATTACAAGACAATAAAGTATAAATGGAGGTCTTAAATAAGACAAAAGTAATAATTAGATATTCTATAAATAATGCATTTTGTAAGTAAACGAACTTTGAATGAACAATTAAAATTTGAGCAATGCTATGATTTATAATATATGTACATTTATTTAATTTCAGTCAAAAAAAAGTAAATATATTTAATTGAATTTAAGGATTTATTTTTCTGACTAGAATTTAATTAGTATCCACCAATAATGTAAAAATATTTTACACTAGCAAGTAATCAGAAATTGACATTCATAAAAATAATTAACTTTATCAAGAATTCTTAATAATAGACGGTGTAAAAAAATCCTACAACGGATGTGCATACAAATTACACTATATGCTTAATACTTCTTACATTGTTATTTTAAAAAGGTTTACGCCAAAAACCCATTCACAAATGATACGGTAGTTAGGATAAGATTTAATTCCTTGGTCGAAAAAAGGAGAAGATCTAACACCTTTAATGTTACTAGTATTTTATCCGTGTATACGCATTGGTGATACTGTATTTGTTATAATTTGCTATGAAATTATAAATACGTTGAAAGTTGCAAAATGTAATAAAAGAAAAAGGAAAAATTCAATAAAAGGCGATATTTCAAATTTATTAAAATAGTTTTGTTGCAAAAAGTTAAAAAAAAAGCCGCTATCTTCTTTTTCACCTTTTTGTAAAAAGTTAAAAAAAAGTCACTAGCGCGGCAAGCAGCTTTTGCAGCTGTTGTCAGTTTTTTTTCTCAGCTTTTGTGCAGTTTTTTTGACTAGCTTGCATTTTTTGGTCAGCTTTTTCTACCAAAAGCAGTTGTTTTTGTTTTTTTGTGGCAAAATTTCTAAAATGTCAATTTGCTAACATATTATTTAATTATATTAGTATTAGATTAGATATTAGATATTAAACACATTAGATAGATTACATTTTTATCATTGGTTTTAGACACTTAGCAATTGTATAATTTGACTATTTTTGACATTTTGCTAACATATGAATTGATTATACTATAGTATTAGATTAGTATTAGAGATTAAATTAGATTAGATTAGTATTAGATACATATATTTGAAGTGGAATAAAATATAAGTAAATGAGAATAAATAGAGATGTAAGAAGAAAAAGAGAAATAAAGGAGAGAGGAAAGGGGGGATATTATGAGAGAGAGAGAGAGAAGAGAATAAAATAAATAAATAAATAAATAAATAAAAAAGAGTGGAGAGAGATGATGGGAAAGTGTTTAAGAGAAAAAGTAAAAATTAGGATTTTTTGTCTTTTAGTGGCAAAATGTCTAAAATGCCCAAAAAATGGACACGTGGCGCGCTAGTAAAATGTCTAAAAATGTCAATTAACTAGCTTAGTATAGTATTAGTATTAGTATAGTATTAGTATTAGATTAGATTAATATTAGATTAGTATTAGAGTCAATTATTGATTGATTGGCCGTGTAAAAAATCCTACACTAGAGTGTTATCAATAAATTCAATCTAATTAATTTTTGAACGTTGATTTTCAAAATTAATAACAAGACCTTCATATTTTACATTCTAAAGTGTACACAGTTTCCACCAAAAAAAAACAGTGTACACGTTAGCTTAATTGAAATTTAAAATTATAAATTTTTTTGTACTATTGCTAGCTACTCATGGGATGTCTCAACACTTTAAACAAAAGACTAATCTCTGTTCATGTTTAGGATCAAATTTCGCACTGTCCACCACTACTAGAAAAATCAAAATTAGAGAGGGAACAAATCCGTCACTAAACCATCAAAAATCCGTCACTAACGATTTTAGCGACGGAATTTGTGACGAACCCAAATTCGTAACTAATTTTGGCGTCACTAAATTTTTAGTGAGGGATTTTGAAATCCGTCGCTAATAGCGATGGAAAATTCCCTCGCAAACATATGAAATCCGTCACTAACAAATAGTTCGAAATTGATGATGAAAAGTGTATTTCCGTCGCTATTTGTGAGGAAGACTAAATCCATCGCTAATAGAGAGGGATTAAATCCGTCGCTAATAGAGAGGGAGACTAAATCCCTCTCTATTAGCGAGGGAGACTAAATCCCTCTCTATTAGCGAGGGATTTTATCCATCTAATACTCATTTTTAATTAGGGACTCATTAGAATTTAATATAAGAGCATATTTGTTATAGATTTTATATACTCTTTAAAATAAAACATTCTACTAAATCTAAGAATAAAAATTAGATTTTTTTTAATAGCACACATATATCTTAAATAACACAAAGAAAGTATATGTTTCTCATCTTTGAAATTGAATTATTATTTGCTTAATGGTATGCTACAAGTACTTAATAAAAATAACAATTACAAGTAGTAAACTATAAGTAGTAGCATTTATATAGCCAACATTCCTCTACAAGCAGAAAACTAAAAGTAAGAAAAACAGTGAACACTCCTATTGGCTTCTTTGAAACAATGTTGAAATTGGACATTCCAATTGCTTGATTTGATTTCCTTAGTGATTCTTCTCATCATATTCCAGCTCTCACTGCTGCCCAGCACTCCTTTCTCCAGATTTGTCACGATTTCAGCAGAGTCAATCTCAACAATAAGCTGCTTATATCCTTGAGACTTGGCCAGCATCAGCCCCTCATAAGCTTTATAACTGCAAAATCCAATTCTAACTTATAAGAAGGCTTCTACATACACAAAGTCGTTAGGCTACTGGTAACAAATTCAAGGATCTCACTACAAATCCATCCCCCACCCCCCAAAATAAAATTAACATATTTAATCTCCTGCTCCACTTAATCCTATTTAAATTATGGAAAATTAGAATAACTCAGTCAATTTCAATCAAAAGAATTCATGTAGCAAACAATCATAAAGTGCAGAAGATATGATTTTCCAAAAAACTACTGGGAAAAGAAAATCCAAAAAAATCCTGAAACGGTTACAGGGGAATGTTTCAGAAAATTAAGTTTACAAATAAAAGACATGGATGCCTTACATATTTTCACCGATGTCTTCCAGTAGATTCATCAGTTTCTTGGCTAACTGCTGCCTGCGATACTCCGGAGCGACAGTCACTGCAGTTACATGACCATGCCAAGATTCTCCTTGCCCCTCTACTTTACCCATAACTATATTAATGAAACTGGTGTAAATATCCCAGCCTTCCACATATTTAATATTGAATATGATGAAATAACTATCAAATTAAACATCATTTGACTTATTCTACAGATGTGCACATGATGTGAACTTCTAAGACAAACATTAGCTAAAGCATTGTCATACCCCAATTTTGTCCGGCTTAGGTCAAAACCCTAATTTCCCCAAAAAATAAATAAATTGAGGAGTGAAGAGCATTATGCATTGCATTTTGGGTCTTAGAAGTCATTCCAAGGTCTTTAAAGTCATTTTTAGGGTTGGAGTGCACTTTTTAAGCAAATTAGGGTTTTGGGGTCAAAAAGGGCATTTTGGTCATTTTTCGTAAAAAGATGATTTTCTCGCAAAAATGCACATCCACAAAAAGTACATTTTTATTCTATCAAGGATAATTTTTGTACAATTTTTTAGAAAGAAAACCCTAGTCAAAATAATTAAAAATGTATTTTTCCATTTTTAGTGCATAGAAAAATAAAAAGGACCATTAAATATTCCTCAATTCTTAAGTGACAATTTTTATTGTCATGGGTGACTAGAGGGAATATTTTATGGTGCCCAAAAACATGTGCCACATTTTCAATAGTTGCATTCCCATTATTTCCCATGCCCAAAATTTCAAATTCAAAAAAAACTCAAAAAAGGGAAGTGTCATCAATAAGACAAAATGTACTATTTTGTGCAAGCTTGCATTTTTTTTCCTTCCCTCCTCATGGCTGCGAATTCCAGCCCATTTTTACCTCATTTTGTGTTTCTTCATGCCCTTAATCCATGTGAGTTGTATTCCTAGCCATTGATTAAAATTCTAGATCAAATCCTAGGCTACAACTATGTGCAAATTGACCTAATTGCCCCCAACAATTTTTGTGTACAAAAAACTCTTCAATTCCATATGATACCAGCTCATTCCCTTCCATTTGTGCTTTCTCATTGTCCCTAATCCATGTGCATTGCAATCTTGGCCCTTAATTCAAATTCTATCTCAAATCTCAATGGTTGGCAAAAGCACAATGTCCTATATACCCTTAATTTTGCATCTCATATAAAACCCAAAAATAAGAAACCAAAAGGGGGGATCCTCATTTTACCCTAGCACACAATCAGACCACAATTCCTCTCCTCCTCCCCTCTCAAACCTAAGACCACCTCCCACCATTTCCACCACCAATTCTTCAATTTTCAACCATCCAAACTTCATTATTCTTAATTCCTACACTAGATCCACTTCTAATCTTGCATTATCTTCAAATTTCATCATCAAATCCTTCAAGATCAAGTGATTTTCGTGGGATTCAAGAGGAGGTTCAAGTGTTCTTAGTTTCTATTTTGATCTTCTTCTTCATTTCAAGCAAGATCTAGAGGTAAGCTCACAAACCCTTGCATTTTCTTTAATTTTCATTATGTAATCTCTCTTCTACTCCTCTTTCCTTCTTGAAAGAAGCTTTGAGGACTCATTTCAAACATTATTGGACAAGGACATTGGGAGCCTTGGGTGTTTGAGATGGGTCCTTGGCCTTGAAGGGAAGATTCTTGTGTTTGAATAATTTTCCTTGCATTTCTACACATTTTTCACTAAAGTTCATGAAATAAAACATCACTTTCTTTCAAAAAAGGTTTCGGCCATGTAGTGTTTTTAGTGGTTCATGCATTTCTTTGTTCATTTATGGTGTTTTAGTTAAATAAAAAAGTGGATCTAGCCAACTATGCCTTTAGGTTCATAGGTAGAAATTAGGGTTTTTATTGTTCTTGCATTTCCTTCGATTTTGAGTTGAAATAAATGATGGAATGACAATTGTTTGAGTATCAAATGTATGGGTAGATCCTAGGGTTTATGTTCATATGCTCATTGATGTGATTTGGTTGCAAGAACATGATGAAATTCGTGCTTGAGTTTTCCTTGCTATGCATTCGGCCATAAGGCCTATTTTTACCCTCTTTGATTGCTTGAAAATTGTCATTTTGATTGTGTTTGGGAAAGTGCAAGTTATGCAATTGTGTTTGTTTACTTTTTACCATTTTACTTTACCATTCATTAACTTTTTACCAAAACATAAAAATATTTTACTACTTTGGTTTTTACCACTTCATTAACTTTTTACTAAAACCTAAAAAGATTTTACCACTTCCCATTTACCTCATGCATTTTTACTTTACCATCTCATTAAATACTTCCCATTTACCTCATGCATTTTTACTTTACCATCTCATTAAATAATTACCATTTACCTCATGCATTTTTACTTTACCATCTCATTAAATAATTACCATTTACCTCATGCATTTTTACTTTACCATCTCATTAAATAATTACCATTTACTTCATGCATTTTTACTTTACTTTTCACTAACTTTTTACTTAAAGTTTTACAACTTATCAACTTGCAAAAATACCCAAAACATTTTCACATTTATGCATCTTCATTCATATTTAGTTTATGTGACATTCTCATGCATCTTCATATGCTTATATCTCTTGCATCCTCTTATGCATCCTTGTATGCCATCCATTCATAAATAAAGTGCTATGCATCCATTCCTTGTACACTCATGCACTTACATGCTTACCTAATCATGCATCATTGCTTACATACTCAATCATTTAACTTAGAATACTCTATGTTTACAATCAATTGTATTCACTTGTTCTTGATGCCATGTAAATGTCTTGACTTGATTGTGTGCCCTCCTCTCCACTTGTATGACCTCCTAATGGAGACGTAAGTCTACATGCATGTTGTAGCATAGAGCCATTAGGGTAAATACAATCCTTCTCACACACACACAATTACTTTGAGAACTTTGTTTTGCATCTTTAATAATTGAATCCTTTGATTGTATGGGCATGTTTAATCTTGGTTAATGAGTGATATGTTCATGTTTGCTTGAGTATTATTCATTCATTTGCATTTGGTTATGGATTTAGAATTGACTTGAAATGTTCTACTCCTTTTCTAAAACCCATTTCCTAAAATCATTTCAAAACAAAAAGAAACTTTTACTTTCAAAACAAAAATAAATCAATTGTCATTAAGCACCAATCGCGCCGTTGCCGATTAGGTCATTAATGATGATTTCATTTTCAAAAGAGTTAGTAGTGAGACCATTCTAACCGTTGTTGTTCGGTCTTCGCGAAAGCTCAATCCTTTTTCAAAACCAAAACCCGAGAACTACGTAGCTTTGATCCCTCTTCCGGTGAGGGTACGTAGGAGCGGGGTCCTGTCCCGTCAAGCACCCTTTTAAAAAATCTTTGTTTTGTTCCGCTTTTCAAAGATACCAAAAATATTCTTCTTCCCCCCGTTTTCAATAAAACAATTTCTCAAATGAAATAAAAAGAAAAGGAAAGAAAAGAAAAGAAGTAGAACAAACCGCTTTCAAACTCAAACTTTTGTCTAAACCACACATCAAGTTAATGGTTCCCTTTCGGTAGAAAGGAGGTGCGGGGTGCTAATCCCTTCCCCGTACCTAACCGACCCCCGAACCTACATCTCTAGTTTTCAAAAGACCATCCGCCTTGTTTAAAAGACCTTTTTTCAATGTTTTGGTCTTAAAATTAAAATATTGGTGGCGGCTCCAAACTTTTTCCATGTTGTCAAACGAAAAGTCCCAAACCGGATTTTTCGGGTGCAACAGCTGGCGACTCCACTGGGGACACTTTTTTTTTTAAAAAAAAAAGACGAGGGTCAAGCCTAGTTAACTTTGATGTGTGGTTTTAAACTTAATTGAGTTGAAAGCTTTGTTTTACTCCTTTTCTATTTGTTCACAATGCCGTGTTCATGCATTCCTCAATTCCCATGTCCCCTATTCTCTGCTCCCTTTCTTAAGGTAAAAACATGCATTTCCTCCCATTCTATTATGATCCCTTCTTCTCCGCTCCCTTTCTTGAGGTAAGCAGTGCATATGACTGTTGCTGAAACCTAGGTTGGATTATTGGTATTGTGATATTGAACCCTAGCGTAGACGACATGTTATTGCCTGCTATTGTTTGGACTGTTTTGGGTTTTCCTTCGCAGGTGCGGATATATGTGGGTAGTTTTAGGCGGTATGTCCTCACTACACACACCCACACCTTATGCTTACTATGCTTTGAGAGGGGCCCAAAACCCAAGGTCTGACAAAACTTAGGAGAGTGGAAACGAGTAGTGACTGGCAATTGGACCGTTGTCCTTCTGACTCTCACGAAAGTTTCAGCCAGAGTATGCTCTTTCATGAGGCCTCACACCAGATGGCATTCCATCGTTGTGGGTGCTATTGTGAGAAAGAATTAGCTCTGGTAACCTGGTGAGGAAGTGACTAGAACCCACATGGGAGGAACATTTGAGTTGTCCTAGAACTTAGGTCCCCACCTTCGTAGGACACAAGGGGCATACCAAATTGTGTGTTGCATTGTAATCTAAGCATGTTTTCAAAAAAAGAGAAGGGAATTTTTTCCAAAGAAATAAAAAAAAGTAGAGAAAGAGCTGCCGTTGTAGCCTTTCTTTTGTTCGTCCGTACGAGGCAGTATGTGTCCACTTGATTTTCAAAAAAGGAGAGAAAGAGTTGCCGTTGTAGCCTTTCTCTTACTAAGTCCATATGAAACCACGTACGGCCCGCATTTTTCAAAAAAAAAACAATTTGAACTAATGCCAATAAAGATGTTGCCCTAATCTGCCCATGCGTAAAATATCATCATCATTTTGCATGCATCCTCGCATTGCATCCAACATAAGCTTTTACAGTTCATGCATGCATCCTTGCATTTCATCCAAGTTTGTTTGCCGAGAATCGCAAAGTGACAAAGAATCTTGTCATAGGCACGGTGTGGAATCAAAAGTGAAACAGCGTACACTCCGAGGTGTTTGTTTAAGTTTGAATGCATGGAATGTGCTTTGTTTCGCTTATTGATTCTAACCTTGTTGTGTTTCAAAGAAAAAATAATCAAAATCCACCGTTAAATCTATGGCAAGACATAGTACACCGTGATTCCCGGCACCAAGACAAGCAGGAAATCATACATATTGCATTGCACTTGCATTCAAACAAGTATTAGACTATTAGCGCATACCGTCTTTTATCAAAAAAAAAATCAAAAAATCAAGAAAAATCAAAAATTGTTATTTTCCACAAGTTTTTAGAAAACATACTACATGCATTTTTTTCTTTGCATTACAGAAATAATCAAATAAACATCACATGTTGCATGAATTTTTATGACCACCAGAGAGTTAAAAGCTTTATTTTGGTGAGAAGCCATGCATGCTAAAGTCAAAATCAAATTTTGTACTGTACTCTCCAAATGAAAAGCTTATAATTCCCCGACGCGATAAATCCACATTCATCCATTCGCATTCTCATTTCATTCACATTTATTCATTTGCATTCTCATTTCATTCGCATTCTCATTGCATGCGTATTTATCCATTTTTTCATTCTCATTCATTTGCATACTTACATCATGCATAAAAAAATGAGCATAATTCTAGAGAAACAATAATAATTCTAAAAAAAATTGTGATGAGAGGTGAGACGTTTGTGCGAAGTTTTTTTATTCATCTTTGGAAAAGTTTAGTCTTACTTAGTTGCAAACTCAAGGTGTTTCAAGGCACTCGGTTTTTCAAATCAGCAGTTTGTTCACATTTATCAACAAAGCATTGCATCTCACCCACCCCATGATGAATGACCGAAATGGTCCACAAAAATTTTTCTTTCACGTTTTAACTAATGTTAACTCTCTGCGAAGCATTCGTGTAGTAACTTCTGTGTGACATGTGTCTTTATTTTGTTTGAGTCAGTTATCGTCCTTACATTGTCATCATCCCTCGCCCAAGTCTAATCCCACCCTGGCCACCCATAAAGTACATATCCCCCAGATTAGTGCATAGTTGGCTTTTCGGTTGGTTCCCCTAATGAAATACCACTCTTGGTCCTCCATACTGGGGAAAATTTGTCGTCACTAGATATCTTGTTAACATTGTATTCCTTTGGTGCAAGTCTTTTTAAAAGTAAAAAAAAAAAATCAAAAAAGCTCGTTAGGTCGAAAGCTCGTAAGAGCGGCCTAAGCAAAAATTAGAGCATGAAAAGAAATAAAGAAAAAAGAGCAAATATATGAAAGTAAATAAATTATTGTCCTTGGGTTAATTTTTGAGAAAACAAGCAATCATGATTTTGAAATGAAGTTTGGCCATCATTCCATATCCAAAAACACCTTAACCCAAAAATCCCAAAAATCTCAATCACCCTAGACAAGGATCAATCTCATATCAAAAATTGTGTATCACCTTTATCAGCTCACTTAGCTCAAAAGAAAGAGAAAGAAAAATCACACCAAAAAAAAGAAGAAAGTGGAAAAAGAGAGGTTTGAAAAACAAAAAGAAGCAAAAGTAGTAGAAATGGTGAGCTGATACCATTAAACGCCTGAGAGATCCTTGTCTGAAATAAACCCTCAAACACTTCCTTTGGCCTATCCTCCATAAACCCTTGACCGCGTTACAACCCTGAAACAGGTTCATTTTACCGTGAGGCACATAAGAGGTTCTCATCTCAATAAAACCTCAAACACCTCATTGAGTCTAATAACCCATTCTTTCATAAACCATTAACCTGGCCAAATTATACCATTTAAAAAAAAACATCCGTTCCATCAATCATCAAATACTTCTTTGAGCCCAATTATCCCTCCCTTCATAAATCATTAACCATTAGCCACATCACAACTCCAAAGATCCATTCTGATCAATGACCAGTTGCTCCTGTTTTCTCAAAGTTTTAATCTTAGGACAAATAAGTTTATCTATTTATGACGTGTTTGCTCAAAAAGAAAAAACAAACAAGCAGAAAAAAGAAAGCTGCTCAAAAGAAAAACAAACAAGCAGAAAAAAGAAAGCTGCTCAAAAGAAAAAACAAACAATCAAAAAAGGAAAGTTGGTAAAAAGGAGAAGGACTTGCACTCCAAGATGCATTCATGTTGCATTAAAACAAGGTCTAGTGGTCACCAAGTGGAGCCCCTCTTCATACTAAAAAGTCAAAACTTTCATTGCATTTGAGTTGTTCTTAAAGAGAACCAAAAGTGTGTACTAGGGGGCATTCCCTTCACCTCTCACTCCACTCAACTTTGGGGAGGTTTATTCATTGCCCACCTCATTCATATATCACCCTCAGTTCATAACCATCACCATAACTCTGTCGCCTTTCAGAACCCCACTAGAAGCAATCATTTGAAATACCATTCCAAAGTGGGGCAATCCCGTCACCCTTCACTCCACCTAAAGTCGGGGAAATTTGCCCTACGCCCATCTCATCCCCTCGTCATATTCACATCCATGAGACCACACCAGGGCAATTTCTCGACCCACCATGCTAAATACAGCCTTTTGCAAACTCGAGTCGGGGCAACCTTGCTCTCGTCAAGATTGGGGCAACACCAAACGTCGTGGGTTGAGACAGAATCTCTTGTTTGCCACCCTTCATTCCAAAGTCATGGTATTTCCAATTCATTACTCCTCTACAACCCTGGCTGTTGTCACCACTAGACAGGGGCAAGTTATGCACTCACCTTCACCAGTAGTCTAAATCGGGGCAGCTCCACCTTTCATGACTTTGGCAAAAAGCTACCTTTCATCCCCTCACGTGTCATATCTGTCATACCAAGTCAACTGACTCATTCATCTGTATTTGCACTACTCTACATGTTTATGCTTTAAAGAGAGAGAACACAAGTTAATAATGTGAAGTCGGAAACTCACTCAGCTAACTTTGTGGACCTAAAAATCAATCATCATGGGGCACCATCATAGGAGAGCAAAATAAGCGAGTCTGCAAATACGGTCAAATAGTTTTGCACATCAGTGTCTGTGAATAAGAACCTTGAGATTGCCATGTCTGAATTCAAACCTCTTTCCAAGGAATGATTATTCCAAAGCACTCACCTCTCTACCCCTCGCATCGAAAGTCTCATTTCTCATCTCAAAACAAAACACATTTGCATGCATTACTATTATACCATATCATAAATCATTACACCATACATTGTATTTCAACAACAAGTCATGCATCTACCACAACTATTGCATTTAAGCATTACCTGTGCGCATTCATCCATTTATTCAAAAAAGGGGCAAAAAATCATCCACATTGCACCCGTTGCCCCCACCAAAGCATAAATCATTCCATCATGCAGCCAGCAGTACATTTGCATTCGCATGTTATCTGCATTCGCACACACAGCTTATCAATTTCTGTTTCCGACCAACTTCAACATCCATCATTCACGAGCCTTTTGTAGCCCATTTACTTTCGCATTGCATATTCATCACATTGCATACCTGTAACACTTTTTTGCTTCGATAGACGTGCCAAGTGCCGGTCTCATCGTTGCCAAAAGCTTTCTACATCACCAATCATATCATTTGCTACACATTCATGTGTTTCCTTTATTTACCATAGCATTTGCATCTAAGTATTACATTCGCATCATATTCACATTCGCATTGCATGCGTCAAGAAAAGAAGCAAAATAAATAAGAAAAAAGCAAAAAGAAAAATCCGTCCATCATTCCATCAGGTTCAACACCCATGGTATACCCATTTCATTCATCATCCCATGTTCATCACATTACATGCATGACATTGTTTGCTTCGATAAATGTCCAAGTGCCGGTCTCATCGTTGCCCCAAAAAAAAAGAGTTTTTTTACATCACTAATCATATCTTTGTACCATGCATGGCATTCGCATCAAAGCATTACATTTGCATCACATTCACACTTTGCATTTCATACACTCATACCAAAGGAAAAAAGAGAAAAGCCAAAAAAACAAAAGGAGGAAAATTGCTCATTCCATTACATTCATCATTAATCAGCACAATCACATTCATATCTTATCTGCATTCACAAACGTTGGTTGTCAACCTCCATGTTCCATCAACTTTAACTCACATCATCTGCCCCGCTTCATTCATCCCATCGGATGCCTACCATTTCACATACCTATATTGCACGCATACATCATTCATTGCATTTTTAGACATGCCAAATATAGATAGCTTTTCCCGTCTCAGGTAAATGCATTCATTAGGTATGTTCTAGGCAGATACGCCATGTACCAATCCCAATAGTTTGTTCCCTCAAAGTCAATGCTCCAAGCGCTGGTCTCATATCACAATTCAGAGTCCCAGTACTCTTGTTGACCCCCAGTGGTCCTTCAGAGCCCAAGCGCTCCTTCAGACCATCAATGGTCCTTCAATCCAGATCGCACGTCGCGTTATCGAGCAACCGACGGATCATCCGACCCCAGGTCCTTCAGACTAGCTGTGTCCGCCTAAAAAAACACAGTGGACGTCCTTCGAGGTGAGCAAATCAAGTCAATGACCTGACCTTGCCACCCATGGCCACTCGAAAAAGGCCACCCCTCCAAGCAGACCGTTTTACTAGTACCGTTGCTAGTTTGCGCTCCATCAGACCCATTGGTCCATCAGGCTTAGGCATGCCCTTCAGACCTCGTCGGTCCTTCAGTTTAACTCCAATCAATGCGCCAAGCATCGACTGCGAATTAGACCATCAGAGCCCAGTGCTCCTTCAGATCCCCGGTGATCCTTATTTACTCTTGTTCTATGTTAACCCAATTTTTCAAGAATTTCTATAAAAAAAAGAGCTGATCAGGAAAAAACGGTCAGACCAAAAGAAGAACTACAGGAATGTTCCACCACATTCATCATCACACCAAAATCATAGCATTGCAGGCCCTTGCATAACATGCACCCATACTCCATGCACCATTCCTCGCATCAGCTGACGTATGCAGGTACCTCAATCCAGTGCGGCAGCATTGGTCATTTCAATCAATCAATCAACAGAATTCGTGAATCCCTTCAGGACCCAAGTGTCCCTTCAAAAGCAGACTTCACCTCGTATTCGAGCTGCGGGTAAGTCCTTCAGACCCTGAGTGGTCCTTCAGACTAGTTGTGTCAGCCTAAGACACAGTGGACGTCCTTCATGGTCAACATATCAGTTCCGGATCTGATATTGACCCATCATGGCCGCTCGAACGCAAAGGCCCCCTCAGACCATTTTACTAGTACCATAGCTAGTAGCGCCCCTTCAGACCACGATGGTCCTTCAATTAAGGCCTAGGCAGCCTTCCAGACCCTGAGTGGTCCTTCAGAGCCTTAGTGCTCCTTCAGACCCTGAGTGGTCCTTCAGAGCCTTAGTGCTCCTTCAGATCCCGAGTGGTCCGTCATTTTCTCTCTCGGTTAATTCGCCAAGTGTTAACTGTTCCCCGTTTGTTCTCAAGCCCATCTATTCAAAAAAAATAGAAAAAGAAAAAGAGGAAAATTCGGGTTTCCCCAAGTAGACAAAATCGGTATAATTCCTGAATTCTTTATCTCTATTTTGCCTCGGAATATGTTTCAGCCAATCCATATTCCTCGTTAAAACCCAGATAAAGAGGGGCAGCTGTCATACCCCAATTTTGTCCGGCTTAGGTCAAAACCCTAATTTCCCCAAAAAATAAATAAATTGAGGAGTGAAGAGCATTATGCATTGCATTTTGGGTCTTAGAAGTCATTCCAAGGTCTTTAAAGTCATTTTTAGGGTTGGAGTGCACTTTTTAAGCAAATTAGGGTTTTGGGGTCAAAAAGGGCATTTTGGTCATTTTTCGTAAAAAGATGATTTTCTCGCAAAAATGCACATCCACAAAAAGTACATTTTTATTCTATCAAGGATAATTTTTGTACAATTTTTTAGAAAGAAAACCCTAGTCAAAATAATTAAAAATGTATTTTTCCATTTTTAGTGCATAGAAAAATAAAAAGGACCATTAAATATTCCTCAATTCTTAAGTGACAATTTTTATTGTCATGGGTGACTAGAGGGAATATTTTATGGTGCCCAAAAACATGTGCCACATTTTCAATAGTTGCATTCCCATTATTTCCCATGCCCAAAATTTCAAATTCAAAAAAAACTCAAAAAAGGGAAGTGTCATCAATAAGACAAAATGTACTATTTTGTGCAAGCTTGCATTTTTTTTCCTTCCCTCCTCATGGCTGCGAATTCCAGCCCATTTTTACCTCATTTTGTGTTTCTTCATGCCCTTAATCCATGTGAGTTGTATTCCTAGCCATTGATTAAAATTCTAGATCAAATCCTAGGCTACAACTATGTGCAAATTGACCTAATTGCCCCCAACAATTTTTGTGTACAAAAAACTCTTCAATTCCATATGATACCAGCTCATTCCCTTCCATTTGTGCTTTCTCATTGTCCCTAATCCATGTGCATTGCAATCTTGGCCCTTAATTCAAATTCTATCTCAAATCTCAATGGTTGGCAAAAGCACAATGTCCTATATACCCTTAATTTTGCATCTCATATAAAACCCAAAAATAAGAAACCAAAAGGGGGGATCCTCATTTTACCCTAGCACACAATCAGACCACAATTCCTCTCCTCCTCCCCTCTCAAACCTAAGACCACCTCCCACCATTTCCACCACCAATTCTTCAATTTTCAACCATCCAAACTTCATTATTCTTAATTCCTACACTAGATCCACTTCTAATCTTGCATTATCTTCAAATTTCATCATCAAATCCTTCAAGATCAAGTGATTTTCGTGGGATTCAAGAGGAGGTTCAAGTGTTCTTAGTTTCTATTTTGATCTTCTTCTTCATTTCAAGCAAGATCTAGAGGTAAGCTCACAAACCCTTGCATTTTCTTTAATTTTCATTATGTAATCTCTCTTCTACTCCTCTTTCCTTCTTGAAAGAAGCTTTGAGGACTCATTTCAAACATTATTGGACAAGGACATTGGGAGCCTTGGGTGTTTGAGATGGGTCCTTGGCCTTGAAGGGAAGATTCTTGTGTTTGAATAATTTTCCTTGCATTTCTACACATTTTTCACTAAAGTTCATGAAATAAAACATCACTTTCTTTCAAAAAAGGTTTCGGCCATGTAGTGTTTTTAGTGGTTCATGCATTTCTTTGTTCATTTATGGTGTTTTAGTTAAATAAAAAAGTGGATCTAGCCAACTATGCCTTTAGGTTCATAGGTAGAAATTAGGGTTTTTATTGTTCTTGCATTTCCTTCGATTTTGAGTTGAAATAAATGATGGAATGACAATTGTTTGAGTATCAAATGTATGGGTAGATCCTAGGGTTTATGTTCATATGCTCATTGATGTGATTTGGTTGCAAGAACATGATGAAATTCGTGCTTGAGTTTTCCTTGCTATGCATTCGGCCATAAGGCCTATTTTTACCCTCTTTGATTGCTTGAAAATTGTCATTTTGATTGTGTTTGGGAAAGTGCAAGTTATGCAATTGTGTTTGTTTACTTTTTACCATTTTACTTTACCATTCATTAACTTTTTACCAAAACATAAAAATATTTTACTACTTTGGTTTTTACCACTTCATTAACTTTTTACTAAAACCTAAAAAGATTTTACCACTTCCCATTTACCTCATGCATTTTTACTTTACCATCTCATTAAATACTTCCCATTTACCTCATGCATTTTTACTTTACCATCTCATTAAATAATTACCATTTACCTCATGCATTTTTACTTTACCATCTCATTAAATAATTACCATTTACCTCATGCATTTTTACTTTACCATCTCATTAAATAATTACCATTTACTTCATGCATTTTTACTTTACTTTTCACTAACTTTTTACTTAAAGTTTTACAACTTATCAACTTGCAAAAATACCCAAAACATTTTCACATTTATGCATCTTCATTCATATTTAGTTTATGTGACATTCTCATGCATCTTCATATGCTTATATCTCTTGCATCCTCTTATGCATCCTTGTATGCCATCCATTCATAAATAAAGTGCTATGCATCCATTCCTTGTACACTCATGCACTTACATGCTTACCTAATCATGCATCATTGCTTACATACTCAATCATTTAACTTAGAATACTCTATGTTTACAATCAATTGTATTCACTTGTTCTTGATGCCATGTAAATGTCTTGACTTGATTGTGTGCCCTCCTCTCCACTTGTATGACCTCCTAATGGAGACGTAAGTCTACATGCATGTTGTAGCATAGAGCCATTAGGGTAAATACAATCCTTCTCACACACACACAATTACTTTGAGAACTTTGTTTTGCATCTTTAATAATTGAATCCTTTGATTGTATGGGCATGTTTAATCTTGGTTAATGAGTGATATGTTCATGTTTGCTTGAGTATTATTCATTCATTTGCATTTGGTTATGGATTTAGAATTGACTTGAAATGTTCTACTCCTTTTCTAAAACCCATTTCCTAAAATCATTTCAAAACAAAAAGAAACTTTTACTTTCAAAACAAAAATAAATCAATTGTCATTAAGCACCAATCGCGCCGTTGCCGATTAGGTCATTAATGATGATTTCATTTTCAAAAGAGTTAGTAGTGAGACCATTCTAACCGTTGTTGTTCGGTCTTCGCGAAAGCTCAATCCTTTTTCAAAACCAAAACCCGAGAACTACGTAGCTTTGATCCCTCTTCCGGTGAGGGTACGTAGGAGCGGGGTCCTGTCCCGTCAAGCACCCTTTTAAAAAATCTTTGTTTTGTTCCGCTTTTCAAAGATACCAAAAATATTCTTCTTCCCCCCGTTTTCAATAAAACAATTTCTCAAATGAAATAAAAAGAAAAGGAAAGAAAAGAAAAGAAGTAGAACAAACCGCTTTCAAACTCAAACTTTTGTCTAAACCACACATCAAGTTAATGGTTCCCTTTCGGTAGAAAGGAGGTGCGGGGTGCTAATCCCTTCCCCGTACCTAACCGACCCCCGAACCTACATCTCTAGTTTTCAAAAGACCATCCGCCTTGTTTAAAAGACCTTTTTTCAATGTTTTGGTCTTAAAATTAAAATATTGGTGGCGGCTCCAAACTTTTTCCATGTTGTCAAACGAAAAGTCCCAAACCGGATTTTTCGGGTGCAACAAGCATGCATTGGCATATGCAAACAACAAAAGGCATCTAAAGTGCCACTGAGCAAAAGCTATAAATCCTAATTTCAAATTAGAATTAATTCTGAGGCAAAATCAATTTTACTCGATAACACTCACCTTTTCTCTCAAGGAAAAGCAGACAGCTCCAAAACCAGGGAAGTCATTTACTAATGGTTTAAAGATCAACCTGAAAACCCCAGTGAATCCAATATTTTTTACCTATATAAACAAGTTGCAAGAAAAGAGAAAGAATAGAATGATAAGGAATAACGTCATAAATAGCTAGTTCATTCATTAAATATTAGTTGAAAAGTACAAAAAATTAATTAACTGTAAACCTGTGCAACTTATTAAGATTGCAGATCTAAATGAGAATTCAAAAAATAACTATAATGAAAAAAATAACTATCTTATGATCAATACCTTAGATAGCTTTCATGTCTGAATCCATAACACATTTACAGCATCCAATATTAAGAGACTCGATCTTTTTCAGGCCTGTATTCAAACAAAAAATCAAAGGAAAATCAAGTTTCTATGAAAGGGCACTCTAAGCAAGACAATATCAATATTGAAATAAAAAGATTAACAAAACATCGGTCTGACGTAGCAGGAAATCAAAAGCTTACTTTGAGAGGACTTCATGTAGAAGAGGCAACTTCTTGAGTTTATTAATAGCAGGTTTTGCCTAGCATCCTCTTCTGCTGTAACCTCAAGCTCAGCCATGACATTCTCTACTAATAAAGCTATTTCTGCAGGACTTCTCTCGTTCTTCTTTCTTTTCTTTATCTTGAAAAGATCGTTAATTTCGTCATTCTCTTCACCTTCCTCTGCCTAGAAAATTCACATAACAGGCATTGTGATCAGAAAAGCTTTTCATAAACAATGCAAGAAACCCTATATTTGACTTCTTACAGAAAATTGTCTACAATAACCAAGACAAAATAGCTTGAGATGACATGAAAGCTAGAACTGAAATTGAAAAAGCACTCATTACTAATTTCAATTTCCAAAATTCTACTGCTAGTTTTGAAGACCTTTTGTAAAGATAAGGTTATTAAACCCAGTGGATAAGATTTTAGGAAAATTTTAGAGAAACAAAGGTAAGAGAATAAATTATCACTTGAAACACCATTCTTCCGAAAAACTTGTCCACTGATCTTTTTCCTGAAAGTTCATCATCATATATGATCTCATGAAAAGAGATAGATAATCTATTGCTACAACCACTGGTTGGACTAAGACAATCTAAACCTTTTTTAGCCAATAAAACAGTATAAAATCCACAGTGAAGATGATGTTCACCTTTTAGATTCCTCCTCTTGTTTTGCATCAATCTCCTTGCTAGGTGGATACACAGGTAAGCTTGATGGATCACATGCATAAGGTATTGTTTTGAAATACTGAGAGTGGTAACATTATTATATTAGAAAGACTAGAAGATTCCAAAAGCTTTTATCCATCCATGCTTCACAAAGATATAAAGTTAGAAGAAGTCATTTGTGTGCCTATGTTTTCACAAAAACAACACTGCTAAGGTACCTCTAATGGAACGCACCAGCTCCAGTTGCCTCAACCAAACCTGTAACCACAAAACTGTCTGGGAATAAATTAATAGCTCAAACTTACTAACTTAGAACAAATTGATAGTCTAAGTAATAAATTTTTGAATGACAATCCTAAGTATATTTTCATTATCACATCAAACCTTCACACCCTGACCCTATAACCATATCACATCAAACAACAACATAAGCACAATAGAGTTGTTCTCTCCTTCTAACCCCAAATACTGAAGAGCTCGTCTTCCACTCTCCACAACCGTCACTGTAAACATAATAACAAAAAATGAAAATCTATTCCTTCCATTGACAACACCACCACCGAATAAATTCACAAACACGGGAATTCACTAACCTTTACAAGAAGAAATCTTCAGCAAATCTGAAAAATGAGAAGAAATCCCAAACCTGGAGAGAGATCAAGAAAGAAGAAAATCAAGATTCGAGAGAGAACCAGAACGAGATCGATTCCAGAGAGAAGCTGGGCAAGATCAAGATCGACAAAGAAGAGAGAGACGTGAGGCGAGATCGAGATTACCTACATGAAAACCAGAGAGGAAAAATTATAGCTGGTAATTAACTTTGAATTATGTTACTAATCTATTTTCGAACTTATAGAATTGATGGAACTTACTGAAAGATCTTGATATGCTTCCTAAGCAGACAAAAAAAACAAAAGCTGATGGAAACAATGGTGAAATGATGACTTACTTTTATAGAATTGATGGAACTTATAGAATTGATGGAACTTAATGAAATATATACTGATGACTTGTTTTTATATTTCAAACAAAACAAACAAGAAACAGATTTAGACATTAGTGGCCAAGTAAAGCATTCCAACTAGAATTTCTCCTCTTCCCATAGTCTTATATATTTTTAGTACACCAAGATGGGCATATCAAGAACCCTCCATACAATATGCAAACTCAAAATTTTAAATTAAATCAAACCTGCATCAGTAGTATTCATATGAGTTGAAAGCAGAAAATTTATATTCAACAAAGTCAATGGCTTTGGAAGAGTCCGCGAGTTGAACTATTATTGGCCTATATGTCTACACTTTGGATAGAAATTGAATAAAGAATATTCTTTTGAGAAAACTAAATAAAGAAAATGTGGTTGTCCAAATTTCTATTATAAAAAGTAGAAGTTGAAATAATCTACCTAGATCATTCATGAGATCTACAACCAAACGCCACATTTTTGCATTGCTATCAAGATTTGATCCCTGCAGCACATGGGATAAATAAAATCATAGTTAAAAGACATGATTTTGGAATCATTTGAGTGAATTGAACCAGCATATATGCCAACCAAAATATGGAATGATCTACATACATTCATTGCTGCATATCTCAGTTCTAAATTATTAAGAATGAATGAATATAACTCATGAGAGATGCAGACCTGGTAGAATGTGAATAATATTCCTCCAAGCATGCCAGTTAGGTCCCTCAAAAACCACTGAAAATAGTTTCAATGTTTAATTGTCAAAACATTGCACCTAAGAAACACTAAAAGCAATAAACCAAAAAAACAAACCTACCCTAAAAACTTCAGTTCAGTCATTTCTCTAGTAAATACAGAATAATGTAGAATATAACTAATTTATACCTGAAAAGTGGCACCAATGACTGTTGTTGAATATAACTGATTTCTCACCAATGACTTTACGACATCGGTAGCACTTGAATCTTTATGAACAATAACATCAATGGATCCTTTCCTTTCCACTAGCAAATACTTGGCTGCATACACAAACAAGAAGCAATGATATACGGTTTAAAGACTTCAGATTCGAAGTATTGGAAAGTCGAAAATCAATAACAGTTAAAATAATAAGAGAAATCAACCTTTTGGGAAAATCAATAGATTCAGGAAACTAGAGAAAATTAGGGAAAATCAGAATTGGGAAAATCACAACATCAACATCAAGGGATTCAATAGATTCAACATTTAGGTAAAATCAAAATTGGAAAAATTGGGGAAAATCACAGCATCAACGTCAACAGATTCAACATTGGGAAAATTGGGGGAAAACCATAAGAGATTAAAGATCAACAGATTCAAAATCAACAGAATATGAAATAGGGATTTAGGGCTTTGAGTGATAATCAATTTCCGACCTTAAAGCTACCAGCAATGGCAGAGGCGGCGAACTGGACGGAGGGAAGAGGCGCCACGGCGAACAGACGGAGGGAAGGGGCGCCCACGGCGAATGAACGGCGGCGAAGTTCGAACGGAAAGAAGAAACCGATTTCGCGAAGCTGCTGGCGTCACGAACGAAAGCTGCTGGTGCGATGGAAGGGAGCTTGCGGCGGAGGGAAGAGGCAGCCGGAGGGGAAGGAGGAGGAGAGCTTGAGAGTTGAGAGCTTTAAGCTGGATTGTTGAAGGAACAGAGAAGAGGAACGAGAGGGAGAAAGAACGCGAGGAAAGAGAAAAGTTTTTTTTTGTTTGAAAATGAGGAGAGAGAAAATTGAGCGTGGGAGTGTTGTGTGAGTAATATTGAGGCGTTAATGGGAGGGAAGTGAAAACAAGAGGGCGCTTGTTGGGAAGACAAATTTTTGGTCAGCGACGGATCAGGAATTCCTCGCTATTAGTGAGGGATTCCTTTCCTCGCTATCAGTGAGGGATTCATTTCCTTCTCAAAATCCCTCTCTAAACGTCTTTTAAACGTTTAGTGACGGATTATTGCTTCCTCGCTATTAGTGAGGGGTGCCTTTCCATTTCTAAATCCGTCTCTAAACGGCTTTTTGATATTTTGTGACGAATTTAGAGACGGAATGTTTAGAGAGAGATATTTTCCGTCTCTAAATTCGTCACAAACGTAAATCAATGTTGATTGCTTATTTTCGTAGCTAAATCTCTCACTATTAGTGAGGGATACATATCCATCTCAAAAATCCCTCATTAAATACAACTTTTCTAGTAGTGCACTACGAAAATCGTAATTGGATTTTCCAGTTCGAGAAACAGAATTTATTTTGCACATACTAAATTGTATCATGAATTTTGACAATTTATTTTTCTTATTACAAAAATTGCACATTTTAATTAAAATCTTATAGTTTAATAACTAAATATTGACCGTGTAAAAATATTATTATAAAATTTATCGTATTTCATCATATTGTGGTAAGTAATATTATTTGTTAAAACATTTATACACTAACCAATTTCCTTTTATATATTCTTACTTTCACATTATTTAATTGGTATAGAAAATGTGTAACTCAGTCAAGGGTGCAAAAATATATTTATTTCCCTCATAGTCAAATCTAAAGGATAAATTACAATTCAAGGTTTATCCCCAATGACTAAGCCCTACTTTCCCATGCATGCTTGAGACTCCTTCTATAAATACTACCCTAGAATGTTAGTATTTTCTTCATTGACATTCACTTCCAACAATGGCCGAAAACATATCTGTACCCCCTCTCCACCAAAACTCTGAAAATGAATCCTTCGAGCACACCCAAACAGGATTCAATACACTCTTGGGTGTCTCCTCCATTGTAGGCGGAGCAGGCAACCCGATCAACAACAACAGTATGTTGGTGCCAACACCACCAGCACCAACCCGATCCTCATTAGTAGAAGAATACTTTATCCTCCCCCGTCAATCGAATATGGAACCACCCTCTTCCAAGAGGCCTAAGGGGAGGCCCTTGGGCTCTAAGAATAGGCCCAAAAAGCCGATCCTTGTAACTAAGGAAGCTGATAGCCTATTGATTCCAATAAATTTAATAATCCCCGCCGGAAATGACATAATTAAAAGTGTCATTAACTATGCTCAACGCCGTAACACCAACATTACAGTGTTAAAGGGTTCAGGTCCGGTTTCGAATGTGACCCTTCTCCACCATAATTCACGTATCCCTGCTTCCCCCATCCAAGGGACTTACAACATGATCTCTCTCTCAGGCACTTGGGCCAATCCCAATTGTGGAAGTGTTCCTCCACAATTCATCACAAACCCCTCTTGTTCTTCTTTTGTGATTTGCCTCTCTGGTGCTCAGGGACAGGTCTATGGTGGCAATGTTGGAGGAAAGGTCATGGCTGCGGGTGAGATTATTGTCCTTGCCACACTTACCAACAAGCCTTTGTTTCCGGGGATGGCCCCCGTCTATAGAAACATCAAAGCAGTTGAAGAAGATGGCAAGAGATATGTTGCTGACCAAGCTCACCAACCCCTTCCCCCAACTGATTTGAATGTCATGCGATGGAACCACTCCACTCTAGCTGATAATAATTATTATTATTATTAGTGAGATGAAACTAATATGCGCTTACTTTTTCTTATATTCTCAATCTTTGTAATAATGTTTAAGTAAAATTGGGTTTTCTTTTATTCAAAGAGATCATTTAGTTGAAATGTTTGTATGTCATCTTTCTTTGTAGTGAGTTTGACAGCGATGAATAAAATATTTTTGTTGGCATAAATTTTATGGATATTTTCTATTGCATTGAGTTTTTAGACCCTAATTATGTAGTTATGTTGTGCATGTGAAGTCGTCGTTGTGAATTTGTGTTGTATTTCAGTCCTTATATTAAAATCTTAAGTGTTTGTTCGCGTATATACCATCGTGATTAATGTCCTTTTGTATTTCCAACACAGTGCACATGTGCGTGAAACTCTACGAAAAAATTACAAAAAATGGCTGCTTCAAAAAACACTGGTGGGGTGACAATGCATCTCCCATTAATAATCTTCTTTATTAGATAATTTAAAAGATGTAACCACACTAACATTATGTTTTTATTGAAATTAAATATTTCTACAAAATATAATAGTATCATAATGTAGCAAACTTTTCTTAACAAATATCCTTTTTTCCATTGTCACGCTACCAACGTCTTGTTTAAGATTTCAACTTATGATTGCAATTGCATTTGTGTTTACATTATATTATCTTTTAAATTGTGAAAATTTTAAAACAATTAAGATTACAATCTGATTGTGTTAATGATAAGAACATTTATATTATGAATACATACAATTACAATTCAAAACCATTGTTTAACTGCATATAATGACTATCATCTTTGATCAATGAGAAATATTTGGGGATGACATATTAAGTCTAAGAGTTCCTCCACATTATCACAAATAGTAGTGGCGAAATTGCTATAGGACTCAATGGTGGACCTCATACAACTAGAGGTAGGTATCCAATGATCTAAAACACTACTCTCCTTCGTCCCATATTATATGATGTTTTAGTCATTTCACACCAATTAAAAAAATAATTAATTTTGTATGGGAAAGATAAATTATTAGTGACTTTACAAAATTATCATTCATTAATGACATGAGAAAGATAAATTAATAGAATTGAAAGAAGAATGCTATTAAATAATGAATGGCATGATAGGAAAAGAAAAATGAATGTTTCATTGATATTGTAAAACATCATATAATATGGGATAAACTTTTTTGCCTAAAATTTCATATAATATCAGACGGATGGAGAATTTCAAATTGAATTGAAAGCGGTGTTTGTGTGAGTACTCTGCTTTAATTTTGTGGCTTACGAATAAAAGCAAACGTTTGACGATTTCTAGTGTGTTGTCAATATATGTCAATTTGACACATTTTCTCTTTCTCTTTATGATTGTGTCAACTTCTCCACAATCTCAATTGCTATTAGAACCCTATCTAAAATTAGGTTGGAGTTCTTTCCATGAATTAGCTCACAAGTTGATTTTATTCAAAAAAAAATGGCCATCAGAAATGAGGACCCAAATAAGCTTGTTCTCTTTAAGAGCTTCATTAGGTGGATTTGTCCCTACCATTTTAGCCAAGGTTCCAAAAAACGGAACGAGATAGGAAAAACGGACGTGACAAAACGGTACCGGCAGCAGCCGTTACCGTTACTGGCCGCTAAAGCGGAGTGAAGCAAAATCACAGGAAATCGCTGCGACCAAACGCCGATACAGCCGCTACGGCCGCGACAATACTCCGATATGGGAGCGGCGCGCTGCAATCGTGTTCATTTTAGGGTTTATAAGGTATGACCCGTTTCGCAGAAACTTCAACTTCCGGGTGGGTTCAACGCGGAGAAGAAGAACAGGAAATTTCTGATTGAAATGTCTAAATGGTCCTCTATTTTAAAAGCAAAAAGTCACTGATACCCTTAACTTTTTAACCATTCAGTATTCACACATTTTAAATGTCTTTTAATCTTTTTACTGTGGGTTAAATTCTTTTTCACAAATCAGAAAGACAAACGCTTTGTCTTAACGTAGCTGCTGGTTCATCTTCACGCAGTTGCTCCTGCTTCATCTTCACGCAGCTTCATGTTCACGTTGCTGCTGTATCGTCTCTTCCATTTGATTTTCGCTCTACAAAATAAAACAGTGGCATTGATTTTTTCTTTCATTTATACCTGTTTTAGTTTCTGCCCTGTTTTGGGCTCTGTTTTATTTCACAAGGTTAGCCTTTTGACACTTTTATTTGTTTAAAACTTGTGTTTTGCATTTGCTATTTGGAGTTGTTACTTGTTGACTTGTGGTACTTGACTACATGATAATACCAATAATTTTAGTATACTTTGTGCATTGTTGTGATTAATTCACACCGCGACGACCGTAAACCGCAACGCAACACCCGTGACACCCAAAATCGCGAAAGCCTAAAGGCGACCGCGACCGTGACCGCGACCGTTTTTTAGAACCTTGATTTTAGCCACAGTCCCCTCATGAAGAAATTTAGGAAAGGTTTGAATGTTCCAAGCTTAACTTGTTGTGATCATCTCTTTGGCATTTTCCTAATAGAATTACTGTCTCTGTGGCCGAGATGCACAAGAGGGATGCTAGTATAATTGCTTCTGCATCTCTGTCTGAGAAGAGCTGGGCTATTAGTGGTTTATTCCATTTAAACTGGCCCATATGAAAGAGATCATGGACAACCATATTTTGTAGCCCATTAATAGGACTAGTTGTAACACAAGGATATTATCGACCTCTTTTAACCAAGGCTCCCCCTCCAAATGTTAATATTTTTTCCATCACCAATACACCAACGAACGTCTCTCCTTACCAACACTTGGGAATTTAGGATGCTACCCCATACATACCTAGGATTGTGACCCAATTGGGCCCCTAGAAAATCTCTATTCGAAAAATATTTGGCTTTGAAAACTCTAGTAACAATAGCATCTTGGATGATAAGCAATTTCCAACTTTGTTTCCCTAGCATTGCTATATTGAAACCATGCGAGTGTCTAAACCACATTCCACCATTGGCCTTTCTAACTGTCAATTTCTCCCATCTCATCCAATGTATTCCTCTATTTCGATTATTACTCGAACCCCACCAAAAAGAGTTCATCATCCTCTCAAGATCATCCATTAGAGATTGAAGGTAATAAGAATATGCTCATACAAAAAGTTGGAATTGCTTGAGCTACTGATTTCATGAAAACTTCTTTTCTTGCTTTGGAGAGATGTTTACCTCACCAACTATGAAGCTTCTTCGAAAGACGGTCTTGCAGGTAGTTGTAAAGAGTTTTCTTCTTTCTTCCGATCATAGAAGGAAAACCTAAATATTTCCCGGTGCCCAAAGTTTCCACGACACCCATAAGGGAAGTAATAGACTCACGAACTTGGGTTGTTGTATTCTTGTTGAAAAAAATTTCTGACTTCTAGAGATTGATTGCTTGCCCTAAATATGCTTCATAAGTTGATAGAATATTCATTATGGTTGATGCTTCATTAGTGTTAACCCTAAAAAAAAGAAAACAATCGTCAGCAAATATATAACAAGTGTGAGAGGAATGGGGCTCCTCTACACACTTTAACACCATAAATATCTCCTCTTGCTTATATTAGTGAAGAAATCACACAATAGTTAAGTAAATATAAGCTTCCGTATAAAAAGTCGTATATTTTTCTTATCGGCATCTTATAATCATTTCTCCACAATGTTCATCCCTTAACAAACATGTTCAACTTCATATAAATAAAGGCGGGAAATTTTAAGAAGATAAAAACGGATGAAGGTATATTTGGTTCCTCTTTTAATGAGGAAATTGGTAAAGACGAAATAAGTGAAATTCTTCCCCATAAAATTATAGGTGCCTCCGTTGTCACCATATATGTCAGGTATTTTTAACAATTTGAAGTAGTTAACAATGTTTTCTACTATGACTATTTAGTACGATCTTTGTGTTACTAGTAATTTTTTTCCCACTAAGTTAAGGTGTTTATATATATGACAAATTAATTTGCCCACATGGATTAAGAAATAGATTTTCTTTTCGATAATCAAAATTTCATTAATTAGATAATTTAGCTAAAGCATCATAGAGCACGACTCTTCCCACCTTCTATATGAAGGGTTGAAGAGAGACTCTCTCGGTTGAGCTACTACAATTTGCGGATGATACAATATTTTTTTGTGATGGGGGAGACAAGAGTATTTGGTGTTGGAAAGCGATACTAAGAAGCTTTGAGTTGGTGTCGGGGTTAAAGGTGAATTTTGCAAAGAGTAGTGTATTCGGAATGAACGTTGAGGATAGAGTGTTGGAGGGAATATCACAGTTTTTAGCATGCAAAGTGGGAGCGGTTCCATTCAAATTTTTGGGGATTCCGGTTGGAGCAAACCCAAGAAGAATGTGCACATGGCAACCAATTATTGATTCTATGAAAGCTAGATTGAGCAATTGGAAGAGCAGGCAATTATCCATAGGGGGTCGTGTGACGCTTATCAATTCGGTATTAGCTTCACTCCCGTTGTACTTCTTCTCTTTTTACAAAGCGCCGAAAAAAGTCATTGCGGAGATCACCAAAATTCAAAGAAGATTTCTATGGGGTGGTGATGAAGAAAACAAGAAAATAGCTTGGGTGAAGTGGGAAACAATTTGTCTACCAAAGGAGAACGGGGGATTGGGTATAAAAAATCTCGAATTATTTAATGTTGCTCTATTAACAAAATGGAGATGGAGAGTCTTGTTGGAAGAGAATAATGCTATTTGGAAGGAGGTATTGGTAGAAAAATACAATCTTAAAGGAAGATGGCCCGATATGGTGGAGAGTAGAAGAGGGTGGGAGAAGAAATCGTTATGGTGGAGGGACCTATGTTTACTTGGAGAGGATATAGGCTTGCAAGAAGAATGGTTCAGTCAATTGGTTAAAATTAAAGTTGGTAGCGGTAACAAGGCGAGGTTTTGGAGGGATGTTTGGATGGGACGGGATCGGTTGAAGGACTTATTTCCAGATTTATTTAATTGTTGCAGGTCTAAGGAGGCTACGGTTGACGAGTTCGGACAATGGTCGGAAGCGGGATGGAGCTGGTCCATGAATTGGGCCGACAGTCTGCTGCAGAATTCTGCAGACCGATCGGCTGAAGCTGCTGTTTTGCAGGAACTGCTGCAGCCTGTCGTGCTGGCAGCGCGCTCGGATAAATGGACTTGGGTGCCGGACGCATTAGGTGGCTTCACTGTGAAAAAATGTTATGAATCTTTGCTGAATTTTTCGGCAGGAGCAGCGCATGTACAGCAGGTACAGCAGGCCGATTCAGTCTCAGCTTGCAAGGAAATTTGGAAATGTGATGTTCCGTCCAAAATCCAAGTTTTCACGTGGCGAGTAATGCTACAGCAGGTTGCCACTAGAGTCGCTCTGTATAGGAGAGGGATAATCCAATCCCAAAATGATCTAAGCTGTGTATTATGCTTTCGGGAGGAGGAGACGGTGGATCATTTATTTATGTCTTGTGATGTTGCAAGGAGTATATGGAGGAGTGTTCTCGGTTGGATGGGGCTTACGTTGGTCGACACGGATAATTTAATCAATCATTATTTGGAGTTCGGGAAGTTGGTTAAGGGAAATAGACAAAGAGGGGTTAAACATCTTATATGGGTGGCGGTAATTTGGAACCTATGGATGGCGAGAAACAATGTCTTATTCAAAGGCGAGGTAGCTTCAACTCCAAAAATACTAGCGGGCATCAAGGACTCGGCGTGGTGCTGGTTCAAGGCAAGGAAAGGAAGAAACTGTATGGCAACATGGGCGGATTGGTTCCATTGCCCGACGGGCTGTTTTTCCATGTTGTAATTTACTATTTATACGGTTTGTAGACATTATGGAGATTCATAGGGGGAGAAACAGTGGAGTGTTGTTTGTTTTCTCCGCTGTGCCACATGTCTTGTGCAGGGTACTCTTTTTCCTGCCAGAGTCTTTTTCCCAATGGGTTTTGGCTCTGGGAGGTTTTAAGGAGGCCCTCCCCCTTTCCTTTCTCTCATTGTAAGGGATGGGCACCCCTTGTGCTCCCTTCAATGAAATCTTTAATTATCTAAAAAAAAAATTTGCTTCAAGCTAAAAATACAACACGACCACTAGATAGAAAAAACTCCAAACACCACCACACTACAATATCGATTTTCTTTCATATATCCACATGTATTATCCTTTCTTGAAGCTAATTAAAGGCGAGACATAGCTAAAATATTTTAAAAACATAAGGAAAAGGATAAACTGATTCCTGCACCCTAGTGCCCTACAATATAGAGTGAGTCTTTTCTTCAATCTACGGTACTATAATCAAAACATATGCCAGCACATTTACATTTTTAGATATCTTACAATTTTGACATTTGTCACAAAACAGGGACAAAATAGTCATTTTACCGCATAAAGACAAAAATAAACAGTATTTTCGTTAATTTTTTAAAAAATAAACAACAAAACTGACGCGTGAACAGTGTTTTCGCAGCTTTTTTAAAAAAATATAAAACTGACGCGTGAACTGTGTTTTCACAACTCTCTTAAAAAAATATTCAAAAAACTGACGCCTGAACAGTGTTTTCGCTTTTTTTTAATTTTCTTTTTAATTTTTTTTTTAAAAAACCTGTTATTTTAGAAAAAGTCTTTTTTCATCATTTTTTTTGTTTTTTTGGTCAAAAACATTTAAATTTTTGTCCTGTTTGTCACTATTTTTATAAAAAAAAAAATCATACTATAAATCAATTAGTCACTATTTTTATATTCTACTCAAACTATTAAAATTAATAATTTCTTTTGACAAAGGTAAAATTAATCATTTTAACCACTATTCATTGTCAAAAAAAGACGTACCTTTAACAAAAGTTTTAAAACTAATTTTTTGTAAAAAAATAAATTATTAAATTAATATTATACTCAATAATTAAATAATCTAAAATTTACGACTTACTATAATCTCTCTATTAAAATCATTGAATTTAACCACTAAGAATTGTAAAAAAGCTTTAACCCCTGCCAAAAATTACAAAATAACTTTTTATAATTAAATTAATATGATTAAATTATATAGAAAAAATAAGTCATAATACGCTAGCAAATTTAACCACTACTCTTTTTCAAAAAAATCGATACCGCTAGCAAAAATTTCAAAATTATTTTTCCTAAAAATATCAATAATTAAATCTCCTTTTCTTTTTTCGTGAGCCGCACGGGAGTGGCAACGAGGGAAGCAACGAGACTATCAACGGGAGCGCCAATAGAAGCGCCAACGGGAGTGCCAACGGGAGTGTCAATGGGAGGGCCAACGGAGATGCAAACGGGAGGGTCAACTGAGATACATATTCAACACTTTGACTATCTCTCTGTCTTCAACATAACATTGATATTCATTGGCTTTGGGAGCTACAACGGGAGTGGCAACAGGAGTGGAAACGGGAGAGGCAACGGGAGTGGCAACGAGAGAGGTAACGAGAGCGCCAACGGAAGTGCCAACGCGGATGCAAACAGGAGGGTCAACAGGGATGCATATTTTACCTCTAATGTCCAAATACATTATTATGGATCAATGTAATTCTGATTGTCAATCTCCTTTAATTTCTTCGACTCAATATAATTTTCTTGTATGTTATATGACATAATACCTATCTCTTTCCACTTTGAATTTCAAATCATACATTTTGGACATTGTTCACAACTTATGATTATCTTCCGAATTACTATTATGACTTCATGGCAATACACCGACAATTGCGTATGCACGGGTAAAATACTAGTCTTTTCTTCCCATCTACCCTACAATATAGAGTGAGTCTTTTCTTCCAATCTTTATTACAATGTTAAGATTTTTTGATAGTGAGTTATAGATGTATTGCTAATTAACCAACACCGTTGGCCCAGTGACTTAATCTACCTTGGGACACGGGGGTCGACCCGGTGCTCCCGAGTTCAGTGGCGGATCTTGAAAGCATATTTTGAGGTGGCCAAAATTATTAAGTCGCATATAACCACAAAGATATATATATATATATATATATATATATATATATATATATATATATATATAATACTAGTAAAATAAAATTAAAAACAGAATTTAGTAAAATGAAATTATGTAATTAAAATCTAATCTAAAAGGACAGATGTATATTAACCTATACGCTAATTGGCTAAACAATTAAAAACAATGATTTAATTTATTTAATATGCATTAAAGAATAACATTCACGATTGGCTAAACAAATAATACTAGGATACAATATTAATGTGCAAAATAATCAAAAGAAAAAGTAAACAAACCGACACACACTCAACTTCAAGAATAACTGAACAGGTATTGATTTTAAAAAAAAAAACTAAACAAATATTTAAATAAAAATACTAGTAGTAGACAACAAGCAAATATAAAAGTGTGTACTAGTAGTACTAATCTATTGATGAAACGAAGCAATTGGGAATTTGCTTTGCGGTGTGCACAGAGCCGCGCGGCAGACGACAAGTTTTGCGGATAGCATCGTGTCAATGCAGGATTAAACATCAGAGAAAATAAGGTATCTATGGGTCTATTACTAATAAAAAAAATTAAATTTTTGGGGTCCTAGGCATCTGCCTGCCCCAATGAAGTTCTGCCACCGCCCGGATTTGATTTCTGCAGTAGACAAATTCGGTATTGGTCAGTGTGAAATTCGATCTTAAGTACGAGCAAAAATTAGTCTTTCATTAAAAGCGTTGGGACACTCCGTGGGTAGTCAGCAATGGTTCATACCAAAAAGATATATCGCTAATTCACACTATTGAGTGCAGACGACATATTAGGCGTTGATCGCAATCAATGCGACATTGAAGATAATATATTATATGGGTTCGTTGCATGTGGATAAAAATGATTACAAACAAATGAAGAATGAATACAATATTAAATATATACATTTATTTCAACATTTACACAACTGTGTGTTGTGTGTGTGTGATGATTTGGAATAGTTACTCATATAAGTTCATTAATTTTTTGTAGAGCTGTACAAATTTATCGTTCTCAAGGTGGGGTTCATTAAATTTTTGTGGAGCAAATTTTTGGAATAGTTACTCATATATATATAATTGTGTATTGTTACTCATATAAGTTCATTAAATTTTTGTAGAGCTACAAATTATTGTTTTACATGGATGAAAATAGGGATGCCTAATGTTTACTTTAGACAATCTTTTAGATTAAAATTTATTGATGTGCATGTTTTTTGTAGTACCCTCGTCAAACTAATTAACGTTATATATTTTGAGTACTACGTGTTAAGATTCATGAAGGAGATTATGACATTAAATCAAACTACCATTCTAACAAATGTATGTTTTGCATTATTTTATGGTATTTTATATGTTGCATTAGTTCCCTTACTACAGATGCAAGAGTTACTCTAAAGATAAGTTAATTTAGGTCAAGGAGGAATGATTTGGTTTTGTGCTCGAAAAACTTATGAGTGTGTTTTACCGTTAAGAATTGTAATAAACTCGATTGCCGTATGAAGAAGTATGCAATTTTGGCTAGACTTTGAGTCTAACATTATAAAATATTTTTGTCTTGATGATGCTCTGTCAAAGAGAAACGAAACTTGTTCTGGATTGTTGGTCGAGAATAAATTAAGAGTTTGTTCGGAATGTGGTGGACATCTCTACAAACAAACTTAATGCTTTTGATTTGATCAAATTTTGTATTTTGTGTTTTATTGAATCTTATCGGTAGAAGTGAATGTTCTAAGTAAAATTACACTTGTGGTTCAATTTAGTTTTTTTTTTTATAAAACTGCTTTATGTGCTGGATTGAATGTTATGAATAGTAAATGATGCGCTGATGAGTAATTTGAAGGGAGATTGATTTGAGTTGATTGGATAAAGATGATTTTTAAAAAAAATACCCTCTATGATAGCACTTGTCTAAATAAGTGACTTTACACTCTTTCATATCGCTCGCTTAAGAAAGCGCTATTATAGAATACCAAAATTACATCCACACCCATTATGAAACAACACATAAGAAACCAAGTACTGTCAAAATGTCACATCTAATAGCGCTTCTTAAGCGATATTATAAAGCTGAAATCTGCTATATATAATTCATGGTTAATGACTAGATTTACAACGCTATTATAGGTCTTTTCTAGTGGAGTGATTTTAGCATTCATTAGTAGCGGGAAGTGATTACATGACCCTCTAATTGACAGAGCAGAGGGAGATTAGGTAACACAAACTATAGGGACACTTTGTGTCATTGAGCTTTGACACACATTTGAGTACTCATTAGATGTAATTTTAATGTCAGATTCACCAGGCTTTTATGGTGGGCAAATTTTCAAAATAAAAAGGATATTACATGTTGTTTACAACATGATGAATGTTATGCAATTGTTAACACCCAAAATAAATTAAGTCGTGGGTCGAGGGATAAAAGTCAGAGTTAAGAAGACCAGGGCACCGAGGCAAGCCACCTGATAATTTCTAAAAGATATTTTCTAAAGAGATAGCCCCAAAGGATGAGGCTCGAGGCAAAAACAATGTGAACGCCCCAAGGAGGGGGTTGAGCTCGAGGAACAATGGATGAGACCGAGGAAGAGCAAGTCTTAACCTATATGGCCGAGGGTTGCCTAAGTACGATGGCTGCAGGCCGAGGGTTGAGGATCAGCCGAGGAACTATATGGCCGAAGTAAGGAAGATTTGCTTGGAAGGCAAGGAAAAGAGGCACGTGGACAGAACGTGGGAGCGGTTGAAGATCAAGCGAAGAGAAGAAGCCTTGAGGAGTAGAGCGAGGATGTTTCATCCCACTAACCGTGCTAGTGAGATCGTGGGTTATGGCTCCGATTTTTTAGGGCTCAGACCGAGATTAGGCGTTGATCTTCAAGTGATCCTGTAGGCAAAATGTAGGCTCGCATAGTGGCCGACGAGGACCTATGTATATATAGAGAGAAGAATACTTGTAAAAAACACACACATTCATCAATACACAATCTATTTTTCTCGCAATTTATCTTACTTTATCGCACTTATTTTACTTTCATGCATTAGCCAGTAGATAATCCAATCCCCGCATCCCCTCTACCCAACCTAACACTCTTTGGAGGAGTTAGAAAACCCACAGTTGAGGAACAGAGTTCCTTCCTCGACGCAATTGCTTGGAGAACAGAGGAATCAAAGCCCGTCCAAACCCCTGGCCGATACCACGACTAGGATATAAGAGTTTGACGAAAACAGTAATAAAACTAATTAACCTCATTGTCTATGCAGGGCCAATGGAAATTTAAAAATCTCATTGTCTGCTCTTTATTGATTTCGGTGAAACTTAAGGTTCCGTCAGACGAGCTGAAGACCATTTTTTTGCTATTTACATTCGTTTAAATTCTTATTTTGTTGGACTGTATAGGGTGCTACATCCAAAAAATTTACTATGTTTATGTAACATGAAAGGCGAGGAGCCTATGTTTATGTTTAATCTATCGTTCTGCTTACCTTGTATGTAAATACAGAATTATTAATTCTAGATAGCAAAGGCTGCTACATCCAAAAAAATTACTATCGTCTGCAAAATTAATTAATTGTTAAATTAATCTTACTAGATTTATAAAAAAAATCATTTATCTATAAAAAAGAAATCTCGCTTAAAAGATGTGTATTAGGCTTAAAATTACGCTAGCACGACATATGTCGTGCTAGCGTAATTTTAGTGAAGATTGTCCCAGGTGCAGGCTTCTAAACGAATGCCTATATTCTTTAAATTCCTAGCCATTTTTAAATTGCTGTAAACCCTGTCCATTTTTCAAAAAAAATGGAGTTTTTCATTACCATAGTTTAAGGTGCATAAATACACAAGCATATTCTTTGAATAGAATATATATATATATATATATATTTATATATATATATATATATATTTATATATATTTTATACACCGTAAATTATAGTAATACAATCCTCCTTTAATCTTTTGAGAAATTGAGAGGATCTCAATTCTCAAATAAGTTTCAAAGAAAAATTGTAAAAATGACAATATATATCTAGAAACAATTGATAGAACATTTTAAGGCTATATTTGATAAAAAGTAGTAGATAGCAGATAGTGGATAAGTTAGCGGATAACAAACTATGTGTTTGGTAAAACTAGCGGTTAAATTAGCTGATAAATTTAAAATGAAATAAAAGGACATATTTAATTCATTATTAAATTATTCAATAAATGACAAAATGTTTAATGGGGATAGAGAAAAATTTAAGAAAATTGAAAAGGGTAAAAGTGAGAAAAAAGTGAAACGTTAAAAAATGCTATCCGCTAGCATTAAAAACACTACTTAAAGTAGCTTTTGAAAAACACTAAACACTGTCTAAAAAATGCTAAATGTGTGCTTACCAAACACACGTATAAATCTGAAAACAGCCAACGTATCCTTCCTTATGTTGTAAACGATATGTTTTTCCCTAGATTTAATGAAATGGTGGTTATCAAAAAAATCTGAAACAACGTACTATATATATACTGCAATTTTATGATACACCAAATATACTTGGTAATTACTTAAAATCATTTTTCAATACTGATACATTTTGGGGATGGGTGTTACATGGTAAAAAATTTATAAAATATATATTTACACGATCTAAAAATTATTACGGAGATCTTAGTTATGGCATCATGTGGTATACAAGTGCTACTACGTATCTCAATTTGTGTCCATGTATAAAATGTCAATAATAATATAATATAGGAACGAAGCAACGCATCTGCTAGAAAATCCAATAATTCAAGATCCTTAAATAACCAATTTTTTATTAATGCAAAAGATCAATGAATGGCGCGAGAGTTTGTAGTTTCGATATTTTTTTTTGACAAATTGTAGTTTCGATATTGGAAAATGCTAATCATCCCGAAATGAAATTCGGGAAACATCACGAATGAAGAAAAAGGGAGATTACCGTATTACCGAATTATTCTTAGAAATTATTATAATAAAATTCATAGATATTACCAAAAAAAAATGCATAGTTTAGCTTGACAAGCATGACAGACAACAAGTCTACCACCATTTCATGTATAAATAATTTGTGATCTCATTCATGTATAAACAACATTGCTTATCCTAGTGCTCCAGAAGCATACTAACAATGCAACCAGCCTGCAAGGGACCAAAAAGAGTCAAACAAACAAACAAATCAAGGAAAGCAAGGGAAGACATGGCAAGGGCATATGAGCAATGTGGCATGGACCTAAATCACCTAATCAAGTAGGTTCTCTATAATACAACTCTCGTGTAGAGTACCCTTAATACTCATCGATATACTTTGTATGTTTATATAAAACAGTCATCCCTATAACTTCACGGACTTAGATTCAGTGCAGTCAAACATTTTGTATAGTCATGCAATTATAAGAATAACTATCATTAGATTAGTTTTCGCACACTTTCCACTGTCTAATAACAAACTCTTGATTGTTTTGTTAAAAGAATACAAGTTAGAAAGAAATAGAATGGGGGGCCACAGATCAAATCCATAGACACACATCATGAGTGGCAAATGGATGTGGCCTACACAAATGTTAATTGTGCTTGTTTTAACATCGATATTATTACATTTGAACCACATTCCAACAACATACTATCAAATTGGAGTTATGATGTGAGATAGCTTGGCAATATGTGATGACGTTAAAACAAACACATAGTAACTGCTCCTTTCACATCTCAATTTATATTCACATTAATTTGTTTAAACACACATCTTTTCACGCCTCAATTTTTGTTTTCAAACTCATGTGTCAAACGTGCTTTTAAAAATGTGTTAGTGCATATGCATACTCCTATTTTGTTTCACACTTCACCTATAAATAAATTAAAAGACTTGAAAGCAATTTCAGAGACCTGTGTTTGGTTCATTGAAGTTATTTTGACATGTTTGAATATTTTCGAGCTAAATTGATTTTAACTCTAGAAATAATTCTAACTTAAAGATATCATTTGTAATTTTTGCCTCCAAATGTTAATGTTACACTCAAATTTGTTGTTAAACTAACTTTTACATTAATGTATATATCCAAACATTTTTTTAACAGCAAAATTAATAATGGGTGTGTGTGTGTGATGACCTATAAAAACAAGAAAGCAAACACCAACCTCCATACAATGAATCCAACTCAACTCACTCACGACCAATAGACCCACAGTATATATTGGATTCAAATCCTCTGCAGACACATTTTCTACGGTTTCTGCATTTGCACTAAACCTTAGGACCTTTTGGTATGTTCATGTCCAAAAATATTTCCTTTAATTTTTTATCTTCTCACATTTTTGTTGAATGGAGGACCCTACAGTTTTTTTTACTGCAGGGGATCACAATTTGTATATATTGCTCCTACCCTTTGGAAATACAATCCAAAAGATCCATACATCACTCGTAGAAAAGACTATGACTTGGCTTAGCCTTAGCCAAACACCAATTTCACAAGTACAGTTTCACCAAGAATAAGGTCTCAGAAAGGTCATAAGCCTTGTTGAAAAAAATAACCCCATTCCGATACTCCCAAATAACCCACAGAACTGCGTGCCAAATCATTAATAAACTCCTTCTACCTTTCCTGAGACTAACCCTCGAGTACATGGCAGAGGACAAAGTGGGAGATCAAGCGGAAGCACCACCACCAAGCCTAGCCATCTTAACACAAGATACCATGGCTTACCAGAGAGCTCACACATCAAGAACAAGTGAGCCTCCGACTCCAACACCTCACCACATAAAACATTCCCAATATCACCCCTATCCACAATAACTTGTCTTTGAAATAGGTTAGACCGAGTTGGTAGTCTATTAAGAAGGACACACCGGGCAAGAGTAGCTACCTTAGGTTGTGCCATATTTTTCCACTGCTTCTATAACACGAACCATTCCAAAGGGGATCTAGAGGGAAATACAAGGGAACTAAGGAGAAGCAACTCATATGCTGATTTAACGAAATGCAGACCATCTGCTGCCTCCCAGATCCACCTATCCTCCACTAGGGAAAGGACCACCGAGGATACCAATGACCCCAGATCCCCCAAAAGCCCTTCTTCCAGACAATAAATACCCTCCTCTAAGAGAACCCCTGCACTTTGACCCCTACGCCCTAGACCCCTAGCTAACCCCCTAGACCTCACTCTCTGACGTCTTGAGAAAGCTATCTTAAGGGACACCTCCATAACCCAGACATCATGCCAAAAATGGATTGTGGCTTCGTTCTGAACCTTCCTAACCTCACCATCCGAGAACCAATCCAGACCAGAATCTAGGACCAACCCCCACCTTACAGATGTCCTTCCACCACGACGACGAGTAGTATGGTGGAGATACTAAATTCAATTTAAGATTCCCTTGTATTACACTTTCATACTTTGCTTTGAGGAATAAATCATTTTATATTCAATTCACTTTTAATAAAATCAACTTTACAAAATCAATTCGTGCAAACCCAATTTCTACACCGTGGAATCAAATACAGGTTTGGAAGCACTTTTAGAAGAACATGTTTTGAGAACTCTCGGGTAAAATTGATTTTGCCTCTAAAATTAAAAAGTTGTTTATTTTGTTGGGGAGTCCGAGAGAGCACTAAGAATAACAAAAAACTAATGATCATGACCACCATGAGACCTGGACAACACATCTACATCCAAAACCCTATGACATCGGGTATATGAGTTACCTCTCTTATATATCCTTCATTTAGCTCATTCATGTGGGACCAACCACTCAAACTTAAATCTCCAATAATCTACCCTCAAGTACTGTGAGTCACCTACATCACTAGACTTGATCGAAATCAATATCCACTTCTCGCTGCCTCATCAAGCCGAACCATGACTTTGATACTACTTGTTGGGAGTCTGTGGGAGCATCAGGAGCCCAAGTTATTTCTACTTTGACAATTAAATAAAGAATAAACTCTTATTTAGTTCTTGAAGTTACAATATATGTTCTACTTGATACCTAAAATATATGATAATAATAAGTAGTTTCTAAAATTTATGAAATCTGTCAAACTATTGTCTAAAATTTTAAGAAGTTTGTCTCAATAGTACTGTTTGCAAGTGACTACTTATAAAACTTTAGAATTTAATTTGGTCAATGTCACAAACTTTTAATTTGCGACAACATACTATTGTTATATACTTAATTTGGTCAATGTCACAAACTTTAAAGTTGGTCAATGTCTCTATTTTTTATATCTCCTTTTTCGGCATCGGTTCAGGAACCGATATGAAATATCAATTTTAACCGATATGAAATGTTTTTTTTTCATTAGTGGACGTGCAAGCTTAGAAACAAATTTGATATATAAATTTGGAATTAATTAAATAATTGATTTTTTAATTATAGTGAATCAAGTGGAGATATTTGAAAAAAAAAATCAACAATTTTGTGAACCAACAAATTTGATAATCAACATTTTTGCACCACCCGACCGGGGTCTTAGGTCTGCCACTATGTTTAACAATTAGGTGGTTCCAAACATGTTAATTCTAACTTTTTTTTACCAAAGTTAATTCTAACTCTAACTTCAACCAGGATAGGATTTATAATTTTACTTTCAAAAGTGATATTTACTCTTAAATTTATTTCTCAACTCACATTTACATGAATTCAAACAAACATAAATAGGTATTTATAAAAAAATACAAACATAAATAGGTTAGTTCTAACTTCAAATTAGGATTTATAGTTTTTACTTTTAAAAGTGATTTTTACTCTCAAGTTCATTTTTCAACTCATTTTTACATGTATTCATCCAACATAAAACACTTTACATACAACTTAGTGAACTTACCTTCGTTCAAACTAAATTTTATAAATTCAATTCATGCAAATTCAGATTTGTGCCAAAGACAGACTTAATATTGAAACAGACTTAATTTTATAAAAATGTGTTTTAAAATGTGTGTTGATGACATATACAGTAACAAACAAAGAGTTAGTGATAAAGGTGCTTTGGAAAATGTGTTCATATATAAAAAGAAATACACACCTCATTTTCCCATCCCAAATTATAGTACTCCCATTGTACATCATCTCTCACTACCTCTTTTTTTTTTGGAATAATACAACTCGTTGCTTTGATGCATAACCCAAAAAAAAAACGAAACTTGGTGAATGCCTAGAATTTTTGTGGAATTGATTTTTCATTCCCACTAATCCTACATCTTTCCGTTCTCTCTGTGTCTCTTTTAATTCCATTCTCTCTCATTATTGTTTATTATTTTTTAATTATTTTGTCTCTACTTCCGCCCTTATATTTTGTAATGGAGAAAAATGAAGGAAGGAGATGATCCAAACACGAATTTTGTTGGTTTGAAACCAACTTCTAATTATTTAATAATATATTATTTATATTTAATTACTTTAAAAAAAATTAAAATTTTAAATTAATTTTATCTATAGAGTATTAGAACAAAATTCAAGAGTATCATAGAAATGACAAAAAGGACTGGTCTTAAACATAGATGAAGTTTAAATAAACAAGTTCATTCGGCTTCTCTGCTTGTAACCTTACATCATCATAATCTAATCAAAGAGACAGAAAAAAAAAAAGATAAAAGATAGAAAGAAAAAAAAGACAAAACAGAAAATGACTTAAGCAGCAGAAGCCAATTCAAGGAAACGGTAATTCTTCAAGCGGATGTTCCCGGCGGCGGAAGATTCTTTGGGTTGGCCGGAGGAGTAGTGGTGGTGGCCGGAGCAGACACTTTGATCTCTTGAGTAGTATTGTGTTGAGAAATGGTGGTGGCTTTGGTTCCAGTAGCTTCTTCCGATACACTAACCAGATTCAAGTCAAAAGGCTTAGCAAGGAAATCGCCAGAAAATATCTCCGGTGGAATAGCTTGGGAAGCTTGGCGACGATGACGAGACATTGTGTGTGTTGTTTTGTTTGTTAGCAAAAGAAATTAGATAGTGAGAGTGAGAGTGAGAGTGAGGATGAGAAGTGAATATAAAGCTGAAATTTATGAGGTTGTTGGGTTACCCCACGCGCTCTTGTCTCTCTCCACCTCACCATTCAACACAATTTTTAGCTTTTAGAGAAAAAATGTAAAGACATAATTACTATACATGCAATAAAATATATTTTTTAAAAACAAGTCAATAAATTATAAAATTTCTATTTTTTTTTCTTCAAAAATCTTTAATGTTTTTTGTGAAAAGAAAAAATCTTAAATGTTAATCAATTTAATTTTTAATGGAAATTAAGATTTTCTTATCATTATCTTAATTGAAAAGTAAATTTGACCAATATTAATTTGATCCATCTTATTTTTTGACAATCAATTTGATCAATCTTTGAGATTGTTAATGACTAAATTGTTACTCCCTCCGATCCATAATATAGAAAAAAAATTGTGAGTTTTGGTGAACTCGACCACACTATAATAAACAAATACAATTTTTAAGGTGTAATAAATGACTAATCCCAAATTTACCCCTATTTAAGTGGTGTAATTAAAAATGATGCCATTAATAAGGAGTGTAAATCATAATATAATGAAAAGGGCAATCTTGGAAAGTAGGTAAACTTTTAGCTTTATTAAAGAATAATAGTTGATTCCAATATCATTCATTGGTTTGAGTAATATTGTGTTTTTCTCTTATATTGTGGACCAAGGGAGTATTTTCTAATATTTCTTAAAGATCAATATGTTTTCATCTTTTCTGAACCATGATTTTTTTTAAAAAGTTTTTAATTTTATTCTTTGACCAAGGAGAAAAGAAACAAAAGTACTCATTCTGTTCGATTTTGTTTGTTGTTTTAGCAAAATTAATTTGTCTCAAATTGATTATTGTTTTATATTTTCAATGAATTATTTAAATTTTTTCACTCATGTTCTTCTTTATTGTAAAAAATTTTCACATTCATTTATGCGGAGAGATATAAAATTAAATGATAAATTATAGAACACTTTATCTAAAATTTAGACTAATTGTTTTTAAGGGGTGTGCTAAAACTTTAAACAATAAACAAAATGAGATGAAGATAGTAAACAGTAATGTGCAAATGTCTACGTGTTTAACTATCATAATTCGTAAAAGAATTTACGATATTATAGGTTGTAATAAAAGATGAGGGGGAACGACCAGCGTGATGTGGCACAAGTGATAGATACTTTGGCCACTTAACCATTTGGTCTTGAGTTCGATCATTGGTCGGTATAAAAGCTTAAATGGTCAATTATACAACACTTTATCTAAAATTTAGACTAATTATTTTTAAGGGGTGTGCTAAAACTTTAAACAATAAACAAAATGAGATGAAGATAGTAAACAGTAATGTGCAAATGTCTACGTGTTTAACTATCATAATTCGTAAAATAATTTATGATACTATAGGTTGTAATAAAAATGAGGGGGAACGACCAACGTGATGTGGCACAAGTGATAGATACTTTGGTCACTTAACCATTTGGTCTTGAGTTCGATCATTGGTCGGTATAAAAGCTTAAATGGTAAATTATACAACACTTTATCTAAAATTTAGACTAATTGTTTTTAAGGGGTGTGCTAAAACTTTAAACAATAAACAAAATGAGATGAAGATAGTAAACAGTAATGTGCAAATGTCTACATGTTTAACTATCATAATTCGTAAAAGAATTTATGATAATAGGTTGTAATAAAAGATGAGGGGGAACGTTGACCAACGTGATGTGGCACAAGTGATAGATATTTTGGTCACTTAATCATTTGGTCTTGAGTTCGATCCTTGGTCGGTGCGTATAGAAAACATTTGTTGGGAGATGTCAACCCCTTAAATGGATCTCTGAAATCTCGAAAGATTAATCTTCACGATCATCGTGAAGGATACCTTGGTTTATAAAAAGAAAGATGGGGAACGATGTACAAAATAAAAGATGAGGGGAACGTTACTAGATCACGAATTTATCGGGGAAATGTCTTGGTTTGATTTTAGAATTTATCATGAATTTTAGATTTGATTTTAGAATTTGGGAATGAAAAAATTACTAGGTTTGTCAAAAAAAATTACTTGGTAGAATTTCGAAATTATTCGCTCAAAACAATGAGATTATAAAAGACGGTGTATTGAAAGTGAAATGATATGAGTTTGTTCAAAAAAAAAAAGACGGTGTTTTCCACTCAATCTAACAAACAATTAAAAAAATGTTTTTGAAAAAATTGAAGGGTTTATTAAATTTTCCTATTTTTCCCTCCATGTGAATTTGTATAGTGGTGAGGCTATATATTGAATAGTGATATGAATTGAATGACAATTATAAATAGAGGTACGTAATTTCTCACTATATAAACAAGATTTTGAAATTAATTTATGCATGAATTCTTATTTTAAAATTTAGTTTGGTCTAACAAAAAAAACATTAGTTTGGTCTTTTTTCGTCACCTCCTCCTTCTCCATTGAAGGATACAATTTCTAGGATCATGTAACCTTTGGTACTGATATGTAGAATAGACATGCGATATTACTAAGGATGATAAACAAAAATATATTTAAATCTCAAAAGATTAGATATTCCATGCTAACTCGAATCTTAGATAAACTCGTAAATTTGTAATATCCTTAACTTTACTTACTTTGAAAATTGGATGTGTGCCTTATATTTGGGTAAAAAAAAACTTTCTTTGAAAATCATTCTAATGTAGCAAACATTTTCTACCTCAACATAATACCTAGGCATCATCTAGTCAGACATTACGTTTAATGAGTTTTTGAACAGTGTGCGTTTGGACGGGGCATTTGAAAATTCTATGGAATTTCAAATTCCATGCAATTCAAATACATCAATTGAAATCCGTTCATTTTCAAAATTATTTGTTTGGGTGGGGTAATTAGAATTCTTCATTTTTAAAATTTTTTGTTTGGATAGAGTGATTAAAATTCTTCATTTTTTTATAATTCTTTTTTAAATTCTTCACTTTACCCAAGGGTCGAATGACATGCGAGTTCAACGATCGACTGGACCGACCCACCGGATGTCGGTGCCGACACACTGGGAGTGAATTGGTCCCGACCTACCGAGTTAGAGGTGACCAAGTAGGCTACCCGGCCGGTGTTGGGCTGGAATCTTTTCGGGCCGTGTTCAATGATCGAATGATGGTGTACTGAGTTAGAGCTGTTCAATGATCGCCAACAAAATAAAAAAATAAATAAACAAAAAGAAAGAGTGATTTGGTGGACGCTCTTTTCTTATATCTTACAAGTTCGGTTACAGATGGATCAACAATACAATAATTTCTTGTAAGAAAAACAATACAATATGTTCATACAATTAATCATTACTTTTAAATGCAGTTGCTTTCAAATTAAACAGTTGCCTTCAAATTAGTTTAAACCGATATAATAATTATATATATATATATATATATATATATATGAATTTGACGAGAGAGAGAGAGAGAGAGAGAGAGAGAGAGAGAGAGAGAGAGAGAGAGAGAGAGAGAGAGAGAGAGAGAGAGAGAGAGAGAGAGAGAGAGAGAGAGAGAGAGAGAGAGAGAGAGAGAGAGAGAGAGAGAGAGAGAGAGAGAGAGAGAGAGAGAGAGAGAGAGAGAGAGAGAGAGAGAGAGAGAGAGAGCAATTTGGTATTTTTGAAAAATTATTTTCTTTGAAGAAAATCATTGTGCAAAAAAAAATATTTTTTTAAAGAACATTTTTGGCAAGAAAGGAATTTCAAATTCTTCATTTTTAGGTGGTATTTCAAATTCTCTAAATTTAGTCTTACTAAAATACCTCATAAAATTCATTGATTTTGAAAATTCTCCATATTTATTATCCAAACAAGTTAATTTGGTTTGAAGCATTTGAATTACCCTATTAAATTACATTACCCTATAAAATTGCCTTGTCCAAACACACTCTAAGTTTCTTTTAAGCAATCATTACGGCTCCTTGTGTTTCTACTGATGCGATCTATATAGAAAGGGTTGCGTTGTTTTCTACGTATCAACTTCTAACAGTTTAGAACTACGATTTAATTGATTTAATACATCTTGTACACCAATCAAACCCTAGGCTAAGATATATTCTGGTTTATCATGCAAAAATTACTTCATAGTGTTCAAGCTCAAGCCTTACTTCAAGGCTAACATATACTAGCATATTGACCCGTGCTTTGCACGAGATAAAAACTCTAGTAAATATAGAATTGTGGAAGTAGAAAAATTTGTTGGAAATTGCAATATGAAAAAACCTTATTTAAATATAAAAAAAATAGACATAATCTATAATCTTAATTTTAATTAGAAAGTTAAAAGACGTAAGATGCATAATCAAAAGATAGCAAAACATAACTTCAACATCGTATTTCACCCAATCATTTAAGTAAATGAAAATAGGATGATTACGGTTTCCTTCATGTGCATGTTGGTAAGGAAATTCCAGTTGAAGGGCTAGTGGTTGGTTACGCATCACACGACGACGACGATGATCCGAAATATCTCCCAAAGTAACATGGATTTTGAAGTGACCTTAGGAGAGATATGTGATCTCAAAAAGTGTTGAACCTTTAAGGATGAAAAGCTCTATTATAATAGCAGTGTGACATAAATTTAACAGCATTGTATGGACGAAGATAAAACTTAAAAGTAACTATATCTTGTAAAAGTATCTAACAATGTAAACTATAGTTAAAAATATCAGTATTTTTAATTAACAAAGGCACTGAAATTGAACATCTATAGATAATAAGAAGAAGAAAAAGTCTAAAGAACTTTGAGCATTTGAACTGTTAAATTTTTTTCGAACATTAAAGTACCCCAAAACACACTGCTCAGCATCGCACTTTACGTATTTTATCATAAAACTATTTTTTTTCACCAAATGGGCTATTGAGGAACAAATTTTACATATCTGAACAGTTATCAATTTTTTCGAACGCTAAAATAACCCAAAACACATTGCCTAGCATCGCATTTTAAATATTTTGGCACGAAATTATTTTTTGGATTTACCAAACCAATTATTGAGAAGCGAACTTCGTGTATTTGTACAATCTAATTTTTTTGAGTCCTAAGACACCTCAAAACACATTGGTTTGCGTCACACTATACATATTTTGGCACAAAATTAATTTTTGGTTTGACCAAACCAATTATTGGGAAACGAACTTCGTATTTGTACATCTAATTTTTTTTGAATCATAAGCACCCCAAACACCATATTTAGCGTCACACTTTACATATTTTGTTACAAGATTAATTTTTTTTAACAATGTTCGTTATCAAGAAACAAACTTTGTATATTTGAACAATTGCATTTTTTCGGACCCTAAAGTACCCCAAAACACACTGCCTAGCGTCACACTTTCCGTAATTAGTTACAAAATTGATTTTCGTTTCACTAATTTGATTATGGAGGAACAAAATTCACCTATTTTAACAGTTAAATTTTTTACTGGACCGTAAACTACCCCTAATTGACTAACTTAGTTTTGACTAATTTTTGATCCTGCATGGGTGCATTTTGCGCTAATTGACTAACTTAGTTTTGATTCTAGGCGTGTTTTGCCGCTAAATAACATCATACGGGTTTGAGTTTACCGTTCAACCCCAAATGTCATCCGAATGCATCTAGAACGCAATCAACATTCATCAATGTTTGACAGAATATAAATAGACTTTTCCCAAAGATTCTAAGAACCCTTTTGGTCACCACACAATGTTCTTACTAATCTCCCTTTCTCTGAAATCATATAAATGGTTCAGCTGACGAGTCTCTACAACTTTAGTGTGGATGGATCTGTTATATGGAGTGGAGTAGACACATGTCTGGGTGTTTTAAGCAAGTGGTTGTTTAAATAATTCTTCAAATTGCTAAGTAGTCCCTAAAGTCTAAGAACTTACTAATTAAACTTCTAGTCTCCTATTTTAAATTAGGTTCTTACTCCCATGAGTCTACCCTTATTTTTTATTAAACCACATGAAATAAATAAATAGCACCAAATCACTAAATTAATCAAAATCAAACAATCTATAATACTCATTTCTAATTAAATTCTAACTATTTAGTAATTGGTATTTCACAATAAAATCTGATGTCTTACACACATAATTATAATCTAATTCGCCTATTTAAATTACACTAGCATAAATATTTACTAATTAACCCCGTCGACTTGCCTTAACTATAACAAGTCTTTTGAAACTCTCGTAACTTTTTTTTCGATAAGCAATGATTCATTCATGGAGCACTAGGCCTAGGGGTGCTCAACCCAAACAACAAAGGTTATACATTGTTTAAGCAAAGATAAGTGTTATTCCACCAAGATGTAGCAAAATAACTAGAATTACAACCCACTCTATAAATAAACCAACTCAAAGGCAAACATTTGATAATAGTTACAGTAGATTCAATATTTGCCTCCTTCCCTTAAAATAAAATACTTTTACAGGCTAACCAAATACAACAACATGTTGTCAGCCAAATAATGTACTTCACCTTCATGGACCTCTTGCCCGTGCATTTCTCCCGAAGCCATAAAAAATGATCCACCAGACTGTGGCATTGCGGTGGCTGTAAGTCAAGTCAAGAACATACCTTTGACCAAAAAGATTTGGCTAAGTCACACTCAATAAACAAGTGCATAAGGTCCTCTTGGTCTATATCCTACAAAATAAACAACACGTCTCATCTTCTGTTGAAATCACATGGCGGTGAAGAAGGACAACATCGATCATAACTTAAATCCTAACCCTAACCAATTCCTTATTTTATTTCCTAAATTATTATTTAGTACTATCAACTAATGAATCTTAAAATATTTTAATAGAATATCTAACTAGGATCTATTCTTGATCTAAGACTTGGATTTTGGGGTGTTAAAAACACTTGTTCAATAAAAAGATATGTACGCCATAATGAGGAATAGTTGGTTTATTTCATGCTACCATCAAATTGCTTTATTTTTTGTGGTTGTTGCCATATGGATGGTCGGTACTTCTAGTTTTCCCCTATTTCCTATTGTTTAATATCAAAGGAGTTAGTATGTTGCTTAATTTAGTCACTTTGTATCTATTATTGAAGATTTTTATGTTTTTGTATATGTATTAAAAGCACTTCTTGTAACCCAGAGCGTGGGGTTCAACGGTTGGGACTGAACTAGAGCTGTCAATTTGGCCCATATGGGCCAGCCCAGCCCCAACCCCACGTGGCCCTATGGCCAAAAGGCCCATGGGCCAAAAAGCCCACATTTCATAAGCCCACATGGCCCCAAGCCCCAGTGGGCCAGGGCCAGCCCCAAAGCCCTTAATTTTTGTTTAATTTTGTGGATGGTTGTGATCTATCCAATATATTTTTTAAATCCATTGGATAATTATAAAAACACTTTTTAACAAAAAAAATAAATTTCAGTTTTTCAGTTTCTTTCAAATTCAAAAACTAAATAATATATATTTATTATAATATATATAATATATTATATAGGATATTTATTTTATATATTATTTTTTATTTTCAATAACTTGTTGAATCTGTGCTATTTTTGTGGGTGTGTCTACAATTCTTAGTCTATCAAAACGTGTTATTGTGTTAGGTTGTGAATATCATGTGTATGTCTTTATTGCCTCTAGTTATGAGAGTGTGGTGAGTGAAAACATGCATTTATATCTTAGATTGTTTTTGAAATTCTATCTTTGCTTTAAAAAAATTCTGATCTTGTTAATACGTTGATCTACATATTATATTAGTGATCATCACTATATAGATTTAGTCCTAATCATGTACGTGTAACACTAAAAATATAAAGGAGGTGGTAGTGATGGTGGTGGTGAGAAGAAAAGGGAGGTGGTGGTGGTGGTGAGTGGGAGATGGTGATGGTGGTGGTGAGAGGGAGAATGAGGTGGTGGTGAGAGTGATCGAGAAGAGGAATGGGGTAAAAGAATGAAAGAGAGGTCCAAGTAGTTGGAAAAGAATGATCAAAAAAAATTGGGGGCCAACCCACAAAGCCCTGACCCCAACCCACTAAAAAATTTAAAATGTGGGTTGGGGCTAAAAAAAACCCCATTAATAGGGGGCTGAAATATTTGGGGCTAAATTAGGGGGCCAATGGGGCTGGGCTTGGGGCCAAATTGACACCTCTAGACTAAACCTCCCTTAGATACAAATACCCTCATGACTCATATCATTAACCCTAATAAAGCAACGTCTAATTTCCTTGTAGAATCATTTCCTTGATCTTGGCTCTATTTGGAAGTCATCATCAAGTGTATTTACACTTTCTCGTTGTATAATTTGACCACAACTTGATCCTTGAGACTTTATGCTCCAACTTGAACGGTTGGATCAAGAGGGGCACGTGAGGAGAGGGCTCCCTAATTTTAAGCATAACGTTCCAAATACTTTTTCTTTTTTAAAGGCCTTGCTTTATACGAGATAAGTATGTGAAATGTACCTCAAGATCGGGCTAATAGGCCGGTGGAGGTGTATGGTCGTTCTTCTGATTTGTTGCATGTGCGCAGAGCTCAGCTCGGGTTGTATCTGCAATGACACTCTGACGTCCAAGTCAGTGGAGTAAGAGTGTGAACAGAGTAACCGTATGGGTCAAAAGTGTACCTGTCAGCAGATGTAGGACCTCTTTATATAGTGTCAGAGGGCCAGCGTTGGCCAATGGATCAGTGTGGGTCAATCTCGATCGTTGATCATACGAGTTTGGCCATTGATCATCTGTCTTGCGCTTTGGGCCATTCTCGGTCGGTCTCTGGGTGGATTGGGCCCTCGGTCCAGTCCAGACTTGTTGACCCCCAAGCCGAAGTCGTCCATGGGACGGGTTCAGGCTTGAGAGAAATTGCCCCCGGTGGCGCGGCCGTGTTTGGAGCAACCTACCCGCACCCGCTCGCGTGGAACGTACGCGCTCTTTTGGGTGACGTGTCAGTGAGAATCTGATGGATGTGACGTTTCTTCTTTTGAGAAGACAGGCGTGACGTTTGAATTTTTTGATGAGGGTAGGTAATGATACCGGTTTGATTTTCGAGGGGCGCATTTAATGCTTGGAGTGAAAGGTCACGTCGCTTCGAGTCCATATCTGATCTTCCTATATAAGGGGTTCCCATTTCCTTCATTTGACACTTTGCTTTTGTATTGATTACTCTCAAAGCGACTTACATTCACCTGTGAGCGGCCAGTTTCTCCGGCGGGATTCTGGCGAGGTGTTCTCCGGTGAACGACTTTCCTCTCCGGCGAGATTCTTCTTCTGATCGCCTTGAGTATTGCATGTGACTTTGGTTTCACCCTTGAAGCTATGAAACGGGCAGAGCAAACCCTGGCTAGTTGACCCCCACGATGAGATAGTGTTCGGTCTTAGTTCTGTAAACCACTCCAACGCTGGGCCTTCTAGGGTTAACGGGAAGATTCTGCACTTCACTAGCCCGCACGCCCCTCTATACTGCATCATTAGATCGAAATAATTCAAATGGGCATCGGGATCTTTGACGCCATTGTATATCCTTAAATCTGAAGGGGGTTTCTCAAGAGCGCTGGGAATTGGGTATTCATCTATGTCTCTAGTGAAGGGTCCATTTCTGGTGTCGCTCCTTCCCCCGCGAGATGGTCGGTCCTCGAAGTGTCGGCCTCGATGACCACGTCGCTCGAGGGAGTACTCGTTGTGACGATGTCGTTTGGGGAATCGCCTCTTTTGATGATAATGAGCACATTGGTCGTCCGACCAGCTTCTTGACCCGGTGGGCGATCCCGACGAGTGGTACGAAGACTCGTCCGGCCAATAGGTGGGATCAGTTGTTGAAGGTGGCGTCCTTGGAGGTGTACGAGCCTCTCCTCGGCCCCTTCGCCGAGGTGGCGATCGGTGAACTAAATGTCTTCTGGGAGTTGAGCGATGACGCCTGGAGGGATTTGCCCGTCGGAACGTGGACTCGTCGTCGCGACGTCGTGGTTCGGGTGTGGTGTTCACCCGCCCTAAGGCCACTTCTCTCTCAATTTGCGTGATGCGCTCCTCTTGCTGCGTCATGTGGAGATTCTGCTCATTGAGTACACTACAAGAATTTCGCACATTTCCGGCGGTCTATTTCCGGCGGTCTATTTCCGGCGGAATAAATCCGCCAGTACGTTACCGGTTGATTTTAGGCGTTATCGGCGGAATAAATCCCTCAGTAAATTATCGGTGGATTCTTCAAGATTTACCGGTGGATTTTAATTCGCCTGTAACTTACCGGCGGTTTTCTCAATTTTTACCGGCGGAACTTTTTTGTGAAAAAAATTAAAAATAATCCGCCGGTAAGTTCAGTTTCCGACGGATATATTTCAAAAATTTAAATTAATATTTAAAATAAATCCGCCGGTAAGAGAGTGTTCCGGCGCCAAAATCCGCCGGCAACAACCCACAAATAAATCCGCCGGTAAGCATGTTTTTTGGCCGAAAATATTTAAATTTCGAAATTCAAACGTCAACCGGTAATGTAACTGGATCCGCCGGGAATGTAACTGGATCCACCGGTAATTAACAATCTGCCGGTAAAATTCAAAATTCCGCCGGTATTTTCTATTTCCGGCGGATTTTTTTATTGGAAGTTGTGTTCATCTCGTTTACTGAAATCCGCCGGTACTCACAAAATCCACCGATAAGCGTCATTTTCGGCGGAATTGTAAAATAGTCGTTGCAGCATCCCTCTATATATACGAACCCCTTCTTCACTCACCCTTCACTCTCTTCTCCGAAATCTCTCACTCTTCTCTTCTCAAATCTCTCAATCCACTTCACTCGAAATTTGTTTTGTTCCCTTTGCGAGATTATTCTTAAGTTTTGTTTAAGGTATGTTTTTTAACTGATATTTGATTGTTTTAGTTAATATTTAATTTTTGAAGGGGGGTAAATGATATTTAAGCCTATTTTTTTGTTATTATTTGTTTTGCAATTGATTGGAGTTTCGAGTTTGGAGTTTGAAGTTTGCTTGAAAGCTTTGTTCAAAAGAGTCCGCAAAAAGCATCAAGTCAGAGCCTTCTCTTCACTGCCGGTTGGTAAACAAAATTATTTGTTATAAAATTTTATTTGTTGTTATTATCTGAAATGCTTGAACTGTGTTTAAAATGTTATTAGTTTATTAGTAAAAAACAGAAAATTAAAATTTATTATTTAGTAAAATTAAATACGATTTATTTTAATGTTATTTGTTGTTATTAGCTGAAATTTTTTGTGAAAGTAAAATAAATTTAATTTATTGTGTAATAGATTTTATTTAGTAAAAATTATTGATGTTATAAGTTGAAATTATTCGAAGAAATAAAATAAATTAGATTGTATTATTTGTTTGTTATTTGTATTTTTGTAGATAAAATAAATACAAAATATTAGAATAATATTAGTAAAAAAAGTAAAATTGTTTATTATTATATTATTATAATACAAAGTATTGTTTGTTATTTGTATTTTTTTAGATAAAATAAATATGATATTATATATATATAATATAAGTAAAAAAAGTCAAATTATTCGTAAAATAAAATGGTACTAATACACATGTGTATTGTTCTAATTAATACACATGTATGATATATGTTGTGTTTTGTATATTATAAGGGGACATACACAAAAAATGGATCGTAGTTGGATGTATGATCGAATGTATCCTGGAAGAGCTGGGTTGAAACGACGTTTTGTACAAGGAGTCGAAGAGTTTGTTCTTTTTGCTAAGCGTCAAAAAGAATTTGAGCGACAAGGTGGAATTAGATGTCCTTGCTCCAAATGTATGTTTCGATCTATAAAAAACGAATGTGATGTTCGACTTGCTTTGTACAATAATGGGTTTAAGCCAAATTATTGGATATGGACCCGTCATGGCGAGGTAGCAGCTGGAGTTTCTGCGGTTTATAATGTATCTGTCCAAGTAGAAGGTCCCACGTCAAATCCAGTCGTAGCTTCCACATCAAGTAGTAATCCAACGACTACGGGATATCAGCCGCTGTTTGATGTTGTTCAGGGGATGATATCAAATGTTGTCGGTGTAAATTTGGATTTCGAAGACCCACAATATGATGCTGAAGAAGTTCCAAACGAGGAAGCTTAGAGGTTTTATATGTTTTTGAGTGAGACAAATAAACCATTATTTGAAGGATCTACAGACTCTAAGTTATCAATGTGTGTTCGGTTGTTGGGTCTTAAGTATCAATTTAACGTTGCGGAATTGTGCATGGAATACATGACTAAAATGATGTTGGATGCAACCCCCGTTAGAGGACTTTTGCAGGAGTTATTATGATGCTAAAAGATTGGTGTCGAAGCTTGGTTTAAATTCCATAAGAATTGATTATTGTGTGTCTGGTTGCATGATCTATTATAACAATAACTTTGGCATAAATGATGGAGAATTGCTGGAATGCAAGTTTTGTCCAGAGCCACGGTATCGTGTCAGCAGAAAAGGGACAAGCAGAGGTAAACCAGTTCCAAGGAAAGCAATGTTCTACCTGCCGATTATACCAAGACTGAAGAGGATGTTCACTTCATTGGAAACTACGGGTAAAATGACGTGGCACTATGAAAATAGAAATAATTCTGGTGAATTACGCCATCCATCTGATGGTGAAGCTTGGAAGCATTTTGATCGTGTTCATTCAGATTTTGCCAATGATCCACGCAATGTTCGGCTTGGTTTATGCTCTGATGGTTTCGCACCATATATTCAAGCGTCAGCAACACCGTATTCTTGTTGGCCAGTTATTGTTACCCCATACAACCTTCCTCCTGAAATGTGTATGTCTAAATCCTACATGTTTTTAAATGCTATAATACCAGGGCCAACTAATCCAACAGCTGGTATTGACATATATTTGCAATCTTTTATTCATGACCTAAAAAGGTTGTGGAATGGTGTTTAACTTATGATGCAGCACGAAGACAAAATTTCATGATGAGGGCGGCTTTAATGTGGACCATTAATGACTTTCCTGCGTATGAAATGTTGTCTGGATGGGGGACACATGGTAAGATGGCGTGTCTGATTTACTTGGTTGACACAAAGGCTTTTACTCTTAAATATGGAGGAAAAACCTCATGGTTTGACTCGCACCGTAGGTTTTTACCTACCGAGCATCCTTTTAGAAAGTCAAAATATGCATTCATCAAGGCGGATGTTGAAACAGCTGAACCTTCTCGTAGGCTGATACCAGAAAAAGTTTGGAACAGTGTCAAGGATATCCCTCCAGTGGAAGTCGTTGTGGGTGTTGTTTCTCGTCCAGATGGTTGGACTTTGGTATAATTGGACCAAAAAAGCATTTTTTGGGAACTTCCATATTGGAAAGATAATCTATTGAGACACAATCTTGATGTAATGCATATTGAAAAGAATTTCTTTGATAACATATTTAATACTGTTATGAACGTGAAAGGTAAAACGAAAGACATTAAGAAGGCTAGGAAGGACGTGGATCATTACTGCAGGCGAAAGGATTTGTTGTTGGTCGAGCAAGCTAACGGTAGGACACTGAAACCCAAAGCTAATTATACTTTATCTACGGAGCAAGCGAAAGCAGTTTATCGGTGGATTTGAGTTGAAAATGCCAGACGGTTATTCTTCCAATTTAGGAAGATGTTCCGATGTGAATAATGGGAGGTTACATGGGATGAAGAGCCATGATTGTCATGTATTCATAGAGTGCTTACTTCCTATTGTCTTTAATTCGTTGCCAACACACGTTTTGAATCCGCTCATTGAAATAAGTCAATACTTTAAGAATTTGTGTTCTGCAACACTAAAAGCGGATGACCTTACAAAAATGGAACATGACATCCCACTTATCTTATGCAAGTTGGAGAGAATATTTCCGCCTCGTTTCTTTGATTCTATGGAGCATCTTCCTATTCATTTCGCATATGAAGCTAAACTTGGCGGACCTATCCAATACAGATGGATGTATCCGTTTGAAAGGTCAGTTTATATATATATATATATATATATATATATATATATATATATATATATATATGAAAGAAGTTTATATATATCATTTGGATTAGATGATTATTAACATATCATTTTCTGTAGGTTCATGGGTGATTCAAAAAAATCAGTTAAAAATAAAGCTAGAGTTGAAGGTTCGATATGTTCTTCTTACTTACACTGTGAAACAACTCATTTTTGTTCTTATTATTTCAAGAATGAATTTGCTCCTAGAAGTAGTCGAAATGAAATGGAAATTGAATGTCCAAGACATCATTTAGCTTTGTCAGTCTTTTGTCTACCTTGTCATGCGTCTGGAAAAGAGTCAATTCATTGGCTAACAGAAGAAGAGTTAAATTCAGCCCATGTTCATGTCTTGATAAACTGTACTGAGGTCCAACCATTCATTGAGTATGTATTTCTCGACCTAGCTATCTCAATTAGTTAATAAATTAAATTACACAGTTGTGTAATGACAATTAATAATTTCTTATTAGGGAGTTCTTGTCATTAGTGGCAGTAAGTGAAGAACAATCTTTTGCTTATATTCATGCGCATTTTCCAATGTGGTTTAGGCAATGTGTGTATTCCCTCCCGCCGAGTCCTACCAACCAACACTTGAGGAACTTATCTGACGGTCCTCGAAGATGTGTTAAAGAATGTCACACATATTTTGTCAATGGATACAAATTTCACACAAAGGAATGGACAGAGGGCAGAGAAACAGTCAATAGTGGAGTGTGCATGAAGGGTGTCACTGCAGGAGGTGAAGATGATTTTTATGGTGTGGTTCAACACATATATGAACTTTCGTACCCCCATCTAGATTTTAGTCAGAAGGTAATGGTTTTTTTATTGTAATTGGTTTGATCCGTCTGCTCGAGGAACAAAGGTGAATCCAAAGTCAAATACAGTGGACACTAAAATGAATAGTGGATATTGACTGTATGATCCGTTCGTTATTGCACAAAATGTGAGACAAGTCTATTATGTCTCTTATCCAACAACACGGACTGATCGGCGTGGTTGGTGTGTCGCAATTAAGACAAAACCAAGAGGTCGCATTGAGACAAATGATGACACAGTGGAGGACGTGCCATATCAAATGGATGAAATGTCCAATGTAAATAAAGTGATTGAAGTTGAACTCATTACTCGTTTATGTGATGAGCCAAACACTATTGATTGAGTTAATGAAGAAGAAGATACAAATCATGAGGATGCAGTTGATCATATCGGTGTATCAGGAATTCACTCATCTGATGATGATGCTGGTGGTGATTTCGAGAAAGAATGGGATTCTAATTAATTAGATGATCTTATTTGTAATTAATTAATTTGTTATGAAATATTAATATTTATATTTATCTGACTTGATTCATGTATGTTATTTATCATATATATATATATATATATATATATATATATATATATATAGATATAGATACAGTATGTTATTCATCATGTTATTCATTATTCATCATGTTATTCATCATTTATGTTATTCATCATATTATATATATATATATATATATATATATATATATATATATATATATATATATATATATATATATATATATATATATATATACAGTACTCATGGCATCATCAGGATCAGAATCTGATCATGACCTACCTCGTGACCCACCGACCGGTTTTTTTTAAGAAGATTTATACTTCTTTACGCGGTCATCGTCGTCGTGTAACTCATGTCGTTGTTGATGGCCCTTTTGTGGCTCCACCTGCTAGTACGGATGATGGCAGTGGATCTAGTACGCTGAGTCGTCCATTTGTGCCTCCACCCGGTACTCCCATACCCCCGCCAGATGCAGATGGGATACGCAGATATAATATTGATAATGAGGTGGTTGAGGTTACGCCCGACGGTCGTATAGTAGTGAAGGTTGCTGGCCACCAGTAAGTATTTATTTATTTATTAATGATATTTGTTTGATTTATATTTAAAACTTAATTTAAATATAATTATTATCTAATAAATTGTCTTTTTTATGTACAGATTTATTCCTGGGAGGATTGTATCCAGCACGATCGTAGACATCATCAAAGCAAATTACACTAAACCCTGGGCGAATTGGACGGAGGTCAAAAAAGATAAGGATTCAAAGATGTGGAATGCATTTAGAGTAAGTTTTTTTACGAATTAATTAATTTTAAATTTTTTAATTTTGTTGAATTAATTAATTTGTTTTTACTAACATGTTAATTAAATTTGTTTAAATAGGAAAAAATGGCATGGTACCCAGATGCGACGAAGGAAGTTGAGAGAACATTCAACACAATAGCTTCTCATCGCTTCTCTGAAATGCTCCGGGAACACTGTAATAAGAAACAGAAGCCGACATGGATCGGGGATTCTGATTGGTATGAGGTCCAACTGAAATGGAACGATGAGAAGTATAAACAAAAATGTGAGAGAGCCAAGAAGAATCGCGCTTCAGAGAGAGGGGGTTGCATAAACACGGGTGGTTCTATCAACTCACTACAGGCGCATGGTAAATTTAATAATTAATTAAATTTATATTATACATACGTACATATTTTATATTTTATTAAATAATAACTATGTATATATAGGAGGCTTTTCTTGGTCGGCCACCTACTTTGCCTGAGTTACACCGCCAACTTCATATGCAGAGGAGACTGGTGAATATATTGAAGGCCGGTCAAGGGAAATTTCGGTAAATAACGTTTATTATTTATATTTAAATATTGTTTTTATTATATTATATTATATTTTATATATTACATACTAATGGTTATTCATTTCTTGGTTGTTGCTTTTAGGAAAATTTCTATGATTGGCTGACCAGTTATTGTGAAACTCAACAGAGCAGTGGCAGTGAGATTGATGTCAATGAGGAGAGTCGAGCGGCTTTTCTTGCTTGGCAGAAATCTGTTGGGCCATCAAAAAGTGGTCGGTTAGTAGGAGCTGGTGGTTTGGGCCCGTCTGCTTTCCCAAATTCCATTATTCCAAATCTGAATCCCGCATCTTCTTCAGACAGAAGTACTGGTCGCTCTTATGTCCCTACGCTTTCAGAATTAAGCGATGTTCAGCTATTGACGCAAAAATTGAGCGATAAACAGCGTGAGATCGAAGAGCGATAGAAGGTACATGATCAGGAAATACAACATATGCGGGAGCAGCAGCGGTAGAATGAGGTGCGCTTTAAGGAAATGATGGATACTATGTCTCAATACCTGAGGTCATCTATGCCATCATCATCATCATTTTATCCACCGCAGCTGATGCAGCCTTACGGCTCTGCTTTTCAGCCATACGCACCATTCTTCCAGCCTTCCTTCCACAGCTCGTATGGTCAATAGTACTCTCAGCCTCAGCAGCAGCCCCAGCAACCCCAGCCGCAGCCCAACACAGATCTAGACCTCAAAAATACTGAATTTGAAACATGGTTAAATAATACAGATCTCAACAACAACCCATCCGACTGCTACTATCAATAGCAGTTTTATTAGATATTTTAATTTCAATTGTTGGATATTTTAATTTATCTTCTGTAATAAATATTTTTAAATATTTTGTATGGATGTTTATGCAAATTTTATCATTTTAAAGCATTATTCAATTCTCGTTTGATTAGTATGTATTTAAAAAATAAATATTTATATAATAAAATTAATAATAACTTTTTTAATTAAATAAACGAATTAAATAATAAATATTTTAATAAACGAATAATAAAAAAAAATTTAAAAATAAATTAATAAAAAAACAATTTTAAAAAAAAAAAAAAATTACCGGCGGATTCTAAAGTAAATTACTGGCGTATTAGGTAACAGTTACCGGCGGATTTTCCGCTGGTAACTGTTACCTGCAAACGATTTTCCGGCGGCTTTCCGGCGGAAAAAAACCGCCGGTAATGTGCAATTTTCGGCGGATTGTTGCCCTTACCGACGGATTTTGTCCGCCGGAAATCCCAAAATTTCTTGTAGTGGTAGTTCTCTAAGTTCTTCGACAATGGTCGCTGGAAGGGTGACATGGGCGCCTGGTGTAGTGTCTTCAGCATTAACTGCAGGCCTTCTGGGACTGGTTGTGGCTGGTGAGGGATTGTGTAACACCCCATTTTTCTAACCTTTAAAAGTGGTGCTACACTTAACTAATATTCCCATTTCTAATTTCTTTTGAAAATATATTGATTCAAAGTAGATATGAATTTCGATTCTCAACTTACGTAAAAATGATTTTCTAAATGTGTGAGAAACATAAAGGATTAGTCATATCATACAACATCGAAATATATATAAATATGCATCATATATTGATCACTAACAGTTAGATCATAGTCATGCCCTTGGGTTTACATAGGTTATGGTCTAAATACCACTACAAGAATTACTTGCATTACTGGCTAGACATTTCTGGCGGAATCAGTCAGCCAGTAAGTTTTCTGGTGGAATTATGCGATTTCTGGTGGATTTAGTCTGCCAGTAAGTTTCTGGCGGATTCCATAACATTTCTGTTGAATTTAAACAGCCAGTATATTTACTGGCGGATTGAGTAGGAATTTCTGGCGGAAATTAATTGAAAAACTAAAATAATTTTATAAATAAATATATCCGCCAGTAATTGCATTTACTGGCGGAAATTTCAGCCAGAAAATACCCTCAAAAGCTGCGCATTGACCGTTAAAAATGGCCAGTAATGCAGTTCCGCCAGTAAAGCCTTATTCCGCCAGTAATATAGACAAGATGGCAGTGAGATGTCGCGTCACAGACCAATTCCGCCAGTAATTCAAATTTCCGCCAGAAAACCGACTGCAGCTAGTCAAATCCGTGGGCTGTCAGCTGCCACAATTCCGCCAGAAACTGCCTTTAATCCGCCGGTAATATTTCGTGACTTTGAAAATTTGAACCGAGCTCCATTCCTGCCGTTGCGTCTTCTCCTTCTTACCTCCATTATAAAATCTGAAGCCTCTCATTTGTTATTCATTCCACCATTTCTCTCAAATGTGTCTAAAATTTTTTTCATTCATTCACACCATTTCTCTCCAAGTTCTACACAAAAGTTTCTAGATTTGTTGAAGGTATGTTTGTAAGAATATATTTCATATTAGGTTGTTTTCGTTAATATTTTGTTTTAAAAGCTGAGTTGTTAATATTTCTGATATATCATATTTGTTAGTTTGCTTAAGTTTGGTTGAAGATCTGCTCAAAAGAAACCGGAATTAGCATCAAGCCAGAATCTTCTCTTCATTAACGGTTAGTTATCAAGTTATTTCTTACTAAATATTTATAGTTGTAAGTTTTTTAAAATCTGTTAATTAAAAACGAATTACTGTGATATATTATAAAATAATATATTGTTGTATTTTTTTAAAATGTGTTTATAATTAAAAAATTAGTTTTTAAAATCTGTTTATAATTATTGTTAAAAAATGAGTTTTTTTTACAATCTGTTTATTGTTGTATATTTTTAAAATCTGTTTATAATTAAAGTAAGATTTAAATAACATACTATAAAAATATATAATATACTGATATTTTATAATATATTTTAAAATTAATTATTATAATGGTATACTGTTTTTTTAGGATATTTTAAAATAAAATTATTATTTACGGATTAAAATAAATATAATATAGTATTTTTTTTTCCAAAAAATATAATATACTATTATTATAGTCTTTTATAGTATGACAAAAAAATATAAATGTGTTATAATTATTATTATTAACTAATATACTGTTTTTTTTAATATACTGATATTATAGTGTTATTTTTAATTAATAATTATTTTTTAAAAATAAATAAAATAAAATTAGATAAATTCAAATAAAAATTGTTTAATATGTAAAATGATATAAAATGTTATTATCTTTTTTTGACAAGATAAAATGTTATTATCAAAAAATAGGAATTAAATCAAAATAATGTGTTATTAAAATAATATTAATTATATTTGTATCATAGATATTATTTAGTATAGTATAAATTGTGTTGTTTTGTGTTGTACTTATGAAAATAAAATCTGTGTTATATTTACTATTAATAATTATGTTATTTGTAATTATTTTGTTTATTTTAATAATTAGAATCACTATAGATTAATAAATAATAGTTAGTAGTTATTATAATTTGGATACGAATGTGTATTGTTCTAATACACATATTACTATGTTGTAGTATATATTAAGAACATTGATGCAAAAAAAATGGATCGTAGTTAGATGTATGATCGAATGTATCGCGGTAGAGCTGGGTTGAAGAGACGTTTTGTCGAGGGAGTCGAAGAGTTTGTTCTTTTTGCTAAGCGTCAAAAAGAATTTGAGCAACAAGGTGGAATTAGATGTCCTTGCTTCAAATGTGTATTTCGATCTATAAAAAATGAAGGTGAGGTTCGACTTGATTTGTACAATAATGGGTTTAAGCCAAATTATTGGATATGGACCCGTCATGGCGAGGTAGCAGCTGGAGTTCCTGTTCCTGCGGTTGACAATGTTCCTTTTCAAGTAGAAGGTCACACTTCAAGTCCAGCCGTTGCCACATCTAGTAGTAATCCAAACACTACAGGGTATGAGTTGCTTGATGTTGTTCAGGGAATGATATCTGATGCTGTCGGTGTAAATTTGGATTTTGAAGAACCACAATATGATGCTGACGAAGTTCCAAACGAGGAAGCTCAGAGGTTTTATATGTAATTAGATAATATTAATATATAAGACGCTTTTTGTTATTCATTATTCATTATATTTATTCTTCATGTATGTTATTCATCATTTATGTTATTCATTATTTATTTGATTCATTATATATATATACACACACACACAGTGATGACATCATCAGGATCAGAAAGTAATGATGACCAACCTACTGATGAGACGATACCACCTAATGATAAAGGGAAGAAGAAGGTTTCTACTTCATTACGCGGTCGTCGTCGTGTGACTTATGTTGTTGTTGATGGCCCTTTTGTACCTCCACCTCGTACGGATCAGGATGGCAGTGGACCTAGCACTATGGATAGACCATTTGTGCCTCCACCTGGTAGTGTCGAGCCTCCGGCAGATGAAAATGGGATACGCAGGTATAATATTAATAGGGAAGTGGTTGAGGTTACGCGTGACGGTCGTATCGTAGCGAAGGTTATTGGTGACTAGTAAGTATTTATTAATTTATGACAATATATTTGGTTGATTTATTAAATATAAATTATAAATTAATATTGTTTTAATTTATCTTTTTTATAAACAGGTTTGATCATGGGAGGATTGTATCCAGCACGATCACAGACATCATCAAAGCGAATTACACTAGCCCCTGGTTGGATTGGAAAGAGGTCAAAAAGGATAAGACATCCAAAATGTGGAATCAGTTCTGCGTATTTTTTTTTTTTTACAATTACACGGTGGATTTTCAATTTTTTAATTTTGTTGAATTGATTAATTTGTTTTTACTATACTAACACGTTAATTAAACTTGTTTAAATAGGCAAAAATGGCATGGCTCCCAGAGGAACAAAGGAATGTTGAGAGAGTATTCCACAAAAGAGCTTCTCACCGCTTTTCATCAATGCTCCAGGAGCGTCGTAATAATCGTATTCAGCCGTCGTGGATTGGTAATTCTGATTGGCTTGTGCTGCAAAAGAGATGGGACGACCTTAAGTATATTGAAAAATGTGAGAAAGCTAAGAAGAACCGAGCTTCAAAGAAAGGTGGTTGCATAAACACGGCAGGTTCTATCAACACTGTTGAACACTTCAAACGCTTAGTAAATTTTTTAATTGATTAAATTTATATTATACATACATATTTTATATTTTATTAAACACTAATATGTTAAATAATAATAACTATGTATATAGGAGGCCATCCTTGGTCGACCACCTACTTTGGTTGAGTTACACTGCCAGATTCATATGCGAGAGGAGACGGGCGAGTATCCTGATGCCCGGCATAGGAATATTCAGGTAAATATATAATGTTTATTAATTATATATTGTTTTTATTATATTATATATCATATATCATATTATATTCTATATCTACACATTAATGGGGTAATTTTTCATTTCTTGGTTATTCCTATCAGGAAAACTTCTCTGAATGGCAGGCTGCTCGAGCGGCATCACTGCAGAGTAGTGGCATCACTGACATTGATCCTACTGAGGAGAGTCGAGCGGCTTTCAATGCTTGGCAGGAATCTGTTGGTCCAACCAAAGTTGGCCGGTTAGTAGGAGCTGGTGGTATTGGCCATGCTGCTTACCAAGATTCAATTATTCCAAATCTGAGGCCAGCATCTTCTTCAGAAAGAAGTACTGGTCGCTCTTATGTCCCTTCTCCGTCAGAATTAGACGCTATTCAGTCATTGACACAACAATTGAGCGAGACACAGCGTCAGATGCAAGAGCGACAAGACAAACATGATCAGGAAATGCAGCAGATGCGGGAGCAGCAGAGGTTGAATGATGAGCACTGGAATCAATTGATGGGTACTATGTCTCTATATCCGAGGCCATCAATGTCATCATCTGCATCATTTTTTCCAGCACCACAACATACCCAGCCTTATGCCGGAGCTTTTCAGCCGTACCCAGGTGTGATCCAGCCTTCCTTCCGGGGCACATATGGTCAGCCGTACTCTCAGCCGTACTCTCAGCCGCAGCAACAGCCTCAACAGCAATTCCAGCAACCACATATGCAGTCTCAACAGCTTCCTCGACCTCAGCCGCAGCAACTCCAGCAACCCCAACAGCAGTTCGACACACACACCAACATTGATCCTATTTTAGCTTGGTGTGGGGATGATGACAACAACAACAACAACAACACCAACACCAGCAACAACAACACCTCTGGACCCTCCTACTATGATATCTAGTACTTTTACTAGATATTTTAATTTGCATTTGTAATGACTATTTCTATTTATATTTTGTAATAGATATTTTAATTAGTACTTTATTGCATGAAGTTTATGAAAATTTTATCATTTAGAAAAAATATTTAGTAATTATTTTATTTTTTGAATTAAATAAATGAATTAAAAATTTATTTTTAAAAAATTTAAAAAAAAAAAACGAATTAAATATCAACAAATTTTAAATATAAAAAACCATTTGAAAAATATTTTTTTAAATAAATATATAATACAGTACTGGCGGATTTGGTTGTTTAGTGGCTGATATTCAGCCAGTAATTACTGGCGGATTTACTGGCTGAAATTCGGCCAGTAATGACTGGCGGATTTACTGGCCGAATTTCAGCCAGTAATTACTGGCTGAAATTCGGCCAGTAAATCCGCCAGTCATTACTGGCTGAAATTCCGCCAGTAACAATTACCTGCGGCCGTTTTTCTGGCTGATCACTGGCGGACTAAATCCGCCAGTAATGTGCAATTTCTGGCCGAATTTCAGCATTACTGAGGGATTCAGTTAGCCAGTAATAACTTAAATTCTTGTAGTGTACCACGTCACAAGGATGCCCCAAAAGGTGGTACGGTCTATAAGGTCATATATATACCATAGGTTAGGCTGAAACCTAAGTAGTCAAGCTAATATACTGAAATGCCTAATAATCACTGTATCAAAAGGTAGAGTTATAAGAGATTAAGCCAGACTAAATCCCAAAAAAAAAAAACTCTTATACTCTAAGTAGAACCAAAAAAACAACCTCCAGCAACCACTAATGATATCCATTGGGGAGATCCCCAATGGTACCACTACTACCGGAGCCATCAGACGGCTCCCACTCAGGTACGACAGGTACATCAGGAACCACAACATCCTGAACTACAACCCCAGGCATTGCCACACCAGGAAACAAAGCCTCTATCATACGGTTCATAGGCAACTCGATCTCTAAAGTCTGATGAGCAGTAATAACAGTCATGGGGTACTCCCTGTGCCCCTTCAGTGGTCTGAGTCACACCGGTATAAGTAATGGTCTGAGCCACTTGGTCGATCTCCCAGATGGGATCTCCTATATCCTCCAGAAATCTAATCTGCATGTACCCAGAGTGTCCGAGAGGCTCCCCCGATGTCATCTGAAATGTAAGGGTGAAATACTCGTACACAAGTTTGCAACACGATGGTTACACAAGTTACATATAATAGGATACAGTCATAAGTAATAATAATATATAGACGTAATAAGTGACCCACATCAGACTAATTCAAAACCAGGCATTTAACACAATCACCAAGTCCTGCAAAAACATGACTAACAGCCTAGTGAAAACAATTATCGATAGTTAGTTAAATAGTAGACATCATACTTATCCTGTAATCCATCAACAAGGTTAGTCTACTAACTAGAATAATATACTCAACCTACTCCATGGAGATTTCTCTATCATCTTGAGCGTAAGGCCGTTTCAATTGCCATAACATGATTGTTTGCAATGAGAAGATATCCAATCTATACCCCAATCATTCTGGCCCGAGCGCTGCACCTTATTATAGATAGTTTTGTACAGTCAGTCTCACCGTGTCGGGTAGTACGATTTCCCCCAGCCAGAGTTGCTACAACTGACCATTGGTAGGAGTTCGAAACACAAGTGCCCCCAGAAGGTCTGTAGTCGACCCAACCGAACCTATCCTCAGTCTTATATACTTGATAGTACTATAAGAAACATCCTGTAATAGCTCTTAGTAAAATTATCAGTCTTACTAATCCATAATCAACTTGATAATTCAGTCTTTAGAATCCACAACTTGTGAGATATACCTTAACTAATTAATTCTCATAGGTCATATCACTAAGTAACTAGACGACTAATGTTCTCGACTAAATTCAAAATGTACCTATTTTGACACATTTTCAAATAAATCAAACAAATCAAACTCACACAATTCACTTAAGAATATCTAAATAATATATATCCAAGCAACACACAATTTGTGCCCATCAACTTATTATTAGTATTTCCCCTTACCTTGAATTGGTTCCAAAAGAGTTTGTTGGTCAGCACTTGCTTCAATTTCCACAATACCTATTACTCATTAAAACAACTATGTCTTAATACACTATAACCATAACTATATCATACCTAAAATATTTCGTTTAGAACCCTATTTTAATTTTGTCTTTCAAAATGCAAGGTAACAGTTCTTAAGGGAAAAATCGCTTTTGATAGAAATACTATCTATTCAAGAATTTCAGGTGCATTGAGAATGCATAATAACTAGAGTAAGATTTTTTTTTTGAATCATAGTCTAAACATATATAAAGATATTCTCATTCTAGCTCTAAACAATGTAATCTTTAATTTAACTCATCATCTATTTAACCAAGGTTCTATTAGAGTTTTTTTAAAAAAAAAAACGTTTAGAAGGAATTTGATAAAAGTGAAAGAAAAACTAATTTTACAGGGGAATAGCTCAAGTACCAAAAGTGGTTTACGTTTTCTTTTTGCTTACAGAGGGTGAGAGTGATTGGAAAAACTATAGAGCAACAAAAAGAGTAAAGTAAAAAGTAAGGGAAAGAGAGAATAGAGAGAGAGGTTTTGTCTAACATTTTCAAGTTGCTTTCGGAGAGAGAGTTGTGAAGAGTAAGGTGGGGGTAGGGGTTCTATTTATAGTGAAAGTAATAAGTCACTTTCTCACGAACAAGTACGTATTCTCTCAAGCTATAACCACGTATGGTCAATTATCTTTTGATTCACCTATTTGTGGTGTAAAAACATGGACTACATATTGTCTTCTTCTTCTCTTATTAGTTACTTATTTGCTATACTGGTAATAATAAAATACGTGTGTTCAGGTAAATAAAATTCTGCAGATATAATTTCGATCTTTATATTTTATGGGACTTAACGAACTAAGTTTCAAATTTCTCCGATAAGTTTGGGCTTTTTAGTGTCGTACCGATTTATAGTGGCAGATACTTTTTAGCTATAATTTGATAGAATTTTTTAACTCCAATTTCTCTGATAGCCTTCTATAACCTTTCTCTTTGGTTCTAAAATTACTTTTCTTAAAACACTCTAGATACTCAAATAAAGTAAATACACAATTATCATACACACAAAGGAAGTAAAAATTCAGGGTGTTACAGATTGCAGCCACACTTCGTAGGCGCGGGGCTGCCCGACCGGGCGGTCTTCCCCGCGGAGGCATAAGAGATGATGTGGGATAGCTCCTGGGCCGGTTGAGGTGTCTGGTCGTTCTTCTGATTTGTTGGCCGTGCGCAGAGCTCATCCCGGGTTATACCTGCAATGACACTTCGACTCCCAAGTCAGCGGAGTAAGAGTGTGAGCAGAGTAACCGTATGGGTCAAGAGTGTACCTATCAGCGGAGGTAGGACCTCTTTATATAGTGTCAGAGGGCCAGCGTTGGCCATTGGATCAGCGTGGGTCGATTTCAACCGTTGATCATACGAGTTTGGCCATTGATCATCTGTCTTGTGCTTTGGGTCATTCTCGGTCGGTCTCTAGGTGGATTGGGCCATCAGCCGAGTCCATAACAGTATGAATGCAAATTGTCACAACAATCATAAACAGAAGAATTAACCATAGTGTTATGGTAATATGTCTTAAATAATAACTGCACCCCTCATTTAGGGCCCATTAACAATTTGGCCCATTAACAGCCCAACCAAATCAACGGCTCAGATGTCTTCTCAAGATCGGTTGGCTCAGAATAAACAACACAAACACATTCAAACTCTATAAATACCCCATTCAATGCTCATTAATGGTAAGCACTTTTGAACCAAACACTTATTCTCTCAAATACTGACTTAAGCGTCGGAGTATCATTGCAGGTACAACCTCGCCCTCCAAGATCGAACATCTCAAGATCGAACACCTCAACATCGCCTCTCAAGGTCGAACTTCTCCAGGTCGAACAAAACCTTCCTCTCAAAGCCCGAAGACAAAGATAGAATCAAGGACGAAATATCTACCAACTGCGTAATATCGATCCTCAAGATCGGAAGCACGGTACAGAACATTGGCGACCACAGTGGGAGCAATTCCCGATTTTTCTCACCATCTCCTTGAACTTATTGAATGGCACCAACACACCGCTCAATACCGACTAGTCTCATGGCCGAACCTGACCTCGGCCCTCAGCGAACTCCCGAAGGCCACGTCCAGGAACTCACGAATTCGTCGCAAACACGAAGCCGACATCCCAACACGGGACCTTCCCGAGCACAATCAGGCGCGGATGAGACGAGCTTACCATCTCCCCCTCAACTACTCCCGGCCTTGACGGACGCGGTTCAACATCTCGTTCAGCTATTGGCCCGGCAAGAAGCGGTAAATGAAGAAAGAAACAACCGTTTCGCCAACCTCGAATCCGAAGTAGCGAGACTGCAAGGTCGGAACGTCCTGGATCAACAATCATCCGGGCAGAGCTCACTGGAGGAACGACGCCCAACTCGAAGAAGACTTTTTCATCGATCACCCCCACGGAGAAAGCTCACTCATCGCTCCCCCGCACGCCGTCAACGAGGGAATGGTTCCCGTTCTCCTCTGGCTCGACAACACGAGGCTCATTCCCGTTCTCCGTCAGCTCGACAATACGACGATCTAGATGATCCTCATTCTCCTCCACGCCGCCACCGAGGGAATGGTTCCCGTTCTCCTCTGGCTCGACAAATTGAAGGCTCAACCTCGTCGCGGAGACGGTCGAGAAGCCATGACATCATTCAAAAGGTCCATCACAGACGCCAACCACTGTCACGAGTAAATCGACCTGGGCGGAAAGGTCCTTTCACAAAGTCGATCGACAACTTCCGGGTCCCCCGGTATCTCGAAAAACCACCTGGAGGATTGAAGACTTACGACGGGACGGGCGATCCCGACAGACATCTAGACCAATTTGACACAACCATGCAGTATCGAAATGTACCCATGGAAATGAAATGTCGAATATTCCCTTTGACCCTAGACAAAATGGCTTCCGAATGGTTTCGGACGTTAAGGTCGAATACCATTTCCTCATGGGACCAGTTAGCAAAACACTTCTCGGTGCACTTTGCCCATTCCAAGAGCAAACCCAAAAACAAAAATGTTCTAGCATCTATTGTCCAGAAAGCAAATGAACCCCTGAGGGAATATATAGAGCGATTCAACGTCGAAGCTCTTCAAGTTCGGCAGTTAGACGACGCCTTTCGAATTTTCTTCATGGCCCAAGGTCTGCTCCCTGGAAGCTCGTTCCGAAAGCACATCAACACCTGGGAACCTAACACCCTTCAAGAATTCCTCGAACTATCCCAGTGCTTCATTAACGAAGAAGAAAATTCCAAGATCGACAAAACGTCGTCACAGGCAGAATCGTCGAAACGCCACATCGAGGTCGACCCTCGGAAAAACTCCTGGAACATCGGTAGGAAAAATCGTCACCAGGTATACACCGAACTCAACGTCTCCAACGCCCAGTTACTAGGGGAATGTTGGAACGTCGAATTCAGGGACATCAAGCCTCCCAGGCCCTTACCTATCCGACCTGGGCAGAAGGCCAACAAATACTGCCGATACCACAGAAGCAATGGCCATGACACAAACCATTGCAACGCCCTAAAGGATGACATAGAAGATTTGATAAAATGGGGAAAACTATCTTCTTACGTCAAAAGGGAGGGAGAACGGTCTGACAACTTCGGAAGAGAAAGAAATGAAAACCTCAGGGCAAAAGGAAAAGAAATGACCGACCCAGACCGCGAAGAGCTGGATAAAAAACGCTCGGTTATCATGATGATAACTGGGGGATTCGATCATGAAGGATCAGGAAAATCCATGAAGAGAAAATGGAAGGAATTGTTGTGCGTGGCTTCAACGTCAACAACCCCGGTCAAGACTAACCGACCTCCATTATCTTTTAGTGACAACGACCTTATTGACGGAAAAGCTAACAAACACGTACCTCTCTTGATATCGGCAATCATAGCCAACAAGGAGGTACGTAGAATCCTGGTCGATCAGGGGAGCTCATCAGACATCATCTTTATCGATCTTCTGAGCAAAATGGGGATCGATAAAGAGGAACTCACCCCTTATAGAGGGACGGCTTTGTCCGGTTTTAACGGATCCCGAACGAAACCCCTTGGACATCTGGAGCTAATGGTTACCTACGGAACCGAACCAATGGTCCGAACCGTCAGAACCAAATTCCTCGTCTTACCTTGTGAATCCATATACAACGGCATTATAGGAAGACCGACCCTCGGCAGGCTCGGGGCGGTTACATCCACCACTCACTTAAAAATGAAGTTCCACTCTCTTTGCGACAGAGTTATCACTTTAAACTCTGACTTAGAGTCGGCCTCCAGGTGTTTCTTCCTATGGACTAAGAACGAAAGAAAAGCTTCGGAGCATGAAGGGGTTCCCCCTTCGGAAGAACTGGCGACTCCCAAAATGCCAAAAGGAAGATCGACTGAAGTTAACACCGCCACTAACGTAGGAACCAACTGCGGTCCGGAGGTCGAAAAACAGATAGATGTCGACGAGCTAACAAAAGAGCTCAAACGCAAAATCAGAAGACCAGAGCCTGATGGAAAGTTCGTCGAAACACAACTCGGTTCAGACCCCTCCCAAAAAATCAAAATAGGGATCGACCTTCCAGAAAAGATCAAGACCGAATTAACCCAATGTCTTAAAGATTTCAAAGACATCTTTGCTTGGTCGGCCGAAGACATGCCTGGGATCCCGCCAGAGATTGCCTGCCATCGGCTCGCAATAAACCCAGAAGCAAAATGGATCGCCCAAAGAAAGCGGGCCCAAAGCAGAGAAAAAGCCATTGCTGCCACCTTAGCAGTAGACGACCTCATCCGAGCCAACTTTATCTCTGAGGTTAAATACACAACTTGGTTATCAAACCCTGTCCTGGTGAAGAAGTCTAACGGAAAATGGCATATGTGTGTCGACTACACCGATCTTAATAAAGCTTGCCCAAAAGACGCCTTTCCGGTCCCCAGTATCGATCGATTGGTCGACAGCGCTTCCGGTTTCCAGTTGTTATCTTTCATGGACGCATACTCCGGGTACAACCAAATCGCCATGTTTCCACCAGATCAAGCAAAAACCGCCTTCATCACTGACCGAGGAAACTTCGCGTACCGTGTTATGCCCTTTGGTTTAAAAAACGCTGGAGCAACTTATCAAAGAATGATGAACAAAGTTTTCCAAAACCAGATCGGTAAAAGCGTAGAGGTTTACCTCGATGATATGATCGCCAAAAGCAAAAGTGATGCCGACCATGTGAGCGATCTGAAAGCAATTTTCTCTGAGGTACGAAAAAACAGAATGAGATTAAACCCAGAGAAATGCACTTTCGGGGTTCGAGCTGGGAAATTCTTAGGTTTCTTCTTAACAGAACGAGGTATCGAGGCAAACCCAGACAAATGTCGATCCGTCACAGAAATGCGAACTCCGACGTCCAAAAGAGAAGTACAAAAACTCAATGGAATGATAGCTGCTCTATCTCGTTTCATATCGAATGCAGCATTCAAATCTCTTCCACTTTTCAAAATCCTCAAAAAAGAAGAAAAAGACTTCAAATGGACACCCGAGCAAGACGAAGCCTTGAAACAACTTAAAAAATCTCTCTCCGAGCCTCCAATTTTAACTCGCCCAAATGAAGGAGAAACATTATACCTATATCTAGCAGTCTCGGAAGAGGCATTAGCTGCCGTTCTAGTACGCGAACTCGAAACCGGGCAAAGTCCCATCTACTTCGCAAGCAAGGCTCTGCACGGGGCTGAAAGTCGTTATCAGAAAATCGAAAAAATCGCCTTGGCCCTCATTGTTGCAGCTCGACGTTTTCGAGCTTATTTCGTCGCCCACCAGGTAGTCGTCCGCACTAACTACCCAATCAGACAGATACTCCACAGACCCGATCTAGCTGGAAGGATGATCAAATGGGCCGTAGAACTCTCAGAGTTCGGTATCAAATATGAAGCTCGAACCACACTTAAAGCACAAGTTTTGGTGGACTTCATCGCCGAGATGACACCTGCTAACACCGGCTCTGACATATGGATCCTCTACGTCGATGGTTCCTCAAATCCAAAAGGGAGTGGTGCTGGGATAATGCTAGAAAGCCCGACTGGGGTCATCATCGAAGTTTCCCTTGCATTCGGTTTTCCCACCTCGAACAACCAAGCAGAGTACGAAGCTTGCATTGCCGGACTTCGCCTGGCAATTGACCTCCAAGTCCCAAAAATTAAACTCCATACCGACTCTCTCTTGGTGGTCTCCCAGATCGAAAGCAAATACGAGACCAAAGAACCGATCTTACAAAAATACCTACTTCAGGTACGGTCGCTAATAGCTAAATTTGAAGCAAGCGAGGTAATTCATGTCCCAAGAACGGAAAACCAACGAGCTGATATCCTCGCCAAACTCGCAAGCACAAAAACCCCGGGTAACCAAAGGACGACCATCCAAGAAACACTACACAATCCCAGTGTATCTATCGAGCCGCTGTTTAACCCGACCATCTACGTACTTGAAGAGGCAGACAGCTGGATAACCCCAATTTTAGAGTACATCGTCTCAGGAACAGAACCCCCAGACAGAAACGACGCCAAATATATCAGGAGAAGAGCCTCGGCTTTTTCAGCCATCAACGGGACGCTCTATAAACGAAGCCTCTCTTCCCCGTTAATTAAATGCATCGAGGGAGAGGAAGCGGCCTATGTGTTGACAGAAATTCATGAGGGGATCTGCGGCCAGCACATGGGAGCTCGTTCTTTAGCACGAAAAACCCTTCGAGCCGGCTACTACTGGCCGAGCATGATCGGCGATGCTAGTGATCACGTGAAGAAGTGCAAGAAATGTCAAATCCACGCCAATGTACACATAGCTCCCCCCACAGACCTCACGAGTTTATCCTCCACATGGCCCTTCGCATGGTGGGGAATGGACTTGCTCGGACCTTTCGCAAAAGCACCAGGACAAGTCAAATTCTTGATCGTCGCCGTAGACTACTTCAGTAAATGGATAGAAGCGGAACCCCTGGCAACCATCACTGCAAAAAACTGCATAAAGTTCTTCAAAAAAAGCATTATGAGCAGGTTCGGGATCCCCGAGGTAGTAGTAACAGACAACGGAACGCAATTCACAGACACGGGATTCCGCAAACTAATGTTCGAGCTTAAAATCAAACACCATTTCACTTCAGTAGAGCACCCTCAAACCAACGGTCAAGCAGAGGCTGCAAACAAAGTAATACTAAACGGGCTGAAACGACGTTTGGACGATGCTAAAGGAAATTGGGTAGAAGAATTGCCTTACGTCCTCTGGGGATACCGGACGACCCCCCAAAGCTCCACTGGGGAAACACCTTTTAGGCTCTCCTACGGCAGCGAGGCGGTCATCCCCGTCGAAATCGGCGAACTTAGTTGGAGAACGGCGAATCCCAAAACACAAAGCAGTAACGATCAAGCCCTAAGAGAAGAACTCGACCTCATCGATGAAATCCGAGGTCGAGCCTCGCTCCGAGAAGCAATCATCAAACAAAAGGTAGCAACCAGATACAACACCAAGGTCGTTCACAGAGATTTCAATCCTGGCGATCTGGTACTCAGAAGGGCTGACGTCGGTCAGAAAAACGCCTCCCAAGGAAAGCTCGCCCCAAACTGGGAAGGCCCCTACCGAATTTTATCTAAAACCGGCACGGGAGCCTTTAAATTGGAGACCCTCCAAGGAAGAAAGATTGAGAGAACTTGGAACGCAACAAAACTGAAAAGTTATTATCCTTAGAAAGAAGTCACTCACACCGATCTTATGTAAACTCGAAATAAGCTATTAATAAAGAAGCTTGACATTTCTTTCAAACGCTTTCAATACTTCTCAAAAGTTTTTTCAAGTCGCCACACATTCTTGATTTTCATCAAACAGAATGAAGGGACCTTCCCCTGTAGAGGATCAACTGGGACCGATCTTAAAAGATCTCCCCAAAAGCGACCACCCAAAGGTCAAAAACTCTTTGAGAAAACAGTTAAATCCGAGCCGAGTCTTGGCAAACTATCTCAAAGAGACCGGGTCTTCAAGGATCGAAACGTCCTACGAACGACCATCGGCCACAGCTGCCGATACCCCTATGGGGCGAGTTAAATCTGGGCCGAGTCCTAGTAAACTGTCCTATAGGTTCAAAACCGGTAAATCGAGTTCCTCGATTACCGACGTTTTTACGTCACACGCGGCGTGCAGAATTTAAAAAGCACTCGTTTAAAACTCGCCAAAAACGACATACATGACATGCGAAATTCAAAAAGCATTCATTAAAGCTCGTAAAGGCCTTATAAGCATATTCCAAAAAGAGGTTACAAATATCTCCAGCTAAGACCAAACAGAAGTTCCGGATCTATACAAAAAATGCATAAGTAAAAGCATACACCAGGAACTTCTGCAAAAGAAACACTGTTACAACATCAGGCAGTGGAGGTCGGGAATATCACACTCTTCGTCTGCGTCTGAGCATCGATCTTAAAAATCTGACCCCCTTCTACCTCATGGTCGGCGTCAATAATCGACCGATCCAAAACTATAGAAGGATGGACCAAAGTAATTTGCTCCTGGGCGGACTCAAAACCCTCCTTGTACAGCTCAATTGCAGAATTAGCAGCTTCCCGAGCCTCCCTCCTAGCCTCATTTGCAAGTTTTGTCGCCTCTTTAGCATTTCTTCTGCTTTGCTGAAGGGCTGCCTCAAGCTCTGCAATTCTAGCCTCCGCATCGCCGCTCGTACCGACCCGTGCCTCAGATGCTTTCTTCAAATCCTCTTCCAAACCAGCGACACGAAACTCCAAACCTTTGATCTTCTCGTTGGCCTCGGCAAGTTGCCCCTCCAAAACTTTTTCCCTTTCTTCAAGCTCCTTGACACGATTCTCCGCAAACTCCGCCCGACGTACAACCTCCCCTTGGCTTTCCTTCAGAACCAGAAGTTCTTGCTTTGTTCGAGCAAGCTCTTTCGATTTTAAAGCCACGTCTTCCACGAGCTTCACTATTTTTGACTTCTCAAGCTCCAACGAAGCTGCAAAATCGAAAAATGAGGGAAATCAGTTTATGAAGAAAGAGATGTTTTTATGAATATAAAAAGCAATGATGTCGTTTACCCTTAGCCCGCTGCTCGTATTTTTCTTTCTCGATCCTGTGAACATCGGCCAAATTCGCCAACAATTTAACAGACGCCCCGACAGGATCCTCCCGCCACTGGGCGTAATTCTGCTCCAAAAAACCCTCCTCCAAGGGTACGGTCTTACTCTTATGCTTCGGTCTCCTCGAAGTCTTACTCCTTTTTTCTGGCCTCTGCTCGCCACTTGCCTCGGTGCGCACCCTTTTTCCCGAGGTACCCGCACCAACTTCGGGAGCAGTCGGGGGAGGAGAACTGGAAACAAGATCGACCATAGCCTCATAGGCAAGGTCCTCCTGGGTAACGACATTTATCGGAGAAGCAGCAGTAACCGACCCAACAACAGTCTCGGTCTGGGGAGAAGTCGGAAGCGGAACACCACCCCCCTCAGCATCTCCAGATATCTCGACGCTCCTCATCGCCAGCGCCTTCATTACGGCGAGCTTCTTTGGGGCCATGGTATCTGGAAAAGAAACATAAATCGGTCATACAAACTACGGTCAAAAATATGCAAATATCAATAGCAAGAAAAACAAGGCTACCTAAGACAATTTGCACTCGTCTTCGCTTTCCGGCCTGAACTATCTTAGCCGCAGGGATACCCCGATACTTATGTTTTGAAAACGGAATGTTCTCAGAAATAAACATCAGGATCCTCTTGGTAAGAAGATCGGCAGCGTTCAAACGATCCTGACCAACCGAAAAGGAATTGGTGGATCGTTCAAAATGGGCCTGACTCCAACCAATGGGAAACTTGGTGGACACCAAAGTCCGACCATCCTCTGAAAACTTTCCCACTCTCTCAATCGCTTCGTCGGTCACCGGTTCGACCCAATAAAATAACTCCTTCCAATTCCCCTTCAACGAGTCCGCATAGGCTTTAAAAATCTTGGCACCTCGCCTCGAACGAAGACTGACGTGTTCACGACCGGACTTATTCTCACTACTATTCCGATTGATCTCAAACAAATGAAAAAAGAGCGACGGCGAGACCGGCCTCTCCAGATGAAGACACATTAGCTCGAAAGCTCGAACAAAAGCCCACGCGTTTGGATGCAACTGAGAAGGCGCAACATCCAAAGTCGCCAAGACCGTCTGCTCGAACCAAGTGAAAGGAGGCCTGATATTCATCTCGTTTATCAGCATATGATACAAAGTAAACTTAAGCTCTCCTGGCCACAAAGCCACATGCTCTCCCTTCTTCATTCCCTCAACTCTCCAAATTCGCTTCGAGCGACCCGAAGCTTTCCTCCCGACCCTCTCCAAATTAAACCCATGCTGGTACAACGATTCGATCTCCAAAATATTTTTGGAAACCCAATCATATTGGGAGACCTCTCGCACCGGTACGTCAAGGTCCCCGCAACCAGTACTAGAGTACTCATCCAGAGAAACGGCAGAAGCTCGGCTGGACTCCGGTTGGCTCTTAGGGCGAGATTCAACTTGATCTTCAACACCCTCTCTTTCGGACTCATCAGCAGAGTCGGAACTCGACCCAAGATCGGCCTCGGAACCCTCTGATTCCTCCACTAGAATTTCCTCATCAGACTCGGAAGTAACAGCCATCACATCCACCGAGCAATCCTCCTCCACATCTTCGGGAGTATTGTCATTCGGCTCATTAGCATCGGTCGCAGGAGAAGAACTTTCGCTCTCAAAATTATCTTCCGCCTTATCACTCACAGGAGCGGAAGCAGAGTGCTCTTGCACGTCCGGGGCGGCGACTTCGGAAGGCTCGGCACGGACCTCAGGGATTTCACCACCAGAAGCCATCGCACTCGTAAACTCTTTCCGGTACTGAGTGACGTCTCTCCGAGTTTGTTTTGTCCTCGCCAGAGCGAATCTACAGGAATGGGGGACGAAATGTCAGGGTTAAAGATCAAAAATGGGTTCGCGAGCAAGTCGGAACCCGACCTGACGACCCCCATTCTGAGATCAAAGGGGACTGGGGGAAGTCCAGGCACAAACGAAAAGAAAAGTAAAGAAATATCAAAAATAGACTAACCTCGGAACTAAGCCGCAAGTTGATTATATCTGGAGAAATACGGTTGTCGATCCACAGAAACCGACCTTAAAAGTACTTCGAAACTTTTCAAACTCGTTTACTTTAAAGAAGCTCGGGAGCTCTCGAAGATCGATAAATCGAAGACAGATGATCAGCAAGCAATAAATGGGAAGGTGAGACCCTTTATTTATAGCAAAGCGGATTTCATGGGCCTGGGCCGGGAAGTCGAAACGTCACATCCAAACCCTAGCCCATTAAAATTCGCACGATGAAGAATAAACGTCACCATCACGCGCCGCCACTGTGAAATCACGCTTTGTCAGAAACAATAAAGATGGCACTGATTCCAAGATTACACTGATTCCAAAGCAGCACTGAATTCAAAAAACTATCTACCTCGCTCGGAAGATCGACGACCATTCAACATCGGCCAAAAATCCCAGGCTCGACATAAACTCAAGACTGAAGAAACTTCTACTCAAACGAAGACAAAAATACAAGGCTACGTCGCCCATCAAGTCAAGGTCGCTCCTCAAATCGACCAGACTTGGGGGGCCACTGTTATGGTAATATGTCTTAAATAATAACTGCACCCCTCATTTAGGGCCCATTAACAATTTGGCCCATTAACAGCCCAACCAAATCAACGGCTCAGATGTCTTCTCAAGATCGGTTGGCTCAGAATAAACAACACAAACACATTCAAACTCTATAAATACCCCATTCAATGCTCATTAATGGTAAGCACTTTTGAACCAAACACTTATTCTCTCAAATACTGACTTAAGCGTCGGAGTATCATTGCAGGTACAACCTCGCCCTCCAAGATCGAACATCTCAAGATCGAACACCTCAACATCGCCTCTCAAGGTCGAACTTCTCCAGGTCGAACAAAACCTTCCTCTCAAAGCCCGAAGACAAAGATAGAATCAAGGACGAAATATCTACCAACTGCGTAATATCGATCCTCAAGATCGGAAGCACGGTACAGAACACATAGCAAGTTGATTTTGTTTAAGCATGAGAGTGACCTTAGAGCGTGCCACAATACTAAACTCATATATAGGCCTCGACAATGATATGTTTGTAAGGTTCCTTTTCGGGTGGGGAAATGAGTTAATTTTCCCACCAGAGGCAAATGCCTTTATAGCCATTGATTTGGTGATTTTATTATATTGAATGGCCTAGAAAGTATAGTGTTGGGGTAGGCAATTGATTTCCCGCTCAGTGTAAACCTTTACAAACTCCTTTCCCAAAACGAAAACTTCAATGATGCGGTCCCACCCAATTCCCGATTTTATGCGCAGAAGGCTTATCCCCGACTTCATAAGCAGTGACGACTCTGTCCCTACTGAGCTTCTACTAGACAGTAACACAATTGGGCTTGGCGCCCTTTTCGAAGTTAAATATGAAGATTGGCTGTTAGATAATTAGATAATAGATATAATAAGCCATACATATTACTGAAAAAAAAATTGGAAAAAATTTCACTAAACCAACATAGAAAAAGTAACTATAATTGTCAAATGACCATCCAATATTAAATAAGCTTAGATAGTTATTATCTCCTGCAAATATCTTCATTATCTAGTTACCCTCCTGTAAAAAAAAAGGTTTAAAACAATTACCCCTGCTGTTAACTTTTCTGTTAAAAAAATGTAAAATGTAACTTTATCCAGTTACCCCCTGACGTCACTGCCACGTGTCACCATATTATTGGGCCTCTGTGACACGTGGCACTGAATGCCACGTCAACATCTATGTCACCTGGACCACGTGGCACTGCCATGTGCCACATCAGCAACCAATGGATGACTGCCACGTGGCACTGACTTGGCTAATTGGAGGTAAAATCTTACTTTAAAAATAAAGATTTTGGTGGCCAAGGGGTGTCAAACTCGTGACCACTTAGACATACCCACAGAAATCAAAATGCAGAACCAAAACGAATTGAAAATGATGAATCGTTTGAGGATGATGATGAAAACGCAGAAATCGTTTGCTGGAATCGTTTGAATCAAAACGAATTGAAGATGATGAATCGTTGCTAAGTCATTCCGAAAATTGAAAACAAAAATCATGATGATGATGATGATGATGAGGAAATATTGAAAACGAAAATCATGTTGATGTTGACGAAAGCGAAAATATGTTGATGTTGATGATCAGAAAACGTTGTTGATGATGAGGAATGATGATGATGAATTTGGCAGAAAGAAGAAGAAGAAAATAATAATGTAATAATATATTTGTAGTTGTGTTTAGAAACACAAATCATGTTGTGGCCTAGTGGTAATTGAACCCCCAACAACCATACCACTTGGTCACGAGTTCAATACCCATCAAATGCCAAAACTTTGATTTGTTTAGTAACACACAATATTCCACTTAGCCAAGGCAGTGTCACGTGGCAGCCATCCATTGGTTGTTGACGTAGGCACATGTCAGTGTCAGTGGTCCAGGTGACATAGATGCTGACGTGGCATGTCAGTGCCACGTGTCACAGAGGCCCAAAAATATGGTGACACGTGGCACTGACGTCAGGGGGTAACTGGATAAAGTTATATTTTACATTTTTTTAACAGAAAAGTTAACAGGAGGGGGTAACCGGATAACGTTACATTTTACAAAGTGTTTTTTAAACCTTTTTTTTATTTAACAGAAAAGTTAACAGCAGGGGGTAACCGAATAACGTTACATTTTACAAAGTGTTTTTTAAACCTTTTTTTTACAGGAGGTAACTGAATAATGAGGATATTTACTGGTAATATCTATTTAAGCCTATTAAATATTCAATACCGTAAACTATAATATATTTGAAGAAAACTTCATCTCATTCTCATAATATACCAAACCAAGCCAAACAAAAGGAGATAACTAAATGCAGAAGATCCAGTGTGTCACGTTAGAAAGAGGCCATCCAGAGTCTTTGGAGCAATTCATATTCACATCACAACAACGACAATAATAATAGTGTCGGTAGTTGATGTACGATGCAAGAAAAAGGAACAGGCTCTGATATATTAATTGTTTTTCATTTCTGGTTTCACAACAACGACAATAATAGTGTCAATAGTTTAAATGAATGGGACACGTGGTGCACCTGCAGAGGCACTGAATTGAGAGTACACTTGTTTTTGTCTTCATGCGCAGATATTCTCAAAACAAAGCACAAGAGTTAAACTTAAATTCTTCAACATTATCCGCAGAAGCAAAATAAAAGAATTGTAAATTCAATATTTTATTGTAAGATCTACTTATTACCATTCTGCATATTCATTCCCCACCCAATTTGGTATTCATCAGCTTCATTCACCACAGTCATGCAGTCCGTTAGTCAAATAGTCCACTTTGCAAGTTGTGTAAATATACCTTATAGTTTCCGGAATGTATTCTGGCTTTTTTCAAACTCCTTCGTATTCTTCTTCAGCTCATCAGCTGGAGTACTTTTCTTAGGAGATATGTATTTATTTTTTTTGGAAAGTAATCAAAAAGAAGGAGGAAAACTGGTATACCTCAATTAATCTATGCTAAAAAGCAGATAGTAGTTTTTTTTTATATAATTTTTTTTTTAAGAAAATAGCCTCACTAAAACCTTCTAATGCAAATCCTCTTGAGGGGGAAATCATCAGAAGGAAAAAGAGCACTCTATCTTAATTTATTAAAAATAAATAAAAAGAGCACAGGAAAGACTCTATCTTAATTTATTAAAAATAAATAAAAAGAGTACAGGAAATACCAATGGGGGACTAGGCCGAAACTCTTGCCAGGAAAGCAAACAAGTAAAAGAAACGGCGCTACAGTGCAAAAAAAGGAAAACCAATGAGACCAAACCCCAATGATAAATCATCTAAATCTGAAAAAAGAAAGACATTGCCTATTACGACAAAAGTCATCTAAGATGAAGCTCGGAGGCAAACTCCACCAAGTATAAGTTCTACTAATTAGACCAAAAGCACCTAATTTATCTGCGCAACTGTTTCCTTCTCTAAAAATATGAGAGACAATAAAGTTCATATCCGAAAAAAGCGGACAGTAGTGTATCATCTACTTTGAAGTTTTTTAGGGGAGTCGCTATCAAACTCAAAGTTGATTTTATTCTGCTGTTTAGATAATTTTGTATATACAAGTTTAGTCCATTAAAAAAACACTTTACCCTTTATAAACACTAACGGTCATCAGTAATAGCTTTTCAATATGCTTCTAATTTTGACTACTTCAAAAAAGACTACTTTTTGCTTATTCAAAATTCAACATTTAAGAGAAAATATTTTATCCAGACCAACATACATCCTCTAAAATATTTGTTTTTGAACAAAAGAATGAATATTTTAAGGAATTTAATTTATATGCAGTGTCTGTGTATAAATATTTTACATCGTCAACCAATTACTTTTGATTTAAGTGTCTTTTATCTTAAGCTTCAAAGTATAAAACATCAAAATTCACAACAGCAGTGCAAACTATCATACACCACAACAATATCAATGAATACAATTTGAATATTCTTTTTCATCTTTACTTATTGCTCTTGTTCTTCAACTTTCCCGACTTAATAGCTTCTTCCGATGTTTATGTAGTTCTCCAAAAACTTTCACTCAAGTTATTCCAAATTTTTGAATTGTTTTGCCTATGTTCTTGATCTTGAACAAGATGATCAACATCTTATTATCTGGAGCCAACAATCCCTAATCCCTTTTGATATTGGGAATAATAATTCTGTATTTTTAGGTTCTTATTAATTAGTTGTTCATCCTGGTCAAATATTCCTTCCTTTCATGTATCAATTTAAGAGCGCATCTAAGCTTTTGATTACCTAGGTAACCTTGGTAAAATATTTAAGTGTGTTCCCCTTCTAATTAACAAAAACCTGTACCCCAAATTTATATTAATCCCAAGTGTCTTTAATTTCATATAATTCAACATGTTATCAAATCAGAGTTATAATTTCTCTCAAGACTAACACTTTTCATACTCATGTTGGTGTGGGTACCCCATCCCTCTTTGTCATAGCTCTGGGTATGCAGCAATCAATCAAAAACAAGACAAATAAACCAAATATATAGAGACTTCTCTAACTTTTTATAAAGAAATAAAAAAATTCACATCATTTTTCTTGTAAAAAATGGATACACACAGTTCAATTTCGCCAATTCATCAATAATATCTGCATGAATATTTGCCAAAGTTTGCCCGCATAAAGTTGAAGTGTACACGGGTTACTTTTTTTAAAAAATCTTTAAACGGGACTAAGCCCAAAATTGGATTACACAGGAATCAAACGGTAGGAACTCCCAACAAATCAGTAGCTAACAAGCTTGTAATGCTAGGGGAGGGGTATCATAATAAATAGTATCCTCATGATGCTCACAGGCCAAGCTTGCGAGCCTATCGGCAACCATGTTTGCTTCACGCTTGATCTGTACCTTGGTCGCCCAAGGATTAGAACGGGTTGATGTTGATCGCTCTTGATATAGGAACGAGTTCCTCTAGATCGCTTTGGCGAACGCTGAGGGGTTGCGAGCAGAGCCGGCGGATGTACCTGCAAAGACACTCCGACGCCCAAGTCAGGGGGAGAAGTCAAAGCAGGAAGTATGAGATGGGATGGAATGTGTACCTTTTCGTGAGGGGTTGGCCTCTATTTATAGAGTTCGGTGGCACTCCCTAGCCGTAGGATCGTGCGGCTTGATCTCAGCCGTTGATGTACTCTTAGCTTGTTTAAGCGCCCTGCGCGTTATATGCTACAGTTCCCTGGATTGGGCTGGCCCCTCTTCGAGGATTGGGCCATCGACCCACTCCAGAACAGTTGCCCCCTAGCCAAAGTCGTCCGGAGGGCGGGTTCAGGCTTGATGCTTCTGGTTTTAGACTTGATGCCCCGTTCGAGGGCGGTCTTTTCAGTTTTATTACGTTTCTTGCTTTGCTCGTCCTATATACCCGAGCGCTCTTGTGCTCACTCCTTATTGCCGCTCGGCCGCAACCATTATGTGGCCCGATTGGGTTTGCGATCCTGCCCTTCATGAGCAGTTTACCAGAAATCTCGATCCAGAACGAACTCGATCAAAGGGAGGGGTGACTCACGTCGTGTGATCGCTTCGATATATCTTGACGGGTTGATCGGTAGCCCGCCCTGTTCGAGGGCGACCCTTCGCTCTTTGCCGCGTGTGGCTGTCACGCGAAAGTCTTTTGGGGAATGCAGTGTTTTCCTTGGGAATCGTGCGACGTCTGATGGAGGTGACGTTTACGTTGCTCGAGGGAGATATGAACCGACGGCGTGCAGTCAATCGCTGTTGATTTCGGTGTCAGGTTTTACTGTTCAGAGTGGATGGGCGCGTCGCTTCGACTTCGACCCAAGATCCATCTTGAGGCCCATTATATAAGGGCAGCGTGCCATGTCTATCGTTTATCTTTGCGAGATTTTCGGTGCTCTCGGGGCGACTGCAATTTCTGACAGAACGACTAGTTTTCTGACGAGAGTGACTCACTTTCCGGCGAGAGCGAGGTGCTTCTCCTTCCGGCTCTTGTTCAGAACGTTCTTCTTCAGGTATGCGCTTACTATACTCCTTTTGTTAGTCTTGTTGTGCATAACCGCTCGGCAGCGAGGGGGCGTCAGGACCGGCGTCGACCTTGTCGCCCCCTTCTCAGGCTTAAGGTATCTAGTCCTGACGTTATGCCCCCTCACCTGCAGGTTTGTGATCCTGGCGAGAACCAAGAAGACTGCACGGTTGAGGCGATCTCCTGAACTTTGTGCGGGTGCGGTGACTAGTGTGGCAATGTCGGGCGAAGAGACAGGATCTACCACAGAGTCAGATCGGCCGTCTGAGGCGTCGATTGAGACTTCGTTCGAGAGCTCTTTGGGGGAATTAATCCTCTTTTCATGAGGTGGCAAGCTCGCCACAGGCTCCGAGAGATGGTTCGATCGAAGGAATGGAGGACGACCCAGTGGCGCCCTAAGAAGTAGAAGAGGAGTTGGTGGTCGGTCAAATCGAGGAGGCGGAAGAGGTGGTCCCTGCGCAAGGGAATGTGGAACGGGGCGGGCAAGAGGCAGTTGCGCCCCGCATTGTGGATTACTCTTGGGTCTCTGAGTCGTTACGGGAGATTAAGTCAATCATCACACCGGGGACGAAGGCATTGGAAGCTTACAGGTATCTAGTTGGTGAAGCCGATCAAGATTGGATGGTCGAGGGAGTGTCTCGGGGCGAGCACATTGCGACCTTACCCGAAGAATTTAAGTTCACCATGTATTTAACGCTATTGTTACATATTCGGGGGCGACCGCCCTTTACAGGTTTTCAGAGGCGGACCCTCCAATATGTTGGAGTCACTCCCTCGCAGTTGCATCCCAACGGTTGGGGTTTTCTGAGGGCGTTTGTGCTGCTTATGGGGGAGATGGGACGACCTTGTTCCAGGAGGTTATTTTTTACCGTCTTCGAAGTAAGTCGTCATGGAGAGCGGGTAACAAAGATGAGGCGGCATGAGCATCTTAGCTTAAAAGCCCACGCAAGTTACAAGTTTTTTCGCCCGTTTGCGGACTCCATGAAGCCTTGGAAGCATGCTTATCTCTGGGTCGCTCCAATCAATTATAACGCCGTCGACACGGTGGCGGTTTTAAATGAGAAAGGCCTTGTCAAAGAAAGCAAATTTCCTTTCGCCTGGACGAAGCGTCATTATAACAGGAGACCGGCCACTTACAGTGTTAGAGAGGATCGTTTCGACGAGGACGACAAGGAGACACTACGGCTGCTCAAAAACCTAGTTACATATCTTAAAGGTGGAACAATTTTGGTGAGACCTCTGGTCGCTGCAAAGAGTTCAAACGAAGTCAAAGATGCTTTAGGTAGGCGCTGACCAGTGTGGGCGAGAGTATACCCGCCCCCTATGGAACTATCACATACGCTTTCTTGTATTTCGTGCTCTTCTTTATGCGCTAACTCACTTTTGTTTTTCACTTTTGCAGATACCATTGCCGGACCAATGGGTTTTCAAGCGCTGAAGGCGCTGCTTCAGGAGGGGCCTGCGGATCCCCAGAGCTCTACGAATGTGTCCCCGGCCCCAGCTCCTCTTGTCGACGATGACGTTCACACTCCTTTGGTCGGCCAAGGCGTGAACGAGCCAGCGAGCCCTTCTTCGAAGAAGAGACGGGCGAATGATAAAACTGTGGCCTTGTCCGATGGGTATTCTGATCCCCTGGCCAAGAAAGCTCAGGCGGCCAGAGATGGTCATAAGGGAAAGTCACCCAAGGTCAACCTGGAGGCGCTGACCGTGGTCGATTACGAGCATTTCGTGGAAGACCCTCTTGATTCTGTCGCAAGAGTATGCAAAGCCGCTTCCGGCCTCTTCAAGAAGTGGAAGAGAGAGCAGGAGGATCGAATTGCAGGTAACGCCCTTGAAGCCAGAAATTTATGGTTGGAGTGCGATTTAATTGACAAATATGACAAACTGTAAAGCTGCTATAAATATCTTGTAGCGCTGCGGAGGGAACGAGATGCAGCCAAGAAGGATGCAGAAGAGGCCAGGAACGCCCTGAAGCCGACCTCTGATGCTCTCTTGAAGTCAGATGAGTCGGTTAAGACTTTGACTGAGAAGCGGGGGTAATGTTAAGGTCGCCCTGGCTACTGCTGAGAAGGAAGCGAAAGCAAAAAAACTGCGAGTGACCAAGCTCGAGGGTACGGTGTCCGGTCTGCGGACCGAGATCAAAGGCTTGGAATCCAAAGTCGTCGCCCTCGAGGAGGCAAAGAAGAAAGTCGGTCAGTCTGTCAGGTCGATCGCTGCTCAACCTGTAGGTGTTGCTTCGGAGCAGTTTCAGAACACTGTTGCGCAGATTAAATTTCTGCATCATGAGCTTGTGGTCGATCCACTCGTGGTCCACGAGGACCATGTGGTTCAGGACGGGAAAATAGTGAAGCTGCCAATCAAGCAAAGTGAGGAGACGGTGATAATTGTTGACCGAGCTTGATCACTTGTAATTTTATTCTCTTTTTGTTTAATTCGGGTGGTCGTGGCAAAGATGTTAGCACCGTGGTCGCTACGTTGTCTGTACTGTACCTGCACAATTAATTAACTTAACCATTTATTTATCGTATTCGATCGTGGTGCGACCACGTTCTTTTACTTTTTGATGTTTTGATGTGCGGCCTCTTCGTGGCCCTTGTCGTTCTCGCCTTTTTCGATCTTCCTCTAAGATTTGCGATCCCGCCCTTGAGTAGTTTACCGGATCTTCGGTCCAGACTGAACTCGCTACAAGGGGGTGCGACCTTCGATTATGGTCGCTTCGAGGTGTTTCCTGGTTCGACCAGGAGTTTTCTCCCTATCGAGCAGTTTACCAAGGCTCGGCTCGGACTTAACTCGTCCTGTAGGTTTATATGGGCTCGATCGTAGCCCGCTCTTTATGCGAGGATCGCCCTGAGCGGTGTACTGGATCTTCGGTCCAGCTTGAACTCGCTCAAGGGCGGGTGCGCGAATCGACTCGCCTCGTGGCCTTCTGTCGGGCTTATTCGTAGCCCGCTCCTTGTGTTCAAGTTATCGAATGAATCCAAAATGAATACTTCAAACGGCTTTCCCTATTCGAGGGGAGCGTGGGTGTAACGCCCCAAAATAATTGATTAATTTATTTAATTAATTATTTTAGTTATTAAGTGATAGTAATATAATAGTACATTTTTGTTGTGTGTTATAATATAATTTATGTCATATTATATGTGTTATATGATTATGTGTTGTTAATTGTGTGTGGGGATTGGTGTTAGTAAAATATTAGCATAATTATATATATATTATTTTATGTTATATTATGTGTATTTTATGAGGGGGTTAGTATTAGTGAGAAGGGAGGTGTAAGGAGAAAAGGGGCTTGGGTAGTTGCATTAGACCAAGTCCATGATGAGTAAGTGAGTATATAAGGAGGGATTAGGTCTAGGGTTGTGCATACCTTAGAGATTAGCGAAATTTGGAGAACTAGGAGAGGAGAGGAGTGCGACGGCTAGGGAGGAAAAAGAAGAGAGAAGGCGTGACTTCCAAGCAAGAGAAAAAGAGAGAAGGAAGGCGCACAAGGAGAGAGAGCTCTAGGGCAAGGATTTTCGTGATCATCTAAGGCAAAGGTAAGGGTGGGGTTCTATCTACCTAATAGGTCCTATGAGGGATTGTATGTGGGGTTTAGGGTGTCATGATTGTCACATGCTTGATTATATGCCATGTTGCCTTCTTGAATGCTTTTATTGTGTGATTGATGTTCATATGCCCTAGATATTTGTTGTGTCTTGCCATGATCATGAGTAATTGAATTGATATGCTGAAAGTGGAGCCCTAGGCGCCCAGTGCCTGTCCCCGTTTCCTGTTTTCGTTTGCTTTTTGGTGCAGGTTCAGTAAATCTGTGATCGTGAGTGTTATATTTGTCTAAAAATTATGTGGTTTGTTTTTCTGGAAACTAGACACAATTTTCTACAAATTAGGCACTGAGTTTACTCAATTTGGATAAGTATAATGGGAGAATTCTTGGTTGCAAATTGGGTCAAAAATCTGGGACGGTTTGGGATATATGTTCAGTTTTTGTCTAATTGTGAATGCCCTGATCCTCCAAATTTCGTGGGGTTTGTTTTGTTGGAAAGTAGACTTAATTTCCTACTGAATAGGCACTGATTTCGCTAAATTTCGTTGAGAATTGAGGGAGAAGATTTGATTTCAAAATGACTAATAATTCTGTCCGAATTTTGTGGGGTTTGTTGCTCCGAATTTTGTGGGGTTTGTTGCTCCAATTAAGTTGTCAATTATTAATTGTTAATTTGCTAAATTAGTTGGTTGATAATTGTTGGTTGTTGGGCGCCATGTGTGGCTGCCCTAAATTGATTGGTTAAGTTGTTGGTTGCTAAACGTTGTTGATGATTGAGAGGGCTGAGTGCCGAGTTGTTGATTGTTCTCTTAGCGACGAGGGAGTTCTGCTCCACAGTGACGATATTAATTGTTGCGATGTGATTGTGTTGACGGTTGTGACGTGCTGTTTGTTGTCTGTTGTGATATTGACTATTGTGACGTGGTGCCTGTTGTAGCTTGTTGTTCGTCATTGTTGTTGTTGTTTAGTCGTGAAGCCTCTTTGGGCTGGTGTATTGTTGTTGTTGCTGTTGGCGTCCCGTCTTACGTCGTTGTTGTGATTTGGTGTCGTAGGCGTATGGCCAGTGTTGTGTATTGCGTCGTTGTCATGATTTTATGTTGTAGGCCTATGGCCAGTGTGGTGGTTTACGTTGTTGTTGTGCCGATATGTGATTGTGTTGACATGTTGTGCATACCCGTTGCGTCGCATGCATATCATGTGGATTAGGCTTCGGCCAGCGTTGTGGATTAGGCTTCGGCCAGCGTTGTGATTTAGGCCTATGGCCAGCGTTGTGACTTGGTACCGCATGCATGTGCATTCCATACTGCATGATTGACTAGTGAAATTATGTGACTATTGTGACGAGATGAATGTGATGACCTGACCGAATGCATATTGCTTTTCATACGATTTATTAGATAGTGTGATATCTCACCCCTTCTGTTTGAATGTTACCCCTATGTTGGTAACGTGCAGGTAATAGCGAATGAAGGCGGAGTACCTTCATATAGTCGGGTCGGTGTCGTCGCTCTGATACGTAGCACTCGGGGGGATGGACGCTCATTTATATTCCTTATGTCGTTACATTCGTTGAACTTAAGTTTATGGCCGTTATGACTATTCATGTTGTGAACCTTTTGGAATTTTATCGTTAAGTTGAACCCCTGATTTTCCGCTGCATGTTAAATGAAAGTCAGTTATTTTTGAAGTATGATTTCGTTGGCGAATTTCAGTTGAAAACTGTAGCACTCAAAATGATTTTTGAAACTCTGATTTATTTAGTAATTTGCCGGGTAGATTTTGGGTGTTACAGTGGGGGGAGCCTGGTTGGTGATCGGTTTTCCCCTTTCAAGGGGGTGGTCGCAGGTACCTGAGCGTTAGCCAGAGGTGTGAAATCGGGTTTGACGGCAGGAAAGGTCGCCTCCGTCGTTTAGGGCGGGAATCTCGGCCACGCCTTGCAAGTGTTGGGCTCGCTTGCCAGGCGGTGTTCCCCGTGGAGCCACTTTAGTAGCTGAGATAGTGGATAAGATGAGGTGGGATAGCGCCTGGTCTCCCACTGTAGTCGCCAATGATCTGTACCTTGGTCGCCCAAGGATTAGACCTTGGTCGCCCAAGGATTAGAACGGGTTGATGTTGATCGCTCTTGATATAGGAACGAGTTCCTCTAGATCGCTCTGGCGGGCACTGAGGGGTCGCGAGCAGAGCCGGCAGGTGTACCTGCAAAGACACTCTGACGCCCAAGTCAGGGGGGAAGAAGTCAAAGCATGAAGTATGAGATGTGATGGAATGTGTACCTTTTTGTGAGGGGTTGGCCTATATTTATAGAGTTCGGTGGCGCTCCCTAGTCGTAGGATCGTGTGGCTTGATCTCAGCCGTTGATGTGCTCTTAGCTTGTCCTGTGAGTTATATGCTACAGTTCCCTGGATTGGCCCATCGGCCCACTCCAGAACAACGCTAGACATGAAAAATTCTGACTTGCCACTCCAAGCCCAAGTAGTGAATCAATCTTCGTCCGGCAACACTACCAGCATTGTCCCTTTGAAGGCAACTCACAATGGCCTTGGAATCCATTCTAAGCCCAAGTAGTGAATCACTTTATTTTTTAGAGATATGTTGTGCCAAAATGTATATTTGTCTAAGTCCCACATTGAGTAGTGTGAAAAAGAAAAATAGAATTCTTGTAAATAGAATGCCACTTTTTTTTTCACTTTTTTTTTTTTTTTGTTTTTTCCTTTAGTTTTTTTTCTCTTCTTCCTTTTTTGTTTCAGTTTTTTTTGTATTTTTTTGTTTTTTCCTTATTTTATATTTTAAGGTTTTGATTTTTTTCTTTTTTACATTTTAACAGGTACTTTACCATCTCGAAAATTTTTAGATATGATGTTTAAATATGCAAGTTTTTTTCTTCAATAATCGATTCGATGAAAAGAATTTAATTTCATGACAAAATACGTAAATTGAGATACTAAACAGTGCTTTGGTGTACTTGATGGTGCAAAAAAATCATTTTGTAACAAAATGCGTAAAGTAAAACATTAACCAGTGTGTTTTGGGGTACTTTAGGATTCAGAAAAAAATTTAACTCTTCAAATACTAGAAGTTTCTTCGTAAATAACCGATTTGGTAAAAAATAATAAGTTTGTGACAAGATACATAAAGTGCGATACTGACAGTGTATTTTGGGGTACTTTAGGGTCCCAAAAAAATTTAGATGTTCAAATACGTGAACTTCGTTCATCAATAACCTATTTGACGAAAAACAAAAAAAATCGTGACAAAATACGTAAAGTGTGAGGCTAAACAATGTGTTTTTGGGGTACTAGGGTCTAGAAAAGATTTTACATGTCCAAATTGGTGTTTTCTTCTTTATTTTGATAATTTCGCACCAACGAGTATTAGAAGCATACTTAAATTGGTGTTTAGTTTTAAATCGAACTCTGCATGATACCTACGTACATGTTTCACTTTCTAATTATGTTGTCTTTTTTTCTCTTTAATTACGTGTTAAGTTTTTATATTTACATTTGATGAATATAAATAATATTATAAAAAAAATTAGTCTTTTTCTTCTTATTATCTGTGGATGTTCAATTCCTATGTCTTTGTTAAAGTTTATTTTTAATTTTATAATATTTTTATTTAATTTATAGTTATAATTTAACTTTTTTCCGTGGGAACTTCGAGCTCATTTACAATAGAACTCTCCAAAAAAAATCAACTTTGTATAAGTGTTTTTATTTTATTGGTGTTTTTTATTCAACCCTGCATGATATACTCCCTCCGGACTTAATTATAAGCAAATATAACTACCTTCTACACATATTAAGGATAGTAGTTTTATACATTTAATTTTATTGGATTCATGGAAAAAATGAATAGATTTACTAAACTATCTTTAATTAATAGTCACCTACTCACAACATTAATGAGTTTTTTTCTTCCGGTAAGCACAATATTAATGAGTTGATTTAATGTATTTACATGCATCGATACTAGCTCACCCCATGCATCGCACGGGTAATGAGGCTGGTTGAGTATTCAACCACGTCAAATTTGTGAGGTTTTTTTTTCTTTTTACTTTTTTTTAAACCAATGTATCCTCCACGGCGACTATGGAGACTAGTCCTTTGAGGTATCGGGAATCCATTTGAGGGGTTAACCTCTCCCAACAAATGCTCTTCCATAATCATCGGCCGGGAATCGAACCCATGATCAAATGGTTAAGGGACCCAAGTATACATCCACCACTTGTGCCACATCATGTTTTTTTTGTGAGTGTACTCCAATATGTAGATTCTTGCTATTGGAAAAATTAATGCGTTGTAATAAAAACATTTTGCTTATTTAATAAAGGTTAGTTTTGTCATTTTATACATATACACTTTTCTTTTCTTTCACTTTTTATCCTATCAAACAAGGGAAAAGAACATTTCTACCTTTCTTTCCGTTCACTTTCACTTAAACCAAACAATAACTAAAAAACATCTCATTTTCTACTCTATTTCTTTCCTCTCACTTTCTTTTCCCTTACCTTTCTTTCCTCTCACTTTCTTTTGTGAACCAAACAAAGTCTCAGCCTTCAAACCACAACAAAAATATGTTGGACAAGGCTCCCCTATTTTGGAGATTCATTCTAGTAAGCAAAAGGAGTCTTTAGTCTTTTTTAATGTAAATCGGGTATCCCCTACATGCAACTGCGGAGACTAATCCCTCAATTCGAGTAGGACCACAATGGGCGGTAAAGCTCTCCTTCAAGAGTTTCAACACGGTTGCCTTTCCAATGCTGGATTTGAACTCTATGACCTTGTTTAAGCTGTAAGAGACCCGAACCATCTAATACAAGCGCTCTTGGGTTACTATTTTTGTTAAAAAAGCACTACTCCCGATCGAAATATAAACAAAAAAGAAAGTCATTTTTGGGGGACCAAAATGTAAACAAATTTCAACTAATGCCATCATATTTAATGTTGTTATTTTGAAAAATATAATCCATTTAATGTCATGGTTCCCAAAATTCTCATAGAAAATTAAATGAAACAAAAGGACACTTTAAGAAATGCAATTAGGTTTTTCAAAAATAGAAATGCAATTAACTTTTGAGTGAATACTCAATTTAGTCTCTAACAAAAATTTTGATGCCCAGTTTGGTCTCGAGAATAATTAATATCAATTTTAGTCCTTGACAGTTACAAACAGGGGACAAGTTAGTCCCTCGGCCAGCTTCCATTGAGACTGAGTTGTTTCCTCACTGACGTGGCACGTTAAGTCGCAGATGTGTCATGTTAAATCGCTTATGTGGCCATATTAGTGATTCAAATTTAAAGTGCCCATTTAAGTCCTTAACATTTCCAAATTTGGGCCAAATTGGTCCCTCGTTCCTAACTTATATTTACTTCATCTCCTTCTTTATTTAATTACCCATTTAAGTCACTTACAATTCCAATTTTGGGCCAAATTAGTCCCTCGTGGATGACGTATATTTATCTCATCTTCTTCTCCATTTAAGTACTTATTTAAGTCCTTAAAATTTCCAAATTTTGCCCATATTAGTCCCTCGTGTTTGACATATATTTACCTCATCATTTCCATTTAAGTACCCAATTAAGTCCATAACATTTCCAAATTTGTCTTTTAGCTAATTTGTCGTGACATTGGATTCCTTATTTGTTTAGCACACTATGCATTTGAAGTGTTATATATAGCTTGAATGAGAAGGAAAATCCATCAAGAAAAATTATGAAAAAAGGCTTAGTGCATTAGTGTAGTTTTTAGCCTAATTTTAGCAATTTCCTTGGTTACAAAATATGTTTTTGGGTTTACCAATTTATGGGTACCTTACAACATGTCATATTTGTCATAACTACTAGAGGCAAACAACCATAGCAGGAACATGCCATGACTTCCATAACTACTCAAGCAAACAACCATAACCTGGATGATACAGATTATAACTCAGTCACGTACTATAGTCTAATTTGGCTCGAAATTGGAATTGTTAGGGATTTAAATGGATACTTAAATGGAGAAGAAGATGTGATAAATATAAGTCATCTATGAGGGACCCCCTATTTGTAACTGTCAGGGATTAAAATTGATATTAATTGTTTTCGGGACCAAATTGGGCACCGAAACTTTTGTGAGGGACTATATTAGGTCTTCACTAATCATATAATTGTGCTGACATGGCTTGGCCGGACAATAACAAGACACATTGAAAAACTAACAAGACACGTAGGATAAATAACAGACCAGCTCAGCATAAAAACAAAGTTCACTAACAGTCAACTAACAAAGGGACTAACGTGTCACTATTTGTAATTGTCAGGGACTAAAATTGATGTTAATTATTTTTTGTAACCAAATTGGGCACCAAATTATTTATCAGGAACTAAATTGGGTATTCACTCTTAACTCTTTTATTACATAAGTAAACCAAATATTTTTTTACTGAAAAAAACGTATACTTACTAAATCTTTAATTTGTGTAAAATTGATGCGATTATAAATATATTAAGCATGTGGAAAGAATTCTATAAAAACGCGATCAAATGGTGCATGAAATTATTTCACTGCGGGTGTTAACCCTCCAAATTCCTTGCTTTGTTTTTCATTGGCCTAAGCTTTTAGTTACAAAAAGTGCATACATAATTAAAGGAGAATTTTCTAGCTCGACCCTAGCATGATATCAACCAAAGGTTTGGACAATTTATATTTGCATGGTCTTAATTTCCATAATAGAAGATTTCGTTAGTTAGCCACATGATTGTTGCTTTATTTTTGGATTTTTAGTAAATGGCATTCAAGCCAATTGGTTTATTTCCATTAAAATTATGATTTGATATTTATTAGTATATTTTAATTTATTGGGTTTCATTTATTCAATTGGGACTGGAGCGTGGGGTTCAGCGGTTGGGGCTGATCCCCCCTTAACCAAGCTGTCCTGCCCCTCGAGGCACCTACCATTTAGCGAGAGGATTAGTCACTGCGGTCGGCGGTGGATACCCCGGGTAAAACCAAAAAAAATAGCCTTATATATTGTAATGCATTTTATTGAATAAAAAGAGTTGAATTTTGAGTAAAAATTTAGAAACGTGTCTCAATGGTTCTCAGAGCCGTTCTTAGAGCTTATCGGCGCCCGACTTATCAATCGGAACATCCATAGTCGGTTGTGGCATCTTCTCGACTTATCGATCAATTCTCCATCTCCAATCGTGCTGTCTCCATCACTCCCACCTTCATAGCTCTCGAATTAATCACCACCGCTCTGAGATTCATGTAAAAAATTAGATATCTTTACTATTTATTTATGTCAAAATCAAGATAAAGGAAAAGCAACACCAGGCAAATAGAATATATGAATATTATTATGCCCCAAAGTAAAAGCAAGATAGAATAGGACATAGGTTACACATATGAACAGCAATTACATCCCCATGAAGTGGCTTTTTGAATATTCAGAGGGAACAAATTGGAATGTGTCCGTGTCTATGACCAGGATTTGTGTCCAATCCATCCCAATAAACCAAACTTTCTTCAACTTTCCCCACTTTCCGTCATCCCTTTTTCTTCTGCTGACCCCTACACATCACTACTCCCTCCCCCACCCATTTCCTCAATCCATCCATTTCATTCCTTCACAGTACACAATCTGAATATTTATTTCAATTTATTTTTGAGTCAACATAACACATTCTCAATTCAATTTTATGATCTCACACTCTTCAAACTTCACCCTTTATTGAAAAAGTCAAAACCCCACAAATCACTTTTTCTCACCCTTCAAACATTTGCTATACCCATCTTCGATTTTCCTCCAAAGTTTGATTCTTTTGTATCTGTTTTATTCAAAGTTCGAGTCTTTTCCATTGGGGTGCCTTGAATAGACGCACAAGATCGGATCTATTTACGTGAGTCTTAATTTCATTAAGTTGAAGCATGCGTTAGTTTTCTTATTTGGGTTTCAGATTCTGGGGTTTTATGTTTTGATTTTTAATTTGTTTGATTTTAATTCCATTGATTGCTTTTATGATACATTGAATGAATATGTAACTGCTTTTGATACTTTGCTTTGATGCAGATTTTTCTTGTGGTGCAAATGACTGAACTGAAGTAAAAGGGTTACTTATTTTGTTTCTATTGAAAATTAATGTGAACTGAGGCTGTTACATTGAAGGACTACAATGGTATTAAGGTGTTTTTAATCTAAAAGTTGGAGATTCTGAGAATTCATCCACACTTGAATAAGTGCTGTTTGTAAAAATGATTGTGAGAAAAAACATGGGGAGGGCAAAGTCACTACTTATGCTACTTATGGTGTTGGGATTTTCCTTTGCTACTTATAATTTAGTGTCTATGATCATAAAACATAAAGGAAGAGATGGTTTGGAATATTTTGATAGGAAAGTGATGGGGTTTACAAACAGTAATACAAAATTCCATGTTGCTGTGACTGCAACTGATGCTGCTTATAGCCAATGGCAATGTAGGATTATGTATTATTGGTATAAGAAGGTGAAGGATATGCCTGGATCAGATATGGGAAAGTTCACTAGGATTTTGCATTCAGGAAGGAGTGATCAGTTGATGGATGAAATACCTACTTTTGTTGTTGATCCTCTTCCTGAAGGATTGGATAGGGTAAATTCTTTTCTGTTTCTACCTTTTAAACATGTTTTTTAGTGTGTATGTGCGCACCCGCTCGTGTGTGTGAATTCCTGATCTATTGTCCATTTTACAAAAAACTGTTTTGTGTGATTTGTGTAACCATATGACATTATATGTACCTTGACAGCTATGTAGCACCAACAATTCCAATTGAAGACGTGTTCGGGGTCTGACACGTATCGTGTCGAACACTGACACTGACACACACTTCAGTTACTTATATTTTTCAGATTAAAAACCGGTGTTTGCGTGTCTTTGTCGTGTCCGGTGTCCATGTCGGTGCTTCATAGCTTGACAGGCTTGTAGAAAGATAATAGGATAATCTGCAATGCCCATTTGAGCGTTCATGGTATTAGAAAGATAATAGGATAATCTGCAATGACCATTTGGGCATTCATGGTATAATCAGATTCATGACATTGCATCATCTTAGTTCAAGAAAAAGAAAGACCACTTTAGAAATTCCAAATTTCTCATTTGTAGCATGTTATATTAGGAATATATTCATCGTTTTCATTGCACATATGCAATACACTTTTGTATGATTTATGTAACCATGACATTATATGTGACTTGATTGGCTTGTCTTGTCATTTTCCTTGCTTAGTTTATCTGCTCTGTCAAATAATGGAGGTTCATGCACATTGAGAAATAGGGTTATATTGTCCAATGGCAAACTGTTCACAATTATCAACGCACCGACACAGACACGACGCTAACACAGACACGTAGACACTGGTTTTAATTTAAAAATGAAAATAATTGAAGTGTTGGTGCTATAGAGCTATCAACTATATCATGAATGTCATTGTTCGTGATCTTTTTATATTATTCCTTGATGTGTGCGCAGTTGTGAATATTTCTTTTTTTGGTTCAGGGTTATATTGTCCTAAATAGACCATGGGCTTTTGTTCAGTGGCTGGAGAAAGCAGATATTGTTGAAGAGTAACTATCCTAATTTTTGTAAAATTTTTATGCTTTCCACTAATGAAATCTGAGAATCAGTGCATTTTGTGATTGGTGCAGATATATTTTGATGGCAGAACCTGACCACATATTTGTAAATCCTTTGCCTAATTTGGCTTCTGAAACCCAACCAGCAGGCTATCCATTTTTCTATATAAAACCAGCTCAAAATGAAAAAGTAATAAGAAAATTCTATCCTAAGGAAAAGGGTCCTGTTTCTGATGTTGATCCCATTGGCAATTCTCCTGTAATCATTCAAAAGGTAAACTTTCAATTAATAATTGCTTCCATAGGATTCCTCATAGCTGTTACTTTTACTGATAATGTTATTACCTATGTAGCACCGACACTTCAGATTGAAGACATGTCTAGTGTTCGGACACCGACATTGGCGCTGACACTTCAATTACTTCTATTTTTCAAATTAAAACAGATGTCTAGGTGTCAGTGTCGTGTCCAGTATCCGTGTCTGTGCTTCAGAGGTTATTACCGCATTTACCTGATTTTCTTGCAAGTTACATGGCCATCCTCTAAGGATTTGATATTTTTTTTATGTCATCAGTCTTTACTAGAAGAAATAGCTCCCACCTGGGTGAATATTTCGTTGAGGATGAAAGATGATCCGGAGACCGATAAAGCTTTTGGATGGGTGCTTGAAATGTGAGTATTACTGATTACTATAAAATAGAGATTCGAAATGTGAGGAATTTATTTCTTATTAGTTATTTGATTTAACTAATATTGTTTTCATTTTATAATTTTTTTCCTGGACACTGTTCAGTACTGATAGGCCTAACCTTCTACTGCTTTAACTCTATGTTGAGTAAAGGTATGCTTATGCTGTAGCATCTGCATTGCATGGTATAAAGCATATTCTTCGAAAAGACTTTATGATCCAGGTTTGAGTTTTGCTTATATCTAGTATTTTCATTTCCTTTTCTCCCCTTTTGCAAGAGGAGGGTTGCTTTGTCACTTTGCGAAGTTATACGTAAGTTCGTAACATGCATCCTTGGAATTTTTCAGCCACCTTGGGACACACAATTAGGAAAGAATTTTATCATACATTATACATATGGATGTGACTACAATTTGAAGGTGAGTTCGTTTTACTTTCTATTTGATTTGTAGGTAAGGTAGAGAAACTGTGTTTCCTTTTTCCTTTTGCTTGTGTATGTCCCATGTGCAAAATTTGAGTATGGTTAGTACTTAGTTGTTTGATTCATAAGTAATTTACTCTTATCACTTCTTCATTCAGGGGCAACTGACTTATGGGAAGATTGGCGAATGGCGTTTTGACAAGAGAGTATATCTTATGGGTCCTCCACCAAAAAATCTTTCCTTACCACCTCCTGGAATTCCTGAAAGTGTGGTAAGTCTATACTCTCCAATATAGAACAAAAATTGAGTTATTAGTCAATTTGGTTCCTAAAATTTCACAAAAGTTCAATTTAGTCCCTGCTATTTACAATATATCTACTTAGTTCCTAACTCTTGCAAAAGTGTTTCAATTTAGTCCCTCTGTTATATCAATTTAGTTCCTCTATTTTGCAAAAAAGGATTAAATTCAAATACTTTTGCAAAAGTCGGAGACTAAATTGATATATTGTAAATGTGAGAGATCAAATTGAACTTTTGTAAAATTTCAAGGACTAGATTTCAAGGATATCAGTTTGCCATGCCAAACATTCACATCTACTCATTACATATTTACAACTAAAGATTTTCTGAAGTTAAGTAGAGTTAACTTTTGTAATGATTCGTTTTGTGAGTTCACCGAGCAATAAACAGACTCTCTGCTTGTGGGGGTAAGACTGTGCTGGGTATCTTAAATAAAAGATAGCTAATCGAAAGGGAGATGGTAGTCCCAGTAATTTTATTGATAATGAAAAAAGGTACACAAGAGAGTCCAACTCTCCTACAACGGTTATTCACTACTCAAATTCTAGAATCCACAAAAGATTTTTTCAAGGGAGGGGAAAGCCTTTATTTATAAGCTCCCATTACAAAGAGGGTGAGGGATAGGATCACTAACTGCCTAACTAACTAAAAGACAGCAAACTAACTATTTAACAAAACATACAACAAAATCCTAACAAATAAAACTAACAGAACTAGGATTTATTTTTATTTCTCCTGTGATAAACTGATAAACGTTTCTCAAGAGTACATCTACGCCCTCCAAACTCTATTTGGTGGGAGCCTCGTGCATTAGTCTGCCCTTTTTAGTAAATTATGTAATCCACAATGATCATTTTTGCAGGTGCGGCTTGTAAAGATGGTCAATGAAGCAACTGCAAATATACCTGAATGGGATTCATTGAATAGAAGGCAAGAAAAAGATAACAAACCATAACACCTCACACCCCTTTGGTAGTGACTTCAAGATGAGGACCACAAACACTAATTACACGTTAAAATAGATTAGTTTACAAAAGGGTGATTTTGTGCTTGCTCTGAAAGTAAAATTTGCTTTTTTTTTGGTTTATTCAATAGCCAGGTCATTCTTTTGCATTCACATATATATGTACAAGACATTTTAAGTCTATTAAATATAATTTTGCCAACTAGTTGTTGGAGTGCAAAAGCTTTGTATGCAGTTTTGTTAGGATTTGATTTCAAATGGACCACAACAGGAGATTTGTTTTCTAATTTTGTTATTTACAATCAAACTTTTCTTAAATAAAATTATTTATTTTATTAGTCTCACATTGATAATGATGTGGTTGCCACATATAGATGATGGAAAATAAAAAGTAGGTAATTTTTTTAGGATTTACAAGTCGAAAGTCCACAATTAGGGGTGGGAATAGGCCAAGCCGTTCGGCAGGGGCCTATGACTCAGCCTACGTCAGACCCAGGTCAGGTTTTTTTAAATAGACTAGGCTAAGACTTTTTTTTGTCAAATACGGCATTGATTCATAAATGAAACCAGGGAAGGCCCGAACCAATACACGCGAGTGGATAGACGGCTCAATCGGCCACAACACCACCACACAATAAACTGAAACACGGCAGCCCAAAAGGTCCCAGACAAACAAATGAAATCAAAATTCAAATGCAAAGTACAAACTAAAACACAAGTACAACTAAACTTAAACAAGATCTAGAGTTCGAAGAGAGAGAAAGAACTCAAACCCTAGCGAAACTTCGAACCTTACTCCAACTCATGCAATCAATTGCTTGTCACAAACGAGAGCCTGCCGAAGGGAATCAGGAGGCCGGGGGCACCAATTTCCATTCAACAAACCACAAGAAGCGAGGGAGACAATGGAGTGAACCACGTGATTACCTTCTCTATTCACCTAGGTAAAACCCACATGCGTGAAACACGAGCTCATGAACCAAATGTCAGCTAAGATTTTTCCTTCAATTTCTTTGATTATAATCTCTTTCCTACACGCTTCAATCAATAAGAGACAATTGTATTCAAAAATCACTAAGAATAAGCAGAGGCTTTGACCGAGAAACATAGCACCATGCAAAGCCAGCGCTTCAGCAACTAGAGGAGAGGTCGCAAAGAGGAGATTGAAGCTAGTTGTAAGTAAATTGCCTTTATGATCTCTACATATAATGCCAAAATAACCCCTTACCCGGATGGATCAAAAATGCATCTGAATTAATCTTCAGATATGGGGTCCTAGGAGGCCTCCAAACTTTAGCAGTAGGCACACGTGGTCCTCTAGGGGATCTTTGCACAGTGGCTTGTTCTGAATGTAAAAATTCAAAGCAAAGGTCATTTGTCATTAGACACTACCTCATTACGAGATTTCCAAATATTCCACAGAGAATAAAATAGGAGGGATATATTCACCTCAGCAGCACTCCTTTCTTTCTCCATCTCCTCTAAAATATTAATCAACCATGAATGGAGAGAGGATAACCCCAATCTAGATGGCATAGGAAAAGCATCAAGACTAAACCAAGGGCAAAAGCAAGGCCATATGTTCAACAGGCTCAGGTTCGAACTTGCAAATAGGGAACAATGGGTCTTTGGCGATTTTCCTTCTCCAAAGATTGGCTTTAACTGGGACAGCATTATGGCACAACTTCCATATAAAGTGTTTCACCTTTTCTAGGACCCCCAAATAAAACCCCACCATTAGAGCTTGAAGGCTTAGATTGATTGTCCAGGGGTAGGTTCCAAAGGCTCTTGTAACCAGATTTCAATCTGTTAACCCCACCATTAGTAAGAGGCCAGAAAAACTCATCTTGAGGGTGGGACCAAGAGATTGGAGTTTGGAGAGCAGCAATAGCAGAATGAGGCTCTAGGTTATTTCTCAATAAGGCACGGTCCCAATTATGGTTAGAGTCAATAAGCTCATGAACATATACAATTTGAGATTCAGCAAGCAATTGAGTAAGAAAAACTCATCTTGAGGCTAAGGCTTTTTAAAAAGCCAATTTAGCTAAAAATGTCAGGCTACGGGCCATTGAAAAAGCCTTTTAGGCTGGCCTATTTAAGTAAATATAAATAATACTTTTATTTATATTATTGTTATTATATTAAATTTTGTACATTGTGTTAAATCATAAATTTGGTAATATTTTCTGTTAGTTTAAACATATCGACATACCTCAATTTTTGACATATTTAAAGTTATTATTATATAATAAAATTTAAATTGGATGTCATATAAAATAGAAGTTAATTTCACTGACATATTAGCTTCTTAGTCTATTTACAAAAGCAAACATCACTCAAAGGTCGTAGGCTTTCGTAAAAATTTAGTGAAATAAGCTTTTAAACAAGCTTTCAGTCCTTAGCAGACTTTTAAAAATGTCAGGTTAGACCTAAAAAATGCGACTATGACAAGCCACAGGTCAGGCTCGGGGCTAACACTAGTTTCAACGCAGGCCAGGTTCACGCCATGCAAAGTCCAGCTCGGCCCAACCTATTTCCACCCCTATCCACAATTTTATAAACCAAAAATATATTGAATCCTAGATATAATCACAAGCATTCAGTAATAATAAATAATATTGTGAAGATGAATAAATATTAAATAAGGTAAAAGTAGAGAAAAACTCAAATCGTGTATAAATTTAAAAGATGGAAAAGTTGAACCAAGTTGGTTGGGGTTGAAAAAGATTTGATTTTGGGTGCAACCATGGTATGTTATGTGAACATGAATAAACTAAGGCCGAACCTCATCAAGAGTAACAGGCTTCATGAGAATGGCATACAACCTCATCAAGAGTAACATATCAGCTGGGTAGCATAGCAATCACTCGATTTCCGGAATCGACTCTTGGGTAGTGCATTCCGATCAAGAATTCAACGCCCCTGATTTTACCCCAACTATATGGATTGGATGGAGTCTCCAGCTCCAAATGAACTCGCTCGCTTGGGTACTGAAGGAGTGAGAAAGTCGTTGATCGTGTGGGCCCTACTCCAACATCCAGAAGTGCACACAATGGTGCTACGCTACCATCCCCATGAGGTGAAACCGTTAAAGAGTACACGTGTCATAGACTCGCTTCGTAGCACAAAGAAGAAGTTGGGTAGCTTTATCATTACCAAAACATCCCTCCCTCACAGCGCACTCACACTCACTACACGCTCGTTGCATTGCATTTTTTGGCAGGTATATATAATAACAGACTAGAAGAGTGTTGCGCAAATCAAATCCTCTCTTCCTTTCATCATCTTTCTTTCTTTCCTTTTATTTGAAGAACTCTCAACAATAACTGATTCATTGCTACTTGCAAGTTAGTTACAGATATTTTTCTTTCTTTTTCATTTCTCTGATCACACAAAATGTTCTACTCTCATCAACTCCTTGCTCGCAAAGCTCCACTCGGCCAAATATGGTACTATTTACTTCATTTCAATTTCATAATCCTTCTTTCAAAATGCTGTTCACATTTTAATTTCATCTTCAATTTCAATTTCAATTTCTTTCAACTTCAACGCATTTTCACTATCGCTCTTTCTTGAAGGATGGCCGCTACTATGCATGCGAAGATAAACCGAAGAAAGCTTGATAAGCTGAATATCATCAAGATCTGGTAAGTAACCATTCTTTACACATTCTATACTTCTTCTTCTTCTTTTTTGGAGTTTTTTATATAATAGTTAACTCAACTTCTTATAATGTCCTTTCTGTTGCTTGTTTACAGTGAAGAGATTCTGAATCCCTCGATTCCAATGGCTCTAAGACTTTCTGGAATTCTAATGGGTAACCACACTTGCTCTGTTTCGTTAACTCATTATACCATGTCGTTTCTTTTTTTCTCTTCTCTGTGCTTCCTTTAGTCATTCTAGCTTGCGTTCTTTAATGGTTCTTGCATTTTTATCAATTCAGGGGGTGTAGTGATTGTTTATGAGAGAAAAGTGAAGCTCCTTTATGGTAAATTTCGACTCCTTTTTTTCATAATTAATTAATTAATTAAACGCTAAATCTATCTGAATAACATTTCTGAATTCTCTCTCTGTTTTTCTTTTTTATTTTACTTTTCTTATGGCAGAGGACGTTACGCGGTTAATGGTATAAATTTCTACTTCCATATTTTTACCTATTATGTTCTGTTTGGCATTAGATTAGTAGATTTTATTCCGTTTTATATTTTTGTTTAAATTGAACTCTGTAAGGTTGAGATAAACGAAGCCTGGAAGGTAAAGACTGCCCCAGATCAAAAAGTGCTTCCAAAAAGAAAAACACAAGCCAAGTTAGTCCCATCACACTTGCTCTAATTCTTATTATTATTCTCAATTTAAGTTGTTTATGGTTTGGAAAGTGGAAACTATGATTAATGAAATAAGTATTGCAAAAAAGGAAGCTCTTCTTACATTTTTTGCTTTTTTGTTAATTTAATTTGATAATAACTTTTTGACAGGAAAGAGGCGATCACTAAGTCAGAGAATGAAGAGATGACTCTGGGAGATATTGAACAGTCCCTTCAATTCTCCAATACAGCCGCTACTACAATGGGGATTCAACATGGCGCCTATTTTAACATGGTACGTATTGGTCTCACTATATTGTACAGAAATACAGAAAAATGAATATCGCATTTAAATCATGTTAGTACTTTTAGGATATTTTTTTAGAAGATCTGTATTTAAATTTTGTTGATCAAATACCATCAAGTAAATTATGTCATTTACAGAATATGAATAGAAGTTTTTTCAAAATAGAAAAGGAAATTAACTAATTATCTAGTGGTTACTTGTCATCCAAGAAACTAATTTTTTTTTGCTAATGCTTAAAATGTTTGATTGCACTATTATGGTATATAAATTAAGGGTTCCTTTACTTTCTTTATTTTGTTTACTATTGTACTTCCACTCTTTCCTACTTAAACTAAAAAATACTAGTGGAAATGAATCCATTGTTCTTAGAAATTTTAAAAATGTGAAAATTACCGTTTTTCCAAAAACAAATCTCCCTAACTAGTCTTTCATTTCTTTCTATCAGAACTGTTCATCACAATAGTCTTTCATTTTTTTTGGTAGCTATATAAACTGAATATTTATTTTAAGAAATGAAAACGAAAAATGTTTTTAAAAAATAAACTACAGGTTTTCCATAATTCAAGTAGTCGCCTAACCATATCTACAAATTCAAGGCATTAGTGGATAACTTCCTTATCTTATAAGGGAGGGTGTTGTAGTTTCGGCTCTAATCACAAAAGAGGTTTCTCCAATATTGAAAATTGTTAAAATCCTTGCAGACAAGGTTGAGCTTATCTATGATTTTCTATTGTTGCAGCGGCTAGATAATGTTATTGTGGATGAAGTCTACATTAATAATGAAGATCCAACCGAGCATCTCCATCAAGGTTTTCATCCTTGAATTTGATAAACATATCGTACATGTTTGCATTCTAAGTGTCCCTTTGCTGATTCTAAACATTCTCAGCTGACCCGGAGAGTATTACCCTAGTTGAGCCTTACCAAGCTACTGCAGATCCATACAATGATCATTTTGAGAGGTTTTTGGCTTCACCACCCTTCTTCCTATTATTCTGTTTTTCTTCTTTCCAGCAACATTTCATTCAGTCATTTTAATTAAAGCTTTTGAGGATGTGATTTATTATCACCTTTTCTCTTTGTGAATGATGTGGTAGGTTTGATATCGAAGGAGATGATGAAACACAGGTAAATGTACCTTCACTAGATGACACTCAAATTCCAACCATGCCTATACACTCCCCACCTCATCGAGAGGACCCAAAGGAAGGTGAGTAGGATATCTTGACTGCTTGCAACACCAAGATTTTAAATATAAAGCCGTTTTCACCCCAATTTTGTTTTTGTCATTTAAATTAGTAGTAAATCAAAAAAGGTTGGAACCAAGGTTTTAAAAACCGGACCGGACCGGCCGGTTCAACCGGTTGAACCGGGAACCGGACCCCTGGCCGGTTGGTTCAACCCCATTTGAACCGCAGGCCAAAGAACCGCCCAGAACCGGATTGAACCGCCAATAACCGCTTTGAACCGGGAAAGAACTGGGAACCGAACCGGGTTGAACCGCCCGAAATGCAATTTTTTATTTTTAAATTTACTTTTTTCTCCAAAATTTAATATTTTTTATTTTTTATTTAATAAATTACTTATCCGGTTCAACCATGGTTGAACCGGTTGAACCATGAACCGGAGGTCTCGCCGGTTCGATCTCCGGTCCGATTTTAAAAACATTGATTGGAACCTACTATTTCCTTCGCCTTAATTGTATTTCATATTTTTTGCCCCACATTTTCCATATTGTGCACCCTACCCTAGTAGCTTACACTAGGATTCTTGTATGTATTCTCTTTCATTCATCATCAAAAAAATTAATTTGCAGCGCTGATTTCACATACTATGCAGTGTCTTCCTTCCATTGTTCTATATATCATTATGAAATGGTTAAGTAATATGTTCTGCAAATCTACTTGAACTATTAGTGTTGTGAATTGATCCAAAGATTTCTAAAAATTGCATGGTTAGGGTAGTTCCTGATCCAAAGGTAGGGAGTTAGAATTGATCATAAAATCTGTGAGGCACTCGTTTACCTGCTAAAAGTTTGACACAGTTTGGCCATTTGTTTTTAGCAATACACGATTCTAACTAGATGATAGGCTAACTCAATACAAAGGCTCAAAAGGAAGCTACAATATCTTGCTTACCTAGGTTGTTGGCTGTCAAAAGCATGAGTTTAAAATACTTTGAGTTTGTTATATTTTACTTTTAAATGCATTGATTCTTTTGTTTTTAACATGTTCAATATTGGGTTTCTGATATTGTGTAGTTTTATTTTTGAAAAAAGGAAGCCTGTATTGTTGGTTGCTGTAATAACTAATAACTAAAAGTTTTCTCATAAAAAAGAGAGAATGGAAACTGCCTGCTAACATATAACTATTCTGCAGATGATATAATGGAAGACCAACATCCAGGAGACCCGATTAATCATCAAACTAATGTAGTCATGGAAGCAAGACAGGTGCCATAATTGTTTAGCAGTAAAAAGACCATAACAATGTTAAAAAAGGAAATTACTGATCATAGTACTTCAATGCAACAGGAACCTAGAGGGCGAGGGCCAACTAAAAGGAAAAGAGGACAACCAAGGGAAATCACAATGGATTATGAACACACCATGATCCCTGCTCCTCTATACCAAGACTGGCTTCAAGATGCTTCAGATATAGTTTCAAGAAGAGGAAGAATGAAAAAGGTTTTCATTTGATCTTTAGTCTGCATCTAGCAATCCATTATGCATTTGAATGAGATGCATATATGGAGTATAGTATTTTGGGTGAATGGGGAGTATAGTATTCTAAATTTAAATATTTAAATAAAAAGAGAAGATAATGGAATTACTGTTTCTCTTTGTTGCAGCCAACTCATATCTTGTCTTCGAAAAAGATAGCTAACCTCATGAAGATGCCACCTGTTGTGCTAAATTGTAATTTATATACAAGTGAAAATAAAGATATATATTATCCAGCACCTCTTCTTGACTTGTGGGTTAAGAGCAACCAGCCACCTCACAATTCACCTTCAGGTCAGTATACTCTCTCTCTCTCACACACACACATTATGGAGAAGGTTCAGAAGATAACAAACATCTTAATTCTGTGCAGCAGGGGTTTCAGCCCACCATCCTCCAGAACCATCGTCTTCGTCGCCTCCAGGAGGACATGATGGAGATTTCACAGGATTTGTTAGTCTCATATATCACTCTTTTGGTTTGCTTTTCCACATTTTCTGAAGATGGTGTAACTTATTTCTGATAAAATGTCTAAATGTGAAGCATGTTGAAGATTTTGATCCGCCAGAGATGCTGAGGAACAATAATCAAAATACTGAAGATTTCATGGATGAACTGAGGGCTAACCTTAACCTTGAACATGGTTTGAAAGTGCCCGAAGCTGCTCTCCCTGTCTCATCACAGAAATCTGGTATGTTTCATCTTAATTTGATCTTGTGTTTCTCCAAATTAGTTGTTAATGTGTATGCCTATAAGTACGAAAATGTGAGTTAATGGTTACTTCTCATGAATTTCTAGGAGGAGATAATGTCCGTTCCAGCCCAATCCCGTTATCTGAACATGGTCTTTCCTCACATTCAGACTTAACGATAGGAAGGTAATGCAAAATACCACTTACTAAATACAGTTAAATGACAAACAGAATTTATGTAAACTGCTTATTATGGTTTCAATTTTCAAAGAATGACCATTCCATCTAGATATCTTATGGACAAGTAGAGATGAGAAATTTGGTTTTGTAATATTTGTCATTGTTTAATGCTTCAGAATCAGTAACAGATTCACAAAGAAAAGGCTTTCATCATCTAGAAACAGTAGCGGAGGCCTTCAGCCAGTAGATGAGAATGAAGCTATCAAGTTAGCTGACAGTCCAACACGTGATCAAGGTATATTTCGAGTGTACTAACATGTTTATTTATGCACTTAACACATTTCTCAGTGTCCTAAGTTTCTTTTCAGAACCGCTTGTGGAGACAGGACCCACGCAAACACAAGCAAACATCAACCATCCTAGTGACAAGATAACTAATTCTATCCATGCGTATGAATAATCTCTGAGGAAAATTTATTAACCTCCATTATAAAAGCTATTTTTTCTAATAATATTAATAATGCATGTTTATTGCATTTGAATTGTCACAGACAAATGAAAGCGCATTTTGAGACACCTGGGGTTCCTCAAGTCGAATCCCTTGATCTCTTGGCGGCTGGAATGACTCGGAGATCGGCAGCACAACTTTTCTATCAAACTTTGGGTATTTATTCATACCAATCCTCCTCCCATCTACTTGTTATGTTACTATTAATATTTTAATGATTTTTGTTGTAACTCTTGTGTACATAGTTCTTGCTTCTCGCGATGTCCTGAAAGTGGAGCAAAAGGTTCCCTATGGGGAGATTCTTATCTCTAGAGGATCAAAAATGTGATGAAGGTATCATCATGTTTCTTCTAATTTTTATCCTCTCCTTTGAAGTCTTGAACTTAAAGAGTATTACTAATTTGGCTTGTTATCTTTGTCTGCAGGAAAATACAATCATTAATTCCTTCAAAATATATCTAACTTGTCTGGATTGCCTAAATAGCAATTGCTAGGAATTAAACTTCGATAATATTTTTAATACGATAACGAGATACTTTGGCTATTATTATATACAAAATTGTATGATTTATGTGAGTATTAAGTACCCCTTCCCTCTCCCTAACCTTTTCGAAATTTCCACACCATCAAATTGTGTATTTAGAACGATGCCAAACATGGATACGTTTACCCAAAAGCTATAGAGTGCAGCTTTTACATCCACGTCAAGGTGTTAAAAATAGGGAAATCCAAACAGGGAAATCCAAACATACGCGTACGTGTAGCTTCCACGTTCAATACAAAAATGACATCATTGATTGTGGATTAGCCTGCTTACAGACAACCAAATCAAATGACTTAGCTACGAACTATAGATATCATGGACTACTTATAGCTAGGGGTGCACAAAACATCCGGTTATATAAATATATTCAAATCCATGTCCAAAACCATTTTAAAAATGACCATATATTTGAATTTGGTTATGTCCATAGCCATATTATTTTTTAGACTTGGATATGGATGTCCATTTTTTATAACTAGATAAAAAAGTAAAAATATCCATATCCAATCAAAAAGTAAAATAACTATTTTAACCCTGTTCCTCACCCTCTTCACTCTCGTCTCTCGCGCTCATCACTGATCAGTTTTCTCACTCTCGCAGTCTCGCCCACGGCCTCGCTCTCTTCACTCTCGTGAGTCGTGACTCGTCTCTTGCCCTCGCCCTCTTCACTCTCGTGACTCGTCTCTCGCCCTCATCAGTCATCAGTCGTCACTCACTCTCTCTCGCCCTCCTCACTCTCTCTCTGTCTGGGCCGCCGCCGTTTGCGCCGCTGCTTCCCGCCGTTTACACCGCCGCCCTCTTCACTCTCCACTTCTTGTGGTCATGGATCTCTCGTTTTCAGGTACTTCTTGTGGTCATGGATCTCTAGTTTCTATTTTCGGGTATTTCTGATATGGATATTCTGATTTGGGTATTTCTGATTTAGGTATTTCTGATTTGTGTTCTTCTGATGTACTTTGAGAGAAAATGTTTAGTACATATCTTTCTTTGTAAATTGATCATTGTATTAGTGCATCACAAATTAATTTTAATGTGTTAAGAAATATTGCATTTAATAGTTGACGTTTCGGACACGAAAATTGATGATTATGTCTATGAGACATAAATTGGTAAAATTGAGAAACCTTAGTGGCTTTAGCTAAAGAATTCTCAGTTACGGATTCTATATGTTGCACTATAGGTAAATGCTTGAGAAAATTCTGCATAAGGTGAAAATATTTGCTCCTATTATGGTAATTTGGTATTCTGATATGGTATTTTGAATTGTGTTCTTCTGATTTGTGGTCATGAATTTATATGCAACACATATGCAGTGCCGCCCTCTGAGACAGCTGAGAATACAGTTACTGGATTACCGCCTCGGCGTAAAAACAAATCAATTGTTTGGGATTGCTTTACAGTAGAACCAGGCTCAGACAAAGCTAAATGTAAATTTTGTGGTGCCCTCCTCAAGTGAAAAAATGGGACAACTTCCATGATGGCTCACGCAAGCGGTTGCAAGGGTAACCCAAATGCTCCCAAGAAGAGGATGAAAGCAACTACATCCTCAACTGTCATTTCTCCTTCGTTGGGAAAATTTGACCAAGAGAAATGTCGACAAGCAGTGGTGAAGATGATTGTAACCATGGAGCTTCCTTATCGCCATGTTGAGCATCCAGGTTTCCGGGAATGTATAGGTGTTTTACAACCAAAGTTTTCTCCAATCTCCCGTAGTACTTTAGCACGTGACGCTTTGTTGTTGTGTGATACAAAAAAGACTAAGTTGAAGTGCTTCCTTTTAACAAAAACAAAAACAAAATAGGCATAAAAAAAACCGATGACAGGCAAAAAATATAATAGAACTTTTAAAAAAATACATTACATGTAAAAAGAAAATAATTTGATAAAGTAACCCTTATTTTTATATTTTTATGAACTTTTGTACGCTTAAACTTATTAAGAATCATTTCTTTCACTTAACTTGTTTATCAATGGTACACGTTATGAGAACATTATTAACACATGTAGATCCTCTCCAAATTTCTCAATATTCTTTTTCTTCTTTTTCAATCATGTACACATGCATATTTGACAACAAAGTATGTAAAATGAGAGGAAAGGTGTGAGAGATTTTAATATAGAGACAGAGAGAGGAAGGGGGGCATAAATATTTAATTACATATTCTGTTTGATTGGGATGAGGAAGGGGACGAGAGATGGGTAAATATTCTCTCTATTTTTTAAAAGAAATTGTATCTCATTCACTATTTTAATAGTTAAAAATTATTATAAGAGTTTTAATAGTGAAAGAAATGATTCTTAATAAGTATTTTTCGCTTAACGCACTCCCACCGTGTTAATTAATAAACTAGCAGAAGAAAACTATATTTTTTACTTAGCGTGCAATTTTTACACCCCGCTAACAATCTCTAAACGAAGACAAATAAAACGGCAGACTCAATCTGTAAATCAGAAAATATCAAATTGCTAGCTAGGGCCCTTGACACAGCACTTTGTTCTCCTAAGTTCCCTGTTCTGTGAGGAGCTGTAAGCGATTTCTTTTCTTATGAAGACGACTGAATGTGTTTGTAAGGCTTAGCTTCGTTGGGCTGTCTTCAGCTTTAACTCTTACAGGGTTTTTTAAGGGTGTGTCTGATTTAGAAGAGTTGTAAAAAGAAAAAAGGTGAGAAATAAAATAAATTCAGGTGATATTTAGAACAAGAGAAAAAGAAGGAAAATAGGCAAGAGAGAAGTGTTGAATATTTATCAAAAAGCAAACAAAATTCTGACTAATTTATAAAAGTAATTTTAATAATTAAAAGGGAGTATATAAGAGAATTGGCAAATATTAAACCATTCTTTCCTATTTCTTCTCTCTTTCTCTCCCTCTCATTTGTAACCAAACAAGAGAAGTTCGTTACTTCTCTTCAACTTCTCACTCATCAATCTCTCACCTATTTGACCTATACCAAACATACCATAAACCTAAGATGCCCATACACGATCTGACATCAGAGGAAGCTGGGCTAAAAGCCATTGTGAGAACAGTTTTCCAAAGGAACCAGTTCAGCAGAAGAAAGGAGGAACGCCAGGAGAGGGAAAGTGACAATTGCTACAGAAGTAAAAATTGTTAACTGCTCTCAAACGAGGACACGTCATATTTAGGCCAGCCAAAAGTCATTTAAGAACCCAAATTTTCTCCTAATGGCGAGCTAATAGGCTAGCAGCCATCTCAGGTGAATTCGGCATTCGACAGTGAATTTTAGGAACAGAAAAAGAAAGCGTAAAATACATCAAAAAGATATATAAACAGATTAGGGCAAGAGAAACTACGGCGATCTACTACTAAACATTGACCATCAAGCACAGCAACATAATAGAATCTTATTGTAGATAGATAGATATATCATATTCGTCTGGACAAGAAATAACTAGTCAACCGTCGACATGCATTACTTATTTATAAGTTCAGATAAATCCCTGACTTGGAAAAAAAAAAAAAAGAGAAGTGAAACAATTGTCATGCAAACAAATTATATGAAATCGCAACCCCTAAACACATGTACTTACTCATGCATGTCCCACGTCAACAGTATCATATCCCATTATCCAACTTCATAGACAACCACTTCAAACCTACCAACCTCCTCCCAATTGGTCTGAAGCATTGTGTGGAAGTAAAAAAGGGAGAGCACTATGTATCGCCAGCAGCTAGATGATGGTAAAATTTCTTACAGCACGAAATTTCTGAGAAGTGAACAAACCATAGGCATATCGCCAATCTCGAGAGATACAAGCTCCGAGAAGACTGGACAATCTTTTATTTATCACCTTCTATCCACCCCAAACCAGACAAGGAATTTACTTAACAAACTTTGAACTGTAAACATGCTTATGCTTGCTTATCTTCCTTCATTCGGGCTTGAGAAGCTCTGCAAAATCTGCAATAAATTATTAAGCAAAATATGTAAGGGTAAAATCACCAGTAAACACAATCAAGTAACAGTTCAGAAGTTAAGAAGCAGTCGTGATTTATAAGACTCCCCAACACTGTTGAAGGTCAGAAAAGCGATGACAAACAAGATAGTCTGAATTTCAAGTTGTGTTAGTTACAGAGACATCATCAGTATAGAGAATAATTTGGTGCCTACCTTTTGGAGTAGCAAGTTCCTGCAACAAGTCTAGGGCCAAATAAACTCCAACAACATTCAATGACAAGGCAGCTAAGTTGGAGTTTGAATGATGCAGCACATTTGTATCCTTCAAGAACCTCCAGTACGTAATTGTGTTAGTAATCCAAAAATCAAACCAAAAAAAAACATCCATCAAACAAACAGTAATAAATCCAGAATAGAAGCATACCATCAATATTCTTATACCAACATCACACGAAGTAACGACCTGTCCAGATTGACTGTCCTTGAAATTGCTCAGGCAATGGAGTAAAATGCTGACCATCAGTTGTGGGTGGTTGTTGTGGCTGCAGTTGCTGATTATGGTTGGCTTTTAAAAGCTCAGAAGTATGATAATCTACCCAACCATTTTGTTTGTCCCCCTGTAGTGCAGATGGAACTTGTTTTCCAGGAAAGGGAAAGCCAACTGTCCCACTCAAACCATTGTTAATGCCTTGCTGATAATTTGACTGGGAGTAAGCAAGACCATTGGTGCCTAAATCTTTGGTTGATAAAGGCGTCTGATATCCATCTAACCAACTGTAATCATCCATAATTGGATTCCCACTAATTGAATCAGAAAAAGTGGACCCAATATCTTGCTTAGGAGGAACATGACTGAAACCGGGAGGAGGTCCATGGTGCCTAGAAGGTCGGCTGACAGGAGATTTTTTCAAACCACCTTGCAAAACTGATGATGTCTTCACAACAAAGTTATCTGCAATGACTCCAGAAGATGCAACAGTGTCAACCTTGGGTGCTATTATCATGTCTTCAGCTTTTGAGAGACCATAAAATGCACCAGTACCAGTGCTTATAGATTGCTGGATAGGAACAGCGAATGAAGCATGGTTCGGGATAGATACGGCTTCTTGCAGTGGCAAGTGAGATTTCACCACATGCCCATTTCCCAAGAACCCTAGACCTTGAAAGCTGTTGGCCAGAGAAATTCCCTCTTCTAACCACCTTGAAGGATGTTGCTGAACTGGTTGCAAGTGTTGAGGGAGCATACCAGTAACAGAAGCAGGTAAAGTTTGATGGTTCACATCATTGGGAGGGTGAGAAGAATTGATGCTAACTTTTATATCCCCTCCCAAAGCTGTTGGTACTGACTCTAAGCCTTTGTGGGGTGCCCATGATGAGACAGTTACCATATCAGCACGTTTGTCAGCTGATGAGACAGTTACCATATCAGCACGTTTGTCAGCTGATATAGGTTTAAAAACAATAACTTCGTCATCCTCCTCTCCTTCGACATATTGGTGGTGGTTTGGCTGAACAGTCCCTACCTTCGTCTTGTCTGCTGCATTGTCTTTCAATGAATCTTCTACATTAGGCATGCTTGAATAGGTGGCAAGAACAAAATCATCCGAGATTCGAGGCTCAACACCAATTATAAATTTCTTTCCCTTTGAGTCAAAATATATCATTTTTTGATCAATCCTAACAACATTTGCTAAAGCCTTTCCTGCAGCTAAAATCCTTTTGACCCGAGCTTTTCTTTCTTTTTCACCATCACTTCCAAGGGAATACTTCCTTGAAAAATCCAAGATCATTTGTGCAGGGAGAAGTGGAACAAATCCTCTTAACTCGAGGTCCTCCCACAGAGCAAATCGATTATCAGTTTCCCCTTCTTCATACCTACTCATGTTATTGAAGCAAGTCTCCTCTTCGTCATCTTCAATAGACATAGGCCCAACTGAAAGTAGCTTATTCAAGAAAGAAATCCAATGATTCCAAAATTTTGATCTCACAGTTGCTTGATTCTCATCGACATCACTGCCTGCAGCAAGATCTGGATAACATGCCAACCACTCAACAAAAACCAAAATTCCCGGTAAAAGATAACTACAGCTAGGATCCTGCAGTTGCACACATCTCTCTATTATGATGCTCATCAATTTGAAAGCTGCAGTGAATGCATTTTGAAGTAGAACAGCACGCTGTACAATTTCTGCATAAGTTTGACCTTCGGATTCCTTGTTCACACTGTAAACAGTGAAGACAATAATGGAAACAATTCTGACAATGGTAAGACCATTCTCAAGAGTATCCTGCCCAAAATTAAGCTCTTCATCTTGACCTGAAGACAGAAGCTCACGCAGGCCAGTGCTAACAAGAGAGAGAACTTCGGTGAAGGTCTCGAGGCTATCATGAAAAAAGAGGAATAAAGGAAAAAAGTTAGAATGTAACCAACTTTAATGGTGTAATGCATAAAAAGATCAAAAGAGTATGCATCAAGAAAATATGCCTTGTACGAGTAAACAAGATTCCATTTAGACGGACAAAGCGAGTGCAGAAGGATTTATATGTCTCTTTTGTATTGGATGCTCCTCCCTTTCTAAAACAGGCTTCCACACCATTACCCCTCGGCACATGTTTTGCTTCCACTTTTCCTCTTCCTTTGCCAGCTAATTGCCCATAAGATTCCTTGACAGCACCAGCTTTAGCATCACCAGAAAGCAGAGAGTAACTTTGACGATTCTATCATGGTATCATAAAAATATAGTTAGAAAAACAAAAAATAATAGCATCATAGGTAACATATAAGACAACATGGCCAGAAGGAAAAGAAAAGCCAACACAATGTATCGCAGCAACAAAAAGAGGATCACACTCAAGGGAAAATTCTTCATCCCCAACAGGACTGTACTACGTAAACAGAATTCTTTACATTAGAAGATATACAAAGTTGCAGTTTTAAACAAGATTAAATAAAATGACATGATGATTACTAGAGCAAATACTCATATGACTGCTGATGTCTGTTGCACCAACCTTAAGCTGAAACTACAGAGCTGTTACAATAGCTGTTAGATAATTAAGTATTTGCATGCTTAGTTAGCTTTTTAATTCTTGAACTATAAATATATCTCTGGTGAGGCTGGTGTGTAATGTAATGTGGGTTAATTCATTCAGTTATTTCCAGCAACAAAATTCTCTCAAATTCTGACAGTTTCTATCCCTTCCTGCGATTCCTCAGAAGCTATTGCCTTCAATCACTAATATTACATGCAGAGTCTATCCAACACAAGTCTAAATAGCATGTATACATCAATGCTGGAATAACTTGCAAGCCTGTCAGAAATTTACAACTTACACACGTAAAATGCATTTAGCTTTAAATTAAATATCAAACACTAAAAGTAGTAGACATGATGGCTAACTTGAGAATCATAATTGAACTTCAATTTGCAACAAATCTAACAAAACATAAACATTGAACAAACAAAAAACAGAGAACGGGATACGCACATGCTTATCATACAAATACAATTGATACTTCTGAATATAAAATAATGTTCGGCCTTTCAAATCAAATCTGGCCACAGTACCTTCTCAAACGCAACTATCAAATTATCTCTGGCAGTTGTAAATGGACTATCCACAGCCAGACTCCGAAAATAACCATAAATAGTTGCCAGCTCATCCCCAGAATATGAAGCCAATAAACCAAGCTGAAAGTAATAAATCTATTCAAATGATATACGATAACTAACTACCATGGCTCAAAATGACATTGAAACAACCAAAAAAAATCACGGCAAATGCAAGAATGCCAAAGACCTGATGGTGGGGATTCCCATTTGAAGGCCAAATAGATGCAGCTTGTAAATAATAACTAGAAGCTGCTGCAAACTCTCGCTTTTTCGAGTCACCTTCACCATACAATCCTTTGTAGCGAGCAAGATCCCCCAGGTATATCAAACAACGATGACAAGATATCAAACCTTTCTTCATCTCAGCAGATTTCTTTCCATCTTTCTCCATCACAATCCGACTCTCTGAGTCCTCAAAATAGCCAAGAGGAAGCCCATACTTAGATCTGATTTTCATGATAAGATCATGGTAAAATCCAGTTGCTTCTGAAAGGAACGTCTTAAACTGCATCCTTATTTTATTTACTCGATCAGGTCTTACAGAACCTTTCCCAACTTGAGATGCTTTTGAGCTTGCAGCTGTAACAGCAGCACTGAGGTGTGACCTTAGTTCTTCAATCCGCCTATAATGTAATTGCCATAGAGAAAACTCAATATTGTGCTGTTCAGAAAAGGCATGATCCTCAAGAATAATTGCTTCATAATTCTCACGCATCTGCGGCCAAATATTTGGATCTGATGGGACCTGCTGCTGAGCTGATCTACGGCGCTTATCCTCCAATTCATGGTTCTAAAGTAAGGGGAAAATGAGATTAAAAGTATACAATATGGGTTTATTCCATAGAAAAATATTATTACAAAATAATTATTAGAAGAACAAGTAAGCCACTGCATAAAAGACTAGAGTTTATAAGTTCTACAGGGTTCATCATGAAAGACAACAGCAAGCTATACGTTCTCAAGAACTTGAAAAGTGCATACCAACCGGCATAGTGCTGGCTGCCAAAGTCCTGCTAAATTCTAAGGACGTAAAACATCAAAATCAAAATATAAAACAGTTCCAGGGCAACAACACCAGAGGGTACTGATAACAGGGTCCAACACTAATTCCAAAACAAAATCGTAGTGAAGACACCAAAACAAACACTGCAAAGTTGAGTTGTCTTCGCACTTAAGTAATTAAAAAAAAAACACCAGAACACAGCCTCCAAAGTACAGATGCTAGATACAAGCAAGAGAGAGAGAGAGAACATTGACAAATTTAACGATATATAATCAAACAAACCCTTGTTTAGTGATCACATTTGTGAGGTTGGCTACTCAATTAATGACCAAGAGAGAGGGGAGAAAGAGTACCTTCTCAAAGAGGCGTTGCGCATGCCCCCGTGATGAAGGAGCAGATGTTTTATCCATCTCTACTATCATCATCCATAAAATGTTTATTGACCACCCTCGAGCTCAATAAAACCTGGAAATCAAAAATCAACAAACCGCTCAGTTGAAAGAGTCAGATTTGAAAGTAACTGACATAAAAACATAACCCGGTTGCTATTTACCAAATGCACCAATGATCAACGCCTTAACAACACCCTCCAAACACATTTAATGCAACCGTCAAAACTCAAATAAATGAAATTCGAAACTCAAATTCAATAAACAAACGCAGTTGGTAAAACCTCAGTGATCAAATTGTCGAAACAAAAGAGCAATCGGAAAACACCAAAACAATACATATTCATACGAAAGCTAGAAATTTCCTCTAATTCTCTCAGGTAGAGTAATAATTGCATTTTTTTGGTACATAAATTTTCTTTAAAGGGGAAAATTTGAAGAACAATATAAAAACATGATACGATGCATGAGTAATTGTACGAATACGAAGAAACAATATCAGATCCGTGAAAATTCAACATCGATATAAAAATACATATAAACCTAATTCGTTGACAAAAGAAAAGAGAAATTGGGGAAAAGAGAGGAAAACTTACAGGTGAATAGAATCGAAGGATCGAATAGAGATCGAGAGGAAGGTGTTGGTGTTGATTTTGGTTAGGGTTTGGTTTTCGAGAGAAGAAATAGGGAGAAGAAGAGAGAGAGAGAGAGAGAGAGAGAGAGAGAGAGAGGAGAAGAAGAAGAAGGGGGACGTTGAAGTGGTTGTTGTGTTTGAGGGTTCCAAAAGGGATAATCTTTTTCTTTCTTTCTTTCTTATTTTCCATGTAGGCGGTGAGGGTTTAACGACGCCGTTTGGACTTATATTTTTTGCTTCAAAGATCAAAACTTTGAGTTCATTTGACCACTCGCGTGATTTTATTTTCCTTTTCGTTATTTTTTATGTTATTATTTTTTGTATATAATTCGATGGAAGCTTCTAGGGCAAGGGAACAATCAAAGTCCATTGGTGTACTCGTTAGATATAACATAAAATGTTAAGAGCGGTTAAGATTGTATCAATTAACATGAATGTTATATCCAACATTCAATTTAAGTGATACACTGGTGAGGGATCTCTCATATACTCCCTAATTTTATTATTATTTATTTTTATGTTATTACTTTTAGTATATAATTTTCCTATTATTTATATTAATTGTAGATTTTTGAATATCTATATTATATTTCACCTGAGTGAAAACTTCAAAAAAAAATTATCAACTTTCCTGTAACATTTTTCCATTTTTTTTTATAAACCCGGGTATCCTCCACGGCGACTGTGAAAACTAATCCCTCGAGGTACTGGAATTCATTTAAGGGCTGACATCTCCCAAGCGATGTCTCCATACACACCAGTCAGGGATCGAACCCCTGACCAAATGCTTAATGGGCCCAAGCAACTTACCACTTGTGCCACACCCACTTGGTAACATTTTTCCATTTTTTTTGGGTAAACCCGGGTATCCACCGCACGGACAGCAGTGACTAATCCCTCGCTCATTGTAGGTGCTCGAAGGGAAGGACAGCTGGCCCAGAGTTTTAACGCTGCTCCGTACCCAAGGCGGGGATCGAACCCCCGACCCTTGGAACATTTTTCCATTTTGCTCCAACTTAACTAAATTATTATTATTTAAATTGAAATTTTGATTAAGGAAATATTCAAATTTATTTTTTTTGGTAAACCAAGGTATCCTCCACGGCGACCGTGGGGACTAATCCTTCGAGATATCTGAGATCTATTTAAGGGGTTGACCTCTCCCAAAAAATGTTTTCCATACACACCGGCCAGAGATCGAACCCAGGACCAAATGGTTAAGGGACCCAAATATTTACCACTTGTGCCACATCATGTTGGTAAATTATTCAAATTTAAGAGGCAACCAAGTTTAACTATCAGATAAAAAAACAAAAAATGTTTTCCATACACACCGGCCAAAGATCGAACCCAGGACCAAATGGTTAAGGGACCCAAATATTTACCACTTGTGCCACATCATGTTGGTAAATTATTCAAATTTAAGAGGCAACCAAGTTTAACTATCAGATAAAAAAACAAAAAAAAAACTTTACCCATCAGATAAAATTCAATAAAAAGAAACTATCAGATCAGATTTCTTCTATGTAACAAGTATCTTGAACAATAATTACCAAAAAAAAAGTATATTGAACAATTTGGATATATCGCCTTTATAAAGTGTTCTGTACCTAGCTGTAATTTGATAGGCTGCTGTTGGTAGGTCTCTTGTTGTCCTGGCAGTAGGTCAGTGAGCGCCCGGGGGGGTACCTGCAAAGCCACTCCGACGCTCAAGTCAGTATAGAGAGTATATGAGTGAAGGTACTAGGGATTAGAGATTGAACCTTTTTTGGGGCAAAGTTTGCCTGTATTTATAGGAAATCGTGCTCGCTCGTGGATCGTCGGATTAGTAGCGTTGATCTAGACCGTCCAGGCATGTTGGGCTCGTGTGTTGTGGATACGGGCTGATTTGGTTGGGTTGATCCATATCACTTGCTAAACACACCCCCTGGTTTTGCTAATGGACCTCTTGGTCCAGTCTAGAACAGTTGCCCCCCAAGCCGAGATTATTCCGGAGGATGGTCTTGGCTTGAAGGATTTGTCAAGTTTTGTGAAGTTGTGTGGGCCGCCGTCCTGACTATTTTTTATAAATAGGTGGGCCTTTGTCTTGTGGTCCACACTTTGAAATTTTGTGGGGGAGCAGGGATCAAGTTGTCTTGGAGCGCCTACTTAAAGAGGAGAAGGGAGGTAGGGTTTGCTTACTTCAACATCTCTTCTTGTCGGTAAGTGCTGATTTATGCTTTCTTTTGCGTTGTTGACGGAGCCCTCATGGGTGCCTAAGGCGCTTTGCCATGGTGTCATGGAGGCCACCTCTTGGAGCAGGATTTGGCGCCCTCATGGGTGCCCTGACTGGTTGATCCGGTTGCTGCCTCTTGGCGCAGGATCTGGCGCCCTCATGGGCGCCATGGGCGCCTTGTTGCGCTGGTCGGGTTGCTGCCTCTTGGTGCAGGATCTGGCGCCATCATGGGTGCCGTAGGCGCCTGGTTGTGCTGCGCAGGAAGTTTCGCAAAAAAGGGGATCCAGCGCCCTCTTGGGCACCCTGGGGCGCTGCTTGCGCCAGCTCTGAGATAGGGGATCCGGAGCCCTCTTGGGCACCCTGGGCGCTGCCAGCGCCAGTTTTTTAGAAAGAATGGATCCGGCGCCCTCGTGGGCGCCCTGGGTGTTGCCAGCGCCAGTTTTTAGAGAGAGAGGATCTGGCGCCCTCGTGGACGCCCTGGGTGTTGCCAGCACCAGATTTTGAAAGGAATGGATCCGGCGCCCTCGTGGGCACCCTGGGTGTTGCCAGCGCCAGTTTTTGGAAGAAGGGATCCGGCGCCCTCGTGGGCGCCCTGGGTGTTGCCAGCACCAGTTTTTGGAAGAAGGGATTCGGCTCCCTCGTGGGCGCCCTGGGTGTTGCCAGCGGCGCCCTGGGTGTTGCCAGCGGCGCCCTGGGTGTTGCCAGCGCCAGTTTTTTGGAAGAAGGGATCCGGCGCCCGCGTGGGCACCCTGGGTGTTGCCAGCGCCAGTTTTTTGGAAGAAGGGATCCGGCGCCCTCGTGGGCGCCCTGGTTGTTGCCAGGCCTTTGTTGTCTTGGCGCTCTGCCAGGCGCCCTCATAGGTGTTGCCTGTTTGGACATTATCTTTGGCGCTTTGTTTTATTTTGTTTGTTGGTCCTGTCTCTTAGCCTGTTTTTCTTTTCTATGATATTTCAGGGCTTGCTTGGTACCAAGGGACATTGCTTCTTCTGTTCTCACTAGAGTTTGTCCACCATTTTCGCGACCTTCGCCGCTTCTCACTTACTAAGGTAACCTGGGTTGACCCTTTGCTTTTATTTTTAGCTTTCTTGTTTTCGAGCATGTCTGGTTTTGTGGAAGTCTCCATCCTCAGGAGAGGGGGTTGTCTACAAGTTCTTGTTGTTTGTCTCGTGGCTACTTGTTCTGCCCCCTGTCCTGCAGGTTGAGTGATGGCAAGGACGAAGGAGACAGCCCGGGTGAACGGGGGGTACCCTGGTCCCGTCCCTACTGCGAGGCAGGCTGTGGAGGGAGAGGCATCAGCGGTAGATGACGGTATGTTTCCCTCAGAGGGCGCGGGCATCCCTGGTTTTATCGTTACCTCATCTGATGATGACACGCCCTTTGAGCACGAAGTGGAGGAGATTGGTGGTTTAAATTATGTCTGGGTTGCTCGTACTGTTCGCTCCACCAGAAGTTTCTACCTTCCAGGGAAAGAGCCCCCCCCCCCCCCCCGCTATCTGCAAGACTTAGTGGGAGGCGACTGGCGGGTTGAAGCGGTCGATCCCAATGATAGAGTGTGCAGGGTACCTGATGGCCGAAAATTCATGATGTTTCACAGCGTGATCTATAAGGTGCGGGTTTCTCCCCTCTTCATGCCGTTTCAACTGGAGGTCTTAAACCACTTCCAGATAGCTCCATCTCAGCTCCACCCTAACTCATGGTGCTTCGTGAAGTGCTTCGAACTGGTGATGAGAGCCCTACAAAGGAAGTGCAACTTGAGGGTCTTCTTGAACCACACCCATCATTTTAATTAAATTAATCACGCCTCCGACTAAAATTTAATAATTCAACTAATCAAATTAATTAAATTAATTAAATTATTTTTCGGGGTGTTACAACTCTCCCCTACTTAGGATTTTTCGTCCTCGAAAACATACCTGATTCAAACAACTCCGGATACGACTCTCGCATCCTGTCCTCCAGCTCCCAAGTCAGGCTTTCACCAACTGCCCCAAACCAAACGACCTTCACCAGATTGATTTCCTTACCTCGTAAGGTCTTCACTTCACGATCCTCAATTCGTACAGGCATGGTCTCCACAGTGAGATTGTCCCGCACTTCCACATCATCTGGTTGAATCACATGAGACAGATCTGCAACATACTTCCGAAGCTGCGACACGTGAAACACGTCGTGCAAGTTCGAAAGGTTAGGTGGTAAGGGCACCCGATATGCAACATTTCCAACTCTCTCCGTAATCTGATACGGCCCGATGAATCGAGGAGTCAACTTCTTCGATTTCAGCGCACGCCCAACACTAGTCATAGGTGTGACCCTCAGGAACACGTGGTCACCAGCTTCAAATTCTAAATCTTTCTCACCAGCTTCAACTTCTTCGATTTCATCATTTTAATTTAATTAAAATGATGGGTGTGGTATTGTTTTAACTATAACTATTTTGGTTTCTTAAACATTAACGATATGTTGTAAATATGGTGGTGTTTGTTCTTTGTAACAGGCTAAGAGAGAAGCTGCCAAAAATATTCAAAAAAATAATAAATATAACCACACAATGGGGCCAGGTGGTTATAAAAAGTTGAAGAAGGTTTTGAAAGAAGAACAAATCAAAAAAATCCAGGAGGAGTCTGGTGATCCTTATTTGGAGGTGGAGCCTACATCTCCAGAGCGTCATGAGCTGTGGAAGGCTGGCCGCAAAAGCAAGTCTGGATCTTATGTATCCGAGTCGTCAGCATCAGTTGGATCAAGATTGTAAGTAAAATATTGTGTGGTGTTTCTAAGACATTGTGTGTGGATCTAAGTTGTAGAAAGTTGTGGAACTTAGTATGTTTTGTTTAATTAATTTGTAATGTTTTATTTGTACTTATTGAAGCAACAAATTATGCTGTTTAAGATGTAGCAATATAATGATACATTTTGTCTGTTAAATTGTTATATTTTAGATACAACTTTATGTTAAATTGTTATATTAAATAAACAGGGAATGGTTAATGTTTGGGTTGTGATTGTATCATTTGGATTTATGGCAACTGTCTGTATGTGTTAGAGGTGGTTTGAGACATATGACAACGGTTTTTTACGTGTTGCCAAAAAGGCAACGGTTCTAAAGTGATGCGTATGACAATGGTTTTGGTTTTTACGCAACGGTTTAAAAGTGTTGCCATAAATGGATATGGCAACGGTTTCTACGTGTTGCTATACCTGGCAACGGTTTAAATGTGTTGCCATAAATGGCAACGGTTTTGGTTTAGACTTTATAGCAACGGTTTATACATGTTGCCATACATGGCAACGGTTTTGGTTTCCACTTTATGGCAACGGTTTCTACGTGTTGCTATACCTGGCAACGGTTTAAATGTGTTGCCATAACTGACAACGGTTTTCAAACGTTGCCATAGAGTGGAAACCAAAACCGTTGCATTTCAGCTGGAAATGGCAACGGTTTTCAGCTTCCGTTGCCTTTGGGGACAAATAACCGTTGCCTAAAGCTAAGACAACGGTCGCAGGTACAACGGTTTCAAAACCGTTGCCGTAACTTTTGGCAACGGTTTTATGGCTTTATGCAACGTTTTTTGACCGTTGCCGTAGGGCCAAAATGTTGTAGTGTATTTTCGAGGTGCAGCGTTGTCGAGAGTCTTCCGGTGGCATCACTCGTTACGAGTTCGTACACTTGAAATGTCGGCCAACTGTGTTTTCTTTCAGGTGTATTCGGACAATCAGCATGACTGGAAATTTAAGTATTTTTACCTCGTCCCCTCTAGTCCGAAGGCTGTTGATAGCATGTGCTTTTTTGATGAGCAAGGGTGTTTCATCCGAGATAAGTTTCATTTCGGGTGGTGCAATGCTGATGCTGATCGCACCTCTCGGTCTTATCGCGTCCTCTCGTCTGAGTTATCAGTTTCCCAGCTGAGGACTTTGAATATGCTTAGGAGGATCGTCAGCCGCTTGTCCACTACGCCTCAAAAGATTTTATGTGGCGAACTATCCAAGGCCTCAACGATTCCCGAGGCTGTTGATCTCTTAGGTCGCTTATTTGGTTTGGTTTGCCTTTATTTTCCCCATTTAACACTTTGCTTCTGTTGCTTATTTGTTTCATTGTTGTTTTGCAGATAAGATGGCCGCTCCACTCTCTTTTGATGAATTGGCCTCTTGGGCTGGGAGGAAGAAACCTCTAGGTTTCGATGCTGATGAGGCGAGTAGTCCGGTTCCTGTAGTGTCAGCTCCTGTCCGTCCCTCCATGGGGCCTCGTCTGAGCCTGGGGGCGCCAAGTCGGGCTGCCAAAGATCTCTCTGGGGAGCCAATTGGTTCTACCAGTCTGGGGGGCCAAAGCCATTCCAAGCGCAAGAAAAGTCGTGTTCAGCGCTCTCCTCCTACTGATGGTTCTTTCCCTGCCAGGCGCTCCTCCCCTGAGGACACAGAGGAGGGTGAAATTAGCTTTACTACGCAGGAGCGTGACCACTTCTGGGAGCACCCTTTCGAACTTGCCATGCGTATGATCAAGGCTGGGGAGAGTTTGCACGCAAAGTGAGGAGTTGAGAGGGAAAGCGGACCTCATTCAGGCGATTCTCTTGATCTATTTCTTTAAGTTTTTGACATATCTGTAATTTGGCTTCTTGATCCATGTTGTGTTGTTTTATTCTTTATGTAGGTTTGAGCGAGGAGAGAGATCAGCTTGCGTTGGATAAGAATCGACTCCAAGAATATCTTCGCGAAGCTTTGGAATCCGTTCGCCGGGCCAAAGAGGCCGCTCGTCACTACCAGGCAGACCGGGCAGAGGTCACTGCTGAGAGGGATGAGTACAAGAGGAGGGTGGAGGAGCTTCAATCTGAACTGGAAGGTATGAAGAAACTGAAGGAGGAGGCCGAGGCCAAAGTGTAGGTGGTGGCCGGGCAGGCTATAGACTTTTCTTATGCTGCCTACGATAAGGCGATCGGTCATGTTCAGTGTTTGTATCCACAAGCCATTCTCGAGTCGAGCGTCCTTCAATTTGATCATGATGTTCGAGACGGGAAGGTCGTTAAGTACCACTCCAACGGGGTTGACTTCGATGTCGTTGCCCCCTGATTATCTCTTAGTTGCTTTGATTGTGTAATTTTTCTTTGACTCGTCGAATCTCGCTATGTGTTTTGTTTAATGGATGTATTACACTTTACCCCAATAGGGTTGACCTCGATGTCATTGTTCGCTAATATCTGTGTTATCTTTTGAAACGTCTATCTTTCATCGTTATATGGCTTGTTTCTTATGTTCACAACTAATAGTATTGGATGGCCTCGGGCGTACGTTCTTGTCTTGCGTACCTAAATATACTATTTCGTATCGCCTCGTGGCAAAGCGTTGTATTTTGACGTTGGCGCCTTGCTCGGCACCCCGATGGGCGCTGGTCTGTCACTTGGCGCCCTCATGGGCGCTGGTCTGCTCTTCATCTGACGCCCTGCCAGGCGCCCTCATGGGCGCTGGCCTGTTCTTCACATGGCGCCCTGCCAGGCGCCCTCATGGGCGCTGGCCTGCTCTTCATCTGGCGCCCTGCCAGGCGCCCTCATGAGCACTGGCCTGTTCTTAACTTGGCGCCCTGCCAGGCGCCCTCATGGGCGCTGATCTGTCACTTGGCACCCTGCCAGGCGCCCTCATGGGCGCTGGCCTGTCACTTCACCTGGCGCCCTGCCAGGTGCCCTCATGAGCGCTGGCCTGCTCTTCATCCGGCGCCCTGCCAAGCGCCCTCATGGGCGCTGGCCTGTTCTTAACTTGGCGCCCTGCCAGGCGCCCTCATGGGCGCTGGCCTGTCACTTCACCTGGCGCCCTGCCAGGCGCCCTCATGGGCGCTGGCTGCTTTCTATCTCGTAGGTGATAGCAAATGTTGCCGACGTGATAATTTTGAATCGTAAAGAGTAAACATTTTATACATTCATTTGTGCGTGTTATCAATCCACGCCACTATATTATTATGAAAGCAAGGCTCATACAACCAATCTCTTTAGCTTAAGAGCGTTCTAGGTATTATGATCAACAGCTGTATGGTGGCGGCTACCTCAGGTGGCATCCCCGTCCCATCTGCTTCAGATCAAGGAAACAGGTCCCCCTTCTCACTTGGGTGGATAATGAGTTTCTCTTTGACCTCTTCAGGAGGTCAGAACACTCATCGCATGGCTTGCACCTCTTCACACGCTCTTTTGGCTCCCCCGTAGGGGTGGAATCTTCCTCCAACTCTTGCTCGTCTGACTCGCTTCTAGTATCCCAATCTGTCAGACACACTTCAGCTTTTTCAAGATCATTATTTGAGACTTTGACACCAGCAGTCTCCCTTTCATCCTTCATGCTCATATAAAAACATCTACGAGCCGCACCTAGATCCGCTTGGAGGGTTACCACCTTATTTTCCAGGCTGTAGAACTTCATTTTAAGGTGTACCGTTGATGTTACAGCCTCCAGCTTGCCCAGTGTGGGTCTCCCAATGATGCATTGGTAGACCGACTTGCAGGGAAGGACTAGGAAGGCTGTCTTCACAGTTCTGAACAAAGGCAGTTTGCCATCAGGGTCTCCATAGGTGACCATCAACTCCAGGTGGCCCAGCGGTTTGGTTTTTGAACCATTGAAACCTGTTAGATCCCCTCTTTGGTATGGAGTCAGGTCGTTGGGGGATATGTTCAATACTGACAGCAAGTCCTCAAAGATGATGTCCACAGCGCTTCCCTGGTCGACCAGGATTCTTCTTACCTCCATGTTGGCCATGATGGCAGAGATGAGTAACGGGACATGCTTATTCGGCTTTCCATCAAGCAGATCCTTATCCTCAAAGGATAAGAGCGGTCTGGTTGGTCCCTTCATAGGGGCTGAGGTTGATGCCACACATAAAATTTCCTTCCACTTCCTCTTCATCGACTTGTTTGAGCCTCATTCGTCAAGGGGGTTGCTCCCGTGAATCACCATGGCCACTGGCCTTCCTTTGGACTTACGGGTGTCTTCCTTCTCGGAAGATTCGCTTTCCTCTCCATTGACCCCCTCTCTGACTGGTGCCTTCCCCTTCCTAGGGGATCTAGATCTTCTTCCGGGGGATCGGGCTCTTTTGCGTGAGCCATTTGGTTCTTCTTCTTTCCTCATGTACTGGTGCAGTTTACCTTTCTGGATCATTTCCTCAATGTCGTCTCTGAGGGCACGGCAGCCATTGGTATCGTGGCCTCCGCTTCGGTGATAGCGGCACCATTTCTTCGAGGGGATCTGGCCATCTTTTAGCACTAAGGGCTCTGGTCTCTTGACGTTTCTGAACTCGGCGTTAGCGCATTCCGCCAGGATCTTGGACCGAGTCGTGATGAGGGGGTATGTTCGATGAATTTGCGGGGTCGTGCCTCGCGATGCCCGCCTCCTGTTACTTTTCGCTGGCGGACTTCGCGGGCGTCTTCCCTGTCGCCCCCGACCTTGGCTGCCTCTCGATAAGCCATGTCATCCTCTTCGTAATCCATGTACTTCTGAGACCTTCGAAGGAACTCTCCTAAGTTCCTAGGTTTGTTGATAGCCACGTCCATCTGGAAAAGACTCCCCTTTCTCAATCCGTCTTTCATCCAAAACAGCCTCTGCCTGTCTTCCAAGTTTCGGACACATGAGGCCTCCTTGTTGAAACGCTCAATGTACTCTCTGAGTGTCTCATCGTCATGCTGCCTGGCGGCCCTTAACACTTCTTCAGACTTAGGTTTCAACCGGGAGGCTGTGAATCGAGCTGTGAACATTCTCGCCAACTGCCCCCATGAGGAGATGGAGTTCGGCCTCAGCTCTTGAAACCACTCTAGTGCGGAATTCTCAAGAGTGAGGGGGAAGATTTTGCAGTGGACAGGCTCCCTGGCGCCTCTATAGCACATCATCAGTGAGAAGTGTGCCAGATGGCGGTCCGGATCTCCGGTTCCGTCATACATCTTAAGGGCTGGCAGCTTCTCCAAGGCCCTTGGGATCCGGCATTCATCCACCCTTCGAGTGAACGGTCCTTCTTCTGAAAACCTTCTTGAGTTCCGGGGGGAGGCGTCCTCATAGTTTAACTCGTGATACCTGCCTCGGTCGGGAGATCTCCTCGAGGGCGATCCCCTATGGTGCCTCCGATGGGCATTGACCCGGTTCCTTGGTCTCTCACGAGAGTCGGGGGACGCGCGTGAGGAGGTCCTGGAATGGGAGTCGTAAGGTTGGTAGACATCATTTGGAGGGGACAGAGGAGTCCTCGGAGGTGAGTCCAACCCTTGGAGCACGCGCCGCCGAGGGGGAGACCGGTGCACATGCCTTCGCCTCGGGGGAGAACGATGGACGAGGTGCCTTCGAGGGGGAGACCGGTGGGGCCTTGAAGCCACTGTTATCGAAGGAGGCTGCTCGGGTAGGGAAGCTACACGCCTTTCTATCTGTCTTAGGCGAGCTTCCTGTTGCAACATTGCTTGAGTGCGGCTGGCGAGGAGATCCAAAAGTTGGCCTACATTTGATGGTTGGGCCTGCTGACTAGTGCCCTCGTCAGGTAGGCTGGCCATGTTGCCCTCATAAGGTAGGCTGGGGACGTTGCCCTCGTTAGGCAAGCTGGCGACATTGCCCTCATTAGGCAAGCTGGTGATGTGACCCTCGGGGGTCTCCTCTGGTCGGGGTGCAGGTATGGCTACGCTTTGAACCCGGGGTATGCCCCTAGGAGCCATGGAATAGCAAGAGAGAATTTCGAGTAGTGATGATGTGAAAGATTGATACCTCCCACTATGGTCGCCAATGTTCTGTACCTAGCAGTACTTTGGTAGGCTGCTGTTGGTAGGTCTCTTGCTGTCCTAGCAGTAGGTCAGTGAGCGCCCGGGGGGGTACCTGCAAAGCCACTCCGACGCTCAAGTCAGTATAGAGAGTATATGAGTGAAGGTACTAGGGATTAGAGATTGAACCTTTTTTGGGGCAAAGTTTGCCTGTATTTATAGGAAATCGTGCTCGCTCGTGGATCGTCGGATTAGTAGCGTTGATCGAGACCGTCCAGGCATGTTGGGCTCGTGTGTTGTGGATACGGGCTGATTTGGTTGGGCTGATCCATATCGCTTGCTAAACGCACCCCCTGGTTTTGCTATTGGACCTCTTGGTCCAGTCCAGAACATAAAGTGATTTTAAAAGATACACATTTTAGCTATATTTATGCAAAGAAGATAGCTGATTACTTCAAGTAATAGCTTTTGTCTTGGTCAAAAAAATAATAATAGCTTTTGTCAAAAAAACCCTCTAGTAATAGATTATAATTTTGGCTAACCGAAGGAAATGTATTTGACAGGCAAATTTATCACATTAATTTTTTTTCAAGATGCTAGTTGCTTTGCTCGGTAAAAAGTAGTCAATAGCGGATACATACGAGCTTGTAGATTAGCTAATTGATAGCAGATGATGTGTTGGTAAAACTAACGGTTAAATTAGCTGATAAATTGTAAAATAACATAAAAGGGCATATTTAATTCATTATAAATGTAAAAAGATATTTTGTCAAAAAAAAAATGTAAAAAGATATAAAAGGAATTTAAGAAAAATAATAAGGTTAAAAATGTCAAAAAAAGTGAGACGATATATGCTATCCGCTTAAAGTCTCAAACGCTACTTGAATTAGTGTTTCAAAAAACGCTAAACGCTACCGAAATAATGTTAAATACTAATATTTACCAAAGACATATACTTGTCACCCGCTAGCCAAATACACTAGTCTCATCCGCTATCTGTCAACGGATGGTTCGCGTCAAACAGAGCCTTAAAGTAGCCAAAGTACTTGTAGCTTTTTTTAAGGTTTTCTCATGTTTTGTATCTAATAATTTTATTCTTAACCCTTTTTGGAATTCGAAATCAAGATACCAAGTGGGTGTGGTACAAGTGGTAAGTTGTTTTGGCCCCTTAAGCATTTGGTTAGGGGTTCGATCCCTGGCCGGTATGTATGGAGAGACATCACTCGGGAGAGGTCAACCCTTAAATGAACTTCAGTACCTCGAGGGATTAGTCTCCACAGTCGCCGTGGAGGATACCCGGGTTTACCAAAAAAAAATCAAGATAATTTATTATTCTTTCATGTCAATTTTAGTACAAATTAGATTTTTCTCATTAAATTTATATGTTGGGTAAATAACTAATTTCATCAAATAAACTTTAATAGCTTTTTTAGTTATAGGTTAGCTTATCGACTATAAATTAGTTTATAATTTTCTTTTACCACTATAGCTATCATAAATAACTAAAAAGTAGATAAGGCAAAAGCATTTGATCGTAATTTGTAACTAAGGGTGGGCTTGATTCGCAAACAGATAAGTACAATACTGGATTAGATTGAAAAAGGTTGAAATTCTAAAATGGTTATAATGATTAGAAAAATAGATCCTAATAATAATTAGGAGTGTCAAAATAGATAGATTTGATAGATTGGAAACAATCCATTTATCAATTTATGTTCATTTAAAGTATACTAAAGATATTCAGTACAATCCATCCAATAAACAAAAAGATCATTCAATCCATCCATTAGCAACTTTTTTATGGATGGATATCTAATCCATTCATTAATATTTTTAACACTTAAAAAAAATTAATCATAAAAATACCTTTAATCATAATTATAATTTTTTTAATAGCAGAATTATAAATTTCCTTTTTTACTTTAGAATTTTAATTATATATATAGGGGATGTATCAAATGAGAGAAGTTTTGTCCCTCACTGTTGGTTGCCTTGGCAATTTCAGCGACTTCGGGACGTCGGCTCCCGGGTTCGAACCCGGATGTGGGCAGTGATAGTATGTGTGCGTGGTGAGGGTGAGAGGATTAATCTAAACAGTATAACAATACATGGGTGGTTGACGGTGGTGCTCCTTTTTTTACCAAAGACGGCGGTGCTCCTTTTAACTAAATTTATACGTGTTTAAATATATTTATATATGTACATATATTCTGAAATTTCTTTTAAAAAAATATTTTTTATAATTATCCAATGGATTTTGATATTGTAATCCAATGAATTTTAGAAAAATAATAAAAGATGAATCACAACCATCTAAAGAATCAAGCAGATAATCCAATCCATTAGTTTTTTTAATGGATGGACCAGTTGAATTTTCTTATAGACGGACCGGATAGATGGTGGACAATTGAACCATTTCAACGCCCCTAATAATAATTACTAGAAGTCTAATATTAAATTAGAGTGTTATTGCTACTAATTTATTGAATAATAACGTGCAAAGAGGTTTATCATTCATAATCATGTAAATAAGTGTACTACAACAATAGGATCGTTTTTTTGGTATAAACTGGGTATCCTCTGCGCGCAATTGCAAAGATCATCTACTGCATGCCCAAGGTTGGATTCGAACTCAAGACCTTGGTTAAGCTGGAAAAGACTTCTACCATAATACCATCTTATTCAAGTGCTCTTGAGTACGACAACACTTGGATTAAAAATAGAAACGAGGATTAAAAAGAGTACTAATTCATAAAAATGCTTAGACATTAGCAATAAATTGTTTTAAAAAAAAGATCCAATTAACACTAGTTGGGAGCTTAGATTCTCACGTCTATAGGCAAAGCAATAATAAACAAAGACAAAAAAACAAACAACATATAAAGATTAGAATTCAAAAAAAAACTACAGATGATCACTTATATAAGTCCTCGATACCTAGCTTCAGCTCCAGAGCTCCCCAATAGGCACTACGTTCTTTTGGCAACAAAAAGGTTATTTGAAGTGAGCCCAACAGTTCATAGAATTCTTATATTTTCCAAGGTAGAAAAGGACAAGCATGACCTCAACACAGCACACACGCGTACTTAACAAATATTTCAATTTCATCAATCCATCAACATCAAACATAACAACCCCAAAAACCACACGAGCTGACAAAGCCGAGTATACACGTGACCAGCCAGGTTCTCCGGCGTAGATTAGTCATCGGTATAGTCGGTGGAAACTGCGCACCAATAACATGGTAAAAAAAACCATAACATCCCCCCTCCCCCCCCCCCCCCCCCCCCCCCCCCCCCAAAAAAAGAAATATTAAACTTTAGAAATCATCTTGAACCTAACTTCTATTTCAATTAATGGTAGACATACTTTTGGGTAATCAAGAACCCTCTCAAAAAATTGTCAAAAAAAAGAACCCTTGCTAAAAGGGATCTAACCAATAAAGCAATAGAAATCAGCCACATAGGTGTAGGTGATATACAATCATAACGTAACATTCATTTCCACATAGGTGACATACTTGCAATTTCACATGCATACTTGTACAAAGAATTTCCCAAAATGGTACTAAAATTTCCTCATTGAAGTTTTGTTCAACAACAAAATTCCCCCATCTATTGACATAACATATAATTACACCAAACTTCACTCTCTCCCCTAAAGAAACAAAGGAAGACAAAAATATCAACAAAAAAATGAGAACCAAAAGGAAAGCTTTTCATTTCAACTCCAACAAACTTTCACTACTAAAAGAGACAAAGAAGAAATTGAATGAGAATGAAGAAAATGTAGTAGTACATGGACCACAACAAAGGATACTAATATATGCAATGAGTCAAAGGATATACAACAATGTCAGCCAAAATTCTTCCGCAAAGGATTTTATGAAAGCACTTATTTGGCTAGTCAACTCCATGATGGTGATGATGGTTTATAGACAAAGTCTTGGGAAGCTGTTGAACCATAATTCAAATCAAGGTTATGAAGCTGTTCCATCAACTGAGAACGCCTTTCCTTGAAAAAATCGAGACGAGTAGTTAACTCTACTAATGTTGAAGATGCTACAGATGGATGTCTTGCATATTCTGTCACCTGAAAGAAACCAATGAATGCTACTTGGTTAGTTCCTAATAACTTGAAGCCAAGATGCCGCAGTATGCGTGAACCAAAGGTGCATTATTGGATAGATGCGTGCAGCATATCATATAAGCACTTTTGTGTAAACTATGGGCCTGTTTGGATCGGATAATTTGACCTTCTTCTCTACTGGCATAAACACTTATGAAACTGTTTGGGAGAGCTTATGGAAATAGCTTATGACATGCTCATAAGTTGTTTTAAGCTAATTTCCATAAGCTCCCCATGATAGCTTAGCTTATGGCGTATAGAAAAATAGTCTAACATTATTTTATCTTTTATTATATAAACAGATTATGCATAAGCTCTTATATAATAAACACTCGTGTCATAAGCGCTTAATTAAGCTGTTTATCTAAAGAGACCCTATTTCTATGAATATGATTAAAGAGAAAATATGGTTAAACTGTTTTCATATAACTTGCAAGGTATTTTCTTAAGCCATCTTGTAGAACTTAAGGTCTGTTTAGATTGACTTATCTGGGTTTATCGATTAGCATAAGCACTTGTGCAATTGTTTGAGAGAGCTCGTGGAAACAACTTATGACATGTTCATAAATTTTTTCAGCTTATTTCCATAAGCTCTCCAGGATAGTAAACAAGTTGACTTTATTTTATATTCTATTGTAGCAATAAGCTTAAACATAAGTAATTATATAACCACTTATGTTGTGAGGCGCTTAATTAAGTTGTGTATCCAAACAAGACCTTAATGAAATAAGATGAAAATAACTTATGAATATGTTGTATGCTATTTCCATAGACTCTCCCAAATACTCTGACAAGTGACAAGTGCTCATGCTAGTAAATAAGCCCAAATAAAATGTTCATACCAATGCATGCATAGCCCAAGTATTAAAACAAACTACTTATGATAACATAGAGGGGACTTTAAGGCACATTTTTAAACTTAATTCTTACTTCTGCTGCTCTTGATGTGGAGGGAACTGAGGCAGAATCAACAGCACCAAGCTCATCCACAGAAATGCTTGTAGACGCCTCGGTACTTTTGGAATCACTAGGACTTGAGTCTATAACTGGCTTCCGAGAAGGCTGCCGACCACCATTACCGGAAGCCAATAGTTGCCCTTTGACATTTCTCCAATCAGTGCCCAACAAATTCTCCTGTTAAAATGAAAAGCCAAATTTTACCTGTTTTATTGAAGCAATGGTGCTTAAAACCATAAAGAATATTATTCATTCATAACTTCATAAGAAATGGACTAATTTGCACAAAACTTTTGTTTCTCAATTTTTAAAATATTTTTTCGATAATTTTTATTTATTTATGTTTTGAGAAACAAACTATAAGGCATACCTCAGTCCTTTGTTTCCTTTCATGGTTACAAAAGGCAAGGGTTGAATCAAAATCTTGCTGAAGAAATCTCCTGCATAAATCAAAAAACCTTAAATATAGCAACAAAAGAACTTAATAAGTTCACAAGGTTTTTTCAATTAAAAGGCGATCAGATCCCATTTAATTTTGACAAAACGCAGCACATATCCGCATACTCACGGCTGAGGAAGATTTTGGGCATGCTGAAATCGATCACCCGGATCAGTAAGTGAACCATAGTGATGCTGTCTTTGCTGATTAAGTTGATGGTGGAGTTCTGCAACCTTCTGCTTCAACCTTGCCACATCAGCTTCAGCAAGTGCAATCTCCTCTAGCTCAGCCTTTGTCTTTACATATGCAGAATTCATAAGATTATGTGAACTGGGAAATCAATTGAAAGGATAAAAGCAAAGCAAATTTCAAAAGAATAAAAGACCTTGGAATCCATGCCACGTGAACTGGAAAGCTGTCCTGTAGACATGCTCAAACCAACTTCCAATGCAGCTCTCAGATCCCTCTCAGCTTGCAACTGTTCTTGCAATCTTGAAACCTTTAGAAAAAAAATCAGTCAGGTATTGTTTAAGTACGAATATCGTTATTATCATCACATATCAATTCAAGATTTGCAAAGATTGTGATGCACAAGTGAAATTCATATAGAAGGCATTTCGGTTTTAGAAGAATATTTCACGCAATTTTAAGTCAGGGTTCAATCAACTTAAAGAAATAAATAGTAAAAGTGAAGTAAGGAATGTCAAATTCAAATATAAAAATGTCCATAAATTGCGTGCCACATTGAAAACAAACAGCAAAGTGCAAGTTTAACAGCGAATTAAAATTGTCACAAATTCTAAAGGGAAAAAGATAGATATATCATGATTACATCTTGTTCGAGTGCCAAGCGCCGCTCATGCAAAGCTTGTTTCCTTCTCTCTAAGCTTGCTTGTAAAATTGCATTGCCTCTAGCCTAAAAATGAAAACAGGACCAACTCCATTAAAGACAAAACATCAACATTATATTTATTGACACTTAAATTAGTTAGCAAAAGAAATGTACCTCCTTTGCAATTCTGTGTTGCAAATCATTTTTCGCTATTTCTAGCCTCTGAATTGCAAGCCTGCAAACATCCAAAGTACCATGCTTATTCGTTATCAACGTAAAAATACAAAGTGAAAAAAGGGAGACACGGGAAGCAAATTACAAAATGCAATTTTGCGAAAACCTATCCAAGAATATTTCTGAACTCTTCAAGAATCACATTACATCGCATTCTATAAAGGAAAAGCTAAGTATCTTACTCTTCTTCTCCAGAAGAATCAACTGATTCCACGGATGGTGTCTTCCTCGGCTGCTTAAATCCAAAAAAAATTATCAGATGCCAAATATAGAAGTTAGACTGTTTGAGACACAACTAAAAAACTGGGAAGTCAAGTAAATCCAACGCTAACATATTAAATATCGGCAGCTCATACCAGGTATATTGCAAGTGTCACATAAAAATCACATGACACATTGTCACAAGAAAGAATAGTAAAAAAAGTGATTAAGCAGTAAATGGTAAAAATAACAACTTACGTTGCTCCTTCCCCAGAAAGTTGACCGCTTAGAACTGAAACTTGTGCTACTAGCTTTGCTAGTTTGCTTCCCAGAACCTGATTCAACCGCAGGCACAGGTAAATGGTTGCCAGTGTCCATTGAAGATAAAATCTCACCCATAGAACGATAAGATTCTGCGGAAGGCAATAAATTTGGAGCATCCTTCTCACCAACTGAGTTCTCATTGCCCTTTCTTTGCTTGTTTTGATCCTCAGATAGTTGCATATCAGGAACAGCATTCAGATTTGAATTTTCAACCTTAACATGATTACTACTTGAGGATCCAACATCAGAATCATCACCTCCAAATGCCTGCAACAGCACAAAAATATTATAAGAAAGGGAAAATGTGAATAGAGCATTGCATATAGATCTGCATCATAAAAGAGAGCAGAAAATAAATACTCATTTTGGTTTGATAAATAAAAATATATCAGATAAATGACAGCATCAGAATAAGGGAGGAAATAAGAGGCATCATAAGATAACCTTGTAATCGTATAGATCGCTTCCAGCATAACCACTACTTTCACTCAATTTTCCACTATTAACACGTTCAGCATCATCATCTGTCTCTTGATCAACTTCATTCTCCGCATCATGGTAACCATTTTCTTTCACATCTATATTATCATCATCAGTAGAATCTTCAGTCCCGCTGTTTTCAACCCGAGAATCAGCTGAAATAGAACATCTCTGTATATTATCTTCCTGAAACAGCAGATAGACAATTAGGCTTCAGAATGGAGTCAGAGAATGAAAAATACATGCACACGGAGCAGAAAGCGATTAATAAAAAAAGTACGGATTGATTGAGAGCTTCTTACATCAAATACATTTTCATACTCCTCCAACAAAGTAGTGATAATTGCTTGAGCATTATTAGCAGCATTAGCAGCCGCAAGAAGCTGAGCTGAACTATCACCATTAACATCAAATTCATCCTCCAGTTCACATTCTCCAGCCAGCAGAGGCCGTAAGAGCAAGGGTGCCATGCAAGCTGCAACCGCGGAAGCAGTCATCCTATTCTCATTAGAATGAGAAGATATTGTGTGCATCATCTTCAGAATTCTGTGAAGGTAGAGATAACACCAATCAGCTATGGAGGGGGAAAAAATAAAAGTATTTGTTTGTACCATTACTATACTTCTATTATACTGTACAAAATATTGAAACTCCCAAAAATCTATATTCTTATATCTCAAAAAGCCACCCAAACAAAAATAAAGAAAAATTCAAGTACTTGTTTTTCAAACATTCTACCATTGTTTTAAAAAAATTATATATGGACTACACATTAAAACTACTCCCCTGCAAACTCAAATATTACGATAACATTAAGGTTGCTGCAAATAAAAAAAGAACGCCATATAATATCTATGGGGAGGGGGCAGAGGAGAGAGAGAGAGAGAGAGAGAGAGAGGGGACCTCTGTAACAAACGTCGATTTGGCTCTGGAAACGTCTCCAATATAGCACAGCGCATTGCATTTATCCTAGCTTCCTTGCGATCAATTTCTTCGAAAATAAAGAGTAACAATGACATGAATATCTATAAGCATGTATCAACAAGAAAAGAACCAAAATAATACAGCAAAACATGACAACTGAAAGCTAAGAAAGGAAAAATAAAAAAGCATTAGACATATCAACATCAGCAGTTTTGCACAATGCATATAGTAGACAAGACGCAAAGAAGTTGAGGTGAGGGGGAAAATAGGTAAGATTCCAATAGGACAGCCCAGGAAAAAACAAAACTAATAGGCCAAATACTCATTTGGCCTTTTTTACCAAATCCTTCATAGCAAAAAGTGCTCCATATACAAAAGACACGCCTATCACTTCTATGAATGCTTTTATTAGAACAAAAAGTGTCTATCCCGCATGTATGACATAAGAAATTAAAGAAATTGCACTGAAAAGCTGAACATATGTGATGCAGATTTCTCCTTTAGCTTCTGTCCTCGACCCATCAACCAATTTTTATCTATCCTACTCATCAAAGCTGACTGCTTTAGCTTCTAACAGCAGCTTCCTTGAATTACCACCCGTAACTTTTCCCCTTCGTACACTCCCTTTAGCTGAAACATCTTTCAATTTGGTTGATCCAGATGCATGCGTCGTCGCCTGAAACTATCTTTAAATAGTGGGATTTCAAGCTTCTGCTGCTTACACTCTCCAAGATTCACCATCGCAAGCCATCTCCTAGATGGGTTCTGTTCATGTCATGAGTGTCCTCCATTTATAACATGTTACTTTCACTTGACCCATCCCTTTGATTTCTCTCGATCATATCCTCAACCAGGCATTTTGCAGTTCTCAATCTCTTCTTGCCCGGTTTTATCTTCTTTAGACATGTTACTTTCACTTGATTCATCTAAGCTTTGTAATCATTCTCTTTTGAATTTGATCTTCCATGATCTCCAGTAGCTTCCGGTATTCACCACTAACAACTTGTTGGATGGGAGCTCTGATACCAGATAATAGGAACTTTGAATTTTATTGGAAAGATTGGGGTAAAACTCCTCAAATTACATAAGATGTTGCAGAACTTCGAGGGTCTACACGATTCTAACTGAAGGCTCCAATTCTCTCTCAAAATGATAAGATACTCATCTCCTTTTCTCTTTTCTATTGTTTATATAAATTGTGATATCTGTTGAGATGTGGTGTAAATAGTAGATTTATTTATATGTGTATTCGGCCCAGGCCCGTTAGGTTTTCATATAGTATAGCCTATTTAAACTCATTAGTGCTTGTACTCTTTACACAACAACATATACAGTTAATAAGACGGAACTACAGCTGCTCTGTAGTCGCAGACGTAGGCAAACATTGGCCGAACTGCGTGACCAATATCGTCTCTCTATTTCTTCGTCTCTATTTAACAATATCCTACCCTCTCTAACTACCCAAGTCTACTAATCAACAAGTTGTAACTAACTAATGGGGTTATCTAAGCAACTAAATAACTAATGGGGTTATCTATGTATCTAAGCAAAACAATCAATGGTGTTTCACAAGACCAACAAACATTTACCATCTATTCTAAGTAAATCGTATAAAGAAAATGTACAGAATGCCAAACTTACTATAAGCCTCCAACAAAGCAGTACAGCATGAGGCTGGAACTGGAGAGGAGGGCAGCTCCCTTAGGACATGCTGTAAATTTACCAAATGGAAAATCATTAAACAAAATGCATAATCCAATTCCAATAGAACATTTAAAAAAAAATCAAGGATCTGTATCAACTAATTGTGCCATAATAATAGTTGATTCCAACTCAGAAATTTAGTAATAATTTAAGCTGATCAAATGGTGTGGGAATACATAATTGAATTATGGCCTCCGAGTTCTTAATTGTATGTAGTAAAAAATAATGGACAAAGCAAATGCACACTTCTATGAATTGAATACCTTAACACAGTCACCAACAACATGGGCATCCTCCTCAGCACCAAATTCAACCTTGCCTAGAAATATCAGTTAAAAATAAAGCAGTCATAAGGTTGATGCCAAAAATAAAGCAGTCATAAGGTTGGTGCTTAAGCCTGGACATTATATTCAATGATCTTCCCTCCATAGAAGAGTTGAACAATGAAAACCGTCAAAATAACAGTTTCCTACTTCCATGTAGAGGGTGATTGATTCAAAAAGCGGTTCCACATGGAAATTGGAAGGCAAGAACGGTAACTACATCAGAACAATTTTAAGTCCTTGATATAGTGCAAAGTTATGCTAGCTAGAAATCTCTTTTTCCCATCTTTGACATCTTTGATAATTATGAAATTTAAATTTTCTGTTCTCAATTTTTTTTTGTTCTTTATTGCTTCAAAGCCCAATTAACGTTATTAATTTAACCTGTACCTATAAACTGCTCTCTTCAAATGTTATGCACTTAGAGCTTAGGGCATTTAAGATGATTGCTAGTACCTTGCTCATATTCTTGAACTCTTCGATCTACTTCCTCAACGTCAGCAGATTGCCGCAGTATTCCTTCAATTTTAGTCCCTGCAAACAAAAATAAATAAAATAAAATAAAGCCTGCCCAGTAACTACTAAAACTTGAAACATGGATGAGAAAAGGTGAAATGAAATGCAGAATAACTACCTAATAGAAAATAATAACTTACCATACTTCTCTAGAAACCGAAGAGCTTTCTCAAGAAAAGATGGGCCTCCATCAATATCTTCAAGTGCTAACAGAATTGGTCTTCCAACAACCAAAGACTTAACTGGACGCTTGTCTCTCCCTGGAAGAACAAGAAGAAATATAGTGAAAATGACAATGACGTGTTGTTCTCAATCAAAAAAAAATTGCGATGACAAAAATCTGCACAAAAAAAGATAACGAGTACAAACATTGATGGAAAGATCCCTCAACAGAATCACTCGTGTCATTCCGGAAAATCCCATTGTGTCCCATCACAAGGGCGGCACTCGGTGCTTGTGCAAGGGCTTGTTCCAGAGCTGTCTTCCATTCAAATAAGTCTTCCGATGTCTCAGCCTGACATTTTAAAATTTTAAAAACAAAGGACTTTTTTAAGTGGATCTATTACTGTAAAATTAATGTGTAATTTTCAAGAAGTGATAATTGAATTCTAATCCACATGCCTAGAATTGTAAATTTGTAATAGTAAAGGAATTACCTTAAGGGTGAATGCTCGCCCATCGCGTCCATCTGGAAATAATACTGTAAGCAGCTTTTTGTCTTCTCTAACAACAACACTGGAAAGTAAAATCCACAATTTTAAAACAGATCATCAAAATTTACAACTAAAAAAAATCAATTTGCGAAACATACCTTCCTGAATTGTTTAAGTCAATACCCCCCAATGTCAGGTTTACTTCACCACCTCTCTGTGGAAGGGCACTCTACATGACCAACCAAAGTAAAAGACAGTCATAAATCATAAATAATGGCAAAAGTAACTCCCATCGAGCAAAAGACAAAAACACAAAAGTAAATCGTCACATCTTACACTCTAACAGAAAAAGAAACGAATGACAAAAATACCCAAGTAAATAACTTAAGAAGGATGGGAAAGATCTGAGTGATACTAACAGGATCATTTTTGAAAAAAACCAATGATGTACGTGTGAGTATAAACCACCGCTTCTTCCAAGACTTCCAGCCTATTCCTGCAAAATTCAAAATGGGAAACCACCATTAAATTCCGCTATTATCGATTTATATGGATATAATAAATAGTTAAATACCATCAACAAAAAAACAGAAGCTACCAAAATAAGGAAAATGAACAATAACATCAGGGAGGCAGAATATGGACACTAACCTTTGGAAGATATGAAAAGTGGGCCACTTTTAAAAACCTGCAAAATAGTAACACATTTTAGGAACAATACTAATAGCACCATATTAGGAAAAAGAATATACAAAGATTATCAGTATTCAAAAACCAAAAAGGTTATTCCTACATATCAACTACCCTATACTATTTTTCTTGCTTTTCAGCACATGCATGTACTAACAGTTTTATATAATGGGTTATACTTATACTGTTCAATACTCTTTTTTCTGCTTATCTTACTTGTCAATCTGTTTGTTATGTACTTTGATTCTCCAAAGTGGTAGTAACCCACTTCTTACATTTGACAAAAGAACAAACAGAGAAAGATGAATGTAAGGTGCTAAAACCACTATCAACTATAAATGTTATTCATTACTACACTAACAAGCTACGGAGCACCGACACTTCAGATTGAAGATGTGTCCAGTGTCCAACACATGTAGTGTCAGATACCGACACCGACACTTCAATTACTTCTATTTTTCAAATTATTATTGGTGCCTCCGTGTCTGTGTCTTGTCTGTGTTGATGCTTCATAGCCAACAAGTGCTGAAAGTTCTGAACAAAAATTTAAAAGGAAACTAAAAAGATATATCGAGTAGAACTTAACCAAATGACGCTAATTCCTAACTTCCTACATAATTAAAATCCTAATTTTAACTAGACCAAGTTAAACCTCACTCTACACACAGTTCCTCATCAATCTCAATACTTAACAAGGAAATTAAACCCTTCTTTCGCTCCTTTAATAACATTTTCAATCAAACCAAATGCTCCTAGTTCAGACAAAACCCCTTTAAAAATTCCAATTAATTGTTATCTGCATTAGCTAAAAATAGAACATTTTTTATTAAAAAAATTAAAAATGATTGAATCTGATTAATTCCCTCCAAAAGAAAACATACCGTATTGGAAGCTCCAGGTCGAGGTCTCTCAAAAGCTGCTAAAGAAGCAGACATTTCCACAAACAAATAATATAACTAATGAACCAACATTGCCATTGCCACTTACTTCAAACACCATCAACCCTAAAATTCAAAACCCCAAAACACCAATCTCAGTTCCCTAATCAATCAACCCATCAAAGAGATCCAAGAGCAAGCTCCAACAACTACAAAAGCAACAACACCAAAATCACTGAGATCTGAACAAAAAGCCACAAACTTTCACTTCTGAAGAATCGATGGTAACATCAGATTCACATATCACTTCAAAAAAATCCCAACTTGATTATACCCTTATGAGAGAAACACAAAAGGGTATAACCCTTCCCTTCTGGGGTGGAATTTTCAGTCACTTTCTAGGTGATTTTCTCGCACTTTCTTTCCGATGGGATTAGGTGAGAGGAGAAGGAAGGAACAGTTGTTGTGATGGTAATGGTAATAATAATGTCAAAATAATGTAAAGAGAAGAGAAGAAGGAAAGAAGGGTTCTTTGCTTTTCACCCACTTCTCTCGGAGTGGCTTGGGAAGGTAGAGAGAGAAAGATGAAAGGATTGGGTCCGATATAGTCAAGTTTAAGTCTTGTCAGGTAACCGTCAAATGAGAATATGCCACGTCATCAACAACGAAGAGTTAGTGCACCGTAAAAATTATGAATGTTACCTAAGAACATAAATAATGGTTTCATTTTTGTGGTTGGATTTGGGTCTGTTTTTTTAAATTCAAATTTATCGCCTCTTTAAACATAAATAATGGTTTCATTTTTATGGTTGGATTTAGGTCTGTTTTTTAAAATTCAAATTTATCACCTCTTTGATATTTTTTAACTTCAACCAGCTAATCACCGGCTCATTGACAATTGTGGTCTTATTTGATTCGAGGGATTAGTTTCTACAGTCGCGCGTAGAGGATACTCGGTTTATACCAAAAAAACTAATCACTGGTTGAAACCATTAATTTAAGAATCGATATGGTAAAAAGAATAAAATTGACTGATGGTAAAAATATTTGTTTGAGAGTAGTACTAGTAACTTTTCTTTAATATATCTACTTCTCTAATAATCAAAACCGATACTAGGAAAATTACAAATTTAGACTCCTTAGTATTTTGCCATTTGTCAATTTTTAGAGGTAAATTCGACATTTCGCACAAAAAGCACTGAAAAAGCACTGCCTCGGGCTGGTCACAAGAGCAGGCCTAGACCTATAACTGGTCACAACAGCAGTCTACTTCTCTAATAATCAAAACAGATACTAAAAATTACAAATTTAGACTCCTTAGTACAAAAAGCACTGAAAAAGCAGTGCCTCGGGCTGGTCACAAGAGCAGGCCTAGACCTATAACTGGTCACAACAGCAGTGCCTCGGGCTGGTCATAAGTGATAAGAGCACACCTAGACCTATAACCGGTCACAGTGCCTCTGATTTCACACTGCCATGAAATCTGCAGCTTCCTCATGTCACCTCAGAATTTACCCACGCAAAAGAGAAAGCAGTCTTCAAATTCCAAAAACCCAATTTCACACGATGGGAAAGCTGGAAAACGCGCAGAGGGAGAGCAAAAGCAAAAAAAACGGGACGGCAACCACAGAGAAAGAGACGAAGGCGCGGTGGTAGCCAGCGGCAGCGCTAACGAAAAACGGCCAAAGAAAGACGGGAATCGCAACAACCAAGTCCATATTTCATCTTCCAAACTGAAGTTCTCTTCCATCTCTGTTTTTCATTATTGATTTGATCTTCAAATACAAGTAAGCTCTCTTCAATCTCTTCTGATTATTCTTGCTATGCTTTTCATCTTCCAGTTATTTTCATCTTCCAGTTATTTTTCATCTTCCAGTTATTTTCATCTTCCAGTTACATGTACCATTACGGCAATCATTCATGTTATGGTTTTCATCTTCCAGTTATTTTCAGATTGGGTTTCTGTTTTCACAAATAATACTAGGGTTTTCATCTTAGAGTTTTTGTTTTCAGATTGGGTAAAATACTATGTTTGTATGCATTAATCAGTGAAGATTTTGGGGATTTTAGCTTAATCTTCAGTCAACAAATCAAGATTACTACAATTTGACTCAAAATAGTTTTTTTAATTTTTACAAATAGGACCTGTTAGCTACTTCGGATCTGTTTTGGCTCAATAATTATGTTATGGTTTTCATGTTCTCCCTATTGTCTTATTTTGTTAAACCTCCATCAGGCTTCATTGTTTTCCCCCTTTTTTTGCTTCTGCAAATTTTAACACTCTTTTGAATTTCATTCTCCTTCATCATATACTGTTAACAATATCCATCTTTGATAAACCTATTCTTCACATTTAATCAATGTCGACAGTCATGGCACGCAAGGCTGAGCCTCTCAGAAAGCTTACTCCACCAAAGGAATTATGGAAAATTGCGGTTCGAGTCATGGACGTTTGGACAGTTTCGCACAACGACACCGAACATCTCCAAGGCATTTTAAAGGATGAATAGGTTATCTTTCTATCAACTTCCATTTGTTAATCCTCGCCCATAACATCAACTAATTTCCTTCTTTTCTTTTATAGGGAGATACAATTCATTTCGTGATTCCTCCGAAACAAATGCCTTGCTGGATGCTGACATCGTTGCAGGAAAACATGACTGTAGAAATCCAAAATTTCTCTCTGCAAAAAAATGACTTCCCATATAAGGCTTTAAACCACCCCTTTAAATTGGTGTTCAACGTCAAGACTACCATAAAAAATGTTGAATTACCCCATATCCCTCCATTAGAATTCCACTTTCAAGATTTTGGAGACATCCTCAATGGAAACTATCAACCCGATATGTTAGTAGGTGAATAGCTCAAATAAATCTACCTCTATTGTTATATTGACATAACAGGATTTGTTCACTTTTATTTTTTATCACTAATATTGTTTTGTATTTCTTATATAGATGTCATTGGTGCGGTTCATCAAATTCAACACAAACATATTGAGGATCATATCACACACAAGAGGATTGGCTTTACTCTAAAAAATACAATAGTGATGAATATTTTACTCCACTCAATTTAAAGGAACATGCTGCCTGTTGACTGACAAATTTTCTAATTCAATCTTAGTGCCAATGTGCTTCATTGCACTCTCTGGGGAGATTACGCACTTTCCTTCTCTAACGCCTTTGATGAGAGACCTGATGCGACACCTTTCATTATAATTTTGCATAATGTACGAATTCAGCCACAAAAAGGTGAACTCTTCTTTCTCTAAGTCTTGTGCTTTCCAATTAAAAATTCTCTTTCACACCAACATTCACTGTTACTTCCATATGCCTTCATAGGAACGTACCCTCTCCAACTAACCAACAACTGGTCTACCTCTAAACTCATCATGAATCAACAATTGACACCTATCTCTGAGTTCAAAACGGGGTTACCTCGGAATCCAATCTTTCACCTACAATTAGCCATTTCTTGCAAATTTACCCTAACGACAACTTCAAATCTGTATTCACAGGTTCACAGATGACCAGATTCTTGAGCTATCAACCCAAACACAATCCCAACTAACTCCAGGATCTCAGCTCAATGATTTTGAAAGAGCAATGGCAAAGGAGCCAATAAAAAGTCTGGCAGAAATCAAACAACTTAAACAAGTCTTCTTAATACATAACTTTATCTATTACAAAAGTAACTTACCTATATTGCTACAAGTTCCCCTTAGATTTGTCAAAAAACCTAACCAATTACAATTTCATTGTAGAACACTTATTGTATGACAGTAGCAACTACTGTGAAGATTGTCATCAACGAACTCGGCTGGTGCTTTAATGGCTGTGCAAGCTGTCCAAAGAAACCAAAACCTCTGGGTAGTGGTTTCCTTGTAACTGTAAGAAATACCATGATCATACTGTTCCAGGGTAACTAATGCATCATCTATTGCGATACTACCAAAAACTACAAATTAATTCTTATTCTTTCGCCCAAAACTTTGTAGGTACAAAGTGGAAATTGAAGCTGCGCATAATAAAGAAACTTATAACTTTATCTTCTGGGATCACGGCTGTCAAGCTATAATAGGACACTCAGCCCAAGACCTAATTAACAAACTGCATGAGGTTTCCTTTTGTTTTTAAACATAAATTTTATCTGCAATTATTATGGTTGATTCTATATTACCTACATTCTGGTCTAATTATGTATCTTATGCTCACAAGGATGGGGAGCAAGACCCAAAATCATATCCAGAACTGCTTGATGAGATGATATACAGAACATTAGTTTTAAGCGTCATGGTGCAACCTAGATCCCGACAATGCTCTGTCATGAAAGCTTGGGACAACCCGAAATATGTTAAAATAGTTCAGGAGCACCTTGCAAGCCAAGAGGTAAATCAATGCATACATTTCATCTACACCTGAATAATACCAAATCATTTTTTTTATAGTTTCTAACTCTTCATAAACAAACTACATCCAAATTGGAAAAGGGGAAAGGATCTCTATGTCAAGAGATTATCTCAACTTCTGTAAGCAATCAAGAGTGAATCATATCTTGTTTAATACTTTCATGAATTATCTCCTTTCCCTTTCTAGGCAAACTAACAATGAAGTAATGTCTTTGTAGGCGGCAACATCTGAATCCCTTAATCCGCTTCAGAAAATCAATGCAGAAATAGAAATTGATTCAGTAAGTATAGTTGATGATTATTTTTTCCAACCTCCCTCCAATTTAATGCACAGCCCCCTAATCATGCTTCTTTACTTCATTCTTCGTTACTAATTCATACTTCATTGCCTACAGCAAACTCAATCTGGCATGGCTGACCATGATCCACAAAATCCCTTTCCAATAACTCCAGCAAAAAGAATAACAGTTCATCAAGGTCTAGATGAATTAACCACACCGACATTGAAAACAACACAGCAATCATCAACAAAGGCAACCAAAAATATCAAGATTGAGAAGATGTGAGTTTAGAGAGTTTCATGGACAGCAACTGTGGCTGCATTTTGGAATATAAACCTTATGACATTAGGTTTTCAATAGCACAATTTGTCATCTACTTTAAATTATTTGTGCTCCTTTATATTATGTCTACTTCTGTCTACTTTAACCTTGCAGAACTTTTGTCATTTGAGATGCAACATTGGCTACTTATGTGTACTTATGTCTCCTTTAAGGTTGCAAGACTTTTATATGAGTCAATATGGTGTTTAGTAATTTCATTATTTAGTCAATATAATTTCATTACAGGTCACTACAATAGTAGTGATTTTATCTGATCATCATACAGGTGTTTCCCAGAGATTTTGATTCTTTTTTGAACTTACTCAAATAAATCACTTGAAGTTTGAAAAACATAATGTTATAAGGTTTATTCATACAGAACAGCCCATTTTCTTCGTATTAATATTTTGCAAACTGTTTCATCCTACCTTAGATTTATTCATACATTTTGTGAAGTTATGAGAGGATAGTTCTATTTTCTCAATTTTTAGTAGTTTTCATTTCGTTAGCAACATTGGCTACTTATGTCTGACAATATTAACCAATACCAATAAATCTTTACTACTTTCAAACTCATACATGTATTTAGAACAACTTGATTAGGAAACTATTAGGAAAACAAAATATAGCAAGAAGAATAAGAATGAAGCCTAAGTTTGATAATGTAAACAGTGTGGAAAACATGCACTGTATTATCAAATGTGAAAAAAAAGAAAAATACAGCAATACAGTTTTTTTTATAAAAAAGAAAAGGACAATAAGCTATTCCAAAACATATGTTGTAACCTTGAGAATAAATTAAGCTAATGTATATGGTTTAAATTTCTGCTTCCAAACAACAAAGCCCTTGTGAAAGTTAAATAATTTAAATATATTAGCAGAAAGGTGGGCACTATCGTGCCCGTCTTTCTGAACTTTTATTGTGTTTCGTTTAGTACGTAGTATTGATTGATATTAATTTAATTTGTTTTTACATTTAAAAAACTACACTAAAAATAACTACTAAAGAAAATTTATTCAGATAACAATTGTGATTGTTTATTGTTCTTCAGTACTCTTTTATTACTCTCCTTTTTTTGTTTAGATAAATAGTAAAGTTAAAACATCTGAAAGTTAAATTTATATAAATGACTTCAGAGGTATAATATTCTTTAACTTTAGATAAATACCCAACAAAACTAAATGAGTAAAGTACTTTTTCAATCATATTGTACTTTTTCTTTGGCTTTATACTCTCCTTATTATAAGAAAAACATGTAAAGAATTTCAATCCTTATAGTTAAATTATTATTGACAATCATATATATATATATATATATATATATATATATATATATATATATATATATATATATATATATATATATGACGAAAAAACAATTATATATATATGAACCCAGGGGTGTGGTTGAGCGGTTGGGGCTCATCCTCCCTTAACCAAGTGTCGAGGGTTCAATCCTCGCCTTGGGTATGGAGCAGCTTTAAATCCCTGGGATAGCTATCCCACCCTTCGAGGTGCCTCCAATCCAGCGAGGGGATTAGTCACTGCGTTCGGCGGTGGATATGAAATAGAACCAATACTTCTATGAATTGTAATTGATTATTCACAATGTGAGCCAATTGCTCAATTACAATGTCAATTACAGAATGTATGTAACAGTGAAGTAGAATTTTGTTACAGTGAAGAAGAACACTTCCGTGAGGAAGGAGAAGAGAGTCTAAGAGAGAGAAGGGATTATCAGTGAGAGGGGAATTCAGTTATGTAATCAGACAAAGCATAATTCTGTTATTCATCTTCTATTTATACTTCCGCGTGTAATCACTTAGCTTCACATTGGGTTTTCGTTCCCTCTTTCCTTTCCCTTGACTCATTTCACCACTTGTATTAGCTGATGGTTGCATAACATTACCCTCCCCTTTAGAACAAATCTTGTCCTCAAGATTCAAGTGAGGGTAATGTACTTTCAATTCAGCAATATCTTCTCAAGTAGCTGCCTGCCCATCATTATCTTGCCATAATACTAAGGCATGTTGCACTTGTAGTTGCCCTTTCTTGACCACTCGAGTCCTTAGAACAGTTTTAGGATTTAAAACTGGTCCCAACTCATTAGTAGTCAATGGCAAAGGTAGGTACGGTTCAGCATTCTCACCCTTGTACCCTTTCAGTTGTGACACATGGAACACTGAGTGTATTTTTGTAGTGGCAGGTAGCTTCAGCTTGTAAGCTAATGTACCAATCCTTTCCAGCACCTCAAATGGACCAAAATACCTCATTGACAACTTGTGATTTTTCCTTAGAACCACTGAATGCTGTCTATATGGCTGCGATTTCACCAACACCCGATCCCCCACTGCAAAATTCAGCTCAATTCTGTGTTTGTCGGCTTGGTTCTTCATTCTCTGTTGAGCTTTGATAAGGTTTCCTTTCAACTACTGTAGCAATAAATCTCTGTCAGCTAACTCAGTAGCTACCTCAGGAGCCTCATTTGCTATTGCTACTGCATGTCCTCATGAGTCCTGGTGGCTCACGCCCATACAAGGCTTTAAATGGTGTCATTCCTATTCTGATATGATAAGTTGTATTGTACCAAAATTTTGCCCACGACAACATCTTGAACCAAGCCTTTGGATTGTCACTAGTGAAGCACCTTAAGTACATTTCTAAGCATTTATTAAGAGCTTCAGATTGCCCATCTGACTGTGGGTGGCATGCAGTACTCATGGCAAGAGTGGTCCCTTGTATCTTGAATAATTGTTGCCAAAATGTGCTTGTGAAAACTCTATCCCTGTCTGAAACAATTGATTTGGGCACTCCATGCAGCTTGACTATAGTATTCATAAACGCTTCTGCCACACTTCTACTAGTGTAATCAGTTTTCAAAGCCACAAAGTGAGCATACTTTGATAATCACTACCATTATAACAGTAAAACGGAAAGAATTTGGCAATCCTGTGATGAAATCCATAGCTACATCTTCCCATACCTGATTGGGAATTGGTAATGGTTGTAATAGACCTGCTGGTGCAGTATTTGTTGACTTAGCTTGCTGACAGATGAGACACTTCTGTACATAATCTTTCACATCATTCTTCAATCCTAGCCAATAAAATTGAGCAGTAATTCGAGCAATTGTTATGGCTACTCCAGCATGTCCCCCAATAGGAGAACTGTGGTATTCTTTCAGAATTTACTCTATCAATATGCTTTTATCTGGTATCACCAACCTATCTCTCCAATACAATAAATTCTGCTTCACAGTATAATGTTGCTGCCCTGTTGGATTCTGAGTGCACTCCATAATCAACTTCTGCATATCTGTATTCTGAGTAATCTCTTGTCCCAATTCAGTGAGAAATTGAGACTGTGGTTCAGACCATGCCATGAAAAACATTCTTGAAAGAGCATCTGTCGCTATGTTCTCCTCACCCGACTTATATTCAATCCTGAAGTCATATCCCATGAATTTGTGTAGCCAAGCTTGTTGCTCTGGTGTTTGTAATGATTGATCTAGTAGACTCTTCAAGCTCTTTTGATCTGTTTTAATAACAAACTTATGGCCAAGCAAGTAGTGCCTAAACTTAGCTATAGCTTCAATTATGGCAAACAATTCTCTAGTGTAAGCTGGTTGTTTCTGCATTCTAGGGACCATCATCTTTGAAAAAAATGCAATTGAATGTCCATTTTGACTTAGAACAGCCCCTACTCCAATACCAGATGCATCTGTCTCAAGTGTTAAAGGTTGATCAAAGTTTGGCAGTGCCAAAACTGGTGCCTCGGTGATTGGTTTTTTTAACTGCACAAATGCAGATTCAGTCTCTGCAGTCCACTTGAATGCATCTTTTCTTAACAAGTCTGTGAGTGGCCCTGCTATATTAGCATAAGCTTTGATAAAACGCCTATAATAGCCTATCAAGCCTAAAAACCCTCTGGTTTGCTTCACATTATTAGGTCCGGGCCATTCCTGCACTGTTGTTATTTTTCTTTATTCATGGCCACTCCCTTGCCAGAAACTGTGTGCCTCAAGTAGTCCACTTCTAGTAATCCAAATGAGCATTTGGATAATCTAGCATATAAAAGATGCTGTTGTAATGCTTGCAAGACTACTTCTAAATGAACTAGATGTGCTTTCCATGAGTTACTATAAACCAAGATGTCATCGAAAAAACTAGCACAAACTTCCTGAGTTCTTTTTGAAAAACCTGATTCATCAAACTCTGGAAGGTGCCTGGTGCATTTGTGAGGCCAAATGGCATGACTAGCCATTCATAGTGTCCATGATGAGTTCTAAATGCTGACTTGTGCCTGTCCTCTGGCTTTCAACAGGATTTGATGATATCCTGACCTCAGATCCAGTTTTGAAAAATGTTGAGCTCCAAACAATTCATCCAGCAGCTCATCTACTGTTGGCATAGGGAATGTATCTTTCACCGTTATTGCATTCAAAGCCCCTGTAGTCTGTGCAAAAACACCACTTACCATCTTTTTTCTTAACAAACACAATTGGTGAAGAAAATGGACTAGTGCTAGGTTGAATGATCCCTTGATCCAGCATCTCTTGCACTATAATCTCTATTTGTTCTTTTTGGCTATGAGGATACCTGTATGGTCTCACCTTAACAGGTTTAGAACCCTCAACCAAGCAAATAGCATGATCATGAGTTCTGGTAGGTGGTAATCCAGAAGGAGTGTCAAACACTTGTCTATAGGTATGTAGTAAGGTAGCCAACTCAGGCTCTATGTCATCAGGCAGCTCAAGGAGTGTGTCTCTAGGCACTGTAGGTTGCAGCATTTGCACTATGAAGCATTCTTGAATGGCATCAGTTTCACTCATTCTTCTCAACTGGTGTAGTTGAGCTTCTGCAGGAGCTGTTTTCTGCTCTCCCTTCAATGTGATAAATCGATTATCATTCAAAAATTTGATCACACCGGTGGCATAATCAGCCACATGTGGTCCTAATGTTGCCAACCAAGTTGATCCCAAAATTAAATCAGCTCCCACCATTGGTAGTAGATATACAAGCAAGTGTAACTCTTGATTTTGTACCTGCACAGATAATTTCTCAATCCACCATTCAGTTTGCATGTATTGTCCATTGCCAATCAGTACTTTAAAGCTAGGTTCTGTTTCCACAACAAGTTTCAAACACTGAGCAATTCTAGGTTGCAAAAATTTTCAGAACCGCCTCCATCTAGAAGAATTTGAACAGGAATTTGTCCAATACGCCCAAAAAAACGTATAGTGCCCACACTGTTACCACCTTTCATTGCATTAAGGAACAAATTATGTTCCTCATTCACATTTTCCTGTGTTTCTGGTGTAACTTGTGTTTCATCTACTGTAGCTATATCCTCATCTTCAGATAGCCGTAGCATCGTGAATTTATGTTTGTTAGGACATTTATGAGTATAAGAGAATTTCTCATCACAGAAATAGCATAATCCTTTGTCTCTTCGTAACTGTATTTCTGCTGCAGACATGTCCTTAATAGCCATATTTCTAGCATTTTTGTTCAATGGTTTAGTGTTTGGTGTCGGCAACAGTGGTGGTAGGGATGCCTTGTTCCCATTACTAGTGCTATCTGGTTTGCCTGTCGCTGTATTGCTTCTCTGATTATACACATTTACACCCGATTGTGCAGTACCGGTTCTGTATGCACCATTAGAAGGCTGTTTACTCTTATTATTGCTATTGTATTTCTCTTCAAACAGTTTTGCTAATGCTACAGCTCTAATCAAGGAATTAGGTTCCAACGATTTAACATCACGCCTTATATCTTCTTGTAAACCACTAACAAAACAGTCCATAACAGCTTCATTTATTAAACCTTCTGATCTATTAGCTAAAGTAGTAAAAGCTAAGTAATAGTCACTAACCGTGTCTGTTTGCACCAGTTTGAAGAGGCTTGCACGAGCACAATCAAACGGTGAAGGACCAAAATCCTGCTCCAACGCCTTCGTAAAGGAACTCCAATCCTGAAATTGTTCATTACGTTGCATCATCTGGAACCACGGTACGATGTCATGACCGAGATGAACTGAAGCAATCGTTATGCGTTCATTATCCGGTGTCCGATGATAATCGAAAAATTGTTCTGCCTTGAATATCCAATCGATCACATTCTTTCCATCAAAATGCGGGAAATCGAGTTTAATCGGGCTTACTTGAAATGCTCCTCGATTTTGAACTGGTGTTGAGTTCGTAATGCCATGGGAAGAACCTGTTATCAGCGATGAACTCGGAGAACGTTTCATCAACACTGCAATTGCATCGTTCAATTTGTTCAATTTCACGTCAAATCGCGCCTCGCTTGCTTCGAATATCTGTTGCAATTTCCCTTGCAGATCGTCAAATCTCGCATTTGTTTCTTCTGCGTTACACTTAACTTCGGCGCTCAATTCCTTGAAACGAGTGTTTTCTGCCATGGCGTGAATGAAAGCACCAATGAAATAGAACCAATACTTCTATGAATTGTAATCGATTATTCACAATGTGAGCCAATTGCTCAAGTACAATGTCAATTACAGAATGTATGTAACAGTGAAGTAGAATTCAGTTACAGTGAAGAAGAACACTTCCGTGATGAGGAAGGAGAAGAGAATCTGAGAGAGAGAGAGGGGGAGAGAGAGAGAGAGAGGGAGAGAGAAGGGACTATTAGGGAGAGGGGAATTCAGTTATGTAATCAGATAAAACATAATTCTGTTATTCATCTCCTATTACTTCCACGTGTAATCACTTAGCTTCACATTGGGTTTTCGTTCCCTCTTTCCTTTCCCTTGACTCATTTCACCACTTGTATTAGCTGATGGTTGCATAACAGGATACCCTGGTATATACCAATATATATATATATATATATATATATATATATATATATATATATATATATATATATATATTAATTATCCAAGTTATTATACAAGTTTTTTAAAATCTAAGCTCGTATAATATTATTTAACAAATGTTTTTGATATTTAGTTATCACATCTTTCCACATTATATTTATCAGGGGTTATTTTTACCAAATAATTTTTTACACTAATGTTATCTTTTAAAATAATCATGTGTGGAATATTTAATTTCTCATAATAAGGATTATATTATTATAGGTAAAAAAGTTTCTAACTAGGTCCCATAAGCTCTCAGGTTGGTAAAAATAAGCTATAGGCTAGTTTATAGATGATAGTTGAAACACTTGTTATTTAAAATTTAAGTGTTTGGTAAAATTACTTGTTAATTTAATGATAAAAACAAAATGGCATAAAAGGATAATATACCCTCTTTATTTTAAAATTGAAAAATGATAAAGAATAAAATAATGAAAATAAAAAAGGAAAATTATTTCGAGGTAGCATATTAAAAAAAATTGAAAGCAAGTGTGATAAGTTTGCTAACCAAGCACATTTTCATTAGTTAAATAAGTTATTCTAATATTTATAAGTTTGCTTGGTGCTTACCAAGTTAGTTTATTCACTATATTAGTTACTTTTACCAAACAGAGCCTAATACTCTCTGGTATATTATTTATAAGAAACACATGCATCTTTGTTAAGTAAACATAAATTTTCTAATGCATTAATTGTTGATTTTCATTTTTACTTTTATTTAAAGTGAGAGTTAAATTAACGAGGTATACATATTTCCTATAGACATTGACTCAAGTAGAAGAAATAGTGTAAGTTTAGAAACTAAAATAAGAGTTTAGTCTTTGTTTAAGTATCAAAACTGGAAGAACCGGGAGATCTAGGTGCAAAGCTTACAACTCAAAAGGTTCAAAATAAAAATTATATAGGGATATAAGCCTAAATTTTTATTTTTCAGGGAGTTCAAATGCACCCTTGAAATACAAACAGATTCGCCATTGTATGATAGAGACATTATAACACTATCATATCATGTGTTATAATGTACAAAACCTGATAAGATATAAGATGATATATATTATTTCCTTTTTAGCTATAAATATAACATGTTATTTTATTATATATTTTAGATAAACTAATAAATAATTTTATGATAAATATTATCTGTTAATGACAAAACAATCTTTGCGACAACTATATTTCATTTTGTTGAAAAACTGGATTAATTTTCTAGTTTTATACTTTTTTAATAATAAATTTATTTTTATCACTTATTTTAAATTTTTAAATTTCAATAAATTTTTTAATATTTAGATTATACAAAAAGACAAAATTACATTTATCATAAAATCATACATTATATTTTAAAATTAAAAACTAATATTTTTAATTTTTAAGTTTACAATTTGTTTTTTAATATATATATTTATTTTCTAATAGAGTTCATATTTTTAGATTTTAGAAGGGTAAATGAATAAATTATTTTCTTATCCTATCCTATAAGTTTCTAATCCACCTCAAACTCAGGATAAAGTTTTAACTAGAGAGACATGATAGGATAAGTCACGGCATTAAATTATCATATCATGGTGGCTCAACAAACATTAGACTCACACAATATATGATAAACTTATCATATCTCATCTCTTTATCCTAACCACCAAACGAATCCTAATAATATAGCATTTCATAAAAGGGCTAATTGTGAAAAAATGATCAATCTTTAGGAACGTGAATATTACTTAAAAAATACATATAAAGCTAGGATTTTGTTCCTTATGTTAGATTGATTGCAAAGAAAGACTCAACACTGTAATTTGCATTAATGAGAACGAGCTCTTATAGAGCAATTAGTTACAGTTTAGGAGTAACTGAAAAACTAATCTAACAGCTTAGGAACTAATCTAACAACTTAGGGTAGTTAGTTGTTAACCACCAAATTTAACTATGGTTAACCAAACTAATACCCCAACATACCCTCCCTTAAACTGATTTCCTATACAACAATCACAAAATCAGTTTACAACCATTACAAACAATAAGGAAACAGAGACAGGCAAATACAGAAACACAAACACTCAGTTCATCACAGGAATTTCACACATTCCCAATTGATCTCTAAACTTCAGAAAATTCTCCTTGCTGATAGGTTTTCTTTGCAGATCTGCAACTTGATCCTTAGTGCCACAGTGCTTCAATTCTATAGTTCTTGCCTTGGCTAAATCTCTGATGTAGTGGTATCTCACATCAATGTGTTTACTTCTTCCATGTAGAATGAGATTTTTAGAGAGCTTTATGGCCGAGGTATTGTCACACATTATGATGATGCTTTCATCACGAATGAACCCCATCTCTTTGAGTACTTTATGCATCCAAACAACTTGGCAGGCTGCTGCTCCAGCAGCTACAAACTCTGCTTCAGTGGAAGATAAGGTTACAATGGGCTGCTTCTTTGAACACCAGGCCACTGCACCATTACTCAACATGAAGACATAACCAGATGTGCTTTTCCTGTCCTCCATATCCCCAGCATAGTCACTATTCGTGTATCCAACTAAATCAGTGTTCCCTCCCTTCCTGTGCATAATTCCTAAGTTGAGAGTTCCCTGCAAGTATCTCAACACTCTCTTGGATGCTTGTCAATGCATTTGAGTGGGGTTACTCATGAATCTACTAATGAGACTCACTGCAAACATTATATCTGGTCTGTTATACCCTAATTTTGTCCGACTAATTTAAAATATCTTAAACAAAATAGAAAATAGAGAAAATCCAAAAATATATCTTTATGGACTCTTTTATATCAAAAATTACAAAATCAAAAAAAAAATACAAATAAATAAAATGGTACATGGATGTAAAAGTAAAAAAATAGCTTTGTAGAGCTGAGAGATTGAGAGCCCACACAGCAGAAACCAACGGCCCAACAAGTCTCTACACTCCTTCAGCCCAACAAGCTGCTTGCCCAGCAAGTTGACTTGCCTAGCAAGTCAACTTGTCCAGCAAGTCTCTTCATCTAACCCTTCACTTATAGAAGAAGGCATTGTCCACAGTGAAAAGCACACCACAGTGATTCAACAAGAACACTGAACACATTCTCTCTCTCTCCCTCTCTCTCCCCCTCCCATTTTTATTTCATTTTTCTTTTAATTAGTTTATTTTTAAATATTAATAATAATTATTTTTCACTAGTTGCACTTTTCATTTTTTCTTCTTTGTCAACTTTTCATTAATATTCAAACACGAAAATAAAATATTCATTTTCCTCTCATAAATAAATAAATATTTTCAAAAACAAAATATGAGATTAAGTCGGTCGTACGATCGGGTTAGTCAGCTTTTCAGGACCACGAATGAACCGTACGGATCAGGTCCTAAAATCTCTATTTAAAAGAAATAATTTCTAAACTAAAAAATACAAACACACAAGCATTTCTTTCAAACCAAAAACAAATTTTCAAAAACAGGGGATTAAGTCGGCCGTACGGCCGGGTTAGTCATCGTTTTAGGATAAATGAACCGTACGGATCACAAGTCCTAAAATCCTTAAATTAAAAAACACAAACAAACCAAACTTTTTCTACCCAAGAACTACGTAGCTTTGATTTCTCCATCGCACCTAGAGATACGTAGGAGCGGGGGCCCGCTCCCGTCAAGCACAAAAAATTAATAATTTTATTAAGTGTTTTTCTTTTTAAATTCACAATAAAAAGGGTAAATAAAATATTTTTCACAATTAACATTTTTTTTACAACTAATTAGAAGGTAACATTCCTTAGGAAGGATGTCGTGGGGTGCTAATACCTTCCCCACGCATAACCGACTCCCGAACCCAACTCCGGTCTCAAGGACCCTTATCCGAACCCAAGGGATTTACTAATGTTTGCCCTTATAATTAAACATTCACTAGTGGAAAAAATGCATTTTATAACTGTCATTTATATCGGTTAAAAACGGCCTGATGTTAAAAGTGACGCGGTGGCAGTTTTGTAATTAAAATTACTTTTTTTATATCGGTTGCCATAGGAACCGATATAGAAAGTGAAAAAACCATCTTTCATATCGGTTCATATCTATAACCGTTATAGAAAGTACAAAAATTTAGGATTCCATAACGGGTCACAAAACCACCCGTTGTAGAAACGAAACAAATTTAGGCTTCCACCTTCGCTCCCTCTCACTCTCATTCGCAGAAACCCTACGCATCTCTGTCCCCTCTCATTCGTATCTCTCTCGCATCTTCCTCATTCGCAGAAGAAAACCGTTCGCTTCCTTCCATCTTTCTTTTCTTTGCTCATCACTCATCTCTTCCATCGTGGTTCTCCATCTTCCTTTTCATCGCTCATCATTGTGGTTCTCCATCTTCCTTTTCATCGCTCATCACCGTGGTTCTCCATCGATTGCAAAGGTGAAACCCTAATCCTAAATCTCCATCTTCCTTTTCTTCGATTCATCTTTGATTTCCTCTTTTTTGATTTGATTCGAATTTTTGTAATGTGGATCCTAATTTTTTTATGTGTTTTATTTTCTCTTTTTTGACTTGATTCGAATTTCTGTAATATGAAACAAAATGTTTCTGAAATTCTTCGAATTCTTAAGGTAGTTTTTATCTCTGTCATGCTTTGATGCTGTTTTGTTTTTGCTTATCTATTGTATTATATGGAAAGCTGGTTTTGTTTGGTATGTTAATTATTTTGCATATTATTAGTAAATAAGTTGATATTAATATTATTGGGGGATGGAATGGATGATAACAATTACTGCTAACAGACTGGTCCCTTTTATATGCAAAAGATGTCTTTTAGCATTCTTTGAGGATGTCAATTGAAGGATTATCCAGTCCAGATTTGGTTTGATTCATGTTTGACCAACCAATTAATTATCTTTTGTCCATTATTACTTGGGTTGGGGTATAGCAAATGAGAAATTATTCATGTGTATGAATATTTTTTAACTTTGATTGGAGTATTTTTCTCTAAACAAACAAAATTTATTAATTTGTTGCAGCTGGGAGGTCCTCATATTCCTCTTAAAACAGGAAGAAGGGATGGTAGAAAGAGCAGAGTAGATCTGTTGGAAGAATACCTTCCTGACCACAATGAATCCATTTCTGCTGTTCTTGACAAGTTTGGTGCCATCGGAATTGATACCCCCGGCGTCGTTGCTTTGCTTGGTATAGTAACCATCCTCTCCTTATCTATCCATCCACAAATTATAGTGGAAACTTTACTTTATGCATCAAATTCATATCTAATAAATAAATATATGTGGGGTCCTCATGACTCATGGTTATACTATGACTTCACAATCTTTTAATCAAAACACTGATATTAATTAATGTAATGTAATTATTGTGTTGAAAACAGGAGCACACAGTGTTGGTAGAACCCACTGTGTGAAATTGGTGCACCGTTTATACCCAGAAGTTGACCCAAGACTGAACCCAGATCATGTTCCACACATACTAAAGAAATGCCCAGATTCCATTCCAGATCCAAAGGCAGTGCAGTACGTGAGAAATGACCGTGGGACACCTATGATTCTAGACAACAACTATTACAGAAACATTTTGAATAACAAGGGTCTATTGGAAGTGGATCATCAACTATTACAGAAACATTCCAGTAGTTAGGTGAGCATTTGTAAGTTTATATTATATGTCAAATTATATTCTATTTGTAACCTATAACTCACAGGTTTTTTTAATTGTCTAGACTTGCAAAACGTTGGGTTGCTTCACATCTGTTTTCAGCTTGCTTGGTAGAGGAGGCTGTTGAGCTTTTGGTTGCATATATCTTTCTTAATCCTTTGCCATTTGATGCTCCCTGCTCACGGATTACTGGGTTCTTAAGGTGGGTTTTCCTAATTATTGTTACTCATTTACTCAGCAGATGAAATGACTATTCATTCCATAACATACTTTACAAGTCTTGTACTCATCCCTTTTAGAATTAACTCTCGAGTACTATTTGGTTGGGAGATATTGAATGTCTCATGAAGCAGGAATAAGTGTACTCCATTACACCTACTTTTCTCGGTGGAATATCATAAACCTTATTACCATACTTAATGTGGCCATTCCCTTGTGAAGGGGTTTCACAATTGGGTGCGAAGTTGGGATGGACAACTACCCCTAGAGCCTGAGACCGAATATTCAAATTTCAAACTATGGTTGTTGATTTATAAATATTATAATTATAACTATAACACTATTCTATGGTTATTGATTGCAATTTGACAGGTTCCTACAGTTGCTCGCAAACTATGATTGGACTTTTTCTCCCCTGGTCGTTGACATAAATAATGACTTGAACCAAAGTGATGAGAAAGAAATAAATGTAAGTTGTATGTCTTAGTACAAAATGTAAAAACTTCTCGATGAAGCTGGTGATGGGAAATATGTGTTCTTGATGGTAACCATATGGATTTTCAGGATAACTTTGTGCTAAAAAGAAAAGGCCAGGGAGAAAATGGACAAAATGTTTGGTCAGCAATGTTCTTAGCTACAGTTTATGATAAAGCATCTGAGGCTTGGACTGTATTATCACCTAGTGCACTGGTTAGTTGCTCTCTAAATTAGATATAATTTAAGTTTTGTTCACGTGTTTATTTCGTAAGGCCCGAAGTTTCTTGATGGCATTCCTTTGTGTTTGTTGATTGCAATGTCAGTCCCTCTGCTGTTTCTCTTGGAATAATTCTCTACAAAATATAATATTGCTTAGGTGCTAGTTGGGGTGTGTGCTGTTGTTTTGAACCTTTTATGTCAACATTTCAATACTGTTAGAACCACTAACTTAGTGAGTGCATGCTAATTGATAATGAGGTATTTGCATGTTAATGACTAATATGTTATTAATTTTAACAGGAACTTAAAAGGTTGGTTGCTTATGCACAAAGCAGTGCAAATTTGCTGATGAAACTTACATCTCAGAAGGAGATTGGTCCATATAGATGGGAGGCGAGTGGAGCACATTTTTAAAAACTTATTCGTTTCAGATTTCATTTGTAGATGCGATTTCTTTAAGAGACTAAATGATTTTTTCAATTCATGTTGATCACGGTATCCCCAAAGGCTTCTCTTCTCCTCAGAAGTTGATCACGGTATAATTCTTAATTAGCTGGTAGTTTCAAGAGATATATAGTCTTAAAATTGTTCAATGGTGAGGTGGATATAATTAGTTGACATTGATTATTAGTTGTAGCAAGGCAATATACAATTTCATTAGCCCTAGGAAGTTTTTCTGTGTGCATGATCAAATATAATAACATTCTATAAAACATTCTGATGTATGAAACATACAAGACATGATGACATTGTTACCAGCTTTAGAAGTTAACAAGTTAAAATATATCGGTTATTTACAGTCTAACTTTTCTGTATTTAACTATATCTTCTTTACTTACACAAACTTAACTAATCAAATGGTATTCTCAATTATTTACGGTCTCTTTTTTTTAAAAAAAAATAGACTTTTCATATCAGTTTTCTATGGGAACCGATATGAAAAGTCTCTTTTTTTAAAAAAAAAGAGACTTTTCATATCGGTTCTAGGGGCAACCGATATAAAAACAACTTTTCATATCGGTTTTCTATGGGAACCGATATGAAAAGTCTTTTTTTTTTAAAAAAAGAGACTTTTCATATCGGTTCTAGGGGCAACCGATATAAAAACAACTTTTCATAACGGTTCAGGAACCGATATGAAATGTCCCTATTTTTTATATCTCCTTTTTCGGCATCGGTTCGGGAACCGATATGAAATGTCAATTTTAACCGATATAAAAAGCCTTTTTTCCATTAGTGATTGGTGGCGGCTTCATTTCGAACTTCGAAGAATCCTCACCTGGATTTTTCGGTCGCTACATGGCCTGGTGGCAGTCATATACATCAAGCTTCTAACTAGATGTTTATAACATGTGCTATCAACCTTCTCTCTAGTTTCATCTTTATCAAGCTTGCAACCATGTTGCATGGGAACCTTCACAGAATTACAGCCAGCCATATCAAATCTCTCTAGGATCTCTGCTGCATACTTCCTTTGACAGATACCTATGCCCTCATCAGTTTGCACCACTTCAATACCCAATAAATATTTCATCTTTCCTAAGTCTGTCATGCTAAACTCTTTCTTCATAGAATTCTTGAAATCTGACATCAATTCTATATCATTGCCTGTGTATATTAGATCATCTACATATACACTAACAATCAAAATTTCTCCACTGCTACCTTGCTTTAGGACAAAGTTTGTTCACTCTTACTTGCCTTAAATCCTTGTTGAAGGAAATAAGACCCAATTCTACTAAACCAGGCTCTTGGTGCATGTTTCAATCCGTAGAGAGCTTTGTTTAGCTTATAAACTTTGTCCTCACTTCCTTTCTTCTCATAGCCTCTTGGTTGATCCACATACATATCTTCAACTAATGTGCCATAGAGAAAAGCTGATTTGACATCAAGTTGGAATAATGTCCAACCTTTCTGAGCAGCTAGGGCTATGACCGTTCTAATGGTGTCCAACCTGCTGACAGGAGAATAAACTCCTGTATAATCAATTCCATGCTGCTGTGAGTACCCCTTGGCAACCAATCTAGCTTTGTGCTTGTCTATTTGGCCCAATTCATTCAATTTAGTCTTGTATATCCATTTCACCCCGATCCTTTTAGCTCCTTTTGGCAAGTCAGTTAACTTCCATGTTTCATTCTTTACAATAGATTCTATCTCTGCATCCATGGCTTGTCTCCATTTGGAGCTCTTCACAACAACTTCATAGCTGTCGGGATCACTTTAAATCTTATTTATCTCAGCCTCTTCATCAGATAATCCTTCTCCAGTATCATAATCCCGGAGCCATGTGGAATACCTTATATTTCTTCCTTCATTAATGTTCTCAACTTCATTTCCCACTACCTCGGTATTTTGTTCATTTACCTCAGCATTTTGTTCATTTATCTCTACATCAGCATTTACCTCTGTATGTCTATCTTCACCATCACTTTCTTCATCATGGCTGGAGTCAAATTCTAACTCTCCCCACTCTAAATCAATAGCAACTCCCTGCTTGTGACTTTTATCCCAGTCCCAGTACTCATTTTCTTCAAAGATCACATCCTTGCTTACTACAATCTTTCCCTCAATTGGATCATACAACCTGTATCCCTTGGACTCATCACTAATACCTAGGAGAACACATTTCTTACTCTTGTTTTCCAATTTAGTTCTTTTTGCATCTAGGATATGCACATGTCCTATGCATCCAAACACCTTTAGATGAGACATAGAGGGTTTACAATTACTTCAAGCCTCCTCTGGTGTTTTATTCTTAACAGCTGAAGTAGGAGATCTGTTCAATATATGCACAGTCCAATTGACTGCTTCTGGCCACAAATTCTTAGGCATGCTCTTTCCACAAAGCATTGACCTCACCAATATTCATAATGGTCCTAATTCTTTCTCTCAGCCACTCCATTTTGCTGTGGAGTATAGGCTGTGGTCAATATTATATTAATTCCTTGATCTACAGTAATTATCAAACTAAGTTGAGGTAAATTCTCCTCCCCTATCAGTTCTTAAGCATTTGATTTTCAGACCAATTTCATTTTCTACCATATTCTTAAAGCATTTAAACTTTGAAAAGGCTTGAGATTTTTCTTCCAACAAATAAATCCAACTCTTCCTAGAGAAATCATCAATAAGGCTCAAGTAATACCTTTTGTTGTTGTTGGAGGCAGGAGTTATGGGACCATAGATATCTGAGTGAATTAGTTCCAATCTCTCTGTAGCTCTCCATTTGCTCTTCTTAGGCATTGAGTCTATGTGTTGCTTTCCTTTGAGACAGTCTTCACACACTTTCATGTTTTCAGCTAGCTGAGGCAGACCCTTCACCATGTCTTTACTCTTCAATTCTTTCAAGATTTTGAGACTTAGGTGCCCATATCTACAATGCCACATGTAAGATTCATCTTCAATTGTTGTTTGGAAGCAAGTAGTTTCAATGGAGATCCTCTTCACCACAAGTTCAATGATCAACTTGAACATTCTGTTGTTTTCCATGACAGATTCAAGAATTAGACCCTTCTTACAATGATATATCTTGCACATTCATTCGTCAAATAGAACTGCCATGCCCTTCTATTAAAGTTGGTCTATGCTCAAGAGATTATTCTTGAGTTCAGGCACATAGAATATCTCAGTTATGATGTGATCCACCCCATTCACCTACACTTTGATGCTTCCTTTCCCTGCTACTTCTAACCTAGTGTCATTCCCAAGTCTCACAGTTTTCTTAAACCCCTCATCAAGATTTGTGAACCAGCTCTTGTTGACACTCATGTGATTTGAGCAACTAGAGTCCAAATAGCATGTTTCTTCTTTTCTCTTCTATGATTCTGTGATGGCCATTAGCAGCATGGTGTCATCATCATCTTCCTCTGCATAGTTTGCTTCTTTATCCCAATCTGGACACTCATTTCTATAGTGTCCCAATTTCTTACATTTGTAGCACTCTACTATTTCTTTATTCTGTCTACCTCTTCCTCTGCCTCTTCCCCTGATGCCGCCTCTACCTCTTGCACCAAAATTCGTGTTTCCCCTTTCTTGAGTAGCAGTCTTTAGAGCTCGTTCCTCTCCACTGTTCTTGTTGACTCTGAGAAGCTTCTGTTCATGCACAGTGAGAGAACTTTGGAGTTCATCTATTGACATCTTGTCAGTATCTTTGGACTCTTCAATGGAGCACACAATGTAATTGTATTTCTCTGTGATTGATTTGATAATCTTTTCCACAATGACAACATCTTCCAAATTCTCACCAATAATCCTCATCTTGTTTGCAACCTGCATAACCCTAGAAATGTAATCAGCAATGGCCTCTCTCGATTTCATTTCCAGAGATTCGAAATCCTTCCTTAACGCGTTGAGAGTTGATTTTTCACCCTCGCATTCCCTTGAAATTTCCGCTTCAACGATTCCCAAATGTCTTTCGAAGTATCTTTCTTCAAGATTGTTTCAAGCGTTACTCTATCAATCGCTTGAAACAAATAGTTCTTCGCCTTCATGTCTTTGAGTTAAGACTCATCCAATTTCTTCTGTTGTGCTTCAGTTAGCACCACGCCCTCTGCTGGTTCGCCAATTCCAGTTTCGATCAAATACCAGTACTCCTTTGATCTCAGAAAATTCTCCATCAGCATGCTCCAATGCTCGTAGTGTTTGCCAAGACGCGGTATTGATGGTTGAACGAAGTTGCCTACCAACTATCTCGGATCGGACCTCGTGTCTAAGACCGGATACAGGTCCAAAGATACGGTACAGAACATTGGCGGCCACAGTGGGAGGATCTTGTACTCTAGTTCCTCTCCTATCTCCTTGATTGACAATGGCTCCGACATTACGTCGTAGGACTATCCCGAATGTCGCTGAAGGACCGGTTTTGCAGCGGGTGACTCCGGAAGGAGTGGCTGTCACCTTAACCCTTAGCCCGACGCATGCTCAAAGCTCAGCTACGACTATGGTTCCTGGGAGCTCAGCCCGGAACCGACTTCCACCTCCCCCTCCGACCGTCCAGGTACCGGTCGATGCTGTTCAACAACTCGTCCTGTTCCTAAATCGGCAAGTCGAGGCCGACCGCCAGGAAAGCCAACGCTACACCCAGTTAGAAGCACAGATTGCTGAGATTCGGGCTCGTAACATCCCGGATCGGAGTTCCTCTATGTGCAACTCTTCAAGTGGAATGACTCATGGCCGCGGCCGCCGCCGATCTCCGGCTTGGAGGAGATACCATCACTGCACTCCACCTCGTTGTAGAGGAGCGCGAGGATCAGAGACTCCCCCAAGTTGGACACCTGATGATTCTTATGGTCTTGAGGGTTCCCCTCGACCTAGCTCGTTTCTGTTTCCCTCTCCTCCGTGGCAACGTACCAGAAGTCAGAAAAGGTCTCCGAGGCAGGAATGTTAGCGCCTTCGCTCACGGGGATCCCCCGACAAGTGTTGCTACCGACGGTCTCCACCCATTGAGAGGTCGATAAAGCGTAAAAGACCTTTCACAAGTAAGATCGACTACTTCCCGGTGCCAAAGCACCTCGAGAAACCTCCTGAGGGTTTGAAAATGCATGATGGGACTGGCGATCCGGATCGCTACCTCGACTACTTTGACACGATTATGCAATATCATAACGTTCCAGAGGAGATAAAGTGCCGAACCTTTCCCCTCACTCTAGAGAAGGCGGCTCTAGACTGGTTCAGGGTTCTTAAGCCAAATACGATCTCCTCTTGGGATCAGTTAGCCAAGCTCTTTTCTACACACTTCGCCCACTTGAAGATGAAGCCTAAATCTCGGAAGGTATTGCAGGCAATTCGACAAGGAGAAAATGAGTTCCTTCGGGACTACATAGAGAGATTCAACAGAGAAGCTGCTCAAGTCCGAAACCTCAACGACTCTTTCCGTCTTTACTTCATGGAGGCTGGTCTTTGTGAAGGAAATCTATTTCAGATAGACGTCGGGGTCAACCAAGCTGAGTCGCTTGCCGAGTTCCTCCAGTGATCTCAGAAGTATATCGATCATGAAGAAGGGATTAACGCAGGAAGGTCACGTTTCACCTAGGTCTCTGAATGAACCTATGGGCGTGATGTAATCCGACTTTGTAAATGTTTAACCATCTAATATATATGGATCGACTACAATTTTCCTCACATTGATTGCTTAATAAAAGTGAATTTCGAGGTTGAAGGGAAGGATTTGGAATCGGTCGAACGATCGCCTTAAAGTTCCACGCTAAAACCGGAACCCGAGACACCGGGCTTGACATTGCTAGAGGTTCGGGAGCTCCACCAGGTCAGACTCTGGATGATTCCTACTATCCTGAGGGTTCCCCTCGGCCCAGCTCGTCTCTGGCTTCTTCTTCTTCAAGGCGGCATTAAATTGACACCTCGAGTCTCTCAGGTGGTCACGTTTTATGCATTGACGAGGCTGGTGGTAGACACCCTCGCTGGTACAAGCCCGGCCTCAAAGACCTTTGACAAGACCCGTTTCTCGGGCGCTCCGAGGCTAGTGGCAGACACCCTCGCTAATATAAGCCCGGCCTCGAAGATCTTTGACAAGACCCGTATCTCGGGCGCTCTGAGGCTGGTGGCAGACACCCTCGCTGGTACAAGCCCGGCCTCGAAGACCTTTGACAAGACCCGTATCTTGGGAGCTCCGATGCTGGTGGCAGACACCCTCGCTGGTATAAGCCCGGCATCGAAGATCTTTGACAAGACCCGTATCTCGGGCACTCCGAGGCTGGTGGCAGACACCCTCGCTAGTATGAGCCCGGCCTCGAAGACCTTTGACAAGACCCGTATCTCGGGCTCTCCGAGACTGGTGGCAGACACCCTCGCTGGTACAAGCCCGGCCTCGAAGACCTTTGACAAGACCCGTATCTCGGGCGCTCCGAGGCTGGTGGCAGACACCCTCGTTGGTATAAGCCCGACCTCGAAGATCTTTGACAAGACCCGTATCTCGGGCGCTCCGAGGATGGTGGTAGACACCATCGCTGGTATGAGCTCGGCCTCGAAGACCTTTGACAAGACCCGTATCTCGGGCATTTCGAGGCTGGTGGCAGACGCCCTCGCTAGTATAAGCCCGGCCTCTAAGACCTTTGAGGCTTTGACAAGCCCGTATCTCGGGCGCTCCGAGGCTGGTGACAGACACCCTCGCTGGTATAAGCCCAGCCTCGAAGATCTTTGACAAGACCCGTATCTCGGGCGCTCCAAGGCTGGTGGCAGACACCCTCACTGGTACAAGCCCGACCTTGAAGAAGGTCGCCATGTTGATCGACCATCAAATTCAAAACTTGCGCAAAGCTCGGACTAGCTTACAAGTCAAGATCGCCTCATAGGCGACCCGACTTGGGGGGGCAACTGTTATGGATTGGGCCGCTACAGTACTCTTCACTGAGGCCCAATACCAAAGGCAGGTCCATCAATCAATGGTGGAGATTAAAGACCTAGATCCAATGGTTTCCATTGGATTCCAAAACCTATAAATAAGCATTGATGCAATGCCAAAGGTACACACTTTTTTCTGCTCTTTACCTCTAATCAGTTTCCTAGCTGACTTGAGCGTCGGAGTGTCCTCGCAAGTACCACCTGCCCCGGATCGGACGCGGAGCTCGGTTGATCAAGACCAACCCCTACCAACTATCTCGGATCGGACCTCTAAGACCGGATACAGATCCAGAGATACGGTACAGAACAACCACCAAATTTAACTATGGTTAACCAAACTAATACCCCCAACACCTTATACTAGTATCCACTGAATTTGTCTCTTATACTAATATCCACGGGTATTAATTTTGTTTAAATAGGGAAGGTTGTGGTTTACTATATATGATGAAATGAATTGAACTTGGGCAATGAAAAATACTTAACACAGTGTTTGGGATCTATTAATGCAATACAAAGTTTGCCAAAAAAGGCAACAAACTATTGGTGTTTCAATAAATCATACTAGTTAAGAGCTTACTTAAGGATGAATTTCTCGAATGTTGAAGTCACATATAGAAAAATGGGTTTAACCATATATTAACTTCAATAAATCATACTAGTTAAGAGCTTACTTAAGGATGAACTTTGAAGTCACATATAGAAAAATGGGTTTAAACATATATTAAAAGTGATGGATATTTTGAGGAGTAGAGATCCTATTCGTTTCTCAAAATAAGTGAAGAGCTTTATTACTAAAGTTTTTGGTAAATAAATACATTTCTTAAATATGTAACGTATATTAAACATTATGTGCATTAATATATCTAAAACTTTACTAATGGATTCTCCATTTCTTTTTCTACTCTGAAAGACAGTACAACAACGAAAATGGAATTATTTTCTAATCTCATTAACTATTTTAAATTGGACCAATAAAGACTCACTCGCAAAAAACGTACGACTCAATTTAGTTTTTTTTAAAAAAAAATTGAAATAGTTCCTTAGATTTTTAAATGTGACATGTTAGTCCTTCGTATATCTCTATAAGAAAATGTTAGTTAAATAATGATTCCTCCTATTATCTATTGATGTATATTGTCAAAAACTACATCACATTAAATGGATGAACGTGTGTAATTATCTCGAGATAATTTAGCCTGTCTTTCAATTTCTAGGTGACATTACCGAAACAGACCAAAACTACACCATGTGTCATCCGACCAAATTTAGTCCCTCCTATATCTTTATGTTTAAGTCTTCTTCAACCTCCAAAACCTGAGCAATAGAGTACCTTGATGTTATTTGCTATTAGAGTCTCGTTCTCTTTTAAATTATGTTGGAACCAGAAAATGGAACTTGAGGAAAGGGAAGAGAAGAAGAAAGTGCAAGATTTTCAGAAGCTATAAAACTCCAACTAACTATAGTTGAGACTTGTATATTCTTCTATATATTGTAATTACAGCAAATACTCATATATGAGTATAAGTGGAACTTGACTTTGACCTAGAGCCTAGGTGGATGCCACATCAGCTGACACCTCATCAGCTATTAAACACATTATTTAACAATCAGATTACAAACACAAAACAATAGCAATTGAATAACAAAACAATACTTCAATACACCCTCTTAATTCATATTGCTAAGAGTGTTCATTCCAAGCAATGTTCTAAGTTCTTCAAACCTTGCTCTCTTGAGAGGCTTTGTGAGTATATCAGCAAGTTGAATCTCTGTGCTGCAGTACACCAACTTCAGCTTTCCATTATTGACTTGATCACGTAGAAAGTGATACTTAGTTTCTATGTGTTTAGATCTTCCATGAGCTACTGGATTCCTTGCCAAGTCTATGGCAGACTTGTTGTCTATCAGCAGTGTCATCACTGAATCAGTTTCATTGCCCATTTCAGCAAGCAACATATTTAGCCAAGATGCTTGGCATGCTGCAAATGATGCAGCCACGTACTCCGCCTCACAGGAGGACAGAGCTACAATGCTTTGTTTCTTCGAACACCATGAGATTGGTGCCCTTCCATACATGAAAATATATCCACTTGTACTTTTCCTGTCATTTCTGTCACCATTCCAGTCAGAATCAGTATAACCATAGACTTCTGCCTCTGCCAATTCAGTCACACCAGCAAACAGAATTCCACAGTCCTGTGTCCCTTTGATGTATCTGAGTACCCTCTTAGCAGCAACCATATGAGAAGTTTTTGGTTTCTCCATGAATCTGCTTAGTAACCCCACACCAAATGTAATATCTGGTCTTGTGTTGCATAGGTATTTAAGTGATCCTACAATTTGTTTGTAGAGAGTAGCATCTACCTCATCTTCTTCTCCATTTCTTTCAAGCTTAATCCCTACCTCTACTGGAGTTGCAGCTGGTTTACAATTAGCCATGTTGAATCTCTTTAGAACATCATCAGAATACTTCCTCTGATGCATGAAGATCCCACTGTCAGTTTTCACAAATTCGATTCCAAGGAAATAGGATAATTATCCCATGTCTGTCATCTCAAACTCTGACATTAGTACCTTTTTGAACTTACTGATTAGCTAGATTGCTGTCTGTGATCAATAGATCATCTACATACAAGCATAACAACAACAAATCATCATTGTTTAGTTTCTACACATACAGACCATGTTCAATGGTGCATTTTCTAAATTTTTGCTGCAAGAGAAAAGCATCTATTCTCTTATTCCATGCCCTAGGGGCTTGCTTAAGCCCATAGAGTGCTTTCTTGAGCTTGAGTACTATATCTTCTTGTCCTTTGAGCTCAAAACCTGGCATATACCTCCTCCTCCAAAGGTCCATTGAGGAATGCTGATTTTACATCAAGTTGATGTATAAACCAGCCACTTTTACTTGCCAAAGCAACTACCAATCTCAGAAACCTCTTGCTACCAATCTGGCTTTATACTTAGCCACTTCACCATTTGGCTTGATTTTGGTTTTGTAAATCCACTTCACATCTATGGCCCTTTTTTGGTTAGGTAACTCAACTAGTTCCCATGTGCTATTTTTCTCAATTGATCTCAGTTCTTCTAGCATGGCTTCTTTCCATTTAGAGTGCTCTAATGCCTGCTCCAAACTCACAGGTTCAACTTCTGCCATCAGAGCAAAGTGTAACAAATCACCATCTGAAGTGATTGCAGAATCAGGGAATGTGTCATAGCCTTCTAGCCTCACTGATCTCTGTCTGTCTCTCTGAGATCTTCTCAGTGGTGCTGCTGCAGCAGGCTCCTCTGATTCAATGACTGTAGGTGACTCATTTTGCTCATCAGCCTCCTGAATTACATCAAAGTCAACTACTGCTGTTAATTTTTCACTGTCTTCCTTGTTCTCATTCGAACTCCAACCCTTTGATTCATCTATCACAACATCTCTGCTCTTGATCTTCTTCTGAGTTGGATCAAAAAGTTCGTAAGCACCTGTTGGATAATATCCAACCAACACCATCGGTTGGGCTCTATCATCTAACTTCTTCCTTAGCTGTTCAGGAACATGCCTAAAGCATAAGGAGCCAATAACTCTCAGATGTTTCACACTTAGTCTTTTTCCTGACCAAGCTTCCAGAGGTGTCTTTCCAATCAAACTCTTGGTAGGACACATGTTTATGATGTATACAGCAGTAGCTACTAGTTCTCCCCATAGAAAATGAGGCAATTTCTTTTCCTTCATCATACTCCTTACCATGTTTAAGATGGTTCTATTTTTCCTTTCTGCGACTCCATTGTGTTGGGGTGTATAAGGTGATGTTATTTCATGCACAATTCCTTCTTTCACACAGAAGTTTTTAAATTCAAGTGAGGTATACTCCCCACCCCATCTGTTCTGAGTGTCTTGATTGCACACTCACTTTGTTTTTCAATCACTGCCTTGAAAATTTTGAAAGTTTCAAACACTTCACTTTTCTTCTTGATCAAGTACACACAAGTCATTCTGGTGTACTCATCGATGAAAGTGACAAAATAGTTGTTACCTCCAAGTGATTTAACTTCAAATGGCCCACATACATCAGAAAAAATCACCTCAAGTTGCTTCTTTGATCTATTTGGAATTTCTGACTTGAAAGAATTCCTTGGCTGTTTAGACTCACAGCATCTCTCACAGATTTCCTTTGGAGCTTTAATGCTTGGAAGATCATGAACCATTCCTTCTTCTTTCAATTTGTGTAAGCTTTTGAAATTCAAGTGACCAAATCTCTTGTGCCATTTCCAATTTTCACTGTCAACTACTGTTGATAAGCACTGTTGCTGCTCCATCACTTGAAGCTTGACTGTAAAGGTTCTGTTGTTTGATAAAGGAGTCTTAAGAACCAACTTCTTGTTCTTATCAAACAATCTCAGTTGCCTATCCTCCATTTCCACTGAAAAGTCCTTTTCAAGTAGCTTCCCAAGACTAAGCAAATTGCTTCTCATGCTTGGAACATAGAATACCTCATGTATATAGGAACATTTTCCTCCTTTTTTCAAAATTCTTACTGTGCCAATACCCTCTGCTAAGACAAAACTGTTGTCTGCAAATCTGATTCTTTTTTGTAATGTGCTTCAGTTCAGTAAACCATTCCTTATGACAACACATATGGTTTGAGCATCCTGTGTCTAGATACCAAGACTCACATTTCTCATCATTTTCATTCGTATCAGCCTTTAACAGAACATTCTTTGGCAAATTTCTCCTTGTTTTTCTTGGATTCTTTGTTGCAGAGATGGAAGCATCACCAGTGTTACCACTGCCCTGCTTCTCAGTCTCTGCATAGGTAATAGAAGCATCACCAGTGTTACCACTGCCCTGCTTCTTACCTACTGTATAAGCAGCCAGATTTATTTCATCTTCTACTACGATTGCCATCATCAGAACCAGAATCAGAGTCAGTGTTCTTATCATTTGCATCATTTGCATATTTTGCTTCTGCATCTTTTCTAAGCACTTTCTTGTTCTTGCATTGACTCCTATAATGCCCATATTGTTGACAATTGTAACATTGAACTGAACTTTTATCACTCTTCTTCTTATCACCTACATCACTAGCACCTTTCTCACTAGTGTTTGAGCCAGAAAACTTTTCTTTTCCCTTCCATTTTCCTTTCTTATCATTCTTTCCCTTCCAATTTCTTTTAGAAACATGAGCTTGCAAAGCTTGTTCAGTTTCTTTCTCTGAACTTCTTTGCCTAATTCTCAGCTCATATGCTTCTAAAGAACCTTGAAGTTCTTCTAACTTCATCTCATCTAGGTTCTTAGATTCTTCTAGGGATGTCAAAACGGGCGGCCCAGCCCGTTAAGCGTTATGCCCGTGAAAAATCGAGCGGCCCGGCCCGACCCATTAACAGAACGCGGGTGCAAAATTCATGCCCTGCCCGCGAAGTGGCGGGCTGGCGAGCTAGCGGGATGACGGGCTAGCCCGTAAATTTACACTGAATTTTTTAAAAAAAAAAGCGCTAACGGGCGGTTTGGTCCGCCACAGTGTTTAGCCCGCGGGCTGGCGGGCGAAGCGGGCTGGCGGGCATCAATACCTTAGCCCTGCCCGCCTTTTTTGGTGGGCCAACGGGCCGGCCCAGCGGGCCAAACCCATTTTGACATCCCTAGATTCTTCTATGGCCGTGACAACATAGTCAAATTCTAGGGTTAAAGATCTAAGAATTTTCTCTACTTTACTATTTTCAGACACAATTTTACCATTACTCTTCATTTGATTGGTTATCGTTACTAACCTTGTGATGAATTCACCGATTGATTCTTCATCCTTCATCTTCAACGCTTCGTATTGCTTCCGGAGAGCCTGCAATCGAATCTTCTTCAATCTATCTGCACCTCCATACGCGTTCTTGAGAATATCCCATGCATTCTTCGCAATCTATGATCATCTCGATGACATTCGTGTCTACGCATTGATGAATCAAGAACAAACCTTTACCATCTTTCTTTCGTAGCTCGCGATGTGCGTTCGTCTGCGCTTCAGTGGCGTTTGCTGCCAGCGCTGGGATACCGTCGTTCACAATTTCGAGCATGTCTTGGTATCAGAAAATCACCTTCATCTGTGCGCACCATTGTTATACCCCAATTTTGTCCGATCATTTATCGCAATTGTTTTAGCCCCCGTGTCACAAGTCTATTACGAGAACGACATTTCGAGCGTTGTCTTGTTTTAATTTAGACCGGTTTGTCTAATTGGGCCAATTCTTAGTAAATGGGCGTATGTTCGGTATTTTGGACTTAATTTAGTCCTTTTGATAAAAAAGCCATAAAAATAATAATGAAATAAAATCAGAAAATAAAATATATATATATATATATATATATATATATTACAATAAAGTGTCCAAATAATACAAAAAGCCCAAAAATACAAAAATAAGAATAATCCAAAAAAATAGAAAAGAACGAAAATAACAAAAAGGGGGTGTCAGTAGCATTAACCTTCAGCCCAACAAGCTGCTTGCCCAACAAGTCGACTTGCCCAACAAGTTAACTTGTCCAACAAGTCTCTTCACCTAACCCTTCACCTATAAAAGGAGGCTCTGTCCACAGTGAAAAACACACCACAGTGATTCAACAAGAACACTGAACACATTCTCTCCCTCTCCTAGCGAAGCTCTCGCTCTCTCTCTCTCCCCCTCCCTTTTTTATTTTTATTTTTCTTTTAATTAGTTTATTTTTAAATATTCATGATAAATATTTTTCACTAGTTGCACTTTTCATTTTTTCTTTTTTGTTAACTTTTCGTTCATATTCAAAACAGAAAAACAAAATAATCATTTTCCTCCAAAAATAAAAATCTTATTTTCAAAATAGGGGACTAAATCGACTGTACAGTCGGGTTAGTCTGCTTTTTAGGTCACTAATGAACCGTTACGGATCATGACCTAAAATCCCTATTTAAAACAAACAAATTTCTAAATTAAAAATAAACACAAACACATTTCTTTCCACAGATCAAATTTTCAAAATAGGGGATTAAATCGGCCGTACGGCCGGGTTAGTCAGCGTTTTAGGACGAATGAACCGTACAGATCAAGAGTCCTAAAACCCCTGTTCAAACAAAATCAAACCACCACACATCAAACTATCTTCCAAACTTCAAAAAACTCCATTTTCACAAATTAGGGAGACTAAGCCAACTGTACAGTCGGATTAGTCATCATTTTAGGACAAATGAACTGATCACTCAGGAGTCCTAAAATCCCTAAATAAAATACACCAACAAATAAAGTTTTCTACCAAGAACTACGTGTGATTTGATTCTCTACCCAGAGATACGTAGGAGCAGAGGGCGGCCGACCTCTGTCAATTGCGCTAATAAAAAACCTTTTTCAGTCTTCTCCTAAATAACCATTTTCTTAAATAAAACATCAATTTTCTTCTTTCTCTTCAATTCACAATAAAAGGGGTAAAAATAAACATTTTCAAAATTAATATTTTTTCCTACAATTAATTAGCAGGTAACCTTCATTAGGAAGGATGTCGTGGGGTGCTAATACCTTCCTCACGCATAACCGACTCCCGAACCCTTATCTGGTCTCAAGGACCCTTATCCGTTTCAAAAGGGATTTTCCAATGTTTGCCCTTAAACTAAACTTTGGTGGCGGCTTCATTTTTGAACCTTCGAGAGATCCTCGCCCGGATTTTTCGGTCGCTACAGCTGGCGACTTCACTGGGGACATTTAGAGAGTCAAACCTAGTCTAAATTTGTTGTAGGATTAGTTGTTAATTTAATGTTGTTTTTACCCTTCCATTTCTGTCTTTTATTTTTGCATATTATTATTTTGTGATATGAAAACCCTAGGATAGAAGACCACTTTTGTGTATGTGTTTGTTTGTTTTGCAGCTTGGGGGGTATCATTGACATTTTGCTCCTTCACACACCCCACTATCACATTTTTGCACACACGTGAGAATAGTCCTATACCCGGACTGGAGAATAACCTAAGTTAGAACGAGACTGCGTAGTGATGGCCTACTGGATGTGCGTCCTGTTGGGTGGTCACGAAAGTCTCACCTAGAGTTTGGTCCCTCTTGAGAATGCTGGCACTCCTAATAGCTTGCCTATTGTTGTTGATCAGTGTTCTTAATTGGGTTCGTTGGCTCTAGGAACCTTATGTAGGACTCTTTAGAGCTACCATTTGAAAGGTTCACTTAACAGACAGGCCCTAGACCTATTCTCTAAGGAACCCTCGTAGGACACAAAGGAGCCTTATACCCCTGCATTCAAACAAACACTGATACATTTTCTCGGTCTTCTATAAAGAAAAAATTCGAAAAATCATATTTTATTTTTGCAAGTTATTTTTAGAAACATATCTCATGCATTTGCATTTTCATCATTCATATCCATCATCATGTGTTATTCATCCATTACATTTTATTTCATAATTTAAAAAAAAAAACATGAGCATACTTTTTGAAAAAAATTGATGAGAGATGAGGCGTTCTTGCAAATACATTTTAATTGATTGTTCTTCCTTGAAAAAGTTTAACCTACTAAATTTCAAATGAGGTCGAACTTAGCTACAAACTCAAGGTGTTTCAAGACACTCAATTTTCAAAAAAAAATTTGCAGCTCGTCCGCAATTTTTGTCAGCAAAACAATGCATCTTATCCATCCCATGATAAACAATCAAAATAGTCCATTTTGTTAACTAATGTGTTATCAAAAATTCCTCTATCATGTCTCTAACTATGTTAACTCTCTGTGAATCATTCGTATAGTGAACTTGTATGCGATGTGCATTTGCTCTTGTTTGAGTCAGTTAGTGTCCACACCTTTCCATCCTATCATCATCCCTTGTTCATGTCCAGTCTCACCTCGACCACTCTATAAAGTGCATATTATCCACACAAGTTCTTAGTTGACTCTTTGGTTTTGTCCCCACTGATGAAATTTCATAAACTAACACTTGGATCCTCCAAACTGGGGCAAATTTGTGATCACTAGATATCTTGTCAACATTGTATTCCCTTGGTGCAAGTCCTTTACAAAAAAAATCAAAAAAGCCTGTTAGGTTGAAAACTCGCGAGAGCAGCCTAAGCAAAAATTAGGGCATATAAAAAGAAATAAAGAAAAAGAGCAGATATATAAAAATAAATAATTTTTTGTTCTTGAGTTAGTCTTTGAGAAAACAAGCAATCATGATTTGAAATGAAGTTTGGTCATCTTCTCACAAAAAGCATAAAAAAAATACCCTTTGCAACCCACTTTGAGCCAAAAAAATCAAAAAAAAATCTTTCAATCACCCTAGACAATGATCTGTTCCCCATTCAAAGATGGTGCACTACTTTCTTCAGTTTATTCAGCTCAAGAGAAATAGGCCGTCAAAAAATGAGAATCATATTTCAAAAAAAAAAAGACAAAAGTCTCGAATAAAAAGACGGCATAAATCTTTGAGCTGATACATCATATCATGAGGTGCACCACTGAATAAAAAGATCGTTTGTCTCATCAATCCCCAAACACTTTGAGCCCAATCACCCATTCTTTCATAAATTATCAACCACTAGCCACATTGCACCGCAAATAAAAAGATCATTGTCTAAAGCCCTCAAACACCTTATTGTGCCAAATTAGCACTTCTTTCACGAAACTTAAAATTGGACCTCAAACACTCCTTCGGGCCTACTTATTCTTTCTTTCATGAAAGATCATTGTCTAAACCCCCCAAACACTTCTTTGGGCCCAATTATCATTTCTTTTCATAAATCCCTAACCATTGGTACATTATCCCCAACCATTGGCCCCATTACAAACCTTGTCTTTCATGAATCCCTAATCATTGGCCACATTACCAACCCTTTCTTACATAAACCCCTAACCGTTGGCCACGTTACAACCCTAAACAAGTCCATTCTGATCGATAATTGATTGCTTTCGTTTTCTTAAAGTTTTAATTTTAGGGCAATTGAGTTTATTTATTTACAGTATGTTTGCTCAAAAAAATATAAAGCTAAAAAAGGCAACAAAAAAAAAAAGAAAAAAAAGGCTTGCGCTCCAAGAAAAAAGGCCTGCACTGATACCAAGACAAGGTTTAGTGATCACCAAGTGAAATTTTCATCATCAAGACTATCATAGTCCATGGGAATCATCTTAAAAGAACCAAAAGTTTATACTAGGACCATCACCTAGATCCCAAAGTGGGGCAGTCCCTTCACCTTTCATGCTTCTCGAACTTGGGGAAATTTTCCAGCGTCCGTCTCATTCATATACCACATCCATATAGCCATACGACCAACTCACAAACCCATTACCCTAACTCTGTCACCTTTCCCCTACCTCACTCGAACTAGAAATATCATTCCAAAGTGAGGGCAATCCTGTCACCATTAACCCCTCACTCCGCTCAAAATTGGGGAAATTCGCCCTACACCCATCTCATCCCCTTGTCATATTCACATTCATAAAACCATACCGGGGCAATTTCTCAACCCACCATCCTAAATACAACTTTTCACAAACTCTAGTCAGGGCAACATTGTCCTTGTCATAGGTGGGGCAACACCAAACGCCATGGGTTTGAGACAAAATCTTTTGCCTTCCACCTCTCATTCAAAAGTCACAGCATTACCAATTCATAATTTCCTCTACACCCCTAGTTGTTGTCACCACTAGATAGGGGCAAGTTATGCATTCACCGTCATCAACTAGGAATTAGGGCAGTCCCACACTTCTAGAGTTGGGGAGAACATACCTTTAATGACTTTGGCAAAAACCTACCATTCATCCCCTGACGTGTCATATCTGTCCATACCCCGAGTCAACTGACTCATTCATCTGTATTTGCACTACTCTACATGTTCACTAAAACAATGCTTCAAAGAGAGAGAACACAAGTTACTAATATGAAGTTGGAAACACACTCAGTTAACTTTGTGGACCTAAAATTCAATCGTCATGGGACATCATAATCAAATGGAAGAACACTGTGAACGAGCTTGCAAATGCAATCAAATACTTTTGTGCATCAGTGCATGTGAATGACAACCTTGAGGTTGCCACGCCTGAGTTCAAACCTTTTCCAAGGAATGATTACTTATCTGCCTCTCGCATCAAAAGTCTCATTTCTCATCATTACCAAAAAATCTCTCTACATCATCAATAAATCATAGCATAAATCATTCCATCATGCAATCATGCATCTACCATAGCACCTGCATCTAAGCAATATATTTGCATTCACATGTTATCTGCATTCGCATACATGGCTGATCAATTTTTGTTTCCGATCAGCTCTAGCATCCACAATTCATGGGCTTTTGTAGTTTATCTGCTTTCACATTGCACATTCATCACACGCATGCACACATATAACAGTTTGCTTCGATAGACGTGCTAAGTGCCGGTCTCATCATTGCCAAAAACTTTCAACATCACTAATCATATCATTGTACCATGCATTTGTGTGCTTCCTTTCATTCATCATTGCCAAAACATTCTTTACATCACTAATCATATCATTATAGCATGCACGGCATTCGCGTCAAAGCATTACATTTGCATCACATTCGCACTTTGCATTTCATACACCCATCATATACTAAGAAAAAAAGGAAATGCAAAAAGAGGAAAAATCGCTCATTCCATTACATTCATCATTAATCAGTACAATCACATTCACATGTTATCTGCATTCACATACGTTGTTTGTCAACCTCCATGTTCCACCAACTTTGACTCACATCATCCGCCACGTTTCATTCATCCCATCGGACACCTACCATTTCGCATACCCATATTGCACACATGCATCATCCATCGCATTTTTAGACATGCAAAATTTAGATAGCTTTTCCCTTCTCAGGTAAATGCATTCATTAGGTATGTCCTAGGCAACTACGCCATGTGTCAATCCCAATACTTTGTTTCCTCAAAGTCAGTGCTACAAGCACTGGTCTCATATCACAATTCAGAGTATCGGACCCCCAGCGGTTCCTCAAAGCCCCAGTGCACCTTCAGACCCCCAGAGGTCCAATCCAGATCGCACGTCGGCATCGAGCACCGACAGATCATCCGGCCCCAGGCCCTTCAGACTAGCTGTGTCAGCCTAAGACATAGTGGACGTCATTCGTGATCAGTTCTAGACCTGATCTTATTAACGGCCGCTCGAAAAAGGCCACCCCCGGACCCCGGCAGTCCTCAAAGCCCCAGTGCACCTTCGGACCCCAAATGGTCCTTCAGGGTTTAGGCAACCCCTTGGAGCCCCAGTACTCCCTTAGAGCCCAAATGCTCTTTTAGAGCCCCAGTGCTCCTCCATATCCCTAGTGATCATTTCTTTTTTGTTCTCGGTTAACACGCCAAGTATTAATCGTCCCTCTTTTCCCTAACTCATCTTCCCCCTAAGCGGACAAAATTAGTGTCTATTCTATCTTTATTTTTATTTCTACTACGAAAATCTGAAAGTCATTCACCTTTTCTAGTAAAATATAAATAAAGAGGGGCAGCTGTTATACCCCAATTTTGTCCGATCATTTATCGCAATTGTTTTAGCCCCCGTGTCACAAGTCTATTACGAGAACGACATTTCGAGCGTTGTCTTGTTTTAATTTAGACCGGTTTGTCTAATTGGGCCAATTCTTAGTAAATGGGCCTATGTTCGGTATTTTGGACTTAATTTAGTCCTTTTGATAAAAAAGCCATAAAAATAATAATGAAATAAAATCAGAAAATAATATATATATATATATATATATATATTACAATAAAGTGTCCAAATAATACAAAAAGCCCAAAAATACAAAAATAAGAATAATCCAAAAAAATAGAAAAGAACGAAAATAACAAAAAGGGGGTGTCAGTAGCATTAACCTTCAGCCCAACAAGCTGCTTGCCCAACAAGTCGACTTGCCCAACAAGTTAACTTGTCCAACAAGTCTCTTCACCTAACCCTTCACCTATAAAAGGAGGCTCTGTCCACAGTGAAAAACACACCACAGTGATTCAACAAGAACACTGAACACATTCTCTCCCTCTCCTAGCGAAGCTCTCGCTCTCTCTCTCTCCCCCTCCCTTTTTTATTTTTATTTTTCTTTTAATTAGTTTATTTTTAAATATTCATGATAAATATTTTTCACTAGTTGCACTTTTCATTTTTTCTTTTTTGTTAACTTTTCGTTCATATTCAAAACAGAAAAACAAAATAATCATTTTCCTCCAAAAATAAAAATCTTATTTTCAAAATAGGGGACTAAATCGACTGTACAGTCGGGTTAGTCTGCTTTTTAGGTCACTAATGAACCGTTACGGATCATGACCTAAAATCCCTATTTAAAACAAACAAATTTCTAAATTAAAAATAAACACAAACACATTTCTTTCCACAGATCAAATTTTCAAAATAGGGGATTAAATCGGCCGTACGGCCGGGTTAGTCAGCGTTTTAGGACGAATGAACCGTACAGATCAAGAGTCCTAAAACCCCTGTTCAAACAAAATCAAACCACCACACATCAAACTATCTTCCAAACTTCAAAAAACTCCATTTTCACAAATTAGGGAGACTAAGCCAACTGTACAGTCGGATTAGTCATCATTTTAGGACAAATGAACTGATCACTCAGGAGTCCTAAAATCCCTAAATAAAATACACCAACAAATAAAGTTTTCTACCAAGAACTACGTGTGATTTGATTCTCTACCCAGAGATACGTAGGAGCAGAGGGCGGCCGACCTCTGTCAATTGCACTAATAAAAAACATTTTTCAGTCTTCTCCTAAATAACCATTTTCTTAAATAAAACATCAATTTTCTTCTTTCTCTTCAATTCACAATAAAAGGGGTAAAAATAAACATTTTCAAAATTAATATTTTTTCCTACAATTAATTAGCAGGTAACCTTCATTAGGAAGGATGTCGTGGGGTGCTAATACCTTCCTCACGCATAACCGACTCCCGAACCCTTATCTGGTCTCAAGGACCCTTATCCGTTTCAAAAGGGATTTTCCAATGTTTGCCCTTAAACTAAACTTTGGTGGCGGCTTCATTTTTGAACATTCGAGGAATCCTCGCCCGGATTTTTTGGTCGCTACAACCATCAATCGTAATTCTTGCCATTGAAGATTGGGAGATTCGCAGGGAAGGGGTCTTTCGTGGTGTTCGCCATTGTTATTTCTCCACCGGATCGTATAGCTCTGAGATACCAAATGTTGGAACCAGAAAATGGAACTTGAGGAAAGGGAAGAGAAGAAGAAAGTGCAAGATTTTCAGAAACTGTAAAACTCCAACTAACTGTAGTTGAGACTTGTATATTCTTCTATATATTGTAATTACAGCAAATACTCATATATGAGTATAAGTGGAACTTGACTTTGACCTAGAGCCTAGGTGGATGCCACATCAGCTGACACCTCATCAGCTATTAAACACATTATTTAATAATCAGATTACAAACACAAAACAATAGCAATTGAATAACAAAACAATATTTCAATAAATTATGTGTTTTCGTTGGTTCTTTTATAGAAATGAGTAGTCATGTTGGGTCTCAAATTTCTTCGTATTATTCTAGGCATAAGATGAATCGAAGTGATTCAATTATTAACATTTGTATAAAGTAAAGTGGCTTAAGATACTGTCATGGAAAAAAAAGTAAATGTTTAAACTAAGCCTTTTTTGAAAAATAATTTGAACCATACAAATCGATTCTTACTCTTTTTTAATCATCACGGCATGGGATGGCAGTCAGGTAGTAATACAAAACGCACTTCCATATTAAAAAACTAAAAAAAGCCAAAAAGGATATGAAAAAGAAACATTTTTTTTACCAAAATGAAAAGGAAACATAATCACATGATTGTATTTGTAGCTTTATATTAGAGGCCTCTACTCTCTTTATTTTTTTTTATTTCAGTTTTTCATTATGAAAGAAGTTGTCAAAGTTAAAACCAACCATTTATTGAACCTTAGCTTATACTGCAACAAATCCATAGAAAATAATATTAATATTAAGAATTAAGAATTGGAAAGAAAGGGAGAAAATAATTAAGCAGCATAGGATTGAGTTGAGATGTTGTGGGGTGACCGGCTGTGGAGGTAACCAATGGATTGCTGTTCTGGACAATTTGTCTTCTTCGGTTAGAACAAGGAAGTGATGAAATGAAAGAGTTTACATTTGCCACCTTAATTTGTCTTTTGGTTGGCTTCTTTGTCCCCCACTCAATTCATCAAACTCGACACTATCAAATCTCCTGGTCCTAACCAACGGTATTCCAAACTGGTTTTTTATCTGTTTTTTTCTTAGTACAAATGGTGGTGATGGGGATGGAGAGGGAAAAACAAAGCGATGTGGATTTAAAACAATGTTTGTGGTAGTTACTTGTGTTTTACTTTTAAACCATGTTTTAAGAATCGAACTAACCGAACGGTTTAACCGATTAAAACATGAGATGACACTGTTGATAGTTTGGTTATTTCAGCGGTTCAACTGCGGTTTCATCCTAGTTCTGGCTGTTTAAGGCAATTGGACCATGACCTAGAGGATTAACCAGTTCGATGTCTAGTTTGATTTTAAAAACATTGCTACTAAACTATATTACACTTTTTCTCTCAAAGTTATCTGTTTGATAAAAATAATTCTTCAATATTTTTCGGCAAATTTAGTCCCCTGAGAATATTTAAAAGTTGAGAAAATAGACCTCATTTTTATTGAATTTTTATCCCCAAAGAAACCAAGACTTTTTTTTTGCACTTTAATCCCTAAAAATTAGGCATGGCAACAAAAACCGTACCCGTGGGTACCAACTCGAACCCGCCCCCGCTTTGACGGGTTTTCCTCGCTTTGACTGGGTTTGGGTTTGGGTTTCCCCGATATCAAAATACGGGGATGAGGCGGGTAATGAGGATATAGGTCTCCACCCCGAACCCGACCCTGAACCCGCCCCGAATGTACAAAGTTACAATATTATCCCTCTTATATTAGAAACCCTCCACATCTCAACAAAACCCTAAATTTATTTGTTAGCACTAACGCATCCCTCTTATATTAGAGGCTTTGATGTGTGCTAAAAGTTGGTTATGGTTTTAAATTGTTTTTTCAATTTACATATCTTAAAAAATGACAAATAATTATGTATATGTTAACTAATTAATTTAATCAAAAGTCTACCAAACACATGCTTCTTTTCACTAGTATTTTTCGTGTTGCAGGTTTGATCTTAATCAGATTGTTGTCGAACCTTGGATTTAACCGAGGATTGACTAAGAGTTTGAACTCTTGATTCCATTTTCTCCAAGCGATTACACTGAGGAATGAACTTTGTTCCTCAATTATGAGTTCCCTAACTATTCCAAAAGTGTTAGGCTAGGTGAGAGGGACGTGTAGAATTATCTAATGGCTAACATAAAAGAAACAATGCAAGTACTATTCCAAAAAGTGTTAGGCTATGTGAGAGGGACGTGTATAATTATCTAATGGCAAGTAAAGGAGAGTAAAAGACTTAGAAAAAATGTAGTTTGATTGATTAAATGTACATGCTATATATATGCTAGTATTTTACCCGTGCATACGCACAGGTGATACTGCATTTGTTATAATTTACTATGAAATTATAAATACGTTGCAAGCTGCAAAATGTGATAAAAGAAAAAGAAAAAACTCGATAAAATGCGATATTTCAAATTTAGTAAAATAGTTTTGTTGCAAAAAGTTTAAAAAAAAGTCGGCATCTTCTTATAATATTAATAATGAAGTAAAAATGAGGAAAAAAGAAAATGAGATTTAATATAAAATATGCATCCCTGTTGGCGCTCCCGTTGGTGGCCTCGTTGCTGCTCCTGTTGGCGCTTCTGTTGGCGCTCCTGTTGCCGCTCCGTGCGGCTCACGATAAAAGAAAAAACAAATAAAATATTTATTGATTTTTTTAGAAAAAATAGTTTTGGAATTTTTGCTAGCGGTATCGTTTTTTAGAATTTTTGCTAGCGGCAAACAGCAAGCAGCTTTTGCTCATTTTTTTGCAGCTGTTGTCAGATTTTTTTCTCAGCTTTTGTGCAGTTTTTTGGTCAGTTTTTTCTGCCAAAACCTGCTATTTTTTTTTATTTTTTAGAGGCAAAATGTCTAAAATGCCCAAAAAAGTGGCACGTGGTGCGCAAGTGGAATGTCTAAAAATTTCAATTTGGTAGTATATTTTTTTATTATATTAGTATTAGATTAGATTAGATAAATTACATTTTTATCATTGGTTTTGGACACTTAGCAATTGTATAAGTGGACTATTTTTGACGTTTTGCTAGCGTATGAATTGATTATATTATATTATAGTATAGTATTAGATTAGTATTAGAGATTGAATTAGTATTAGATATATATGTTTGAAGTGGATTAAAATAGAAGTAAATGAGAATAAATAGAGATAGAAGAAGAAAAAGAGAAAGAAAAGAGAGAGAAAATAAAATAAATAAAAAAAGAGAGAGGAGAGAGATGATGAGAAAGTGTGTAAGAGAAAAAGTAAAAAGTTGTAAAAAGTTGAGATTTTTTGTCTTTTAGTGGCAAAATGTCTAAAATGCCCTAAAAAATGGACACGTGGCACGCTAGTGGAATGTCTAGAATGTCGATTTGCTAGGATTAGATAAATATTAGATTAGATTAGATATATTAGTATTAGATATATTAGATATTAGATTAGATAGATAGATTAGACGTTAGATTATATATATATATATATATATATATATATATATATATATATATACACGTGCGCGCGCACACACACACACACACACACTTGACGAAGGAATGACACCAGCATGCTCGAAGTTATGGAAGAACGAAGCACCATCAAAAGTTTTAATTTTCACATGGAGGGTGTGTTGTTGAATAAATTGGCTACTCGAGATGCTCTCTTTAGGCGTGGAATTCTACAGAATCAAGACAATCTCAGTTGCGTGTTATGCTCCAACGATCAAGAGACGGTGAAGCATTTGTTTCTCACTTGCGAAGCGACTCAAACTATTTGGCAGCAGGTGTTCTCTTGGCTGAGCAAACCGAGTGCTGTTGTTGATGATTTGGTTACTCATTTTATGGAATTCGGCAAGATAGTGAAAGGCAAGAAAAGCAAAGGCGTCAAGCATCTCATTTGGTTGGCGGTCGTATGGAATATTTGGCTAGCAAGAAACAAAGCGGTGTTCAATGGGGGAGGCAGTGTCTACTTCCGAAATTGTATTGGGGATTAAATATAGTGCGTGGAGTTGGTTTAAAGCTAGGAATGGGAGAAATTGTGGGGTAGTATGGTCGGATTGGTTCAATTGTCCGTTGGGATGTTTTTCATTATTGTAATAGTCCTAGAACGCTATTATGTAATCGGGGTACTCTTTTTCCCAATGAGTTTTGGCCCTCAGAGGTTTTAACGAGGCCCCCTAGGTGTAAGGGGTTGGTGCACCCATTGTGCGTCCCTTAATACAATTGCTTATCTAAAAAACACACACACACATAGACACACACGGTCTCCGTTGGCCACTAACACTAGCCTACAGCTAACCACCGTTGGATCGGCTAAGATCACAGCTACTAACACTTACGCGTCATAAAAACTAGGAGCAGCACTCCACAATGCCCACTAGCACAGAAAGTACGTTGAAATATCTTCGCTCCTATTTTCGCGGCATTTCTCCACGTTTTCTTCAACCGCTTCAATGTTCCAATTGTCCACTTGCAATGTTTACTTGTTCCCAAAGCACGCTCCTTTGCCTCGACCAAGATACCCTCGGCTGCACTTCAGTTGAGTTTCTCCTTAATCGAGCTGCTTATGCTCAACAAACAATATCATTCCCTTTAAATATTAAACCTAGAATATCTACTATCTATCTATACCATTTACCTACTACCAAAATGTCAATCTTATCATTTTTCCAACTAAATAATTGAAGAATATTTAGGTAATTTCACTTTTTTCACTTTTTCAAACCTTTTCACTTTTTCACTTTCACACTTTTCAAACTTTTTCACTTTTATGCTCTCTCTCACACTTTTTCACTCTTTTTTTTCCTTTTTCTTCTTCTAATTCTCTCATTTATCTGTTTTTAATACTTTTTCACTTTTTCACTCTCTCTGACACACTTTTTCACTCTCTTCTCCCCTTTCTTCCTCTAATTCTCCCATTTCTCTATTTTTCACCATATATCTACTTTAATTTCATCTACATGTCACCTTCATTTTTCCTCCTTACTATTTTAAAATAAAATTCAAATTTTGACAAAATTTTAATATCCATTTTTTTACACGGGGTAATATTTAGACTAATTAAATCTGTCAACTTTAAAATTGTCTTGATTTTCACAGGATAATGTTCGGACTAATTAAATTTTGAGTACATAATTACCCACTACCAAAATACTAACACAAGTGGATTTGTCTGGTGGGACCTTCCTCCGAGCTTCATTGCTGAGGATTTCTCCAGAAATAGGCTAGGTTTACCTAGCTATAGGTTCTGTTGATTTTCTGTTTGATGGTCTCAGACTCCTTTTGGTCTTTTGTTTTTGGTGTGCTGCAAATGATTGTTAGTGACTTTGGTGTCAACCTGGTTGGGATGAAGTCATTATAGTGATGCTTTTGCATGCCAATTTTAACTTTCTTCGGACTGGTTTCCTTTTAATAGGATTGTTATTTTTCCCTTTCGGTTGTATGGTTTTATCCATGGGTTTTGGTCGAGTCCCCCCATGCCTTTCGTATTTTTTCCCCTTTTTATCAATAAATTGCAGGGGGGTACTCTTTTCTTCTTGATGTTTTTTTTCCCTAAGGAGGGATTTTCATCGGAAGGTTTTAATGAGGCTCCATCACCCTTTCTTTTGCTAAAAAAAATCACTACCAAAATACCAATCTTATCCTTTTCCCAACTAAGCAATCAGAGTTTATTTAGGTAATTTCATTTTTTTCACTTTTTCAAACTTTTTCACTTTCACACACTTTTTCAAACTTTTTCACTATATTTTCCTCTTTCTTCCGCTAACTTTCTCATTTCTCTATTTTTCACGATATATCTACTTTAATTTCATATACATGTCTCCTTCATTTTTTTCTTTTTACTATTTTAAAAACTATCGAAATTTTGATAAAATTTTAATATTCTATTTTTTACACGGGGTAATGTACGGATTAATTAAGTTTGTCTATTTTAAATTTGTCAAGATTTTCACGGGGTAATGTTCGAACTGATTAAATTTTGTCTGAAATCATAAAAATAAAACTACAGAACCCGTGGATACTAAATTCAACATAATATTTTCCAAATTAATATACGTTATGCAATGAAAAAATCAAATTTTAACAAACCATTAAATAACATTCAGCAAATTAGATGCAAAAAATTTTAAACAATAAAATAAAAATAAACAATACTATAATAAGTAATAAGTTAGAAACAAAACATTTTAAACAAATTTGTGCAACTCACATGCTTAACCCTAGTTTCAGTATTAAAAGTAACTCAAGAAGTTGAAGCAAACTTGTAATAAAAAATACAGGTTGAATCCGATTTTTTTTAAAAACAAAGAAAAGAGGCTGAACATACAATTTGGTAGTCCATTACTAAGTGAACTCTATGCCCAAACTTACTAATGGGCTGAAGTTTAAGTGGGTAGCTAGAATACGACAAAGTGTACTAGAGGGGAAGTGTTACAGGCACCCATAATTCCTAATGTATATACCGTAATAAATTCTTTTTCAAACATATTTATTTTAATGTATATACTGTAAAATAATTATTTAATATGTATTTTTTTTTTGGAAAAATGCATGCTTTAATTTGTTTAAAATTGAAGATGTTCATAATGAACAATTATGTTTTGAAAAAAAAATAAGGATGCTCTCAATCACAGTTATCAAAATCGGATTGCAACACCAACATGACGTGACACAAGTGATAGATACTTGTGTCCCTTAACTATTTGTTCGATTCCTGGCCGGTGCGTATGGAAAAACATTTGTTTGGAGATGTCAACCTCTTAAATAGATCTCAGATACCTCGAAGGATTAGTCTCCACAATCGCCGTGGAAGATACTTTGGTTTAAAAAAAATTGGATTGCACCGATCAATTCAACCAATTCATAATTTACTCATTGTATTATAATATATGTCTGACAACTTCTAAAACTCAGTTTAATTTCATAAGGCTAGACCCTTCAATTCAACTTACAAATAGTAAGAAAAATAGTCCGTAGATATTTTTCTGCATAAAAAATTCAGTGCATATTTTCATGTGAAAACAAAATGGGATATTGAAAGTAAGTAATGATCAATTATGTATAATCAAGAACATAGAATATAGATGAGAAATTGAATTGAGTAACATTGGAATAGTTGTATTGTAGCGGTTTTCAATGAATGTATCCAACAAGCTAAGCCTATTCACTTAAAATCTAATTCTATTATTCTAATCTAAGCTTATTCACCTAAAATCTGTGGTGTCTTTTTTTCCTTATTTCTTTTCAAATAACATGAGGAAAATTTAAAGGGATGAGCAAGTTAACTCTCTTGCTTACATTTGCTGTTTCTTCATAGGCTGCTTGTCATATTGTCCATCCAGACCTTGAAAACCTGTCTCTTAATACCCAGTTGAGTGCACCTTCTGTTCATCATGTTTCTGATTCCTTTCATTCTTACATATTTTATGTTTATGGGTTTTCAATTTATGATGATGATTCTCTCAGATGATATTTCCTTTGGATGGAAAGTAGTTGGGGGGGATGAAATAAAACGTTGCAATTTGCAACTGATCATATTCCAACTTAAGACTCCACCGATTGAGATTCATTATTTACAATAGCATTTAAAGTCCCACATCGGCCACAACATAATATTATTCATCCTTTATAAAAAATTTGACAAGCATGTTAGTTCGCCTGAGTTGGGCAGCACCAACTTGTGACCCAAGTGGTGCAACAAAGTTACCAAACATGGGTTTTTATTTTTGTACCCCATCGACTCTGCGAAAAGACGCAATTGCCCTTCACAAAATTTAAAAATCCCGAACATATCCTGATTTCAATTTTTTTTGGAAATCAGATTTAGGTAAATCCGATTTCCACTAAAAATTTTAAAAAATTTAAATCGAATTTAGGTAAATCCGATTTCCACTAAAAATTTTAAAAAATTAAAATCGGATTTATTTAAGGTGGAGTAGATCCGCTTTTAAAAATAACAAATCGGATTTACCTTAAGTGGGGGTAAATCCGATTTTTTATTTTTAAAAGCGGATCTAGCCAGCATCATGGGCTCTATTGCGCATGATGTTGGCTCGTCCGTCCAAGTTGAGAGTTGGGCGAAGGCTTGCGTATCTTTGCTCCTAGATGCGAGGGCAAAGCGTGAGGCTGGTTTCACAGATCAGCCAGAACGGCCATCTCCCAACGGTGGAGGGATAATGGGCTGCTGCACATTCAACCCAAATTTCCTGGCAGGCCTAGCTCCATTGGACCACCACTTTTTGTTTTTTTTGGCTCAACTATGGAGAAAAAAAAGCGTAGATTGCAACTTACTACGTAGGACTACTATATAGCTTGGGCGAAGGCTTGGGTATCTTTGCTCCTAGATGGGAGGCCAATGCGTGAGGCTGGTTTCACAGAGTAGCGAAAACTTCTTGCCATCTTTTCATTACATTTTGTTTTTTTGGCTCAACTATGGAGAAAAAAAACAGAGATTGCAACTTACTACGTAGGACTACTATATAGCTTGGGCGAAGGCTTGGGTATCTTTGCTCCTAGATGGGAGGGCAATACGTGAGGCTGGTTTCAGAGCAGCGAAACCATCTTGCCATCTTTTCATTACATTTGTCTTCCATCCAAAGACGGATTATTGATACACCTCCTAGCGCATTATCAATTTTCTTTTTCTCTACACTATCATTAAAATAACTTTCTGCTCCTTTACAAACCTCTTTAGGAAGTTTTTTAAACAATAGTTCGATGGCTGTTGTTTTCTGTTCTGAATTTAGTTTGTAAAATTGATCTCGAAATTCGCATATAAAGTTATCTAAATAACATATGTTGCAAATTTCCATATTAGTAATATGCCAAAAGGCCCTATCTTCAAAAGCCTTTTTTGACCCTGTATTAAGAAGATTTTTACCTACGAATTCAGAAAGAAATATTATTAAAAGATTATCTAAAGCGTTTTCGGGAGTTCTGCTAATAATGATTTCTTCCATTGATGCGAGTATTTGTTTCATATAATTAAAAACTATACCACTTGTTTTATACATAAAGTAATTATAAATATTTTGGGATGATAATCCTCTGAATTCTTCATTTAGTTGTAGTAAAGCTTTATGTCTATTATACCAAGAATGAATTACTTCAGTAGGATTATCTACCAAAAACGTGACTCACAAGAGTTACGAGACCAAAGAATTGGGCGAAGGCTTGGGTATCTTTGCTCCTAGATGGGAGGGCAATGCGTGAGGCTGGTTTCACAGAGCAGCGAAAACTTCCATCTCCCAACGGTGGAGGGATAACGGGCTGCTGCACATTCAGCCCAAATTGCCTGGCAGGCCTAGCTCCATTGGACCATCACTTTTTGTTTTTTTGGCTCAACTATGGAGAAAAAAAGCATAGATTGCAACTTACTACGTAGGACTACTATAAAGCTTGGGTGAAGGTTTGGGTATCTTTGCTCCTAGATGGGAGGGCAATGCGTGAGGCTGGTTTCACAGAGCAGCGAAAACTTCCATCTCCCAATGCGTGAGGCTGGTATCTTTACTACGTAGGACTACTATATTGTCTATTTGAGAAACATTCATCGTAGCCAATGCTACACACATTAAGCATATGCACATCGGATGTCCCCGAAGGGACTAAAGCATATATGCACATGTATACAACTAGTTGAATTCAAAATAAGTCTCTTCAAGGAACCACAACCAGCACTTGCTCATTATGAAATTTATTTAGTAACAAAAAAGAATCTTGTATATAACATGCAACAATTTTGACAATTAAATGGGGCAAAGGAGGTGAAAAGTCACCCTTCAGAGTTATGAAGGAACGCATGGGTTTCAAAGGTTTACCCTTCCTCCTTTTTAACAAAAAAGAGAAGGAAACATCAATGACTCCAACAAGCTACAACATTAAAATCCCAGTCACTTTCCTGTTCAATCCAATTTCTTGGGGAAGTATGAGAGTACATAAAAGACATGATACAATTTTTTCCCCTCAAGCCTTGTAATAATGAAAAATAAAACAAAACACTAGGAATCTGTAGCAAGGAACTCACTAGCACATATGTAACATCCCAGTAATTGAAATAAAACAAAAGGGAGGCTGCACAACAATGGAAGATAAAAAGAAGCGAACCTCTGCAAGCTGAGGACAACAAGAAAGCACACTTAAAACTCACTTGACATCCATTCACCGAAAGCAAGATGGTAGTGCAGGCCCATGGCAGACAAAAGCCATTACAATATAAACTATCAAAATTAGGATGACTATGAGAGCAACCCTGAAACATGCAAGCATTTTGTCAGCACAGTTTAAGATCCAGAAAAACTGAGCATCTCAACTAAAGTTGAAGATGAATGAATTGTACTAGGTTCTATGAAGGCAACATGTTTGTTGTTCTCTAGTCTAAATTATTCTAACACTAGTGAAGACAATCACTATAAAATGTAAATTCAAAATTGCTTAATTTAACTCTTGCCAGACAAACACTCTCACTTTACATTTATTACATCGCAAATAAAAAGGATATTGCTCTCTCAATAATAAAGTAGTCAGTCCAACGAACAGGAATTAATGTCATGTTATAATCTCACTTAAAACTAGAATCTAAAACCCTGATTCTACTGGTGTTTTTTCTTGCAAATTTTGCTTTCAGTTTCTTGTATATTCTCCTACAAGAGAGGGATTTGCAATGAGTAAGCCAATTTGGCATCCTAAAGCTCTTTTGAAGATCAAAGCTTTTGTTAGGAAAGCTTTATTAGGATACATGCTGTCAACTTGCTGCAAGGAACGTGCTCTCACATGTCAGCTTTGGAATTTCATCGCACTTATTTCTCCATTGCTCGGCTATGTGACAGCTTTGGATCAATTTCTACACATTCATATTCAAGGTTTTAGTGAGAAGGAAGATAAAATCTTGTGGCAATGTGCTATTTATGGGATTTTGTAGTTGGAAAGGAATTCCCTGCATCTTCAAGGATGATCCTCACCCTGAATCTGTTATGGGGTGGAATCGTTTTATTATGGGATATAATCGTTCTATGCTTTCTCTTTGGAGCTCAGGAAAGGTTTATTTAAGGGTGTCTGGACATGCCTGGAGACAGAATAACTCACACCTGACACTAATTAGCTCAAAGTTCCTTTTGCCTTTTTTTTCTTTCTCCATTTGTATTTGTCTTTGTTCAGCATTTCTAATCATCCAACCTTCTATATTCCATCACTTTCCTTCTCTAAATAAACATCTTCTATATATCCAAAAAAAGACTATTAACAGTGGAGTTATTTCTATCAATTTTTTCCTATGCATTGAGAAAATTTTACTAACACTTGAACTTAGGAAACATCTACCCCAATCCCAACAAAACCCACCACCTAAGCTATAGCTGAGGCGGTTCCATCAAAATCATCTAAAAGTCTATCAAGTCACTATATAGCTCAATCTCAGGGCTTCAAAGGAAACAAGCATGCATTCCATAAATGAAAATGGAAAATCCTAGTGATCAAGCCAAGAAAATAATTAAAACAGATGAAGAAGAGGTTTCATGTTCAATCAAGATACTGCAGTTTTGTCATTACAAGCTAAACTTATAAACAGAGGCTAAAAGGAATAGCCTAACATAAAGAATCAAAAATGGAAACAGAGAACGTACGTGAGCTTGACATTCTTCCACCACACAGTGTTTCTAAAACGACGAGCCTGCTTTCTGAAGCGAACTGTGTTTCCTTGCATGTTATTGGTTTTATCCACCAGCAATTCCAATCTATCACCTCTCTCCAAAACCTTGTCAATATTTTCTATCATAACATTTCGTACCTATCAAGAAGAAAAAAAAACAACAAACATGAGCGAACCCGAAACCAGCATATTATATTCATGTGTTTCGACTAGGATTGACAAACATGATTTTGATCATACGTTAATTTGATTAAAATTAGCTTGATGTAGAGTGATCTGTCTTTAAATATATCTGTGTAAGTTCTTTCAATTTATCACTTCTACTCTGTGTACCACCGACACTTCCGGACACTGACACTTTAATTACTTCAATTTTCTCAAAATACTATCGGTGTCTACGTATTCGTGTAATCTACTTATTCGTGTAATCTACGTATTCGTGTAAGTGTATGTCCGGTGTTCGTGATTTGATTAAAATGAGCTTGAAGTAAATGTTTGTGTAAATTTTCAATTTATCACTTCTAATCAAATTAAGAGATTCAGATCTACGAAAGGAAAATATAATTTTAAAACTATAACACACTCCACCAGTGAATCCAAACATAGAAAAAGAAAAATCGATAAGGCTGAAGCGTAAGCGTACCTGAGACATTTCACCTTTGAGACGATTGATCCTATCAGCGTTAGGATCATTAGAGTAATACTCCATTTGCTGACTCAAAACCCTAGAAAACTCATCGTTCATTCCATAAGGCTGAGCCGAAAGAACAGCACGTCCGTAAGTCCTAACAAATCTCTGATGAATTTCCTCAAGAAACGCAAAAGGAATTCTCCCTACAAATCAAATCAAATCAAATTTACATCAAAACCGATTAGTTTCAAAGAAATTAGGGTTTAAAAGAAGCGATAATCGGATTACGTACTTCCGGCAGTGTCATCGGCCATACAAAGAACGGTGAGGCCATCAGTACGCTTAACATGGAAGATGTAACGGTCTTGAGAGTAAGAAACGTGAGAATCGTTATCACCGGGAATTTTGTCCAAAATCTGTTTGGCGATTGTGCTGGCGTTTGTGGTGGTGCCGGTGAACTCCGCTAGCACCACCGTTCCTCGTGCTACCAGTGCGTAGAGTATACCCATGGAAAAAGCGATTCGAGTAATTCGATTCTTCTTTGATGATCGATTTTTCAATTCAAAAGAGAATGAAAGAGTTAAGAGAGTAGAAGATCAACTTGAAGAAACTCAACTACTCCAATCCAAATTCAATGTTCATCTCTTCTTCATTAGCTGTCGCTTTCTTCTTGCCTTTTCCTTTTCGGTTTTTGCTTCATCATTGGATAGCTTGCATTATTTTATTTTTATTTTTTAAAATTTCAACCCATCTGTCAAAAAAATATTCAACGCCAAAACAGAAATTAGTCAAATTACCACGAGACACAAGTACTTGATTTTTTTAAATTGATAAATAATAATGATTTTTTTTGGTGATTGAAATGGGCAAGGCCCAGAGCGAAAAAACGCAACTACAGATTGGACCCGGAAAGCCCAATTCTCTCAGAATTGAAGGCTTGGATCAAGAAATTCGGTATTACATCATAAATAGGGTCTTTTTTTTATACCCCCATCACATCACAATATACCCCCATCAAATATGAAAATCTCAAAATACGCCCATAATTTTGACTCAATCGGATTTACCTTATAAATAGGTAAATCCGATTTGAGATTAATCAAAAGCGGATTTACCTAGATCCGATTAAATTTTAAAAAATCGCATCGGATTTACTGATAGAAGGGTAAATCCGCTTTTGAATTTAACAAAGCAGATGTACCCCCACAACAGGTAGATCCGCTTTGTCTCTTTATCAAGTCGGATCTACCTGTTTGGGGGGGGGTACAACCGCTTTGTTAAATTCAAAAGCGGATTTACCCTTTACCAGTGTAAATCCGACTTGTAAAAAAAAATTAAAACATTTAATTTGTTTTTTTTGACACATTTAATTTGTTGGATATATAATACATATATTTATGGATAAATAATTACAAAAATGTGGGTACAATAATAAATACAAGAAATGTCAATCTAAATCGTCGGAATCATGGGCTAAGTCTACAATGGTGGGCGCATCAGTGGGAGGGAGACGAGGCATCTTCACAGCGGTAGACTGCCAAAGGGCAAAACGGATGGTATAAGGATCCAACCATGAAGTAGATTCATCTGATCGATTATGAGACCACATCAAAGCAACTGGGGGCAATGGACAGATAGGCGAGATCGAAATATGCATCCAATGGATATCCCCGACGTTCATAATAGATATAATTTTATACTTAGAAGAAGAATAACTACCTCTTAAAGGATGATAAGTAAAATTCATATCCAAAGACAGGAACAACCGGCGACTCTATATGCGGGTCAATATCTGTTTCAAAATAGAACAACAGTTATACAAAAATTAATTTAAAAAAAAAACAAATCGGATTTACGTACCCCTACGTAAATCCGCTTTGTATTTTTCAAAATCGGATATACCCCCATCCAGGTAAATTCGATTCATTAAAAGATATAAGCGAATTTACGTTTGGGGTAGGTAAATCCGATTGCGCATCGGGTTTAGCTAAATCCGATTAATTAAAATTTCGCTTTCTATACTGAATTAAATGGTCAAATCGGATTTATTTGTCAGTTTGATACATCCGATTTGACTTATGCGTGTGTATTTATTACGTATTTAAAGCTAATCGGATTTACCTTGCATTTCGGTAAATCCGATTACCAGATAAAGTGGTCCCCCACCAGAGAATCTTCCAAAAGTCAATTTTTGTTATTTATGTTAGGGGTATTTTCGGGATTACAATAATGTGTGGGGGTAGAAGGGAGTTGGTGGCCCAACTTCCATAAGAAGGTATATAATCTTTCAGGTCCCTGCCATTTCTAAATACTGTTAAAAATAGGGTTAGAAAAAATATGATTAGTTCCCTCTAGGGCAGTATAAGCTGATTTGGTACTAAAAGTACCATCAGGTGTGATTCCCCATTTGAACTCATCCTCTTGTGCAATCACTGAAGGAGAATTTCTGTGACATATAGTTTCAATAACTGTAGCATATAGGAATTGGTTAAGTAACTCCAAATTCCATGACCCATCATAGTTAACATAGGAGTTTATAGGTAGGTCAATACCAGCTACATTCTGAGAGTCATTAATGTAGTTGATTAGAGGATCAAGATTAGGGCACCACTTGTCTTTCCAAAATCTGATGGCCTCTCCATTTCCAATTTCCCAGTTAAGAAACTCTCTAAATTTCTCTAGAGTGTGCATTAGACCATTCCAGAAGTTTGATCATTTTCTCTTTGGATCCAATTTAGGAAAAGTAGTCCCTCCACATTTGTATTTGTTTCTAATAACAGAGCTCCATAGAGAATCTTAATTAGAGCACAATTCCTAAAGCCCCTTCATAAGGAAAGCAAAGCAGAAATTGCATTCCTAGTAGATCTGAGACCAAGACCCCCAGCTTTCTTAGGCTTGCACATCTTATCCCAGCTCAATAAGTGGGCTCTTCTTTGGTTCCCCTCATCTCCCCAAATGGAGCTTCTACACAGCTTATCCACTTCATCACATATAGTTCTGGGGAGTTCACAAGATTGCATGACATAGGTAGGCATAGCTTGCACAACAGACTTAGCAAGTGTAACTCTTCCAACAAATGAAAGGGTTCTAGCCTTCCAAGAGCTGGGTCTTTGGTGAACCTTGTCCAAGACAAATGTGAAAGTATTAATTCCCACTTTAGTATGAAAAATGGGCACACCAAGATACTTTCCAAGGTCTTCAGTCCTCTGGTGTCCAAGCTCGGTGCAAATATATTCTTTAAGAAATCTAGAGACATTCTTAGAGAAAAACACCCTGGTTTTCTCTTGACTAACCTTCTGGCCAGAGCTCATACGGAAGGTGTTCAGAATGTTCTTGATAGTAATCGCCTGCTCAATAGTTGCTTCAGCAAAAAATATTAGATCATCAACAAAAGCTAGGTGAGAGATAGAGGGTCCTCCTCTAGTGAGTTGAATAGGTTTCCAAGAGCAATTACCCACTGCCACCTCAATATCTTGAAATAGTCTTTCAATACATAGGATAAACAAGTATGGAGAGATAGTATCACCTTGTCTGATCCCCCTAGTAGGTTTAAACCCCTATAGGGCTTCCCCATTCCAAAGCACTTTCATAGTAGGGGTAGAAATATAGGCTTTTATCACTTGAATAATTTTGGTTGGAAAATCAATGTCTTCAAGGGTGTCATTGATGAATTCCCAATTGAGCCTATCATAAGCTTTCTCAAGATCAATTTTAATAGTCATCCATCATTTCTTACCTCCTTTCCTCCTCATGGAGTGAAAGATTTATTGAGCAATTATAATATTATCCTGGCTGTGTCTTTTGGGAATGAAAGAACACTGAGTTGGGCTAATCAAGTGAGGTAGGATCCCTCTAATTCTACTAGTGAGAAGCTTGGTGATTGTTTGTAGGTGACATTACACAACCCTATAGGTCTGAACTGTTTCATTGTAGTTACCACATCAACCTTAGGAATGAGAGCCAATAAGGTAGCATTGATGTCCTCAATTTTCCCCAGATTGTTCCACAACTCCTTCACAAAGTTGCAAAAGGTAGATCCAATCACTTCCCATCGACTATGATAAAACACAGTTTGGAATCCATTTGGACCAGGGGCCTTATAGGCTCCTATATTCCTAACTTTTTGGTGTATTTACATGTCTGAAATGTTTCTGCTCAGATCAGTTAGTATGCCATCATCAATTATAGGAAAGCGTCCTTTCAAAGTGTAAGGAATAGTTCTGTTAGTAGCAGAGAAAAGCTCCTTGAAGTAGTTAGTGGCTAATTCTTCAAGTTTCATAGGATTATCAATCCACACACTATTGTCCCCTTGGAGAGTAGTGATACAGTTTCTCCTTCTTCTTATGGCAGTGACGCCATGGAAGAAAAGAGTATTTCTATCACCAAATTCAATCCACTTATGACGAGATTTTTGAAACCAGAAAACCTCCTCCTTGGCTAGAATGTCTTCATTCTCTTTCCAAGTTTCCTTTTGAATAGATAACAGTTGATTGGACCAGCCCCTACACAATTGTTTATCGATGTCTTTGAGCTTGGAGAAAAGGATCTTTTTTTCTCAAAAATGTTCCCAAAGGAGGTCTTATTCCATTCCTCGAGAATACCCTGCATCTCAGAAAGTTGGAGGGGGAAATTATGAAGAGAATCCCTCCAATTGTCTTTAATCAACCTGTTAAAGTATTGATGAGTTAACCAGATGGCTTCAAATCTAAAAGGTCTCCTACCTCTATTGGGAATTCTTCCAACTTCAGAGGAAATAAGGAGTGGAGCATGATCAGATTTCAATTTAGGTAGATGGAGAACTTCAGAGTTTGCAAATCTAATTCTCCACTCAATGTTTGATAAGGCACGACCTAACCTCTTCCTTGTTTGACCACGAGCCCAAGTGAAAGGATCACCTTTAAACCCAAGGTCAATCAAGTTGCATTGATCAATCATGTCTTTGAAACTCGAATCATCATGTTGACTACCAGTGAGAGGGGGTCCAGTTCTCTCATGATCATGGAGAGTCGTATTAAAGTCACCAAGGAGAATCCAAGGTTCATTAATAGAGGAGGAGAGATTAACAAGATCATCCCATAAGGATTTTCTAGGGGCAAGGTGAGGACTGCCATATGTGAAAGTAATAAACCAATGAGGAGCATTCTGATCTAAAACTTCAATGTGAATCAGTTGATTAGTAGAGTAGATAACGTTGATATTCCAAATTGTAGAGTCCCATAGGAGCCAAATACCCCCACTTTGACCACGAGCCTCTTGGATAAATTGGCAATCAAAACTGTTCTGGGCTGGGCCAAGAGGCCCATTCAGCAATTGGGCATGGATTGACCCTATCACTTTGATCCATATCCACAATATACAAGCCCACCTATGACTCTCATACTTGGATGGCTCAGATTCACTCTATCGATCTGATGGCTCACAACGAGTACAATTCCTTATAAATACTGGCTCACATTGCCATAATTAAGTACATTCTCATTTCTAGCTAAATCACTCATCTATTCTCAATACTGACTTGAGCGTCGGAGTGGCTTCGCAGGTACCCCTCCCGGGCTCACACTAACCTCTGGCCACACAACATGTGACCTACCAACTGCAGTCCACCAAACACTGCAAGGTACAGAACATTGGCGACCACAGTGGGAGATATCTATCTTTCACACCATCTCTACTTTTTTGAACTTTCTCCTACTTTCCCATGGCACCCCAGAGGTAGACTACTTGCCCATGGCACTCCAGGTCCAAAGCATTGCCGCTCCCCAACCCCAGACAGAGGGCATTCCCGAAGGCATTACTGCTTCCATGCCGGATTAAGACATTCAGGTCCCGGCACCCCAGTCAGTCTCGATCCAGATCTCCGTCCAACCTGAGGATGCGGCGACCATCCGCCAGCTCTTGGGCCTGCTGTGCAATCGCACCCAGACTATGTTGCAGCAAGAAGCGCGCCTCAGACAGATAGAGAGGCGAATGGCAGCCATGCCTGAGCAACCCCATCCTCGCTGGAACACTCCTTCCCCAAGGACAATGAGCTCCAGGCGCCGCAGATCTCCACCCAGGCGTCATCACAATCATTGCACTCCACCTAGGCAGAAGCGAGCTCGCTACTCTCCTCCGCGACGTGGTAGACACCAAGGATCAGGTTCACCTCCAAGCACCCATCCAACGTCGCCTGATGGTACATACTGGCCTGAGGAATCTCCCCTCAGGATCTCATCGCTCCCAACCTCCAATTCTCGCGAGAGGTCGCTGGTGTGCGAAAAAGTGTGGAAGTATACACAGTCACAAACAAGTAGTATAAAAGATCGAACCCACAGGGATTGGATTAAATCTTGTAGTTTAAAAGTGTATAAATTAGTGTGAACTATACTACTCACACATTGGGATGATGGTGATAAGTAAACATAATGCAAATAAGTAAGAAAATGTAGAGGAAATCAGTTGAGAATGATAGTTGAGATGTCTTCACTAAATAAATCCCTTTTGAGAGTTTTGTGTGTTTATGTGGTGCAGATGCATTGGGTGCAGCTGCATCAGTATGTGCCTTTCAGCTACTTTCTTGAGAGTTTTGTTACAAGCTTCCTATGTCTAGGCTTGCTAAATAAGTTCACTTCTGCCTTTAAAGTACCCACCGTATCACCCTAAGGACTATGTTATCCTATGTCTAGGACTTAACATGGTTTTAACAAAGTTTTCTTTATTACACAAGTTAACAAAGCCTTCATTAAAACACTCATCCTTATTAGTTCTTGATTTCTAGTTATAAACCATGTCTGTGAATATAACTCTACTTATTCTAAGCGATCAACCTTAAAATAATATGGATGTAGTATAACACAAGAACCAAAATGCATATAACACTTAAAAGCATAATAACTTACTCAAAAGCTCGTTATAAAGTTAGATAATCTCAACCAAAGAGGTTTAGCTCATAATATGCATGCAAGGCAAAAATAGATGAAATAAAACATGTTGATATAATGGAAAGTACAAGAGATACCAATAGGGGAGAGATTACACCGATTGAAGAACTCTTGCATAAGTTTGCCCAGCAGTGCAGATGCACTGATTTCCTGCACCTAACTAACTTGATGAAGAAGTGAAGGGAGAAGTCGTCAATTCCTTCCTTACCTTCTTGCAAACTAACTACTAACTTAAAACTATGAAGTGAAATACAATACAAGAAAGGAAATGATTATGGATTATATTGGAATGTATATGGATGTTCTTTCAAGTGAGAAGTGGAAGCCTTTATATAGCCTTGGAGGTTTCCTTCAAGTGAGGGTTTGCTTGGGGATCAAGTTAACCTAAGGAGGTTTAACCATGGTTACTTTTCAGAACTTTGATGAAGGGAATTGAGTCCAACACTCAACCTCAAAGAGAGGTCCAATCGTGGAAGGCCATGTGTCCCTTATGAATGACCCTTCATGATGGTCTTCTATTATAGGCGCCTCCTGTTGCATGTTGGCATGTGCCTCCATGTGACTTGTGACTAAGCTTGATGCCATTGAGGTGTTTATGCATTGGTATGGATTGAGGTGCTTCCAATGTTGGGTAATTTGTCTTTAGTGCAGGATGGTGCAGATGCACCTTAGTGCAGTTGCCCTATTGTAAATGTATTTGGTGCAGATGCACTGTTGTTAATGTATTTAGTGCATATGCACTATTGTTTTCCTGGTGCAGGTGCATCAACTGTAGGTGCACTGAAAAAATACATCAAACATACCAATATATATATATACAAAGTGCTAAATTATAAATGACATTCATCTTGAAACCATAAATGTTGTTATTTTATTCATACTACTATATTTAACACATATTACACTTGATTTCAAGCAATTAGTTATGTTTAGATGCATAAATAACTCTATATAAAAAAGAGTTATCACACCCCCAAACTTAAACCATTGTTTGTCCTCAAGTAATGACAAAAAGAAAACACTATTAAGATTTTTATAATCAAGAAAAACAGATCAGCTCAAATCTTTTCAAAGAATGATCTTGCATTTTATGAACTTCATTTTCTTAGAAAATTTTGTCTTTGTGCCTTTGATTTTCCAAACATCCAAAGTTATTAAAACTCATTTGTGTGAGTGTGTGCCTCACTGAGATCCAATTAGTTCCAAAACTAAGTAAAAAGTTTCTCTGAGCCTTTGGAAAAATTTTAGATCACGTTTGGTCAAAGCAAAAGTGTTTCAAAATATAGACTAGACTAACAACATCTTCAAGACTCGGGGGGCTTTAAGCACAACAAATGACTTTGATTGAGTATATCAAAACTATTGAGTCAATGCACTATTCTTATTTTTTGTGGTTCTTTTCTTTGGCGCAGATGCTCATAGGTGCAGGTGCACTGGGTATTTTTGTGAAGTACAGAAGCACTGAACTTTTTGTAACAGTGCAGATGCATTGAATGCAGCTGCACTTGATACTACATTTCAAGACTTGTAGCATATATTGCCCTCCTCACCGACCTCCTTATGCATACTTTTTTCTTTGGTTTGCTTTTCTTTTCTTCTTTTTCTTTCTTTTCTTTTGGTCATCCTTTGGCAGTGCAGATGCATCAAATGCATCTGCACTGAACTACACTGATTCCTTTGCCTTTTCTATAGGTTGCTCTCCAACTACAACCTCAGCCTCCTTTGCTTGCTCTTTCTCAGTGGGTTGGTCTTTCACAGTTGCCTCTTCCTCCATTGTGTCAGCACCAGTGGTTTCTTTGGTTATCTCCTTCTCAACAGATTGGTCTTTATCTTGATTCTTCTCAACACCTCCTAAACCTGGGTCCTTTTGCACAATTTGCACAATTGGAGCACCTTGCTTGAAAAATTTCTGGGTATTCCCCAGTTCTTCTCTCTTTTTAGCAGCAAGTTCTTCCAATACCAGCCTTACAATATCTTCCTTGTTTTTTGGAATCACTGTCACTACATGGGTTTTCTAGGGTGCATCTGCACTAGGTGCAGATGCACCAGCTGTCATCTGTTCAGGATCTCCTTCCTGCTCCCCCTCAGAATTTGTTTTTGTCTCCTCTTCAAGGGTGGTTTCCTTAATAACCTGAAATTACTCAAAAACAATGTTAGAAGGATAAGGGATTGGTCCAGTATGGGGTGTTGGATCTTGCTCTTGAGTAGGGATGGGTGATGGTAATTTTTCTGGTGTGTTTTGTTTTTCTCGTTGTTCTTTTGGGTGGGTATTGGGGATGATGGTTGGGTGGGTGTTAGTGACAGTTTGGTGGTGCTCCTCAAGAGGACCCATATTTACACTTGAAACAATTTTTGGAAGTCTGCAGTAACTTCATCATTCCAGGGGTAAGTGATGATGCATTCAGACTAAAATTTTTTCCTTATTCCTTGAAGGATAGAGTAAAGGCCTGGTTAACTTCTCTAGAGCCTAACTCTATCCATAGTTGGAATGAAATGGCTGAGAAATTCTTAGCAAAATATTTTGCCCCAAGTAAAAATGCTAGAATGAGGAATGAGGTTACTGCATTCAGACAAAAAGATGCTGAAACACTGTTTGAAGCATGGGAGAGATGGAAGGAGCTGTTAAGAAAGTGCCCTCATCATGGTATACCTGTGATTATCCAAATGGAGACCTTCTACAATGGACTAGACCCAACAACCAGACAAATGTTAGATGCTTCTTCAGGGGGTGTGTTACTGAAGACCTCCTACAATGATGCATGTGATCTAATAGATGATATTGCAACAAACAGTTAACAATGGCCTACAGAAAGGTTAGCTCCGCAAAAGAAGGTAGCTGGATTGCATGAGATCAGTGAAGTTTCTGCTCTTTCTGCACAGGTTGCCTCTTTGACCAACATGATAAAAGCTATGAGCACTTCAAACGCTGCAGCGGTTGCCGCTACAGCGCCAACATAAAAAGTTTTGGCTGTTATTGAGCAAGCCTCTCCAGGGTCAGTAAGCAGTGTATATTGTGGAGGAGAGCATTTGTATGAAGAATGTCCTGGTAATCTTGTCTCTGTGAACTTTGTGGGTTTCAACAAGAATAATAATCCTTATTCAAATACATATAATCCTGGGTGGAAGAATCACCCCAACTTCAGATGGGGAGCCAACAACGCTACATCACCCAATTATAGTGCTCCAGCAAATCCACCAGGATTCCCTACTCAGAACTACCAAAGGCAGAATGCCCCTGTTATTGATAATTCCATGGAAGGTTTATTGAAAAGCTTCATGAGTGATTGTAAGACAACTATGAAAACTCATGAAGCTTCCATTAAGAATCTGGAAGTTCAGATGGGGCAGATAGCTAATGTCCTTACCCAAAGAGCTAGTGGATCATTACCATCCACTACAGAAGCCTCAACTTCAAATACTACAGGGAAGGAGCATGTAAAAGCTATATCTTTAAGGAGTGGGAAAGATTTGACAGGACCATCAGCTGTTTCAGCTGATGAAAAAACAAAAACTCTGAAAAACAAAAAGAACCTGCAACAGACGCTACAGCGTCTAAACCTAACGCTACAGTGCCTGTTGCTGAAAAGATACCACCACCACCCAGAACTATTCCGACATATCCTGACCCTCCATACCCACAAAGACTTCGAAAGGCTCATGAAGACAAGCAGTTCAACAAATTCCTAGAAGTCCTTAAACAGTTGCATATTAAAGTCCCTTTGGTGGAGGCTCTCCAACAAATGACCAACTATGCAAAGTTCATGAAGGATGTGCTCACCAAGAGGAGAAGACTTGGGGAATTTGAGACAGTAGCAATGACTGGGGAGTGCAGCATGATGATGCAGAACAAGCTCCCACCCAAATCAAAGGATCCTGGCAGTTTTACTATACCATGCTCAATTGGAAATTTTTACTCTGGCTGTGCTCTATGTGATTTGGGAGCCATCATAAATCTTATGCCCAAGTCCATATACACACAGCTAGGAGTGGGGACTGCCAGACCTACCTCACTTACACTGCAGCTAGCTGACAGAACCCTTGCTTATCCAGAAGGAATCTTAGAAGATGTTCTAATAAATGTAGACAAATTTGTATTTCCTGTTGATTTTGTAATTTTGGATTTTGATGCAGATAAAGAAGTACCTATCATACTGGGAAGGCCATTTTTGGCTACTGGAAGAACTGTAATAGATGTGCAGAGAGGAGAATTGACCATGAGAGTCAATGACCAAGAAGTCAAGTTCAACATCCTCAAAGCTATGAAATTTCCAGATCCCAACATTGAAGAGTGCTCCTTTGTGTCTGCTCTTGACCAAGTGGTTCAGAATCATTTCCAGAAAAACACAGATCATCTGAGGCAATTACTGGACAACACTGAAGATGCAGGATTGATCAGTGCATTCTAAGGCACTCTTTATAGCTTTGCACTTGGTATTTTTGACTATTTTCTGTGTCTAATATTTAAGTCTTAGCGCGTTTCTAGATTTTGGGTCTTATTTGAGCAATATAGTAATTTCTTGATTAATTCTTGTTTTTATTGCATATTGACCCCTATCTGCTCTGCAGGTCATAACTTTGGCTGTGGTTATCCGATTGAGGCGTGCGAGCATGCGTTGGAAAGCTAAGGAACAGAGCTAAAATTCTTCTGTTGATCGCGAAACCCAATTCTGAAGTCTTGAAGGTGAAAACTGCGAATTACCGAAGCAGTACTGTGTAAAACGGGTTTTGGACCGAATATTAATTTGTTAACGGGCTTTTATCCAATAGCCCATTTAGTGATTAGGTATTTCGTTTTAGTTTTATAGATTTGACTGGTCAGCAGTCGTTTTATCTATCTTACACATTATCATTCACTTTACAAAACTTTTGTGCTCTAAGCTCCATGGAAGCTTAAACTCTCAAGTTGATTCATCGGTGAAAGGCTGCCGTTTACGGGTTTTGAGGTTCGGTATCTAATGTTTTAATACAATTTCGTTTTAATTTCCTTCATTCCATCTCTATCAATTTCGATTTTAGTTTTGAATGTATGCAATCTTCTCAGTTCGTTTTTCTGCTTAGTAATCGTTCTGTTTTTATTGCAAAACGCGTTTCAGTTGTGTATGACGCTTATTTGTATGCAATTCTGTTTTGTAATTTTTGATTATTCGAATTACTTGATTGCTTAGATTAATTGATTCGAGTAGAAATTGATAGAGGGATTGATTAGAATTCCGTTATGACATTGGTTGCGTTCGAAACGGCGCATGTCCGCTCCCGTGACCGATTGAACCCATTCTTCCGGCGCTTGCTCGAAACAGTGTGAATTCATATAAACTGATTAGCGCTTGTTTAGTTAGTTTATGTCAATTGAGAATTTGAAATTAAATGAATTGTTGTTTTTAGAACCTGTGATAAATTCGAGACGCGCACCCGGAAACCGGTGAATCAATTGTCTCTTTAATTTGATAAAACCCCCAACACAAATCGCTTTCTTCATAAACAAACCCCCCTATTTTATTGTTAATTTTGTTCCTGATTCTGGTAATCTTAGTATTAGAGATCCTTGTGAGACGACCAAGGTTTCTCACCTTGTACTACATTCTTAATCCTTTTTAATTATTTTGACCCGCGTACGACCGCTGATGCAGGATCTGATACAGAAGCTGCAGAAGAGGAGGAACTGACAGTTAAAGAAATTTGGGCCAGGAAGTATGAATCTCTGGAGCAAGAGAATTCTGACATAAGGAAGAATCTACCCTCCACTGAACAGCCACCAACTCTGGAACTGAAGGAGTTACCTTCACACCTCAAATATGCATATCTGGGGGACAATAGCACTTTGCCAGTTATAATAGCTTCTGATCTTTCTGAACAGCAGGAGCAGGATCTGATTCAAGCGCTGCAGCGGCATAAAAAGGCTATTGGGTGGCAAATGTCAGATATTAAAGGTATCAGCCACACCATCTGTATGCACAGAATAGTCCCACCATCTGTATGCACGGAATAGTGTTAGAAAAAGATTCTAAAAACTGCATTGAATGGCAGAGGAGGCTGAACCCTATTATGAAGGAAGTGGTGAAGAAAGAAATCATCAAATGGTTGGATGCAGGTATTGTGTACCCCATATCAGACAGTGCATGGGTTAGTCCCGTGCAGTGTGTGCCAAAGAAGGGAGGGGTAACAGTAATTACTAATGAGATGAATGAGCTGCTTCCAACCAGAACTGTGACAGGATGGAGGATCTGCATGGATTATAGGAGGTTGAATAAAGCTACAAGGAAGGATCATTTCCCCTTGCCTTTCATTGACTAGATGCTGGACAGGCTAGCAGGTAAAGAATTTTATTGCTTTCTTGATGGTTATTCTGGTTATAACCAGATTGCAATAATGCCTGAGGATCAGCAGAAAACTACATTCACTTGTCCATATGGCACCTTTGCCTTTAGAAGGATGCCATTTGGCCTGTGTAATGCACCTGCCACTTTTCAAAGGTGTATGATGGCAATTTTCTCTGACTACATTGAAAGATCCATTGAAATTTTCATGGATGACTTCTCTGTGTTTGGAGAAACATTCCATCTATGCCTGTCCAACTTGGAAGAAATCCTGATTAGGTGTGAAGAAACTAACCTTGTGCTAAATTGGGAGAAATGCCATTTTATGGTACAAGAAGGTATAGTTTTGGGTCACAGAATATCCAAGAAGGGGCTGGAAGTGGACAAGGCAAAAATAGAGGTCATTGAGAAGCTACCTCCTCCAACAAACATTAAGGGCATAAGAAGTTTTTTAGGGCATGCTGGATTCTATAGGAGGTTCATAAAAGATTTTTCAAAAATCTCCAAACCTCTGTGTCAACTGTTACAGCATGATGTCCCTTTCATATTTGATGAACAATGCATGCAAGCCTTCCAGAAACTGAAGAAAGCTCTAATAACAGCACCAGTTATTATAGCTCCTGACTGGAGTAAGCCTTTTGAGCTTATGTGTGATGCTAGTGACTTTGCCATTGGAGCTGTGCTTGGGCAAAGGTATGATAAAATTTTCCATTCAATTTATTATGCTAGTAGAACACTTGTAGAGGCTCAACTGAATTACACAGTTACTGAAAAGGAATTATTGGCAGTTGTCTTTGCATTTGACAAGTTTAGATCGTACTTGATAGGTACAAAAGTAATTGTTTTCACTGACCATTCTGCCATCAAGTACTTGATCACAAAAAAATATGCAAAGACAAGGCTAATAAGGTGGGTTCTCCTACTCCAAGAGTTTGATTTAGAAATTAGAGATAAAAAGGGAGTGGAGAACCAAGTTGCTGATCATCTATCTAGAATAGAAAGAGAAAATGCAGGTACAACAGGAGGAGAGATCAAGGAATACTTTCCAGATGAACAACTATTGGCAATAACTGCTGAAGCATCAACCGCTGTAGCGGTTAGCGTAAAAACGCTAGACGCTGTAGCGCCTGAACCTGCAACACCTTGGTATGCTGACATAGTAAATTTTCTGGTTAGCAAGGTGGTGCCTGCTGATATGACTTATCAGCAAAAGAGAAGGTTCTTCCACACAACAAGACAATACTATTGGGATGAACCTTTTCTGTACAAGAAATGTCAAGACCAGTTAATGAGGAGATGCCTAGCAGAGGAAGAACAGGACCAAGTGCTAAAGCACTGCCATGCTTCACCATGTGGTGGGCATTTTGGTGGTATCAGAACTGCTGCTAAGGAAATTTCAGGTATTAGGTTTAGCGCTGCAGCGTTCAACTATGCAAAGGCGCTACAGCGGTTGTTATTGAAAGAGAAGCCCAGGAGTCAAACTGGCTGATCACCCAGAAGAAGGTGTTCAGACAGTAGACGCTGCAGCGGCTATGCCTGCAGTGTCTGGTGACGCTATTCCTGAGGTAATTCTGACTGAAGAAGATAGTGACAAGACCATTGAGGAGGAAGCTGCTGAAGAATTGGTGCTCATGAAAGAAAGCAAGGAAGGACAGCTGAAAGAAGGAGCTCAGTTGGGAGAAGAGCAAGAGAAAGGTGAAGAAGCAGCAAGTGTTACAGCGTCTACCGCTGTAGCGGTGGAAAAACCTAAACCACCCGCACCAAAGAAGAAAGGTGCCAGGGCAATACCAATTGCCCCTTCCAAGGCCAGCAAGCGCCTAAAGGCAAGGGCAATCTAAGGCAAGTGTTAGTGGCTGTTTAAGCCTAAATGCTGTACTTTGTGGTGTGTTTTGTATTATCTTTTGTTTAAGGCCTCTCCCTTTTTGCCAAGCAGTGGGGGCACTGCTAAATTTTTAAGTCTGGGGGAGGACCTTGTGGTTAATTATGTGTTGTTAAGTACAAACATGTCTTTTTAATTATAATTAATTAAGTATTATGCCATGTTATGATTGTTTAAATATAAGAGATAAGTAGCTGCACTTTTTAAATTTTAAAGTAACAAAAATTTAGCTTGTGTAGCCAAATAAAATGACAATTGAATGTCTTTGTGAAGGGAAGCCTTGTACAAACAATTGAATGGTTTTATTGCTGCTTTTGCACAAAACTCTAAGCTTAGAAAAGAACTAGTTGGCTAGGGATAATCTAAGGCTAAAGTTAATCTTGGTTAACCAAGGGAGAGTCAAGTTTTTATTAAAAATTGAGAGTAGTTTTTAAGCCTAAGTTTGGGAGTGCATCGGTTATATTAAGGCTAGGTGTAAAGATGATAGCTTGGTCAAGTGCAATAAGAAACAAAAATGTATAAATGGTCATGAAAAAGTTGCAAAAAGCCTAAAAACAAAATACTGAGCTGTTCCAAAAGTTCATAAAAAGAAAAGAAAAATCAAAAGAAATGCAAATAAGGAGCTCAGTAATAAAGGCAGTAACTGTTTTGTTCAATCATATCACCAGCGCTACAGCGTCTAAAGCGCTACAGCGTTGAGAAATCACCAAATTAAAAACTTAGTGCACTGACCAATAATCTGAAACACCTAATTCAAGCCCTTTGTTGTGCTTTGAAGCCCCCATTACTTATGTGAATTTGTGAAATCCACTCTCTATTTTGAAAAATTCTTTGGCTAATCCAAAAGAAGGTCCCTCTATCCAAAGCCTTAGAAAAATGCTGAAACTGGCTAGGAACTGAGCTAAGCTTTGATGTCACACACTCACAACTGAGCAATAATGATTTTATTTTATTGTGAACCACAATGGTGTGTGAAAATGATCAAATTGGCTTATGCATAGAAATTTTTTGAAATTCTGTTTAATTTAAAGACTGCAGCTAGTTATGTGGTTAGTTGTCTTATTCAAGTGTCATTACTTGGGGACAAGCAATGGTTTAAGTTTGGGGGTGTGATAACTCTATTTTATATAGGTTATTTATGCTCTTAACACTTAAATCAAGCTCACTTCTCAAGTAATTTTAGTACTTAAACATGTGAATATATGATTAATAGTGTAAAAACAGGTTATAAGTCAATTTCCTAAATATTGGGCATAATAGGCGCCTTTGTGAATATATTGATGTTCTGCCTTAGTGCTGCAGCGGTATGCCATCAATGAAACGCTACAGCGGTATGAGGCGGCTGGCCATTGAGATATTTGTGTAACCACTTGCTGAAACGGTGAGTCATCACCCTTATCTCTTATCCTCAGCATGACATTGAAGCCCAAGTGAAGTCAATAAGACACTTGGCGTCTCCCAATTGATTCCCACTTGATAGTTGGTAATGATTTTAATCATTACCACTTTTTGTAAAGTAGCTTTATGGATAATTAAGATATTATCTAATTAAGATATTATTTAATTAGGATATTATCTATGGGGGATATATCTAATCCATCATACACACAAGTTACACATTCCTACGTAGAGAGAGTTTTAACTTGGAGAAGAGCTAACTTGACAATTTGGTTTTCCTCCATTGTTATTCCAATCTTGAAGCTTTTATTTGTAGTATAGTTTTTAGATTCCATAAAAGGTTTGTTCACGCCATAGCTTCATCTAACGTATATGACTTGGGATTCTTGGAGTGCATCTTTTGCAACCATTCTCCTCTTCTCTACCTACGGTAATATAAGCTTGTTTGTTTGTATTGCGATGATGAAGCTTGTCATGAGCTAAATCACTTTGTAGTTGGATTGTTCATGGTGTGTAATGAACCTTGAGTAGCTTTTATATAATATTATGATGTTTGCGTTTCATTCCTTGTGTCATAATGGTTTCAACTTTGTTTTGGGACTGATCAACTAAAATAAGGGGGGCTTTGTGGGTACAGACATGGTTCACAAAGAGAACTCAATGAATGATATGAATGAAAAACCCTTTAAAGACATTTAAAGGAAATACTACTTAACTCTAGACATAGGGGAGTAATAGTTCATAAGGTGTATGCTGTAAGATCTTAATATACAGGGGTAAAACTTATTTAGAGCCTAGACATAGGAGCCTTGTAACATAGCCCTGACGATAGTGACTGAAAGGCACGCCACCATGACGCTACAACATCTGTTGATTCTGTAGCGCTACAGCGTCTAATATTATAAAACACTACTCTTGGGAATTTACATAACTGCTGAGCTATCCAACTCACTCTTAAATACTTTCAATTCACTACTATTTTATCTCAAATCATTATGTTTACAACTCTACACTTTTATTTGTCACCATACTTGTTTTACTAAGTTGCTAATAACTTAAACTTCTTAGATTAATTCCAATCATTGTGGGAACGAACTTTACATATCATTATATTACTTGTTGCGATTGTGTATACTTGCACATCACCTTTTCGCACAACACATATCCACTGGTACCACCTTGCTCACAAGAAAGTTGACTAGGTTAGCAAACCATGGTGCAGGAGCACTGGGTGCTGTTAAAGCAATTCCTAACAGTTTTTCATCTGAAAAATTTTCCTTGATTTCTCCTTTCTGTGTACCTGTTCCTTCACCTTCAAGTCTAGATAAATAGTCAGCAACTTGGTTCTCCACCCCCTTTTTGTCTCTGATTTCAAGATCAAATTCTTGAAGGAGGAGAACCCATCTTATTAACCTTGGTTTTTGCATTTTTTTGGAAATTAAATACTTGATGGCTGAATGATCAGTATAAACAATAACTTTGGTGCAACCAAGTAAGATCTAAATTTGTCAAATGCAAAAACCACTACTAATAATTCTTTTTCTGTTACAGTGTAATTCATCTGAGCTTCAATTAATGTCTTGCTAGCATAATAAATAGAATGAAAGATTTTATCATACCTTTGCCCTAAGACAGCTCCCACAGCAAAGTCACTAGCATCGCACATCAATTCAAAAGGCCTACTCCAATCTGGTGTAAAAATCACTGGTGCAGTCACTAATGCTTTTTTGAGCCTTTGGAATGCTTCCATACATGGTTCATCAGAGTTGAAAGGTGCATCATTTTGTAAGAGTGTACATAATAGCTTGGATATCTTTGAAAAGTCCTTGATAAATCTTCTGTAGAAGCCTGCATGACCTAAGAAGCTCCTAATTCCTTTGACAGTTGTTGGAGGTGGTAGTTTTTCAATGACCTCAATCTTGGCTTTATCCACTTCAAGACCTTTCTTTGACACTTTATGACCCAACACATGCCTTCTTGTACCATGAAATGACACTTCTCCCAATTGAGCACTAAATTTGTTTCCTCACATCTTTGGAGAATTTTTTCTAAATTTGACAAACATAACTGAAATGTCTCTCCAAAAACTGAGAAATCATCCATGAATACTTCCATTGATTGCTCAATGAAATCAGAGAAAATGGACATCATGCACCTTTGGAATGTTGCAGGTGCATTACAAAGTCCAAAAGGCATCCTTCTGAATGCAAAGGTTCCATAGGGACATGTAAAGGTAGTTTTTTGTTGGTTCTCAGGTTCTATTGCAATTTGATTGTATTCTGAATAACCATCTAAGAAACAATAAAACTCCTTACCTACTAACCTATCTAACATTTGGTCAATGAAGGGTAAAGGAAAGTGGTCTTTCTTTGTGGCTTTATTGAGTTTCCTATAGTCTATACAAACTCTCCATCTTGTAACAGTTCTTGTTCGTGTTAACTGTAACACCCCTTTTCTACCCGTTAATTTATTAGCGAAAAAAATCAGAGTTTCAAATTTTTAATTACACCACAAGGGATGTCACACTTACTTCGTTAAACATCACACGCCAAGTTACTCGCTTTTCGAAAACAGTCTTATAATACTTTCAAAACGTCATTGTCAATTAAAATACAACATTCACAGCGGAAAGTCCAACAATTATACACAGTCTTGAATAAACTAAAACAACGTTCTATTTTCCCCCAAGTGTTACATATCAGAGCAGACGACCCGACTCCGCTAGTGAAGATATCTAAGCCTTCACTCGAGATCACCTGCACGTTACCGCATAGGGGTAACATTCAAACAGAAGGGGTGAGTTCATCTAACAATATAATAAAGCTTATGATAAACACTATGCTAGAGTTAGGACACTATATCAACCACATCACGACACATCAAGTCAGTCATCAATATTAATTACCACAACAAATCATCGCAATGCCAGCTATATAACCCACATCACAAACATCAATTCAATCACTACAAAAGCTCATCACAATGTCATGTAAATATATGAAGTGCAACCCACTCGCGGGCATATGCATGAGGTACCTTTCACAAACGTCACTTAGCCTTTTGGGCCTCATCGTCACTTAGCCTTTTGGGCCTCAAACGTCACTGGGTTTATGCACATGGGATGCATGAGACACTACGACATGCACCACGCACAAACACACACAAATACGGTCAACTATGTGACCCGTCACTTACCAGTTTGCCTACTAAGAGGCACAGCACCTGTCAATTCATGATTACACATAACAACGTCACTTAGCCCTTTGGGCCTCATCGTCACTTATTTTAATTCATAATTACACATAACAACGTCACTTAGCCTTTTGGGCCTTATCGTCACTTAGCCTTTTGGGCCTCATCGTCGCTTAGTTACAAACATCATCAATCAACATTGGCCACTAAGGGCACCATCGTCATTTACACATCAACATCCTTAATATTGGCCACTAAGGGCAAAAACGTCATTTAACTAGCCACTAAGGGCATCATCGTCATTTACACATCATTTTTGACACCAAAAGGTTTTAAACACCGAAAACAGTTTTACAACGCAACCACCACGACCACCGGGGCAGCCACTTGAGGCACCCAGAACCCATCAGAAAATAATAAGTTTTTATTTTTTTAAAATAGAACACACAGGTAGACAACCGAAAGACCTTCCCAACACTTTTTGAAACGTTTAAAACGGATGCCCGAGTCAAAAGTTATAGCGAAAACAGTTTTTATTAAAGATCGGGAACGTCCTGAAGATGGCGCCCAGGCACTGAGCGCCTAAGACACAACTTAGACATCCAGAAACAACACAACGCACGCACACTGACACGGCGCCCTTGGCGCCCAGCAAGCACAATTCGGCACAACAGCAAGCACAATTCAGCAACACAAACTTTGGCTCATGCGCCCAGCACAGGGGCGCCAATTCCTGCAATGCAAAAATTCAACCAAAAACGCAACAACTTGGCACGGGGCGCCCAATCACGAGGACGCCTAATTCCGTGGCCAAAATTCCAGCAACAACAATGCTTGGCATAGGGTGCCCCACTCAAGGGCGCCTAATTCTGCACCTAGACAACAAAATCCAGCAACATCATAAACACAAAAATGGCGCCCTATGCGCCTATGACACCAACAACAACGAATTCGAGCAACACAAATTCCTCAAATCACATACAACTCATACAAACAACTTCAAATCACATATATGATCACATCAACATATTAAACACCAAATTCCATCATAAATCACAATATCATCAACAATTACTCAAACGCTTGGCACACACAACATGATTTTTCAACAACAAGTCTTCATATGCCTAGGGTTCATCAATAATCACTAAGAATACGTAAAAAAAAGCATACATAGAGCCTAGCCCCTACATAAGACCCTATTATAGAGAAGATGAGACCCACCCTTACCTGTTGTGACGATCTCGTACAATACTGAATTATATGAAATTTCGGCAAGGCACTCCACACAACGAACGAGTCCATATTTAATTGTTTAGTAGCGAGTTCACATAGCTAATGAAAAAAATGGTGACATAGCATTGCGGCATCGACTTCTTCGTAGCACACAAACGTGTAGTGTTTCCCAAGGATTTTGATTTGAGGAATCCAAAAATAACATGTTTTCCCAAACGATGAGCTTATTGGCCAGTACCGAACAAACAGTAGTATGACGAGTTCTAAATAACAAGTAATCAAGAATTGAATGGTCAAACCCAACAATTCAAACTACCCTTGAAAGCGCTGAGTAGTTTCCCAAACTATCGTTCAGCATCAATTACAGAATTTGATTGGAGTGTGACCATAAGCTATCCATATGAGATTGAAAAAAAGGATGAAGGACAAGGTATATGATTGGCTAATGCTAAATGGAAGTTATGAACACCGAAAGTCTAAAAGCAACAGACGGAACCATGAACGTGACATATTGGAGATGGCAATTAAAGATTGGATTATGAATCATACAAAAGGGAGTAGCATATGGTTTGGGCAGTATAATTAGAATATTAAAAGATGAATGAAACGCCCTATGCTACATGTACGTGAGCAATCATGAATGGATGGAAAAAGTCAATGCTCACGGCAAATATTTTTGGGAGTTGCTGCGCTGAGTTGAGGGAAGAAAGAAGAGATAGTAAATTAGGTTAGGGCTAAATAGTGGGCTTTATCCATGTTGTTGCAAAAACTCAGCCCAATGCACATTAGTGTAGAAACTGAAACTAGGATGCTTGCTAATAATAGTCCAAACTCCATTCATATTATTTTCAATGCAATTTCTTAACCACTAAAGCTAATTTTAACACTTCTAAAACTCAAAATACCTTTCCAAAAGAATATCATTTAAAATACCAATTTTTACGAATTAACTTAGTTAACTAACATAAGGTTATATTTTTCTAAGATACCAACGAATTCCAATTTAACACTTTTGTAAATCTAACCTTCAAAGAAATAAAGTCACTTAAAATAAATACAGTATTAAATATGACTAAAATATATAATTACTACAGTTAAATATACACAATATATCACAAAGATTATTATTATATTCACGCATAAACAAAAATGTACTAATATGAAAATCGGGGTGTTACATTAGCTCATTTTTTTCATTGGCTATAGCTGTCACACCCCCCTTCTTTGGAACACACTGTACAGGGCTTACTCATGCACTATCTGATATGGGGTATATGATTCCAGCATCTAGCCATTTAATGATTTCTTTCTTTACAACCTCTTTCATTATAGGGTTTAGCCTTCTTTTTCCTTCTATGTAATTTTTAGTATTATCTTCTAAAATTATCCTATGCATGCATATTGAAGGGCTAATTCCTTTTATGTCTGCCATTTGCCAACCTATTGCTTTTTTATGCTTTCTTAAGGTACAAATGAGATCATGCTCCTGCTCTATTGATAAGTCAGAGGCAATGATCACTGGAAGTGTATCACCTTCCCCTAAGAAAACAAATTTTAAATGTTTGGGCAACTCTTTCAATTCTAATTTTGGAGGTTGTTCAATTGAGGGTAAATTCTTTTTAAGGTTAGTTTTCTAAATTAAGAGATTCAAAAGTTCTAGACCATACCTTTTGTGCTGGTTCTTCTCTTGCCAGAATGTCTTTTTCCAAGATTTCTTCTTCAGGTGATGCAGCTGCTTCTGGTGCAAGTGCACTGGTGAGATGATTATACTGCTTATGGAATTGCTTCTGCACTAAATGGTCAAGAGAAATGATTGCTGAACATTATTCACTCTCCTCTGCAGGATACTTCAGAGCATTCATCACATTTAATTTCACTTATTGATCATTTACTCTCATGGTTAGTTCTCCCTGCTGTACATCAATCAGTGCTTTCCCAGTTGCCAAGAATGGTCTCCCAAGAATGACTGGTACTTCCTTATCTGCATCAAAATCAAGAATAACAAAATCTGCAGGAAACACAAATTTGTCAATTTTAACCAAAATATCTTCAATAATTCCCTCGGGATAGACTATTGATCTATCAGCAAGTTGAAGTGTCACTGTAATAGGCCTAGCATTTCCAATTCCAAGTTGTGTAAATATGGAATTAGGCATCAAGTTGATACTTGCACCTAAGTCACATAATGCATGACCTGTATAAAATTTTCCAATTGAGAATGGAATTTTAAAACTACCAGGATCTTTCAATTTCCTTGGAATTTTGTTTTGCAAAATTAGACTACATTCTTCAGACATAGCAACTATTTCAAAATCCCCTAATCTTTTTCTTTTTGAAAGCACATCTTTCATAAATTTAGCATAATTAGGCATTTGTTGAAGTGCTTCAACTAAGGGAACATTGATGTGTAATTGTTTTAAGATTTCAAGAAACTTACTAAATTGCTTCTCCTCATTTGCCCTTTTTAATCTTTGAGGATAAGGAGGAGGAGGGTATTCAGGAACTAACCTTGGTATTTGAACTTCTTGAGATACAGGTGCATGAGGTGCTTCTGCATCTTGTAAACTTTTTTCTTTTCTGTTTTTTTTTTTCATTTTCTCCCTTACCTTCACCTTCAATCTCATAAGGTTCTGCAAGATCCTTTCCATTTCTAAGAGAAATGGCTTTCACCCGTTCCTTACCTGACCCGTGGGATGTGTTAGCTTCTGTATTTGATGGTAGTGTACCTGTTGGTATTTGATACAGAGCTGTTGCTAATTGTCCCACTTGATTCTCCAAATTCTTTATAGATGCATCTTGTGCTTGCCTAGTTGTTCTAGTTTCACTAATGAAGGATTTGAGCAAGGCTTCTAAGGAGTTATCATTGGCAGGTGGTTGTTGTCTTTGGTAGTTCTGAGATTCAAATCCTGGTGGTGTGACTGGTGCAGCTGCATTTTGTGCAGGTGCGCTAGTATTGTTCCATTTAATATTTGGGTGGTTCCTCCAGCCATGGTTTAGAGGTGTTAGAGTAAGGATTGTTATTCCTATTGTATCCTACATAATTGACAGAGACGGGGTTGCTAGGACATTCCTCATACAAATGACATCCTCCACAATACACACAACTTGTATCACCTGGGGGGCCTGTTCTATGGCTGCTGCAGTGTTTTCTGTTGGTGCAGCCACTACAAAAAAAGCTGGACTTTGCGGCGGGCGAAATCCACCGCAAAAGCCAAATTTGCGGAGGATATTTGGACTTTGCGGCGGAAGTTTTTCGCCGGTAGCCAGCTCGAAGCAAACGCGTTGCGGCGGATTTAGTGGCGCTGCAAAATCCAACGCAAATTTGCGGCGGATAATCCGCCGGAAAAGGGGACAATTTTTTGACGCAATATATCCGCCGGAAAGTACCCAATATCCGCCGCAAATTATCCGCCGCAAAGTACCCCTTATCCGCCGCAAACACCCGTTTTATTTAAAAAAAAAATGAATATAATTTTTTTAAAAAAACATTTTTTAAAAAAAAAATTTAATTATTATTATTTTAATTAAAAAAAATTATTATTATTTTTAAAAAATAAATTTTGTTTTTTTATTTTAATAATTATTATTATTTTAATTAAAAATTTTTTTTTAATTATTATTATTTTAATTAAAAAAAAATTATTATTATTTTTAAAAAATAAATTTTATTTTTTAAAAAAAATCGTTTTAATTAAAAATATATATTATTTTATTAATTTTTTTAATTATTGATAAAAAAATAAAATCCAATAACTAATTAATTTTTAATTTAAAAAAATAAAAATTGGGAAAAGCAGTAAAAATATCGATCATACATCCAACTACGATCCATTTTCAAGAACTATACGTATACTACACTACAATATAAATAAAATAAACTATCAATTATTTCATATTTTGATATATATATATATATTTATTACTCATTTTATTTTGATATTTCAATAAACTACCAATTAATTACAAGAAACAGAATGAATTTTTTAATAATGTTATATACAAATAATTTAAACATTATAAATAATAATTCCAAATTTAATTTTAAATTTCAATTTTTATAAGACAATATATGTTAATAAAATTTATAAGTGAACTTAATAAATAAGTTTTTTCAATATAAATTAATTTGTATTATTATTGCAAACAAAATACTAAACAAAATTTTACTAAAAATAGTGAAGTAAGTAATATTTTATTAATTACTTTAACAACTAACCGTAGTGAAGAGAAGGCTCTGGCTTGAAGCTTATCCTGAACTCAAGCAGAGAGGAAAAAGCAGAGAGGAAAAAGGAGGAACCCAAACAATACCTAAACAAAAAAAACAACACAATTAGTAACAAATTCATATTATTATAAAATAATTTAAAAACGAATATTAAAAAAAAATTAAAAACTAAAACTATTAACTAATATCAAAAACATACCTTGAAGAAATTTCCCAATAAGAGCAGAAGACAATTCGTAGGGAGGAAGCGCTACACTTCAAAAACAGATTTAGTAGAGAAGGAGAGAATTTGGGAGAGAGTAAAAGAGAAATTTTAAGAAGAGAATGGGAGGATTGTTAGAAGTGTGAAGAATGAGAAGTGGGGAATGGATATATATAGAAAAACGCAGCCCAACGGTCAAAAGGGATTTGCGGCGGATTTGGACGGTTGCGGCGGATTTTGAAATTCAATATCCGCGGGTTTTTTTTTTTTCGGTGCTTTGCGGCGGATTCTGGACGGTTGCGGCGGATTTTGAAATTTAAAATCCGCGGGTTTTTTATTTACGGAGGTTTGCGGCGGATTCGTGGTACTTTGCAGCGGATATTCAAATTAAAATATCGCGCCTTTTTTTTTTAAAAATACCAAATAATCCGCCGCAAAAGCTATAATCCGCCGCAAAGATCCGCCGCAAATTCTCAATATCCGCCGCAAAAAACACAAATCCGCCGCAAAGTACCAATTTTTTTTTAAAAAAAAAAATTATTCTTTTTTTTAAAAAATTATTATTATTTTTAAAAAAAAAATTATTATTTTTTTTAAAAAACTAATATTTTTTTTAAAAAATTATTATTTTTTTTAAAAAATAAATTTTATTTTTTTAAAAAAATCGTTTTAATTAAAAATATATATTATTTTATTAATTTTTTTAATTATTGATAAAAAAATAAAATCCAATAACTAATTAATTTTTAATTTAAAAAAATAAAAATTGGGAAAAGCAGTAAAATATTATCACCAAAAAAATATACATACAATTAATAAAATATTTTAAACAAAAAAATAAAATAATTAAAAGCGATAAAAATTGGGAAAAACAGTAAAATATATATTTAATGTCTGCTACCCCTAAACGGAGACCTACGCCATTATCTTGATATGACACTCTCTTGAGCATTGTCGGCAGCAGCTCCATTACAGTGGCGTATGTCTCCATTTCTTTGTAAAGAAATTTCCACATTGTCGTGAACACCCCTTCATCTTTTTCGTTAAAAGTAACCCATTTATCAGCAAAAAGCTCCTCCTCATTATTTCACCACAAGTGACATATACGTTAATCAAACGCTCGGTATCATCCTTCAACTTAACAGCCCGTCCTTGCAGTTCCTCAAACTTTCTATTTAGAGATTCAACCATATTTTCAAAATAGAAAGTTTCACAAGAAACCATCTTTTGAAAAGATGATTGAATCTCTAAATAGAAAGTTTGAGGAACTGTAAGGACGGGTTGTTAAGTTGGAGGATGATACCGAGCGTTTGATGAGCGTATATGTCTCTTGTGGTGAAAATAATGAGGATGAACTTTATGCTGATAAAGGGGTTACTTTTAACGAAAAAGATGAAGGGGTCTTCATGACAATGTGAAAATTTTTTTACAAAAAAATGGAGACGTACGCCACTCTATTGGAACCCCGCTGCCGACAATGCTCAAGAGAGTGCCGTATTAAGAGATCGAGTGCCGTATCAAGAGAATGAGAGTATTGGTAGAGGTGTGAAAAAAGAAGAAGGGGAGAAGGGGTTTATATAGGTGAAACGAAGTCAAACGGTCAAAAGGCAAGATCCGCCGGAAAAGGAAGTTACCGGCGGATTTAGGGGATTTGCGGCGGACATAAGGGATTTGCGGCGGACGGAGGTGCATTTGCGGCGATTAATTAAAAGCTCGTAAAAAAAAAACTGTGAAGCAAAATCCGCCGCAAGAACCGTTAAATCCGCCGAAAAATCCAAGACGAATTTTAATCCGCCGCAAATGTCAATTTTTCCGCCGGTAACTTTGAGGCGGACTAATTCCGCCGGAAATTCGTAGATTCCGCCGGTAACTTTGCGGCAGATCTGTATCCGCCGGAAACTCCTGGCCGGAAAAACCAATAATTCTTGTAGTGAGCTGCACCAGGTGCAGGTGCACTGGTTGAAGTGAAGTTTTTAAACATGTTTGTCAGTGAGGCTAACTGAGCAGATAGGGCTGATACTTCACTAATTTCATGTACCCCTGATGGTCTCTTTTGGGCACTCACCCTCTCAGTAGGCCAACTAGAGCTATTTGTTGCAATTCTAGCAATCAATTCACATGCTTCATTATAAGACAAGTTTAATAACACACCTCCAGATGATGCATCAAGCATTATTTTGGTTTGGGGTTCTAAACCATTATAAAAAGTTTCCATTTGAATAATGACAGGCATACCATGATGTGGAAATTTTCTTAAAAGCTCTTTCCATCTTTCCCATGCTTCAAACAATGATTCAAATTCTTTTTGTCTAAAAGATGTAATATCATTTCTCATTCTAGCATTTTTGATGGGTGGAAAATATTTTGCTAAAAACTTTTCAGCCATTTCCTCTAATGAATTCAACCAAGATTTAGCCTTATCTTTCAAAGAATATGGAAATAGCTTAAGTCTAAATGCATCTGCACCAACACCTGGAATGATAAAGTTACTACATATTTCTAAAAACTGTTTTAAATGCTCATGGGGAGATCCACCAAATTGACCAATTGTTTGTAGCATTTGGAACATCATGGGTTTAAATTCAAAATGTACATCATCAATATGAGGTCTTGCTATACTTGTTTGCATATTCTGATGATTAAACATAGCATAATCCCTGATGGGTCAACTTCTATCATTAATCATACCTATTGGTCCCATGTTGATGAATTGGTTTATGTGATCATCTTCAGGTTTATGATGTGAGCCTGGACCACCTCTAACTGATCCTCCAATGGAACTTGGTCTAGATCTCTCTTCTTCATTTTGTTGAGACATTGTGATTCTGCAGCTTTGAAGTCTTTGTTTCTGGAGTCTAAGCAACTTTTTAAACCTTCTCTTTATCTCTGGATCTAATTCAAATTCTGGTGATTTGGCTCTACGCATATGCTAGTGCATCTGCACCTAATGCTTCTGCACAGAAAACAAAATACCAGAGTAATAAAACACTAATTTATAAATCTAAATAACAAAAATTAATGGCAATCCCCGGCAACGACGCCAAAAACTTGGTGTGCGAAAAAGTGTGCAAGTATACACAGTCACAAACAAGTAGCATAAAAGATCGAACCCACAGGGATTGGATTAACTCTTGTAGTTTAAAAGTGTATAAATTAGTGTGAACTATACTACTCACAAATTGGGATGATGGTGATAAGTAAACAGAATGCAAATAAGTAGTAAAATGTAGAGGAAATCAGTCGAGATGTCTTCACTAAATAAATCCCTTTTTAGAGTTTTGTGTGTTTATGTGGTGCAGATGCATTGGGTGCAACTGCATCAGTATGTGCCTTTCAGCTACTTTCTTCAGAGTTTCGTTACAAGCTTCTTATGTCTAGGCTTGCTAAATAAGTTCACTCCTGCCTTTAAAGTACCCACTGTATCACCCTAAGGACTATGTTATCCTATGTCTAGGACTTAACATGGTTTTAACAAAGTTTTCTTTATTACACAAGTTAACAAAGCCTTCATTAAAACACTCATCCTCATTAGTTCTTGATTTTTAGTTATAAACCATGTCTGTGAATATAACTCTACTTATTCTAAGCGATCAACCTTAAAATAAGATGGATGTAGTATAACACAAGAACCAAAATGCATATAACACTTAAAAGCACAATAACTTACTCAAAAGCTCGTTATAAAGTTAGATCATCTCAACCAAAGAGGTTTAGCTCATAATATGCATTGCATGGCAAAAATAGATGAAATAAAACATGTTGATATAATGGAAAGTACAAGAGATACCAATAGGGTAGAGATTACACCGATTGAAGAACTCTTGCATAAGTTTTCCCAGCAGTGCAGATGCACTGATTTCCTGCACCTAACTAACTTGATGAAGAAGTGAAGGGAGAATTCGTCAATTCCTTCCTTACATTCTTGCAAACTAACTACTAACTTAAAACTATGAAGTGAAATAAAATACAAGAAAGGAAATGATTATGGATTATATTGGAATTTATATGGATGTTCTTTCAAGTGAGAAGTGGAAGCCTTTATATAGCCTTGGAGGTTTTCTTCAAGTGAGGGTTTGCTTGGGGATCAAGTTAATCTAAGGAGGTTTAACCGGGGTTACTTTTCAGAACTTTGATGAAGGGAATTGAGTCCAACACTCAACCTCAAAGAGAGGTCCAATCGTGGAAGGCCATGTGTCCCTTATGAATGACCCTTCATGATGGTCTTCTATTGTAGGCGTCTCCTTTTGCATGTTGGCATGTGCCTCCATGTGACTTGTGACTAAGCTTGATGCCATTGAGGTGTTTATGCATTGGTATGGATTGAAGTGCTTCCAATGTTGGGTAATCTGTCTTTAGTGCAGGATGTTACAGATGCACCGTAGTGCAGTTGCCCTGTTGTAAATGTATTTAGTGCAGATGCACTGTTGTTAATGTATTTAGTGCAGATGCACTGTTGTTTTCCTGGTGCAGGTGCATCAACTGCAGGTGCACTAAACAAACACATCAAACAGACCAATATATATACAAAGTGCTAAATTATGAATGACATTCATCTTGAAACCATAAATGTTGTTATTTTATTCATACTACTATATTTAACACATATTACACTTGATTTCAAGCAATTAGTTATGTTTAGATCATAAATAACTCTATATAAAATAGAGTTATCAGTCGCAGAGCCGAGCCAAGACCCATAAGAGGCATCGTCATAGATCTACCTCGAGGAGATCTCCAGCCCGACATGACCGTCGAGACATAGATCTCAGAGACAAGTCACCTCACAACTCACAGTGTGCCTCCATTGAAGGACCCTTCACTAGGAAGGTTGACGACTGCCCAATTCCGAGGACCTTAGAGAAGCCGCCGGCCCTCAAAACGTATGACGGGACTGGGGACCCTAATAGGCATCTGGCCTACTTCTCGGTCAAGATGCGCTACCGGGGGGAAAAGGAACCTGTCCACTGCAAGACCTTTCCCTTCACTCTCACAGATTCAGCACTAGCTTGGTTACAGGAGTTGAAACCAAACTCGGTCTCATACTGGGGGCAACTAGCTAGCATGTTCACGACCCATTTTACCGCTTCCCACTTGAAGCCAAAATCTGAAGAGGTACTTAGGGCGATCAGGTAGGGAGAGAAAGAAACACTTAAAGAATATCTGGAAAGGTTCAACAAGGAGGCTGCCAACGTCAGGAACCTGAAAGACAAGAGGAGGCTCTTTTGGATGAAAGATGGCCTCAAGAAAGGAAGCCTATTTCAAAGGGACGTGGGGATTAACAGACCCCGAAGCTTGGATGAGTTCCTTAAGGCACAAAAGTACATGGACAATGAAGAAGACAACATGGCGTACTGTTAAGACTTTTGGCAAGTGTACCAATTATCGTCGCAAGTAATAAAATACGGTAAGTAACCGGTCGATTCCACAGGGATTGCGATTCTTTATCAATAGGCAATTTGTTAATTCTAAGTCGTGATACTTGTGATAAAGTTGGTTTATTGTAACAACGAAATAGAAAGTGCAATAACATAACATAAAGTAAGATAGAAGCGAATTGGAATTGATTCATCTCCCCTCTATTCTTATATGACCTTCAGCCACTCTCAAAGCAATTATCCAAACTATCCGATTCAATTCACTAAATTAGGCTAAGGACAATCCATTGCCTCAAAGCCCCTTTTTACCTAAAGAGATACCCTAATTCCTTAGGTGATTCATGCCAATAGGTAAAGCAATAAGTCCTAGAACTAGAGAATTCACAAACCTATGGTTCCATATTCCTATGACAACAAGTATGTGACCTAAACCCCAATTTCCAGCAAACAAACCCATATTCCTATGGTGATCATAAGCCTGGATCAATACAAATATCATGTGTACTTATAAAGCATTAAGAACACAAGGCATAGGCAATGGATAAAGTGAATAAAAACTTGACTTGACCATAATAAAGCATTCATACAAGAGTTTTAGGAAGAGTCATCTCTCCCAAATCAAAACTATCTAATTACATGGCATAAAAGGGATAAGATTAAAGAGTAGAAGAAGATTACATAGAGATGGATCCATGAGAGCCTTCAAACCCTTGTTCCCAAGGTGTTGGGAAGGCCCCAAAATCACCCCCAGCTGCTGCTCCAAACCCTAGAACTGATCCCCAACCGAAGAAGAAGCTCGGAAAACGCAAAACTGATATTTTAACCAAAGTTTCGGCCACGCATCGCGTCGCGATGGTGCCTGGTCGCGTCGCGACTTTCTCCAGAAAGTTTGGTCGTGGCGCGATCGTTTTGGCTGCTTGGTGCGAAGGCTGTCTAATCTTTTTCCTTTCTTCTTTTCTCCGTTTCGTCACTAGGCAAGTGTCTGGTTCGCTAGTAAACGCCACATCAAATTGAAGGTTTTTCATACATTTTGTTACAGCTCCACACTTATTACAAAAAACTAAAATTATGCTAAAACCCTTAGCAATTGGCTGAATCAAACAATAAACCACCGACATTTTGGTTGCAAACTGAATGAAAATCATCATATAATAATGACTCAACACAACCCCAAACTTAGATCATTGCTTGTCCTCAAGCAATTCACTCAATTCAGGCTGTGGCAATTTGTTATTCAGCTTCCACATCGTTCACATACCACAACTCCTTCAACACATCAGAAGATATCATCCAATCATAATATAGTAGCAAGACAATTGAATTGGAAAACACAAGATCATAAGCAGGCAAGCAGTCTCAAGTCCTCTCTTTTTCACACATCTCACTACTGTTTCGCTCTTTGAGGTGTTTATGGTATTCACTCATTTCACAATACTTGCATCATCGTTTCATAGGCTTGAACAAGTACTATACAAATCAATACACATGAATTGCACACACACTATTTGAGGACTTTCAAGGTTATAGCGGGGATTAGGTAAGGGTGGACAACATTTGGATAAGTAGGTTACAAACTTGGAGTTAGGCCTACCTCTCTATTTGTCAATTTCAGCACTATTGTTCACTTACCCATTTTCCCCAAAGCATTCCACAAGAGAAGGAACTATTCACTTATTCTTTATGTATAACTTTTTTTTTCTTTTTTCTTTGAAATATATCTATACATATTTTTTTCCCTTTTTTTTTTTTAAACTTTGTATGTTCCTTTCTCTTGTATACCACCCCAAACTTAGAATGTTGCTATTCCATGAGCAACCCCAAACTTAGAATTTTTCCCCACTCTCATGCTTTTATCTACCTAACTCCAAGTTAAGAAAAACTAGGCTATGATTTGCAGGAAAAAATAAAAATAAACAATTAGGCTCAGAAGGGCTAACAAGGGATAACAATTAGTGGGTTGGCTTGAAAGGCTCAGGGGTGCCAAACAAAAAATTTGCCTCAGTGTGTATGTAAAACATATGCATGACAGTTAAGTACAAGCTCAAGTTCTGCAGACTAATGCAAGCAAGGAATAATCACACAATGAATAAAATACGTGTTTGGGCTCAAACCTCACTGCTGGGAATAAGAGATGGAACTCAAGAGAACCTGCCCACAGATGATCCAGATCTTCCTCAACCTTTGACTTGGCCTCTAATACTATCTGATGATAAAATCTGATTTGGAGGAGTCACATGGTAGCTGCAACATGTTAGGCTGAACAATCACCACAGAGAACCATTTCAAAGATTGCGGTGCATCATCATCAATGTACAAGCTAGACAGCAACCAAAATGCAACATTAACTTTTTCCGGTTTGCCTTTTACGATCTTCCAATCTCGGGGTCAAGCAGTAATTCTTTCGAATCTTGCCCTCGCATAATTAGCTCGCTGAAACACTAAACAAACCATCAAAAGGTCCAACACAATAACTAAGGATCTGAATAAATAAAACCAAAATAAAATACTGAAATAAATAAAATAAAGTAAAATAAAAAACAACTAAGAATCAACTCATTGCCTTATCAATAATGAAATCAACAATCCCCGGCAACGGCGCCAAAAACTTGTTAAGACTTTTGGCAAGTGTACCAACTGTCGTCGCAAGTAATAAAATACGGTAAGTAACCGGTCGATTCCACAGGGATTGCGATTCTTTATCAATAGGCAATTTGTTAATTCTAAGTCGTGATACTTGTGATAAAGTTGGTTTATTGTAACAACGAAATAGAAAGTGCAATAACATAACATAAAGTAAGATAGAAGCGAATTGGAATTGACTTATCTCCCCTCTATTCTTATATGACCTTCAGCCACTCTCAAAGCAATTATCCAAATTATCCGATTCAATTCACTAAATTAGGCTAAGGACAATCCCTTGCCTCAAAGCCCCTTTTTACCTAAAGAGATACCCTAATTCCTTAGGTGATTCATGCCAATAGGTAAAGCAATAAGTCCTAGAACTAGAGAATTCACAAACCTATGGTTCCATATTCCTATGACAACAAGTATGTGACCTAAACCCCAATTTCCAGCAAACAAACCCATATTCCTATGGTGATCATAAGCCTAGATCAATTCAAATATCATGTGTACTTATAAAGCATTAAGAACACAAGGCATAGGTAATGGATAAAGTGAATAAAAACTTGACTTGACCATAACAAAGCATTCATACAAGAGTTTTAGGAAGAGTCATCTCTCCCAAATCAAAACTATCTAATTACATGGCATAAAAGGGATAAGATTAAAGAGTAGAAGAAGATTACATAGAGATGGATCCATGAGAGCCTTCAAACCCTTGTTCCCAAGGTGTTGGGAAGGCCCCAAAATCACCCCCAGCTGCTGCTCCAAACCCTAGAACTGATCCCCAACCGAAGAAGAAGCTCGGAAAACGCAAAACTGATATTTTAACCAAAGTTTCGGCCACGCATCGCGTCGCGATGGTGCCTGGTCGCGTCGCGACTTTCTCCAGAAAGTTTGGTCGTGGCGCGATCGTTTTGGCTGCTTGGTGCGAAGGCTGTCTAATCTTTTTCCTTTCTTCTTTTCTCCGTTTCGTCACTAGGCAAGTGTCTGGTTCGCTAGTAAACGCCACATCAAATTAAAGGTTTTTCATACATTTTGTTACAGCTCCACACTTATTACAAAAAACTAAAATTATGCTAAAACCCTTAGCAATTGGCTGAATCAAACAATAAACCACCGACATTTTGGTTGCAAACTGAATGAAAATCATCATATAATAATGACTCAACACGTACCAAGAGGAAGTCAAGGTTGGCAGCAAGGAGGACGAGCTGGCCTACAAGGCCATTGAAAAACCATGGCAGAAGCGACCTGAGATGAGAGAACTCCTCGTGAGTCCTAATCCCAACAAGGTCGTTTCTCAGAGTACAGCCTGCTGAACACATCCCAGGCTGAGATCCTTGCCGAATGCACCGATGCGGAGTTCCGGGACATCAAGAAAGAAAAAGGGTCCAACTTCGTAGTTAGGGGCGGAGCGAGACAAGTTTGAGACCCGACATACCCTGCAGGGAGGGACTGCCTGGCTCGCAAGGGTAACCTCAACATTAGCTCTAAGCCAAGACCATCTTCCCAAGGTGATGTTTTTAAATGCACCTATTAGAATCCTAGTAACAGAGTCAAGAGTGCCATGGCACGCCGAAACAAATAAAGACTGTCGGTAAAAGAGTGGTCGAAGAGAGACACCATGATCGTTTGCATTTTTCCTATATACCGAAGCACGAATCTCATGATTCTTCCCTCTAGCTGACCTTGGTGGTCACAACCCCTTGGGCGAGTTCTATCTGGGCCGAGTCCTGGTAAACTGTGCCAGTGGTATACTTCAAGCTGACCTTGGTGTCACAACCCCTTGGGCGAGTTCTATCTGGGCCGAGTCCTGGTAAACTGTGCCAAGGGCATACTTCAAGCTGACCTTGGTGGTCACAACCCCTTAGGCGAGTTCTATCCAGGCCGAGTCTTGGTAAACTGTGTTAAGGGTATACTTCATTACAAATTGTCCCGACGGGCGTCGGCACATCTGCCTAAAGCAAGCCAAACTTAGCAACTATCTACTTGAAATCTAAAAGCCAAGCAAAATCACCTTAGCAAGGTAGAAGCAGCACAAAACTCATGGAAGTTTCGAACGGATAGTGGCGAGAACAGAGGAGAGACAACTTCCCTTGGAGCCAAACGAGCTCTGAAATTTCAACGAAGAGCGAAATGATCAGTAACAGGGAAAGCATGAGGAAATCATACAAGATAAACGACACTTATTCGGAAAAAATGCATGATCACGAATTACGTCCTGGCGCCTAGGAGGGCGCCTGTGTCACAGATCCCTTGCATCACGGTACCAAGAGGGCGCTAAGGGTCACGACACCAAGAGGATGCGTTAACACACGACACCTAGGAAGGCGCCTTGGCACACGGCACCTTGGAGCCTAGCTCACGGCACCCACGAGGGCGCCAACATCAGGGACTCGGCACCTTGGAGTCTAGCTCACGGCACCCACGAGGGCGCCAACATCAAGGAAACGGCACCTTGGAGCCTAGTTGATGGCACCCACGAAGGCGCCAGCATCAGGGACACAACACATTGGCACACGACACCTTGGAGCCTAGCTCACAGCACCCACGAGGGCGCCTGTATCAGGGACACGACACCTTGACACACGACACCTTGGAGCCTAGCTCACGGCACCCACGAGGCCGCCAGCATCAGGGAAACGGCACCTCGGCACAAGACACCTTGGAGCCTAGCTCACGGCACCCACGAGGGCGCCAGCATCGCGAGACAGAGCACCTTGGCTCAGAGCCTGGCACACGGCACCCACAAGGGCGCCAGCGCCTGTGTCACGGCAACATGGCTAGGAGCCTTGGCTCACGGCACCTGGCTGGTCGCCAGCCTCACGGATTACACCATGGGAGGCGTGGGTCACGGTTTACATTAAAGAAAAGAAAATGAAGGAAGAGGACAAACACTTACCCAAGAGAAGGAGAGAAGAAGGACGCTCCAAGGAGGGGATGAAGTGTGTGGGCCTTATCTCCTTTCACCTTCCCAAGTGTGTGGCTCCAAATGGACCTTATCTCTTCCCACAGTTCCCACCTTTCCGAAATTTAAAAAAGCAAAAAATACAGTCGCCGCGGTGAAGAGATCTTACCTGACCCGACGAGGCATACGAACCAACACGTTGGACGAATCAACAAAAATCCTTCAAGCCAAGACCATCCTACTGAATAATCTCGGCTTAGGGGGCAACTGTTCCGGACTGGGCCAAGAGGCCCATTCAGAAATTGGGCATGGATTAGTCCTATCACTTTGATCCATATCCACAATATACAAGTCCACTTATGACTCTCATACTTGGATGACTCAGATTCACTCTATCGATCCGATGGCTCACAACGAGCACAATTCCCTATAAATACTGGCTCACATTGTCATAATTAGGTACATTCTCATCCCTAGCTAAATCACTCATCTATTCTCAATACTGACTTGAGCGTCGGAGTGGCTTCGCAGGTACCCCTCCCGGGCTCACACTAACCTCCGGCCACACAGCAGGTGACCTACCAACTGCAGTCCACCCAGCACTGCAAGGTACAGAACAAAAACCAATTCTTTTAATGATCCTTTTAGCATGATCCCCACTAGTGTGAGTTTCAAGTAAAGCAATCATAGAACTTGAGTAGTTTCTTCTAAGATCCCTAACAAGGCCTGCAAAGCCCTTGGTTGCCGTGCCACGGCAATTCCAGCACAGAAAATTCATTAAGACAGGTTTTTGGGTGGTTGAGGGTCCACACCCTCACTGTCTTCCATTGGCATGCAATCATTAACATCACTTAGGTTAGAGTTAACCCGAATCTGCTCTTGAGCCCTTAGCTTTAGAGCTTCAGCTCTATTAATATCATTTTCATCTATAACAGCTAAGGTTTGCCTGATAGATTCCTCACTTCTGAATTTTTTCAGAAGTTTTTCACCACGGGATTTATATATGGATTTCATATATTCCAAAGCAGCTATTTACGCATGCTTCTTAGATTCTTTGTCAATAGTGCTCTCACTATGAAAGGTAGAAGGTCCATTTTTCTTACCCATATTGGTAACACTAGGAAGAGAAACCTTCTTAGGATTAATTTTGGAATGACTACCAGCTTTAGAAAATCTCTCTTTCTGATTGGTGATTCTAACCCCTAATGCTCCTCCTTTCCCTTTAGGTTGTTGAGGGTTTTTGCCACCCAATGGGTTACAGACTCTGCTCTTAGTTTTTGCACTAGAAGTGGAAGCAACTTCCTTCACAGTCACATCTTGGTCAATAATAGTTTCCTTAGAAACAGTTTTTGGTTCCTCTTGAACTTTGCCTTTTCCCTTGTCATTTTGACCCTTGCTGATAACAATCTCAGTTTCCTTAGGTTGCTGGTATTAACATTAACATCTGGCTGCATAGTAGCATTTGGTTAGGTAGTCATGCTGACATTGGCTGGGGTTTCCTTATTGACCTTCTGATTAGATTCCATGCTAGTAGCTCCACTGGTAGTAATTGGTTCTAGTTCCACCTCTAACATTTCTCTGCAATTATCCTTCTTGTGGCCATATTTGCCACATCTAAAACAAATTGTATGAAGTCCCTCATACTCTAGATACAGTTTTTGCCTTCTTACAGTATTATGAGAATCCAATGGTTGGTCAAGATCAAGTTCCACACAAATACGAGCAAACTTCCCCCTCTCATGGAGAGAGGTGAGTTTGTCCACCTTTAGCATTGTTCCCAAAGAAGCTCCAACCCTAGTAAGGAATCTTTCATTGCACAGCTCAACTGGTAGTCTTGAAATCCTAATCCAAACGGCTACTTTTTTAGAGATAGAAGAATTGAATGAGAAAAATGGTCTCCATCTCTGAACAATCAAATAATGGTCAACAACTTTCCAAGGCCCTTCAAATAGGGCATGTCTATAGTCTTCCATGGATCAAAGTTGGACCAAATAGAAGTCATCAGCCATGTCAGTTATCTTGAAGGTACCCATCTCTCACCCAAGATCTTCTTAGTTTGTTCTCAAGCAACTTGAAGTTAACCCTTTTACCCAAGACCTTGACTATTAGGGCATTGTTCCACAGTTTAGACCATGTCTGTAATTCATCATCTGTAACAGAAACATCAGGGTTCAGCTTGTGTCATACCCCAATTTTGTCCAGCTTAGATCAAAACCCTAATTTTCCACAAAAATAAATAAGTTGAGGAGTGAGAAGCATCATGCATTGCATTTTGAGTCCTAAAAGTCATTCCAAAGTTTCTAAAATCATTTTTAGAGTTGAAATGCACTTTTTGGGTAAATCAGGTTTTTTTGAGCCCAAAAGGGTATTTTGGTCATTTAACAATAAAAATGATAATTCCTCATGAAGGTCATTGAGCATGCATTCTAAGATTCTAGAGGTCATTTCTAGGGTTATAGATTCATTTTTGAAGTGGAAACGCATTTTTCGGGCAAATTAGGGTTTCAGCGTCAAAAAGGGTATTTTGGTCAATTGTAACGGTTTTTTTCAAAAAGGCTCAAAAAATATGTATAATTAAAAATATGAAATCTGAAATCAAAAATGAAAAATGAATAATAAAATAATATTGGATGTTTATTGTATTTTTAGAGTTAGGGCTAATTCCTTTTAGGTGCTTTTTGCTTTTATCCATTTTTGGCCAAAGTAAGTACCAATTTCACAAGCAAACCATCTCCCTCACTCCACCCTCATGCTCCACGCCTCCCCATCACCTTCAGCCCACCTCAAGTCCACATCAAGCCTTTCATCAAGCACACCTTTGAATACACAACATGTTTTTACCTTCCTTCTCTCTACACCACTAAATACACACTAATTCCTTTACTTCCCTCACACAACCCTTAACCCATGAGATCTTTGGCAACTCACTCCTCTCCAAGAAAAAGAACAAAAGACCCTAGCACACAAGACTCTCCTCTCCTCTCTCTCAAAAAACCGAAACCCTCTCCTCCATCTTCTCTCCACAATTTCTTCAACCATCAAATACCAAAGCTTGATAATCCTTCATCTATTCAATAACTCTCCTTCCAAGCTTCCATAATCATCCAAGTTTCATCAAAATCCACCCAAGGAAGAGGATTTGCGTGAGGATCTAGATTGTTGGAGGTGTTCTTCAAGTGTTCTTGCTCCTATTTTACATCTTTATTCCTTTTCTAGTTATTTCTTGAGGTAAGCCTATTATCTCTTGCATTTTTAATTATTAACATGTAAATCTTTCTTCTACTCCTCTTTCCCTTCTCAAAAGGCTTATAGGACTTGTTTCCAACATTATGACAAGGACATTGGGAGCCTTGGGTGTTGGCAATGAGTCATTGGCCTTGAGGGGAATTTTCTTGTGTTTTTAACCATGTAGTTTGTATTTTCACACTCATTTTCTCACTTTTCCATAAATAGAGGGCTTTCACATATTATATGCATCTTCTTGTTCATATCATAACTTGCAAGTTGAATTTTGGCTTGATTTATGGGTGTAGGGGTTTCGGTTTTGAGCCTTAGAATTTAGGGTTTTTGTTGCTTTCTTTTCACTCCTTGATTTATGTAAATAAAATGCATGATGTGCTTGATTTGCATGATTTGTTCTATGTGTTGATGATGAGTTTTGGCATGAAAAATTTGGTGTTTATGCTCATATAGGGGTTCGGCCATAGAGCCCATTTTTGTGCATATTTTAGTGCTCAAAATGTGTTGTTTGATCTTGTGTAGATAAGTGTAATTGTGTTAGTGTGTTTTTGACTTTTAACCACCTTTTTACATTTTTACTTTACCATTTCATTAAGTAATTACCATTTACTTTTTTTACATTTTTACTTTACAATTTCATTAAGTAATTACCATTTACCTTTTTTACATTTTTACTTTACCCTTTCATTAAGTAAATACCATTTGCCTCATGCATTTTTACTTTACCATTTACTAACTTTTTACTAAAAGTTTTACTACTTGTCAATTTGCAAAAATACCCAAAACATTTTCACACTTTGCATTTCATCACTTGTGTGACACATTCTTATGTTTGCACATTAATACTTGCATACTTTCATATGCTTACATGTTCATGCATTCATATATGCTTATGCCTCTTGCATTCTCATACTCTCTTACATGTTCATGCATCCATTAATATCATGTCTTGCATTCATTATCATATGATCATGCATTCATTAACATTATATCTTGCATTCATTAACACTATGTCTTGCACTCATTTTCATATGTTCATGCATTCATTAACATTATGTCTTGCATTCGATAATACTCATTCATTCCTTGTATGCTCATGCATTCACATGCTTGCCTAATCATGCATCATTGCTTACATGTTCATTTATCTAATCTAGAATACCCTATGCTTATGATCAATTGTATTCTCTTGTCCATGATGCCATTTAAATGTCTTGATTTAATTGTGTGCAATCCTTCCCCCCATGCATGTACTCTTATATGAAGACGTAAGCCTACTACTTGTGTAGCATAGAGTCATTAAGATAAATGCACCTCTCTTTCACGCACACAATTGTTTTGAGAACTTTGTCTTGCATCTTTGACAATTGAATCCCTTGATTATATTGGCATGCTTAATCTTGATTGATGAATGATATGTTCATGATTGCTTGATTGTGAAAGTATGAGTCTTGTTCATTCATTGGCATTTGGTTATGGATTTAGAATTGATTTGAAATGTTCTACTTCTTTTCTAAAACCCATTTCCTAAATTCATTTTAAAACCTTTTTTTAAAACATGGATAAGATAGATTGTCATTAACGATCAAACGCGCTGTTGCCGTTTAGATTATTAATGATGATTTTCTTATCCCCAGTGAGTTAGTAGTGGGGCCATTCTAACCGTTGTTGTTCGGTCTCCACAAACACTCCTCTCCTTGCAAAAACGTTTTCTTCCTCATTTAATAAAACCGATTGTCATTAACGATCAAACGCACCGTTGCCGTTTAGATCATTAATGATGATTCTATTTTCAAAAGAGCTAGTAGTGTGGCCATTCTAACCGTTGTTGTTCGGTCGCCACGAACGCTCACACAATTGCGAAAAACCCTAAGTCGTTTTCAGACGCAAAAGCTAAGAACTACGTAGCTTTGAATTCTCCATCGCACCAGGAGATACGTAGGAGCGAGAGGCCAACTCTCGTCAAGCGCCAAAAATAAAAATTTTCATTAAGTCTTCTCACTCCCTTTTCAATAAAGAGGCAAAATAAAAGCATTTTCAAATCAACACTTCAAACCACACATTTAATTAAAGGTTCCCTTTCGGTAGAAAGGAGGTACGGGGCGCTAATACCTTCCCCATGCCTAACCGACCCCCGAACCCATATCTCTAGTTTTCGAAAGACCATCCGCCTTGTCTAAAAGACCTTTTTTCAATGTTTTGGTCTTAAAATTAAAATATTGGTGGCGGCTCCATACCTATTCCAGTTGTACAATGAGAAGTCCGAACCGGATTTTTTGGGGTGCAACAGCTTGCGAGTAGTCCTCATTTGTGTCACCTCTTCCTTAGGTTCTTTATACCATCTGTTCTCTGTTGGAGAAGATCACCCAACATTCATCAGTAGATGCTTCAAGCAGAGCATCTCTAAAAAAATTTCGATGATCCAGCTTCCATCTCTTTTTCTGCCATTTGTATTTCACAGCTTTGAACTGTTACATTGGTATTGTCTAACTTAGATTTCTTCCTTTCTGGTTGCAGGGACGCATTAGCCGTATCGGAATCGTTGGTTGCAGCTGTGGAGACCACTAGCGGCGGTGTTACCATTGGGGAGACTGTGGGTTTTTTCATGCCCTAGCAGAGCGCATACGTCACCGTCGGCCTTGCAAATTTTAACTTTCACTCACTTTTATGGTGTTGTCTTGTCTTTGATAAATAATAATGATATAATCTGATCAACGCGTGTCAATTTTGTTGATTTTTACTGTATGCATAAAAATTTTAAAAAAAAAGGTAATGGCAGTCACAAATCACAATTTTGATCTTTATGAATGCATTTGATTTGTTAAAAATTAAGAGAAAGACAAGACAACTCTAGTTATACTTTTTTTGATTTGAAAACTGTTCAAGGTAGCACGGACGACAATGTTCTGGACAAAAATCTAAATTTATATCCTTCACAAAACCGCAATACAATTTTTTTGTCCTATAGTACAACTTTTTGTCATTCTAAAAGCCTAAAATTTTATTTTTATTTTTATTTTTAGAAAATTTTACATTTTTTTGCTTGTGTTATCCATCACCAAAGTACTATTCAATCCAGTCAAGTACTTACATGTTTGCAAATCAAACAGACTATATTTCTTGACAAAAAGGTGGACTAACAGACCATATATGCAAATTGTCCGTTTGCACATACAGTTTGGCAGGATGTTAACAGGTGGACTGACAGACAACTGGAGGCAGTTATCTGGGCTGAAGCATTTTATGTGGTATGGTGGCCTTGTAACAAGAAAGCATTGCAGGAAATTCAAATTCTTGATTTGGCTAGCAACAGTTTGGGCACTGTGGTTGAAAATGAACCGTCCAATATTCCAAGAGAAAGTTTCTAATCATGAGGCGGTTATTAGCAATATCAAACATACCTTTTGGAGTTGGTTTGCGGGTAGATTAGGAAGGAGATGTAATATGACGGTAGCTCAATGGTGGAATAATCCATCGGTGTGTATAAACAATATTCATTATTATCTATTGTATTGGGTTGGAGTACCCCTAGTACTCCCATTTAATACAATTTCTCTTGTCAAATAAAAAAACAGACCATATTTCTGTGCACTTTTGTAATAAATTAATCGGCGTAAAAATATTTCGAAACCAATTTTAAGTGTTATTTTTATCTTTGTTAAAATATTGAAAGTTAAATCGCGTTCTTAGTCTTTCATCTTTATTTTGATTATTTATTTAGTCTTTAAGCCACATGTGTACCAAATCGAAACCAAAAGCTAAAATGAATGGCCAAATCAAGTATTCTTTACTACCAACCCCTAAATTGATGATTTCGAGCTCTCATAGTTACCAAAGATTTGGAAAATTTGCTCACAAACCACAATGCACTTTCTTTAATACAGATTCTCATTAATAATGCAATTATAAAGCTACAGAAAATTACTTTGGTTGATAAAAGTTTTTGTGAGTCGGACTCCGGGAGCTCACCAAGGTCAGGCAGGTCCTCTAACAATACTTACAAATCATCCACCAAAAATGTTCTCATATCCGTAGCAGGAATTGAACCCACAGTACAAAAATGACTAGTATGTAAGTGGATGGCCAACTCCTTTCTTTTAAATTAAAAATCCCTGGATTTTTGGTTGAAAGGATGACTGAGTACATCGTACGTTGCTATTTGTTTATATAGCCCTCAAAGCTAAGCATATGAAAATGGAGGTTGATCCCACTACTTCACTAAGCATCCTTGTGGTTAATTTGGTCTTTCCCACAATTACAATTTTTGCACAGACACAACGGTGAGGAGTGTGCAGAGTTGGGTCATTGATTCCTAACCCGTGTAACCAGATATTTGAGCTGCTGAATCAATTTGTGAGAGAAGCTTTAGCGAAACTTACAGAAAACAATAAAGGGAAGAAAACCAAATATGAAGAAAACACGGGGCTTCGCAGTTTTGCATGGATTAAAGAGAAAGGGAAAGCTGAATGATAAGAAAACTATGGGGAAAAACCCAAGTCCCACATTTACTAGAGATACGGTCTCAAAAGAGTTTATAAGTGGGAGGCAACCCTCACCTTACAAGCCGGTTTTGTGGGGTTGAGTTAGGCCTTAACCACATTCTAAGATGGTATCAAAGCCTATCCTAGATCCTTCGGGCCACCCACCATTATAATCCACGCACCAAGCCCAATAGTGCTGGGCGTGAGGGGGTGTATTGGGAAAAACCCAAGTCCCACATTGACTAGAGATATGGTCTCAAAAAGCCTATCCTAGATCCTTCGGGCCACCCACCATTATAATCCACGCACCAAGCCCAATAGTGCTGGGCGTGAGGGGGTGTATTGGGAAAAACCCAAGTCCCACATTGACTAGAGATATGGTCTCAAAAAGCCTATCCTAGATCCTTCGGGCCACCCACCATTATAATCCACGCACCAAGCCCAATAGTGCTGGGCGTGAGGGGGTGTATTGGGAAAAACCCAAGTCCCACATTGACTAGAGATATGGTCTCAAAAGAGTTTAGGGTTTTTTTTTATACCCCCATCAGCTTCCATGTACCCCCCACCCAAAAACGTTATTCCAAAAATACCCCTGACATAAATTACAAAAATTGACTTTTGAAAGATTCTCTGGTGGGGGACCACTTAATCTGGAAATCGGATTTACCTAAATGGAAGGTAAATCCGATTATCTTTAAATACGACGCATAAGTCAAATCGGATCTATCAAAATGACAGATAAATCCGATTTGACAATTTAATTCTGAACATAAGTCGAAATATTAACAAATCGGATTTAGTTAAATCCGATGCGCAATCGGATTTACCTAAATCCGCCTTTATTGTTTAACAAATCGGATATACCTGGATGAAGCTATATCCGATTTGTAAAAATTAGAAAGCGGATTTACGTTTGAAGTCACCTAAATCCGCTTTGTTTTTTTTTAAAAATTATTTACTTTATATCTGTTGTTCTATTTTGAAACAGGTATTGTGAATACAGAGTCGCAGGTCGTTCCTTTCGTGGTAGACACTACAGATGCATTCTGGACAGAGAGGGTATATTTTTGAAACCAATTTTCTTAATTAAAGTTTGGTAGATATTTAATTAAGGCTAAATATATATTTTGGCCCTTTATCTTTGGGGTTGTGGTCACTTTGGCCCTTTATCTTTTTTTTTTCTCATTTTAGACCCTCATGTTTTTTGTGTGTGTCATTTTGGCCCCTGCCGTTATGTTTATGTTTTTTTAGACAAATTTTTAAGGACGAAAATGAAATCAATTAAAAACATAAGGGCCCAAAATGAAATCAATTAAAAACATAAGGGACTAAAATGAAATCAATTAAAAACATAAGGGACCAAAATGATAACGGCAGGGGCCAAAATGACACACACAAAAAACATGAGGGTCTAAAATGAGAAAAAAAAAGATAAAGGGCCAAAGTGACCACAACCCAAAAGATAAAGGGCCAAAATATATATTTAGCCTTTAATTAATTAAGTACGCAACATTTATCTATTTCTTCTATTTTGTAGATTTTTTCTACACGCCAGGATGTTGAAGAGTGGGCTAACGCGGTTGGGAGGCGTATTGGAGTTGTGGTTATCATCGTAAGATCTGACAAAGCTGGAGGTAAAAGGGGTTCTAGAGATAAGATTATATTTGGTTGCGAGAAGCAAGGGAAGTGGTCTAATGATTCTAGAGTTTTCGGGTCTAAAAGAAGAAGCTGTCTGTTTACATTGAGAGCTACTTGTACAATACGTCATGGGGGTTGGCGTGTTAGTGTTAGGTGTGGTCTTCACACACATCAGTTGCTTACTACCCCGGTTGGGTCGACAGCTTTTGGTCGTTTAACTAAGCTGCAGAAAGCTATTGTTAATGAGCACACTGATTTGAATGTTGCCCCGAAAGATTGTCTTACTGCTTTGAAGAACCATTATCCGGACAACGTCACTTCTCTTCCTCAAATATATAGGCAGTGTTACGCCTATAGGTCTTCTAAGAGGGGTCCTAGAACGGACATTCAAGAGCTTTTGAGATTGATTGACACGCAAAATTATTTATGTTGGAGCAGAAAATTTGAGGGTTCCGATGTGGTCAGTGACATCATGTGGGCGCATCCCACTTCTATTAAGTTATTCCGGTTGTTTCCAAAGGTTCTTATTCTTGACACCACCTACAAGACCAACAAATACAATCTACCTCTATTGGAGATTGTAGGTGTCACTTCAACGGAATTAACTTTCTCGGTTGCTTTTGCCTATATTTCACACGAGCTTGGAATTCATTTTACTTGGGCATTGCAGCAACTAAAAGAATTATTTGACTTGCACGGGCTTCAGCCTCAGGTGTTGTTGACTGATAGAGATCTTGGTCTTATGTCCGGTATTGTTGATGTCTTTCCTTCCGCTACAAATTTGTTATGTTCTTGGCACGTGACTAAAAATGTGAAAGCGAAGATTAAAGAGTTGGTGCACGTGGATAGGCAAAACGACGGATTAAATCCGCCAGTAAATTACCGGCGGGGCATTTCCGGCGGATTAAATCCGCCAGTAAATTACCGGCGGATGTTGGGCGTTACCGGTGGATTTAATCCCCCGGTAATTTACCGGCGGATTTTTGAGCGTTACCGGCGGAATTGTTTTGCGTAAATTTTTTTTTTTTTTTTAAAATAATCTGCCGGAAATGGCTATTACCGGCGGATTTTAAAATTTTTTTTTATTATTTTTTTAAAAAAATCCGCCGGTAATGTGCGTTACCGGCGGATTTTTTTAAAAAAATAATAATAAAAAAAATTTTAAAAATCCGCCGGTAATAGCCATTTTCGGCGGATTATTTTTAAAAAATTATTTATTTAATTTTTTTACACTCTTTCTCATTTCCTATAAATACAACTTTCTCCTACACTCTTCTCATTCTCTCATTTCACTCTTTATTTCATTCTCATACTCTCCAATCTCCATAAATTTTTCTACATATCTCTCTTTCATATTTCTCTCAAATCTTTATTTCCTCTTTCTTCTTCTTCTTCTCAATCTCACATACATATACTTTATTTTTCTCAATCTCTTCACATAAATAATTAAATAATTAAAATAATATTAATTTTTTAAATAAACGAATTTTAAAAAAGAAATAAATTAAATAATAAATAAATAAATTAAAATAAACGAATTTAAAAAAAGAAATAAATTTAAAAAAACAAAAAAAATTAAATAATATTAATTTTTTAAATTAACGTATTTAAAAAACATTTTTTTAAAAAAAATTAAATAATTACCGCCGGATTTCGGGTGATTACCGGCGGATTTTTAAAAAAAAATTTATTTTTTTAATTTTTTTAAAAATAATTACCGGCGGATTTTGGGTGATTACCGGATTTTTCCGACGGAAAATCCGCCGGAAATTACCGGCGGAAAATACGCCGGTGACCGTTACCTGCGGATGAATTTCCGGCGGACAAAATCCGCCGGTAATGTCGTCGATTTTGGCCATTACCGGCGGATTTTGGTCGCCGGAAATGTACGAAATTCTTGTAGTGCCGTGCGTATGCACGGGTAAAAAACTAGTAAAGAAAAATATGTTGTGGTTGAAGAGAATTCATCAACGGTAGAGTTCTTTTTTGACACAATAGTGAATGAGGAAGACTACGATAATAAGATAATCCCTCATTTGAAAAAATAAATATCACACACTTTGCTCTACATCCCAAAGTTGACAAAGTAAAGACAATATTTGAATTATTGTATAGAGCAACATCAATGGCCGATAGGGGAAATGACTTGAATTACAAATTCTCTTTAGCCACTTTATTGTTTCATGAAAAATCATTATTTTATACTCTAAATTTAAATTGCAAACGGTTGTCTATTATAGTGTAGCAACAGTAATTGACATTTTGATCAAAAATATTTTACTTCTTATTATTAAGTATAATGAAGAATATATTGTAATTACTCTAAAAAATAATATGAAAATAAATTTACAAATTTTCAACAATAAAATATTCAACGAACTTTTTAAATTCGTGTCACTTATTAGAATTATATTTTCAACAATTAACCTTATAAAATTTACATACCATTATTTATATTAAAAAACGATCTAGCCGTATATATAAGACAATTGCATAAAATAAATAATTTTGTAAAATAAAAATACAACAACATATTTATATAATACAATTTTTTAATAGACATAATTATATTAACAGCTTACACATTTTTACATATAAACTCCAAAAAAATAATTTTTTTATAAGAAACCGTACAACGCACGGGTATTCCCCTAGTAACAACGTAGTCTGAACGTCAGCCTTCCCAAAGTCAAATTCATATTTCTAACAAAGAATACAGAAAGTTGCATATAGGTATCATCATAAAATAACAATTTATCTACTCATAAAATAACAATTAATAAGGTTTTCAAAAACCTGTTTTAGTTTACTCTGACAAGTTAAATTGAGATTCCAACAAAATAATGAAGCATGTATAAACATATTAATTATAACATCATTTTTAAATGAGATATTTCAGGATAAAAGAATATTAACCAGTCTAAAGTAATAGTGCTAAAAATAATTTAGAATTAGCACCTACACAATTCATATACCAGAATGGCCAGGTGATAACAATACTTCCAGTCATGCATCAAACCAAAATAAAACAGAATCCATAGTTAGGATATTTCTGCCAAAACCAGAAGCAAATAAGCACAGAAAGACACAGATTCTGATAACAACAATATTTTCCAGATGTTGCGGGACTTATGTTTAACGAAATGGGGCAATTATGTTTAACGAAATGGAAAATAGAACTAAATAGAAGAGAAAGTCGAACCCTTACCAACTAAAACAGCGAAACCTAGTAGAACAGAGCAGCTTCAAGAAGGCGACCAAAACACAGTGATGGCGCGATTGGACCATGCTCCATTAAATCCACTTGAGCAAATTGATGTTATTAATTAAACATGGAAACTGATACAATTTGCAGTGTTCCACTAAATGAGAACCACAGCTGCACACCAAGGCAATCTAAATTGATTCAACATGGAAACTGATACAATATGCAGTACTCCACTAAATTGATGCTATTAATTAAACATAGACAACAGCTGCCTAAAGGAGAAACCACGGCTGCACACCAAGGCAATCTAAACAAGTAACAAACAAAACTAAAGAGGATGACACTAGTAGCTAAGAAAAGTCAGCATCCAGCCCCTTTCAAGATTACGCTGCACATCATAGCCATCACTCACAATTGCACCATACAAAATTATGCTAACAGACAGCAGCAGACACTTGCTACACCATTATACCTCTCAACAAGGCATAACACTAATCCAAAACAAATTTAACATGAAAATCTTGTGGCCCTGACAGCAGGCTCAACATTTACTACTCCTTTACGATAATTATCTCAATATGTTAACCAAGATGAAAAAACAAACAAATGAAATTCAATAATCAGACATGACATCCTAGATTGATGACAATACCCAAATCCCCAAATCACACGGTGCAAAACGAAAATCAAATCCCAACTCCGAAAATGAAATGCGAAACGAAATCTAACCTTGAAAAGAAGCAGTGGCCGATCACGAAAGGGCGGCGACGAAGCACAGGGCAGGGCGGCGGCGTGTGTGGTAGTTCCGGAGCAACGCGCGACAACGTCCCTAACAGCTTGAAGAAGAAGGACGCATGAGTCAGGAGACGCAGAGGTTGAACGGGAAGTAGGAGGCGTACACGGATTGGCGTGGCGGCGGCGGAGGCGGAGGCGTGGCGGCGGCAGACTCTGTTTGCGTGAAAGAGAGAAAAGATGGAGAGAAAGGAGAAGAGAGAGATTGACGGTTTGGTTTTACCAGTTACAAAAATTTGGAAACAAATAGGGTTTTAGTGTGATTTGTATGAAATTTATGTCAGGCTCTAACATAATTACTCTAAAGATTTAGGTATATTTTAAAAAATACATCTCAAAAGTGATATGGAATACAACTGACACATGGACCAATCAAAATAGGACAACTAAGGTATGATACCCTTCTCTTTTAATATGGGTATGGAAGAATTTACGTTTTATTTATTACTGAAAAAGTAGATCTCTCACATCATTTTTGCACTAAATGCAAGAACATGCCGTCTCTTTGTGAATATAAGAAGATTTTTATTCATATGGAAATTGGTTATGCAGTTTCCGACATCCTCTCAGGTCTATTTGAATTAGTTCATATTGTCTAATAGTGACTTGCTAGTTGCTATGCTACCTTATTCAATTCGGATTTTTTTTAAAAAAAATTAAAAATAGTCCTTTTATTTTTATTGTCTGGCTTCATTTTATTTTTGTACTAGATTCTTTTCCTATTCCAATTTCTCACCCCCACACTCGGTAGCTCGGTACCAAGGTACCGTAGAAAATGAGTGGAAAAAAACCTTCTTTCAATTTTAGTTTAATTTTTTTATTGGATTGGGACGATGTTAATCATTTGGGCTCTGATACCCATTCTCATTGCTACCTAATTCTCTTAAGTTTTTTTTTTTTAAATTGTCATTTTTATTGTTTGGCTTCCTTTTTTTGTTCTCAAGTTAATACCAAAATTCGTAAAAAGATTTCGGTGTTCAATTTGGTTCCCGATTCCCGATAATAATTATAGCAAAATTAATTTTTGACATTTACAAACAAGGGGCACGTTAGGCCCTATGTTAGTATTCGTTGAAATTCAACCGTTTGAATGCTGACATGTCATGATGTCGCGATAGTTTGTTAACGTAGTCGTTAGGGTCGTTGTTTTTGTGGCCATGTAAGTGAGCCAAATTTTAATGGCCATTTAAGTCACTTACATTTCTAATATTGGGCCAATTTGGTCCCTCGTGTCTGACTTATATAGGGTTCATCTTCTTTCCCATTTGAACCTTAACCCCCAATTTTTATGCTCCAATCCGACCGACTCTATCAAAGCATTCTATCACCACCATCTTCAATTTCACGGACCGAGTGTTAAATCGACAATATGACATGAAAATTCAGACACAACATGAAAATCGACAATATGACATGAAAATACCAGAACAATTGTCTATGACTTGTCCTAGTTTTGGTACCTTTTAAGTGTTAAGATGATGAGAACCTTTTGGGAAATTAAAGGTTGAAATCAATGTTTTAAAAACCGGACCGGACCGGCCGGTTGAATCGGTTCAACCGTGAACCGGATGTCTCTGCGGTTCGGTTCGTGCCATTTAACCCGCTGGGAGTAAAAACCGGAAAAGAACCGGAAAAACCGGTTTGAACCGGGTTTGAACCGTTGAACCGGATAACCGGGCGCGGTTCTTGGTAACCGGCCGGTTCTTTGATAAAGCTGAAAAAAATCTTTTTTTCCCCTCTTTTCCCTCTTTTCCCCCCTCTTTCATAGCACTCTTCTCTTCTCTTCCCTTGTGTTGTGTATTTCTTATGTTTTATTTTTATTTTCATGAAGACTAGTTTAATGTTTGAATTTATTTTGAAAACTAATTTGATGTTTGGAATTTGGATTAATATTTTTACAAAGTTTAGTATTTTATTTATTTATATATTAATTAATTATCCGGTTCAACCACGGTTGAACCGGTTGAACCGATTGAACCATGAACCGGAGGTCTCGCCGGTTCGATCTCCGGTCCGGTTTTAAAAACATTGGTCGTTTTTGTGGCCATGTAAGTGAGCCAAATTTTAATGGCCATTTAAGTCACTTACATTTCTAATATTGGGCCAATTTGGTCCCTCGTGTCTGACTTATATAGGGTTCATCTTCTTTCCCATTTGAACCTTAACCCCCAATTTTTATGCTCCAATCCGACCGACTCTATCAAAGCATTCTATCACCACCATCTTCAATTTCACGGACCGAGTGTTAAATCGACAATATGACATGAAAATTCAGACACAACATGAAAATCGACAATATGACATGAAAATACCAGAACAATTGTCTATGACTTGTCCTAGTTTTGGTACCTTTTAAGTGTTAAGATGATGAGAACCTTTTGGGAAATTAAAGGTTGAAATCAATGTTTTAAAAACCGGACCGGACCGGCCGGTTGAATCGGTTCAACCGTGAACCGGATGTCTCTGCGGTTCGGTTCGTGCCATTTAACCCGCTGGGAGTAAAAACCGGAAAAGAACCGGAAAAACCGGTTTGAACCGGGTTTGAACCGTTGAACCGGATAACCGGGCGCGGTTCTTGGTAACCGGCCGGTTCTTTGATAAAGCTGAAAAAAATCTTTTTTTCCCCTCTTTTCCCTCTTTTCCCCCCTCTTTCATAGCACTCTTCTCTTCTCTTCCCTTGTGTTGTGTATTTCTTATGTTTTATTTTTATTTTCATGAAGACTAGTTTAATGTTTGAATTTATTTTGAAAACTAATTTGATGTTTGGAATTTGGATTAATATTTTTACAAAGTTTAGTATTTTATTTATTTATATATTAATTAATTATCCGGTTCAACCGTGGTTGAACCGGTTGAACCGATTGAACCATGAACCGGAGGTCTCGCCGGTTCGATCTCCGGTCCGGTTTTAAAAACATTGGTCGTTTTTGTGGCCATGTAAGTGAGCCAAATTTTAATGGCCATTTAAGTCACTTACATTTCTAATATTGGGCCAATTTGGTCCCTCGTGTCTGACTTATATAGGGTTCATCTTCTTTCCCATTTGAACCTTAACCCCCAATTTTTATGCTCCAATCCGACCGACTCTATCAAAGCATTCTATCACCACCATCTTCAATTTCACGGACCGAGTGTTAAATCGACAATATGACATGAAAATTCAGACACAACATGAAAATCGACAATATGACATGAAAATACCAGAACAATTGTCTATGACTTGTCCTAGTTTTGGTACCTTTTAAGTGTTAAGATGATGAGAACCTTTTGGGAAATTAAAGGTTGAAATCATGTTGTGAACATTGTTTAGTGTGACATGCTTAGAATTTACTAAATCTAGGATGACCAATTCTTAAAGATTACATTATTTGGAGATGACTGTGGTCTATGGATGAATCTGTGACGTCTTTGTGTGTATGACTACTTTGTGACCACACTACTTGTGCATGGAATAGAACACCATATGATCGTGTGATAATTTTGTGATAAGTTGTCCGTAAAACATAGTTCAACTGATAAATATCGAAATTGTTAGGTTGAATATCACGAGACATCACAGTTGTGCATGTGAATTTCAAGTGACATTTACCACTCCATCTATTAAAAAAAACTTTGTGATAAGTCGTTTACCGTGTAGCCACTATGTATGGGCATACTATGGACATGATTTATTTCCATGCAATCGCATTCCTAACTATATGGGACAAAAGGGAACTGTCCATAAACTTGATTTGTAAAAGTTTCATGGGAAACTCATATGGTGCATGGAATGGCAAACCATATGATCGTGTGAAAATTTTGTGATAAGTCATCTGTAAGGCCTAACTCAACTGATAAATGTCAAAATTGTTAGACTGAATATCATGTTTTGTGTTCGAATCTGAGACCTCACAATTGTACATGTGAGTTTCATATTTTTTTAATCTCGACAATTCTACCAGTTTTCACGTGTAGTTCTAATAGAGAACATTGCAAAAGTAATCAAGTCAAGCACACAAGTAGCAAGTCAACAGAATCTTCAAGACACAAGTCAACAGAAGGTTCAAGAAGGAGAGCAACAGTCACTCTCCAACTGATTCAGTTATGACTCTGTTAGGATCTGTTAGAATGGAACTAATTGTGTAACCAACTCAAGCATCTTCAATTTTGATATATAGAGTGAACAAATGTAATATTCTCAGAATCAATGAAATGAAACTCAGTTAACTATTTCTCTACCATTTCTTTACATGGTATCAATCGCCTTCTTGATCCTCATCCTCTCTCTCGCTTCACTCTGATCAAGAAGCTTGCTCTCACTGGCAATACGTCGAACACCTCTCATAGCTTCCATGCTGCACCGAAACTCTCCATCAAATTGGAAGAGAACAACTTTCTAATGTGGAATCAGCAAGTCACTGGCATCATCACCAGCTACAAACTACACCGTTTGCTAGTAAATCCAACAATACCTCAACAATACAACTCAGAAGCAGATCGCAAAGCAGGAAATCTCTCTGAAGAGTATGAGAAGTGGTTGGTACAAGATCAAATGGTGTTCACATGGCTACTTTCCACACTATCTGAATCGGTGCTGCCAAGGGTTCTAACTTGCAAACACGCTCATCAGGTATGGGATCGGATCCATAACCACTATTATGCACATCTTAAAGCAAAAACTCGTCAGTTACGTTCCGAATTCAAGAACACGAAGAAATCAAATCGTCCTGTCTCTGAATACCTGATGAAGATCCATGCCCTGGCTGATTCCCTAATATCAATTGGGGAAAACATTACTGACCAAGACAAAATGGATGTCTTGCTTGATGGACTCCCCGAGGAGTATAACTCGTTTGTGATGATGATCTATGGCAGAGAATCTCCCTCTCTCTGAAGTTGAGGCGCTACTGCTTGTGCAAGAAGCACAATTTGAGAAGCATCATCAATATTTGTCCAATGCACCGGTGAGTGCCAATGTTGCTCACGCGTCTAACGGAGGCAGTCGCGGTAGTTCAAATTACAGAGGCAGAGGAAGAAACTTCAGAGGCCGCGCCCGTGGTCGAGGACAAGGTCGCCACAACAACACCACCACTGATTCAAGCACCAGACCAGTATGTCAATTGTGTGGCAAACTAGGTCATGCAGTGATGGATTGCTGGCACAGGTATGATGAAAACTTTGTGCCAAGGCACTACACCAGACCTCAACAATCCATGACAGATGACACAACAAGCAAGAAAGACAACACTGAAAAGCCAGGTGCATCATCACAACCTCATGTGAGTTATGCTGCTTCTGCTGGAGAAGAACGTGATACTTCACACCAAGACAATGAAGACTGGTATGAAGACACAGGTGCATCACATCATGTCACTCCTAATCCCAATAATCTTCACACTAGTAAACCTTACAAAGGCACAACAGTAGTCTCCATGGGAAATGGCCATGGCATTCCTATAAAATCAATAGGCACAGTCACTTTTAAATCACCATTTGATCCTAGAGTCAAACTCAAACTGAATAAACTACTGCATGTTCCCAACATTAAGAAAAATCTACTGTCTGTTTCCAGATTTTCCAAAGATAATAATGTTTGCTTTGAATTCAATGATAAAATCTGCCTTGTAAAATCTCAGGCAACTAAGAAAGTTCTGCTCAAAGGCTTGGTTGGTTCTGATGGCCTCTATTCCTTCAAGGCTCTCCCATTTCAGGTGGCAATCAAGCCTAGAGTGAAGATCAAATCTCAGCTCAAGCCATCAGCTAAATCTGTCAGCTTCATTAATTCCTCTGTAAATACTGCACAAGTATCCCCTAAAGCTAATCCCTGTGATCAAGCTGTTCCCTCTAGCTGTAACAATGTATCTAGCACACATAAGAGTACTAGTTCTAAGTCACTAACTGAATATAATCTCTGGCATACAAGATTAGGCCATGCAAATCCAAATTCAGTTAATAGAGTCCTTAAACTGTGTGATGTTCCCACCATTAATAAAGCTGAGATTCAATTGTGTAAATCTTGTTGTTTAAGCAAAGCACATAGACTGTTTGCTCCACCTTCCACCACAAAATACACCCATGCTTTTGAATTAATACACACAGACTTGTGGGTGTAACACCCCATTCTACCCGGCTATTTATCATAAAAATCAGAGTTTCAAAATTTCATTTCAATGGAATGCTACACATAACTTTAATCTAACAACGACAAAATCATCATAAGCTTCCATTCCATCTTTATAATACGCAACACCCTTAAATGGGATGGAATACTCAAGAATTCATCAATAAAATCCACGCACTAGAAAATGAATGTTACACAGCGGAAAATACCATAATCTCAAAAGTGTCGAACAACAGCCTCATCAAAATCATTAAATCAATACATATATAGTTCAACAGCAAAGGAATAACACTAGAATCCTAAGCCCACCCCCTAGGTGTCACGTATCAGAGCAGACCGACTCGGGAATGAAGGGAGTAAGCCTTCACTCAGGGCTACCTGTGGTAAACAACAACAGAAGGGTGAGTCTCAAACCACATAATAAAGACTATAATAAGAAGTATATTTTATCATAGTATCATACTCATACAGTCACACAGTAGCATAGTTCATACAACCCACAACTCACATGCTTATCATGAGGATGTATGCAAATACAGTTATGCATGTGGTACCATTTTCCCAGACCGCAGCCTCATCATCATAATATCAAACTCAGACCACAGCCTTATCATCACAATATAGAACTCAGACCGCAGCCTTATCACCGCAATATAGAACTCAGACCGCAACCTTATGTATGCATGAGACTCCATGACAAAGATCACAATCACAATTCTTAACGACACAGTCCATACATCATATATCACCTCTTTATTAATCTTAGTTGTAGTCCCTTACACGTTAATTGAGTCAACGGAAGGGCTAGCTTTGAGAAACCCTCAATGAACCTCCTGTAGTAACCAGCCAACCCCAAGAAACTCCTGATCTCAGTCGCAGACTTTGGGCTTTCCCACTGTAACACTGCATCAACCTTGGCTGGGTCTACAGCTATGCCATCACTAGAAATAATGTGACCCAAAAAGCTTACCTCACGCAGCCAGAACTCGCATTTGGACAACTTAGCATAAAGCTTCTTCTCTTTCAACACCTCAAGCACCAATCTCAAGTGCTCTGCATGCTCCTCTTCAGACTTAGAGTATACCAGAATATCATCTATAAAAACTACCACAAACCGATCCAAGTAGCTATGGAAGATACGGTTCATGTACTCCATAAACACCCCTGGTGCATTGGTGACACCAAACGGCATCACAGAGTACTCATAATGTCCATACCTCGTTCGAAATGCTGTCTTCTGGACGTCTTCGTCTTTTACTTTAATCTGATGATACCCTGACCTCAAATCAATTTTGCTAAAAACCTTAGCACCCACCAGCTGGTCCATCAGATCATCAATTCTCGGAAGAGGGTACTTATTTTTGATAGTCACCTTGTTCAACTGCCTATAATCCACACACAGGCGCATACTCCCATCTTTCTTCTTTACTAACAAAACCGGAGCTCCCCATGGTGACACACTAGGCCTCACAAATTTCTTTTCAAGTAACTCTTCCACTGGACTTCTCTTTCTTTGGTTTGGTACACTTAGAACTAAAGTGACCAGCTTCACCACAATTGAAACACACTGATTCCTTACGATCACAGTCAGACGCCATATGACCTTTCTTCCCACAACGGAAACACATTCCTCCAGTCCTGCACTCGAAGATTTTGTGACCCGGCTTGCCACACGTGAAACACACAATATCAGCGGGAGCATCTCCCCCACTAGGCTTCTTACCCTCAGAAGATCTCTTACCAGCACCTGCCTTCCACTTATTTTTACCTCCAGCCATATCATAGGGTTTTCCCCTAAACTGAGTATTCCTTTTCTCTTTCCCAATCTTGTAGGCAGCAGAACTGTCCTCTTCATAAATCCTACTCTTGTCAACTAGTCTAGCAAAATCTCGTATCTCCTGATATCCAATTGCCTTCTTAATATCAGGTCGCAGGCCACTCTCAAATTTCACACACTTGGAGAACTCTGAATCAGCATCATTGGCGTAGTAAGGACAAAATTGGGCCAGCTCCTCAAATCTGGCTGCATACTCAGCCACCGTCTTATTTCCCTGTTTCAACTCTAAGAATTCTACCTCTTTCTTGGCCCGAACGTCTTCAGGGTAATACTTTCTTTTAAACTCCCTTGTGAAGACTTCCCAAGTAACCTCTTCACCAGCAGTGTTCAACCTACGCAACATCCCTAACCACCACTTGTCAGCCTCTTCCGCCAGCATGTGCGTCCCAAACTTCACTTTCTGGGCAGCAGTGCACTCCATAACACGGAAGATCCGCTCTATCTCATTCAACCACGACAAGGCTCCATCGGGATCATACCGACCCTTGAAGGTGGGTGGGTTTTCCCTCTGAAACGTTGCCAGGTTACGGGCATTCATATCAGCAGCAGTGTGTTGATTCCCAATAGCTTGGGCTATGGCTTGCACAGCAGTAGCCAAAGCAGCATCATCCCTTCTAGCCATATCAACCTAGCACTGCAGCATAAACGACAATTCAGAACTAAATTAAAAACACCTAATTGTCATACACAATATGACAGACAGACACACTTGGCCGGACAGACCGAACTTTTGCTCTGATACCACTAATGTAACACCCCATTCTACCCGGCTATTTATCATAAAAATCAGAGTTTCAAAATTTCATTTCAATGGAATGCTACACATAACTTTAATCTAACAACGACAAAATCAGCATAAGCTTCCATTCCATCTTTATAATACGCAACACCCTTAAATGGGATGGAATACTCAAGAATTCATCAATAAAATCCACGCACTAGAAAATGAATGTTACACAGCGGAAAATACCATAATCTCAAAAGTGTCGAACAACAGCCTCATCAAAATCATTAAATCAATACATATATAGTTCAACAGCAAAGGAATAACACTAGAATCCTAAGCCCACCCCCTAGGTGTCACGTATCAGAGCAGACCGACTCGGGAATGAAGGGAGTAAGCCTCTCACGATCGCACCCTCCCTCTCTCTCTCTTGGACCATCACGAAGGATCAACAAGAGTAAGGGTTAGGAAATCGAAAACTTAAACACTTGAAAGAGAAGGAAAATCGAATAAGAAAGGACTAGGAACTCTTACCTAGAATCAAGATGAACGAAACCCTAACTCCTTAGCTTGTGATCGCCCTTTTCTTTCTCTTCTCCTCTCCTTCGATTTCTTTCTCTCTTTTGGCACAACTGAGGCGAAAACCTAGACCCCCAGCGCCTAAGGAGCGCCTAAGCCAATGGGCTTGGGCTCCTTGGGCCATTACTTGCAGTTCCGGTATTTCCAATGTCATCCCCTTCAATTAAATAAAATGCTATATTATAATTTAATCAAAATTAGTGCAACACTTTAAATAATTTAATCAATTACTTAATTAAATCATTTGGGGTGTTACAGTGGGGACCCTCCCCATCTCAAACCAAGTCTGGCTACAAATACTATATAGCTTTTGTTGATGCTTATTCTAAATTTTCTTGGATTTATTTGTTGAAAAACAAATCTGGTGCATTGGTGGCATTCAAAAAATTCCAAGCATTGGTCAACACACAATTCAACAAGTCAATCAAAGCAGTGCAATCAGACTTTGGGGGAGAGTTTAGGCCATTCACAGAGTATCTTGCTGCACTAGGCATCACACACAGACTCACATGCCCTCATACATCACATCAGAATGGTACAGTGGAGAGAAAGCACAGACAAATAGCTGAAATGGGATTAGCTCTACTAGCCTATGCATCAATTCCCATGTGCTATTGGGATCATGCCTTCACTACAGCTACTCAAATCATCAACAGATTGCCTAGTTCAAGTCATCCCAAATTTCAGTCTCCATATCAAGTGCTGCACAACAAAGTACCAAACTACAAGCTACTAAGAGTGTTCGGGTGTATATGCTATCCACTGTTAAGGCCCTACAACAAGCACAAATTACAGTATAGGAGTGCTCAATGTGTCAATTTAGGGATCTCTCCTCAACACAAAGGTTACAAATGTTTGAACTCTGATGGAAGAATATACATATCAAAAGATGTGATATTTGATGAAACAACCTTGGCCTATCCCAACATATTTCCAACATCAACACATCAATCAACCTCAGCCACCACTCAAACTGACAGTAAAACTGTCTCACTGCCACTCCCCTCTGACTCACAGAACACATCATCAAACACAACCTCAGAAGCTGAAAATCAAACCACTACAAACACTCAACCACCAATCATAAATGTTGATTTATCAGCAACAAGTCAGTCCACAAGTTCACCACAAACACAGACACCAGCTACCAACCAAACCACTACAAACACCCAACCACCAGTCGTAAATGTTGATTCATCAGCAACAAATCAGCTTACTAGTCCATCACAAACACAAACACTAGTTACTTCACCATCTCCATCACACCAGAATAACTCACCACCAGCACCTCTGACTGTCACCTCAACAACAACTCACCACATGATCACCAGATCTAAGACAGAAAATCTGAAGCCACAGATTTTCATGGCTGTTACAGAGCCTAGCACAATTAAACAGGCCCTACAGAACCCCAAATGGCATGATGCAATGAAAGTAGAGTATGAAGCTCTCCTAAAAAATGGCACTTGGTCCCTAACAAGCCTACCTCCCCATAGACAAGCCATTGGTTGCAAGTGGGAGTTCAGGATTAAACAAAATCCTGATGGCTCATTAAACAAGTATAAAGTAAGGCTTGTTGCAAAAGGCTTTCATCAAGTTCAAGGAAAAGACTTTGGAGAAACTTTCTCCCCTGTGGTGAAGCCAGCAACAATCAGAATAATCCTCACACTAGCTCTTACTCATAAATGGGAGCTGCAGCCGATAGACATCAACAATGCATTCATCAATGAATTCCTCAATGAAGAAATCTACATGAAGCAGCCTCCAGGGTTTGAAACAACAGATAAAACTCAGGTGTGCAGGTTACATAGATCTCTATATGGCCTCAAACAGGCCCCTAGAGCATCGTATGAAAGGTTAAGCCAAGTACTTCTGCAATTTGGATTCAAACCAAGCAAATGTGATCCTTCACTACTAGTCTACTCTGCAAATGGGATAACTGTGTACACTTTGGTCTATGTTGATGACATAATCATCACAGGCACATCCAACAAGCTAATTCACAGCCTAATTCAGAAGCTCAATGCCACTTTTGCCTTGAAAGAGCTGGGAAAGCCTGAGTACTTCCTAGGACTTCAACTCAAAACTCTGCAAAATGGATCTATGCTAATAACTCAGTCCAAATACATCCAAGATCTACTGCACAGAGTTAATATGGCTGTCTGCAACAGCATGCCAACTCCTATATATGGTGAGTCATCCCAAACTCAGCAAACATGGCTCAGATTTATTGTAAGATCCTCATCAATACAGATCTGTCATTGGAGCACTGCAGTATGCAACTCTGACCAGACCAGAGATTGCCTACACAGTCAACAAACTGTGCCAATTTCTTGCTCAACCTCTTGAATCACATTGAAAAGCCACCAAAAGATTGTTAAGATATCTAAGTGGAACCTTGCATCATGGTCTGTTGCTCCAACCAGGTTCCCCTGACACTGCATTCTCTGTAAATGTCTACTGTGACAGTGACTGGGGGAGTGATGTGGATGACAGAAACTGGATTATGTGTCTTCTTTGGACCAAATCTGGTCACTTGGAGTGCCAAAAAGCAAAGTCATGTAGCACGTTCCAGTGCTGAAGCAGAATACCGGGCAATGGCCAATGCAACAGCTGAATTAATGTGGATACAATCTCTCTTAACTGAACTGAAGGTGCCTCACCAAACTCCAAACCTGCTCTGTGATAACCTCTCAGCAGTTCTCCTGGCACACAATCCCATTCTTCACTCAAGAACCAAACATATTGAGATGGACATCCACTTTGTAAGAGAGAAGATAGCATCCAAGACTTTAAATGTGAAACATGTTCCAGCAAGTCAACAAGTAGCTGACATCCTAACTAAATCTCCGAGTACATCAGCATTCCTACAACTAAGAGACAAGCTCAAAGTCAAAAACCTACTTGAGCTTGACAGGGGAGTAATAGAGAACATTGCAAAAGTAATCAAGTCAAGCACACAAAGTAGCAAGTCAACAGAATCTTCAAGACACAAGTCAACAGAAGGTTCAAGAAGGAGAGCAACAGTCATTCTCCAACTGATTCAGTTATGACTCTGTTAGGATCTGTTAGAATGGAACTAATTGTGTAACCAACTCAAGCATCTTCAATTTTGATATATAGAGTGAACAAATGTAATATTCTCAGAATCAATGAAATGAAACTCAGTTAACTGTTTCTCTACCACTTCTTTACAAGTTCTTGTAAATATTTTTTGTTTGTTTTTAGTCTATAAAATATAAAAAAATGGTTTTTTATTTTAGTTCCCGTAGTATTTGTTCATTATTTTAAAAAAAATATTGTTCATTTTCTTTATAGTTCCTACGAATATAATATGGACAATATAATAACCAATTTTAGTCTCTTTCATATGGACAATATAATAACCAAATCCAAAAAACAACAAATAATATTATAGAAACTAAAATAAAAAGGATACTGATGCGAGGACAAGGATCTTTCTCTTGTAACAGATACATACAAATTTTCTTGTATAACAAAACTATTTTTTAGAAGCTAAAAATAAAATAAAAACATATATATTTGCAAAAAATATTTGGAATTGGTTTGGAAGTATCTGACCATCCATATTGGTACATATTCTTTTCAGGGTATCTTAACTTCGACTTCTCATGTGTTATCAGTTGAGTAATATTGTCTCGATTGCGATTGTTTACATTTTTTGGGCAATTTGGTATTGTAGGAACCATGCTATATTTGATAATCTCATGTAATCCTCTTACACTCGACTATCAATTTAATTATTTTCAATGTGGATTTAGTCAAAAATGCCTCTAAGTCTACATTGACATCCTTTGTTGCTGAGTTTATGATTATAGAGGTCTTCAATGTCATTGGTAATTACAAGAAATTCTTCAAACATCAAAGATGTTATTTGGATCCCCCCGCTCCTTACATGATAAAGTACAATATAGATAGTGCTGGTAAAGGTTGTCCAAGTCCAACTGCTTGTGGTGATATTTTTAGAGACATAAATGCTGCTATCCTTGGTTGTTTTTCTGCTTCCATTAGCAACAACTATGTGTTTCATGCTGAAATTATTGGGGCTATATTGGCTATAGAGATTGCTTTGGATATGTTATGGTAATATGTCTTAGTGATATTTGCACCCCTCATTTAGGGCCCATTAACGATTTGGCCCATTAACAGCCCAACCAAATCAACGGCTCAGATGTCTCCTCAAGATCGGTTGGCTCAGAATAAACAACACAAACACATTCAAACTCTATAAATACCCCATTCAATGCTCATTAATGGGAAGCACTTTTTTCTAACAGAACACTCATTCACTCAAATACTGACTTGAGCGTCGGAGTATCATTGCAGGTACAACATCGCCCCTCAAGATCGAACATCTCAAGATCGAACATCTTAAGATCGAACATCTCAAGATCGAACCTCTCAAGATCGAACCTCTCCAGATCGAACAAAATCTTCTTCTCAAGGCCCGAAGACAGAGACAGAATCAAGGATAAAATATCTACTAAAATCGGAAGCACAGTACTGAACATTGGCGACCACAGTGGGAGAATCCAGTACCCTATTTTTCTCACCAACTCCTTGAACTTATTAAATGGCACCAACGCGCCGTTCTATACCGACTAGTCTCATGGCCGAACCTGAGCTCGGCCCTCAGCAAACCCCTGAAGGCCACGTCCAGGAACTCACGAATTCGTCGCAAACACGAAGCCGATATCCCAACACGGGGCCATCCCGAGCACATTCGGGCGCAGATGAAACGAGGCTACCATATCCTCCTCAATTACTTCTGGCCTTGACAGACGCGGTTCAACAGCTCGTTCAGCTATTGGCTCGGCAAGAAGCCGTAAATGAAGAAAGAAGCAACCGTTTCGCTAACCTCGAATCCGAAGTAGCAAGACTACAAGGTCGAAACGTTCTGGACCAGCAATCATCTGGGCAGGGCTCCCTGGAGGAACGACGCCCAACTCGAAGAAGACTTTTTCATCGATCACCCCCTCGGAGAAAGCTCAATCATCGTTCCCCCGCACGCCGTCAACGAGGAAATGGTTCCCGTTCTCCTCCGGCTCGACAACATAATGGTCTCGACGATCTTCGCCCTTCCCCATACCATCACCAAGGAAATGATTCTCGTTCTCCATCAGCTCGACAATATGACGATCTTGATGATCCACATTCTCCTCCACGCCGCCACCGAGGGAATGGTTCCCGTTCTCCTCTGGCTCGCCATTTCGACGATCTTGAAGGCTCGACCTCGTCAAGGAGACGATCAAGAAGCCATGACAACATTCAAAACAATCAAACACGACGATACGGACATCCTGAACCTCATCGCAGACACCAACCACTGTCACGGGCGAATCAACCTGGGCGAAAAGGTCCTTTCACAAAATCGATCGACAACTTCTGGGTCCCACGGTATCTCGAAAAACCACCTGGAGGACTGAAGACTTACGACGGGACGGGCGACCCCGACAGGCATCTAGACCAATTTGACACAACCATGCAGTATCGAAACGTACCCATGGAAATGAAATGCCGAATATTCCCTTTAACCCTGGACAAAATGGCTTCCGAATGGTTTCGGACGTTAAGATCGAATACCATTTCCTCATGGGACCAGTTAGCGAAACACTTCTCGGTGCACTTTGCCCATTCCAAGAGCAAACCCAAAAACAAAAATGTTTTAGCATCTATTGTCCAGAAGGTAAATGAGCCCCTGAGAGAATATATAGAGCGATTCAACATCGAAGCTCTTCAGGTTCGGCAGTTAGACGACGCTTTCCGAATTTTCTTCATGGCCCAAGGTCTGCTCCCTGGAAGCTCGTTCCGAAAGCACATCAACACCTGGGAACCTAACAACCTTCAAGAATTCCTCGAGCTATCCCAGTGCTTTATTAACGAAGAAGAAAATTCCAAAGTCGACAAAACATCGTCGCATACAGAACCGTCGAAACGCCACATCGAGATCGACCCTCGTAAAAATTCGTGGAACATCGGTAAGAAAAATCGCCACCAGGTATATACCGAACTCAACGTCTCCAACGCCCAGTTACTAGGGGAATGTTGGAACGTCGAATTCAGAGACGTCAAGCCTCCCAGGTCCTTACCTATCCGGCCTGGGCAGAAGGCCAACAAATACTGCCGATACCACAGAAGCAATGGCCATGACACAAACCATTGCAACGCCCTAAAGGATGACATTGAAGATTTAATAAAACGGGGAAAACTATCTTCTTATGTCAAAAGGGAAGGAGAACGATCTGACAACCTCGGAAGAGAAAGAAATGAAAATCCTAGGGCGAAGGGAAAAAAAGTGATCGACCCAGACCACGAAGAATTGGATAATAAACGTTCGATTATCATGATGATAACTGGAGGATTCGATCATGAAGGATCAGGAAAATCAATGAAAAGAAAATGGAAGGAATTGTTATGCGTGGCTTCAACGTCAACAACCCCGACCAAAACCAATCGACCTCCATTATCGTTTAGCGACAACGACCTTATTGACGGAAAGGCTAACAAACACGTACCTCTCTTAATATCGGCGATCATAGCCAATAAGGAGGTACGTAGGATCTTGGTCGATCAGGGGAGCTCATCAGACATCCTTTTTATCGATCTTCTGAACAAAATGGGGATCGACAAAGAGGAACTCACCCCTTATAGAGGAACGGCTCTGTCCGGCTTCAACGGATCTCGAACGAAACCCCTTGGACATCTGGAGCTAATGGTTACTTACGGAACCGAACCAATGGTTCGAACCGTCAAGACATAATTCCTCGTCTTACCTTGTGAATCCATATACAACAGTATTATAGGAAGACCGACCCTCGGCAGGCTCGGGGCGGTTACATCCACCACACACTTAAAAATGAAGTTCCACTCTCTCGGCAACAGAGTTATCACTCTGAACTCTGACTTAGAGTCGGCCTCCAGGTGTTTTTTCCTATGGACGAAGAACGAACGAAAGGCTTCGGAGCATGAAGGGGTCCCCCCTTTGGAAGAACTGTCGACTCCCAAACTGCCAAAAGGTAGATCGACCGAAGTTAACACCGCCACTAACATAGAAACCGGCTGCAATACGAAAGTCGAAAATCGGAAAGACGTCGACGAGCTAACCAAAGAGCTCAAACGAAGAATCAAAAGACCAGAGCCTGATGGAAAGTTCGTCGAAATACAGCTCGGTTCAGACCCCTCCCAAAATATCAAAATAGGGATCGACCTTCCAGAAAAAATCAAAATCGATTTAACCCAATGTCTTAAAGATTTCAAAGACATCTTCGCTTGGTCGGCCGAAGACATGCCTGGGATCCCACCAGAGGTTGCTTGCCATCGACTCGCGATAAACCCAGAAGCAAAATGGATCGCCCAAAGAAAGCGGGCTCAAAGCAAAGAGAAAGCCTTAGCTGCCGCCTTAGCAGTAGACGACCTCATCAGAGCCAACTTTATCTCCGAGGTTAAATACACAACTTGGTTATCAAACCCAGTCATGGTGAAGAAATCTAATGGAAAATGGCATATGTGTGTGGACTACACCGATCTCAACAAAGCTTGCCCAAAAGATGCTTTTTCGGTCCCCAACATCAATCGTTTGGTCGACAACGCTTCCAGTTTCCGGTTATTATCCTTCATGGACGCATACTCCGGATACAACCAGATCGCCATGTTTCCCCCAGATCAAGCAAAAACCGCCTTCATCACTGACCGAGGAAACTTCGCGTACCGCGTCATGCCATTTGGGTTAAAGAACGCTGGAGCAACTTATCAAAGAATGATGAACAAAGTGTTCCAAAACCAGATCGGTAAAAGCGTAGAAGTCTACCTCGACGATATGATCGCCAAGAGCAGAAGTGATGACGACCATATAAGCGACCTAAGAGCGATTTTTTATGAGGTACGAAAGAATAGAATGAGGTTAAACCCAGAGAAATGCACATTCGGAGTTCGAGCAGGGAAATTCTTGGGTTTCTTCTTAACAGAAAGAGGAATCGAGGCTACGTCGCCCATCAAAGTCAAGGCCGCTCCTCAAAGCGACCAGACTTGGGGGGCCACTGTTATGGTAATATGTCTTAGTGATATTTGCACCCCTCATTTAGGGCCCATTAACGATTTGGCCCATTAACAGCCCAACCAAATCAACGGCTCAGATGTCTCCTCAAGATCGGTTGGCTCAGAATAAACAACACAAACACATTCAAACTCTATAAATACCTCATTCAATGCTCATTAATGGGAAGCACTTTTTTCTAACAGAACACTCATTCACTCAAATACTGACTTGAGCGTCGGAGTATCATTGCAGGTACAACATCGCCCCTCAAGATCGAACATCTCAAGATCGAACATCTTAAGATCGAACATCTCAAGATCGAACCTCTCAAGATCGAACCTCTCCAAATCGAACAAAATCTTCTTCTCAAGGCCTGAAGACAGAGACAGAATCAAGGATAAAATATCTACTAACTGCGTAATACCGATCTCTAAAATCGGAAGCACAGTACTGAATAGGATAAATGTTGGAAGCTTTTATGGTTAGAATGTGATTCTCAATTAGTGGTTTCTGCTTCCAAGAATTGCAAAATAGTTTCTTAAAAGCTTAGAAATAAACCGAATAATTGTTTATACATGACTAGGCAAATGAATTTCTTTTGCACTTGTATTTATAGAGAGGGTAATGTCTGCGCTGATAAGCTTACCGACGATAGAACTAATTTAAGTGGTTTTGTTTGGTGAGATATTATGCCAAGATTCATTGTTGAAGATTTTTTTAGGAATATGTTAGGTCTGCCTAACTTTAGGCTTTGCTAATTTCTTTTGTGGGATTAGTGGTTTTCCTTTTGATGGTCCCGGTTTTCCTTTTGCTTCTTTTTTTCATGTGCTGTAAATGATTGTTAATGACTTTGGTGCCAACGTGGTTCGGATGAGAGTCATTATAGTTAGGCTTTTGCATACTTCTACATGATTGTTTCTATTTTCTTCCGACTATAATTCTATTTATGCTCATGGGTATTGGTCTAGTCCCCCATATTTTCTGTTTATTCTTTTTTATCAATAAAATTTAGATACAATACTATTTTTCCTTCTTAATATTTTTTCTTTACAGAGAGTTTTGCATCAGAAGTTTTAACGAGCCTCTATGTTCTTTTGTTTTGCTTAAAAAATTTGCAAGGAAGAAACAATTATATAAGTGCACACCCACTAACTGAATATTACGATTGTGTTTTCCTTTTATAATAAAAAATAATGAGAGTACATAACTAGGTCAAATAATTTTGCAAAAAAAAAAACTATGCCTTATCTACTATCTTTCTATACCATTAATCTACTACCAAAATATCAATTTTACCATTTTCCCAACTAAATAATTTTAGGATATTTATGTAATTTCACTTTTTCAAACGTTTTCACTTTTTTTAACTTTTTCACTCTCTCACACATACCTTTTCAAACTTTTTCATTCTCTCTCACACTTTTTTCAAACTTTTTCACTCTCTCCTCTTTCTTCCTCTAACTCTATCTCATTTTTCTATTTTTCACAATATATCTACTTTAATTTTATCTACATGTTTCCTATCCCAAGTAGGTAGCTCAGTTGACGAGCTAAGAGATACCGAAGGAGTGCACCAAAGGAGTGTATGAAGGAGGTCCCGGGTTCAACTCGTGGAAACTAACATTTCCCCCACCCCCACTAACATTGTCAATCAAAAAAAATTTACTGCGATTTTGTTTTCTAATCTCTACAGAAAATATTACTTTTCACTCTCTCATATATTTTTTCAAACTTTCTCACACATTTTTTCACTCTCTCCTCCTCTTTCTTCCTCTAACTCTATCCCATTTTTCTATTTTTCACAATATATCTACTTTAATTTCATATACATGTCTACTTCATTTTTTTAATATTCTATTTTTCTCTATCAATAAATTTTATTTAGTCTCTACGATAAATATTACAATTTGTAAAATTAGAAACTTTACTAAAATTTTGTTTTCTAATCTCTACAGGAAATATTACTTATACTCTCTCTCATATATTTTTTCAAACTTTTCAATCTTTCTCACACATTTTTTCACTCTCTCCTCCTCTTTCTTCCTCTAACTCTATCTCATTTTTCTATTTTTCACAACATTAATTTCATCTATATGTCTCCTTCGTTTTTAATATTCCATTTTTCTCTATCAATAAGTTTTATTTAGTCTCTACGAGAAATATTACAATTTGAAAAATTTGAAACTTTAATACAGTTTTGTTTTCTAATCTCTACGGGAAATATTACTTATTACTGGTAAATATTAACGGGGTAATATTTAGACTAACTCAATTACGATTTGCAACTTTTTATTTATCTAGTTTATATTAATTTTGATTTTCACAGTATAATTTTCGGACTGATTAACGCACCCGGGTGTACCGCTAGTAAAGTAGAAAGTTTTGCAACATGGGAGTTCATGATGGCCATCCCTTTGGTCAATGGAATCATTCAGCAAAGTTGCTTTTTTCTTACTTTTAGGAAATAAAAATATGAGTATTCTGTTGGTTGAGTTCATGCATTGTTCCAGGAAAACAAAAGAAGAATTCAATTTGAAATTGGAATCCCTCTCTTTCGGTGTATTCCAAACAAATTGGAAAAAAATTAAAAATTTAAAGAACGGCTGAAGGCAAAAAGAACATATGAATATGACTCATTTGATTTTCACTCCAATATTTTAAACAAAGGGATTATATTATTCTGATTAATGACAACTTTCTTAAAATATTATTTCTTTCAAATGTATACGACTTTGCTTAATAAATATGTAATGCATTGAATTAACTTTATAGTTTTATCTAAAAAACAATAAATTCATTTTGAAAAAATTAAAGCAGAGGTAACTTAAAGAGTTTACGGAAGCCGACGAATGTTGGCTCAGTTGGTAAGGAGTTGGTTCATTTTCCACAAGGTCATAGGTTAAACTCTCGCTGCCGATGTGATGACCTCTTTGGTGAGTGATCTGTAAGTACCTCTTTAAGTACTCAAAGAGCCTTGAGGCCTGCCCTAACCCTAGTGAGCCCCCGCCCCCGGAGCCCAACTCACCTAAACTTTTTATATTCAAAAAAATAAAGAGTTTACGGAAATTAAAAAAGTAATTAAAATAGAATATATAGAGTTTACAAAAATAAAAAAGGAAGCCGGAGCATTCACCGAACCACCTTAAAAAAGTAATTAAAATAGTATATATAGAGTTTACATAAAAATATTTACTGTGTGGATTTTATAAAAGAGAGTTTATTTTTTATTTTTTTGGTATTAAGAGAGTTTATTTTGGCTTTGTTTATCAAATAGAGTTTTACCGCAACTTCTCAATTATTATTATATTAATCACTTGTATAAAGTTTTTTTATTCCTAAAAATTATACAAGTTGTTGTCAAAGAAAATAAAAGTACAAAGTGAACTGCATGTGTGGTTCAAATCATAAAGGTAGATCAGCTCAAAGAATTACGAATCATGGCTTCATCGTGCCGGCGGTTATCCGACGGTGGAGCCACCGCATTGATAGGCGGTGTTCACTCCCAGCGGCTGACTGTGCCAACCGGGATTCGCAGTGTCCGCTTCGCGTATTCGTGTTCCCCTCCGAAGCTCGTAAGAATACGGTTGACGGCGGAGGGGATCACCGGCGACAGCATCGTGCGGAGAAGTAAGGTGAAGGTGAAGCCATGCTTTTACGCGGTGGAGGACGGGAGGATCAAGAATGATGACGTGGCAGGGAAGAGTAGTAATCGAGCGGTGGAGGTGGCGGTTGCTGCCGCAGTAACGGTGGTTATGGGCGTTGGAAATAGAGTTCTTTATAAGTTGGCTTTAGTTCCTTTGAAACAGTATCCATTTTTTCTTGCACAGCTTTCAACTTTCGGGTACTTCACATTTTCTTTTCTTTTCTTAAAATCTTACTACTCATTGAAATAATTTCACTATGTTAATGTTAATTAATATAAAATAAGAGTATATTTATTGTTAATTTCAGATATATGATTGTGTACTTTGGGATTTTGCATATTCGTCGCCGAGCGGGAATTGTTACTGATGAGATGTTAAATGTGCCAAAGGCACCATTTGTTGTAATTGGTCTTTTAGAGGCTCTTGCTGCTGCTACTGGAATGGCAGCAGGAGGTAATTTTCCTTCTTTTTTCTCCGCTCTACATTGCAATTTTAATTGATGCTAACAATATATTAAGTTACTTAATTTTATTTCTCATATATACTGAGTTTCATTTGATAATTTGTTGTGCTCTCCGTCTTTTATCAGCAATTCTCTCTGGAGCATCAATTCCAATTTTGTCTCAGGTAAAACAACACAGCAATTAATCGATCTCTGGCTTTAATCATTAACTAGTACATTACTCGTGCATCCGCATGGGCTGATTGCGTTATGTGGTGTCATTTGCATAATTGATGGCCAATCTTTATTTTATATCTGAACCTAATGCTTTTTGTTTTAGTTAAATGATATTGTATCCATATGAAATATATGAATTTCGGAAGGTTTAAATGTATGTTTAGTTCTTGTAATTTTTTTCCACCATGCAAAATTGGATGTTGGATGTTCCTTAATGTCAATTCTTTGTAAAAAAAAATGACAGTGCCATGCGGCTCTGTCATCCTACATGGGAAAAACAATGTTTACCTCTGTTTGACATGTCATTTTTTTGAATGTAGAGCTCATGTTGGGACCAAAAGTGAAGACATCTGATTTTGTACTTTGTAGGGAGAAAAAGAAAATAAAATTGTAGGGACTATACCGAAATTCATTATATTTGCAGGATTAAGATATATTTAAATCATTTCAAAGTTATTTGCAAATTTTTGACATGAAAGAAAATGACCTGAAAAACTCCTCAACAGTGATACCACATTGTGCAGACATATTAACTTTATCAAAATAGAAGTTGAAATAAATTTGAAGTGGTCAGCCTATTACAGTTATCAAGTAGAAAGGATTATGTTTCAAGCTGTTAGGAATTAGGATTCTGTTTCAAGCTGTTAGATGCTGTTGTAATCTGTTATTGATTAGTTAGTATTCAGTGAGCATAGTTGGAGTTGGTTTGATAGTTAGAGTTAGTTTCGCATGTATTCTTTAATTGGTTCAATTTGAGTACCCAATATTGATTCACTTAGCACAAACTCTTTTCACTGCAATTCCTCTCTGGAGTTCAGTAACTACCACAGCCAGATAAATACCTAAACTAATATTTAGATATCTTACAGCATAATTTTTGTGTGCAAAGAGAGAACTGAAGATTATCAAGCATTACATTAATAAGTTAGGAATGTAAGCTCATTTGATCCATTGCAGAGGAACTGCAGAGTTGAAAGTTAAATTTAGGTATGCCTTTGTTTAATTACAACTTTTGACATGATGGTAAGACTAAGAGTCAGCTGTTCAAATGCCTGATACCCAAAGAAGCACGACCCTTGCTTATGGTTCCTGTTGTATGACTCATCGAGGTTGTTGTAGGCTCTAATATATTTTCCCTGAAAAGCAAGAACTGATTAAGACTTTGTTGTATAAAGTTAACAAAATATGGATTAGGATTCAGCGATTTTGATAGACACAAAAACATTGTGTCTTTCTCGCCCTAAAGTCATTGAATCTCTCCCCGCAAAATAGTTATCTTACCCAACTTGGCCTATGTTTATCTCATCTATATACAGCTTGTGTAGATTTTTGCAAAAGGTAAATTGAAGCTGAATAGTTAATTCAAACTATTCTCTTGCAGACATTTCTAGTGTGGCAAATTCTTCTGTCAATTGTTTTTCTTGGGAGAAGATATAAAGTCAACCAACTACTTGGATGCTTTCTTGTTACCATCGGTGTAGTTGTTACTGTAGCAAGGTCAGTAGTAAATGTTATCAATTCATTCCTGGACCATGAAGCTGTAGCAAGGTCAGTAGTATATGTTTTCAATACACCACTGTTTACTATTGTAGTGGAGCTGATGCTGGAAGTTCATTAAAGGATGGTGGTATATTTTGGAGTCTTTTGATGATAGTTTCATTCTTACTCCAAGCAGCTGATACTGTTGTGAAGGTTATTGTCTTTTAAAGTTTGTAGCATTTTCTCAGCTTTCAAACTTTTTCTCTATGGTTACACTGGCATTTCCATACTTTGCAGGAGCTAGTCTTTTTGGACGCGTCCCAAAAACTAAAGGTCTGTACATAGTGACTGCCTTATTGTTAATTCATATATTTCTGCTAAAACAATATTGCTGAATTGTAGTGAAACTTTGGTGATACATGATGGACCCATTTTAATAATCATCCTAAACAATACATTCTTTTCTTGAGCGGTATTCTAAAGCTCCTAAACCACACTTATATAGATGCATTTTGCTAAACTAGGTCAATTTGAACTAGTCATTTGTTTTGCAGAGAGGGAATATACTAATTAGCATTATCTGAAACAGGGAGGTTCTTTGGACCTATTTGTTGTCAACTCGCACGGATCTGCATTCCAAGTAGGTATCCTACAATTTTTTGTGAAATATTCATCTTTTGGATTACATAGAGATGTGTAGATTATACCTATTACTCGATGTCTAAATGCTCTGGTGTATGCTCAGTGTAGACACTATTCATATGCCTTCTTCTCCCATTCTTATCAAAATTATGGGGTGTTCCCTTTAGTCAACTACCAAACTACCTCAAAGATGGTGCAGCTTGCTTCCTAAATGTTGGTACATTATCAAGTGGTAAGCTGTATTTCCTTTTCCCTATTGTCATGTGTGGAATGGATCAGTTAAGGGGTCCACTTAAAATGAGTGTGAAAATTCATGGCTGAGTTTTATATGAAGTTTTTTATTTTTTATGAAAAATCATTCCTGAAAATTTCTCACAATTTAAGCAACACCAGTATGTGTTAACCACATTTTTTTTCAGTTCATGGAAGCTGATGAATTATGTCTGGTCTAGCTTAGTGTATATGCATTATCTGTTTCTTGTATAGCCTCAAATTACAAGGCAAGATGACTTTGCATGTAAAATTTGATAGGGAATTGCAATTATCACTTTGATAGGCTAGTTTAAAATTCTGATGTTATATTCTTACTTTGAGATTATTGTGATACAAAAGAAAGGTTTTTTTTTTGGTTCCAGGATGTGATGGTGCACCTCTGCTGCCATTGCTGTTTATTATTGTAAACATTGGCTTCAATATATCATTGCTTCATCTCCTCAAGATCTCTTCAGCTGTTGTATCTTGTCTTGCTTCCACATTTTCAGGTATGCTAGTTATTTCATTAAATACTGCCACACTGAAGTTGATATTGACACCTATAAAAATCTGAAGTCATTTTTCTTTTCTTGTATTGTGTGTACATATTCATTTGAATGAATCTTCTCATCTTAAAATTTCACTTAATTTTGTTGTAGAAACTTGCATAGAAAAACTAAATTACAAAAGCAAAGTAATGTGAAATTATGAGGTATATTCAACTGATGCAATTTGACTTTGTGGCAGTCCCAATATCAATCTATGTGTTCACACTTCCATTGCCATACCTTGGTGTTGCTTCATCTCTTCCCACAGGCTTTATGGCAGGGGCAATCATTCTCATTGCAGGCTTACTCATTTATGCACGGACCCCTTCAAATGGCTCCTCAGGTTCTTCCTTCTCAGAGGCTTCCACCTAGTGAAGCTATGATGCATAAGAATGAGTTGAGATTTCATTGCAGCCTGTCGAACACTACAAGTAACAAAATTCAGAGGAAGGAAAATGTTTTGTATATAATATGTTTACTCAATGAGTTGCTAGTTGGCATTCTTGTTGAGCTTAAGCTCTAGTGGTAGTAAAGGAAGAGTAGTGATAGGAAAAGGTCTCAAGTCCAATTTTTGTGTAAAAGTCAATTTTGTGATCTTGCATAATTCTAACCCATAGAGCCAAATTTGCATGAGGCTAGGCTTTTTCTTATGAGAAGAAAAAATGTCCCCATGTATTAAATAAATATTAGCTGAGGAATCAACTAATCGGTTTTCTCAGCAATCTGTTTCGAGAATATTGCAATCTATTATCGGTACCTAACAAAACTTAAGAGTATCATAAAGTTCTCCTTAAATTAAAGAATACAGACAGTGCGAGAAAATAAAAGTTGTTTGGACGTTGAATGGTATTTACAATGCTGCCCCTTTTTGCCATGTTGACATGTTCTCTAAATACTTGTTTTCGTAACAAAGCTAGTAGTTGCAACGACTATTTTACATAAATCAACTGGATTCCATATTCTCCATAAACCCACTCCTTCTGTTAATTTTCTATTGCCAGCAGCTTCTCCTTTTCTCCCTATTTCATCTTGTATCAACCCTTACCTATTTCAGAGGACACAATGGGAACATTATCATCCTATGTTTTCCTTGCCCATTATAACTCTTTGAATCGATAATATGATTAATCTAATTACTTGATCATACTTTCAATAGGTAACACAAATACCACTCCATTAGTTGATATTGGTGAGGAGTTTGGGAAGCGCTGGCAACAACGAACCAATCCTTGTTCCCACCAAGTCGAACCATGACTCTAATACCATTTGTTGGGGTGTTTGGGGCACACTCAGAACCACAATGATTTAACGACCAAAATCACCAAGAGACTTGACAACATATCTCTCCAAAAAATCTCAAGACACTAGGTATATAAATCACTTTTCTTATTTATTTTTTATTTAGCGCATTCATAGTCGATGTGATTAATCACTCACTTGAATTCCAATATTCTCTCCTTAAAGTGTGAGCCACACACATCACCTTAAATTTTAAATCCAAAAACATGCTATGAAACCATGTGTGATTCCATTCTCTCGATTGGGAGATAAAGACTCAACTCTTTTTTTTGTGTGGACTGAGTATCCTCTGCGGGCAACTGCAGAGACTAATCCATCGAGTCGAGTAGGACCACAATGAACGGTAAAGACTCAACTCTCCTTTTTTTTTTTGACAAATACTCAACTCTCTTCTAATATTGTTTCTTAATTTTTTTTACAATAAAGACGATGGAATTTAATTGGATATTTATCTTGTATAATTATTAATTTTTTATATTTTATTACTCAATTGTACATTTTGACTTTGCAGGTTGCGTTAAACTCAATTAAAATTGAATAATCAAAATTCCAATTAAATTATATATTTTCTTACCAAAACGGTTCAAAACATTAAATTGTGGTTGTAGTGTGTATATATTGTTTCCTATGAAATGGGTGAGTTGTTGAGTTTGATATCAGAAACAAGCAAAAGCAGAAGCAATGTTGAGAGTTTGTCAATTACGTGCAATTCCAAAACCCTCTTCACTTTCCACACTTACCTCACTCCTCTCCTTCTCTTTCCCTTCCAATTCTCACTCCCAATTCCACACCTTTCTCCCCAGAAGAACCTTCCACTCCCACTCACTTTCTCTTCTTCCCATTTTACCCTTTCCTTCTATCATGCCTCCCAAAGCAACAGGTACTCATTTTCTTCAAATCCCACTTTTTATTTCTTATTTTTGGATTTCGTATGCAATCTTTTGCTTACCCCATATTAGATTATCACCTTGTAATGTAATGAAGAGTTACAAAAGACTATAAAAATCTGATTTTTACTCATTCTCTTCAAACCCCACGTTATATTTCTTTATATCTAGATTTCGTTATGTAATTTTTTGGTCCCCCCATATTAGATTATCACCTTGTGATGTTATGATGAGTTTCAAAAAACAATAAAAATCTGATTTTTTTTTTCTTTTCAGCTTCATATAGCACTGGCAGTAGTAGTGAAAGGGAAATATTGGTGCAGCATTTGTTGGTGAAAGAGGATGACCAGAAGTTACTGTTGGAAATTCAGCAGAAAATTTCTGCAGGTTAGTACTTGGATGGATTGTAAAGTTAAATTAATTTAGAATGATAATTTGTTTATGCCAATGTTTGAATTGAGTTATTTTCTCCTATCAATCACTGTGTAGGGTTAGGTTTTGGACTATATTTATTTGTAGAGTTCAATTTTCTAAGGCTTTCTTGTTGTGTGTTGTGTGTTTTTAGGTGAAGATTTGAGTGATCTTGCTGTGGACTATTCAATTTGCCCATCTAAAGAAGAAGGAGGAATGCTTGGGTGGGTGAGAAAGGGACAAATGGTATAATCTTTAGGTTTAATTAAACCTTGTTTTTAGGGTTTTTCAATTTGCCCATAATTCCAGCCAAAAGAATTACCCATAATTTGCTATTTTATTTTTGCTTCTTGCTTGCATGGGTGGTTCCAGTTGAGATACATCACTTATGTGAATTGAACTGTCTTTGTTTGTTAGAGGAGGGGATATAGTTAGTATAAGTTTTCTTTGGATAACTCAAAAAGGGGCAAATGACTATGTAGCATTAACACTTCAGATTGAAGATGTGTCCGGTATCCAGTATGTGTTGTGTTGGACACCGACGCTTCAATTACTTCTATTTTCTCAAATTATTATCGGTGTCTATGTGTCTGTGTCCGTGTCAGTGATATGTCCTTGTCTGTGTCGTGCTTCATAGGCAAAGGATATGTGCTTTTTCTTGCATTTTCCATCATTGATGATATTTGTGCCATATGACCCTTAAAGGTTAGGGAAGTGAATGAGGTAGAAATCAAGATCTAGTTATAGAAGTGCATTTTTTTTAATTTAATTTTACTAGAACAATACAATTATGTGGTTGGACATTCTCTGATGGTGAAAATGCTCATAGGTTCCTGAATTTGAGGAGGCTGCATTTAGTGCACCTTTAAACAAAATTGTAAGGTGCAAAACAAAGTTTGGTTGGCACTTGCTGCAGGTTTTATCTGAAAGGTACTTCGAGGCATATCTTTTCTATGTTAGATAGTAAAAATGTATTTCGTGTGAAACTTCCCATTGAAAAATTTATTGAAAATTGGGTGTTAAATAAATCCTAATTGAATGTTGTTTATTTCAATGAGTGTTCTTATGGTTTGTAAATTTGCTCCTTTAACTATCAGGGAAGAATCAGTACTTCAAGACATTCAACCTGATGAGCTGCATGTGAAATTTCAAGATTCCAATTTTTTGGAGGAAGCACAGTTAGTTGATGTTCGAGAACCTGAAGAAGTGTATGCTCCTATCTTCTTCAACTTTAATTAGTTTTGGAAATCATTGAAATGCATTCTTGTATGATTTGCATTTAGTTTAATACTGTTACTAGGCCGAATGAGTGGCGATAAGTTCAAAAGGCAATAAGCTTAGACAAAAGAGAAGATATCAAGCTAATCCACTTCAATAGATAGTTTTGAGAGCATTTCAATGTTAAAGCTATTTTCACATCTCATAGACTAGGACACTCTGCAGCACCGACACTTCAGGTTGAAGATGTGTCAGTGTTCGGTGTCCGTGTATGTGTCTGTGCTTCATAGTATCTTGTGTTTGATTGTATGTGATATTCATTTAATAGCATACACTTATATGCATTTATTTTTCGCTTGCTCTTTAGTTTTTTAAATTGTCCTTTTATATTGCTGATGTTTACCTCTGTAGCTAATTTTGGTTCCCCTATATTTAAACGATACTCTCATCATATACAGGGAAAAAGCATCTTTGCCAGGATTTACGGTTCTGCCCCTACGACAATTTGGAACCTGGGGGCCTGAAATATCTACCAAATTAGATCCTCAAAAGGATACATATGTTATGGTAAGAACAGTGTTCTCGCAGAAAATGTCAATGTCATTACTAGATATCTGGCGAACTAGACTTCTGTTCTGAATTTCTTACTGTTCTCTAAATTGGGTTGAGTATAATTCTTTATTCTTGTCTGAAATATCTGTTCATGTTAGAAGTTGTTAGTTGATGAAAATTGAAAGTACTCTTTGAATAATTTCCTGCTATAACAGTCCAAGTTTGGAATAGGATTTTTAGAAAAGCCTTTTGATTTCTGATGTTTGAATTCATTCATTCATCTTCCGAATGGATATATGTTTTCTGTAGTTTGATGTTCAATTTTGTTCCCTCATTGGCTACTTAGTTAACCTGTTGCTGTAATGCACAATTTAATGAAATTTGGATCTGGTTTTACGATGTATTTTTTTTATGTTTGCATATTCAATATCTTGACTTCTGAATGCAGTGTCATCATGGCGTGCGGTCGTTACAGGTTGCCAAGTGGTTGCAGGCACAGGTAAATATTTGTTACTAATTTTTTTCACCCCGTGCGATAAATTTCTTGATCCATCTCTGCGTTATATATTATTTTCTATGTGTTGACTGTGGTGGTGAAAATATTTCAGGGGTTCAGGAAAGTATACAATATTTCAGGGGGAATCCATGCCTATGCAAATCAGGTTGATCCATCCGTCCCCACCTACTGATTGATTTACATTATGCTGCCATTTTCCTCTCTCCTTTCATGTAACCAATTTTCCATGTTTGTACATGATGAGAGCAATATTTTGTTAGAGGGGGGTGGGTGCCTTGAATATTGTAACAAGGTCACTTTGGGAACTTTAAATTTTTATTTGAGAGACAAGGCATAGGGATGTGATGTCCATGTCACCTATAGGAATCGGATTTCTCTTCTCTTTAGTGAACAAATAATACTCAAGGAATTTGTAAATCTGAGCCTGTCTTAAATCAAGACCAATAAATTGGTACTTAAGATTTTTTCACTTACTTTTGGTCCTCCAAGTTTTGTTTTTCTATCAGTTTTAGTCTCTCATGACTTAATAGCAGTTTTTTAGATCTTTTAGAGTGTTTCTAAACGCTATTAAAACTTAGGAGGGACTAAAACTGATGGAAAAAACTTTAGAGACTAAAAGTAGGTAATTTTTTTTAGGAATTAAAACTAAAAAACTCAAATTTTATAGGACCAAAATTATATTATATTTAACTCTTTAATTTATTTGTAGTGCCACGTAAAACTATTTTTCACACATTCAATAGTATGCTGTCATCTCATTTATTTATAAATATATGTTTTGTTATACTATTTATTTATAATGATGTTAAAACCAGTATACCAAAAAAGAATGTGATATTAAAACCAGTGACAGAACCAGAACGCCATAAAAATTATATTTATTTTAAAGCAGAAAATATGAACATCTAGAATAGAAGTTGTTTATGCTATAAAAAGATGTGGTGTGGTGTTAGTAAACAGCTTTTACATTTATCCAAACTCTTAACTAATTTATGCGATGTTATAACAATTAACTAACAAGATCCTTTTACACCTTTGTAACAGACCAAAATTCATTTTTATTTTACTACTACTCCGAAACTCTCTCCTCACCTCTGTCTGAATAAACCTTTACACCTACGAGACACCCAAAAACCTTCCTCTACTTATCTTCATCCTCATTTCCAATCTGTCAATAATCAACTATATCTTATTTAACACCCTTTAATTTTTCTCCTTAGATTCTTTTTTAGATTTTTTTAGTTTCCAAAAACTCTTTTCTCCATTCTAGTTTCCTCTCCAAAAACATTTTTCAACCCTCCAACCACAATATTCCGGTAAAAGATCCTCTCAAGTGGAATTTTTTTGAAGAAATAACGTGATACAAATCTCACCCTTAAAACTCTTATTTTTCATTTATTGTATTGAAAACCCATTTTTTTTCTTTTTAATAGTTGGTTAGGATTTCACTAGATTCTTAAGTCACGTGAGAGAATCCATTCCACAATATTCTATCATCCACCACCTTTGCTATTCCCATAACCACCAATTTCCTCTATCTCCTCATTTCCTTCCCTCCTTTTTTCTTTTGAGTTTGCTCTCCCTTCCCTTCCACCATGGGCAATTGTTGCTCAGGTGGAACCGATGACCCCAATGAAAATGGAGAAACCGGCGGCGGAGGTGGAGAGTCCTCCGCCACAACACCACAACCATCATCAAAATCTCCTACCCCTTCTAAACAATCAAAACCTTCCGCAATCGGCCCGGTTCTTGGAAGGCCAATGGAAGACGTAAAGGCGACTTACAGCATGGGAAAGGAGTTAGGGAGAGGACAATTTGGTGTCACCTATTTATGCACCCACAAAACTACTGGGAAACAATTTGCATGCAAAAAAATAGCCAAGAGAAAGCTTGTGAACAAAGAGGACATGGAAGATGTTAAGAGAGAGGTTCAAATCATGCACCATCTTATAGGACAACCTAATATTGTGGAACTTGTAGGTGCTTTTGAAGACAAACAACATGTTCATTTGGTTATGGAATTGTGTGCTGGTGGTGAGCTTTTAGATCGTATCATTGCTAAGGGTCATTATACAGAACGTGCTGCAGCTTCTTTGATGAGAACCATTGTTCAGATTATTCATACATGTCATTCCATGGGTGTTATTCATAGAGATCTTAAGCCTGAGAATTTCCTTTTGTTGAATAAGGATGAAAATGCACCCCTCAAAGTCACTGATTTTGGTCTATCCGTTTTTTACAAAGAAGGTTTTCTAATTTTCTATCATCTTTCCTATGTTTTTATTTATGTAAATCAAGTATCCTCTGCGCACAATTGCAAGAATTAATTTCTCGAATCAAGTAGAACCATAATAGACGGGGGAAAATTTTTCTCAAGAATTTGAACGTTATTGCATTCCTAGGGTTGGATTAGAACATCTTTTTTTTATTTATTTAACAAGAATTAATTTCCATGGGAAAAAATTTGAATAAATATTTATTTTTTAGGATTAACACAATTGTCAAATTCAAATCAAACAACATATTTTAACATTCAAGTTATATTATTTTGACAGGAGATGTGTTTAGAGATATTGTTGGTAGTGCATATTATATTGCACCCGAGGTTTTGAAGAGGAAATATGGGCCAGAAGCAGACATTTGGAGTATTGGTGTCATGTTATACATTCTTCTCTCTGGTGCTCCTCCATTTTGGGCAGGTATATAGATTCTTCTACTCAATTTTAGTCAACTAAATTACTACATAAATTTCGTGGGTCGCACGAGCTTGTTAATATTTTATACATTTTTTAGTAAAATATTTGAAAACTCTACAATTTAAATACTAAATCTTAATTGTTTATAGAGCTTTAAAAAAATGTATAGAGCTTTACAAAACAATACAACACTCCCCCCAAATTGTTTGTATATCTGCCTAATTTGAAACTGAAACCCAGACATGGTTTGGCAGAATCCGAAAATGGAATATTCAGTGCCATCCTAAAAGGCCACATTGACTTTTCGAGCGATCCATGGCCTCGCATTTCACCTGCAGCAAAAGATCTTGTTACGAGAATGTTGTGTTCAGATCCCAAGCAAAGGATGACAGCACATGAAGTTCTAAGTAAGTGTATATACAGTTACTTCCTTTCTATGTACTGCCTTGAATAAAAATATGATTGCAGAGTTTTACATACTAGTTTAATGCAATTCTAACAAAGCACTTCTGCAAAAAATAGATCATCCATGGATCAAGGAAGACGGTGAAGCACCAGATACACCTCTTGACAATGCAGTACTGAATAGGCTCAAACAGTTCAAGGCAATGAACCAATTCAAGAAAGTTGCTCTAAAGGTAGGGCTATTTTGGCTTAATTTTTCTTGAATTTCTGTTGACTCTTTTTGGAAAAATAATTTGGTGGTTCTACTTCTAACTCAGGAACAAATGTATCTTTCTATTGGCCTACATGACCAATGAAATTGTATATATTAATCAGTATGATAAAATTTACATATGGGTAGGTCATTGCTAGCTGCCTGTCAGAGGAAGAAATCATGGGATTGAAGCAGATGTTCAAGGGGATGGACTCTGACAACAGTGGAACCATTACAATTGAAGAGCTCAAGCAAGGTCTTGCAAAACAAGGAACTAGGCTGTCAGAACAAGAAGTTGAGCAACTAATGGAAGCTGTAAGTAATCTCTCCTACCATTTTGTAGTACGGCATGACAAAATAACTTCTTCCCAAAAGTAGCTTCTCCACCATGATTACCTAGATGATATTCTTTTTTCTTTTGCAAATTACAGGCAGATGCAGATGGTAATGGAATCATAGATTATGATGAGTTCATCACAGCAACAGTGCATATGAACCGGATGAACAGAGAAGAACATCTTTATACTGCCTTCCAATACTTCGATAAGGATAATAGCGGGTAAAGAAAAAAAGAAAAAAAAATCAATCATCTTAGATACAAGTTCCTTCCTCTACGAAAAAAATTGGTTTAAACTTCTTAATCTCACTGTTTTTTCATAATTAGATACATTACCATTGAAGAACTAGAGCAAGCTCTACATGAGTATAACATGCACGACGGAAGGGACATCAAAGAGATCATTTCAGAAATTGATGGAGATAATGTAAGTCCTGAAATGAATGAATTAAATGTTTAAGGCTTTTAGTTCTAATTGAAACAACTTCCTTGCAAATATATGCTTAGTATCCTACTATACTGCATTTCTTGAATAGAAAAAATTATGACAAAACACTTGCATGTCTCTGTAGGATGGTCGGATTAACTATGATGAGTTTGCTGCAATGATGAGCAAAGGAATTCCAGAAGCTAATACCAGGAAGAGGCGTGATTCAACCTTATATTAGTGGGGGACCATGGAAGGTATTCAACATAGATAATAATGTCTTTCAGCCCCGTGTTCTTAAAAACATCAGATGCAGATGAGTGAAAAATAAGAGAATGTCACGCGTGGTAGTTGTTCGGTTGAAAGGGGATATGGGTGAGGAAATGGGTCAAGGTGAAAACAAACAGAATAGGAGGGGAAAAAGAACTTAAACTAACCTTTGAGAATGCAAAGACATTCTAGGTGTTTGGTCGGTTGGTTTTGCTTTTTTTCTTCTTTTCCTTGTAAAAAGTCTTAATATTGTAATTGTTGCTCACTTAGGAATCAAATCAAAAGGGCGTTTATATATTTTTGGAGTTCATTTACAGTAAACAAACAAAGCATGAATTGTCAACCTAATTTTTGAAATGTGAATTGTATCTAATCGTAAAATTTAGACTCCAGAAACGGAATAGAAGAATAACTTGAAATATATCTACAGGGCTCAATTTATTTTGATGCAAGACTAGCAAAACAAAATCACAAGTCATATTGTCAAGTCAAGTTAGACCAAAGACAAAGCAATGATGGTCAGTGTGCGGGCAATTGCTCCACTTTAGAAGAATGAAACAGAGAAATAGAAATGTAAATAAGTTACTGGTTCTGTGAAGTTCCCGGCTTCCTCTTCAAAAGAATGAAAACAGACAAAATTAATCAGATGGGATCCTTTTAGTAACACTCCTTCAAATACTTTTCTTTTGACAATTCAACATTATTTCACTTCACAATCACTTAATTGAGAATTGGCAATAGAGAAGTAAAAAGGAAGCAAACTGAGAGAAACAGCTGACTTGCAGAATTGAATCATGAGTTTCGAATCGCAATTCACAAATCAAGCAGTAGAACATCACATAAACTTGCATCGACTCCTGAATCAATACTCAACTCTACTGTGCATCAACACTTAAACTAAGTGCGGATTTCCATCTGAGCAGTTTCTCATGCTAGAAGTACTACACGAAATTAACACCAATTACTACAATACACTGTAAGATTTGATGCAACATACCAATATTTATACAAGTTTATTTAGCAGAATCCCTTTATGACACTGGTGATCAAATATAGATTTACAAAACATTTAGAAGGGTTAATTTAGATTTTTTCAAGTTTATTTGGACTTATCTCACAACATAAACACCTGTATTAGTATTTAGTATTCATATACACTTATAAAAACACTCCAAGTTCATAGGCGCTGTTTTCAGCTTATTTCGATATAAACTCCCAAAATAACTATATGCATGATGGCTTAATCAAAACCATTAGAATTATGCTGTTTCCCCAAACGCGCCCTAACTGTCAACTCAGTACTACAAAAGAAAATAATAACAACACCATCCACCATACTTTATCTTCATAAAGAAATTATACTATTCAATAGCAACGTAAACATTCATAGTTACTCAAACAACAGCACAATCAAATCTAACACAGACCATAAATATACAAACTCAAAAACCCTAACACCATCGCAGAAACCCTAGAATTTGACAATTGACAAAAGGAATTGAAAATCTTCGAAAGAGGCTTACATATCAACTACTTGTTGTCTTTAGTAGACACGCCATACTGCTCCTGCATACGAGCGATCTCATCTTCCTTTTTCTTCTGATCAAACTTCTTGCTCATCTTAGCTTGTTGATAGTAAAGAACGATGAGATAACGATTGGCGACGTTGAAACCAGAGAGATGATCGACGGCGGTTTTGGCGTCGTAAATGTCTTCGTAAACTACGAAAGCGGTGCCGCGAGTGTCTTTGTTGGTTCCGATACGGATCTGACGAATTGCACCGTATTTGCCGAATATATCGTACATCTCTTCGCTTGTAATGTTAAATGGAAGGTTACGAACGTAGAGTACACGGTTTACTTCTGGTGGTAGACGTGTGTTTCCCTTTCGGAGACTGATCGTCGCCATTGTTTCTCGCTGAGATGAATTTTGGATGCTCAGAAAGTGAAGGAAAAGTTTCAAAGAACTTCCTAGAAACAGGAAAAATCTTCGGGTTTGGATGAGGGTCTTATATATAGCTTTTACTTTCCCCACACCCCCTCCTACTCTTTCACACCCCCTAACTTCTAAAAACCCTAAAATACCCTCAACTTAAAAAAAAAAAAAACACAACACCCTCACATCCCTCACTCCTCTCATTTTCCCTTTCACTCTCCCTCACACCCCTCATTCGAACCCTAACTCTCCTCTCCCCCTCTCACTCAACTTCTCACAACTCACTCAATCTCACCCAATCTCCCACTCAATCTTCTCCACAAACACCCTCAAGACCACCTGGGTTTTGTTCGCGTCCTCTCACTCTCTCTAATCGTTCCATTTTCATTCAGGTAACCCTCTCTCCCTTCTGTCCATTTAAGTTTTTTTTTCTGTGCATCTGCTGTGTTCGCATGACCTCATGCGAACACGTGAAAACGAAGGTGTTCGAATGAGGTCATGCGAACACCGTTCGAATGAGGCCATGCGAACACCCGTTCGAATGGGGTTGTTCGAACACGTGCGAATGCTTCTGTTCGAACAGGTGCGAATGATGCTGTTCGAACAGGTGTGACAGTATTGTTTCTGTTATTTTGCTGATTATGTTGCTTAATTGGTTTAATGGTTGTTGTTTCAGATATGGTGAGGCATCGTGGCGGTAGTTCGCAACAGCCGGAGCGTAGGCCACCCCCGACGGCTTCTGAACGCAAACGGAGGCAAGATGGAGCTGAACCTTCCCGGAGGGGTAGGCGTAGGGACGTCCCTCCTCCCCCACCGGAGGTTGATGATATTGTCCGGGATGTTGAGCGTGATGCTCAATTTCCGGCATATGAGCTGGCCGGCCCTTCTGGTCATGCACATGAGGAGGGAGGTGCTCAACATGAGGAGGATGTTGAGCCTCAGGAGCCTGCTGCTGCTCCTAGGGCTACATTCCCATTCCCTGGTGGACCTGTTGATGGTTCTGTCTTGCCCACATACGGGTCTCATATTTTGACTGAGTTCTATGCTGGCCGGGTAAGTTATTGTTATATAATAGCGTGTTGTCAATTTTGTTTCTTATTTTGTTGAACATATTGGCTTATTGTGCCGGTGTCATTTGTCAATGCAGGTTCGGCCGGACATAACTACGATTCCACATGGACCGGTTAACCTTGTGGTCCATGCTAGGATCAGGGAGACTCTTATCCTATCGGGGTTGTTCCCTCTCATAGGACTTGGTTTTCCCCTCACTCACAAGGGGCTGCTGAACGCATTCATAGAGCGTTGGCAGCCGGATACATCATCATTCCACCTTCCTGTGGGTGAGATGTCTATCACCCTTGATGATGTATCCCAGCTGCTACACATCCCCATCACGGGCCAGTTCTATGACATGCCTGACTGGACTTCGTGGCAGGGAGAGCAGATGCTGATTGACTATTTGGGGGCCACCCCCCAAGATGCCGCTGAACAGACTTCTGCGCGAGGGTTGTCAGTTGGTCTTGTATGGCTGAGGGATCATGTCTACCACCCAGCCATAGCTGAGCAGAGGTGGCATCATGCTGCTAGGGCCTATTTGCTCTATCTTTTGGGCTGCACATTGTTCGCAGACAAGTCAGGAAGCAAGGTTAAGCTTGGCTACCTAGGTATGCTTCTTGATTTGAACAATGTTGGAGACTACTGCTGGGGGGCAATGGCCCTTGCCCATATGTATGATCAGCTGAAGGATGCTTCAAGAAAGAAGACGAAGAAGATGGCTGGTCATATGGCTCTACTACAGGTATAAAACTTACTTTTTTTTTTATAAGTTTGCTTTAGGTTTACTTTCAGATTTATAATCAACCAATGATATGTTCATTACAGGGTTGGATTTTTGAGCACTTCCAGAGTGCCAATTTTACATCTTGGGTGGTGCACCCAGAATATGTTGAGAGTATGCCACGGGCGAAGAAATGGCTGTGTAGAGATGGCCCCGGGGCCATCAAGTCACACACCATCAGACTTGCCTTGACCGGCTACACCATGAGGAGGTCACCTGGGACCCCTACACAGGCCATAGGCAGGAGAGACCCTTTGAGGAGCTGGGCAGGTTCAGAGGGTTCATCCGGAGTGCTGGCTGTATGGTGAGCCATTTGCCGGATAGAGTGGTCAGACAGTTTGGCCAGGTACAGCACATCCCAGAGGAGCCCAGACCTGCAAATCGGGCCGTCTGTACTCTCACGGAGTGTGATGAGAGGTGGACACAGTTCCAGGACCACTTGGTGGCGCGGGGGCCTCCCTGTGTGCCGTACTCCTCAAACACGGTGCCGGGCTACTTTCCATGGTTTTCTAGGGTCTCACATCCCTTTGCCTTCCCTGAAAATTATGTAGAGCTTGTGGATGAGCCGGATGTCAGTGTGGTACGTGTTTTTTATGTTAATTACAGTAATAAGTTTCTTCTACTTATTTAAATCTACTTATTTAAATAATGTTATGTTATTTGTTTGACAGATGCTGCCAGAGCTCCTGGATATGGTGGATGAGATGGATGGGACCATCAATGATAATGTCCCAGAGCCAACCAGGAGCGTCTTTCAGCGCATCAAGAGGTTGCTCAACCCCTTCCGTAGGATTAGGAGGAGGATCGTCAATGTGTATCAGAGGAGGGGGCGCAACACCCAGTAGGGGGGATATTTGTATAATTTAACTGTTTGGAACTTTTGTATAATTTAACTACTTTTGATATTATTAAGTATTTTTGTGATGTCATCTACTTAATTTGGCGCAAATTTATTGCCTTTTTATTACAAACCATAACCATACATGAAATACGAAAGACATGAAATACGAAAGACATAAAACCAACATAAGCAAACAACTAACTAAGAAACTAGTGTTTCGGTCGTCCCTGTTCCAGAAGATAAATGATCTCTTCTGGAGTGCGTATTGTGTCCACGTACAACTCTAAGACTTGTCGCCCCATCGGAAGTGTAGCATGATATTCCATCATGGTCCCAACGTCGTCATCGTTGCGGATCTCCATAACTGTAAAATAGCCAGTCCCGTAATCAAGCCGGTTGTACTTTCGGTAACGTATACGCGCCACGTCTTTACGCCACGCTCCCTCTGGACGAATCTTCCTCTCAGCCTTTTCCTTCAGTTGGGCGAAGGTGATGTCCTTACTCATCCTGCAGAATACATGGTTAGGACAACGAAACACAACACCATGTTCGTCGGTGGTGACAGTCCCATGGTGATGAAGGGCAGTTAGGAATTTGGTGGATGAGTACTGGGTTGAGCACAATTGCCATTTCATTTCAGCTTGGTTGTAGCTGTCAAGAGGGAGAGTAGGTTTTGGTGAGGAAGCAGATTAGGGTTTGGTGAAGAAGGTCTGAGGATGTGAACCCCCTTTTATAATAGGCATGGTGAAATGTCAGCCGTTGATTTCATTTTTAGATCACAAATCTGAGCCGTTTAAATTCTATCCGTTCAGACACATTTTCCAAAGGGATTGACATCCACTCCTTTATCTGACACACATTTGACTGATTGTAAGCCGTTGATCAAAACTGTCGGTGGAATCTGAGACGTCCAATATCTGTCGCTCTGCAACACTGGTTCGAACAGCCTCATGCGCACATATTCGCATGACCACATTCGAACCTGTTCGCATGACCCCATTCGAACAGGTGAAAAACACCCAAGAGGGTGTGTCCCCATATTTAACACACGCGAATGGCCTCGTGCGAACCTGTTCGAAGGCCCGTGTTCGAACAGGTGAAATTTCGTGAAAAAAAAGAGGTTTGGCCTGGCCTTTTGGTCATTTCACACCCTTATGGGGTGTGTTTCGAGTAGGAGGGGGTGTGGGAAAAGCAAACGCCTATATATATTACGCTGGTTCTGTTGGGTCCAGCTTTATTGGGTTGGGTTTATAATGTGGACTAGTTTATGGGCTAAACGGCAAAGTTCATTGGGATTTTTTTACCCCCATCATATCACCATATACCCCCATCATAATTGAAAAACCGAAAATACTCCTGCCAAACTAAAACTCGCTCGTATTTACCCCCACATTAGGTAAATAAGGTAAATTTGATTTGTTATTTAAAAGTCGAATTTACCTATTGAGTAGAATAAATCCGCTTTGGAAAATAACAAAGTGTATTTTGGGGTGCTTTAGCGTTCGGAAAAAATTTAAACAGTATATTTTGGGGTGATTCCAAAATGTATATCTTAAATAACTCATTTGGGGTCTACATTTTTCCAAATTGTATATTGAAAATCAGCTATTTATGGCATCAAATTATATTTAAAATTTTTAAAAACTTTTTGAAATTTTTTATAGCTTTTTTATTTTATTATTTAGCAATATTATTATGTATTTGAATGCATACTAATTTAGTTATTGTTTATGCTATACAAGGGTTTTCATAATGAATATCATGGTAGTTTGCCTAAACTCGTGTAATCGAAATATCATGGTTGATATCATAAGAGAAATATACCATCTAGCTAATGTAGAAATGGCCTCATTATGATATTTTGGGGATCATGATTTGCTTTCTCCTATAATTGATCATATCATAAAGTTTAAGCCTTTGGGTGGATGCTTTCGTTCAATTACACTCTTCAAGAAGAAAATTTCAGTGGAGAGTGGCTTGCTAAATTTGGTGCCAATCAATATGGAGGCCCTATTAAATTTTGCCAGCTGCCTTATCAAACTACGACTTAGCTGATGGTTTGAGTGTTTTATCCGGGAGCTGATGTTTGTTTTCTCGTTGATAAAAAATAATCGAGATTACTTTGACTGCGAGAAGTTGCACGCATTCTTATGATATTGCGCTTCTCCTTTTTCATTTTTGAAATAACAATTCAAAGAAATGAACCAATTCAAAAATGTTATCCCTAATTAAGAGGCTAGTTTCTTATAACCATTGGAACTCCCTTGGGTTAACAATAATATTATAAAGTAATAACAATTGCACATGCACTACTAGAAAAAATTGAAATAACAGCAAAAATTCAGAGATAAATCGGTTTTCCAATTTAGCATTGCTTAACACTTAGAAATAGAATTAGAAACAGATTTTGTCATTAATTTTTCATTGTTGTTATTTCATTTTTCTAGTAATGATAAACTGCGAGTACAAATACTACTCCAAACCGTTACATCAAAATGAGTTACTATGTTACCTTAAGCAACCTTAGAGGAATTGAGCAATAATCATAAAGAATAATAGAGATAGTTGTTAAATCAATTCATTAAAACCAGTGCTTTGACTGAAATGTTGTAGAAGCACAACCCAAGCTACTTCAATATTAGCTTGTAATATCTTAACACATTCCAGCTCAGCTTTCAATGTTGGCACTTTAATCCTCAAATCATCCCTTGTAGCTTTCAACTCACTTCCCTTCTTAAACAACTCTATTTTCCTCTTAACAACATTATCTCTCCTTGAATAATCAGACTTATTACGAGAAAAACAACCCTTTTCCACCTTATCAATTTCCATAAACTCTCTAACATTACCTTCAAGTTCACTCACAACTTTACCAGCATTTTCTAGTTCTGCAGTTGTTGCATTAAGTTTAACACCTGCATTGTAGTAATCCACATTCCATTGAGTAAAACACTGTAAAAGTAGCAACATTTCTGATCTTGTTCTTGGAGAAAACTCTTCATTTGGTGGCAAGTTGATGAGGTAGTTTAGGGTTTCTTTCAATGTTATTGAGCGACCTGGGTGGAGTAAAAGAGAGAAACTCTTTGTGAATAAGTGTTTGAGAATTTGAATTGCTTTTTGGGTTTGTTCACTAGTGTTGGTTTTCATAGTAGTAGTTGGTGGTGATTCAAGAGAAGCGTAAAATGCTTCCATTTCCATATCAGGTTTCAATGAAATAGGAACTTGTTCCTGATTTCCCATTATCTTCAGTTTGTTGTAGAGGTTGTGAAAGCCGCATGGCATAGTACTATATATATATACATACAGAGAGAGAGGAAATTAAAATTGAGAATTTGAAGCTACAAAGGCCTTACACAGAATACCAAAAGGTGAATACAAAGAAGAAATAATAGAGGATGCCGTTCCAATGCTTGAAATTGAACGTTAATCCAAGGCAGTAAATGATAATTTGGTGAAAAAGAGATTCTCATATAAATGTCATTAATATTTTCGTCATGAAAGAATAATATACTACTGGTTAGAGTTTACTTACTCATTCGATGTAGTGCGCATAAATGCACTTATTGAAAATTGAAATAACACACACACACTGCACATAAGAGAGGGAGAGAGAAGAATGAGATAGGGGAGAAGATATAAGGGGAATGAGAGGAGAGAGAACGAGAGAAATGAGGGAGAGAGATCATGAGATGAGAGAGAGAGATGTCATGATAGGAGAAATATAAGGGGAATGAGAGGAGAGAGAAGAAGAGAAATGAGGGAGAAAGATCATCATGAGATGATAAGATATAAGAGAGGGAGAGAGAAGAATGAGATAGGGGAGAGAGAGAGAGAGAGAGAGAGAGAGGAAGAGAGAACTGAGGAGAGAGAGAGAGAAAAAAATTTATTGAGTCAAAAATAAAAATAATATTTTGGTATTTTTTTGGGTGATTAAAAAGTTATACTGTCGGACAGAAAGTAGAAATTTGAGTTTTTGTCCGGTACCATGAATAGTTTCCAAATCAAACATGGTACAAGTGAAGTCTCTTGCTTTTTAGCAAATCAAACACAGTAGATGGATATCAAGCGGTTTGCATCCTATATCATATTATTGTCACATGGGATCTCAATCACCGATTAAAAAAAAGAGAGAATGACTTTAACACAAAAAATGAGAGACGGGGCGTTGAATGATTCAGATTTAACACTTAATTAAGAGTCTCAAATCAAATTCAAAACGGAAGAAATCCCTTATCAATATCAAGAGAAGATCTACGTCTTGTGAAAAAATGTGATTTACAAATAGACAATTTTTTTTATCAATACAAGACAATTTTTCCGTTTTTTTTTTTCGTTTTTTTCTTTTATATTTTAACTTTCAGTTTTTTTTTTCCCGGTTTTTATATTTTAAGGTTCCGTTTTTTTTTCTCTTTTTCTTTTGTTTTTTTATTATATTTAAGGAGTACTTTTCGGTGTAGAAAAAAATTTAGATGTTTAAATACACAAATTCCTCAATAATCAGTTAGGTGAAAACAATATTTAGCTTCATGACAAAATATGTAATGTGAGATGCATAAACGGTGTATTTTAGGGTACTTTTGGCATTCAGAAAAAATTTAAACCGTTTAAATATCCAAAATTTGTTCCTCAATAACCGGTTAGGTGAAAAGAGATTTAATTTCATGACAAAATACATAAAGTGAGATGTTAAGCATTGTGTTTTAGTGTATTTTGTGGTTAAAAAAATGTTTTTTTATAAGCAATGTTAATGGGGATGGGAAAATGTTAGTTTCAAATCCAGGACCTCTTGCTTGCACTCCTTTGGTGCACTATTTCGTATCCCTTAGCTCGCCAATTGAGCTACCTACTTGGTTCAGAAAAAATGTTATCTGTTCAAATACGTAAAGTTTGTTCCTCATAACCATTTTGGCGAAAAAAAATTGTGATAGAATACGTAGAGTTTGTTCGTCAATAACCGGTTTGGTGAAAAAGATAATAATTTCAATTATAAAGTACGTAAGTGCTATGCTGAGCTGTGTATTTTGGGGTGCATTAGCGTTCGGAAAAAATTTAAACAGTACAAATACTTAAAGATCATTCCTCAATATCTGGTTTGGTGGAAAAGAAAACAATAATTTTGTGACATTAACCCATGCAACTCACCCTTTTACTAATTCCGCACTTTAAAAAATCAATTTCTTTTTATACTTTTTCTATTTATATTTTGTAGGACCGTATTTTTCTTAACATTTAAAAAAATAATTTATTCTTATACTTTTTCTCCTTATATTTTTATTTACATTTGATGAATATCGATTATGTTATTAGAATTCTTTAGACTTTTTTTCTTCTCCTTTTTCTTATTATCAATGGATGTTCAATTTCAATGTCTTTGTTAATGTTCCTTTTTAATTTTATAATCCATAACCAGTTTGGTGAAAAGAAAAAATAAGTTCGTCACTAAATACGTAAAGCTCGATGCTAACTATTGTGTTTTGGGGTAGTTTTTAGAGTCCATAAAAAAATTTAATGTTTAAATACGCTAAGTTCTTTCCTCAATAACCAGTTTGTTGAAAAAATAAATAATTTAGATGTTCGAATAGGTGGAGTTCATTTCTGAATACATAAGGTGGGAAACTAAGCAGTATGTTTTGGGGAAATCTAGAGTCCAGAAAAAGAAATTTTAACTGTTAACATACGCAAATTTCGTTCCCTCAAAAACCCTTTTGGTGAAAAGAAAAAATAATTTCGTGACACAACACATATATTGACATGCCAAGGAGTGTTTTTTTGGGTACTTTAGAGTCCAAAAAAATTATATATGTTCAAATACAGACAATTCGTTCCTAAATAATTGTTTGGTCACAAAAAATAATAATTCGTAACAAAATATGTAACCAATGAGATTTAGTTATCAGTTTTTTAGAAACTACTATATGCTATCTCTATTTATTAGTGCTTTCGAGTGGCAACAAAATAGGTCGAGAGTCATATGTATTTAACGCATCAAAATTAAGGATCCTCGTGCATCGCACGAACTCCAGCAACCCTTTTACCACCCATTTCAATCATATTTACAACACATGTCGTTCTTTTATTTTTTTAATTCTAAACTTAAACCTTTCTGCTTTTTTTTGCATATTTTAATGTTGTGAAAAAAATAATAGTTTCTCGACAAAATACGTTAAGTGCGATGCTAAGCAGTGTATTTAGGGGAGGTACTTTAGCGTTCGGAAAAAAAAATTAACTAATCAAATACGTGAAGTTCGTTCTCAATAAACGGTTGGACGAAAAAAAATAAATTTGATAACAAAATACATAAAGTGAGATGCTAAGAAGTGTGTTTTGATGTACTTTATGGTTCCGAGAATAAGTTAATTGTCCCAATACGCAGAGTTTGTTCTTCAATAACTGATTTGGTGGGAAAAAAAATTCGTGACAGAATGCGTAAAGTGATATGCTATGCAGTGTCTTTTGAGGTACTTTAGTGTTTGAAAAAAAATTTGGTGTTCAAATACACGAAGTTTAATGTGTTTGTTAATATTATTTTTTAACTTTATAATCTTCTTATTTAATTTATAGTTATAATTTAATTTTTTTTCATGGGAATTTCAGCCACATCAACAATAGAACCTCACATCATATTTTTTCGACTTTCTATAGGTGCTTCTATTTTATTTGTGGCTTTCATCCAACCTTGCATGATACCTCACGTGCTTCACTTTCTATTTGTGTTGTCTTCTATATTTTGGTCATTTCGTACCAACTTTTATATTTGAGTGTTGCGTTGCAATATTTACTCTCGTGATAACCTCAGCCGCATTTACAATAGAACATCCATCATCCTCTTTCAACTTTTTTTTTGACATGTTTCACTTTCTTATGGTGTTGTCTTATTTTCTATCTAATTATCGGTTAAACCGCGGGAACTTCAACCACATTTACAATAGAACCCATGTCGTGTAAAATATATTAAATTACAGTAAAACCCCCATCATCTTCTTTCGACTTTTGTATTGCTGCTTCTATTTTCTTGGTGGTTTTCATACAACTCGGCATGATACTCACGTGTTTTGCTTTCTAATTGTGTTTGTCTTCTTTTCTTTCTAATTATGGGTTAAGTTTTTATATTTACATTTGATGAATATCGATTTTATGTTATCAAATTATTTATACTTTTTCTTCTTATTATTTATGGATGTTCAATCTCCATGTAATTATTATGTTCCTTTTTAATTTTATAATCTTATTTAATTTATAATTATAATATAATTTTTATTCATGGGAACTTCAGCCACCTTAACAATCAAACCCCACATCATCTTCTTTCAACTTTATATAGGTGTTTCTATTTTATTGGTGGTTTTCATCCAACCCTATATATACATATATATATATATATATATATATATATATATTGATAGGCAATGTTAGTGGGGGGTGGGGGAAATGTTAGGTTCCCGGGTTTGAACCTGAGACATCATTCTTTCTTGCACTCATCCAACCCTATATGATACCTCACATGTTTCACTTTCTATTTGTGTTGTCCTCTTTATTTTGGTCATTTCGCACAAACACGTATTATAAGTATATTTTTCCAAAAAAAAAGTATTAAAAATATATTTAAATTGGTGTTTATATTTTTATAATTTATATTTTTACATTTCTTTTATTTTTGAATACCGGGTTGCAACATTTACTCCCGCGGGAACTTCAGTCACATTTATAATAGAACCCTGTGTTACACTTTCTAATTGTGTTGTCTTCTTTTCTTTCTAATTACGGGTTAAGTTTTTATATTTGATGAATATGGATTATGTTATTAAAATTCTTTAGACTTTTTCTTCTTAATATTTATGGATGCTCAATTTCAATGTCTTTGTTAATGTTCATTTTAATTGTATAATATTCTTATATGAGTTATAGTTATAATTTAATTTTTATTCCATATTATCAGACTACCCGGTGCTCTCGAACGCGATTCCGACAGTAAACCAACTCGATATTGGCCAGTGTGAAATTTGCTCCTAAGCACAAGCGAATATTAGTCTTTTGATAAATATGGATTTTGTGTTGTCTTCTTTATTTTGGTCATCATTTTGCATCAACAAGTATTAGAACCACACTTAAATTGGTGTTTATATTTTTATTTTTATTTTATATTCGAGTACCACGTTGTAGTATTTACTCCTGCGAGAACTTGAGCCACATTTAAAATAGAACTCCATCATTTTCTTTCAACATTATAAATTGTATAGTTGCTCCTATATTATTGGTGGTTTTCATTTAACCCTGTATGATACATACATTTTTTGACTTTCTAAATACATTGTCTTATTTTCCATCTAATTATGAGTTAACTCGCGGGAATTTCAAGCACGTTTACAATAGAACCCCTATCGTATTCTTTCAACTTTTATAGTTGCTTTTATTTTATAGGTGGTTTTCATCTAACCTTCATGCACCCACGTGTTTCAATTTCTAATCGTGTTGTCCTATTTTCTTTCTAATTATGGGTTAAGTTTTTATATTCACATTTGATGAATATGGATTATGTTATTAATTAAAAAAATTTAGACATTTTCTTCTTATTAATTATCTGTTAATGTTCAATTTCAATGTTTTTTTAATATTCGTTTTTAATTTGATGGAATGTATTGGTTATTACTGTTTAATTTTATTTGAATTCTTAATTTTGCTTAAATTATTATTAACCATTATTAACTTAATGTATTTACATTCGTCGATACTAGCGCACCTCGTGCATCGCACGAGTATTAGAATCATCTCAATATTGATCCCAAATCTTAATACATATATAATAGTATTCCAACTACTTTGTTACACTAATTTAATATAAAAATATTACATTTCCAAAAGCCCATTATAAATTTCAGTTGTTATCAATTTGCTAACAACCCACCAATTATAAAAATATATAGAAGCATCCTATTTTAAGTTATTTTAATTTGTTCCCTATAGCGCAATCCATGCACAACCCGTGCATCGCACAAGTCATAAGACTAGTTCTACTAGTACTACAAGAAAATCGACGATTTCCGACGACAAAATCCGTCGGAAACGCACTGATTTTCGTCGGAAATTGACGTTTCCGACGAACTTTCCGACGGACAAAAAGTCGTCGCAAAATCGCTCGTCGCAAATCGTTTCCGACGGATTTTTTCGTCGCAAATGTCTCCGTCGCAAAGTTGTCGGAAAGTCGTCGCAAAGTTTCGTCGCAAATTCCGTCGAAAAAAAAACCATCTCCGACGGAAATTTCCGTCGGAAATCCGTCGATAATTTTAAAAAAATAAAATAAAATAAAATCATACATCCAAAAAAGCTATACTAGTTATGGATTTTATCCTTTCACACAACAAAATCTTTTTCAAATTTAAATACCACACAAACATAATATATATGACTAACAAAATTTACATTATCCATCATAAGTAGTCTTAATTCATCAAAATAACATGAACAATATAGTTTCACGACAATTGTAGTTTTGTTGACCATGATCCTTACTAGAGCCTCTTGCACCATCAAGTGCACTTGTAGCTTCATCTAGAAATAGAATTCTTGGATTCTTCAAAATCGCTCTTGCAATGGCACTGCGCAGCTTCTGTCCACCAGACAGCTGAGTTCCAAGGTCACCAACCATTGTGCCCAATCCCTAGATACAAAGGAAAACAACTCAAGGTTACTTATCCAAGATTGGGAGAATCTGAACCAAAAAACTGTCAGTTGATCACCAGTTCTGCTGGTAACCTTTACTGCTAAAGATTGCAGAACATTGAAGGGAAGCAGCCAACCTTCATCACATGTATCATAATTTCTAGAAAACCTTAGGTATTTACAGTAGCATATCACGTATATAGGGTGAATCAATTAGGAGAAAACTTAGTTTTAGGATAGCGTGTGTATATAAGACTAAGACCATGTTTGGACAGGCCAGTAACCAAAGTCACAGAATACAGTACAGTACTATGAAGACAATATTCTAAGTGATGCTACTATGAAAATGCTGTTTCCTAAGATAAGTTGTCAACAGATAAAATGCAAGCACAATTAAGGCACACTGTGATAAGGGAAGTAAAACCAAAAAATAACTGATCAATACCTTTGTAGCCTCCATTTCAGCTTTCCTTAGGGCTCTTTCTGCCCTGAAAAAGTTGAAAAATAAACAGTACAAAACCATAAAAGAAAAAGTAACAACAATGAAGTCTTAACAACTAGTAACGAAATATAATCAAAACCTCTCTTCTTGAAGTACTTCAGAAATTTGATCCTCCATTTGCTCACGTGGACATGCAAATTTTATAACTGTTTGAACACCAATGATGTCAAGGCCCTATAAGTAAATATTATGTGAGTGGTCAAATCTATATCCAAAATGTAGAAAGAAAATGCTAGTAGGCCATAAACTTGATAAATTTATCTTCCTCTTAAGCAAACATAATTTCACTATTGTTATCCTGTATTGGGAATATACCATAAAAGGGAGGGGGGTATTAATACTATATTCAAAGTCACAAAAGAAGAAATAAACTTTGATGCTTCAAGAATAAATTCTTACACGAGCAGCCACATCAGTTGCAACCAAAAAATCCACTTCCTGCTTCCTGAACTGTTCCAATGCCTATACAAACAACCAGAAGTGAACAAATAATGCCAAAATATCATTCTATGCAGCAAATACTTCCAGCGGGGCTTTTCTATTAAAAAATAAAGCAAATCCAAATGAGCATCACCATTTTAGTATCCCCAAATGTGACAATTAACATAATTATAATTATATAACTACAAAGCACACTAGAGAGCCAAAACAAAATAAGCAACATACTTCAAGGCATTGGACTTGAGTAAGATTTCCATGAAGCTCAGCAGCTTTCATTCCAGCTAATCCAAATATAATCCTCAATCTATGTGCAGCTTGCTTCGTTCCACTGCATACGAAAAATAATTAAGCTGTTAAAGGTAGCAGAATACTAAAGAGAGGGTTAATAATCCAAAAGCAGCAAATAAAAATGTAAAATCAAAATTCGAAATAAAGAAATACACATTTTCAGTTTGTTATAATCATAGAAAGGTTCCATGAAATTAACTAGAAAGCTCTACAACTATCAATATGATGACCAACAAGTGGCATAAGACTCATAATTAGCATTATCATAGTAAAATCAACTTCAGAGCTACTATCAATCAAATTCATCAAATAGCTATATAAAATAATTCGCTGACAACTCATGAAACAAATGAAAAGAATCAATGAAAAGTTCCAACTCAAATGCAACCCTCTAAATTTGTATGATCACCAACAGAATGCACTCCAACCCGTTTGCCTGACCAATTCTTCACTCCTTCTTTGTTCTGGCTCTTCGGTCCTAGCGCCTATTGTATGAAAAACTGTTAACAAGTAGCACTCAATATTGAAAGATTTGTGCTACTTCAATTTTTAGCAATGATTTTGAGTCTTTCACATGCTGAATTGGTCAGAATGTGCTGGAGTTGTCAGGAGGTACAAGATCAGAATGTGCTGGAGTTGTCAGGAGGTACCTGAATTTGTCTTCCCATTTCTCTCTGAGTCTAATTCATGGGATGTAGTGACTGTATTGTTGGAAAGTGCAATTCCTGATGTATTTATGGCAGAGAAGTCTGCACGATTGGACATCGCTTCAGAAGCTTCAATTTCAAGCCAAAGGCCACTTTCATGCTTTCTTTTCCATAGAGAGATGAATTTTCTACATGCATCCCTGAAATGTGACAAAATTAGAATTTGCAACATTGTTCCGCAATCATAAATGCATTAATGGCCAATTGGTGAAGAACTCAATATATAACTAAAACAATATTAAAGTTACAAAATGGTCGAGAAAGAATTCTTACATCAAGCGTAATGCTCCAAAGCATTCAGCAAATGACATCAAAGCTGGCATGTAATCAATGTCAAAACCAGCAGCAACAGCACGTGCAAATGCCATGTCTTGCTCTTTCTGCAATACTGACTTGCGTGTATCCAAAGATTTCAAAAGCCGAACTCTAAAACAGTACGTAAAGAAGTGAATACAATACACACATTAACAGCCTGTTTTACATTGTGAAAAGAATCTTAATGAATACAAAACTAAGAAATGCAACTCTTCTACATTCGTAAAAAATAAGGTCTGGATTTTAGCTTAACTATGTTTTATTACAAAAACTCTGTCAATGTCTTCATTAAAGCATTGACAGCAGCCTTAATTAAAAAAGCAAAACATACATTGACTTGAGTGGCACTAGATGAGTTTCATATTAGTTACACAAACCATCAACTAATTCAACTAGTTTTGCAAAATATGGTCATAGAAAAGAAGGAAAAAGTTGACAAGATTTAGAATTTACTCCGAGCTTCCTTCTGATGAGGTGCTTCCATTTGCTTTAGGTGGCTGTATTTTATCAGACTGGGACATGTCCACACAGACATATTAGAAAATGATAAATCAATATAAGCTTAGGTATTCAAGAGTCATGACCTCTAACCTTGTAAGGTACAATTGCTTTCTCCACATTAGAATCCTGATTCGCTTTCCTGGCTGAGAAAAGCAACAAGTTTTCTTAGTTGCAAACAATTTCAAATCTCAGCAAAACCCACATTTGTCAAATACAAGTTAAAAAGTTTCACACAGTAATAACTTGCAACAGATTCTTTAAAAAGAACCTCTGGTGCTTTCCACTTGTTTTATTTGGTTTTCTTCCACCTGAAGACACAAGATAACAGACCTTCGATTGCTGTCACTTAATTTAAATTTGCTGTTAGATATCTACTCACAATGCTAATCCCTATAGAATTATTTCCTTGAATTGCAATTGCCTCTTCAATTTGTAAGATTTCAGATCCTATGGTATATACACGTTCCAATATCTCAGGAGTGCTCACAAAGCGAACAAACCTATAGAAGCAGAGAAAATTAGTTCAGCATGCTAACTTATATGAAATTCAGTACCAGCTAGAAACATTTATAAGATAACAGACTTTTAGTTTCCAACCTTATAATTACAAGTCATTCAAATATCCCTTCATGAAAGATAACTTCGCATTGTAGATTGGGATAACAGGCTCCAGATTAAATTCCTACAAGGAAACACATGTAATTGAATATCAGAAATCTAAAGACATGAACCAAAACAAAAATGAGAACACAACAAATTACGTACCTAAAGACAAGATTCGTTTCTGGTTCTTCCTTCCTCTTCTTCATTCCCAGTACCAACTACTTAATCGTTCAGTATTCAATCAAATCCCCAAGAAAGTTAAAATAATTAGGATAATCAAAAAAGAGTAAAACCCTACCTTGTTACGCATCAAAATAACAGATCCAGGCTCCAACTGATCCTTATCAACAGAAGCAAAATGTCAACATAATACTCAGGTACAAATCTGAAGAAATAGGAAAAACGAAAATCTGAAAGAAATAGGAAAAACGAAAATGAAAATTAACCTAAAAAACTGAGATCGAGGGAGAGAGCATAATGGAAAACCAAACCTCAAATTATTCCAGAAAATAGCCTCCTAACAAATTATTTAACAAACTCTACAATAATCCCCATTCCCCTCTTCTCTGACTTTTATAGCCCATCCCCCTACTAACTGAATAATGCCATATTACTACTAATTCCCTATTCAGCCCATCCTTATTTATCATAGGCCAACATCTTGTGCAAAAGAAAGGGAAATTTAAAAAATTAGCACTCATTTGTCAAGCCAAATGGAAGAAAAGTCGTGTTAGGATTGATCATCTTTTTCTATCAAATGAACAATTCAACATATGAACCTCCAGAGTTAATCAAAGTAATTTAATAAACTAGGATTGACAGACATAAATGTTCTACTATATATTGTACATCCAGAAACATAGTCAATATTATATAGGGGTGACAGGCTGCACTAAAATATCAAAAGAATCAGAACTTAAACTTTTCAGCGACAAACATTAGCAACATGCTTCTATCGTCCCCTAAATAATACTTGTAACAAAAAAACCCTAAATAAAACTAGAACAGATTCAATAACAACATCAACATCAACAGATTCACATGAATAAATTCAATATCAACAGAAATCAGAATCTGAATTAGGGATTTAGGGTTTTAAGAGAAAATAAAACTCTGACCTTGAGAGTTTGAGAGCTAGAGAGGCCGGCGTGGAGAGGTGGAGCTCGCAGCGGAGGGGGAGCTTAAGACGGAGGGTCGTGGCGGAGGGAAAAGCGTGAGGGTTTGGTGGCGGTCAAAGCCGGGAGAAAGTGAGAGGGTTCGGAGAAGAGGAAATGGGACGCATTGGAAGAGGAGGAGAATGGAACTGAGGTGCTAACAGTGGTGGTGAGTGGCAGTCACAACGGGCTCCGGCGGCGAGAGGCAGTCACAACGGGCTCCGGCGGCGAGAGGTTGGTGAGGGTGGATCGGTGAGAGAATAGACAGAGAGGGAGTCTGAGTGAAAGAGAAAAGAAAGGAAATGAAGAGGTAGTGCGACTGAGAGAGGTTGGTGAGGGTGGGTCAGAGGGAAGAGGGAGGGCGACTGAGAGAGGGAGGTCTACTGAGAGAGAATGAGGGCGACTGAGAGATGGTGGAGGCGTGAAATGAGAGGGGTACGAGGGAAGAGCTTCCCTTTAATTTGGGATCCGTTACTTTGCGACGGACTTTTAGAGGTTTCCGATTTGCGACGGAAAAAAATTTCGTCGCAAACGTAAGCGGGAATTTTAGCGCCTCTTTTGTTGAACATTTGCGACGACTTTTTCGTCGGAAATCCGTCGGAAATTGCGACGAATAAGAGTTCGTCGAAAAAAATGGCAGAAAAAAGCACTTATTCTTGTAATATAAAAACAATAAATGAACGAAAGACTTGGTTCCATAACATTTGATGTCATGACTATGCACAAAATAAGAAATCATTAAATACAAAATATATATATATATATATATATATATATATATATATATATATATATATATATATATATATATATATGCGGTGTTGGATCTAGAATTGCAGTGACATTTCTAGAATTTTTGTTTGGTGGGGCAAGGAAATAGTTTATCATGGTTTTTATAAAAAGAAAAATATTATAATTTTTTACAAAATACATAATTTGATAACAAAATCTATTAAAAACCATGAAACTTGATATGTTTTGTGTCACAATGTGTATTTAGTATTAGAAGAGGGGATTTTTTTTGGGTCCTTAGATGTGTGAAACATTGTCACTGTAGTTCTTGAATGTGTTGAAATTTTAGAATCATCCTCAATTGTGTGTCTTCTATTTGTAACTTATGTGATTATGCTCTTTATTGGAAGACATGTTTAAAGACCAAACTAACTAATAAAGCATACAATTAAAGACCAAACTAATTAAAGAAAGATATATATGACAATGTTTTTAGTGACATCATCTCACACATTTAATTCCAATGTCACTAAACACATTGATTAGAATTTATCAATAGAAGACAACTTATGCACACAGAAACACGTGTGATATTAGGTTTTCACAAATACTACTTTTTTTTTTGACAATCTTCACAAATACTACTTGTAGAATATAAAAAACAATAAATGAATGAAAGACTTTGTCCATAACATTTGATATCCATAAGCACAATAAGAAATCATTAAATACAATATATACAATGATAGATCTAGAATTGCATCGAAAATTTTTGTTTAGTGGACAACGGATTAGCTTATCATATTTTTATAAAAATAAAAATATTATAATTTTTTAAAAATTACAATATTTGATAACAAAAAATTAAAACACATGAAATTTGATATATATATATATATATATATATATATATATATATATATATATATATATATATATGTTTTGTGTCAGAATTTGTATTTAGTATTAGAGGAGGGATAAAAAATTGGTAAAGTGATTATATATGAGGCATTTTTACCATATGTGTCGAAATTTGAAAATCGTTATCGAGGGTGTCTTCTATTTATAATTTCTATGATTATACTCTCTAACAGAAGACACATTTGAAGACCAATTACTGACAAACGTAGTTTACATTTAAAGACAAACTTATTAAAGAAAGACATATCTAGAGATGTTTTTAATGATATCATCTCACACATTTGAGGCTGAATGTATCAAACTTGATCACCTCATCTGCTTATCTCTCCCTCAAACTCAACCCCACCCCCTGAGCCATTAAAGAGGCATGCAAGGCTGAATGTGTCAACTCATTAATTAACATATTCATCAGCACAAAAACAACAAAGAAAGAAAGAAAAAGAAGAGAGGAAGTGAGGGAGCGGGCGAGAAAGAGAGGAAGGGCGAAGGGTGGGAGCTCACTCGCACTTTTAGTCAAGAGAGGGGAGCAGGAGCTGTAAACTAAGACTACTTGAGCGGTGAGTTGAAGAGAAAGGAAGAAGATGGCTAGAACTAAAAGGGGTATCAGGAAGAAAGTGTTTGGAAGTAAGAACATAAATTTTTTGGTGACCATTATACAACAATCCAATGGTTAGTACATACTAACCACAATTTAGTGTTTCTGTAGTGAGTGAGTGGGTAAATGAAAACACTGGTTAGTACATACTAACCACAATTTAGTATTGGTGTGGTCACAGAATTTTTTTATTGATGAGAAAATGACTATTATGCTCATTTAGTAATAAACTATTGTTTAGTACTCTAAGTCAGACTCCACTTGTCTCGTCCAAGTATTTTTGAACAACTTTAAATTTATGCACACATTGAATTGTCTTACAATTACTTTTGAGGTCATTACAAAGCAAAAGTATTTGTTTGATTGAGAATAGCCGACAAACATCTCAATCAACAAGTATTTGAGGTCATTACAAAGCAAAAGTATTTGAGGTCATTAAAAAAAAATGGGCCGGTAAGTTTTGTTACATTTTGTTTTTGAGAAGTTACATTTCTTTGGTACAAAGCTGTGTGCAAAAATATATTTTTGGATATAGAATAACCTTATGTACCCGAAACGTGGACAATCTTATGCTATAATTTGCACAAGCTCATAATAGAAAGAAAGAAGCAAGTGGACAACCACAATTTTGTCCTAGTTCTACTCTTTATCAAGATAACATATCTACAAATCCGTTAATCCCAGTGATCCTTCCTTAAAGCTAGTTAAAATGTACCGGTTTTACCCTAGTTAAAATACACCATGACTAGAATACCCATACACCCTTCAATTGAGCATATATGTTTGAAAAAAGTAGGAGTAATAAACACTTTAATTTTTAAAGCTCCATATTCCCAAGTCCCTCACCTCTTCTTTAAGCCATGGAACTAAAGGAGGTAATTGTATTAAAGAAGGAACATCGGATTCATGGAGGATAAATCACATTTTGAATAATCTTTTTCTCTTGATGCACCAAAGTTCCTTTCCAAGTTCATCTTATAGCTTTTGTTGAAACGTGATAAATTGTAGTCAAGTCATAGATATATAAACATGCTTGAGCATCGGAAATCACACGAAAAATTGCCATTCAAATTGAAATTAGGCAACTAAGTTTATTGAAGGCAATGTTTTCCTAGGTGGCCTGGTTTATCTTATGAAACAAATTAATTGCATGTTTGGAATCACGTCCAATTAGCAACCATTGCTTATAAGAGATAGATTTTACGGTGAAACGGTTTGAGGAGCGATTTCACCGTTAAAACAATGGATTTTTTCCTTTCCAATGCATGTTAGAGCCTTGAGCTTGTATTGGTTGATGTGCGTTTTGGGGGGTGTTAACCGATACAAGCTCAAGAAACTCAACATTAATAGTCTGTTTGAATTGAGTTTTAAAAACTGTTTTCTGTTTTTTTAAAAATTTAAAAAGAACAAATGTGTTCTTTTAAAATTTTTGAAAACCGAAAACTGTTTTTCTTTTCTTGTTTTTATATTTGAACTTTGGAACCTTGAACTTGAAAATTGAAATGGTTAATGTGCGTTATTCAAGGGGGTATTAACCAAGACAAGTTCAAGAAGAAACTTCCAATTCCACCTTGAAAGTATCTTAGTTTTTATTTTTTGTTTTTTACATGTAAATAAAAGAATGAGAAAACAATGAAGGTAGTGAGTAACTAATATGATCAAATTTATTTATGCAGAAAAAACCAACGTCTGTGCCTCAATTTGGAGGGTGGGACCAAAAAGCTCCAGGAGCAGCTACTGATTATTCAATGGTGTTTACAAAGGCTCGTGCAACTAAAAAGCAGCAAAAAACAGACTTAACTGAAGTTAAGCGTGGCAGCCTTGGGAATGAACGTGAACTCCTCAATAACAATCATGCTCGTGTTAATGCTCATGCTTATGCCCATCATGTTAATGCTCATCATGCTCAAGATGATACTGTTGTCATGGTGAGACCATTTTCCTTACTTCCTATTTCACCTGCATAGTTATTTTTGTTTATTATTTATTATTTGATATTTCATGTACCCTTTGAGTAAATACTTCCCTTAGTTTTGGTTCATACCCCCCCTTGATCAACGCACATGGATCATTTACTAGGGGAAGTATTTTCAAAACTCAAAAGCAATATACAACATAGAGATGGTAGAAGTCTATTTCAACTTCTCTGTCATTTTGTTTCCTATGTACATGTCTTTTCAATTTATGCTTGTCACGTGAGAAAGTGGATCCTCGACAACGACATTGTCTACCACCATCTCTAGTATGAATCTTCATCGTTGGATTAATTTGGCGGTTGTGATTTAAGATGGGAAATAATAATAGAAAACGAAAACAGACCCAATTCGCCCCAAATCTCTTTCTTTTGCGTAGAAGTACCCATAGGCAATAATAGCCATTGACGGCATTGTAGAGAGGGTTTGAGAGGAATTTGGATCATGTGCAGTCACTAGCTTGGTGCATAAGCAATTTGAAATACTTTAACTCTAGCCAAAAAAATTGAAAATAGCAAGGCAATATCAAACTTATCATTTATCATATTTTACAAAATTAGATTAAGTAACTCAGAAATTTATCATAAAACGAAAACAATTCAGGATAAGCAATTGAGATGATTCATTCGGATACCGACAGTGGCATCAACAAGTACAATGAAGCGACTTGATAATGCAAGTGAATGGCTACTGTGAAATTAGAGAACTATTATCAGTAGAAATGAACATCAAAACTGAATATCCATGTGCATCAGTGGAGTGGGGGAACAAAGAATTGGGGCTGTTTTCTTTTTTTTTTGTCTATATATTTTTAGACTTACATCACAACTGTCAGATTAATCCAACAGTGGGGATTGGTGCAGTATAGATAGCTGTAGATAATGTTGCTGCTGAGAACCAGTTTCTGAGATTAACCCCCTTTGGTGTTTTCTATTAACTTTTTACAGACAGTCATGAAGATAAATGACACTACTGTGCAAACAATGAATGCAATTTCTAATCCATTTGTTAATTATCATCATGCAGGGGAAAAAGAGGTTTCTGACCTACATAAATTGCTGCATTAGGCCTTGATACGATAAGAACCACACACAAACATTGCCACTCCTTCGTTTTTTTCAAATAGAGTGCTATTAATCGTAATAGGGACCCATGACTTGTAAAATATTTATGTAGGATGAGACAAGCTCAGCCAGTAATCTTACCAGCAGCTTCCATATTACATACTGTACAGTATCTTAATAAGCTATGGTGTCTTTTTCCTCCAATAGCTTTTGGCACAGTCTAATCAATGTACATTACATGAGTGGAAAAGTTTACACGAAAGACGAAACATATCAGTTATCAATCATAGTATACATACGATGTTTTGCTGTACAAGGAGTATACTTATTTTTTTTCTTTATTTGAAACAACTGGATTTACATACTTTATTCCTAAACCAACGTCTGAAAAAGTATTAAGTTGATATTTTGCTAAAACAATGACGCCAGAAATTATGCCGCGGATTTGGTTCGCTTAACTGGGGCTTGAAGGGAATTCATATAGCTGGCATCTTTCTTGGCCACTCCATCAAACAGATAACTAAAAGGTGGCATTTGTATGTATCTCCCAGTACCAGGAATAACCTTCAGTTCATTATTTTCCCAAACAACTCTTCCTCCTGCTATAGTCACTTCAATCTTCCCCTGAAATAAAAATAAAAAAACTTTGAATCTAGATATTACATTGTTGAACAAATACACAAACAAGCACATTCTGAAATGGAGCCATAGGAAATAGACAAGGTAAGAAACCCTGAATTAACAAATCAAGTAATGGGTGGCCAGAGACACAAGCTCAGAGAGAGTATATGCCAATTATTGCTTTGCAATATACCACTTGTACTTAACTACCTATGAACATGGAGGCATGGTACTACCAAAATTAATCCCAAAAGAAAGAAAAAGACCAGACACCTTAAGTGTTCATGAAGAGGTTAATTAACTTCAATCCCTAGATGGATCAGGTTATAATTAAAAAAGATACCTTTCCTCTCCTTCCCTCATAGACGTTTGTGTCTAGTCTGGAGTGGTGTGACTTGGCAGTTATCTCAAAACTTGAATTTGGATTGAGGATGATAATATCTGCATCAGATCCTGGAAGAATAGCTCCTTTCCTTGGATATATATTGAAGATTCTAGCACTGGAATGATAGTAGAAACAAACAAAAACATAATTTTGACATTTTTATGACACTTTTTATTTCAAAAATAATACTAAAAGTACTTTAAATTCCCCTTATTGCCTTAAGAACGGGATGCCAATTTGTAGTTAGATTAACAGAAACTATACCATTCAGTGCTTGTTATCCGGACATAGTCAGAGACCGAAATTTGGCCCGATTCCTGTGATATACAAACCAATAAATTATAGTTAGAAGATTATCATCTCTCTCCTCCGATTTACCCCAACCTAACAAGAAAGGGAAGGCTAAACTTTAAATTTGTTATCTTACCACCATGGTATCCCATACCACATGCATCCTTTCTTCAATACCTATAGATTTAAGGTTGCATTAAATTATTAGTAATGAAACAAATCAAAATAAACAGGAATGTCTTTAGGCCGCATATATAAGATCATCATGTGATTACCATTGACACCATTAGGAATTTTCCGAAAGTCGTCAATTCCAAAAGCTTTCTGGGTCGAATTAAAGGCACAATGATCAGTTCCTACCAGCTGCAAATTTGTAAAAGGTATATTTTGGTCAACAAATAAACAATCTTAGTAAAGAGAATAAAATTGGGCTTAAGGAAAGATAAAATACAGAGATTAGAAATCATCAAAAGTGTTAGATGCATGTCATGGCCGAGACCATCCTAACCACATCCTCAAGTTCAAATCATTATCTTTAAATGATTACTGAATCTAAGTCTGACTCATAATGAGAAACCTGCAAAACTCCTGTAGAGAGGGCAGCTTGAAGGGCCTTATCATGTCCAAGTTTCCTAATAGGGGGACTCATGACATACCTGAAACATGAGAATCAATATGGCTTATATTCTTCAAACTTAAGATAACAGAAGCATAACAAGCAGAAAAAAAAATGAAATTGCTTACTTTGCTGCAGTCTCAAAGTCAGGATGCCAAAGCCAAGATTCATCAAGGGCTAACCCAGAGACAACAGGCTCTCCAATTACTCTTTGTCCTGCAGTGTGAAAACAATCGGGTCAACTCACTAAAACCAAGTCACTTAGGAACAAAAAAACTTAAAATGTCAGTGGAAACACTTTCCAAACAAGCAGGGGAGCTCACTAAAATTAAAGTTATCAATAAAATTTAAAACACCACACTCGAAACACATTAATCCAAGGTTGACGAACTCAAGAGTTAATGTAAACTTGTGAAATATCCATAGACTCGATTCAAACTCGTAACAATTTACTTAATACAAATATAATGTTTAGAACATGGGTAAATTACACTCTTCTCTCCTAAGAGAATCTTAAATTACACATTCCTCCCCTCTTATGTTAGTTAAAATCAATACCCCCCCCCCCCTCCCATAGGAAGTAAATACGTATTACACTTGATTCCATTTTAACATAAACAAATCTTGTAATGTGACAGATGACTTTGAACGACCATTAATGTGACAGATGACTTTGAACAACCATTTTAGGAAATAATGTTACTGTTAGTAAATTTTGAACACTTCATTATTAATTTTATGACACACACACACGCCCACCATTATGTCACTGGTAGTAAATTTTGAACACTTCATTATTGATTTTATGACACACACACACAGACAGATATATATTGTCACCTATCCACAATATTTCAAGGATTGAAGTTAAGAACCTGATTTCCGGGCCTTTGCAATTTCTTCCATTGCATCAATGCTCATTACATGAACTACATACAATGGAGTGTTTACAAAATCTGCTAAGCGAATAGCACGAGCAGTTGCCTCTCCTTCCAACTACACAGGCGTCCAAGTTAAATAGGGAAATGTTCTATAAATTATACCAACGGATATTTAGACTTTACAGTAATCACAGAATATAGCAAAACAAGTAATCAACCGTATAGATGAAAATTAGATACAACTAATGTAAACTAGGGTGGTTACAACTTACAAGCATGCAAACTTTGACATCAGTAGCTAGAAACAGTTAACTTGGCTCAAGTAAGTTCACTTAAATCCAATGCATTGTGAAGGAAGCCTCTATTGAGAATTTAAGACTGTGATTGTTAGGGATGGAAAAGGGAAGGTTGATAAAATGAGTGAAAATCATGTATGCTACGGCTTGGTAAGACAATGGAGAAGATGAAATGAAGCCAGACTTGGTCAATATTTGTATTACATTATTCTCTCGCATTTTATTATTCTGTAAATTCTTTATAAAAGAAAAAAAACATAAAATTTTACCACTGCAGGCCTTGAAAGAGCATGTCCCTCTGGGCCAGTTATTCCGAGTTCTATCATTTTCTTTTGCCCTTCATACACAGCATCTCCATTTTCTGCATGGACCATGGCTAAGGCACCAAGAGACTTGCACTTTTTAAATCCTTCCAGAAGAAGCTCATCACTGATCATAAGAGCTCCTTTGTATGCCATGAAAAACTTAAAAGAGTTTATACCTGCAATTAGAAAAAATAGACGTTCTACATGAAATAAATTCCTCAGAACTCATCCAAAGTGTTATTGTCTCATAGTCAACCAAATTATCAAAACACAACTAGGAAATGCATTATGACCTTTCTCCTTGACCATGAGCTCCATTTCTCTAGAAACAGTTTCATCCCATTTGGTAATAGCCATATGGAAACCATAATCCATGCAAGACTTCTTTGCCTTCTTTTCATAGGCTTCAAAACCAGCAGTTAAACTCCCATCAATTGGTATGACAAAGTCAATATGCATTGTTGTCCCACCAGCTAATGCTGCAGCCTGGCCACTGAAGAAGTCATCTATTGTTGCACTGTTCATAAACTCAAACTCTAGGTGGGTGTGTGGATCAATGCCTCCTGTTAGTTAACAAAAAGATGCATTCGTAGAGTCCATCAGAATTGGAAATATGATATATGATAGATGATGTCAAAATGACATCATACGGAATGTAAGAAAAATCACTTCATGCATACAACAAGTGAAGTCATTAAGATATTTTTTCTGCAGTTTATGCGTTTACATTAACCAGTTACCTATTGTATAGCTGTTACATTGAAATTTTAAGGCCTAACCTGGCATGACAAACTTCCCAGTGGCATCTATCACATTCACATCATCTCCAACCTGCCAAGAGAATTACACAAGGAATAAATAAATCATGGGTAGAACACATAAAGTAGCAAACAAAACTTAAGGTGTTACAAAGCACTTCTAGGCGATATTTTAATGAATTGAAGCAGTGAAGGCGCCACGAAGCGCATTCCTAGCGAGAAGAAGAAAATAGGGCATTAACAGAATATTACTCACTTTTGGAGTTTTGGTTTGTTTCAAAATTACTCGTGACTTAAGATTATCAAGAAAGTAGTACTAACTTTATCCAATAATACTCTTATTTAGCGATATCTCAAACTACTTTACATTGATTAGTCCCTCTACCTAACTACTCCTATAATACGAGTATTTTAATAGACAAAGTATTATTTTACATGAAGATTGATATAAATTAATGACAATCTTAAGATATTGAAATATTGTCATTTCAAAAAATAAACTTAGGTGAGGGAGTAAATCGACTCGTTAAGCATAAAACAAGTAAGAAATAAAAAGCACGCATGCAGCAACAAAAATAGAAAACAGAGCATTAAACAAAGTGAAGATAATCAATAGAAGTAAAATACCCTGATATTTGGATTAACGGCAACGATGATGCCATCTTCAATATAAACATCAGCAACGTGTTGTTGATGAGCGTTAACAACAGTGCCACCCTTTATCAACAATTTCGATGATGAAAGTGCATTTCCACACAAGGACTCACCATATCCAACTCCAGCTTCACAAAACTGAATTGCAAAGTTGAAATAAAAATCTCAGTTCGGTGATGATCGATATCAGTTAAACATGCTTACAAAATCGAATTTCTAAATCGTCGAAACCTAAGAACGAGAAAAGTCAATCATTTGGGTGAAAGTCAACTGGCAAGTGATGTGATGTGAAGTAATTACCTGGTTGGGTTGTGATTGTGAGAACGAAGATGGAGTGATAATATTGATAAGGAAGAAGAGGAAATGAAGGAGTTGGAGCTGTGATGTGAAACTGAAACCCATCGCTTCTGGTACGACACTCTACGCTCCAATGCTTCGATCTCAATCTCATATTCTCTTCTATTCTATCCGCTCTTTCTTTCTATATCTCTATTTTCAAACAAAAAAAAATCACTTAAGTAATTGAACGGGAGAGAGTTATATCAAATAGTAGATTAGTTGGCGAGTGCACCAAGTGACTGCAAGAAGGAAGTCCCAGGTTCAACTCCCGAAAACTAACATTCTCCCGACCCACTGGTTTCATTCTCAATTATTTTAGTATTTTCTAGAAATTTAATTTAGTTATTTCTTTGAAAAACTTTATTAAGAATCTTTTTTTCAAAAACTTTAAAAAATAGATACTACTATTTTTTAAGAGATATTTTAGAGTTAATATTCAATTTTGTTTTCCAAATTTTAGAAAAGTTCAGTTTTGTCCCATGCATTAATAAAAATATTTCTGTTTTGGACCGGACCAGGAGGTCCATTCAGCAATACCAAGAGGTGCATTTAGCAATTGGATATGGATTGGCTCATGCATTTCGGCCCATATCCACAACATACAAGCCCAACTAAGGCCATCACACTTTAATGGTTGAGATCGATTCTATCAATCCGACGATCCACAGACAGGCATGATTTCCTATAAATACCGGCTCCCATAGCTTTCATAAGGTACATACTCTGATTCCTAGCTAAATCACTCACTCACCTATTCTTAATACTGACTTGAGCATCGGAGTGACTTCGCAGGTACCCCCCGGCTCACACAAACCTCTGGCAAGGTAACAGGAGACCTACCAACTGCAGTCAACTCAATACTGCAAGGTACAGAACATTGGCGACCATAGTGGGAGATATCTATCTTTCACATCATCACTACTCCTTGAACTTTTCTCTTGCTACTCCATGGCTCCCAGAGGCAGACTCCGGATTCAAAGCGTTGCCATATCCGCACCCCGACCAGAGGGTACTCCTGAGGGCAACGTCGCCAGCCTACCTGACGAGGGTACCAGTCAGCCTGCCCAGCCCTCGAATGTGAGCCAACTTTTGGATCCCCTGTGTAATCGCACTCAAGCTATGCTGCAGTAGGAAGCTCGCCTAAGGCAGATTGAGAGGCGTGTGGCTTCCCTGCCCGAGCGGCCTCCACCCAGCTGGGGAACCCCTCCTCCAAAACGGTGGCTTCAAGACGCCATCAGTCTCCCCCTCAAAGGTATCACGTCCATCATTCCCCCCAAGGCGAAGGCACATACATCGCTCTCCCCCTCGGCAGCGCAGGCATGGAGGATCAGACTCACCTCCAAAGACCTCTCCAACCCCTTCATATGATACCTACCAGCTTCACGGCTCCCACTCTAGGACCCCCTCACGTGCATCCCCTAATTCTCGTGAGAGGTCAATGAGTCGGGTCAATACCCACCAGAGGCACCACCGGGGATCGCCGTCGAGGAGATTCCCCGACCGGTGCAGGTATCGAGATTCAAACTATGAAGACACCTCCCCTCGAAACTCAAGAAGGTTTTCCGATGAAGGACCTTTCACTCGAAGGGTGGATGAATGCCGAATCCCAAAGGCCTTGGAAAAGCTGCCAGCTCTCAAGATGTATGATGGAACCGGAGATCCAGACCGCCATCTGGCACACTTCTCCCTGATGATGCGCTATAGAGGCGCCAGGGAGCCTGTTCACTGTAAAATATTTCCCCTCACTCTCGAAAATTCCGCATTAGAGTGGTTTCAAGAGCTAAAGCCAAACTCCATCTCCTCATGGAGTCAGCTGGCGAGAATGTTCACAGCTCGTTTCACTGCCTCCCAGTTGAAACCCAAATGTGAAGAGGTTCTTAGGGCAATCAGGCAGGGAGAGAAAGAAACACTTAGAGAATGTACGAAAAGGTTCAACAAGGAGGCTGCCAACGTCAGGAACCTTGAAGACAAGATGAGGCTCTTTTGGATGAAGGATGGCCTTAAGAAGGGAAGCCTGTTTCAAAGGGACGTGGGGGTTAACAAACCCCGAAGCTTGGACGAGTTCCTTCGAAAGGCACAAAAGTACATGGACTATGAAGAAGACAACATGGTGTACCAAGAGGAAGCCAAGGTTGGCAGTAAGGAGGAAGAGCTGGCTTACAAGGCCATTGAAGAACCACGGCAGAAGGGAACCCAAGATGAGAGAATTCCTCGGGAACCCCGACCCCGACAAGGTCGCTTCTCAGAGTACACTCTGCTAAACACATCCCAGGTTGAGATCCTTGCCGAATGCGTCGACGCGGAGTTTCGGGACATCAAACAGCCCGAACCTCTCGTGCAAAGGAAATGCCGAACCTCTTAAGAAGTATTGCTGTTATCACAAAGGTTATGGGCACAGTACCAGCAAATGCAACACCCTCAAGGATGACATTGAAGAGCTGATCCGCGAAGGGAAGTTCGCCCAATACGTGAATGAAGAGGAGGATGGGACTCGTGACTCTAAATAGAGAGCATGGCATCAGGACCTGAACCTAGAGCTAGGCCTAGTTAAGAATCTTGTTGTTTGGACGCAAATGCGAAATGTAAAGCTCGATATGAATGATTAACAAAGTTCATTTTGCAATTACAGTTTTTACTCTAGCTCACTAGCATTAACACTTGTTCCAAAGGAAATTCCTTAAAGATCAAGAAAGAAAAAGGGTCCAACTCCATAGTTAGAGTGCCTAGTAATGAAGTCAAGAGTGTCAAGGCACGCCAAAACAAGTAAGTGACATTGGTGGTCACAACCCCTTGGGCGAGTTCTATCTGGGCTGAGTCCCCCGGTAAACTGTGCCAAGGGTATACTTCAAGATGGCCTTGGTGGTCACAACCCCTTGGGCGAGTTCTATCTGGGCTGAGTCCCGGTAAACTGTGCCAAGGGTATACTTCAAGATGATCTTGGTGGTCACAACCCCTTGGGCGAGTTCTATCTGGGCCGAGTCCCGGTAAACTGTTCCAAGGGTATACTTCAAGATGACCTTGGTGGTCACAACCCCTTGGGCGAGTTCTATCTGGGCCGAGTCCCGGTAAACTGTGCCAAGGGTATACTTCAAGATGACCTTGGTGGTCACAACCCCTTGGGCGAGTTCTATCTGGGCCGAGTCCCGGTAAACTGTGTCAAGGGTATACTTCAAGATGACCTTGGTGGTCACAACCCCTTGGGCGAGTTCTATCTGGGCCGAGTCCCGGTAAACTGTGCCAAGGGTATACTTCAAGATGACCTTGGTGGTCACAATCCCTTGGGCGTGTTCTATCCGGGCCGAGTCCTGGTAAGCTGTGCCAAGGGTATACTTCAACTTGACCTTGGTGGTCACAACCACTTTGGACGAGTTCTATCCGAGCCGAGTCTTGGTAAACTGTGCTAAGGGTATGCTTCATTACAAATTGTCACGGTGGGCGTCAACAACTCATCTGCCTAAAGCAAGCCAAACTTAGCGACTATCTACTTGAAAAAATCCTAAATCCAACGAAAAGGCGCACACGTGAGAAATCACTAGCAAAGCATGAAACCACGAGGTCTTGGGTATCAAGCGCCAAGAAAGGCGTGAAAGTCAAGCAGGCGTGAGACTATGAGGTCACGGACACCAGAGATACCCACCTATAAGGGTACTGTCTAGTCTGCAGACCATAATTTTGTCCGTGTTTATCCGATTGAGGCATGTAAGCATGCGTTGGAAAGCCAAAGAGAAGAGCTACAATTCTTTTGCTGAACTCAAAATCCAATTCTGATGTCTTGAAGGCCTAAACTGCGAAATACATTCCTGCGCGGGATACCTATGCTTGGCCTCCCTCTCAAAGGTGACCGGGCCTCCCTCTGGCTAATGTTGCCGGCTCTCTCTCTCTCTCTCTCTCTCTCTCTCTCTCTCTCTCTCTCTCTCTCTCTCTCTCTCTTGCTCTCTGCTCGGTTCTCCCTCACACTCCTCGGGCCTGTCCACTCACTTCCTTTGTACAAAGTATGATATCATAAAATTACCTTGTGCGATGGTGCAAGTTGGCACATGTGATGGGATAAATGATGATTAGTTCACTATGATGGCACACGTGATGGCACTATAGCTGACCGGGCCTAATTAGTACACATGATGGTACTATAAAAGAAAAGTGGGCGTTGTTGCCACGTTATTATACAAGTGAGTAGTCACTCCACTAGGTACTCAGGCTTGTTCGTTGTAGACTTGCTCAATTAGGAGGGCCGACCACCTCCCTAAAAGCCTCCTCGGTCTCCCTCTCTCAAACTAGGAGGGCCGACCACAACATTTCTTCTCATCGGTGTCTCGACCTAGACGCGCTAAGTTTTTGATCCTGAAAAAGTCACGAGACAAAAGGATTAGCATAAAGATAGCACACTTCATTGGTACGAGAGAAGAGATCACAAACGTAGCATGTGAGGGAATCAAAATGATGCATGGAGTGATGGACTTAGCATGTGAGGGAATCAAAATGATGAGTAAAGTGATGGACTTAGCATGTGAGGGAATCAAAATGATGCATGGAGTGATGGACTTAGCATGTGAGGGAATCAAAATGATGCATGAAGTGATGGACTTAGCATGTGAGGGAATCAAAATGATGCATGAAGTGATGGATTTAGCATGTGAGGGAATCAAAATGATGATGAGTAAAGTGATGGACTTGGCATGAGAAAGAAAAATCAACTCTCTGCTCGCCCCTCAGCTCTGCTCGTCCCTCAGCTCTGCTCGCCCCTCAGTTCTGCTCGTCCCTCAGCTCTGCTCGCCTCTCACTCTCTGCTCGTCCCTCAGCTCTGATCGCCCCTCAGCTCTGCTCGCCCCTCAGTTCTGCTCGTCCCTCAGCTCTGCTCGCCCCTCACTCTCTGCTCGTCCCTCAGCTCTGCTCGCCCCTCAGCTCTGCTCGCCCCTCAGCTCTGCTCGTCCGTCAGCTCTGCTCGCCCTCCTCTTTGCGCGCCTCCTCCCTGCTCGCATCACTCTCTGCTCGTCCCTCAGCTCTGCTCTCCCCTCAGCTCTACTCGTCCCTCAGCTCTGCTCGCCCCTCAGCTCTGCTCGTCCTTCAGCTTTGCTCGCCCTCCTCTCTGCGCGCCTCCTCCCTGCTCGTCCCTCAGCTCTGCGCCCCCCTCTCTGATCACGCCCTCTCTGATCACGCCCTCTCTGCTCGCCCTCTCTGATCGCCTCCCCTCTCAAACGCACGAAGGGGTGAGATACGTCAAGATTAAACAAGAGAGAAAGAAGGTACCTCGAAATTTGCGTTTATGAAACGTGATCGGTCTTGGGCAGCGAAGAAGAAAACTTGATCGGGCCAAAGGGAATAGTTGGAGCTCGCCTCACACCCTTCCTATCTCCAAGAAATTTTGGTTTTGGCACTTGACAAGAGTAAATGGGAAACGGGACCACCCCTTATTTATACAAGGTAAAAAATGATTAGAAGTTAATGGCCATTAATCACCTCGATCAAGGCAAATCAGCAAAAAATGTCAAGAGACGAACAAGATAATTGCGGTGATCAGCCATCAAAATTAACAGGCCTGACGACGGCATGAGCCGTGAGAGCAGTCCAACAGGCCTGACGACGGCACGAGCCGAGAGAACAGTCCAGCCTGCAAAGACATCCTTAACGCCAAGGATTACACCAAGGGAGGTGTGAGTCACGTTCGCGGTGAAGAGATCTTATACGACCCGACAAGACAGATGAAGTAACGCTTCGGGTAGATCAACAAAAATCCTTCAACCCAAGACTATCCTTCGGAATAGTCTCGACTTGGGGAGCAACTGTTCTGGACTGGACCAGGAGGTCCATTCAGCAATACCAGGAGGTGCATTTAGCAATTGGATATGGATTGGCCCATGCATTTCGGCCCATATCCACAACATAGAAGCCCAACTAAGGCCATCACACTTTAATGGTTGAGATCGATTCTACCAATCAGACGATCCACAGACATGCACGATTTCCTATAAATACCGGCTCCCATAGCTTTCATAAGGTACATACTCTGATTCCTAACTAAATCACTCACCTATTCTCAATACTAACTTGAGCGTCGGAGTGGCTTCGCAGGTACCCCCCGGGCTCACACAAACCTCTGGCAAGGTAGCAGGAGACCTACCAACTGCAGTCAACTCAACACTGCAAGGTACAGAACAATTTCTAAGAGACCCAAATTGGTACTTGACAATTTCCTCGCGGGACGAATTCCTCCCTAACAATTTTTATGGGACACATTACTCCCTAACATTTTTAAATGGGACACATTAGTCCCTCCGCCCCTTCAGTCGTTGACAACTCACTTAACGCCCCCTATGTGGCACGTTAAGTGCCACTGTGTCACGTTAAACGCCGCGTAAGACATTATTTTTGGCCAAATTAGTCTCTGGCTTTATTAATTTTAAATTTTTTATAAAGGGGAAAAATCAATCTCTGCGAATTTTGGGACAAATTGGTCTCTGGGACACTGGTTGAGTGGTTTCTGGTTTTCAAAACCATAAAACCATTTGAGGTATGAATCACAGAGAGAGCGCATACAGAGGGAGAGAGGGAGGGCAGAAAGAAGAGAGGTGAAGCAACACCGTTGAAACAACGACTGTATCAACGACCAATGGATGATGAAGTGATGCTGCAGGGACGTCGTGTTTCTCTACCATTTTTGCAAAGGTTAGTTTTTCTTTCGTTCTTCCATTTTCATCCCTAATTTAAGAGGAAAACCCTAATTTAAGAGATGATTTACTTGTTTACTTATTTTGATATGTTTACTGATCCACATAAGTATTAATTTAAGAGGAAAATTCTTATTTAAGAGGTGATTTACTTGTCTACTTATTTTGATTTGTGGTTCCTCTGTATTTGTCTCAAATGATTTTGACATGTTTAATATTGTGTATTTTGTCCTTGTATAACTTGATTTTGACTATTTTGCCCCAATTTTTAATTGCAAGGTTGTGTGTGGTCCCTATGTATTACTTGTATGTGGCGCCTACATTAACTTCCTTTTAAGAATGATGTTTTCTCTTTTTTTTTGTAGATGACAACATATATCACCTTCTTTTATTACACACAAGGCAAATTTGTAAGAGATGCAAATCTGAGACTCGAATATATAGGTGGTAGAGTAGACAGTGTACCTGCAATGGATATTGATATGGTAAACTATTTCGATTTGGTTGAGTTATTTAATGCGCAGGGATTGATTTGTCCCTTTTTTAAAAATTTTAAAACTTGTAAAGCCAGCGACTAATTTGGCCCAAAATAATGTCTTACATGGCGTTTAACGTGACACGTAGGAGGCTTTAAGTGATCTGTCAACGGAAGGGATGGATGGACTAACGTGTCCCATTTTGAAAATGTCAGGGACTAATGTGTCCCTAAAAATTGACAATGACGAATTTGTCTCGCGAGAAAATTGTGAGAGACCAATTTAGGTCTTTACTCTTTTTTTTGTTAGCATGTTTTTGGTGCGCAGTTTCCACCGGCTTTACCGATAATTAATCTACGCCCGGGAACCTGGCTGGCCACGAGTACCCAGCTTTGTCGGCCCGTGTGGTTCTCCCCTCCCAACAAAGTTTTTGTCACACCCAAGATTCGAACCCGAGACTTTGAGGTGGGATCCAAGTCCAGTTACCACTTGGACCAACCATTGTTGGTAATTTAGGTCTTTACTCTATTTCTAATTAATCTTTAACATTTTCAAACGTTATTCAATTAAGTTCCTCAAATTCTCGATGTCGCGTTTAGCCTTTAACGTCACAACTAAATCAATTAAGTCTCTCACTTTTACAATTTAATATCAGTTTGATCCCTGATATTTAAAAAATTCAAGGACCTAATTTATATTGACTTGTAAAAGTCAATAACCAAATAGACGTCGAGAATTTGAGGACTAACTTAGACTCTGTTTGGCAATATCAATTCGCTAATTTATAAGAGATAGTTTGTAGCGGATAAGTCTTTTGTAACTATTTGATATGACGAGCTTATAGTATTTCATTTTTTTTTATCTCATTTCTACGCTTGTTATTTTAATTAGATTTCTCATTTGTTATTTTCAATCCTTATTTTTACCAAATACTTTAAATAAAATTTGCTATCCAGTATTTTTTACCAAACATAAGATTAGTGATATTGTTATTGTTAATGTATATGTATGGATCAAGTGGTTATTAAGTATCTAATATCTATTTATACTAATAAACCACACTTAAATTACCCATAAAAGCCTTCACACTTACTTGACACCTTGCCACTCTATAATAACTCCAAAGGGTATTTAGGTCATTACCCTCTCTTCCTTTCTTTTTTTTTTACACTCTCTTTTCTCTTTTTCACTTTTCTCTTACACTCTCTTTCTTCCTTTTTCCTTTTTACACTCTATTTCTTCCTTTTTTTTCTCTCTCTTCTTACACTCTCTTTCCTCCTTTTCACTTCTCTCTTACACTCTCTTTCTTCCTTTTTTTCTTTTTACTTTACTTTTACTTTTTCCATAAATAATTTTTCTCTTTCTATTATCATTATACTTTAGTTTTTTAACTAAATTTCTAAATTTATACACTCTTATTGATAATCTACTATCTATCTTTTACTATCTACTATAATCTACTAAAATTTTAATTTTTCTCTCCGAAATTTGTTTATACTCTTATTGATAATCGAATATCACCTCTTATTGATATTTATCTTTTACTATCTAATATAATCTACTAATCAACTAAAATAATCAATTGAAACTACGAGATAACTGCAATTATATATATATATATAAAATATGGGATAACTGTACTGATATATAAAAAACATAGGATTAAACTACTGATTAATATTTAAAACAAATATTTCTCATTGATAACCTACTATAATCTACTAATCAACTAAAAAAATCAATTGAAACTACGAGATAACTGCAATGATATATAAAAAACACGGGATAACTGCACTGATATATACAAAACACGGGATTAATATTTGTAATTGATAATTAAAATTATTGAAGCATACTATGAACCTATTATCTAAAAAACAAGAAGATGTAATGACTATTTAAACTGCTAATTAATATTTAAAACAAATATTTCTCATTGATAATCTACTATCTAACTTTTACTATCTACTATAATCTACTAATCAACTAAAATAATCAATTAAAACTACGAGATAACAACAATGTTATATAAAAAACACGGGATAACTGCACTGATATAAAAAAAATACGAGATTAATATTTGTCATTGATAATTATAATTTTTGAAAACTACTATAAACCTACTATCTAAAAAATAAGAAGGCTTAGTGACTATTTAAACTGATTAATATTTAAACACACGTGACAAATATTTGTCACTAATACCTAAAAAAGAACAAATAATTGTCACTGATTTGTAAAAAACACGGGATAAATATTTCTTATTGATAATCTATTATCTATCTTTTACTATCTACTATATATAATCTACTAATCAACTCAAATAATCAATTGAAACTACGAGATAACTGCAATGATATATAAAAAAAAACACAGGATAACTGCAATAATATATAAAAAAACACATGATTAATATTTGTAATTGATAATTAAAATTTGTGAAGACTACTATAAAACTATTATCTAAAAAACAAGAAGATTAAATGACTATTTAAACTACTGATTAGTATTTAAAACAAATATTTCTTATTGATAATCTACTATCTCTTTTTTTTTTTACCAATCTACTATCTCTCTTTTACTATCTGCTATTATCTACTAATCAACTAAAACAATCAATTGAAACTATGAGATAACTGCACTGATATATAAAAAACACGGGATAACTGCACTGATATATAAAAAAAACACGAGATTAATATTTGTCATTGATAATTAAAAATTGTGAAGACTACTACTACAAACCTACTACCTAAAAAACAAGAAGACTTAATGGCTATTTAAACTAATAATTAATATTTAAAACAAATATTTCTCATTGATAATCTACTATCTAACTTTTACTATCTACTATAATCTACTAATCAACTAAAATAATCAATTGAAACCACGAGAAAACTGCAATGATATATAAAAAAAAAACACGGGATAACTGTAGTGATATATAAAAAAACACGGGATTAATATTTGTCATTGATAATTATAATTTTTGAATACTACTATAAACCTACTATCTAAAAAAACAAGAAGACTTAATGACTATTTAAACTGATTAATATTTAAAACACACGTGACAAATTGTCACTAATATCTAAAAAAGGACAAATAATTGTCACTGATTTATAAAAACTACAGGATAAATATTTCTTATTGATAATCTAATATCTATCTTTAACTATCTACTATAATCTACTAATCAACTCAAACAATCAATTGAAACTATGAGATAACTGCACTGATACATAAAAAACACGGGATGACGGCACTGATATATATAAAAACACGGGGATAACTTCAATGATATATATAAAAACACAGGATAGCCGCACTGATATATTAAAAAACACAAGATAACAACACTGATATATAAAAAACACAGGATAAATGCACATATTGTTTCTAAATGATACTTTTACATTTTTAGATTTTAATATTTATATATTTTATATTTGAAACTATTTTTATCTACTTTAAATTTGTCTTTATTTTCACGAGGTAATGTTCAGACTATTTAACTGTGTTTTAAAGCATTAAACAACTATTAATATCTGCTTTTGTATTTTAAGTTTGAGACATTGAAATTTCTATGGAACTGTTTCATTTACATCATTTCTATTCAATTTAATACTAATATGTCATTAATTAACAAAAATTAACAGGAAGAAACTTTTTTTAAATATCATTATTACCAAAATAAAAGAGAAATTTTATTTATCGTAACCACAAAACTTACTTTAACTTCCTCTACCTACCTCTTACAAACATAGCTTTGATTTACATTATTTAAATTCTAGAAATCAATCTGATTCAAACTATACCAGACAACGCGATCAACCCGTGCGGATGCACGGGTATGTTACTAGTTAACTCTATTTTATGTTAATTTTTAATAAGGGGCTTAAAAAAAGGTGGATATTGTAAAAAAAAAAAGTAGCTTCTTTTGATTGTTGTGCCCAAAATTGAGCTGCTATATCTTCTCCCTCCCCAAAACCCTAATCAAACTTCTCGTCCTAATTTTTCTTAACAGTCAATTAATTAATTTGATTCCTCGTCTTTCCCAGCAGCGACTCCATAACCGCGACTCAATCGCTGCCCGCCTATACAGACACCTATATCGACTCCCCTTCGCCCGTTATCCTCCGTTTGTGGAAGTCCCTCCACTCGTCACTTTCTCCGCCGTGCACCGCTTTTCGTTCAGCCACAGATCATCACACCTTCATCGAGCTTCAGACCTAATTTATTTTGACTTCCCCAGAGCCTCTGTACCGTGCAACTTCTATCGTTTCAGTATTTACTGAGCTATCTGCTGAAGTAGAAGCACGTTTTTGATGGAGGCGGCATTGTTATTAGGGTTCAAAGAAGAGCCTATTGTGGAGGAAGACGATACGAAATCATCGTCAAGTTCACGAAGGTTGGTTCCTTGGTTGAATTGGAGCGAGTGGCTTTTCGTTAAAGAAGCTCTCTTCTCTAATTCCCCCCACTCTGTTTCCTCTGCTCTCAAACGAGTAAGTATATTGCTTCTCTTCTTTCATACATTGCTATTTGCAAATGTATAACGGAATGTGAACCCTAACGGTGTTTCTGCATTCAGATATCAGCATGGCGAAGTCGAGGTTCCTTGCCGGTTCTCATCGATATCACTGCTTCCATAGTTGAAATTCAGCAGTTAGACCCTTGTTTTAGGTAATCATAACTAGTGTTTTATGAAATTTTCAACAATTTGTTTATATATTTTTTGAATTTGAAGCGAATTTGTTTAATTTTATTGTAGACATGATCAATTGAATGATGCTTCTCTTTCGGAAGAGACTCTCACAATGCTGTATTGCATGGCAATTGTTAGGTTTGGTTACCTTTTCCTTCTTTTTTAATTTCCCTAAATTTGTTCATTACTCTTTTAACATTTGTTGGGTTGATTTTTTAAGGCTTGTGAATGGTGCTGTTGAGAAGACACGGAAGAAAGAAGAGGTGTCAATTGGCGGGGCAGCCGAGGCTATTGGTATTCCTCGCATGCTGATTGATATTCGCCACGGTAAGAAATCTTAGAGCCCTTTTAGATAAGTTTCCCAAAAACATTTATTCGGCATATCAATTTTTCCATAAGCTCTTTTATTTAATTTTTCTATTAGTATCAGTCAGTGTAGTAAGTATCGTACGATACGTGGGATACGTATCGCGATACGATACGAAATCCACTCCCAGCGATACGAATCGCATTGTGTATCGAAATTGTTCATGTATCGCACCGTATCGCGCCGTATCGCCGCCGTATCGCAAGAATCGCGATACAGATCTGAATCGCACGATACAGAGTCGTTGTGGGTTGTGCATCAAACTGGGTCGGGTCATGCAAACCCGGTTCCAATTCAGGCCTATTTTAGTTTTTTTTTCTAGTTTTTTCCCCTAAATCTAAGACAGAGTGGGTCGATTTTGTTATGATTGGCCTCACTTGGGTTTTTTTTTAGATTCTGGATCTGATTTAGGGATTTTACTGTTTGCGATAAAACTCTCCCTCTCACTTGAATCGTCGACTGTTCCTCTCCTTTGATACGGTATGCGATCAAACAACAATGAAGCTCCTTCTATTTATTTTTTTCAAACCACTGTCTGGATACTAGTGTGAAGAGCCTCTCTTTCATTTTTCTACTAGTTCTATAATATTACTTACCTCTTCCAACACTCACGGCCTCTTCCAACAAATCCTTCCTTCTATTTTATTATTTCTTTTGTTTATGACTTGAGTTTTCAAGTATACTTTGAAGTTTTGTAAAAAAAAAACGTATTTTGGAGTTTATACATGATATATTAATTCATGTTGTTTTGAGACTATATCTCTATTTAGGATTGAAAACATTTGTTTTTTGTTGATCAATTGAGTTTTGAAGTATTTTGGAGTTTATATATGATATATTATGTCATATTGTTTTGCGTATGCTATTTATTTTTTACTAAATTTGTCATATTTTTATTGTTCATGTATCTTACGATACACGATACGATACGATACACGATACAAAAAAAATGGCAAAACGATACGCGATACGTATCCCGATTTAACTACCATGGTATCAGTAAGCTTATATTACTTTTTTATAAGAACCATTAATTTATTATAGTTGCTCTAAAAGCTAGAAGCCAATCCAAACTAGGTCTTATTCTATAACTGTTGTTTATTTTTGTTATGTTTTGATTGTGCCAGTCATGATCTCTGCAGTGGTGAAAGAATTTAAAATATTCCTTTTTTATAATGTTAAAGCCCTGCTATTTATTTTACTTAGTGCTGCTTTTGCAGAGGGATCACATCGTGAGCTTCCATCGCTTAAGGTTGTTCGTTCTGCCTCTGTTAAGGTATGGCTCAATTTGGTCTGTTTAATGTCGACAATCTGTTTACTTCTTTTGGATTAAATAGATTGTAAGCAAGTGTGTGTGATCTATGGTTTGAGTTATATTGTTATCCCCCCTGTATTAGTTTCATTTATATTTTTTGTTTGGTTATTTGCCATTATCATGGAACAATTCAAATGACAGTCAGCATCATAATTATATAAATTATAGCACTTTAAATTAGCATCTGCTACTATTAGCTGTAATTAAGTAGGCAATTGTTTTATCGTTTTCAACGTGTCAGATTGGTCATGTTGTGTTAGAAAGAGGCATTTAGAATCTAACTTGTGGACTGAAGTTATAATCCTTTACAACACTGTATAAGGCCTTTTGCTTTAACTCTTTTTATTTAGGACATGAATGAGATAGTATCTACCGTTGTTAATAGATTGATGATATTAGAAATTTAGAATAGAGTAGTTTTTTTCTTACTTTTTGGCAGGACCGAGGCTTGAACTATGTAAATTCTTTTACTCGAGTATTTGGACCGATTATGAACTTACATTTGAGAATAACACACGGGAATTAGGAACATTCATGCAAATGGCTTTTGATGATATTGATTTATACATAACACAAATTTTCAATAAAATCTCCGTTCTTTCATGACTTTACCTATTAGAATATAGGCAGTTTCTTCCCAAGATCTTATTCTTGGTTAATATAGCAGTCATTCCTTTCATACTGTATTTTCACCTCACTACCCTGTACCTGTTCTCACCAAATGTTTTGATGATAATTTCAGGCACTTGATTGGTTAAAATCTTATTACTGGGAACCTCAGTGTGAAGCAATTCCTTTTCAAGGTGAAGGCAATGCGGTCAAAAAAGAAATCAAGTCCAAGATTCGCGAGTTAGCTATTTGCTTGAAAGTCAGTGAGAGTCCTCAGTCTAGTACCTCACTGCTGAAGGGAAAACGTGTGTAAGCTTTGTTCATTTTCATCATATTGTTACTTACTTCAACCAATGTCTTACAGCCACCTTTTCATTGAGCTCTCTTTTATGTTTTTTTATCCCGTGTCATCTAAGAGCATCATGGTTTTCAGATGTCTTAGTTAACTGGTAGAGTCATACAAGTTTATGACTCTAGGTATAAAAACTCATAAACTTGCTTACAAAATTGTTTCTCGTAAACTCATAAACTCACATAGAATTGCGAGTTTGAGGATTATTTAACGAGTCTACACATCGTCTACACAAAATGGATGTTACTCCCAAGCATGCCTAAACCCTAAAACAACAATGTTCAGTGTTTTTTAAAAAGCCCAAAATGTAACGGCTAAATGGTATGACTTCCTAGTCCAACTAACATTAACCTCACAATTTTAGCATTTGAATCCACAGATGCATCTAACGTCCCAATTTGCACCCATTCACATAGGATTGTGAACAATACTGTATTGAGTCTCAAGTATAGAAGTCTCAGACTCCTATCATAAATGAAGTCATGAACAAAATACGTGAATTAACCATCTGATCTGGGGGAATGTGATTCTGAAAGGAACCCACAGATATGGGGTGAGAACAAAATTGGAATCAGTGTCTTAATGGAGATAAGCACTGAATGCAGGAAATACAATGAAAAGAACAATACAAATGCCAAAAGTGGGAAAGATACAAATCTAGACAGATTCGAGAGTGCCCAATTCTCTCCCTAGTCCCACCCAATTTCCAGCCTACCTCGCCATTCCCTCACTCTCACCTTTATACTACTCAACAGACTCATGCACCCTTACCTTCCCAATTACCAACTCAGCAGTTGGTTACAACAGAATTCTCTCAATTCCCTACACCATACTCCACTTTCCCTACTATACATCTTATTTAATTATGGCATCCTAACAGATTCATTTTAATTTTGAAAGCACAATCTAAAACGTTGTTAGTTTTCACCCCATTATCACATGGATGAAGCCTGTATCACGTTATTGATCTTGTGATTTGAAAATTTTGTCAACTGACAAACCTGGCCATCTTCCATCCTGGTCTCCAAAATGCTGACCCAAATCCTCCCTGTCACAAACTATAAAGAAAAAAAAACTAAAAAATAATATAATTGGTGATTGATTGGTACTTATTGTTTATCACTCTACACACATGTTTTACCCTCCTCCCTTCCCTAACCAATAAATATTTCTTGTAGTGCTTAATTTATCTTTCCTTGATCACCCTGCCTAAGAAGATCATGCTCAGTGTTGTCAATGGCGGATGGCGGTTTATGGCGGAGAGCCAAAAATCCGCCATTTTAGGCCGCCATAACCGCCATTAAAGGCCGCCATAAATCGCCATCCTTCACAAATTGGCCATGACGGTTTTCAAGAAATCCGCCACCGCAATCCGCCATGGCGCCGCCATAACCGCCATTTGACAACACTTTCATGCTTCACTTTGACTGTAGGATGAGTTTATGTAGTATTCGGCAACACATGTCAATACATGTTCTTCTAAAAATGTTTATCAGTTATTATTTTTCGGTAGCTTAAGATTTCTTTTAAAGGAAAAATAGATTATTCATTAAAAAATATTATTTCTCTTTTTATTTTTCACAACTTTTAAAGAAGAATGGGAAAATCATAGCCTTCTTAAAATAAATCTCATTGCACTATTTTGTTTATGGACTTGGGTCGAGCATGTAAAATAATTATAATATAGTAATATACTTGTCAGCATGGTAGTTAGTATCGCATGTATCGTACGATACGACTCGCGATACGATTCCAAAATCTGAGCAAACGATGCAAATCGTAGGTGGTATCGTTTTGATGAATGAATCGTGGCACGTATCATATGAATCGCTCTGGAATCGTTGGAATCGCGATTCGTGGCCGTCGCGTACGATTTTGGAACATTTCGTAAAGCTTAGAATTTTAGGGTTTGCCTGCGATTTTTTCAGCCAAAACATCGCGTTTCTGGCTTAGAGGGAGAAGACGAAGTGAGCTGGATGAAAACGCTGCGTTTGGGAGTTCCAGACTTAATGAAACGACATGTTTTGTGGAGTTCCAGAGTTAATGAAACACTGCGTTTTGATGCGTTGCTTTCTGTTATTCTGTGTTTGAAACAGGGGCATTTTTGACTTTTTATATTTTAAAACGCTCTAAACCTAAAATCCTTGAACGCAGCGTTTTATTTTCATTTATAATTGAATGTTGGAGCGCTGAAGTCTGAACAAATACCCTTCCTCCCCACGTCTTCTTCTCATTGTTTTCCAAATTGTCTTCTTCCCTGTTTGCTTTCTTCATCAGGTACAATGGTACATTTCTTTTCTTCTTCTTCTTCTTCTTCTTCTTCTTCTTCTTCTTCTTCTTCTTCTTTGTTTGTTTATTACGTAGGGTTCTTTTTATTTTTTAAAAGAACTCTTTCTTTTCTTGGACAAAGACCTATCTTTTATTTTCTTCTCCCCAATTCACTACTCTGTTTTGGTGCTTCACCTATCTATTAAGCTATTGTGGGTTTGTTTTTCTTCTTTAAAGTGGGTTTGTTTTTCCTCTCTTAAGTGGGTTTGTTTTTCTTCTCTTAAGAGTAGTCTGTTTTGGACTTTTGGTGCTTCACCTTCTTGTTGCTTCACTTGTTATGTTTATTTATGACTTAAATTATGTTGAACTTCATGTTTTTTTGTTGCTTATGTTACTTGGATTTATTCAAAAATATTGTACATATTTTTGATCATGTATCTTACGATACGATACACGATTCGGAAAATGGGTCAAACGATACACGATACGTATCCCCATTTGATAACCATGCTTGTCAGTGCCCTATAAACATCTAATACATGATACACCATCTTTTTGGTAGTAATGAGCTTTTGCCCATTCTTGACACTTAAGTTTTTTAGCTTGATTTGCTTACAGCTGAGTGAGAATAATTGGTTTATAACTTTCTCTTTTAAAGGGGCCAAGCATGGTGAATTACTTTTGGGGCGTAATAAGCTTTTCTCTCTTATGGTTGGCAAAAGTCAAACATCACGACTAGGAGGTATCATTAATCACTAATACAATAACTCTTGTTTATCTTCTTTGTTCAGTATACCATTATATATGTTCACCTGTGTCTGTATGAGAGAATATGCATCCTCTGAAGAGAAGTAAATAGTTGTAGACCACCTAAAAAATAAAAGGTTAAAGGAAAGAAAAATTGCATGTAATACCATTTTGTAAGGGCATGATATGAATAGTGCCATAGAAATAAAAGGTTGTTGAGTAGAAGAGCCTACTATCTTTATTACATTTGTTATTGCTGTTTAAGCATTTCTTTAGTCAAACATGGCATGAATCAACTTAACTTTTTCAGTAAGACTTTCTTTTGATAAATAAAAGTTGTGGCATACATTACCTAGCAATCGACGGGCCTTAAAATAACAACTATAGTATACTCAGCCTTAAAATAAGAACTATAGTATACTCAGATCTTGGGGTGAAGTATTCTCAGCTTCTCTACTTGCTTCTCCCCCAACTTTGAAAAAAGGAATCGGAATACACAAGAAAGAAGGCTAAATGATCACATCAACTTTGCCAATATGGTTTATATAGCATTGTGTTAAGGAATAAGGATAGCTTCAATTTAGCCCAAGGATAAGTTTTGGTATAATGGGTGATGAAGAAATGACTTTGGGGTGTATTTTGGTCAAAATAAAGAGGTTTTAGTTGCTGCTATGAAGAACGGACACGGACACGGAGACACCAGTTTTACTATGAAAAATACAAGTAATTGAGGTGTTTGTGTCAGTGTGCTGTCCGACAGGATAAGTGTCGGACAGTACGAGACACGTCTTCAACTGAAAGTGTCGGTGCTACAGAGATTGCTGCCTTTTTTTATAGGACACATGTGTTCTCAGTGCCTCTTTGTGGGACTTTAAATCAGTGTTTTAAATCGCGCGCTATAGCAGCGTGGCGGAGCGGAGCGGCGCCTGGCCGCGATGACAACGGCGTGGCGGAGCGGTTCTGCATCGCGGCCATCGCGGGCGCGATTGCGGCGATTTCTGAGCAAATATGATGGGTTTCGGGGCGGGTCGAACGGTTTTCTGGAAAGAACGGAATTTCTAGGTTGAAGAAATAAAACGAAATGACGAAAACGCCCCTTTAGTTTTAAAACATTATGTTTTTTCAATAAAGGCAGTTTCGGAGTTTCGTTTGAAAGTTAAAAACATTAAAAGTTAGGATTTTTTAATATAATATAGGTTATTACTGCTCAGCACTTTACTCTTCGTTCTCTGTCTTTTACGTGCCCCTGTTCATCTGCGTCTTCACCGTGCTTCTTCTCCACCTCATTTACGTGCGCCACCGCACCCCACCATGCTCTGCCGTCAGTCTCTATCTTCATCTTCTCTCTATTACGGTAACTTTGTCCCTGTTACCAGTATTTCCTCTGTTTTTTCCCTCTTTGTCCCTTTTTTTCCTCTGTTTTTCTTCTCTGTTTTCTATTCTTGGCCAGTTTCTCTTTGGTTTTTCTTCCAGTTTCAGGCAGCTTTCTTTCTTTTATATATTTCTCTGCTTTTTTATGTTTATATTTTTTTCAGTTTCAATAATGCCTCCATTTCTATTTTAGGTGCTCTGTTCTTACTAATATTTCAATGTCAGTATCAGTTTCAAGATTTCAATATAAGTATTAGTAGTAATGTTAAGTTTGAATGTCATGGATTTTTTTGTGCGGTGAAATCTCATGGATTTTGAGTAGTTTTAATTATCTTTGAGAATTTTCATGCATATAGTATTTATTCTATATTGGTGAATGATATTTCGAAATAGCGGTCATCCCGCTATCCGCTATACCGCTATAGCGTTTTTTGAGCCGACCGCTACGCTCCGCTATCCGGGATTTAAAACACTGCTTTAAATCACAGGTTACTTTTGAGAGTTAATACGGGTTTAAATGTTTGCATTAATGTTCTCTCTTTCTTTGTAATTCCTGGCTAGCCTCCGTGCTTTAACTTTTTTCCCCTTTTATTCAATCATGTATTTCTTTCATAAAAAATCTCAAGTGTTTGGTTTGTTTAAAACCGGCCAGCAGAATGAGTAAATATTGATATTTGATAGAGATTCTTAATCTACAAGATATTGGATAGTTTTATTTTATTCTGAAAAAGTATGTCAACTTTAAGTAATTTGTTACAGTATATCATCATTAAAATAAATGTTGAGGGTAATCTTGCGCTAATAACTTGTGATGCTTTTAGGATCGAAGAAACCGACAGGGATCTTGAAATCTATTCTTCGGTTATATTCCTCCTTCTCCTCAGAGATTGTGTCTGTGTTGTTGGATTATTTGTTGAAAACTTTAAGTTCCTCGGAGTTCAAAAAGAATGCAGATGATGCTTCCTTTGGTCTCTCTGTAGATAGTGTTTTGGCTGATTGGAAGATTGTCATACTCAAGTTGTATAATAAGGAACCGGAGTTACTTCTTAACCTCCTTAAGGAAGTTCTTGATATGATTGAGGTTCAGGAAGATATGAAGTGTGAAGAAGGTAGGTGGAAATTCTTTTCTTCTACAACATCCCTTTTCATTATTTATAGTTTCTTGTTGAGGTTTATTATCAGTTTAATTATTCTGGGGTGCTTTGAGATTTATTTCTTGTGTGCTTTTGTCTTGTAATGCACTATTTACTCGCTACCACGGATGCTTTGACGGCTTTTGTGCTATGCTAATGTGAATGTTTTTTTTGATTGGCTTTTAAATGGAATCAGATTGAGTTTTTAAATTTGTTTTCATCCTTCAGTTTAGTTGGGATTTTATTTAACAGCGCATGACTTTTGTATGCTTAGTCTCTATTTTTTTGTTCATAAAAAGGGTTATTCAATCTCTAGAGACAGAGAAAGATCAAGAAAAACTATAGGCAAAATCATCGAGTAGGATTTAGGGGCCAATGGTTTGGCTACAAACATGATTTATAATTGAACATCATGGCATCGTTGGACTCATGTAATCGACCCCGCCTAGTGGGATGATGCTTGTTGGTTGTTGTTGTTGTTTGTAGTCTCTTCTTTTTGTTCTTAATAGTGTGTTCTTTTGCAGAAAATCCAAGCATTGAGATTTCACACTCGAGGGAAGAGTTGCGCCGAAGTGATTATCTTTCTTCTTTGTTTGCATGGCTTGTTCAAATTCTCGGCAAAAAACCTTCTGCTACGGCAAATATACCAAAAAGGGTTTTGCATGAACTTCTTCAAAAATGTCTTCTAATATCACATCTTTGCAACAAGCAGCTCATGAATTCAGCCCTTCATCTTGCAAAACTGATGGATGACAGATCATTGTCAGAGAAGGTTCGAAAGCTCTCTCTTATTGCATCGTACAATTCTGACAATGCAGATGATCAAAACTGTTTATCGGCTTCAACAAATATTTTCCAATTTGAGAAATCCATGCAAGAAGCATCTAAGAAGCTAGAATTGGTTAAACAACAGATACTGAAGAATAAAAAATCAAGGGGAATAAATTGTGAGCCTGAAAAATCACAGGTATGGACTTTGGCAAAGTCATGGAACCCATGTCCCATTGGCATGTTACCCCGTGCTGTTGGTTCATCTGGGTGCCTTCCTGTTCTTGACATTATTGATAAAGAGATACACAGTCAATTGTCTGGTCGCCTTCCAGTTCTCGACACTATTGATAACGAAAAACACAATCAGTTATCAGAAGGTAAAGAGAATTGGAAATTGATCAAACACGGTACCAAGCGAGATGCAGCTTCAGACCTTCAGCTACTCGATAACTCAACGGTTAAGAAGTTGAGGGAGACCAATGAATTTGTTGAATCAGACAATGAACTGAAGTTGAGGGAGACCAATGAAATTGGTGAATCAGACAATGAACTTCCAATGGACGGAGAGAAAGGTTACATTATGGTAGGTGGGTTTCCGAAGAGAGTTACGGAGGAAGAGCTACTAGCCATTCAATCTTCTGTGATGATTTTATTTTAATTTATAATTTATAATTATAATTGCTGCTTAGCTCTTTTGCAAGCTTTAACTATGATGTTAAGTAATTTATATGCAGTTACATAAACATAGCATAATCCTATAGATCGATTACCTGAATCACATTGATGCAATTGAAACATAGCATAATCCTATAGCTTGATTACCTGAATCATATTGATGCAATTGAAACAGTACATTTATCGGGGTAGAGAAAAGTACAGCAGGGGCGACCTGAGAACACATGAAATGAATAGCTTGTAGTATTGTGAAAACCAGAGCAAGCTTCATGTGGTCTCAGGACGACCCTGTAGAACCCCTCTACCTACACATCTTATGCCAATATTTTTGCCCAGATTGAATTATGTTTTGTTTGTATCAATGTGAATGTAGTAAGTTGATTCAATTGAATTGAATATATAGCCTCAAAATTCGTACTTGCAGGTTTTAGATGTACTGCATCTAAGTACTTGTCATGGAAATGAAGGCAGCCATAAATGATAAATCGGTTCCGTGAGAGTACAACTTTGTACTACTGATTTCAACAAAAATCAAAGAAGCTCGGCAGTAGTACCGGTGTACTGTGTACCACAGCTTCTCGTTACCAACACGGCAAATACATTTGTACAACTACTTTTTTTTACCAAAATTTGTACAACTACAAATCATATAATTGGATCTTGTGTTGACCAAAAACAAAATATAGTTTTTTTCAACAGAAGGAAAGGAAATTAAAACTTTTTGAGTCAAAACTTTCTTCAATAAAAAACACCAAAAGGAAAAAAAAAGTATTTCCCCTCGTTAAAGCAAAAAAATAGTTGGATTTCTTCAAAGATGATCAAATTAGGCTTAAATATATTTTTGCCCCTGAAAATATGGTCATAATTTATTTAGGCCCCTGTAAAAAAAAAATTTAAAATAGCCTTTGCAAATCTTAAGCGTTTACGGTTAAGTCCCTCTGTTAACTTTGTTAAAAAAATGTAATGTGGCTAATAACGAAAATGACGTCAGCAATGATGTCACTGTCACGTATCACCATATTATTGGATCTTTGTGCCACGTGGCACTGACCCGCCACGCCATCACCCCATGTCACCAACAAAACATTTATTTTTTTAGTAACAAAGATCCAATAATATGGTGACGAGTCAGTGCCACATGACACAAAGATCTAATAATATGGTGACATGTGGCAGTGGCGTCATTGCTGACGTCATTTCCGTTAGCCACATCACATTTTTTTAACAGAAAGTTAACAGAGGGGCTTAACCGTAAACGCTTAATATTTGTAAGGGTCATTTTAAAACTTTTTTTTACAGGGGCCTAAATGGATTATGGCCATATTTGCGGGGGCCAAACATATATTTAAGCCATCAAATTATACTAACAACCTATAATATATTCAATATAAAATGTACCATCAAACTCAAGAGCACTTAGATGAGATGGTAGTGATCTCTTCGAGTTTAACCAAGGTCCTGGTTGGAATCCGCCTTGGGCATGCAACAATGTTAAATCTCTTGAGGGGGACCTTTGTCGTCCATTGTGGTCCTACCCGACTTGAGGGATTAGTCTCTACAGTTGCGCGCAGAGAATACCCGATTTATAAATAAAAAAATGTACCATCAAACTTAGTACTTGTAGGCTTTTGTGAAAAAAGAAAAATTTGGTACTTGTTTGGCTTTAGATGTACTACATGTAAGTACATGTCATGGATGGTAAATCGGTTCTTTGAGAGTACATAACTGTACTACCTATTTCAACACAAATCAAAGAAGCTCAATGCAGTACAAAAACAGATTTATCAATGTAAGACTTATATTAGTAAGGATAATGAGAAATATTATCCTTGGTGTTATAATTTATAATCGTCTCTTGTCATAATATCATTTTCTCTAATCTTTTTAGGTATTTTTTTGAAAATTTCAATAAGACAGTAAAGACGTGTTCTGTAACCGGAAGTTGGATGTGAGTGGTTGACACATTTCATTTTAAGAGATAGACTTGGCTAGTACTCAAGTTCGATCATTGATAATGGAATAACTTGGAGTCATACTTTACATACTTCACTGTCGAATTCTGAATTCCAAATTAGTCAATACTCCGAAAAAGACATGTTTGGTTTTCGGTTCATTACTATCGAAATATGTAGCCTAGAAATTGATAATTGTTCTGTACCGTATCTCTGACTAAGTGTCCGATCTTGGATACGAAGTCCGGTCCGAGATAGTTGGTATTTATGTTCTTGGTCAGTCCGAGTTGGTGCTCCGATTCGAGGTGGGGTGGTACCTGCAATGACACTCCGACGCTCAAGTCAGTGAGTGAGTCAATTACAAGTAAGAGTATTGGAAAGGTGAGTACCATTAATGCTAGCATTGAATGCTTATTTATAGATATTTTGAGTGAAGGAGGACCATTGGATCTAGGTCTGAGATCTCCACCTTTGACTGAATTTGGCCCTTTATTATTGGGCCTTTAGGTGGATTGGCCATAGAGGCCCAATCCGTAACAGTAGCCCCCCAAGTCGGGTCGCCTTAGGGCGGGCTAGACTTGTTGCTTTAGAGTTCGTGTTCTGTCCCCAAACTCCGGAGTGAGAGACTCATGTCATACCGAGGTTGGAAGACCGGGATGATCTGAGGGACTCAGGTCGCGTCGAGTGACTTGAGGCGGTCCGTTTGTGAGAGACTCTCTCACAAACTAGGGATGTCAATGGGCCGGGCTCGGGCCGGCCCGGCCCATAGGGCCAAACAGTGTATATGGGCAGGGTCGGGCCGGCCCAATATTCTAATGGGCTGCGAAATTCAAGGCCCAGGCCCACCCAACACTGGCCCACGGGCCCACGGGCCAGCCCAATGGGCAGGCCCAACGGGCCACAAACGATTGATTTTTTAAAATTTTAACTATATATTTTTTCTACCAATGAACAACATACATAAACAAAATTCAGCAGCACAATATATCTTTGTCCATAATCCAAAATAGCATAGATAAATAAATTCGTCTTGGTTTTACAAAACATTTTGTCCATAATCCAAAATAGCTCAACTACGCAATATATCTGAGTCCAAAAACTAAACCAAAATATACTACAAAATATTTGCTCATGAGAGAGTGAGAGGCGCTTGAGAGTTGAGTGAGAGAATAGAGTTTTAGGGTTTCTAATTTGGGTTTGTAGAGAGGCGCTTGTGAAGGAAAAAATAAAATAAAATAAAATAAAAAGAAACGGGCCAGCCCGAAGCCCATGGGCCAGCCCGGCCCGTCCCAATTATATCATCGGGCCAATCGGACCGGGCCAAAAAACATACCATTCATTTTGGGCTACTATTTTTAGAGCCCAGGCCCGCCCAAAAAATCGGGCCAGTGGGCCGGCCCACTTGGCCGGGCCCAAATTGACATCCCTATGAGAGACTCATGTCATGGCGGGGTCAGAAGACCGGGGAGAGCCGAGGGACTCGAGGAATTCCGGTTATAGTTATGTCTTGATTTTTGCGCCTGTTAGTGAGGTCATTGATGGGACGCGTCGTTCGAGGATGATTGGGGCAATGATGGCGCTTGAAAAGACGCGCCTGCCTAGGGGCTAGCAGTGGATCGCGTAGCCTAGGCCCAGGTCCATCAGAGGCCTTTTAGTTTCCTATAAATAGGAGAGGGGACCTCCCTCACTTTGTATTGTTTTTTGAGAATTGCTCCGCTCCCGATCTTAAACTCCTTCTTGAGTAAACTTCGTCTTTCAGAGTTCCGCGGTGAGTCTCGGTGAGACCGTTGCAGTTCGTGATCCGATTCAAGTGTTGACGAGCTTCCTGTTTCACAAGGTTAGTTCCCTTCTTTTATTTATTACTTCCGGCTTTAGTTCACAGTCGGGTTCTCTTGGAACCCGTATTTATTGATACAAAGTGGGGGTCGGCAGGTCGGGTTCCGACTTGGTTGTGGACCCACTGTTTAAGTATGAACCTGACTCGTCAAGCCCCCATTTCTGCAGGACCGATCTGGCGAGGACAAAACAGACTCGTCGGGTTGCCAACCTAGATCGCCCTATCCTCGCAAAAGCAATGGCTTCCGGTGCTAGAGACTCGGTGGAAGTTCGTACTAGTCCCCCCGGGTCGGTTGTTCCCGAGGTTCAAGATGATTTGGGCTCTGCTCCTTTGAGTTTTCATGCTGAAGACCGTTCTCCCGGGGTTCCCAGTAATGAGCTGGCGGATGAAGACAACGCCGAGATAGTGGTCCTTGACTCGGAGGGGTCCGACGTCGAGCCTGATTATGAAGAACAGGGGAGTACTAGCTGGAGTTCCAACTACAGTGGAGCGGAGGTTGCTGAAAGTCGCAACAATGAAGACAGGCTCGGATATCACGGGGATCCCGTGCATTAGGGAGGTGATTCCGATCAATACCCCCGCGTCGGGGTCGGGCCGGTTAATGTTCCCTTGTCCCAACCTCTAAATGTCCCTCGGGAGTACTCATGGGTGTCGGAGACGTTGAGGGGAATTCAGTCCGTCTACAGGACCGGGGATGACATGAGCTTCCTCGTCAAGCGTGTTTCCAGGAAGGATCAGGTCTGGAACGTGGAGGGGATGGCCGAAGGTCAACACGTAGCTGTCTGGCCAAGAGCTTTGAAATTTGTCATGTATGGAGTGACGATTCTTGACATGCATATTAGCCGCCCTTCACCGCCTTTCAACAAGAGGCCCTGGGGATTCTGAACCTCGCTCCCTCTCAACTTCATCCCAACTCATGGGCGTTCCTCCCGGCTTTCGAGCTGATGTGCATTCACTTGGAGAGGCCAATCTCCTGTGATCTGTTCTTTTACCTTTTTGAGGTCAACCGGAGGCACGAGGATGGAACCAAGGATCGGTGGGAACACGTGAGCTTTCGGGCTAGGAGGGGCATAAAGGTTTTCATGCCCTATTCCGATTCCTTGAAAAACTGGAAGAATAAGTACTTTTTTGTTGAGCCTGTGAACGAGGAGGCAGTGAGGCACGTCGGTCAATATGCTGCGGATGGGGAATCACTGGAGTCCACTAAGTTTCAAATAGGGTGGTCTCTTTCTCATTTCAACCGGCGACCTCACTCCTACACTGTCAGTTTAAGCCGGCTATCCCCGGCTGATTAGGACTCGTTGGCGATCTTGACGAACTTCGCTGACCTGATTATCCACCGAGACCCCAAAAAATTTGGGGTTGATGTAGCCCGATTGGTCGGGGCTGGCTCTAAGTCTCAAGTGGCGGCCGTGCTTGGTAGGTTTTTGATAGCCAATCCCGCCCATAATTTTTCGACTGCCGTCTCTTTTAACATTGTTTCTTTTCCTTATTTTGCAGACAGCATGGGACCTGACAAATTCTCCCGCTTGAGGGCTATTGCGGAAAGGAAAGCCGGGGTCCAGCAGGAAGAGCCCGTTCATGCCGTTCCGATCAATACTGTCACAGAGGCCAGCTTGGCCGGTGTTGAAGATCAGGCGGCTGATCTTTTACATCGGAAAAGGCAGCGTCCTTTGCCGCAAGGAGATCCTGCCTCCACTTCCCATGCTCCGGAGAAGCAGGGGCAGCCTGGTCGAGCCGGTTCTCCCCGGGCTTCCAAGAAAAGTCGTTACGGGAAGCATAGAACTTCGAGATCTTCTGGTATCTCGATTGATGCCGAGTTCTTGAAGAAGTATTTGGAGGAGTCCCGGGTTGACCCGGTTGAGGCCGCTGCCAGGTTGTTTCGGCATCTGGCCGACGTTTCCAAGCTTCAAAGGGCCGAAGCTGAGAATCAGGCGAAAGGTAACACCAAGTTCCGAGGGATTCTACTTGATTTTTCTTTTGGTTACTTCCGCTCCTGACTTTCTTGTTTCTGCTATTTCAGGGGCCCTGGAAGAGAGGGATAATGAACGGAAAATCCGGGTAGAGCTTCAGAAAAAGTATGACTTGCTGTCCTCAACACTTTTGAAGTCCCAAGAGGACCAGACCGCGCTTAAGGCGGTGGCGGATAAGCTTGAAAGGGAGAGGGACTCTGCCCTTAACCAGTGCTCCGGAGCAGCAGGGGCAGCCTGGTCGAGCCGGTTCTCCCCGGGCTTCCAAGAAAAGTCGTTACGGGAAACATAGAACTTCGAGATCTTCTGGTATCTCGATTGATGCCGAGTTCTTGAAGAAGTATTTGGAGGAGTCCCGGGTTGACCCGGTTGAGGCCGCTGCCAGGTTGTTTCGGCATCTGGCCGACGTTTCCAAGCTTCAAAGGGCCGAAGCTGAGAATCAGGCGAAAGGTAACACCAAGTTCCGAGGGATTCTACTTGATTTTTCTTTTGGTTACTTCCGCTCCTGACTTTCTTGTTTCTGCTATTTCAGGGGCCCTGGAAGAGAGGGATAATGAATGGAAAATCCGGGTAGAGCTTCAGAAAAAGTATGACTTGCTGTCCTCAACACTTTTGAAGTCCCAAGAGGACCAGACCGCGCTTAAGGCGGTGGCGGATAAGCTTGAAAGGGAGAGGGACTCTGCCCTTAACTAGTGCATGGAGCATGAGGTCCGTATTTTCGATCTAGAGAGCCAAGGGAGGCAGTCTGAGGAGGTGATTTCCTCTTTGAAGGCCCGGATTTCTGAGCTCGAGGCCGAAATTCGGAAAGCGGGACAGGCCCAAGCCGGGACTAGTGTGGATTCCTCGCCTCAGATTGCCGAGTTGGAAAAGGAGCTCCAGGAGGCACGTGCCAAAGCTGAGGCTGCTAAGAAAGAGATGGTCGAGGTGGCCCAGATGGCAATGGATGTGGCTGGGGAGAGCTACGAGAAGGCGCTTGCTCAGGTCGCCGTTATTCATCCTTCTTTGCCTTTGGACCGGGAGACTCTTCGTGTGGAACATATAGTAGAAGGTGGGCGGATCGTCAAACTCAGCCCCGACTCTGAAGAGTGTGAGGTCATTTACCCTCGCCCCTCCTTGTCGTGACTTGTGTTGATAAGATAGCTCTGGGTTAGTTGTTTTTTGGGTTCCGGGTGGAACCGGTGGGGGAGAAAGCCCCGGGTTCCGGGCGGAACCAGAATTTGTAACATTTTGCCATCTTTTTGAACTCGAGGACCCGGCCGTACCCGGGGTAATTTGTAATAGAAATTTAATTTAATGTGCTTCCGGTTTCATCTACCTCGGTTGAGCTTTACTCTGTTGATTTAAATTCGTGCACTTGCGTTTTGATTCGCTCAAGTGGTAAGTGTCGCCTTAGGGGCAGTTTACCGGGACTCGGCCCAGATCGAACTCGCCCCTTAGGGTAGTGGCAACCTCGGCCAACTAGTTTGTTTGCGTAACGATGGCCGCCTTCGGGGCAGTTTACCGGGACTCGGCCCAGATCGAACTCTCCCCTTAGGGTAGTGACAACCTCGGTCAGCTAGAAAGAGATAAAATAAGTGATAACATCGGTAGACACCGTTTCTTCAGATAAAATAATTGATAACATCGGTATACACCGTTCTTTAGATAAAATAATTGATAACATCGGTATACACCGTTCTTCAGATAAAATAATTGATAACATCGGTATACACCGTTCTTTAGATAAAATAATTGATAACATCGGTATACACCGTTCTTCAGATAAAATAATTGATAACATCGGTATACACCGTTCTTCAAATAAAATAATTGATAACATCGGTATACACCGTTCTTCGCAAAAATGGGAATCAAATGGGCCTAGGAGATCTATTCCCCACCATACAAATGGCCATGGCGAGGCGAGGCTGGTGAGCTCCGTAGGAGGTGCTATGTAGACCTTGGCGTGGATTTGACACTTGCTGCATTTCTTTACATAGTTTCTTGCATCGGTCTCCATGGTTGGCCAGAAATATCCTGCTCTTAATGCCTTCCGAGCTAGAGACCGACCTCCAAGGTGCTGCCCACAGATTCCCTCGTGGATCTCGGCCAAGACGTAGTCCGCCTCTCCTCCTTCAACGCATTTTAACAGTGACGCGGACAAGCTTATTCTGTAGAGGTTTCCATCGATTATGGAAAAAGATGAGGCCTTCCTCCGGAGGATCTTGGCTTCGTTTGAGTCCGGAGGCTCGTCCCCCGATTTGATGTAATCCATTAACGGCGAGATCCAACCCTTGCTTTCCTCAACCACATTGACAGAAAAACTGGCTTCCGGGTTTGGGATGACGCTCGGCTTGCTCAGTGTTTCCTGGATTATTGACCGGTGGTTCCCTGGAATTTTGGTGCTTGCGAGCTTGGAAAGAATGTCCGCCCTGATATTTTCTGTCCTGGGAACGTGTTTAACCTCCGTAAATGCGAAAAAGGAAAGCAGCTCCCGCACACGGGTTAAATACTTCTGCAAGGTCGGATCTTTGGCTTCGTACTGTTTCCTGATTTGAGAGACTACCAACAATGAGTCGGTATTTAAAGAAAGTCGAGTAACTCGGAGGTCGATAGCAAGTCGGAGTCCTGCTATGCATGCCTCGTATTCTGCCTGGTTGTTTGAGGTAGGGAAACCAAACGGTGAGCGATACTTCGATTACAACGCCCGTCGGGCTCTCGAGCATTAACCCTGCACCACTTCCTTTTGGATTTGAGGACCCATCTACATGGAGCGTCCACAACCCGTCCTCCGGGTCGGCGGGTGCCATTTCCGTGATAAAGTCGGCCAGTATCTGAGCTTTCATGGCCGGCCTTGTTTCGTATTTGATTCCGAACTCGGAGAGTTCTACTGCCCATTTGATCATTCATCCTGCTAAGTCGGGTCGATGCAGGATCTGCCGGATTGGGTAGTTTGTTCGTACCACGATTTGATGAGCGACGAAGTAAGGTCGGAGACGGCGTGCCGAGATGAGCAGAGCAAAGGCGATTTTTTCTATTTTCTGATATCTAACTTCTGATCCGTGCAAAGCTTTACTCACGAAGTATACCGGACTCTGACCAGTCTCTTTCTCCCTGATAAGTACAGCACCAATGGCCTCTTCCGAGATGGCTAGGTACAGGAATAAGTCTTCCCCTGGGCTTGGCCGAGTCAGTATCGGTGGTTCGGTCAAGACCTTTTTGAGCTGGGAGAGGGCCTCGTCCCACTCCGGGGTCCATTCGAAAGTTGCTTCTTTCTTAAGCAGTTTAAACAAATGGAGTGATTTGAAGGCGGCGTTGGAAATGAAGTGAGATAGTGCAGCTATCATGCCGTTGAGCTTTTGGAGTTCACTACAAGAATAATGGGATTTTCCGGCCAGGACTTTCCGGCGGATTTAATCCGCCGGAAAGATTCCGGCGGATTTTAGGAATTCCCGGCGGATTTTATCCGCCAGAAAAGATTCCGGCGGATTTTAGGACTTTCCGGCGGATTTTATTCGCCGCAAACTTTTCCGGCGGATTTTGGGGTATTTCCGACGGATTTTTTGGCATTTGCGGCGGATTTTTAAAAAAAAAATTTTTTTTTTTTAAATTTTTTTTTTTAAAAAAAAATTTAAAAAATCCACCGCAAATTTCAAAAATCCGCCGCAAAAGCCAATTTTTTTTTTTTAAAAAATCCGCCGCAAATGCCAAAAAATCCGCCGGTAATTTCAAAAATCCGCCGGAAAATTCGGAGGGAAAAAATTCGCCTATAAATAAAAATTTCTCCTACACTCCTCTCATTCTCTCATTTCACTATTTATTTCATTCTCATTCTCTTCTATATTTCTCTACATATCTCTCTTCTATATTTCTTATACTCTCATCTACATAAATTTCTCTACATATCTCTCTTCTATATTTCTCCTTCCTTCTTCATTCTTTTTCATTCACTCCTTAATTCTTATTTCTTCTTACTTCTTTATTCACATTCTCTCCTATATCATTCTCTTCTAATATTCTCTTTCATTCTTATTCCTTCCTACTTCTACATTCTCATTCATTTATTTACTTTCATTCTTTTCTATATCATTTTTTCTCATATTCTACTTCATTTTCATTTTTTCTTACTTTTTATTCAAATACAAATTAAACATTAAAATTCGAAAAAAAAATTCAAAAAGTTCAAATTTTTTACCGCCAGATTTTTAAAATTTTTTTTTTTGGATTTTGCGGCGGATTTTAGGCATTTCCGGCGGTTTTTTAAAATTTTTTTTTGGCTTTTGCGGCGGATTTTTGGCATTTGCGAGGGATTTTTAAAAAAAAAAAATTTTTTTTCAAATTTTTTTTTTTTTAAATCCGCCGCAAATGCCTTTAAAATCCGCCGGAAAATTCCAAATTTTTTTTTTAAAAATCCGCCGCAAAGTCCAATTTTGCTGCGAGCTGGCTACCAGTGGCAAAAATCCGCCGCAAAGTCCAATTTTGCGGCGGAAATATGGCTTTTCCGGCGGATTTTTCCCTCCGGAAAATCCTGTTTTTCTTGTAGTGGTTCTTTTTTGGTGGACGGGGTTCGCATTGCCGTTACAGCTCGGTATTTATCTGGGTTGGCTTCAATGCCCCTTTCTGTGAGATAGAAACCAAGGAATTTCCCAGCCCGGACCCCGAAAGTGCATTTTTCCGGGTTTAAGCTCATATTGCTTGTTCGGATTTCAGTAAAGATCTCTTCCAGGTCGGTTATGTGGAGGTCTTCCCTTTCGCTTTTTGCGATCATATCGTCGAGGTAGACTTCCACGTTACGGCCGATCTGCTTTCGGAACACCTTGTTCATCATCCTTTGATAGGTGGCCCCTGCATTTTTCAAACCAAATGGCATGACCCGGTAAGAAAAATTACCGCGGGCAGTCATAAAGGCCGTCTTCTCTTGGTCGGGGGGAAACATCGGGATTTGGTTATACCCGGAATAGGCATCCATGAACGATAGTAAACGAAAACCTGAAGCATTATCGACGAGCCGATCAATGCTAGGAACAGGGAAGGCGTCCTTAGGACAGGCCTTATTAAGATCGGTATAGTCAACGCACATTCGCCACTTTCCATTGCTTTTCTTAACAAGTACAGGGTTTGAAAGCCAAGTTGTATACTTGACTTCTTTTACAAAATCAGCTTTAATTAAATCATCTACGACCTTGGCCGTAGCAGCTGCTTTCTCCTGGCTTTGAGCTCTTTTGCGTTGGGCGACCCACTTAGCCCCGGGGTTAACTGCCAGTTGGTGACAGGCGACTTCAGGGGGAATCCTCGGCATGTCTTTTGCCGACCAAGTGAAAAGATCGGCGTGAGATTTCAGACAGAGGGCGAGCTTTGCTCTTACTTCTTCAGGGAGATCGGATCCGATCTGGACAGTTTGGGTCGGGTCCTCTCCCAGCTGGATCTGTACGAACTGTCCATCAGGTTGGGGTCGCCTGATTTTCTTTTTCAGCTCCCGTGCCAGCTCGTCGTCGCTCTCTTCCTCGGAGCTGTCAGGATCATACCTCGCATCGAGGTCTGTGACGTTGACCTCGACAGCTTGACCGCTTCTTTTCTTCTTTGGGTCTTTCTGAGCTCCTGCTTCTACGGGGGGAACCCCCTCCTCTGAGGCGTGCCTATCTGCCTTGACATGCAGATAGAAACATCTTTGGGCGGACTCTAGGTCGGCATCAAGGGTGATTATTTGGTCACTCAAAGAGTAGAACTTCATTTTCAAGTGAACCGTCGAGGTTACAGCCCCGAGCCTTCCAAGAGTCGGTCTCCCGATGATGCAGTTGTAGACCGAAGGGCATGGCAGCACTAAGAATTTGGTATTGACCGTCCTTTCTAGCGGTTCCTCGCCATAGGTGACCATCATTTCCAGATAGCCGAGGGGTTTGGTTCGAGACCCGTTGAAGCCCGAAAGGTCTGATCCTCTGTAAGGGGTGAAGTCTTCCTCCGAGATCTGCAGTTTCCTTACAAGGTCGATGAAGATGATATCAGAGGAGCTTCCTTGGTCGACCAAAATTCTTCTTATCTCGTGGTTGGCCATGACTGCCCTGATTATAAGGGGTATGTGCTTATTTGGCTTGCCGTCCAGTAAGTCTCGGTCGCCGAACGCCAAGGGGGCGCTCCGGGGCTGAGCTTACTGCAGAGGTGGAAGCAGCACACATGACCTCCTTCCACTTTCTTTTCATTGTTTTACCTGATGCCTCGACGGGGTAGCCCCCAGAGATAACCATCATTACAGGTCGGCCCTTTGATTTTCAAAAATCGCGCTCATCCTCCGAGCTTTCTTCTCTTTCTTGGGGGGCTTTACCCTTCTTCTTAGGGTCGACCTTCTCTTCCTTAACCTCGGCCTCGTGCCGGGGTGTTTTAGCCACGTACTGGCTCAATTTTCCTTTCTTGATTAGGTCCTCAATGTCATCCTTCAGAGCATTGCATCGATTGGTGTCGTGCCCTTTGCTTCGGTGATACCGGCAGTACTTGTTGGATCTCTGTCCCGGCCTGTGTGGGAGCGGATCGGGGAACTTGACTTCCTTGAATTCAGCGTTCATACATTCCGCCAAAATCCTGGCTCTTGTTTCATTAAGGTCGGAATATTGTTGGTGTCGGTTCCGAGGTCTGGGTCTACCGTCGTTTCGGGCCTCCTTTTCATATCGAGGCTTGCTCGTCCCAGGGTCGGCATCCGACTTTCTTGCAACCGCCCCCTCTTCATGATCAATGTACTTCTGAGATCGCTGGAGGAACTCGGCAAGCGACTCCGTTTGATTTACACCGACATCAATCTGAAATAGACTTCCTTCCCGAAGACTGGCGTCCATGAAAAACAGTCGAAATGAATCGTCTAGGTTCCAGACCTGAGCCGCTTCCTTATTGAATCTTTTGATGTAGTCCCGGAGAGACTCGTTCTCCCCTTGCCGGATGGCTTGTAAGACTTTCCGAGACTTTGGTTTCATCTTGGAGTGGGCGAACTGGGCCGAAAATAGCTTCGCCAGCTGGTCCCACGAGGATATCAAGTTTGGCTTGAGGGCTCTGAACCAGTCCAGTGCCAATTTTTCCAGGGTAAGAGGGAAGATCCGGCACTTGAACTCCTCTGGGACATTCCGGTATTGCATCATCGTGTCGAAGTAATCAAGGTGACGATCGGGATCGCCAGTCCCGTCATGCATCTTCAAACCCTCCAGAGGCTTCTCTAAGTGCTTGGGCACCGGAAAGTAGTCGATTTTCGCTGTAAAGGGTCCCTTTCGCACCGTCGATCTTTCCCTCGGAGGAGCCCTCTCGATAGGGCGCCGAACAGGGGATCCGGGAGACCGAGGACGCCGACGTTCATGCCGCGTGTAACAGCCCAGGTCCAACGCATTGGCCACCCCAGCACTATTACATCACGGTCTTCTCTACCCCCCTTGTAGAATTTTTGCCTTCCGTGGGAATCGAACCTTGCACCTGAGGCATAAGTGCAAGATAAACACACCTACCACTACCAATTGAGCGCGCGCTCAATTGGTAGTGGGAGGTGTGTTTAACTTGCACTTATGACTCAGGTGCAAGGTTTGATTCCCACGGAAGGCAAAAATTCTACAAGGGGGGTAGAGAAGACCGTGATGTAATAGTGCTGGGGTGGCCAATGCGTTGGACCTGGGCTGTTACACCGCGGGGGACTTCCCCGGCTTATAGAACGTCGCCTCGGGGAGGAGGATGCTAATGATGAGTTCTGGTGAGGAGAGTCATCGGGGTAATAAGTGTCGTCCCGAGTCTCGCTTGGGGGAGTTCCAGATCCTCGTCTCCCTTTTCGGCGGGGTGGCGAGCGATGGTGGTGTCTCCTCAAAGCAGGAGACCGGTGACGCCTTTTACTGGAGGTTCTTCTGCTGGGAGAGTAGGTTTGAGGAGAAGACCGATCCGGGATGTCTCGGGCCCAGATTTCGGCAATCTCAGCCTCCAGTTGGGAGTAACGCTGACTCCTTTGTTGTTCAGCCTCGGCTTGCCTTGTCAGCAGTTGGACGAGCTCTTGAACAGCGTCGAACGGTACCGGGACTGTCTGGACAGGAGGTGGAAACTGGTTCCTGGCGGAGCTTATGGGAACCATTGCTCTGAACGAGTTGTGGCCGTGGGCCGAGCTGCGAGGGAGAGTAACTGCTACCCCCTCGGGGGTTTCTTGTTGTTGGTCGGGTCTAACCACGACGCTGGAGACGTTCCTCCGTCGTAGTTCTGGAGCCATTGCTGACCAAGGAGGTTGGGGGAAAGACTAGAGTATAAGAGCCTCCCACTGTGGTCGCCAATGTTCTGTACCGTATCTCTGACTAAGTGTCCGATATTGGATACGAAGTCCGGTCCGAGATAGTTGGTATTTATGTTCTTGGTCAGTCTGAGTTGGTGCTCCGATCCGAGGTGGGGTGGTACCTGCAATGACACTCCGACGCTCAAGTCAGTGAGTGAGTCAATTACAAGTAAGAGTATTGGAAAGGTGAGTACCATTAATGCTAGCATTGAATGCTTATTTGTAGATATTTGGAGTGAAGGAGGACCATTGGATCTAGGTCTGAGATCTCCACCTTTAACTGAATTTGGCCCTTTATTATTGGGCCTTTAGGTGGATTGGCCATAGAGGCCCAATCCATAACAATAATCAAAAGGAATTATATGGCATACTTTTTTTTTGCATTGCATAATTGGATCATTGCGTTGGTTTTGTGATAGGATGTTTGAGGACAAGAGAATATCCACTCACTTAGTTTAATTTAGAAGGGATATCTTAGACATTTTGTTAGTTCCTTTTGTAACAATGTTTTGTGTGGGTGATGTAGTTGATTTATTGTGTGAAAAGTCGAAAAAGGTCTATGGAATTGCCCTTTTTAATTACTTTTAAGAACATAAGCATGAATGAATGATTTACTCTTCATGTTCTGCACTGCTTGACCTGAATTGTTGTCTTTCCTAGGTGGAAAGAAGACAACGCTCCTATGATCTTTTGTATTTTGTCTCTCAAGCTCTCTCCACTTATACTAATCATCACTTTTTCACCCTTTTATCCCTGTAAATAACAAATTTTCTCTGAGAAAAACAAAAAGAAAAATGCTTTCTATGGTGACTACTGCTTCTCATTTCTGACAATTCCTTAGTGACATTCTAAAGCAAAACGCACTTTCAATAAAGAACAACAATACTGTAAAGTTAGTATGTTCTTACTTTCATGGTTTTTTTTTTTTGGGTTACCAATTTATCATCACAATTTATAAGAGTTTAATAATTATACTAGTAAACAAGTTTTTATACTTCATTATCTTATTATCCGGCTATGACTTGATTACTAGTTATAAACGATGGATAACTGTCATTGCATAGCTAGTTTTTGGGTTTGAATTGGGCACAAGGTTAAATTCTAAGATGGTATTATAGCTTATCTAATTTGTTGGATTACTTACGATCAGTCACTGGGTTAAACTTTAGATGTTTAATCCTAGGCATGAGTTGAAAGTCTCACCTTAGGGACACGGATCATCTGTTGTGCGCAACACGTGCTGTGCCAACGTGGATCATTCGATTTAGAGAGAAAAGTATTCTCTCTAGATCGAACGGTCTATGCTGACGCAGCACGTGATATGCGCAATATATGATCCAAATCCCTGACCTTAGATAATGAAATGATCTGATTAGTGATAGGGACCAAACCCCACCTCATGAGCTAGTTTGAGGATGGAGTTACTATCTCAAATTCTAAGATATTCGTGTAAATATTTTTAAAAATATTATCATGGTGTGATAGTAAAATGAAATATAATTGAATATTATATATTTTATGTTTAATTGACTTTTAATACTCAAGTATCAAGATTGTGCAAGTTTGATTCCTCTTGTTGGTCAATTCCTAATAAAAAATATCGACTTATCTCATGTGCGTATGACCTTACATATAACTTGGGCTAGGTAGCATGTTACTTGCTGGCTTTAAAACTGAAAACCTTACATCATTTTCAAGTTATATATTAAACGACAATTGAATGAAGGAACTATAATCGCACAATTGTGATACCTGGATGACTCAATTCGCTCAATTAGAACTTGATAGACTAATTGAATAACCACGGTAGATGGAGGACCAAATTTGCTCAATTAGAGCATATTGACGTGCTTCACTAGAGGCATAAATTACACCTGAGGAACCAAAAATCGAATTAAGCGTATAATTTACACTATCTACCTTTTTTATAGAATTTTTTTATGGTGAGACAATGGTGCCTCGGTCTAGGGGGAATACATTCAGCTCTAAGAATACTAACGAAAGCATTTACATTTACCTCACCTTAAGAAGGCTAGCGGAAACCTACGATGAGATACAATATTTTGTTACGCTCTACTAGACGAATCCCTTAAGTTCAATCTATTTGTTACAAACATATGATTTACATAATCTATTAAACTCTAAATAGTATGTTAATTTTCGCATAAGAATTACTAATCTGTTTACATACTCCCTCCGTTTTCGTATATAGGGAAAAATATCAACAAAGTCATGTTATCAAATATAAGTAAGTCAAAACTTTTTTTAGTTAATGTACCAAAATTACCATTATTAATTGCTCAACTTTTTCTTTTCTCAATGCAAGTAATTATTGGGTTTCCAATTTTTCATTTCTTTTTCATGGTGTTCAAGAAACGTTAATAAAGGTAATATAGAAATTATGCTAGCTCCCACGTTTTTTATTATTGTCCTACTTGTATTGCCACTTTGATTTTGAATGAAATACCATAAATTTTCTTTGGTAAAAAAAAGAAACCACACTTCTTTTTCTAACTCTTTTTAATAAGCGTGCGTAGCCGTCTTTTGTTTTTCTACAAAAATGGAGGGAGTACGATGTAATTAACCTTATGAAAAGAAAAGTTATTTGCACGATAAAATATTTTAAATTGAATGGACCCTAGATGGTCAGAAAAATGTGAATGTAATGTAACCACATTAGCGAGACATTGCATGAGGGGTAATGATACAAAAACCCAAGGATAGAAACCCTTTACTTTTAGGTATAGATTGAAATTGATGATAGACTAAAGCTTGCTCATCATCTCTTGCATGTGATTTTTCATCATTTGGCTAAGATGTGGTGCTGAATTTTTCATGTACTCATTATACCCAATCTTTTGCAGGAACCACATATCTTTCATATTATCTTAGATAAACCTCAACTCAACTTCTCCACCTAGGTTTAAGGAATAAAAATATAACTAACTAATAGTTTCACTTTGACTAATTAAAGAAAAGGATGAATTAATCCATAAAGTTGTATAAACCAAATTCACCTTTTTTAGGTAGTCATAGTCTTTTACTTCATGTGAATTCTTATTCAACAAAGAGAAAAACTAGATGCAACTTGCAAACTATTGATTTGATCAACATCTCATTCAAAGTCAGCTTTTGTTTTGTTTATTTGAAAATTTGAAAGAAAATGCAATGGTTGGAGTATTGAGTGTGAGTAAGAAAGCCCATATTGTTGTCAAAAAAAAAAAGAAAGCCCATATTGAATGAAAATCAAGATATTGAACAACATATAACTGAATGGAACCTTGCACCTAGGTTCTACTTAATAAACAATTTAATAAAACACTTATAGCATAAACGTCTATCATAGTTTATTCATAAACTATTTTTATAATAAAAGATAAAATAATGTTAAAACTATCTTTATATAAGTTATAAATTGTTTTTATAAGCTATCTTGGATAGCTTATGAAAATTGCTATCTTGGATAGCTTATGAAAATTGACTGAAAATAGCTTATGAAGATATCTTAAATTGTTTTCACAATCCCCTCCAAACAGATCTCTATAATACCTTAAAGTTTTGAATGAAAGAGATACTATTCAATTCACTTGTATATTTGTTCTAATTAGCCCAATATAGAGATCTACTAGTGACACACATATACTTGAATAAATATTTATTTTGGGATAAATAAACCAATGTTTTTAAAATTGGATCGCAGATCGAATTGGCGAGACCTCCGAGTAATGGTTCAATTGATTCACTCGGTTCAATCATGGTTGAACTGAATGACTAATAAATAAGTGAAAAATAAAAAGTATTACATTTTAGAGAAAAAGTAAAAAGAAAATCCAAAAAATACATTTCAAACGGTTCAACCCGGCCAGGTCTATTGGCTGTTCAAGACAGTTAAACCACAATTCAACCCAATTCTGGGCACTCAACCAAATTGCAGATCAGTTGATGTTGAGCCAACCATTGGGCTAGGCAATTCCCGGTTCCCGATTGATGTTTAACCAACCGTTGTGTCTGATTCTTACGACATTAAAATAAACTTCAAACCTTAGAGGTCTTTCAATGTTTAAGTTTTTTTTATAAGCAAAAATTATATATAAAAGTTGATGACTATAGCTAATAGCTACCACTTTTACCTTTTTAAGTTTTTTTCCCATTCTCCTTCATTGAAAGTGCAGCTATTAGTCTTCAAAACTCTTCAAGTCTCAAAGCACATTCAAGAAGAACCACAATTTCTATTCTTCAAATTTCAAACTAGAAATCATGCATTAAAGTGCTAACTTGCATTACACCATTAAATAACAAAAACCACTAAACTTTCAAACCTTCCCTTTTTGTTAATTAATCTAACAACAGTTACTTTTTGGAGGCATCTTTTCTATTTTTTAATTTTTAATTTTGTTTCCACATGCTCTTCTTCACATGTTATGCATTTAGATTTGTGCTGACACATAAAAGACAAAACTCTCTCTAAAAAAAAGACATGCAGTGGGTCACATGGAGATTGAGATAGATCATGTGATGTAACATTTTTATCTCCCATTTTTCACTTTGCATATACTAAAATCTGACAATGATGGTAATATTAACTTGGAATAGAATCTTCTCATTATTATATATTGAAATATCTATTGTACCTTTTGGATACTAACCATTGATACAGGGTATTTTAGAGGCTTCCTATACTTTGACTACCAAACAGTGTGTAACAACTCAAGACTCATCAGTCAAGAGAGGTGCTTAAGAAGCTACCATGTGTCTCTTTCCACCTAATTTTGATAGAATGTTTTGAAAATCGAATTCGACATTAAATTGGTAAGATCTCCGAGTCATGGACTCATGGTTCAACTACTTAAAATCGCTCAAAGCCGAATAAAACTGTGTTGAACTCCTGAAATAACCGAACTGTGGAAGGTGTCAGGTCATGGTTTAATCGATTCAACCATCCAGATGGTTCAGTTTTTAAAACAGTAAGTGAAAGTGAGAAACAAGAAAATATAGAGAAATAAAAAACAAATTGAGTAAATAACCAATTTAGTCTCTGAAATTGTACTCAATATCAACCGAGTTCTTGAAATTAAAAAAAATTCAAAATCATGTTGTAAGTTAAGAATTCTCGATCACATTAGTCTCTTTTGGACAATTTTAGCGACTAAATTGACCGATTCAAAAAGATTAAGTGAGTGTTTGGATGCAAGCTCGCATCATCAAACTCATGTCTCTTGTTGATTTCTCTAGGGAAATCTTACGACGAACCAGAAGCTCCAAGTCTTAGCTTCTCTCTCGTCGTAGTTTTTGGCCGTGGTTTTGGGTCGCATTGGTTTTGCTCCCGCAGATCCAAACAGGCACCAAGACTATGTTTGGTTTAACATCTAGAATTGGTAGAAGTGAGTTTGGAAGGCTAAAAGTGATTTTGGTGTGCTAAATTGATATTTGGCTCTTTCATAAAAATCAATTTTATTGGTCTAGAATTAATTCTACTAAAAGCTAGAAATTGCAGCTTCTAAGGTAACATATAATTGATTCTACCATTGCATATTTACATATTTCATAATTGCCATTTACTATATTTATCTTTGTTACTTTTAAAATCATGTTAAGTTCAATTCACCTTTTTAGCAAAATCAGTTTTACAAAGAATATGTTTGAATCTGCGGCAGCATTACTTAAACTTGCAACAAACCAAAAGCTTCAAGTTGAAGCTTCCACATCCGCGTTCAACTCACCTTGACAAAGAGTAAGTTTCCAAACATGCACAAAATCAATTCAATAAAAATCAATTCTCATCACCGTATAACCAAATCGACACTAATATCATTGAAAATTTTCAATTTTAAAAAAATATTTTGAAACATATAATTTGAGAAAATAAATTAACTGCACACATGGGTGAATATGACTCTTCAGACAATGGAATCTAGAGTTACACAAGGTCATGTGCATTAGGTCATTCTCTTTCATCTCTTATTTAGTTATGCAGCATTGAAAATTGAGAAGTGAATATATATATATATATATATATATATATATATATATATATATATGCTCACTCAAATGACAAAAAGCACACATTGCTTATAGTTATGCATTATTTAAATATATTATTCCATGATTGCAGTCTAGTAGGAGCTATTCTTCTATATATTGTGAGTAGGTCACGGGTATGCTTTGTATTCTACAAAAGTGAATAAAGGTCAGAATGTTCCACCTTGAAACTAGCTAGCTAGGTTACCAACCAAGCACTTCAAATATATATTTACAATTTATTTATATAATAAAATATTTCTATAATGTTCTACTTATGTACTACACATTACAAGAAAGAAACTTTGAAGTAAGTAGCTATAGTGGAAAAATAATTTAAATGGTGGTGGTCCTAGTGATCACAACTCCAACATTGATCCCCACCAAATTTATATCTTCAGAAAAGAAAGGACGGTTTAGATTCATAGTTGAAAAAAAAAAATCACTACTCCAGATAAGTTCTTGAATAGTGTTAATCTTTTCTGACTTCTGAGAGACACTTTTCTTAAGCTAGAAATCAAAAAGTCGTGATTTGTGTGATCTTAGAAAGTTTTTATCCCATCAAGCTTTTGTTAGCATAAGAATACTGTTGATAAATATTGGTGAGTTAATGAAGAAAAGAACAGTATATTTTGTGATCACTTATATGAAAATTGCAAAAACAAAGAATCGTGTTACACTTATACATGCATGAACATCAATTTTACGTATATTTTTCATTATCTCATTCTGTCACAAAATTAAATAAAAAAGCCTTGTTTCTATTACTGTCTGTTGAGGTTCAAGATTTCAAATATCAAATGTATGCATTATTATGGATGGAAATTTTATGATAATATGAAGCAAAAAGCTTGAGAAATTAATTGAGATTTAATGAAAAAACTATATTATATATATATACATATATCAGGCTATGGTTCTAGTTTCCAGGTAAAGACAATAGTGGAGGGGAGGGACCAACAAATTGAACAATCTCTGACACTGTAATATAGTGGACCAGTAAATATACATAAAAATAATATTTTTTTTGTTGCATTATCTTTCTAATTAATTATTAGTCTAGGAATTTGCAGAAGACATGAAACAATTGTATTGTAAATAAAGTTTTTGCGTTATGTTGTTTTCACATTTTAATTGCAACTTAAAAATTATTTAGCCACCCCATTTTAGACTCATTCACTGTCAAGAAAAAAATATAGAAAGTAGCTCATATCTCAAGAGGCATCAATGCAGCAGAGAGAACAATCTACAGCTAATTAATATATAGCTCATTGGATCTTATTATAGTTTATCCTAAAAAGCTCATTGTTTGTACTGACATGGTCATATGCTTCTTAAAGTTAGTAAACAACTTAGATAAGAGAAGGAGACATGGCAAATATTTAGTTATTTAAATGTTGTGTCATATGCTATTTTATTCGTAAAGTAAAATTATACTACCTCCGGTCCACTTTATAAAAGACAGTCCGGATTTTGGTTCATTAAATAACTAATGTATTTGGTAGTTATTCAATGAACTAAAAACTGCACTGTCTCTTATGACGTGGACAAGAGGTAGCTACATATATCAATATTGCGTAGTACAATTGGTAGATACTTTGGCTCTTTAATCATATGATCTAGGGTTCGATTCATAGCCAGTGCGTATGGAAAAATATCTGGGGGGAGAGGTTAACCCCTTAAATGGATCTCAGTACCTTGAGAGATTAGTCTCTTGAGTTGCACACAGATGATACATTGATTTGCCAAAAAATATTATACTACATATGAAAAAGAGAGAGAGAGAGAGAGAGGGGGAGAGAGTTTGTTTTTAAAACATGGTGCATTAGTGAATGAATAAGAGAGTAACAAAGCATAGACTTCTTGTTTGAGTTATGGCTTTCACACTAGACATGTGTGAAGATAATATGGTGTTCACTATGGAATCACAGAAGTCAGTTCCTGCTCCTTTCTTGACAAAGACATACCAGCTTGTTGATGATCCTCAAACTGATCACATTGTGTCTTGGGGTGATGATGAAACTACATTTGTTGTTTGGAGACCTCCTGAGTTTGCTAGAGATCTCCTTCCCAACTTCTTCAAACACAACAACTTCTCAAGCTTTGTTAGGCAACTAAATACCTATGTAAGAATCCTTAATTTCAATGTTTTCTATCCTTCGTCTCATCAAGTTGGCCTATAAATCATGCTACTAATAGATGAATTTGGTAATAGTATGAATGAGTATCTTCTCTAGTGTTAAAAGCTATGACCTAAGTCTTCATCTTTCTTTCACTATTTGAAACTTGAGGCCAAAAACTTGATTGCATTTGCACTGTGTACACGTATCCGACACTTCAGATTGAAGATGTATTTACTACTCAATAAGTGTTGGTATCAGACGCTCACATGTTACATGACATCAACTCACGTGGTTATATTCAATCAGTTCTAATTTGTGAAATTATTATCGGTGTCTATGTGTTAGTGTCGATGTCATGTCAGTGTCTTTGTTGGTACTTCATAGCTAAAACATCATGTATATACTTATGGTCTTCTTGCAGGGTTATATTGAAGATATATTCAGTGTTTGATATGTGTTAGTGTCACTGTCGGACACTGACACGACATCAACTCATGTAGCTACCTTCAATCAGTTCTATTTTCTCAAATTATTATCGGTGTCTATGTATCAATGTCGTATCTGTTTCATAACTAAAACATCATGTATATACTTATGATGTTCTTACTTCTTACAGGGTTTCAAGAAGGTGGTAGCTGATAGATGGGAGTTTGCAAATGACTACTTCAAGAAAGGAGCTAAGCATCTATTATGTGAAATCCAAAGAAGAAAAACCCCTCAACACTATCAACAACAAAACTACAATGATCAACCAACACAATTTCTACACCAAGATGAAAGTGTTTGTTGGATTAATGATACTCATACTTCATTACCATCTCCTAAATCAAACACTGATGATATCTTAACAGCACTTTCAGAAGACAATCAAAGACTAAGGAGAAAGAACTTGATGCTCTTATCAGAACTCACTCACATGAAGAATCTTTATAATGATATTATATATTTTATTCAAAATCATGTTAGTCCTGCTCCCTTTGAACAAAGAAATAGTAGTGCTTCTATTATGAAGCTTGTTGAATTGGATTCAGCAAATGCTAGAGGTGTTATACCAACTAAGAATAGTACTATTATGACAAATTCTAGTGAGGATTCGAATAGTTCTGTTAAGCTTTTTGGGGTTCCTCTTTGTGGAAAAAAGAGATTGCACCCATGTAATGTTGATTAATAAGAATGATTTCATTATGGTTAAAATGTTTTTGTTGACATTTGTCATGTATAGTGGTAGAGGATGATATTTTGATTGATTTTAGACTTGGTACAATTTTCAATAAAAAAAGCAGCTGCTTGTTCAATTACCAAAATGCATACCTTTAAAATTTTGTGAGAGACATGAATTTGGATTAGATGCGACAACGATTATGTGGTCAGATTCATCTTGATCGTCAAATTTTGATCAATCGGTTAGTATTTTAATGTTTATCCAAAATGTCGTTTATACAATTAAAATACGGAAAGTCTGATCTTGATCAGACAATACACATAAATTGACTGCACAACTGTACACAATCATCACCGCACACAATCGATATTTGAGATATATACGAGCTTAGGTTGGTTCAAATGGTAAGGGGCCAAATCGAGGGAGGTGTGTATGGGGTTGTTGTGCAATGGTGTTAAAATAGTCAATTTGCAATTTAGAGGTATAGGACTGTGGGTAGAAAATAAGGGAGGTGTATGTAGTAGTGCCCTTTAAAAACCACCTAAACCCCACCTTTAAGTCCAATTTCACCCCAACCCAATAGGCCTGAATGTAGAAGGATTGGGCCTAATAGGCCTGGATGTATTGTAGGCATTTAAAAATCAAAAGAACCAGCCAAAAGAACCAAATAATATACAAATTCTCTAGAATTTTAAGAACAATAATGTTATTTAGCCAAATTTAGAGAGACAAATACAACCAAAAGTAGAAATGCAGAGGGATTAGTTGTGATATACGGTGGTAGGACCCAGTTGCATTTTATTTGAAAAATAAAATCAGTTAGAATTTTCAAATAAATAAAAAACACGCTTTCTTTTTCCCTTCTTCTCTGTCACACAACACACACCATTCTTCTCTTTCTCTTCCAAGCACCGGTCTCTTCTTCTCCTTCCTCTCAACAACCCATCTACTCGACCCTCCATTTCTCTTTGGTTCTCTAATTCATCTCCTTCTTCTTTCCTTTCCGTTGAAGCTGTTCTTCTTTAACGTTGTGCTCTGGCTCGCTGTTCTCAACGAGACAAAGCCTTACTCACGATTGTCGTCGCCGCCATCGAAGGAGAGGGATTTTGCAAGCAAACATGTAAGAATCTTTGTCCTTATTCGCGGTTCTGTTACTTGCAATCTCTACTCTTGTTGTTTTTTTCTAAACGAATTTTGTTTTAGGGTTCAATTTGGGAAAAAATCTTGGTTTAGTTCTTGAGCAATTCTTTGTGAGTAGGGATGATTTTGCATGATTTAGTCATCATTGGAGCAATTATTTTTAATTACTCTAAATTAGGGAGTAAATTTCTTGAGTTTTCTTCCTGTTTGAGTGATTTGGGGTTTAGTTTTGCTTGATTTTTGGATGCCCCTTACTGCCACTGCATTATTAGTCATGAAAACATGCTCATTATGGTATTTCTCTTTCTTTAGAACTGTTCTGAACTCAATTGATTTCTCTCAGGGGGTTGAACTCACACTGAGCTTGGAAAACCAACTCACACTGAGCTTGGACAACCAACTGTTTGCAAGAAATTGACTTTTATAGTTGCTTGATGCCTCTGCCTTCCTTATTGTTTTAAGGTGACTATTTAGTTTTGCTTTTTGTTTCATTTTCTTTGATACTCCATTTGTCATTATCAAAATGCAAACACATGTAATACCTGAACTTGTATCTATTCAAGGATGTATTCAGTTTGTAATGCATTTAGTACAGTTAAGAATTTTCTTCATTCAGGATTAGAAATCCATCTTCTTGTTTTTTTACTTCCTGTATTGCTGAACAACTTTTCCTTGATATCCTATATGAAAATTGAGTAATACTTTGTAAGATAATGTAAAGAATAAAGTTTGCATACTTGCATTGCATCATCATTGTAAGTCATTGGAGAGGAAATTTGTTTCACCGAATCGTAATCTGAATTTATCTCATGTGTGCTGTAATTCTTATCTTGCTCAAAAGTGTAGTCTAAAAGTGAGAACCATTATATTATTCCTTTTCATGATCCATGATTATTAGCGGTTTCTTACTTGAAGTTTCAAATCATTTAATATATCTAGGAAAGTGTAAAATGTTAGTCATGTAAGGAGAGAAATAATTACATAAGGGTGATATTGTACTTCACTCTTGTAATGTGACAATGGTGAGATGTAATGTAGTCATCTTTGTGTAGTCTTATGCCTCTTTTTATGCATATGAAGTTTTACTTGTATATTATATTCCATATATTACAACAAGTTTAGTGTGTCTTGTTATTTTTATTTAATAGGGATATAAATTGTCTATCCTATTTGATATATTAGGATTTTTTACGACATATGTCAGATCATTAATTTTTGGGTCTGATTTTATTGGCTAAGCATATATTAATTTGCAATATTTGCAGCTTCTGTACTTTTTGACGAGAAATTGATCAAACTTCTAAGCCCCGCATGTCTAGGGAGAAGACAGATGCAAGTTTGAAAGTAGTTGTAAAACACTTCTTCATAGAAAAAGAAGTGACTTATACTTTAGTAATGGATTTCTGATATAGTGGATTGAAGGCTTCTGTAGTTGTTGTGATCCTGTTTGTGTTGTGTTTAGTTTGTGTAACAGGTTATTTGATTGTGTTTTTATATGCTAAATAAATGGTGTCTGGATTTCATATATCTGTTTGGAGAATTTCTTAGCAAATGCAATGCAATGCATTGAATTCAAAACCTAAAGATATGATGCAACATGAGGAAGTATTATACCTTGGAAACTTGAATAAGTTCCCATTCAAAGAACTCCAGATTGATACTACAGCAAATACAGACTTGGAAAACGTAGTTTTGGAAATATCCCCAAAGGAGTTCTCCCAAGGAAAAGGAGCCGAGTCTTATGGTTTGTTGTTCGTTATCAATTGGGTTCATGAAGAGGGATATGAGCAAATGATTCTGGAAATAGATTGCATTTGCAAGTCTGTTACAGATGCTATGTTGGATGATCATTTTCCTAATTGGAGTCAAAAGTTCTTTCACTTGTGTGACAATTTATTATCAAGGTTAACCAGTATTAAGAATATTATACAATGTCTTGTGGATTTAATCTAGGAATTAACCAATGATAAGATGGATCCTATAAAATGTTGTATATATTGAAGCACGAGACTATAATGGCATTGAAATATAATATGAAATCTTCATTGTGTAACCGTAATGTATGACTTCAATCTTAGTGTTCCATGATACTTTTTATATAAAGTGTGTTTTTTATATTTGTGCTTTACACGCTAAAGTCTATTCTATACATTTGGCAGGATTTGTTAAGATAAGTGTTTACATACTTTTACTTTGAAAAAATTTAACCAAGTCATCAACCAAAGGCATCTCAAATATTAACATGTTTGAATCATTTAACTACCACCCCATGCATTGTGCTTACATTAAGGGATCTTAAGAGACTCATAAAGTAACCTCTTGAAGGTTCATTGTGAGCCTCACAAGGAAAAGAAGGATAAACCAGATTGGTCATTTAGCTAAAAAAGTTGGTTAATTGTGTGGAGGAAGTAGTTAAATGACCCAAACTGAAAATTTAACCATCCTTTTCATTGTGCTTATATTTAGGCATCTTAAGGAATTTCTAAAGTACCCTCTTGTAGGTTTATGGCGTGTCTTGCAAGGAAAAGAAGACTAAAACAGGTTGGTCATTTAGGTACAAAAGTTGGTTAATCGTGTGGAGGATGTGGTTAAATGCTCCAAACTGAAAATTTAGATGACATTTAACCACCCTATTCATGTACCCTCTTGTAGGTTTATGGTGAGTCTCACAAAGAAAAGAGGACTAAAAAAGGTTGGTCATTTGGCTGAAAAAGTTGGTTAATTCAGTGAGAGACGTGATTAAATGAACCAAACTGAAAAATTAGATGACATTTAACCACCCTATTCATTGTGCTTACATTTAGGAGTCCCAAGTCACTCTTAAAAGTACTCTCTTGTAAGTTCATGGTGAGTCTCACAAGGAAAAGAGAAATAAAACGGGTTGGTCATTTAGTTGAAAATATTGGTTAATTGTGTGGGGGAGGTGGTTAAATGATCGAAACTGAAAAATTAGATGACATTTAACCACCCTATTCATTGTGTTTACATTTAGAAGTCCCAACTCACTCTTAAAAGTACTCTCTTGTAAGTTCATGGTGAGTCTCACAAGGAAAAGAGAAATAAAACAGGTTGGTCATTTAGTTGAAAAAATTGGTTAAATATGTGGGGGAGGTGGTTAAATGATCGAAACTGAAAAATTAGATGACATTTAAGCACCCTATTCATTGTGTTTACATTTAGAAGTCCCAACTCGCTCTTAAAAGTACTCTCTCGTAAGTTCATGGTGAGTTTCACAAGGAAAAGAGAAATAAAATAGGTTGGTCATTTAGTTGAAAAACTTGGTTAATTATGTGGGGGAGGTGGTTAAATGATCGAAACTGAAGAATTAGATGACATTTAACCACCCTATTCATTCATTGTGCTTACATTTAGAAGTCCCAAGTCACTACTAAAAGTACTCTCTTGTAAGTTCATGATGAGTCTCACAAGGAAAAGAGAAATAAAACAGGTTGGGCATTTAATTGAAAAAGTTGGTTAATTGTGTGGGAGAGGTGGTTAGATGATCGAAACTGAAAAATTAGATGAAGTTTAACCACCCAATTCATTGCGCTTACATTTAGAAGTCCCAAGTCACTCTTAAAAGTAGTCTCTTGTAAGTTCATGGTGAGTCTCACAAGGAAAAGAGAAATAAAATAGGTTGGTCATTTAGTTGAAAAAATTGGCTAATTGTGTGGGGGACAATGGCGAATCTTGACAAATTATTTTGAGGTGGCCAAACATAGTTAAGTCATATATATGCTTAAAGTTGAAGTTATGTATAATTGAAGTAATATATATATATATATATATATATATATATATATATATATATATATATATATATATATATATATATATATATATAAAAGTTAAAATTAACATGCAAGAGACTTGAATAAATATTTAAGACTTGAATAAATATTTTTGACTTGAATAAATATTTGAAAGAAAAGACTATGGATAGAAAAAATCAAATTTAAAACAAAGGTGGTACAAGTGAAACAGGTTAGACAAAAACATAAAAAATGGTTATAACATTTAAGTGACTTATGTAAGAATACGTGGCTGTGAGCACTTAGCCAATACAGCAGAATAATCAAGTGTGCACTAAAATAGTATGATCAAGTATTAGGTAGGACTACTATTAAAAAACTTTTCTGAATAATTGGGGTGGCCAAGGCATATCCCTGCCTCAACCAAGTTCCGCCTCTGGTGGGGGAGGTGGTTAAATGATCGAAACTGAAAAATTAGATGACATTTAACCACCCTATTCATTGTGTTTACATTTAGAAGTCTCAACTCACTCTTAAAAGTACTCTCTTGTAAGTTCATGGTGAGTCTCACAAGGAAAAGAGAAATAAAACAGGTTGGTCATTTAGTTGAAAAAATTCGTTAATTGTGTGGGGGAGGTGGTTAAATGATCGAAGCTGAAAAATTAAATGACATTTAACACCCTATGCTTTGTGCTTACATTTAGTGGCCTCAAAGCACTCCTAAAGTACCCTGTTGTAGGTTCATGGTGAATCTCACAAGGAAAATAGGACTAAAACTGTTTGGGTATTTTGCACAAAAAGTTGGTTAATTGTGTTATGCAAGCGGTTAATTGATAGAAACTAATAATTTAGATGACATTTAATCACCCTATGCGTTGTGCTTATATTTAAGGATCCCAAGGCACTCTTAAAGTACCCTCTTGAAGATTCATAGTGAGTCTCACAAGAAAATAAGGAATAAAAGAGGTTGATTATTTAATTGAAAAAGTTGGTTAATTATGTGGGGGAAGTAGTTAAATGATCCAAACTTGTTAATATATTAGATGCCATAATAAAAAAAAGCCTGGTTGCTTCTTTGAAGAAAAAAAGTGGTTAATCACTACAAGAATTATTGGTTTTTCCGGCCAGGAGTTTCCGGCGGATACAGATCCGCCGCAAAGTTACCGGCGGAATCTACGAATTTCCGGCGGAATTAGTCCGCCTAAAAGTTACCGGCGGAAAAATTGACATTTGCGGCGGATTAAAATTCGTCTTGGATTTTGCGGCGGATTTAACGGTTCTTGCGGCGGATTTTGGTTCACAGTTTTTTTTTTACGAGCTTTTAATTAATCGCCGCAAATGCACCTCCGTCCGCCGCAAATCCCTTATGTCCGCCGCAAACCCCTAAATTCGCCGGTAACTTCCATTTCCGGCGGATCTTGCCTTTTGACCGTTTGACTTCGTTTCACCTATATAAACCCCTTCTCCCCTTCTTCTTTTTTCACACCTCTACCAATACTCTCATTCTCTTGATACGGCACTCGATCTCTTAATACGGCACTCTCTTGAGCATTGTCGGCAGCGGGGTTCTAATAGAGTGGCGTACGTCTCCATTTTTTTGTAAAATAATTTCCACATTGTCATGAAGACCCCTTCATCTTTTTCGTTAAAAGTAACCCCTTTATCAGCATAAAGTTCATCCTCATTATTTTCACCACAAGAGACATATACGCTCATCAAACGCTCGGTATCATCCTCCAACTTAACAACTCGTCCTTGCAGTTCCTCAAACTTTCTATTTAGAGATTCAATCATCTTTTCAAAAGATTGTTTCTTGTGAAACTTTCTATTTTGAAAATATGGTTGAATCTCTAAATAAAAAGTTTGAGGAACTGCAAGGACGGGCTGTTAAGTTGAAGGATGATACCGAGCGTTTGATTAACGTATATGTCACTTGTGGTGAAATAATGAGGAGGAGCTTTTTGCTGATAAATGGGTTACTTTTAACGAAAAAGATGAAGGAGTGTTCACGACAATGTGGAAATTTCTTTACAAAGAAATGGAGACATACGCCACTGTAATGGAGCTGCTGCCGACAATGCTCAAGAGAGTGTCATATCAAGATAATGGCGTAGGTCTCCGTTTAGGGGTAGCAGACATTAAATATATATTTTACTGTTTTTCCCAATTTTTATCGCTTTTAATTATTTTATTTTTTTGTTTAAAATATTTTATTAATTGTATGTATGTTTTTTTGGTGATAATATTTTACTGCTTTTCCCAATTTTTATTTTTTTAAATTAAAAATTAATTAGTTATTGGATTTTATTTTTTTATCAATAATTAAAAAAATTAATAAAATAATATATATTTTTAATTAAAACGATTTTTTTAAAAAAATAAAATTTATTTTTTAAAAATAATAATAATTTTTTATTTTTTTAAAAAAATATTAGTTTTTTAAAAAAAATAATAAATTTTTTTTAAAAATAATAATAATTTTTTAAAAAAAAGAATAATTTTTTTTTTTAAAAAAAAATGGTACTTTGCGGCGGATTTGTGTTTTTTGCGGCGGATATTGAGCATTTGCGGCGGATCTTTGCGGCGGATTATAGCTTTTGCGGCGGATTATTTGGTATTTTTAAAAAAAAAGGCGCGATATTTTAATTTGAATATCCGCCGCAAAGTACCACGAATCCGCCGCAAACCTCCGTAAATAAAAAACCCGCGGATTTTAAATTTCAAAATCCGCCGCAACCGTCCAGAATCCGCCGCAAAGCACCGAAAAAAAAAACCCCGCGGATATTGAATTTCAAAATCCGCCGCAACCGTCCAAATCCGCCGCAAATCCCTTTTGACCGTTGGGCTGCGTTTTCCTATATATATCCATTCCCCACTTCTCATTCTTCACACTTCTAACAATCCTCCCATTCTCTTCTTAAAATTTCTCTTTTACTCTCTTCCAAATTCTCTCATTCTCTACTAAATCTGTTTTTGAAGTGTAGCGCTTCCTCCCTACGAATTGTCTTCTGCTCTTATTGGGAAATTTCTTCAAGGTATGTTTTTGATATTAGTTAATAGTTTTAGTTTTTAATTTTTTTTTTTTAATATTCGTTTTTAAATTATTTTATAATAATATGAATTTGTTACTAATTGTGTTGTTTTTTTTGTTTAGGTATTGTTTGGGTTCCTCCTTTTTCCTCTCTTCTTTTTCCTCTCTGCTTGAGTTCAGGATAAGCTTCAAGCCAGAGCCTTCTCTTCACTACGGTTAGTTGTTAAAGTAATTAATAAAATATTACTTACTTCACTATTTTTAGTAAAATTTTGTTTAGTATTTTGTTTGCAATAATAATACAAATTAATTTATATTGAAAAAACTTATTTATTAAGTTCACTTATAAATTTTATTAACATATATTGTCTTATAAAAATTGAAATTTAAAATTAAATTTGGAATTATTATTTATAATGTTTAAATTATTTGTATATAACATTATTAAAAAATTCATTCTGTTGCTTGTAATTAATTGGTAGTTTAATTATTGAAATATCAAAATAAAATGAGTAATAAATATATATATATCAAAATATGAAATAATTGATAGTTTATTTTATTTATATTGTAGTGTAGTATACGTATAGTTCTTGAAAATGGATCGTAGTTGGATGTATGATCGATTGTATCCTGGAAGAACTGGTGTAAAACGACGTTTTGTAGAAGGAGTAGAAGAGTTTATTTTTTGTGCTAAGTACATTGATCATGAAGAATTTGGGCGACAAGGCGGTATTAGATGTCCGTGCTTGAAATGTTCATTTCGAGCTATAATAAATGAACATGAAGTTAGACTTCATTTGTACAATAATGGGTTTAGGCCAAATTATTGGACATGGAGCCGTCACGGGGAAGGAGCGCCAGGGGTAGCTGCAGTTCCTGCGGTTAATGTTCCGGTTGAAGTAGTAGATCACACATCAAGTAGTTATCCAGTGACTACGACATCTGAAGGATGGGGAATACAACCGTTAGATGTTTATCAGGGAATGATATCTGACGCTGTTGGAGTAAATTTGGATTTTGAAGAACCAGATGCTGACGAAGTTCCAAATGAGGAAGCTCAAAGGTTTTACATGTATTTGAGTGAGACAAATAAACCCATATTTGAAGGATCTACAGACTCAAAATTATCAATGTGTGTTCGGTTGTTGGGTCTTAAGTCTCAATTTAATGTTGCTGAGTTGTGCATGGAATATATGACCAAAATGATGTTGGATGCAACCCCCATTAGAGGGAGTTTACCGCAAAGTTATTATGAAGCTAAAAGAGTGGTATCGAAGCTTGGCTTAAAATCTAAAAGGATTGATTGTTGTGTGTCTGGTTGCATGCTCTATTATAACAATGAGTTTGGCATAAATGATGGAGAGTTGTCGGAATGCAAGTTGTGTGGACAACCACGCTATCGTGTCAGTAGATCAGGGATGAGCAGAGGCAAACCGGTTCCACGAAAATCAATGTTCTATCTGCCTCTTATTCCAAGGCTACAGAGGATGTTTACTTCAATGGAGACCGCAGGTAAAATGACATGGCACCATCAAAATAGAAATAATTCTGGTGAATTACGTCACCCATCTGATGGTGAAGCTTGGAAGCATTTTGATCGTGTTCATCCAGATTTTGCCAGTGATCCGCGCAATGTTCGGCTTGGTTTGTGCTCTGATGGTTTCACACCATATATTCAAGCCTCGGCAACACCGTATTCATGTTGGCCAGTTATTGTTACCCCATACAACATTCCTCCAGAAATGTGTATGTCCAAACCATACATGTTTTTAAATTCTATTATTCCAGGGCCAAGTAATCCAACAGCTGGTATTGACATCTATTTGCAACCTTTGATTGATGACCTAAAAAGGTTGTGGAATGGTGTTTTAACTTATGATGTGGCACGCAAACAAAATTTTGTGATGAGGGCGGCTTTGATGTGGACCATAAATGACTTCCCTGCCTATGGAATGTTGTCTGGATGGGGGACACATGGTAAGATGGCGTGTCCGATTTGCATGGTTGACACAAAGGCTTTTAGTCTTAAATACGGAGGAAAAGTTTCATGGTTTGACTTGCACCGTAGGTTCTTACCTATGGATCACCCATTTAGAAAGCAGAAATATGCGTTCATCAAGGGAAATGTTGAAACAGCTGGACCTCCTCGTCAGTTGACACCAGAGGAAGTTTGGAATAATGTTAGGGATATCCCTCCTGTGGAAGTCGTAGCCGGTGTTGTTTCTCGTCCAGATGGCTATGGACAATGGCACAATTGGACAAAAAAAAGTATTTTTTGGGAACTTCCCTATTGGAAAGATAATCTATTGAGACACAATCTCGATGTCATGCATATAGAGAAGAATTTTTTTGACAACATATTTAACACTGTCATGAACGTGAAAGGCAAAACGAAAGACAATGAGAAAGCTAGGAAGGATATAGATCATTTCTGTAGACGAAAGGATTTGTTGTTGGTTGAGCAAGGTACTAGGATTTTGAAACCCAAAGCCAATTATACTTTATCTACCGAACAAGCGAAAGCAGTTTATCAGTGGATAAAAGAGTTGAAAATGCCAGACGGTTATTCTTCCAATTTATCTAGATGTGCGGATGTGGATAATGGGAGGTTGCATGGGATGAAGAGTCATGATTGTCACGTATTCATGGAGTGCTTACTTCCTTTCGCTTTTAGTTCGTTGCCAACACACGTTTTGAATCCGCTCATTGAAATAAGTCAATACTTTAAGAATTTGTGTTCTGCAACGCTAAAAGCTGATGATCTTTCAAAAATGGAACAAGACATCCCACTTATCTTATGCAAGTTGGAGAGAGTATTTCCACCTGGTTTCTTAGATTCTATGGAGCATCTACCGGTGCATCTCGCATATGAAGCTAAACTTGGCGGACCTGTCCAATACAGATGGATGTATCCGTTTGAAAGGTCAGCTAATTTTTAATTATAATAATATAAGAAACAAGTTTAAATTAAAATATTATATGACTATTAATATATTAATATCATATTCCTCTAGGTTCATGGGTGATTCAAAAAGATCGGTGAAAAACAAAGCTAGAGTTGAAGGATCGATATGTTCTTCTTACCTACACCGTGAAACAACACATTTTTGTTCTCATTATTTCAAGAATCAGTTTGCTCCTGGAAGCAGTCGAAATGAAGTGGATACTGAATGGCGACATCCTTTGGCTTTGTCTGTCTTTTGTCTACCCGGTCGTCCATCTGGGAAGGAGTCAACTCACTGGCTAACAGATGAAGAGTTAAGTTCAGCACATGTTCATGTGTTGATAAACTGTACTGAGGTGCAACCATTTATTGAGTATGTTCCTCAACATTAACAATCGATCTTAATTAGTTAATACTAGTAGACAAGTGTAACAATTAAATTATTTCTTTTTAGGGAGTTCTTGTCATCAGAGGCAGTACGTGAAGACCAATCTTCTGCTCATATTCATGCGCATTTTCCAATGTGGTTTAGTCAATATGTGTATTCCCTCCCGCCAAATCCTACCAACCAACACTTGAGGAACATATCAGACGGTCCTCGAAGATGTGTTAAAGAATGGCACACATACTTTGTCAATGGATACAAATTTCACACCAATGAATGGACACAGGGCAGAGAGACAGTCAATAGTGGAGTGTGCATGAAGGGGGTCACTGGAGGAGGTGAAGATGATTTTTATGGTGTGGTTCAACACATATATGAACTTCAGTACCCCCATCTAGATTTTAGTCCAAAGGTAGTTGTTTTTTATTGTAATTGGTTTGATCCGTCTGCTCGAGGAACAAAGGTGAATCCAAAGTCAAATACAGTGGACATTAAAATGAATGGTAGATATCGACCGTATGATCCGTTCGTCATTGCACAAAATGTGAGACAAGTCTATTATGTCCCTTATCCATCAATGCGGACTGATAGGCGTGGTTGGTGTGTCGCAATTAAAACAAAACCAAGAGGTCGCATTGATCAGACAAATGATGAAACGGTGGAAGATATTATTATGCCATATCAAATGGAAGAGATGTCTAATGTAAATGAAGTGATTCAAGTTGAACCCATTGTTCGTTTATGTGATGAGCCAAACACCGGCGATGAAGTTGTTGATGACGAAGATGCTGATGGTGATGATGCAACAGACCACATTGGTGTATCAAGAATTCACTCCTCCGATGATGATGATTTTGAGAATGAATGGGATTCAAATTAGAATGAATGTAATTTATGTTTCAACAATTCTATTTTTAATGAAGATGTTATTTTTAATGAAGGATGTTATTTGTTTGAGAATGAATGGGATTCAAATTATTTATTTTAATGCATGAGTTTTGTATATGTTTATATATGTTAACCTTGTTTAGTATATGTTTGTTTTGTTTAAATGTATATGTTTAGCTAGATCTATACAGATATGGCATCTCATGATGACTCGGGATCCGATCATGACGGCGCATATGTTCCTCCTCCACCTCCCGATGCCGCCAGCACTAGCAGGCGGAAGACATCTACTCGCCTAGGGCGCCGTACTCAGCCTGCGCGTGTTGTTGTTACTACTGGCGGATATTTGCCACCACCTGTGTCTGAGGATGGTGCTAGTACTAGTACTGCAGGGGGCCCATCGATTCCTGTTGGTACTGAGGGCTTATCCCCGACACATGTTGATGCGGATGGGGTACGCACATTCATTGATGGGACTGAGGTGATTAGGGTTACACCTGATGGGCGTATCATATTGCAGATTGTTGGCGATTCGTAAGTCTATATATATATATCTATATTATTATTTATTAATTTATTTTTGTTGCCATTTATATATATATATATAACTTATATTTGGTGTAACAAAATTCATCTTTTTTTAATGCAGTTTTATTCCTTCGAAGGCTTCAGCTACCGCCATCACAAAAACAATCAAGGAGAATTTTACCAAGAGCTGGAAGAACTGGACAGAAGTTAGAAAAGATAAGGATGCAAATAAGAAGATGTTAAGATCATTTTTGGTAAGTTATTCGATTCTACGAAATAATTAATTTGGTACTGTATTATCTTTTATATTGACTTGATTAATTAATTAATTATTGCCTTATAATTAACAACATTATTGTAAATTTCTTAAATAGGAAAAATGTACATGGTATCCAGGGGAGCAAGCCGCAGTTGAGAGAGTGTTCCATAAGAGATGTTCTCATCGCTATTCTGAATTGATGCGGAGGGCGCGCAATACGCGTACGAAGCCATCTTATATGGGAGACTCAACTTGGGCTGAGTTTAATGAGTATTGGGAGAAAGATGAAGGATTTAAGAATTATTGTGAGAAAGTCAAGAAGAACCGTGCTTCTGAAAAAGGTGGCTGCACACACACGGGGGGGGGGGGGGGGGGAGTGTTAATACTGCAACGCATTACATACGTTTGGTAAATTTATTACTTAATTTATTACTTGATTAATTAATTAATTATTTATAATAATTAACTAGTCATTTTCAATATGTGTATTTAATTAATAATATATATATTTATGTATATATATATATATATATATATATATATATATATATATATATATATATATAGGTGGAGAGGGAACAAAGGCAAATCACTTTGCCTGAGTTGCATTGCCACATGCATATGGTGGAGGAGACTGGTGAGTACGTTACAGATCGGGCGAGGCGTATTCAGGTAAAACTACTTTTACAATTATATATATTAATTAATGTTTATTATTTATATTAATAATTAGTTATTTATTTGTTGGGTTATTTTTTCAGGAGAGCTTCGAGGGTGGGATGGCTGAGTACCATCAGTCACAACAGGGCAGTGGGGCAGCTGTCGATCCAGTGGAGGAGGCTAGAGTAGCTCGTGATGTTTGGGAGAGAGCAGTTGGTCCCCAAAAGACTAATCGTCTGGTAGGATCAGGTGGTATTGGACCGGCTGCTTTTCGAACAAGCATTATTCCGAGTCTATCAGAGTCACATTCTGGATCCTCGACTGGTCGCAATTATGTTCCCAATGCTGGTGAGTTGAATGAGGTTAGGCAATTGACGCAGCAACTGAGCGAGGCTCAGCGTCAGATTGCCGAGCGGCAGCAGCAAAGCGATCGGGAAATTCAGGTGATTCGGGATCGAAGTGAGCGGGAAATTCAGGCGATTCGGGAGCAGGCTAGGGTAGCTGAGGAGCGCATGGAGGAGCGCTTTAAGTTCTTGCAGGATCAGATGGTGTCTAGCTCGAGGCCATCCTCATCAGCATCCTACCCGCCGCCGCCACAGCAGCAGTACTACCAGCAGCAGTATGCACCCCAGTATCCCCCGCCGTATGCATCCCAATATCCCCCGCAGTATACACCGCAGTATGCACCGCCATTCCAGCCATACCAGCAGCAACATCAGTCACCCCGCCAGCCATACCAGCAGCCCCAACATCAGTCACCCCTGATCCAGCCAAACCAGCAGTACCCCCAGCAGCGGTCACCCCCGCTGGACATTGATCTTAATGTCCAAATGTCATCGCTCAGTGCTTTACTTCAAGATGATACATATTATAATAATGTTGATGACATTGACCGGCAGGCACCCCAGTAGCTTTAGATTATTTTATTTATTTGTCTGGATATTTTATTAATTGTCTGGATATTTTATTAATTGTATGGATATTTTTACTGCTTTTCCCAATTTTTATTTTTTTAAATTAAAAATTAATTAGTTATTGGATTTTATTTTTTTATCAATAATTAAAAAAATTAATAAAATAATATATATTTTTAATTAAAACGATTTTTTTAAAAAAATAAATTTTATTTTTTAAAAATAATAATAAATTTTTTTAATTAAAATAATAATAATTAAAAAAAATTTTTTAATTAAAATAATAATAATTATTAAAATAAAAAAACAACATTTATTTTTTAAAAATAATAATAATTTTTTTTTAATTAAAATAATATTAATTAAAATTTTTTTTTTAAAAAATGTTTTTTTAAAAAAATTATATTCATTTTTTTTAAATAAAACGGGTGTTTTGCGGCGGATAAGGGGTACTTTGCGGCGGATAATTTGCGGCGGATATTAGGTACTTTCCGGCGGATATATTGCGTCAAAAATGTGTCCCCTTTTCCGGCGGATTATCCGCCGCAAATTTGCGTTGGATTTTGCGGCGCCACTAGATCCGCCGCAAACTTGCGGCGGATAATCCGCCGCAACGCGTTTGCTTCGAGCTGGCTACCGGCGAAAAACTTCCGCCGCAAAGTCCAATTATCCGCCGCAAATTTGGCTTTTGCGGCGGATTTCGCCCGCCGCAAAGTCCTTCTTTTTTTGTAGTGAATTGTGCTGCTAAATTTAATAGAAGTTATTACAAGGCAGAACTAACACAACCAAATCAACAAAAACACTTAACAGATACAACGTTGAACTTAACAAATTAATTTAATCAACAACTTAACAACTAAAACTGTCATATATCCAAACTTCCATATGTCTTCCCAGCTGAGAAAATCATCATGATTAGTATAAAATTGTATCAATTGAGTATCATGCAGCTGGGGTGGACCAGAATTATAAACACCCCAATTGGGACAGAACTGCACCCCCCCTAACATTCTGAATAAGACCTTCCATCACACTTTTGAGATTACCAAAATATGTTGGAATAGGTCATTTTAAATTGTTTCTACTCATAGTTTCAGGATGTAGCTGATTGCTTGAGAATGTTACAAATAGTGAAGCTTTGTCATATATCCAAACTTTGGAAGGATGAAGCCAGTTAGCTTTCTTCCATGAAAGTACCTACAAACACTTCATAAATTGTATCGAACATATAATTAGTTAAGATACTCAAAATTACTACCAAACCAAGCAGGGTTGCCAGGAAGAAATTTATGTATCAATTTAATAGTGCACCGTCTTAAAGTCAAATACAAATAAAATCTCAGTATCACGATTAATAACATAATTTTCTATATTGTATCATAACATTCAAGTACCAAAACGTCAAATACAAATAAAATCTCATTATAATCAAGCAAAACCAACAAAATATTCCCCAAACATATGATTTACCACAAGATTAATCCCCAATTAGTAGCATTCAAAAAAAATTGCAAAAATTCAAGTAAGGACGTACTGAAACAACCCTAACAACCCATGTTTTCATGACTAATGCAGTAGCAGTAAGTGGCATCCAAAAATCAAGGCAAAACCGAACCCCAAATCACTCAAACAGGAAGAAAACTCAAGGAATTTACTCCCTATTTTAGAGTAATTAAAAATAATTGCTCCAACCATGACTAAATCATGCAAAATCATCCCTACTCACAAAGAATTGCTCAAGAACTAAACCAAGATTTTTCCCCAAATTGAACCCTAAAGTTGAGCAAGATAAGAATTACAGCACACATGAGATAATTCAGATTACGGTTCGCTGAAACAAATTTCCTCTCCAATGACTTACAATGATGATGCAATGCAAGTATGCAAACTTTATTCTTTACATTATCTTACAAAGTATTACTCAAATTTCATATAGGATATCTAGGAAAAGTTGTTCAGCAATACGTGAAGTAAAAAAAAACAAGACGATGGATTTTTAATCATGAATGAAGAAAATTCTAAACTGTACTAAATGCAGTACAAACTGAATACATCCTTGAATAGACACAAGTTCAGGTATTACATGTGTTTGCATTTTGATAATGACAAATGAAGTATCAAAGAAAACGAAACAAAGAGCAAAACTAATTAGTCACCTTAAAACAATAAGGATGGCAGAGGCATCAAGCAACTATAAAAGTCAATTTCTTGCAAACATGCCGTTGGTTTTCCAAGCTCAGTGTGAGTTGGTTTTCCAAGCTCAGTGTGAGTTGGTTTTCCAAGCTCAATGTGAGTTGAACCCCCTGAGAGAAATCAATTGAGTTCAGAACAGTTCTAAAGAAATAGAGAAATACCATAATGAACATGTTTTCATGACTAATGCAGTGGCAGTAAGGGGCATCCAAAAATCCAGCAAAACTGAACCCCAAATCACTCAAACAGGAAGAGAACTCAAGAAATTTACTCCCTAATTCAGAGTAATTAAAAATAATTGCTCCAAAGATGACTAAATCATGCAAAATCATCCCTACTCACAAAGAATTGCTCAAGAACTAAACCAAGATTTTTCCCCAAATTGAACCCTAAAACAAAATTCGTTTAGAAAGAAAACTACAAGAGTAGAGATTGCAAGTAACAGTACCGCGAATAAGGGCAAAGATTCTTACATGTTTGCTTGCAAAAGTCCTCTCCTTCGATGGCGACGACGACAATCGTGACTAAGGCTTTCTCTGGTTGAGAACAGCGAGCCAGGGCACAACGTTGAAGAAGAAGAGCTTCAACGGAAAGGAAAGAAGAAGTAGATGAAAGAGAACCAAAGAGAAACGGAGGGCCGAGTAGATGGGTTGCTGAGAGGAAGGAGAAGAAGAGACCGGTGCTTGGAATAGAAAGAGAAGAATGGTGCATGTTGTTTGAAAGAGAAGAAGGGAGAGAGGAAGTGTGTTTTTTTATTTATTTAAAATTTCTAACTGATTTTAATTTTGTTTATTTTTTATTTTTTAATCAACATTTGTTAATTTGTTTAAAAATAACCTTTGGGTCCCACCACCACCGTATATTTGTACGTATTTCCTTTTTTTGGCTGATTTTGGCTCCATTTCTTTGGCTGAATAACATTGTTGTTTTAAGAATATGGCACGTATAGAAGTCACATTCAGAGAGAGAAAGGGAGATAAATTTGGGATGCCGTTCTCCAGTCACCTCTCTCTATCTCTCTCTTCTTGCATTTTTTTTTATTTTTTTAATATAAAATAATTTAAGGGTTGAGATTGAGTATGATGATGATCCAATGGAGGGGGACGATCCTGACTGGAGTGACTGGAGGGAATCCCGACTGGAGAGAATCTGAGTCCATAAATTTGTATGGACAAAATGGGTGGGGTAGGTAGGTGTGTTCAGAGTTGGTGGAAATGTTCAAACTTTAGGAGACAAACACCAAAAGATTGTTTGCCCTAGTGGAAATATCAATGAAACCAAAGTGGATATGTTTAAATCACATAATTTCTATTTCATTCATCATCAACATGAAGAAATTAAAAAAAATAAACTATTTATGTCGTTTGCTCCTATGGAGAGAATAAAATAAGGGTCAAATCAATATTTTTAAAATTGGATTGGACATCGAACCCGCGAGACATGTTTGTCATGATTCAATCGCTTTAAACTGTTCGAATAGGGATGAAACGCGATCGAACCGCTTATATAACTAAATCATAAACTATGTCTATTCATGATTTAATCGATTAAGCCGTTTGATTGGTTCAGTTTTTAAAAACATGAGGTCTAATGTGTTTTTGCCGTGTAAAATGAGGGAAATTTAGTTTTAGTCTCTTCAAAAGTTTTTTTAGATTGTCCCTCAAATGCTAGCTCTTTTAATTTTAATTTTTTTAAAAATTAAAATAAAATTAAAATTGAACCAGATAAAAGTTTTAAAACACATCAATTTAAAACTAGATGTCGAGTCAAGTGACCTTCTATTTATCATATCATTTTTTTTGTCAATAATGCAATATATCATTTATGATTGACCAAACCACAAATATTACACCAAGTTTCGCGAAACAACCCACTGTTTGGACGGAATAAAAAAAATAAAAAATTTCAAAAGTAGAATTTAAAAAAAATGAAAAGACTAAAACTAAATTATATAGAGTAAAGTTGTGTTTAACCCAAAGACGACAAAAGAAAGAAACACAAAAGCAACATCCTAAAAAAGAGAGGTGCAAATTGTGAAGAATAAAATTGGCCTTTTGTCTGACCATACATAAAACATTTAGATAAGATTCCCGGGTAACACTTACAAATGTCATGATGCTCAAATAGCAACATCACACCCAATACTTGTCCTTATAGAAATGGCCATTGGCTATTGGAAAGTTCCAATATCCAATATAACTGTTGTACTATTACAACCCACTATCAAAGCCTTAGCATCAAAGAATATCACATAAAATGTGAGACATATCATATCAATAGGGACCCACTTGTGGACTAATTTCATTCCATATTGTGCAAAGTGATCCCTAATTGCTTAAGATTATTTTCCCCACAATGCTTTCCTTGAGCCACGTTGCCCACTTCAAAGACCAAATAAAAAGTTGTTTTTTTAATATGTTAATTTAATTAATCTTGAAGGGACCAAGAACACTTGAATGGGATGTTAAGAGTCTATTTCAGCTTAAACAAGGTCCTGAATTCGAATCCAGCCTAAAAAAATGTTTTAATCTTGAAGGGATTCCTTTTTGCCTTGTCCACCATTGAAATCCAATGGAAAAAAAAATGATTTTGTAGTCTTCAATTGTTGATCTTATTCATAGGCTTTTGTCATAAACAAAAATGAAGGAAACAAAATAAGGTGACATGTGTTTCAAGTGTATGACAACTTTGGAATCCCCTAAATTAACAATAATTTGTTTGATTGTTGGTTTTTGTACTTCAAGATTGTACTCTCGAAAGGAATGGGATAAAATTAATTGAGTGCAACTTTGTACCAACCCCTTCCATTTGATTTCCAATTTTTTTACAAGATTAGTCCAAATTAGTTGCTAAGCACTAATATCAGCACTAATTAATTTGCTATTTTCCACTAAAAAGAATTGAGTCCAAGTCAATGAAAAGAGTGTCAACAAGTTTTTTTTTTTTGATAATTGAAGATAATGACATTAATAGCCAATTAGCTCAGCATCATTGACACACACTCCCTCTCACCTTCTATGAAGCGTTTGAGAAGGTGTCAAATCATGTGCTAATGCTAAAAGGAACAAAAACACCACGCTTAAGTACACCGCATAGAGGGGAGCACGCCGCGGTTCCAATGGAGATGATTGTGTATCCAATATCAAGTATCATTTGTAATAGACAAACAATTTTTCTAAAAGTGAAAATAAATCAAAATTTTTCTAAAAGTATCATTTGTAATTGATTAAAATATTTTAATAGCAATGAACAAAATAATAAAAGTCTACTGATTATCTCTAGTTATGTAATTAAATTTAATATTTAATCACTATAAGAAAAGTTGGTTTTTTCGGCGGGCAAAATCCGCCGAAAATTTGGACTTTCCGACGGATTTTTCGCGCCGGTAGCAAGCCCACAGCAAACCGTTTTCGGCGGAGTATTCGTCGGTAATTTCCGGCGGATTTCGTGGCGCCGAAAAGTTCGCTGGAAACTTCAAAAAAAATCACATAACATTACCGGCGGATTTTTCCACCAGTAATTTCCGACGGATTTTTTCCGTCGGTCATGACCGTTTCCGGCGGATTTTTAATTTTTTTTTTTGGAAAATCCGCGGGAAATGCACATTACCGACGGATTTTTCTAAAAAAAAATAAAAAATAATTTTTAAAAAAAAAAAAAAATTTGTTTTGAAAAATCCACCGGAAATGCGCATTACCGGCGGATTTTTAAAAAAAAATATATTTAATTTTTTTTAAAAAATTATTATTATTTTTTTTATTTTTTCCGAATTTCAATGTTTAATATGTATTTTAATTAAAAGAAAGAAAAAATGAAAATGAATAAATGAATGAGAATGTAGAAGTAGGAAGGAATAAGAATGAAAGAGTAAGAAGAAATAAGAATGAAGAAATGATAATGAATGAGAATGAAGAATAAAGAAGAATGAATGAGTAAGAAGGAATAAGAATGAAGTAGAGTATGAGAAGTAATAATATAAGAGAGAATGTGAATAAAGAAGTAAGAAGAAATAAGATTGAAGGAGTGAGAATGAATAAGAATGAAGAAGAAAGGAGAAATATAGAAGAGAGATATGTAGAGAAATTTATGGAGATGAGAGTATGAGAAAGAAGAAGAAAGATAAGTCTGAGAGAATGAGAGGAGTTTTGGAGAAATTTTTATTTATAATCGGATTTTTTTCCCCCGGAATTTTTCCGGCGGATTTTTAAAAAAAAAAAATCTTTTTAAAAATCCGCCGGAAAATCTGGTGGTCACATTTCCGGCGGATTTTTTAAAAAAAATTTTTTTTTTTTAAAAAACCGCCGGAAAATCTGGTGGTCACATATCCGACGGATTTTTAAGCTTTCCGGTGGATTTTAAAAAAAATCCGCCGGAAATGTTAAAGATCTGCCAGAAATGTATGGACGGAAAAATAATCCGCCAGAAAGACTATTTTTTCGGCCGGAAATGTACTGACGGAAAAAATCCGCCGGAAATACGTGTTTTTCTTGTAGTGAATAGAGGTAATTTAAATATTCTTTAATTAAAAAAAATCCGCCGGAAATGTTAAAGATCTGCCGGAAATGTATGGACGGAAAAATAATCCGCCGGAAAGACTATTTTTTCGGCCGGAAATGCCAAAAATCCGCCGGAAATGTACTGACGGAAAAAATCCGTCGGAAATACGTGTTTTTCTTGTAGTGAATAGAGGTAATTTAAATATTCTTTAATAGCACTATCAAAAGTCAGGAAGCACTATTAAAAATCATGAGGGACTAAGACCATAAAACCCAAATTTTATAAAGACCAAAAACATATTTAACCCTTTTTCCCAAGTCGAAGTTTGGTATCATAAGATTTTAATGAGTTTACTTTCTTTTCCTTGGTTTAAAAAAAACCTCTTTTTTCGATAATTAGAAGATTTTATTAATAGAGCCTAACACAAAACACATAAGGCTGGGAAGAAATGGTCAAAGCCAAGATACACCGACACGACCAAGTAACACCCATGATAACTATCGAACTCCCAATGGCTGATGCCAAAATACACCAGCACAATCAGATACACCCACACTACAAAACACGCCAACATGAAAAAACATCTATGGCAAGAAAATGCCTAAAGATAACACTCCAACACAAGCTATAATCAAAGACAGACACCACAAAACACTTCTAAAAAAACACCCCCTCCCATCCTCCTCTCTCAATGTATGTAACTATGTAATCACTAGACATTCATCCTTTGTACGGTTGCGCGTTTCATTCTTCATATAAAGTTCATTGTAGAGAAACTCTTTTAAACTGCTACAAATCTCACACGAAAAATCAAAGCTAACTTCATAAACAAATACAACATTGGATACACAATATGTTTTTTAGTTTCCACAAATATTTCTGAAAGATCATTGAACCCATCTAAATTAGATAATTGTTTCCTAGAAAGAACATCCATGATATATTTTTCAAGTAGATTGTCCAAAGGTCCATAATATCTATTGAAGAAAATTTCACACCTGTCCATTTGTTACAGCTTTTCAAAAAAAATGAGAGTCTAAAAATAATCTAAAAACTGATTCAAATGTGAATCTATTTTGAGTAGTTTCTCATAAAAATCATTTTTTAAGAATATCTATCTATTTAAAAAAATAAGTAATTTTCAATATGTTACACAAACATAAAACAACTTCTCATTTTCTTAAAAATATCTAAAAACTAATCTCAAAATTATTTAACAACAAAATCACCATCTAAAGTTGTTAAATAATTTGTGTGGTACTATCCGAATACAACCCGAATACTAGCTGAGTTTGCTACTAATGTCAAAATTATTTAACAACAAAATCACTACACGAAGGATTTTCAATATGATCACTTTTTTTTTTGGTTTGCAGATAGGGTGGCAATTGCCACTAGAAACTGACGCACACAACTGTGAGGTCCCGAGTTCAAACCCGAGAGATGATATTCAACCTAACAATATATTTGCCAGCTAAACTAGCATTACGGATATCACTTCTTTTACATCTAAGACCTATTATGGTACAGAATGTTTTACTGGATGGTATCCGGAGGGAGAGGAATCTTCTAATATTCGAAGCTAAAAGAATTATTATTTTTGAAATTAAAATAAGTAAATAAAATAGGCAAAATCTTGCATGATCTTCCCACCTTGGACCCAAAACAAAGTAGTGAATGATGCTTAAAATCATAGCTATGCCTATACCTATTTCTAACTGAGTGCCTATACCTATGCCTATACCTAAAGAAAAGTTGCCCCAATAAAGGGTAGTTGCGCTCAACTTGAAAACATATGGGTGTAAGAAACAATAGAAAAACTCATAACCCACCAAAAAAAAGATAAAATAGAATAACCCACCTTGAAAATAGAATAAACCAAAACTCAACTTGAAAATATATGGGTGTAAGAAACAATAGAATAACGACCATGGACCATATTACTTTATTAGATACTTAAAAAACTCATAACCCACCAAAAAAAAGATAAAAAATCATACAAATACGTCAATGCTTCCCACGTCTCCCGTATAAAAAGTTGATGACATAATGGATCAAAACACTAGTGTGTAAGAAACAATAGAAAAAATCAATTATAAAATAAAATATTTAACTTATATACACCACCCACATAGAACATTTTTAGAACGCCAATCAATTGTGAAACAACATGTTTATACTAAAAAGTGTCCGACTTTATCTCAATTACCTTAAAATTTACCCGTATCATAATTTTTTATTTGTCGACAAATTAAAGGTTTTTCCAACATACCAATTAATTAAACCCTAAAATAAATATATAAACAAAAGTTTGTCAAAATAATATATATAAAATTGTATTATGTCATCATTCATTATTTGAGCGTATCAGCACAATCCCTATACCACCCTCGTTGCTTTTAAGGATAATCATATCATCAATTATTAATTTTTTATTTAACTCGAAGTTCGGGTGTAAGTGGTTAATACACTCCATTTAAAGTGACAAACTCAGCTAGTATTCGGGTTCAATCCCAGGCAATGAGACAAATTGAAGCCAAACTTTACTTACCACCTAGCCGAACTCCACATTTTTCAGGGCTCATTTCCCCCACTGGACATCGGAGCAGGGTCAAAGACCCCTAAACAAAAAAAGACTAATCCTTTGAGGTATCGGAGATCAATTTACTTAAGGAGTTGATCTCTCCCAATAAATGTTTTTTCATATGCACCAGCCAAGGACCGAACCAAGACTCAAATAGTTAAAAGACCCAAGTATCTAGCACTTATGCCACATCATGTTGTTACTATGAAATATACCTTTGAATTTAGATTGTTGGTACTATAATAAAGAAAATATGTGACAGCCTATTCACTGTTGTATGTTCTATTTAGTAGTCGTGAGGAAATAAAAGTAGAGACTTAATACTATTTTCATTTATATCAACACTATTTTGTCTTCTTGTATGACTCATCAATGCTCTAGAACCTGGTGCGGGATCTTTTAGCATATTCCATTAAGGTTTTTTTTGGCTATGATTGTGAAATAATTGTATCCATCTAGTCTATATATAAATAAACTCTCTCAATGGAAGAATAAAGTAATCAACACATATTAAATTCTCTTTACCTTTCTTCTTCCTTCCGGCTTTAATTTTGTTATTTGCTATCATCTCTTCCTCAATGTTTCGTTGAGTGGTGGACCTCTAAGAGCTTGAGCGCTGATTTGAAGAGCGCCATGATGAACTCAGCTCTCGCATTGACTTGATTCTAACTCAGATGGGTGAGGGTAGGAAATCTGAACCCTCCTGCGAAACTTGCAACGTAAAGCCATTCCCATTACTCAACCACCTCCTCCTCCATTGTAACAGGGTCATTTAGGGAATTTACTATTTCATTGCATTTTTATTGTTTTGCTGCAAGTTGTACTACTGCACTGCACACTGTACTAGATGCTAAGTTGTACTAGTACATGGGAATATTCCAAATCATTGAGTTGTTATATACGCGCCCGATCCTTAATAAAAGATATCATCAATCATTAACAGAATTAAATTCCTTCTCTCTCTTATATCCTTTTACTACAAGGATATATCTATCCTAGATTTATCTTTCCGGGTACCATTCTTTCATTGGAGCCCCTTGAGTGAGTCGTTGATTGTTTCGATTTCTCCCTAACAATCGAACCGTCACAAAATAAAGTTTGATTTCAACATATTAATTTTAATAATATTTGAACTAATATTTTAAGTTTCCAATGAAGTTTGAATTCAACTTAATTCAACTTATTAATCTTAATATATATATTAGTCCTCATTCGGAGTGGTGGATCTATGTATACTCCAAGACGTTTAAGCGAACCCCCTAAAAAAATAAAGTTAGCAACGATACCCGGTGGGAAAAATGTTTTTGCACACCCTGAAAAAAGCTTTTTACACCAAGGTCTCTAGGTTTGCATTACTCTAATGCATCACACTCACACAATTATACTCTCACACATATTTAATTTTGAAAACGTTTTTCTCTCTCATTGTGTCGGTACAATCACTCTCTTAACTTTCCTCTTTCTTCTTTTTTTTTCTATTCTTTAATTTATTTTGATTATGTTAATTTATTTAATTTGAATCTGTTATGTATTTTGTGAATATGTTGATTCTCTTAGTGCTATTTAATTTGTGTTGGTCTAGTGCACCACAAGTTGTGAACCTGTTGAAGTCTTATATTTATTATATTTTAGCGATGTGTGTGTTCGAAAATTTTTACACCCCTGGCTAGGGTCCTGAATCAGCCACTGCATACGTAGTATAAACTCTAAAATGAATCCAACATTGGGAATGCAGCAGCATTAAAACTTTTGAGTGAGAGTGTTGTCGCCTGAGAGATTAGTCTCTGCAGTTATACGCAGAAGATACTCGATTTACCCAACAACAAATTTTTTTCGTTTTGTCCCTATAAATTTTTCGTTCTCAAAATCAATACAATATAATCAATCAATCAATCAATATGAATACAATATCAATCGATCAATACAATATAATATATATAATATATAATATAATATAATATAATAAAATCTTATGCTAGCAAGTTTATAAAATTAGACACTTTTGTTATTTGACACCTCACATTTTTTGGGGCAATATTGTACTTTTTATTTTGACACATTCACTTACTTTTTTTAACTTAGTTTTTTTATTCATTATTTTTATTTCAATTATTTTCTCTCTCCTTATCAATCATTCATTCTTCCACAAATTCTCTCATTTCTTTTCATTTCAATAATTTTGTCTCTCCTCATCAATCATTCTCTTTTTCTCAAATTCTCTAATTTTCATTTTTTTTCATATCTTGTTAATGTCATAGAGAGCAACAAAGTTATTTTGTTGTAGGAAGAGTTATTTTTGTTTTCTAAAATAATAAAAGAAGATGTTAGCAAATTTACATTTTTAGTGCAGCTACAGAAATGACACGTGTGCAATTTAAAAAAAAAATCTTTTATAAAGCTACTGACGCGCTGATGCAGAGAATTTCTGTTTATTTTTGGTATTCGAAAAACATAATTTTTTATACTATTTACTATATTATACTAAAACCAATCAATTTCACCACTAACAATTGTCAAATAAAACCATTCCGCTAACAAAAATTCCAAAATAGTTTTTTTTTAAATTAAATTAAAATGATTAAATTAATATTAAATGATCTAGAAAAAAAATGTAAAGAAGTGCCAACGTGAGAGGCAAGTGTGATAGGCAACAGGAACAACAACGAGAGACTGACAACGGGTACAACGAGGAGCGGCAATGGGAGCGACGTCAACGGAAGCAACAACATGGGTACATATCTTATATTAGATCTCAGTTTGTTTTTTCTGATTTTTACTCTATTTTTAAGATTAGAAGAAGATACTGATTTTTTTTAAACTTTCTGCAACACAATTTTTTTAATCAAGTTGAAATGTAGCATTTTTATTGAGTGTTTCCTTTTTTTTTATTAAAATTCACAATTTTCAAAATATTTATAAGTTCAGATCTAATTATAACAAATACAGTGTTACATGTGCGGATGCACGAGTATAGTACTATTTAATATTTATAATTGAAAGTTGTCAAGTATACGATGTTGTCAGAGAGAAAACACATTTTTTATCATGCAATATTTACTATGATTGGTTTTGGATCCCATAATTATTATATAATAGTATTATACTTTTCTATTATTAAAAAAATACAAGAGGATCAAAATGTTGTAAAAGAAGAGCCGATTTGTTTCATTTTTAACCAGATCTGATTTTCTAACTTTATTATTCAATTTAAAAACTTAAAGGGTTAAATATATTTGTTGTTCTTATAAAATTTGTGGGTTTTGTCTTTAGTCCCTATAAAAGTAGATACATTCTTATTTTTTTAATGTCTTTATTGAAGTTTTTATTTTTAATATTTTATATCTTTATTTCACATTTTTTATTATATTTTAAAATCCAAAAATACCTTTTTTTATTTTTTTATACACCGATGACGAAATTTAATATGTTAAATAAATGGTTCATTTTAAATTTTAATAAATGTCTTAAAATTGTTATCTCATTGATTTTTTTTACTTCAAGTGCTAGCTTGTTATCTCATTGATTCAATGCATAATGCCGAGTTAGGCTTTGCAATTAACTTGCACAAGAATTGCATACGCCAATTAATTTTTTTGACAATATTAAGCCAATTAATTTTTTTGACAATATTAAGCCAATTAAATTGATACTTATTTTTCCTTTATTTTTTTTAAGAGAGATGAGTAATCGTCATTAGCCTTTTTAACACGTTAAACATAAGTTGTTCGACCAATAATCCATCGACTTAGTATTTAATTTGAATAAGAGATTGTTCTGAGGTTTACTTCTAAAGTAAATTTAGTCCTAAGAAAAAGGGTTGAACAGGTTTTCTGGTTTTTGTATAGATTGTTTAACAGGTTTTGTTAAAAACAATGCAACAGCAACAAAAACGGTAAATGTATTATTGATTATTATTTTTTATTTTTACCCTCAAATCCTCAAATACATTACTTCCATAAAAAATTATACTTCATACGTATTTATGACTATTGGAAATATCCAATAATTAAAAAGAATAACTTATAAAATAATTACACTATTTAATTTATTTAAAAAAAATTTCATAAGAAATATGGGAGGCAGCTACCCGAGCAGAGATTGTCTAACTTTAAGATGGGAACTCCACTCTACCTTTGAGTCTCTCTCTCTCCTTCAACTCATTCTCTCTCATATTTTCCTTCATTTTTCATCTTTCTCTCTTATCAAAAAAGCTTAAAATTACCACAATTAAGAAAAATGAAAATTAGATAATCCATTTCCATACTACCAAACAAGTACTAATCACAATCATGATGATTTTTTTTTGGTTCGGTGGACCATTGCTGACTACTCACAGAATGTCCCAACGCTTTCAACGAAATACTAATTTCTACTAGTGTTTTGGATCAAATTTCGCACTAGCCAACACTAAATTCGTTCACTACGAGAATCTAACCCAAGAGTATCAGGTCGACCTCCTATGTTCCAGGATTATATCATTGGTTACGATCATGACAACTTTAGTACGTGTTTTTATTTTAAGCATAAAAATATTTTGAAATTACAAATTGGCTTAAATTTGCTAGTGGTTCACTTTCATGGCAAGAACAAGTAGGTTGCACCGTTGCAGCATAAAGATGGGCATCGTTTTCAGCATAAAGCCAGCCAAGTAGGTTGCATCAGCACGTTGATGTAGGATTGAGAAGTGTGAGAAGCAGCATAATGCATCGGTCTCTGTAAAGAAAAGGAAGCTGTCAATTATTATTCCATTGGATATCATATTATATGGACCACCTAAAACATCATTCACAAAAAAAGTCAGAATCACCAAACTTTGAAAGTGAGGTGTGAGGCCATTACTTGAATATGCACGTAGTGAGGATGACCCAACCCATGACTCTATTTAGTTTGGATTTTTGAATGTTGTCATTTGAATAGCACTATGATTTGTTTGGCTCTATGAATTCAGAGAGCGAAAGAATTGACATAATCAAAATTTAGGAATAGTTAGTTGGAAATTGTGTAAGTCGTTAGCCCACATCGACTAAAAATGAACTAAATAAATGAGATATAAGAGAGATGACACATATAAATATTGTCTTAAAGTTTTGGGTGGAGATCGATGTAGTAACTAAATCTCTTGGTGGTTCAGTCATTAGCTCGTTGTTGTTTATGGTGATCCCTTGAAACTCCCCAACAAGTGTGGGTGACTCACATTTGCGTGGGAGAGAGGTGACTCGTATATCCATTGGAGATCTGGTGTCCATTTAATCATAAGCTCGTTGTTGCTAAAGTGGTAAGAACCTTAAAATTGAAATAGAAAAAGACTAAACCGGCACGTTTAACTATTATCATACTAGGGCTCGAACATATACACCTGCAATGTTGTTGGGCAATTCTTTGATCAAGGTTGGGTTCTCCTTAATTATAATTCGAATGTGGCAGTTTTGATTCCTAGAATTCACGAGGCAAATAAATGTCGAATTATTTAGGCCTATTGCTTTAACCAACTTTAAATTTAAAATCATTACTAAGGTTTTTGCTGATAGGTTAGATAAAGTGACTCCCTATATTATCTCCGAACTAGAGAAGCTTCATCCAGTGTCGTCAGATATCATAGTGAATTTGTATTAGACTTTTAATTTGATTTATAAAAAGGCTTTTGGAGGTAATTTGACTCTCATAATTTATATTCGCAAGACATCTCTCACATTACGAGATGATTTATATAGTTGAGTTAGACCCGGCCAATCCAAATTTTAAGATGGTATCATGATCAATCTAAGATCCGTTGGACTACATCAAATGTAATATGGTTTGCCGAAATAGTTTATAAGTGAGAGACATCTCTCTCCTAAGAATGTTTCTTTAGGTTGAATTAGATTCAGCTTGAACTAAATTTTAAAATAGTATATCACATTTAAGTTAGTTAAAGAGTTTGTTAGTCGGAAACAACTATACGACTATACTAAAGTTAGTTTTTTTATAGGCAATATTAGGTTTAAAACTGAACCAAACCAATAGAAAACCACAAACCGAACCAACCAAACCGAAAACCGCAAAAAAAAAAACAATATTTATCGGATCTAATTGGTTTATTTTTTAGTCAACCGTGCGGTTCGGCCCGAGTTTTTTATTTTACCAACCGAATCAAAGCAAACCGAACCGTAAGTATGTTAATTTTATATTATATTTCAACAGTTATAAATAAAATTGACGTAGTATAGTTTTTTATTCTAGTTTACTATTTAATTTATTATTGTTTGTGAATATGTTATGTTTTAGTTTAAAGTATAAACCCAGGGGGCTTATGAACTTATTGGTGATAATCATCTGAACTCACGGGCCTTATCGCTCTAAGGTGGTTGTAATAGTTTCTTTTGCTAAGATAAAAAAATAATAATATTTAGATTTAGGATTAAATTAGTTAATTTTAACTCTATTTTAATTATGTTTTTCTCACAAAAACTAACCAACCGAACCAATCCAAACCGCGTTAGTTTGGTTTGGTTCGGATTTTCTTTAAGAAGCTAACCGAACCAAACCAAACCGCATGTATTTTTACTTTGCAGTTCAGATGGTTTTTAAGCTCAAAATCGAACCAAACCGCACCGCGAACACCGCTTAGCGACTGAAAAATCAGTCTCTAACGTTAGCGACCAGAAAACCGGTCGCTAAATTCAATTACATGGTCTCTAAATCGGTCTCTACGGTGACTGATTATTTTTGGTCTCAAATTCGGTCGCTAAATTCCGTTTTCCTAGTATGAGCTTAGTTTGCCAACGCTGGGATCTATACTAGTAACAATTAGGAGACTGATTTAGGATACTAAGCCAAAAGCTTAGTAACAAATACTAAAGGGGTGGATTAGTAATTTCCCCATTCACACACACAGACACAGTGACAGAGAACTGAGAAGCTGCAGCAGCATAAACCCTCTGCGCCGACCACCACCGGCCCACCACCATCTGCGACGCCGCCCTCTAAGTTGCCCAGGCCACCATCCCTCTGCCACCACCTGCGCACGATTCGAACAAACCCTCACCCTCCCTCTTCAAATCTCTTCACAGTTCACACCCTCCCTCTGTCTGTTTCCGACGAGGCGACAACAACCACCACTGCGCACCGCCATCTACGCCGCCCTGAAGTCACCCTCCCTCTTCATCTCTTCCTAAGCTCTTGCGCACGAATCTGTCATTCCGTGAAAAGCAGAGCGGGCGGTTGTGTAGCGCTGGTAGTGAAAATCACGAATCTGCCACCCTCCCTCTTCATCTCTTCCTAAGTTCCTACGCATGAATTGATGAATGCTTTTGCAGAGAAAATTGCATCAAAATGGTTGGATTATATTTAATGGAATTTCTGGAATTGATTGAACCTGTTTTGTACATTAACCACACATATGCACAACACTGGTTAGTGGCCACTAACCACAGAATTGCTTGACAATGGTTAGTGGCCACTAACCACATAATAGTACAATTGTGGTTATTACTTGTTTTTGGAAATTGCATTTAAGAGTTCAAAGTGTATCATGCAGTGACAAAATGATGTACCAGTGCCAAAGGGATTATAGATTCAGCCTGAGGAGAGATACAAGAAAGGATGAAAGTGACACAATTTCAGTAATTGAAGCCCTTGGATGAAAGTGACACAATTTCAGTAATTGAGGAGAGTTTTGTTGTGGAGAGATACAACGTCATGGGAAAGGCTTGTCGTTATAAATGGGAAGAATTTGAATGGCATGATCCACAAATGCCACAACAGCGAGATGGAAAAGATAGGAAAATTAGAACTTCTATGTATTTGAAATTGTAGATGAATGAAGAAATTGAACTTCTATGTAATTTCTCTAGCTAGTGTATGGAATTTATTTAAGATACTAATGAAGAAATTGAATTTCTAATGTACTATTCTAATGAAGACGTTGAATTTCTAATGAAGACGCTGAGATTTATGCTATTAACCACCGTTGCACTATTCTGTGGTTAGTGGCCACTAACCACAGTTATGCATATTTGTGGTTAGTGGCCACTAACCATTAGGATACTAATTTGTGGTTATTGCCACTTACCACAAATGTGCATAACATTGGTAAGGATTATAATTTACTCTTAATCATAATATTCTAATGTACTATTCTAATTTACTCTTAATTTTACTTAGCAAGTTTTCTCAACCTCATGACTCTTCCCACGAGTTTTCTTTTACCTTAAGACTCTAATTGCCTAACCTAATCAAAGTTTCACATTCAAAATCACAAAGGTAATAATGAAATCCAAGGAGATAAACCAGAACAACATAACACACTTCATTTGATGCGAAGGTGCATGCCACTGAAACTGTTCGTTAACATGACATAGCGAGGGAGGTGAACGAGAGGGAGGTGAACGGCGAGAGGAGAGTGGCTTACGAGAGGAGAGTGGCTTGCGGAGATCGAGCAGAGAGGGGGGTGAACGAGAGGGAGGTGAACGGCGAGAGGAGAGTGGCTTGCGGAGGAGAGTGGATTTTTTTAATTTGGGAAAGTGATATCAATTGAGAGTATTAGTAAAAAGTATTAGGACAAATAGTAGTTATTGAGAAGTAATATACTATTAGGACAAATAATAGTTATTGAGAAGTAATATTGTTAGTAACAAGTATTAGTAATGACAATCTGTGGCATCTAACAAGTATTAACCACTATTGTACTAACCTGTGGTTAGTGGCCACTAACCAGTGTTGTGCATATCTGTGGTTAGTGGTCACTAACCACGGTGGTACTAATTTGTGGTTATTTCCCCAATTAACAAGGAAAAGAAAGTTACAATTCAAAATGATTCAAAATGACGAGAGAAAAAATAAAACCATCTGCAAGAATACATATAGTAAGGTGGTTGCAGGAAGTGGTGCGCGCGAAGAAGGTGGTGGTTGCCGTCGCGAACCAGATGGTGCGCGCGGAACACACCACAGCAGGATCATTAACCACCGACGGAACAGCAGCATCGCACATAACAGAACAGCAGCGTCGCAAGGAGGAAATCAACGGCGGCGACAGTTGATGAACGGTTGCCGGAGTGGTTGATGAACAGTTGCCAGAGTGGTTGCATCTCTGTTGCGTGAATGTGAAGAAGGAGGAAATCAACGGCGACGACGACTGATGAACGGTTGCCGGAGTGGTTGAGTCTTTGTTGCGTTAACGTGAAGAAGGAGGAAATCAACGACGGCGACGATTGATAAACGGTTGCTAGAGTGATTGATGAACAGTTGCCGGAGTGGTTTTGCGTGAACGTGAAATTTTGCGTGAACGTGATCAAACTCAAATGGGTAAAAAGACAAAGATGCCCCGTTAAATATTGTCCCTTAGATGAAAATTTATTAAAGGAATACTGATCCAATGGCTGTAACGAATTTAGTAAAAAAACTAAGCTTTTGGCTTAGTATTCTAAGCCGGTGCCAACAATTAGTTAGTAATCCAACTAAATTCAAGACGCTACAGTTATATGTGACTGCATTGGTTCATGATCTATACATTGAGAGTTTATTTATTTTATAGTATTTTAATGATATATTATTTTAATATTAATTTGATACTACTTTGGTGTCATTTTTAAGCAAAGAAAACACTTTTTAAGTTCAACTGTATTTGGACTACATTATAGATCAAATACATCATTTATTTAATGAATCTAAAAAGTGGGTTTTTGGTTAAAAACGAGTCTCGAGGGAATGTAAACTAACATTGTTGGTTCAGTGGCTTGAGTTACCATGAGACAAAGGGGTGGACTTGGTGTTCTTATGTTCGATTTCTGCTGTGAGAGTTTGGTTCTAAGCACGAGCAATGATTTATCTTTCCTTGAAAGTACAAAGACACTCTATCAAAAAAAATTTAGGTTAAATAGCACTTTTGGTCCTTTATCTTTGTTCTGGATTTCATTTTGGTTCTTTATATTTTTTATGGTCCGTTTTTGGTCCCCCATCTTTCATTTTCGTTACATTTTGGTCCATGCCATCAATTGAAGCTAACGGACGCCACGCTGTCAATTAACTGTTGGCGTGACATTTTAAGTGTCATGTATGATGTGTCATTCATTAAATGAGGTGGCAAATAAATGTATTATTTAATTCTAGATCATTTTACACATAATCAATTAAGTTTTTTAAATTTTAAAAACACAAAACATAAATAAACAAATAAGTAAACACTTTAAATCAAAATCAAAATCTGAGAATCAAAAGGAAAATCAGATACTTCGAAGAACAGTGAAGAACACCCTAAATTTCAAAACCCCGTCTTCATCTTCTCCACTAACTCACCCCCATTTGAGTTAGGTAAACCCTAAATTGAAAACTGTCATCTTCATCTTTTTCCCCACTGAATCAATGACATCTTCAAATTCGAACAACTACCCATCATTTGGTCCATCTAATGCACCGAGCTCTACCCAACCTCCACCCGAGTGTTTGTGTGGGGCAAAATGTGTTGTTCGAACTGTGAAGAAAGATACCCCAAACAAGGGAAGGAAGTTCTGGGGTTGTAGGTATTTCGTGGTAAGATTAATGGTTGTTGGACCCTCTATTTCGCCATTGTTGCAGATCTGGTTTTCTGTTGAAGCATGTTTTATTTGGTGTTAGTCCTCTATGTTTTTGTTTGGTTTCATTTTGGTCCCTCCCAGTATTTATTTTGTTTCATTTTGGTCCTTCGTTCGATGGCAGTCTTCTTCCCTATTTCTTCGCTGTGTTCTTCGCGCTCTGTTCTTCCCTATTTCTTCTCTGTTTCTATTTTTAACTTTCTAAGTGTTCAATGATTTTGTATTTGTTTTTCATATTCTGTTTTCAAATCAGTAAAATGTTTAATTGTTTTATTGATTTTAATGTTTTAAGTTTTTATCTATTTATGTTTTCTGTTTTTAATATTTAAAAAAATTTAATTGTTTAGGTGTAAAATGATTTAGAATTAAATAATATATTTATTTGCCACATCATTTAATGAATGAGACATCATACATGACACTTAAGACGCCACGTCAGTAGTTAACTGCCAGCGTGACGTCCTGCCAGCGTGACGTCCGTTAACTACAACTAACGGCAGAGACCAAAATAAAACGAAAATGAATGATGAGGGATTAAAATAGACCCAAAAAAAATGACTAAAATGAAACCGAGAGCAAAGTTAATGACAAAAATGCTATTTAGCCAAAAAGTTATTAATTCATAAAAAGTGTTGATGAGATTTTTAATACGAGCAAAATCACGTTACAACCCCCCTTGGACCGCGGAGGTGTGGGCAGCTATTGGTGGCTGCGGTTTGCAGTTGCACCGTCCAATTATCTACGCGCTTACTAGTTACTAGTGGAGTAGTGGGGTAGTTCTTCTTTCCTTTTCTTTCTTTCTTTCTTTTTCATTCATTCAATTCAAGTTATCAGCTCCATCTCGTGCTCTCCACGCTTCCTGGAGATTGCATTCTCACAAAACAATGCTACCCACCTTGAGTGTGAATCAATCAAGAAGTATTATGGGACACAACAACTTCACGTTGGTCGTCTTCTCTTCAGTACCTAGCAGCGCTGTACTACTGTTGGTAGGTCTCTTGCAATCCGAGCGGAGTGTTGAATGAATCCCGGAGGGGGCACCTGCGATGCCACTCCGACGCCTAAAGAGAGGAGTAATATCTAGGAATGAGAATGTACCTATTAATGGGAATGTGAGCCAGTATTTATAGGGAATCGTGCCCGTTGTGAGCCGTCGGATTGATAGAATTGATCTGAGTCATCCAAGTATGATAGTCATAATTGGGCTTGTATATTGGGGATATGGACCAAAGTTATTGAGTCAATCCATATCCAATTGCTGAATGGGCCTCTTGGTCAAGTCCAGAACAGTTGCCCCCCAAGCCGAGATTATTTCGGAGGATGGTCTTGGCTTGAAGGATTTTCGTCGATTTGCCAGACGCGATGGCTCGTCTGCCTCGTCGAGTCGTGCAGAATGTCTTTGTTCGTGACGACAACATTTTTGTTTTTATTTTGAAGAAAAAAGAAAAATGATTTTATTACTTTTTCCACCCACTATAAGTAGGTGGGTCTTCATTGCTTGGATTTTGGATAAGGCTTCTTGGAATCACACATTTGAGCTTGGAGCAAGCTTCTCTCTTCTTTCTTTTGGGTAAGTGTATGTCCTCTTCCCCCTTTTCTTCATGCAAATCGTGACTTTGCTGTTTGTCAAGACCTTCAATCTGGCGCCCTTGGCGCCCAGCAGTCACAACCCGTGACGTTGCTCGATGCAAACCGTCACCTTGGACTTTGGCGACCTTGGCGCCCATGCCTCACAAACCGTCACCTTGGACCTTGGCGCCCATGCCTTGCAAGCCGTCACCATGGATCTTGGCGCCCTTGTCGCCCATGCCTTGCAAGCCGTCACCATGGACCTTGGCGCCCTTGGCGCCCATGCCTTGCAAGTTGTCACCTTGGACCTTGGCGCCCATGCCTTGCAAGTTGTCACCATGGACCTTGGCGCCCTTGGCACCCATGCCTTGCAAGCCGTCACCATGGACCTTGGCGCCCAGGCCTTGCAAGCCGTCACCATGGACCTTGGCGCCCTTGGCGCCCATGCCTTGCAAGCCGTCACCATGGACCTTGGCGCCCTTGGCGCCCATGCCTTGCAAGCCGTCACCATATACCTTGGAGCCCATGCCTTGCAAACCGTCACCACAGACCTTGGCGCCCTTGGCGCCCATGCCTTGCAAGTCGTCACCATAGACCTTGGCGCCCATGCCTTGTACTTCATTGTTTGCAAGCCATGACCATGAGTCCTTCGTGAGCCACTATGTTCCATTTAAATATAGCATAATTATTATGGGTCTTGTCCAAATCTTCATCAGGCGACCTCAGGGGAGGGGGTTGTCAACAAGTTTTTATTTTTGTTGTGACACTTGTTTTGCCCCCTTTCCTGCAGATTTGAGTGATGGTTAGAACGAAGGAGACTGCCCGGGTTCATGGGTCATATCGTGGTCCCCTTCCTGCTATAGAGCAGGCTGGTTGGTCTGTAGGGAGGGGATCGTCTGAGATATGTGATAATATTGTGCCTCTTGAGGAGTCAGGGATACCTGGCTTTATTGTGAGTTCTTCTTCGGATGATGATGTTGAGTGTCGGTCTGACCTCGACGTGGTGGAGATTGTCAGTATTAATTACGATTGGGTTGCTCTAAGTGTACGAACTGTTAGGAGCATCTATCTCCCGGGAACAAATCCTCCTCGCTTCCTTAAGGAAATACTTGGGAAAGCCTGGCGGTATGAAGCGGTGAACCTAGATGACAGGATTTACCGGATTCCTGAGGGCCGGAAATTTATGATGTATCATTGTGTTGTCGGTAAGATGATAATTTCTCCCCTCTTTACCCCATTTCAGCTGGACGTTCTGAATCATCTGTCTATAGCTCCATCTCAATTTCACCTAAATGTGTGGGCTTTTCTGAAGTGTTTCGAGCTTGTGATGGCGGCTATGGGAAGGAGGTGTTCACTGAAGGTCTTTTTTACTATCTTTGAGGTTCAGCGCCGACGAGAATGTTCCGAAGGTGGTCCTCGTTACGAGTTTGTGGCATTGAAATGCCGACCTGATTATGCCTTCTTTCAAGTGCACTCTGAAAGTCAAAGGGAATGGAAGATGAAGTACTTTTACATCGTCCATTCGAGCCCAGAGGCGGTGCATAGCATGGGTGCTTTTGACGAGGAAGGGTCCTTAGTCATGGATAAGTTTCACTTAGGCTGGTGCAATGTTGATGCTGATCGAGTCAGTCGGTCTTATCGTGTCCCTTTGACTCTGTTATCTTCTTCTGAGTTGAGGATTTTGAACTTACTTGAGGCTGCCGTTAACCGCTTGACTACCAATTCTCAGAAATTTTTATGTGGAGAACTGTCTCGCGCTACATCTTTTCATGATGCTGTTGAGGCCTTGGGTTACTTGCCAGATTTTGTGTCCTTTAGCTTCTTTATAATTTGTCATGTTTCCAATCTCTCTTATTTCCCTTTTTCAAATTCAATGGATGCCCCGCTTTCCTTTGATGAGATACTCTCCTTGTCCTCTGGGAAGAAGAAAACACAAGGTGCGGAGCTTGATGGTGGAATTAGCCCTGCAGCCACTGCATCCGCTATTGCCCGTCCCTCCAAGGGAGGGTGTCTTAGCCTAGGAGCTCCTCGCAGGGCTGGAAAAGATGTCTCTGGTACACCGAAGGTTCCCATTAAAGCTCGTGAAAATGGGACTTGCGATGGTGTGGCTGCCAGGACTCCTGGGATGCATGCTAAATCCAAGCGTAAGAAGAGTTCTAGCAAGCCTTCTTCTCCTGCTAAGTGTCCCTCTCCCGAGGTAGTTGAAGCACATATTGAATTTTCGGCTGATCAACGTGACCACTTTTTGGAGCATCCTTTCGAGTTGATGACGCGCATGGTCAGCATTGGGTCGGATCTTCATGCAAAATGGAGGGCTGAGAAAGGTCAAGGTTCAGGTAGTTTCCTTGGACCGTTCCAGTATGTTGCATGTTCCTGAATCTTTGTGTTTTTGAGCTTATTTTGTTTTCTTTCTTTCCTTGTGCAGGGAGGAAAGAAGTTGACAATCTCCTCTTGGAAAGGAAGCAGCTTCGAGATGAGCTTCATGACGCCCATGCGTTACTTCACCGAGCCAATGCATCCGTTCGCCGTCACCAGAAAGGTCAGGAGGAGGCCTGGGCTGACAGAGATGCATGTGTGAGGAGGGTAGAGGAGCTTCAAGCTCAGCTTGAGGACGTGCAATCTGAGTTGGAAAATGTGAAGAAACTGAAGGATGAAGCTGAGGGAAAGGTGGAGGCGCTGGCGGACAGGGTGGTGGACTTTTCCTATGACGCATACCAGAAGGCTTTGGGTCATGTTCAATGCGTGTATCCGGATGCTGTCTTAGAGCCGGATGTCTTTAAGCTTGAACATGATGTTGTTGATGGAAGGATTGTCAGATACCATTCCAACAAGAGCGACTTTGATGTCATTGCCCCTTGATCGTTCTTTTATGTTTATTTACTTTCTGTCATGTAATTTTGTTTTGGACTTTGTTGTATAAGTACTCTGTTTCGTATTGAGTTTTATGTTTCTTATCTTTATTTGTGCAGAAAGTTGGATTGGTGTATCTTGGATTGCATCTGGCATGAGCTATGCCCCGCATATCCGAGCCTACCATGCCATGTCATATTGTGATTGCGTAAGCCCTGGAGGTAGTTTATCAGAACCCGGTCTGATTCTAACTCACCGGCCAGGGGTTGCGACACGTTTTAAGTCGATTCGAGAAACGAATGGGTCGACCCACGCCTCGGTTTTTAGGGATGCACAAACGATCGCAACGTCGATCTCATGCCGCCCCTTTTTATCGTCAAGCTTTGTTTTCATCCGCCTAATCCATCCTTGTTAGTGTTTGGACCAGGTTTTCTTTCCTGCGAGTAGCGGTAAGTATTGCAAAATAATATTTCGATTCATAACAAACTTCTCATTCATTCATGCATATTGAAAGTACATGTCATTACATTAGCTTTATTATCTATATTTTGTTCAAATAATAAATTTCCTTAACTTGTTCGCATTCCACGTCCTCGGTATTGATTCTCTGTTCAAAGTTTCCAATTTGAAAGCGTCGTTTCCTGTTTCTGCAGTTATTCTGTATGGACCTTCCCAGTTAGGAGCCAGTTTTCCTTGCGGTGCGTTCTTTGATCCTATGTCAGTCCTTCGAAGGACACGGTCGCCCACCTGGAAAGTTCTATGGACCACCGTGGCATTAAAACTTGTAGCCATCCTTTGCTTAATCACCATATCCTTCAAAGCTGCTTGGCTTATGAATTCCTCTACGAGGTCCAATTCCTCTCAGAGCCTTTGTTCATTGGCTTCTGGTGGGTTCGGGTTTTTAGTCCTCCAGCTCAATTCTCCGATTTCCACGAGTATGACCGCTCTGTTCCGTATGCCATCCGTAAGGGTGATTCTCCCGTCGATGAGTGTGGGGTGGTCCTGTATGTTGAACCAAGGGCAAACACTCTTTGTTTTGTATGATAACAAATTACACCTTATCTACTAATGGTTCAAGTTGAATTAAGTACAGGACATAAAGCAAAGAGCAGGAAGATTAAAATGGAGCAGCTTGGAGAAGAAGCCACCTCAGCAGTTCAAGACCTATTTGTTTATCCGCTTTCTTTAGGAGACTGTGTAAGGTCCTATCACTGAAGGTCTATGACTTTTAGCAGCTGAGAGATGAGTTTTTCAAAACATGCATGGTGCATCAAAATAGTTTTGAAAAATATTTTATAAAATTGCATGCATGCATAAGGTGGCACCTAAACCTAAAAGCAATTTTGTGGAAAGCAAGAATCAATTTCTATTTTGTTTCATAGGCTATGAAATCGATTTATACTTATTTTCATAGGCTATGAAATCGATTTATACTTATTTTCATAGGCTATGAAATCGATTTATACTTATTTTCATAGGCTATGAAATCGATTCATACATATGCATATTCCAAAGCCATGAATCGATTCTTACCTTTTTACAAAAGCCTTAAAATCGATTGTCAAGATATTTCATAGGCTATGAATCGATTTCTCCATATTTTTAACTAAGCTAAGAATCGATTTTCACCTATACAAGAGGTCCTGAAAATCGATTCCTACTTGTTTTCAAAGAACAAAGAATCGATTCCCATGTTTTCCAAAGAATAAAGAATCGATTCCTCACTATTTCAACTATCCAAAGAATCGACTCTTGAGGCTTCTAAGATGATAAGAATCGATTATCACATTATTACACATCATACATAATCGATTCTTTCATTTCATTAAAATGTTTTTTTCAGATCTACGCTTTCCTAAGCCTATAAATAGGCAGGTGTGCCTCACCTTCAAAACACACCTCACACCACAATTCACAACTCCTCTCTGCTTCTCACATACATTTTCTAGATCTGAGAAAGAGAGAAAATAGAGCTTCAACTTTCATATCATTTTCTATTTTCCATATCACTCATCTCTTAGTCACTATATTGCCATTATATCTGAGGTGATTGGATCATAGATCTCTGTTTGTATTCGTTACTCTATTTGTGGGGTCACTCTGAAATCCTGAGATTTGTTCTTGGGTCTCTCAATCAGGAGATTGAGTTTGTTTGAAATCCTGGGAAGTTTTCTTGGGTCTCTCAATCAGGAGATTGAGTTGGTTTGAAATCCTGGGAAGTTTTCTTGGGTCTCTCAATCAGGAGATTGAGTTGGTTTGAAATCCTGGGAGGTGATCTTAGGTCGTTCAATCAGGGAAGATTGAAGTGGTATTGAAATCCTGGGAGGTGCTCTTGGGTCGTTCAATCAGGAGATTGAAGCGGTGTTGAAATCCTTAGCTAGGTGCTCGGGTTCTCAGTTCGGGGGAATTGAGATTTGCTATTTGAAGTTGCCTGTTTGTAAAACATTCTTCATATAGTGGTTATCAGCAAAGTCCAAAGGTTGCAAAGCCGGAGGCCGAGGACGTAGGGCTTTTATCCCGAACCTCGTAAAATTCCTGGTGTATCTCTATCCCTCTCTCTTTACTTTATTTACTGTTTATATCTCTTTATAATATCACTACTCTGATCTGAATCTGTTAATATGGTTGTATAACTATATCCCTACTCTGATCTATTCTGTTAATCTGGTTATAATTATACTCACTGTAATACAGATCTATTTATCTATCATCTTCTCTATCACTACTGTAGATCTGCTATATTCAATATCATTGCATTACTTATAAAACAACCTTATTGTGAATATTGAATATAGAGTAATATCTCATTGTGCCTAATCTGCCTGCTTGCATATATCTGATAAGTTCAAATCTCTTTTTCCGCATTTGATTTAAAACAAATTTATCATTTATTTTTGAAAAGAATCCAAGATTAACACATAACCTTATTCACCCCCCCTCTAAGGTTATCAGATAGTCTAACAAGTGGTATCAGAGCTAGAAATTGCATATAGAGCTTTACATCTCGCAATTTAAATTTTATTTATCTATCTTTGATTATGGGTTCTTTTATGAAAGAGGGGATGTCCTTCAATAGGCCACCCCTGTTTGATGGAACTAACTATGACTATTGGAGTAGTCGAATGAAATGTCATGTGCAGGCTATAGATTTCACCCTTTGGAGGATTATTGTTGATGGACCACTGATTTCTATGAAGATCAAAATTACAAAACCAGGTAGTACTGATGGAGACACTACAAAAAGTCAAGCCACCGGCAAAGCAGAAGAAGTTCCAATTGAAGACATCTACACCATCGATCTGAGTGAGCTAAGAAAATCTGAGCTTGACAAAATATCTCAAAATGCCAAGGCTATGAATATTCTTCACCTATCACTTTGTGAAGAAGAGTATGGAAGAGTAAAAGGGTGTCAAACAGCAAAAGAAATCTGGGATTGTCTGGAAGCTACACATGTCGGTACAAGCCAAGTAAAGGATACAAAAATCAGAATCCTAACTTCTGAGTATGAATCATTCAAAATGAAGGAAGGTGAATCTGTTGCAGCTATGCACCAGAGACTGAATCTGATTATAAACAACCTGAGGGCTCTGGGAAAAAGGTATTCTACAAAAGATATAAATGGGAAGATTCTTGCATCTCTGACTGGTGAGTTCTTTCCAAAAACTTGTGCAATCACTGAAGCCAAAGATATTGGCACTCTACCCCAAGAAGACCTTATTGGGTCACTTCTGGCCTTTGAGGTAGTATTGGCTGCCAAAAAGAGTCAAGAAAAGGAAGTGGTGAAAGAAAAGAAATCTCTTGCCCTTGCTGCTAAAACTTCTAAGGTAGCAAGGAAAGAGGTTGAGTCTGATGAAGAAACCGATGATGAAGACATGGCTATGCTTGCCAAAAATTTCAAAAAATTTATGAGATTCAAAAAGTTTGGAAAGGGTGATTTCTCAAAGAAGTCCGGGTACAACAAAGAAGACAGGTATGAGAAAAAAGATGATCAACTAAAGTGTTTCGAATGCAACAAACCGGGTCACATCAAAGCAAACTGTCCAAAGCTAAAATCCAAGTACAAGCAAAAGAAAGCAATGAAGGCAACATGGGACAACACTGATACTGAGAGTGAGACCGAAGAAGAAGAGGAAGTCGCAAATGCTGTCTGTCTCATGGCAAAGAACACAACTGAAGCAACATGGGATAATCTCAGCACTGATGGTGAATCAGATGAAGATGAGCAGACTGACAATGCTATCTGCAATATGGCAAGTGACGCATCTAAGGTAAGCCTTAACTCCTCTAGTCTTTCTGATTCTTCTACACATGATGATTCATTTGATGATGCGTGTAGTAGTCACAATTTGAGTGAGGCTTTTGAAGCTCTTTATTTTGAACATGAAACTCTTTTGTTAAAATCTAAGAAATTGACAAAGAGAAACAAAAGCATGCTCACTCAAATCGAGACACTTGAAAATGAGGTAGTTAAATTGAAGAATGAGCTACATAAAACAAAACCTTCCAACCTTGAATTTCTTGAGCTTAAACAAAATTTTGAAAAAGTCAAGGTTGAAAATGAATTTTTGAAAGAATCTTTGAAAAAGTTTGAGGTTGGTGAAAAGACCTTGACTCAGTTGCTTCACTCTCAACATCAATATGTTGATAGGAGAGGAATTGGGTACAAAGGTAATTCCACCTCCTCTGTTTTGAACAAGAAAATAACTTTTGTAGCTGCTACTTCAAGTTATACACCTACTGTTTTCTCATGCACCTATTGTCAAAAAGGGAACCATAGCTCACTTAGATGCCCTATTCGTAAATTATGTGAGCTTGGTACCCTTATACCTGCTTGTGAGATACCAAGGTGGATTGTGAAAACAAACCCCTTGATGACTAACCCCAAAGGACCCAAAGAGAATTGGGTACCAAAATTTTCTACTTGATCTTAGTGCAGGTGTGCTACAAGGTATGGGGGTCAGATCGATACCTTGATAGCAGAGACTCAAAGTTCATGACTAGAGACGCAAAAATATCCTTAATACTCAGAAACAGCAGTCATGTGAATAGTAATATCAACAATAGAGGAAGAATCACTGGTGAAGGTTAGATTGGTAAAGTTTTATTCACCTCTGTTGAAAATGTGTTATAAAGTAGAAATTAAATATAACTCAACAAGTATTAGAGACATATTTGAAATAAATTTTTTGTGTGCATCAAAGTTTTTTTTCTTCTCTCAATTGTGCTGGATCTTTGATGCAACATATTTTTGATGTTAAAAATGATACCTATATTGTTGAACCAAGGATGATTATCTTGGGTATCACATTTTTTAAACCATGATGATCCACCCTCTTTTTGCTAAGCTTTACATTCTAATATTAATAAGGGGGATCACCAAGTAAGGGGGAGCATAGCATGAACTACTGTTTTTGATATATCATATGCTATGCAATGCTGCTTATTTATTATGCAAGTTTATAAAGTGCTTATGTTGTATGTATTCACCCCCCCTCCTTTTTGATGAAAACAAAGGGGGAGAGAATATTATGCATGTTATATGTGGGAGAGAATATATGCATGGTATATGTGAGGGGAGAAAATAATTGCTGCTATCCTGCTGATGTACTGTTTATTTTATTATGCATATGCTTAGGGGGAGCTCTTTGAAAAAGTTCCATTACTATCAAACCCCCTATGCATAATTGTAGCGACCGAAAAATCCGAAGGAGGGATTCTTCGTCGTTTTTGAACAATGGAGCCGCCATCAATATTTATCTTTAGGAAAACATTGAAAAAAAAACCTTTGTTTTTGGGTTCGGGGGTCGATTAAGTGCGGGGAAGGTACTAGCACCCCGCAACATCCTAAAAAGGTTACCTTTTAATTTAATGTGTAGAAAAATTAGTTTAAAGAAAACATTTTAATTTACCCTTTTTGTTATTTGCAAAAAAAAAACGGAAAGGAAGACTTAATAAAAATTTTAGTTTTTTGCGCTTGACAGGAGTGGGCCCCCGCTCCTACGTATCTCCGGGTGCGATGGAGAAATCAAAGCTACGTAGTTCTCGGGTAGAAAATATTTGTGTGTTGGTATTTTTTATTTTTTGAAAAGTTTGCGAAAACTAGAGGCCGTTCATGGTGACCAAACAGATAAATCCAGAGTGGTCGTCATTAATGGCTTATTCGGAAAAGAAGGTATTTACAGCGTTCAAACGGGCGGGGCCCAGAGTGACTGCTACAAATACTCGGTTTGCGATCGAGCGCTTTGTTCGTTTAAAAAATGCTTACTGGGAAGCGTGATCTAAAAATGGAGTCGGGATTGAGAAAAAATCTTGAAGTTTAGGCGGATGTTTGCGATGATCAAACAAGTGGCCTCAGAGTGATCACTGCTACTAATCCGCTGTGAAAAAAAGAAGGTTAGTCCTAACAGTCAAACAAGCTAAGCTCAGAGTGACCATTAGTAACCACATATTTCTTTTTATGTTAGCAAAATTGTTTGAAAGAAAGAAAAGCAGTTTGGAAACATTGCGGTGTAAATAGAAGCGAAAAGTGCGACAAGAGGGGGTGCAAGTAGCATTTTGACGCTAAAAAAAAATGGTTACCGGGGGTGCAAATAGCGTTTTGACGCTAAAAGAAAATGGTTGATTGGTTTATTTTTTACCCTTTTTAGTTTTTTACCGCTCTAGAATAGGTAATTCTGAAGCGCCCTTTTTTTTTTAAAAAAATGGTTGTCATAGTTTTTAATAAAAAGAGGTGTCATTGCCATTTCTTTGGGAAAGTGATCAATATTATATTTATTTATTTATTTTTTTTTGAAAAGGTGTTGACACTTGTGACCCACTATTTTGTATAAAAAAAAACATTTTATTTTAATGTTTTGAAAAGGATTTTATTTTAATCCGAAAATTAGTAACCAATTATTTTAAGGGAAACAATTTTTCTTTTTATGTTAAAAAGGGGTTTATTTTTAATCTGAAAATCAGTAGTATATATAAAAAGGAATTTAAATGACAAACAACCACAATTCAATGAAAAAAAAACAGCAACAATAAAAAAAGGGCAACAATAAAAATAATGAGCATTATTTACAGCAAGTCGCATTTTTGACAGCAACATTTTAAATAAAATAATAGCAAAAAACAACATTTTAATTTGAAAATACAACGACATTTTTTTTTATAGCAACCTTTTAAATGAAATAAATGTCACACATTTTTTACAGCAACATTTTTAAATAAAAAAAGCAATAGTTTCATATGTACATAAACAGCAACTAAATTAAATAAACAAAACAGCAACAATATAAATAATGAAAACAGCAACCATGACAACTTAAGATATAAAAAAAAAAGGCAAGAACATATGTAGAAAAATAATTACAGCAACAATGTGTAAAAAATTCGAAAATTACTATTTCATGGGGACATATTTAAATAACAAACTGCAACACATTTTTTTAATAATAAAAAAAAAACAGCAACCATGACACAAAAAAGCAATCATATTTACATAAAGAAAAAAAAACAATAATAAAACAAACAAAATCAACAATATTTACATAAAAACAGCAATAGTGAAATAAAAAGCAAAAACAGTAAAATGTATTGAATCCTAAAATTGCATTACAAATACCTTAAGAAAAGTAACCTGGAAGTGTTGGGAAGAGCCTCCTCTAGGATCTTCTAAATACAAACAAATTTAAACTAAAAAAACAATGAAAGGAGAAGAAAAAGAAAAGGAAGGGGGATCCTAAAAACAGTGAACAACCTCACTGTTTTTTCTAAGAAAACAAAAATACACTCTTTTCCTCTTTTTGAAAATTTTTCTTCCTTCCCTTCCCCAAAAAAAATCCGTCCCCTCTTCAAAGTCGTGGCCTCCATTTCTATTGAGGATGATGCTCTTGTCTTCTTCTTTCTTCTGATAAGCCCCATACCTTTGCACAGTAACTTCTTCTTTTTTTTTTGACTTGAGGAAAGCTTGACATGATGGAGGGGTGAAGGTTTCTTGATGAGTTTTGGGGAGTGGTTGGTGAAGGTTTGGTGAGAAGAGGGCTTGTGAGAGGAGGGATTCGAAGGAGAGGTATGGGTGGAGACATGTGAGAGAGAGAAATGTATGAAAGAAGGGATGTGAAGTGTGTGAGAGGAAGAGAGAGTATGGGGCGTGAAAGAGGGGGGAATGGGGAAGTGAAAGGTGAAGTGAGGTGTGAAATGAGAGGAGGGAAGCGTGGGAGAGGAATGAGAGAGAGAAGGAGCCGTTGAGAGGGAAGAGAAAGGGAAGGGGAAACGTGAGGGAGTGGGAAGAGTGATGTGGGGAAGTGGGATTGTGAGTTCCAAGGAGGGAAGTGCAAGTTTCAAGGAGGGGGAGTGGAAGGGGTGTGGCCGAATTTCAGCTAGGGTTTGGGGGGTGGATGTGGCTGATTTTTTGGGTTAAGGGGAGAGTGAATGTGGCCACATTTTAGGGTTAAGGGGGGAGTTGGGATTTTTAGGGCTTTGGTGAGTGGGGTGGCCGAACTAGGGTTAGGAGAGGAGGGAGTGAGGAGTGTGTGAGTTGGGTTATGGGTTGTGGGTTGTGGGTTAGTGGTTTTTTTTAGTTGGGTTGGGTCATGCGAATTGGGCTAGCCATTTTTGCCGGGTTGGGTTTCCATGACAGCACCTTATTATTTTTTAATAGACCCCCACTTCCTTCTTTGCTTATTTTGTTTTGATACTTCTAATTATTATTTTTTCGAAAATTAAAACTTGTAGCAAACTAAAATAATACATGACATAAACATAAAAATGAATATTATTTTTATTAAAAATAAATAAAATTTCTTATTTTTGGATAGGACAAAATTAGGGTATTACAGCTGCCCCTCTTTATTTATATTTTGCTAGGAAATCGGAGGGGTTCCCAATTTCTCGAGGAAAATAGAAATAAAGATAGAAAGACACTAATTTTGTCCAGACTGAGGTTTTTTGTTTTGTTTTTTTTTTGAAACTTATGAAAACTGGGTTTCTTTAGACAGAAAGTAGATAGGGATCGCTGGGGATCTGAAGGATCGCTGGGGATCTGAAAGAGCACTGGGGCTCTGAAGGAGCACTGGGGCTCTGAAGGTCTAGTTCAAAATCAATGCTTGGCGCATCGACTTGCGTTCGACTGAGGGACCGTCGGGGTCTGAAGGGCATGCCTAAGCCTGAGGGACCGATGGGTCTGAAGGAGCGCAACTAGCTTATGGTACTAGTAATACGGTCTGGGGGTGGCCTTTTTTCGAGCGGCCATTAGGGTTAATCAGGTCCGGAACTGATATAACCACGAAGGACGTGCACTGTGTTTTTTAGGCGGACACAGCTAGTCTGAAGGGCCTGGGGCCGGATGATCCGTCGGTTGCTCGATAAGGCGACGTGCGATCTAGATTGAAGGACCATTGTTGGTCTGAAGGAGCGCCTGGGCTCTGAAGGACCGCTGGGGGTCTGAAGAATTGGTGCTAACGATACATAAAAAATATCTCAACAGACACTTGCAATGAATGATGCATGCGTGCATGTAGTTAAGTAATTGATGATATGATGAATGAAATGTGGAATGATTTTATTTTTTGGCTTTTGTTCTTGGCCTTTTTTCTTTTTTCATTTTCTTTTCTTGCTCTTTTGCTCTTTTTGCTCTATAGCTCTTTATTGACTTTGCTGGCATCATCAAACTCGCATGACTCTTGACGTGGGGTACGAGGGTTGCCTCAAGCAGTGGTGCCAAAGTGCAGGTTATTAAGATTTGCTGAAGTGATTATGCATTTGTCCTTTTTGCAACTTTATGAGAGATCATCTCTTTTTTATGATTTTCAGAAATTTCGCAATGACTATAATGCTTGTGATCATGCACATGTTTCGCAATTCAGTACCGTCTACCATGAACGTTATTTTTACGATAATGGGAAAATGAAAGAATAAAGGAAGTGTTTAATATTCAAATGGATAACAAATGCGCAGAAGGTCGCGCTGGCTGAAAATTACATTGGGAGTTTAAACTACAAAAAGAGAAGAAAAAGAAAACAAGGAAAGCTGATCTTTTGATTGTTTGTATCTTTGAAGTAATAACGCCAATCGCCCATTAACATAACTTTGAGCATTCATTATCCAACTTTCGGAGGTATTGACTGCCTTTGTAGCTCAAAGTCCAACTTCTGACCCTAATTTTTGCCTGGACTGCTCTTTAGAGTTTTCAGTCCACCGGGTCGCTCTAATTTTTGCCTAGGCCGCCCTTTCGGGTTTTCGACCTAGCGAGCTTATTTTTGCTTGGCTCATCTTTCTCTTTTTTTCCATATATTTCTTTAGGCATAGTACTTCTTGACTGCGTCCGAGTTCACTGGGAGTGGGATGTCTTCACCGTCCATTTTTGTGAGAATCAATGCTCCTCCAGAGAATGCCTTCTTTACCACATAAGGTCCTTCATAGTTAGGGGTCCATTTTCCACGGGAATCCTTTTGGATAGGCAACATCTTCTTGAGCACGAGGTCTCCTTCTTGGAACTGGCGGGGGCGCACTTTTTTATCATAAGCCTTTTTCATTATTTGTTGGTACAACTGCCCATGACACAAAGCAACTACTCTCTTTTCTTCTATGAGGTTCAACTGATCCAGACGAGCTTGAACCCATTCTGCTTCCTCCAATTTTGTTTCCATTAGCACTCGCAGGGAGGGTATTTCCACGTCGATGGGAAGAACTGCTTCCATCCCATATACTAGTGAGAATGGTGTTGCCCCTGTTGACGTGCGGATAGAGGTCCGATACCCGTGCAGAGCGAAGGGCAACATTTCATGCCAGTCCTTGAAGGTCACTACCATCTTTTGCACGATCTTTTTTATGTTCTTATTTGCTGCCTCAACTGCCCCATTCATCTTTGGACGGTATGGGGAGGAATTATGATGCTGGATTTTGAAGTCGTCACACAACTCTTTCATCATCTTATTGTTCAGGTTTGTCCCATTGTCCGTGATGATCTTATTTGGAAGACCGTAGCGGCAAATCAAATCTCTCTTTATGAATCTGACAACCACTGATTTTGTTACACTGGCGTAAGAAGCGGCCTCGACCCATTTGGTGAAATAATCAATAGCGACAAGAATGAAACGATGTCCGTTTGATGCCTTGGGTTCGATGGGACCGATGACATCCATTCCCCACATTGAGAATGGCCATGGTGCTGTTAGGACATTCAGAGAGGCAGGTGGTACATGGATATTGTCGGCATAGATTTGACATTTGTGGCATTTTCTGACGTAGTTGAAACAGTCAGTCTCCATTGACAACCAGTAGTAGCCAGCCCTTAGGATCTTCCTTGCCATGGTGTGCCCATTAGAATGGGTGCCGAACGAGCCTTCATGGACATCTTTCATAATCCTTTCTGCTTCTTCTTCTGCTACACATCTGAGGAGGACCATATCGTGATTTCTCTTGTAAAGCACTTCCCCATTTAAGAAGAAACCCATTGACAGCCTCCTAAGTGTCCTCTTATCATTCTCGGTGGCACCAGGAGGATATTCTCTGTTTGTGATATAGTGCTTGATATCGTAATACCAAGGTTTATTGTCAGGCTCTTCTTCGATTGCCACACAATGATGTGCCGGTAGGTCTCGATGTTGGATTCGGATGAATGTCAGACTCTTGTCGTTATTGATGTTGAACATTGATGACAAAGTCGCCAAAGCATCAGCCAACTGATTTTCTTCGCGAGGGAGATGATGGAAGGTGATCTCTTCAAATTGTTCAACCATCTTTTGGATGTGATCATGATAAGGAATTAATTTGGAATCCCTGGTTTCCCAGTCACCTTTTGTCTGATGGATGACTAAAGCTGAGTCCCCGTATACATCGAGTCTTTTGACTTTCCATTCAAGGGCTGCTTTGATGCCTAGGACGCACGCTTCATATTCTGCAATGTTGTTGGTGCAGTAGAAACTCAGTCTAGCGGTAAACGGTATGAAGCGGTTATCAGGAGAGATTAGTACAGCTCCGACCCCGTGCCCGTATAAATTAGAAGCGCCGTCGAATAACATTCTCCACCTTTCGTTGTCCGGAGGATTCCCTTCTACGAATAGAGCCATTATATCTTCGTCTGGGAAATCGCACTGCATTGATTGGTAATCTTCGATGGGCTGGTGTGCCAAGTACTCAGCCAATGCACTACCCTTGATTGCTTTTTGGGTGACATATAAAAGGTCGTATTCAGATAGTAGCATTTGCCAGCGAGCGATCCTCCCTGTGAGTGCGGGTTTTTCAAAAATATACTTGACTGGGTCCATTTTAGATACCAACCAAGTCGTGTGGCTCAGCATATACTGCCTCAAACGACGTGCAGCCCAGGCCAGAGCACAACACGTTCTTTCCAACAATGAGTATCTTGTCTCGTACTCGGTGAATTTCTTGCTTAGATAGTAGATGGCATGTTCCTTCTTTCCGGATTCATCATGTTGCCCCAGTACACAACCCATTGACTTGTCTAGCACTGTTAGATATAGGATGAGAGGTCTGCCCTGCACAGGCGGCATCAGAATTGATGGATTTTGGAGGTACTTCTTGATCTTTTCAAAGGCTTCTTGGCAATTATCATTCCACTTTGTTTCTTGGTTTTTGCACAAAAGCTTGAAGATAGGCTCGCATGTAGATGTTAGCTGCGATATGAACCTAGAGATGTAGTTCAATCTTCCCAGGAAACCACGAACTTCTTTTTCAGTAATCGGTACCGGCATTTCTAGTATTGCTCGTATTTTGGGTTGGATCTACTTCTATTCCCCTCTGACTGACTATGAAACCCAACAGCTTTCCCGATCTTACACCGAAAGTGCATTTGGCAGGGTTTAATCTGAGTTTGAACTTCCTGAGACGTTCGAAGAGTTTTTGCAGATTGACGATATGCTCTTCTTCAGTCTTGGATTTTGCAATCATGTCATCCACGTAAACCTCTATTTCCTTATGCATCATATCATGGAACAATGCGACCATTGCCCTTTGGTACGTTGCACCAGCATTCTTCAGTCCGAATGGCATTACTTTGTAACAGAAGGTTCCCCAGAGAGTGATGAAGGTGGTTTTCTCCATGTCTTCAGGGGCCATCTTAATTTGGTTGTATCCGGAATATCCATCCATGAAGGAGAACAGAGAGTGTTGTGCTGTGCTATCTACCAGGACATCAATGTGAGGCAAAGGGAAGTCATCTTTGGGGCTAGCTCTGTTCAGATCTCGATAATCAACACACATCCGAACCTTCCCGTCTTTCTTTGGGACTGGTACAATATTGGCTACCCATTGAGGGTATTTGGCCACCGCTAAAAACCCAGCATCGAACTGCTTCTTAACCTCATCTCGGATTTTCAATGACATCTCTGGTTTCATCCTTCTTAACTTTTGTTTTACCGGCGGGCATTCTGGTTTTACCGGTAACTTATGCTCGACTATGTTGGGGTCCAGTCCAGGCATGTCTTGGTATGTCCATGCAAAGACGTCAACATAGTCAAACAACAACCTAACCAATTTCTCTCGCTCGCTGTCTTTTAATGTGGTGCCAATGTTGACTTCTTTTTTGTCTTCTTCCGTGCCTAAGTTGATCGTTTCAGTTGATTCCTCGTGGGGTTCGATTATTTTTTCCTCTTGTTCCATCATTCTCATTAACTCTGGAGGGGTTTCCCAATTATCCTCAACATCTTCCTCAGTTTGATTGATGGGGTGATCAAAGTTACAATATGGATTATTGGCGTTGTTATTTTCAAAGACATTTTTTTCGGATCTGCATTAGTGTAAATTAACGGAATAAAAACGAAAGAAAGAAAATAAGAAGCGAATGTAACGAGAAAAGAAAAACGGGGGTTTATTGGGAACTGAAATAACGTTGCATTGATATTAATATTGAAAGGAAAACATGCGTGCCCGAATGAAATATCCTAAGGCCTTGGGCAGAGCCAGAGGGTTACATTATAGAAACATTACTTTGAACTAAAAACCACAGGAAAATCAACGATCTCCCAATTCATGAGCCTTTTGTTTGCAGGACAAGGGCGTACAAGACTGACGACGCCTTCTTCAGCGCTTAGATCGTCCTCAACTCCCGCACTCCGAAAGCTTTCCTTGATGTCGCAGATGGTGATCCTCTTCGTATTTGGCACCCTATCCTCAAGCCTGGCTATCCTCCGCTCCTTCTTTTCCTCCACAATCCTTCTCTTGTCAGTGCGATTGGGCCGATATCCTATCCCATGTCTATCTTTGTTCTCCTCTGGCTGTAGTGGCGTCAGGATCCCCTGTCCGGTTTTTCCCAAGCCTCCTCCAGCTTGGTAGCCTTTTCCTAACATGAACTTAGCAACCATTACGGCAGTCTTGGATAGCTTGGGTTCTAACATAGCAGATGTATTGGCGATTTCCAATGCTTGGAAGGCAGTCTCGAAAGACTCTTCAGCAGCCTCAATGTAACGAGTGGGAGCGGACTTATTTATCAGCATTTCTTCCTCACCGAAAATAACCACCAGCTTATTGTTGACTATGAACTTGAGCTTCTGGTGTAAAGAGGAGGGAACTGCCCCTGCAGAGTGGATCCATGGCCTCCCCAAGAGACAACTGTAGGATGGGGCAATGTCCATTATCTGGAAGGTCACCACGAAGTGCTCCGGACCTACTTGCACAGGTAATTCCATTTCTCCGATGACTTCCCTTTTTGATCCGTCAAAGGCCCTGACTATTATGGAGCTCGGTCTCATGTATGAACAGTCCACATCTAATTTCTCCATGGTTGATCTGGGTAATACATTCAAAGATGAACCATTGTCAATAAGTACCCGAGCAAGAGAGTAATCTCCACACTTCACAGATATGTGTAGGGCCTTGTTGTGCCCCCTTCCTTCAGTTGGAATCTCATCATCAGTAAAGGTGAGATAATTACTTGCAACAAGGTTTCCGACGATCCCATCAAATTGGCCGACGGAGATGTCATGAGCGACATGGGCCTCATTCAATACTTTTGTCAATGCTGCACGATGGGCATCAGAACTGAGCAATAATGGCAACAGAGATATCTTTGCGGGAGTTTGGTTCAGTTGATCAACCACCTTATACTCGCTTTGCCTCATAAGCTTCAGAAATACACTGGCTTCTTGCTCGGATAATGTCTTCTTTCCTGCATTCTTATCGACAGGTTCCTGCTCTATGCTTTTGCCCTTACGGGCTCTTTCCTCCCCTTCTTTTGTTCGGTCTTCACTAGGCCCTCCAGGGGTATAGAAACGCCCACTTCGAGTCATACCACCGGTCCCTGAGATGTTAATGACATCTGGATTGGTCTGAACCTTCATATCGTAACTCCACGGGACTGCATTGGTGCTTTTAAAGGGAAAAGGGACTGACACTTGAATAGTGATTGGTTTAGGCACAGCGGTGGTTAGCTTTGTGTCCTTTTTGTAATGGATTTCCAGTGGTTTCCGGAGACTCTTGCTCTGGTCAATGCTTGACTGGAGAGTCGACACGCCTTCCTCTTTCTTTTGAAGACCTATTTGTATTATGTGTCGGTCTAACAAGTCTTGCAGGATTGGCTTGAATGCTTCACAGGCCCCGACACAAAGGGGATCAACACACGAACCCTTTCCGGTACATCCTTTCATAATGACTCCAAAGTGACACAAATCAGCATGGATGAGGTCCAGGGGTGTGACAATGTCCTCCACTCTTCTGACCAATAATTGCCCCTTAACATCCTCAATGGCATTGACGGAGGGTTTCCCGTGCCCCGGCAGAGGGTTAGTGGCAACATTCGGACCATCTTCTGCGAAGCTTAACCATTTAGAATCAATTAAGTCTTGTACTACATATTTCAATGCCTTGCAATTTTCTGTTGAATGGCCAACTGCCCCAGCGTGGAATCCACAGCAAGCCTCTGGGTCATAGCTCCTAGGGAAAGGAGGTTGAAGGGGTCTCATTGGACGGGGAGTGATCAAGTTGTGACTGATGAGGTGATTGAATAGGTCTGTGTATGACATGGGTATTGGGTCGAAATTGGCGGGCTTTCTTTCTTGGTAGCTTTGTGGTCTATAGCCTGGGTTGACTTGGGGAGGTGGGGCTTGCGGTGTTTGAGTAGGTATTTGTAAAGTCTGTCGGGGGTTGTTGTAGGGAGGTTTTCCTGATCCAGAGATGGCATTGGTTTCTCCGTCTTTCTTTTTGGGGAAACCTGGGAAGGGCCTTTTCTGATTGCTGGTTCCAGCGGAGCTATATGCAATTTTCCCGTTTCTCCATCCATTCTCTAATCTTTCTCCGATGATGATCATATCTGAAAAGTTCGAAGACACGCTCCCAATCAACCTGTCGTAGAAAGGTGATTGAAGAGTATCCATGAACATTGATACCATCTCTTTTTCTAACAAAGGTGGTACCACCTGTGCAGCCAAACCTCTCCAGCGTTGGGCATATTCTTTGAAGGACTCATTGTCTCTCTTTGTCATGCTCTGCAATTGTGTTCTATCGGGAGCCATGTCAATGTTATATTTGTATTTCCTTAAAAATGCATCGGCTAGGTCTTTCCAGCATCTGATATGGGCACGTTCTAATTGCATGTACCAGCTCGAAGCTGCCCCAGACAGACTATCTTGGAAATAGTGGATGAGCAATTTGTCGTCGTGAGCAAACGCCGCCATCCTCCTGCAGTACATGGTTAAGTGGCTTACAGGGCAAGTCGACCCTCTGTACTTGTCGAAGTCTGACACCTTAAATTTTGGAGGGATGACCACGTTAGGGACGAGGCACAAGTCATAAGCATCTCTCGCACCAACATTGGATCCCTCGACTGCTCTCAACCTTTCCTCAAGCATTTGTAGTTTGTCTTGGGCTTGAGGGTTCTCCATAGAGTGATTGTGAGGGAGCCCACTCATACCATAGTAAGGATGGATCATCGGAACTATGGCTGGGTTCACATTTGGGGTATGTGAATGAGTGGGATTCCTGAGGTTGGAACCTTGAGCTTGAGCGTCAACTATCGGCGGTGGAGGGCAGCCAAGTGGGAGTCTTTGTGGTATGACGACGGGGGTCGGGTTTTGAACTTGTGGTGCCCCCGGATTACCATTGCGACCCGTTGGTGTAAGCTGTTGTTGGCCCGCGACTCCTGAGGGACCGTCTTCTGGACTAGCATTGGCTGTCGGAGGTGTGTAACCTTGTGGAAGTCCGTAAGGAGGCCATATGTAACCCTGGTCATTAGTCCCAGTGGGGGGCACTGTATGCGGGATCCCGAGTCCATTGGGAGGAGGAGGGTTGGTAACTTGATTTTCCGTGTTTCCAGCGGAGACATCTTCACTTGTGTCTTTGTCCCTCAAAGCTTGTAAGACTTTTAAGATTTCAGCCATCTGTTCTTTTATCCCATCTATTTCTGCCCTAAGCTCTTGATTGCCTAGGTCTTGGGGTGGATTGCCTTGATCCGGGATATCTTGAGGCGGATTGTCCTGATTTTCTTCCATGTTTCTGGCCTGAGAACGAGTCCAATAGCGATGTTGACGCACCAGCTTGTCTTTTACTCTCTGTTGGTGGGACACATGGTATGAGTATATGTATGAGTATATGAATGGATGAAAATGCGAATGATGCATGTGTGCATGAGTCTTATTGTTTTAGGTCGGGAATTGCAAGCGCATCCTGATTTGTCATAAGTACACAAATTAAAGTTCCGCAATATTTTCAAGATAAAGGATCAGCATGTGAGACAAACAAACTTCATTGATGGAGGAAAGTACAACATTTTGGAAGTAAAACTTCGAAAAGAAAAGTACAATGTTCTTTAAATTTCACTCAAATACATATGGCTTTCATTTTTCCACTCCTCCCTCTTTTTCTACTAGTAGCGCTGCCAGCCTTCTCCCGGAGTTCGGCAATCAGAACCTCGCAAAACTCCATGAATTTGGAAACTTGGACCGGGGTGTTAAACGGGTGCATTGCCGCGTTAGCCTCCTTTAGACGTTTGGGGATTCCGGTGATAGCTCGATTGGCCAGCCATGCCAACTTTGAGAATCTGTCTTTCCAGTATAAGCTTTCATTCTTCAACTCTATGAAGGCTTCATGGTTTTCTATCCTGCTGACCAACTCCACGAAGCGGTTCTCCCAATAGATGCTTTCTGTCTTCAGCTGGTGGTAGACCTCCTCTTGATATCTGATATGGTCGTTCAGCTCATCAGATTTTTCATGCTCCCTTCTTAAGGCTTGCTGGTATTCTCGGAGTATCTCTTCAATGGTATCTTTATCCTGCTTGATACTTTTCACTTGCTCTTCAAACTCGGCTGCCATCATCCGGGACTCTCTCTTTGATACCATTAGCAGGCTCTGTGCGGTCTTTTCAGCCATCATTGATTCTTCCCATAACTTTTTCCACTTGTATGTATCATCGATGGCTTGGTTCATTTTCAGGTTGCAACGTTTTATTTCCTCTTTCGCCCCTCTTAGGTACTTTTGAAGCTCTAGTTTGTTCTTTTGTTCAATCTTGAGCTGCTTGCGGCTGTCTTCAATGGCCACTGACTTACCTGCGTTCTCTTCCTCCAACTCCTGGTTCTTTAGGAGCACTTTCTCTAACTCTGCCTGTAAGCCCTTTTTTTCTTCCTCGGCCTTTGACAATGCCATTTTAAGCTTATCTAAATCTTCGACAGTGGGAAGGGTAGGTTCAGGTATTTCTTCCTCCACCCGTAGTGCACTTTGGTAAGGCAATCGGGTGTCTTGGATCCTCTTTTGGAGCCATTGACGAAAGGTGGTTTCCTTATCGCCGCTCCTCTTAGTAAGCTCTTGTCCCTTGCGGACGACCATATCCCACGCTTGAGAAATCTTCCGGAGCATGTCAACCTCTTTTGGGCTTCCTTCATGGAGGTAAAAAGGGATTAACATGTCTTCGGTGGGCGGATTTCGCATGGGGTACCCCAGCTGTCTTAGAGTCAGAGAAGGATTGTAATTTATGCATCCTCTTGTCCCCATGAGCGGGACGTTTTGAAAGTTTCCGCATTGAAAAACTACTGTGGGCCTCTCTTTCCACCATGATGGGTGCCAACGAACCTTATATTCATGAAGGCCCCCCAGCACTTGCAACCATTCACCAGTGTTCATTGTCTTCACATCACACCCTCTGGCGTCTTCAATTGGGCCTTCTACTCTGACTTTGTTAACGAAAGCATGGGTGAGAAGCCAAACATACAAGGCGTGCAGGCAGCAGGATATCCTCTTTCCCCTTAGCTCACTATAATGAGTGAAAGTACAGTAAGTGTCAGCGAGCATGGCTGGAATTGGATTGAGTGGGTTTTCTCCATCCTTGAAGGATAAGAAGACACCAATAGCTGTTGTGTCCGCATATCTTTCAAGGCGTGGAAATAGGACAATGCCAAAGATGGTCAAGGCTAACACATGCTTAAAAGGACCCCAATTTCTAGCGTCGGCGAAGGACTTCATTTGGCTTTCCAGATATTCTTGTGGGAATCCTGCAATGCCATTTCGATTTTTCTTCCGGAGCTTCAAGTTCTCTTTGCTGGTTTGTAACATTGAGGCGAGTTTCTCATCTGTGTAGTATTGTCCCTGATACTGGTAGGGTCCATTGTCTTGTTGAGGAAAGCCGAAGATCTGTGTATATTCTTCCAGGGTAGGTGCCATCTGGAAATTTTTGAAGGTGAAGCATCTTAATGAAGAGTCGTAGAACTGGCTCAAAGCGGCAATGGCATCCGTTTGCACGTCCAATTGTAGTAACATAATAATCTTCCCATACACTCTATCAAAAGACCTGCGCTCGATGGGCGGCAATCGACCAGAACATTCCCTTAGACTTGTCAGATTAGGCTGCTTCACTATAGGGTAGTTCAGAGTTTGGATTGCTTCACAGTTTGATCCCATATTGCCTTGCTTATGACAAAACTTTCGAACCTCTTACAATTTCCGGCAAACCTAAATGAGATGAATAGCATGCAATGTGAGGATTTTTGTATTTTTTGTGAAATAATGATGATGTATGATGAATTAAAGAAAGACGTTACATGCGTTAATAAAAGCATATTTTGGTGATTCAAATTTTGAGAAACATTAACCATGTCACATAAAATATACGTAAAAAAGGAGTAAATGGTTTTCATTATTTGATTTTTTTTGAAAAAAAAAAGTTTTTGTGATGATGCAACGGGTAGGTGAAATGCCCTTGTGTCCTAAATAGGTTAGGTCGTATATATAGGTCACGGTCTAGGGCTACTTGTGTGATCAATCTCTCAGGTGGCTCTAATCACGTCCTCACAAGGGTCTCCAGAGCTGAAATCTCTTTCGTGATATGACCCACAACGATAGCGAGCTACCTGGTGTGGGATACCACGAAAGAGCGTACTCTGGCTGAGGCTTTCATGAGAGTCAGACAGATAAAATCCAGAATGACTGACACTAATCGCCTCCACTCGTCCTAGGTTTTTTTTTAGACCCGGGTATAGGGCCCCGCTCAAGAGTGTGTGCAATAAACAAGTGTAATTGATGTGTGTGATATAAGCAACCTAAACTACCCGTGCTGCAAAAGAAATACAGATAATAGTGCAAAGGTTTTCTACCCTAAGGTTCAATAGAGCAAATAAATAGATAAATAAAATAGACATGCGAATAGAAGGGCTAAGGGTAAATAAAGTACTAAACTAACAAATATCTACACATTTAACTAAATTAGGCTTGACCCTCTTAAATATTCCCCAGTGAAGTCGCCAGCTGTAGCGACCGAAAAATCCGAAGGAGGGATTCTTCGTCGTTTTTGAACAATGGAGCCGCCATCAATATTTATCTTTAGTAAAACATTGAAAAAAAAACCTTTGTTTTTGGGTTCGGGGGTCGATTAAGTGCGGGGAAGGTACTAGCACCCCGCAACATCCTAAAAAGGTTACCTTTTAATTTAATGTGTAGAAAAATTAGTTTAAAGAAAACATTTTAATTTACCCTTTTTGTTATTTGCAAAAAAAAACGGAAAGGAAGACTTAATAAAAATTTTAGTTTTTTGCGCTTGACAGGAGTGGGCCCCCGCTCCTACGTATCTCCGGGTGCGATGGAGAAATCAAAGCTACGTAGTTCTCGGGTAGAAAATATTTGTGTGTTGGTATTTTTTATTTTTTGAAAAGTTTGCGAAAACTAGAGGCCGTTCATGGTGACCAAACAGATAAATCCAGAGTGGTCGTCATTAATGGCTTATTCGGAAAAGAAGGTATTTACAGCGTTCAAACGGGCGGGGCCCAGAGTGACTGCTACAAATACTCGGTTTGCGATCGAGCGCTTTGTTCGTTTAAAAAATGCTTACTGGGAAGCGTGATCTAAAAATGGAGTCGGGATTGAGAAAAAATCTTGAAGTTTAGGCGGATGTTTGCGATGATCAAACAAGTGGCCTCAGAGTGATCACTGCTACTAATCCGCTGTGAAAAAAAGAAGGTTAGTCCTAACGGTCAAACAAGCTAAGCTCAGAGTGACCATTAGTAACCACATATTTCTTTTTATGTTAGCAAAATTGTTTGAAAGAAAGAAAAGCAGTTTGGAAACATTGCGGTGTAAATAGAAGCGAAAAGTGCGACAAGAGGGGGTGCAAGTAGCATTTTGACGCTAAAAAAAATGGTTACCGGGGGTGCAAATAGCGTTTTGACGCTAAAAGAAAATGGTTGATTGGTTTATTTTTTACCCTTTTTACCGCTCTAGAATAGGTAATTCTGAAGCGCCCTTTTTTTTTTAAAAAATGGTTGTCATAGTTTTTAATAAAAAGAGGTGTCATTGCCATTTCTTTGGGAAAGTGATCAATATTATATTTATTTCTTTATTTTTTTTTTTGAAAAGGTGTTGACACTTGTGACCCACTATTTTGTATAAAAAAAAACATTTTATTTTAATGTTTTGAAAAGGATTTTATTTTAATCCGAAAATTAGTAACCAATTATTTTAAGGGAAACAATTTTTCTTTTTATGTTAAAAAGGGGTTTATTTTTAATCTGAAAATCAGTAGTATATATAAAAAGGAATTTAAATGACAAACAACCACAATTCAATGAAAAAAAAACAGCAACAATAAAAAAAGGGCAACAATAAAAATAATGAGCATTATTTACAGCAAGTCACATTTTTGACAGCAACATTTTAAATAAAATAATAGCAAAAACCAACATTTTAATTTGAAAATACAACGACATTTTTTTTTACAGCAACCTTTTAAATGAAATAAATGTCACACATTTTTTACAGCAACATTTTTAAATAAAAAAAGCAATAGTTTCATATGTACATAAACAGCAACTAAATTAAATAAACAAAACAGCAACAATATAAATAATGAAAACAGCAACCATGACAACTTAAGATATAAAAAAAAGGCAAGAACATATGTAGAAAAATAATTACAGCAACAATGTGTAAAAAATTCGAAAATTACTATTTCATGGGGACATATTTAAATAACAAACTGCAACACATTTTTTTAATAATAAAAAAAAACAGCAACCATGACACAAAAAAGCAATCATATTTACATAAAGAAAAAAAAAAACAATAATAAAACAAACAAAATCAACAACAATATTTACATAAAAACAGCAATAGTGAAATAAAAAGCAAAAACAGTAAAATGTATTGAATCCTAAAATTGCATTACAAATACCTTAAGAAAAGTAACCTGGAAGTGTTGGGAAGAGCCTCCTCTAGGATCTTCTTAATACAAACAAATTTAAACTAAAAAACAATGAAAGGAGAAGAAAAAGAAAAGGAAGGGGGATCCTAAAAACAATGAACAACCTCACTGTTTTTTCTAAGAAAACAAAAATACACTCTTTTCCTCTTTTTGAAAATTTTTCTTCCTTCCCTTCCCCAAAAAAAATCCGTCCCCTCTTCAAAGTCGTGGCCTCCATTTCTATTGAGGATGATGCTCTTGTCTTCTTCTTTCTTCTGATAAGCCCCATACCTTTGCACAGTAACTTCTTTTTTTTTTTTGACTTGAGGAAAGCTTGACATGATGGAGGGGTGAAGGTTTCTTGATGAGTTTTGGGGAGTGGTTGGTGAAGGTTTGGTGAGAAGAGGGCTTGTGAGAGGAGGGATTCGAAGGAGAGGTATGGGTGGAGACATGTGAGAGAGAGAAATGTATGAAAGAAGGGATGTGAAGTGTGTGAGAGGAAGAGAGAGTATGGGGCGTGAAAGAGGGGGGAATGGGGAAGTGAAAGGTGAAGTGAGGTGTGAAATGAGAGGAGGGAAGCGTGGGAGAGGAATGAGAGAGAGAAGGAGCCGTTGAGAGGGAAGAGAAAGGGAAGGGGAAACGTGAGGGAGTGGGAAGAGTGATGTGGGGAAGTGGGATTGTGAGTTCCAAGGAGGGAAGTGCAAGTTTCAAGGAGGGGGAGTGGAAGGGGTGTGGCCGAATTTCAGCTAGGGTTTGGGGGGTGGATGTGGCTGATTTTTTGGGTTAAGGGGAGAGTGAATGTGGCCACATTTTAGGGTTAAGGGGGGAGTTGGGATTTTTAGGGTTTTGGTGAGTGGGGTGGCCGAACTAGGGTTAGGAGAGGAGGGAGTGAGGAGTGTGTGAGTTGGGTTATGGGTTGTGGGTTGTGGGTTAGTGGTTTTTTTAGTTGGGTTGGGTCATGCGAATTGGGCTAGCCATTTTTGCCGGGTTGGGTTTCCATGACAGCACCTTATTATTTTTTAATAGACCCCCACTTCCTTCTTTGCTTATTTTGTTTTGATACTTCTAATTATTATTTTTTTCGAAAATTAAAACTTGTAGCAAACTAAAATAATACATGACATAAACATAAAAATGAAAATTATTTTTATTAAAAATAAATAAAATTTCTTATTTTTGGATAGGACAAAATTAGGGTATTACAATAATGTAATTTGTTATCATCAAAAAGGGGGAGTTTGTTGAACCAAGGGCAAACACTCTTTGTTTTGTATGATAACAAATTACACATTATCTACTAATGGTTCAAGTTGAATTAAGTACAGGACATAAAGCAAAGAGCAGGAAGATTAAAATGGAGCAGCTTGGAGAAGAAGCCACCTCAGCAGTTCAAGACCTATTTGTTTATCCGCTTTCTTTAGGACACTGTGTAAGGTCCTATCACTGAAAGTCTATGACTTTTAGTAGCTGAGAGATGAGTTTTTCAAAACATGCATGGTGCATCAAAATAGTTTTGAAAAATATTTTATAAAATTGCATGCATGCATAAGGTGGCACCTAAACCTAAAAGCAATTTTGTGGAAAGCAAGAATCAATTTCTATTTTGTTTCATAGGCTATGAAATCGATTTATACTTATTTTCATAGGCTATGAAATCGATTTATACTTATTTTCATAGGCTATGAAATCGATTCATACATATGCATATTCCAAAGCCATGAATCGATTCTTACCTTTTTACAAAAGCCTTAAAATCGATTGTCAAGATATTTCATAGGCTATGAATCGATTTCTCCATATTTTTAACTAAGCTAAGAATCGATTTTCACCTATACAAGAGGTCCTGAAAATCGATTCCTACTTGTTTTCAAAGAACAAAGAATCGATTCCCATGTTTTCCAAAGAATAAAGAATCGATTCCTCACTATTTCAACTATCCAAAGAATCGACTCTTGAGGCTTCTAAGATGATAAGAATCGATTATCACATTATTACACATCATACATAATCGATTCTTTCATTTCATTAAAATGTTTTTTTCAGATCTACGCTTTCCTAAGCCTATAAATAGGCAGGTGTGCCTCACCTTCAAAACACACCTCACACCACAATTCACAACTCCTCTCTGCTTCTCACATACATTTTCTAGATCTGAGAAAGAGAGAAAATAGAGCTTCAACTTTCATATCATTTTCTATTTTCCATATCACTCATCTCTTAGTCACTATATTGTCATTATATCTGAGGTGATTGGATCATAGATCTCTGTTTGTATTCGTTACTCTATTTGTGGGGTCACTCTGAAATCCTGGGATTTGTTCTTGGGTCTCTCAATCAGGAGATTGAGTTGGTTTGAAATCCTGGGAAGTTTTCTTGGGTCTCTCAATCAGGAGATTGAGGAAGTTTTCTTGGGTCTCTCAATCAGGAGATTGAGTTGGTTTGAAATCCTGGGAGGTGATCTTGGGTCGTTCAATCAGGGAAGATTGAAGTGGTATTGAAATCCTGGGAGGTGCTCTTGGGTCGTTCAATCAGGAGATTGAAGCGGTGTTGAAATCCTTAGCTAGGTGCTCGGGTTCTCAGTTCGGGGGAATTGGGATTTGCTATTTGAAGTTGCCTGTTTGTAAAACATTCTTCATATAGTGGTTATCAGCAAAGTCCAAAGGTTGCAAAGCCGGAGGCCGAGGACGTAGGGCTTTTATCCCGAACCTCGTAAAATTCCTGGTGTATCTCTATCCCTCTCTCTTTACTTTATTTACTGTTTATATCTGTTTATAATATCACTACTCTGATCTGAATCTGTTAATCTGGTTGTATAACTATATCCCTACTCTGATCTATTCTGTTAATCTGGTTATAATTATACTCACTGTAATACAGATCTGTTTATCTATCATCTTCTCTATCACTACTGTAGATCTGCTATATTCAATATCATTGCATTACTTATAAAACAACCTTATTGTGAATATTGAATATAGAGTAATATCTCATTGTGCCTAATCTGCCTGCTTGCATATATCTGATAAGTTCAAATCTCTTTTTCCGCATTTGATTTAAAACAAATTTATCATTTATTTTTGAAAAAAATCCAAGATTAACACATAACCTTATTCACCCCCCTCTAAGGTTATCAGATAGTCTAACACTGTATGCCCACAGGACATAGGGTAACTCTTCTGGCCAGTTACCTTTTGCCTCGTCAAGTCTCATTCGTAGCCCTCGCAAGATTACCCTGTTAGCTGCCTCTACGTTACCGTTGGTGTGGGGGTGCTCCACTGACGTAAAACGATGTTTGACGCCTAGGTCAGTCATCAACTGCGTGAATCCTTTATCTGTAAATTGAGTACCATTGTCAGTGATGAGCACCTCTGGAATGCCAAATCTTGTCATGATGTTCTTCTTGAAAAATTTCATACAGTTTTTTGCCGTGATGGTGGTCAAAGTTTCGGCTTCGATCCATTTGGTAAAATAGTCAACTGCGACAATTACATATTTTACTTGTCCTGGACCTGGAAGGAAAGGGCCTAAGAGGTCCATTCCCCACCAGGCGAAAGGCCAGGGTGAACTTAGGTATGTCAGGTCTGATGAGGGGGCAATATGCACATCAGCGTACTTTTGGCATTTGCCACATTTCTTGACGTAATTTTGTGAGTCCTCATTCATGGTAGGCCAGTAATATCCTACTCTAAGGGCTTTTCCTGCCAGAGCTCGCCCGCCAAGGTGTTGTCCGCAGATTCCTTCGTGAATCTCTGCGAGAACCTAGTCCGCCTCTGCTCCTTCTACGCATTTCAATAGAAGCATAGAGAAACCTCTACGAAAAATCTTTCCTTCGACGACCGAGTAAGACGCTGCTCGCCTTCTTACGGAAGCCGCCTCTTTTGCATCAGCAGGCTCATGTCCTTCGAGGATGTATCGGAGGATTGGGGTTATCCAACTTTGACTTGCCTCGACTGTGAGTATTGCAGAAGGTGAACTATTGTCTAGAATGACACTTGGTCTGGATAGAGTTTCCTGAATGACACTTCGATGGTTTCTGGGTGTCCGGGTGCTGGCCAATTTGGAGAGAATATCTGCTCTGGTGTTGTCCCCCCTGGGAACATGCTTCATTTCCGCCTTGCTAAACAACCCTAAGAGCTCGCGCACCTTAGTCAGGTATTTTTGTAAGACTGGATCGTAAGCACCGAATGCTGCGTTGATCTGGGAGACTACTAGGAGCGAATCTGTATGAAGCTCTACTTGTGTTGCACCGAAGTCTCTGGCTAACTGCGAGCCGGCTATGCAGGCTTCATACTCCACTTGATTATTGGACGTAGAGAATGAAAAAGTCAAGGATGCTTCAATAATTAGACCCTCTGAGCTTTCAAGTATCAAACCTGCTCCACTTCCTTTGCTGTTGGAGGACCCATCCACGTGGAGGGTCCATGCGGTCTCCACGCTGTCTCCTTGTGGGGATGTCTTCATTTCTGCTACAAAGTCTGCCAATATCTGAGCCTTCATGGCTGGTCTTGATTCGTACTTGATTCCAAACTCTGAGAGCTCGACTGCCCATTTAATCATTCTTCCGGCCAGATCTGGTCAGTGGAGGATTTGCCTGATTGGTTGGTTAGTTCGGACTACCACTTGGTGCCTACGAAGTATGGCCGGAGACGCCTGGCCGCGATGACGAGTACCAAAGCGACTTTCTTCACCTTTTGGTATCTCAACTCTGGCCCTTGTAGTGCCTTGCTTACGAAGTATACAGGCCTTTGACCGGTGTTGGATTCTCTAACCAATATTGCACTTAATGCTTCGTCGGCGACTGCGAGGTATAAGTACAGGGTTTCCCCTTCCTCGGGACGCGTCAGGATGGGTGGTTTGGAGAGGGTTTCCTTTAAAAGGGACAAAGCCTGCTCTTGCTCGGCTGTCCAATTAAAGAGTGCCTCTTTTTTGAGTAGTTTAAACAGAGGTAGGGACTTGTGTGCTGCTTTCGAAATGAAGCGAGATAACGCTGCTATCATGTTGGTGAGTTTTTGAATATCTTTCTTGGAAGTTAGCGAAGTCATTTCGGTTACATCTCTGCATTTGTCAGGGTTGGCCTCAATACCTCTCTCAGTGAGATAGAAACCGAGGAATTTTCCTGCCTGGACTCTAAAGGTGCATTTCTCCGGGTTTAATCTCATATTATTCTTTCGGATTTCTGCGAATACCTCGGTTATATCCTTGATATGGTCTGGGTCGTTTTTACTTTTAACGATCATATCATCTAGATATACCTCGACTACTCTCCCCATTTGATTCTTAAAGACGTTATTCATCATTCTTTGATAAGTTGCCCCAGCGTTCTTTAGTCCGAAGGGCATTACACGATAGCAAAAATTCCCTTGTTCGGTCATGAACGCTGTTTTCTCTTGATCAGGTGGAAACATCAGGATTTGATTATATCCTGAGTACGCGTCCATGAATGATAACAAACGAAAGCCTGTGGCACTATCGACTAGTTTATCTACGCTAGGGACGGGGAAGGCATCTTTTGGACATGCCTTATTAAGATCAGTAGAATCAACACACATTCTCCATTTTCCATTGGATTTCTTAACAAGGACTACATTGGACAACCAAGTGGTGTACTTAATTTCTTTTACAAAATTTGCCTCTAAGAGGTCTTTCACAACCCTAGCAGCAGCTTCAACTTTTTCGCCTTTCTGGATTCTTCTCTTTTGGGCCACCCACTTGGTGTTGGGATTAACCGCAAAGTGGTGGCAGGCTACCTCGAGTGGTATTCCTGGCATGTTTGCGGCAGACCACGCGAACAGATCAGCATTTTCTTTCAGGCAGATAGTGAGTTTTTTCTTGACCTCCTCATGGAGGTCAGAGCCTATCATGATAGTCTTAGTGGGATCCTCTCCCAACTGAATGGAGATGAACTCGCCGTCTGGCTCTGGCCTCTTCATGCGCTTCTTCAGCTCTTTGGCGAGGGCGCTATCATCCTCTTCCTCCTCGCTGTTTGGATCATATCTAGCATCCATGTCTGCCAGGTTTACTTCAGTTTCATTTCCGGATTTCTTGTCCGGGTTCCTTACTTCAGCAATGTCTTGATCATCCTTGATGCTTAGGTAGTAGCATCTGCGTGCTGCGGTCAGGTCAGCTTAGAGGGTCACAATTTCATTTTTCAAGGTGTAAAAGTTCATCTTCAAGTGAACTGTTGAGGTTACTGCCTCCAACCTGCCCAATGTCGGCCTCCCGATAATGCATTGGTAGATGGATTTGCATGAGAGGACCAGGAAAACTGTCTTTACAGTTCTGAATAGAGGTTGCTCGCCATCAGGGTCTCCATAGGTGACCATCAGCTCCAAGTGGCCAAGTGGCTTGGTTTTCGATCCGCTGAAACCAGTTAAGTCTCTTCCCTGGTAGGGAGTCAGGTCGTTGGGGGAAATGTTCAACACCTTCAGCAAGTCTTCAAAAAGTGATGTCCACTGAGCTACCCTGATCAATCAGGATTCTTCTAACTTCGACATTGGCCATGACGGCGGCGATCAGCAGCGGTATGTATTTGTTGGGCTTTCCATCAAGTAAATCTCGGTCTTCAAAGGTCAGGGGTGGCCTGGAAGGTCCCTCCCTTGGGGTCGAGGTAGATGCAACATTCAAGATTTCCTTCCATCTTCTCTTAATTGACTTATTGGTTCCACACCCATCTAGAGGATCGCCCCCATGGATCACCATGGCCACCAGTCTCCCCTTAGATTTTCGGGTGTCTTCTTTCTCGAAAGATTCGCTACTATCATCCTTCGTAGCTTTGACAACTTCACTTGTCGGGGCCTTACCCTTGCGGGGTGATCTAGATCTCTTTGAGGGTGATTGTGGTCTCTTTCGTGAATTGTTTGGGTCGCCCTCTTTCTTGACATACTGCAAAAGTTTTCCCCTCTGAATTAGCTCTTCAATATCATCTTTGTGGGCTCGGCCACCGTTAGTGTCATGACCTCCGCTCTGATGGTAGCGGCACCACTTCTTGGAAGGGTTCTGACCTTCTCTTAACACCAAAGGCTCTGGTCTCTTGATGTTCTTGAATTCAGCATTTGCGCACTCAGCTAAAGTTTTTGCCCGGGATGCGTTGAGGAGCGTGTGTTCAACGAACCTCTGTGGTCGTGGTTCACGGTGCCCTCCTCTCGTCTCTTTCCGCTGACGATTTTCCCGAGCATCTTCCTTTTTGTTACCAACCTTAGCCGCCCCGCGGTAGGCCATGTCGTCCTCTTCATAGTCCATGTACTTTTGTGCTTTCTGAAGGAATTCCCCCAAGCTTCTGGGCTTATTCACTCCCACATCCACTTGAAAGAGACTTCCTTTCTTGAGGCCATCTTTCATCCAAAACAATCTTTGCTTGTCTTCCAGGTTTCGAACTCATGATGCCTCTTGGTTGAAACATTCTATGTACTCCCTTAGAGTCTCTCCCTCCCGCTGCCTGACTGCCCTTAGAACCTCTTCTGATTTGGGCTTCAGTCGGGAAGCCGTGAAACGAGTTGAGAACATTCTGACCAGCTGACTCCAAGAAGCTATGAAGTTTGGCTTCAGCTCTTGGAACCACTCTAATGCGGAGTTCTCAAGAGTGAGAGGGAAAATCTTACAGTGAACAGGCTCTCTGGCACCTCTGTAGTGCATCATCAGAGAGAAATGCGCGAGATGGCGGTCTGGGTCTCCTGTCCCCTCGTACATATTGAGAGATGGCAACTTCTCCAAAGTCCTCGGGATCGGGCATTCATCCACCTTTCTGGTGAAGGTCCTTCGTTGGAGAAGAACCTTGAGTTTCAAGGTGAACAGTCTCCGAAGTCATTGTCTTGGTACCCATGCCGGTCGGGGGATCTCCTCAACGGTGATCCTCGGTGGCGCCTCTTATGTACCTTTGCTCGGCTTCTAAACCTTTCGCGAGAGTTGGAGGAAGCATGCAAGGAAGTTCTGGAGGTAGATTCATCTGGCCGGTAGGTCTCATCTGAGGAGGATGGAGGTGTGTTTGATCTATGGCGCTTATGACGCCGAGGGGGTGAGCAATGCACATGCTTCCGCCTTGGGGGGAGCGATGGGAGTGATGCCTTCGAGGGGGAGAATGGTGGTGTCTTGATACCACGGTTGTCTGAGTAGGGGTTCCCCAATGGGGCGGAGACTGTTCGCGCATGGAAGCTACCCGCCTTTCAATCTGCTTGAGGCGTGCTTCCTGCTGCAGCATAGTCTGAGTGTGGTTGCAGAGGAGATCCAAAAGTTGATTCACTGTTGGGGGTTGCACTTGCTCCTGAGGGGAGCCTGTTTGTGGCACCTGGACGGGGGTGCCTTCGTCAGGCTGGGAAGCAACATTGCCATCAGGCGTACCCTCTTGCTGTGGTGCAGGTACTGCAGTGCTTCGAACTCGGGGTCTACCTCTGGGAGCCATGGGAGAGCAAGGAAAGGTTGAAAAAGCAGAGTTGATGTAAAAGATAGATATCTCCCACTGTGGTCGCCAATGTTCAGTACCTAGCAGCGCTGCGGTGACTGCTGTTGGTAGGTCTCTTGCAATCCGAGCGAAGTGTTGAATGAATCCCGGAGGGGGCACCTGTGATGCCACTCTGATGCCCAAGTCAGTATAAGGAATAAGAGAGGAGTAATATCTAGGAATTTGAATGTACCTATTAATGGGAATGTGAGCCAGTATTTATAGGGAATCGTGCCCGTTGTGAGCCGTTAGATTGATAGAATTGATCTGAGCCATCCAAGTATGATAGTCATAATTGGGCTTCTATATTGTGGATATGGACCACAGTGATTGGGCCAATCCATATCCAATTGCTGAATAGGCTTATTGGTCCAGTCCAGAACACTTTCCATCGGGGTACTTCCTCCTAGGGCTGGACAAATAAATGAACCCGTCCGAAAACCGAGAAATTCGTGTCATTAATGAGTGTTTCGGGCGGGTCGGATTGGGCATCGGGTGAAAAAGCACGGAAAACGAGTACAAGTGGGTGTACTCGGACGGTTGTGGTTTTGCCAACTTTAACCCAGTATTACCCGTACCGGACCGAAATACTGTGCCACTTAATTTAACAGTACACAGACAACGAAGTCATGCTTGGTTCCCATGCCAACATTTCTATATTATCTTTTCTATATCAAAAGTTGCCTCGAAGTTGTCATCACCCCCACATATATCAATTAAATATAACCCACCTACTTAACTTTTCTCTCTTTCATCTAGTATCTACTATCTACTATATATTTATACCAATTCACCACATATGATTTTACCAATATCCCCATTACACTTTATTTTTTCTTTTATTTTCTCTTTATTCTTACATTCTCTTTCTTACTTTTCACTTTTCTCTTACACTCTCTTTCTTTCTTTTTTCTCTTTCTTCTTGCACTCTCTTTTCTCCTTTTCACTTTTCTTTTACACTCTTTTTTTCTTCTTTTTACTTTACTTTTCCCATAAATAATTATTCTCTTTCTCTTATCTATTCACTTTAATTCTTTTAACTAAATTTCTAAATTTATACAAACACAACTTTAATGAAAATTTTTGAAGACTACTACTATAAACATACTATCTAAAAAACAAGAAGACTTAATTACTATTTTAATTAGTAATTAATATTTAAAACAAATATTTCTTATTGATAATCTAATATCTAACTTTTATTATCTACTATAATCTACTAATCAACTAAAATAATCAATTGAAACTATGAGATAACTGCACTGATAAATAAAAAACACGGGATAACTGCAGTAAGATATAAAAAAAACATGGGATTAATATTTACCATTGATATTTATAATTTTTTTTGACAATTTATAATTAATATTTACTGTTGATAATTATAATTTTGGAAAACTACTATAAACCTACTATCTAAAAAAACACGGGATAACTACAATAATCTACTATAATCTACTAATCAACTCAAATAATTTAATATAAAAACACTGGATAACTGCAATAATCTACTATAATCTACTAATCAACTCAAATAATCAAGTGAAACTATGAGATAACTGCAATGATATATAAAAACACACGGGATAACTACGCCAATATATAAAAAAACACAGGATTAGTATTTGTCATTGATAATTAAATTTTTGAAGACTACTATAAACCTACTATCTAAAAATCAATAATATTTTGACTATTTAAACTACTTATTAATATTTAAAACAAATATTTCTTATTGATAATCTACTATCTCTATTTTACTATCTACTATAATCTACTAATCAACTAAAATAATCAATTGAAACTACGAGATAACTGCACTGATATATAAAAAAACACGAGATTAATATTTGTCATTGATAATTAAAATTTTTGAAGCCTACTACTACAAACCTACTATCTAAAAAATAAACAGACTTAATGACTATTTAAATTACTAATTAATATTTCAAACAATTATTTTTTATTAATAATCTACTATCTAACAAATTTACTATCTACTATAATCTACTATCAACTAAAATAATCAATTGAAACTACCAGATAACTGCAGTGATATATAAAAAACACGGGGATAACTGCAGTGATATATAAAAAACACGGGATTAATATTTGCCATTGATAATTATAATTTTTGAAAACTACTATCTAAAAAAACAAGAAGGCTTAATGACTATTTAAACTGATTAATATTTAAAACACACGCGACAAATATTTGTCACTAATACCTAAAAAAGGACAAATAATTGTTACTCACATATAGAAAACACGGGATAATTATTTGTTATTGATAATCTACTATCTATCTTTTACTATTTACAATAATCTACTAATCAACTCAAATAATCAATTGAAACTATAAGATAACCGCACTGATACATAAAAAAACACTGGACAACTGCATTGATATATAAAAAAATACGGGGATAACTGCAATGATATATATAAAAACACGGGATAGTTGCACTGATAAAAAAAACATGGGATAACAACACTGATATATAAAAAAACACTGCAGTGATATATACAAATACACGGGATAAATGCACGTATTATTTTTAAATGATACTTTTACACTTTTAGTTTTAATATTTATCAATTTTTTATTTGAAACTAATTTTTTATCTATAAATTTTTCTTTATTTTCACGGGGTAATGTTCAAGTAACTTCTAAATTGTAGTTTTTGTACTTTTAGAAAATTGTAGTTACTAAATTTTAGTTACTTGACAATTTTCTATAAATTTTAGTATATACAATTTTCTAAATTTTAGTATATACAATTTTCTAAATTTTAGTAATGTTCAAGTAAAATTTTAGTATATACTTGACAAAAACTCATTTTTTATCTATAAATTTTTCTTTATTTTCACGGGGTAATGTTCAAGTAACTTCTAAATTGTAGTTACTTGACAAAAGAATTGTAGTTTTTGTACTTTTAGAAAATTGTATATAACATAATTTGTTAGCAAGTAATCTACTATTTACTGAACTTAGAAGTTAACTTAGAAGTTAACTCAATTTTTGGAGAAATTAAGACAACTTAACATGATCATATGCGGTTTAATTTTCTCTTAAAGCTCCTTTGGCTTATAATAAAATCATCACATTAGTAAGACTAACACCATGCCTGATTCACTCACATCATTTAACAAACCAATGTGGTAGTGATGGCAAAATGCACTTCAATAGGACAATTTTTATACTTGCTTTTTTCTTCTTATTTTACTGTTTTTTGAGTGAGTTTATTTTAATATTATTTAATATGTTTTGAGGTATTTTAGGACCCGAGAAAATATTTAAGTGTTCAAATACGCTAAGTTCGATGTTTAATAGAGGTTTAGGCAAAATAAATAATTTCATAATAAAATACATAAAACATGATGCTAATTACAAGACGAATTTTTTTTAAAAAAAACAGTAGCGTTACTAATTTTGTTACAATATTGAGATTACAAATGTTGCAAAGAACCGTCAATCTCATCCCGGTTTGGACATTTTCGTCACCCTCTTCCCGACATAGCCTACATCTTTTTCTTCATATCTATCTCGGTATGAATACAGTTGGATTAAGGCCGACCCTTTATTGCTCGTCGCATTTCAGGATTGTGGCATATTAGATCACCTACATACACACGCCAATATTGCTCATTGAGGGTGGCAATGAAGTCGTTGTTGTACGCGTTGAAGACATTCTACAACTTGTAAACATCTGTCGCAGTTGTCAAATAATTAAGTCGAGAGTGTGCAGGATGCGAGCAAGGAATGTGTAGCGCCTGAAATTTGTTGTAATCACACTATCACGTTTGCAGGTTAACACTCAGTTTTTTTGTCGGTTGCCCTTCCCTAGGTTTACAATTTCCTTGATGGAGAAACATTAATTTCATCGATTAAATGAATCGCCTGTTCAACTTCTCGTCCCTTATTGGCAAACAGTTGACCTAGCCTATAATAGGTCGATTGGACTAACACTATTATAGGTTGGTTTCTCATTCCCTTAAATACCGAGTTAATGGACTCATGAAGGTTGGTTGTTATGTGTCCCCAATGCTTGCCTTCATCGTGTGACTAAGTCCATTTTTCTATGGGACTGTTGTCCACCCACCTTGAAAATTGTTGGTCATACCCACTAAGTATGTTGTGGTAATTTTCAAATGAGGCTTGTTTAAGGTGCATCCTGCATAGTTTGAAGTAAAATTCTTAGTGTTTACTCATATAAAAGTTATTAAATTAGTTGAAATTTAGCGTAGAATACTAACCCATGTTGATATCGACTTTTTTCATCTCTGCATTCTTGAACTCTCGCATGAAGTTTTCTGCAATGTATCGAATGTAGTACACAGGAACTGATGGCCATTTTAGCCATCCATTTTCTAGTCACAGATAGGCACTCCCAAATGATTTTTTATGCCTATCTAATATCAAGCAAAAAGAAGATTTGTCAACGACTAGTAGCTCTCTCTCTCTCACACACACACACAAGTACACTATAACCTGGATATTACTTTATCCATCTCAACGGCTAGTTGTACAACGGTATGCATTTCAACAAATATAATCTCTTCTCTATTTAAGGGAGTTCCTTTGAATTCAAGAGGTTGTCGGTCTGTTGGCAAAACGACCATAGTAAGGTCGAGAGAAATGACTAAGTCATTTTCAATGAATATCAATGGCATCGGTCACCATGAGATTATTCACACCGAACATCCATGAAAGAAAAGAGGGAAACGAAAAAGGCATGTCAATATCAAGAAAAAGTCTAGAACATAAATAAGATTTATATTGTAATATCCTCTCATTGAGAGTAAGAATCCTATAAAGACTTTGTATCATTCAGAGAAAATTCATTGCTTTGTAATTTTGCGTGATAATGGCATTCACTTTTATGAAAAGAGTCTGGAGAGATAGGTAAACACTTGGTTCCTCAACAACACTCGTCGATATGTTGAGAAGACTAGAGAAGTCTCTAGTGGTAGCCTGAAGAGGCAGGTAAAGAATACTCACAGTGTCTGGAGAGGTAGAGTAAATAATACTTGGTTATTAGTGGATTTAGACATTCGAATGAAGAAGGAGAAATCACCCTGTAACGGGTGGACTAGATGTAGCAACAAGTGTTGTGAAATAGGATAAAAATACTTGTACATATTTCTCTTCTCCCTTCTCCTTTTTATATTGTCTTGTCATGTTCACTGCGGTTTAATTTCACCTTCTAATACTTTGATTTAAGATGATGTTAAATGTTTTGTTTGTAAACATCTTTTTAACTTAAAATAAAAGATTAAAAACGCTCAACACAATTCAAACCATCCTTTCTTGTGTTTCCAATACCTTCAAAAGGTATTGGCTACACTAAGACGTTTGCACTACCAATCAATTTAACCACTAAGAATTGTAAAAAAAACTTTAACTACTATCAGAAATTACAAAATAACTTTTTTATAATTAAATTAATTTTAAATTATATAGAAAAAAAGAGTAAACACGTACCAACGGGAGTAGCAATGAGAAACTGGCAAAGAAATCGGCAACAACAACGGCAACAGCAACGGGATCGACAACGAGAGTGCTAACATGAGTGGCAACGAAAGAGACAACGAGAGCGGCAACGAGACTGCCCAGGGGAGCGCATATTTTACCTTAAATCTCATTTTTACTTTTCTTAATTTTTGCTCCATTTTTAATATTATAAGAAGATATATACCGACTTTTTTAAACTTTTTCCAACACAACTATTTTAATAAATTTGTAAATATAGCCTTTTATCAAGTTTTTTTTTCTTTTATTACATTTTACAACTTTTAACTTATTTATAATTTTTTGTCAAAGAACTTATTTATAATTTCATAGTAAATTATAACAAATAAGGCATCACTCGTGAATAGTATAGAAATAGACAGAAATACATCGAATCACAACCTTTGCCACAGAATTTAATATTAACGAATCTTGTCCTATCTACGTTATCCAACGTAGTTGCCTTTTCAGGTCAGACATTTTCCCTCCAACTTGTGTACAACTATAACAAGATTTCCTAGTAGACAGATAAAATACATTATCGATACAGAAAATAAATAAATAAATTCAACTAAAATAGTTTCAGATTTATGATGACTAATTAATATTCTTTTTTATTCTTTGGTGATTGGGTGATAGAGGAATGGGGCTTGACATAGAAAAATAAAGAAATTTGTTTGACATCCACAAAAATCTATCATAACCTCAGCCTCCCATTCAATTTAGCAAAAATAACTCACCATTTTGATTCCATTCATTTTCCACCATTTCTTTTCTATTTTCCCCCACACACATAACAAGAACAACAACAAGAGAAAAAAGAAAGAGAGAATTCTGTGTGATTACATCTTTGAGGAGAAGAGAGGATAATAATTGAGGTGTGGTGCAGAATTTATTGAATTGAAGTGAGGGAAGGGGAAGGACCCCACTTACCTTTCCTTCCTTCACATTCATCATCCTCTTCATCAATCTCTTTTCAAATCAATCTTCTCTTTTCCCTTTGTTTCCATTGTTTTTGATTTTTTGTAGATCTTGAGGTATTAGGATTGGCCTAATACTATTTCAAATTTCCAACTAGCTAGAATTATTCACTTGTCTTGTCTATAAGAGATTTTGATATTCTGCATATAAGGTGCTTGTTATATTGACTCATCATCTTTATTTTGATTTGATTTAACTTTGTTCTAGGAGGCCCACCATTTGGGTTTTGGTGGGCTTTCTTTGAACCAATAAAACCCCTTCTTTAAAAGGTTTTTGAGGGGAAGGTGAGATAGCTGTGTCAATTGTGTCAAATAGTGTTATCCACTGTTGTTTGTTTGATTCGCACAATTGGCTAATTAAGGCTCATAACATATATGCCAAACACAAATTTTACCCTTGAAAAACATCCTATATCTACTAAATGCTACTTTACTTCATTACTTGTGTTTCCTTCTTTCTATTTTTGAAGCCTCTCCTCTTTCTCAAACCACTTCCATCATGGACAAGTGAGGTGAGATTGATCTCACTTTTGTCTTTGAAATCTACCTATAACTTGTTTAGGAATCACTTTTGGCTTTGTTTTCTATCTCAAATTCCCACAAGAATGTCTCTTGTGAAGAAACCTCTTGTTACAAAGGTAGAGAGTGTTGTTGAGGATTCTCAAGAGATGTCAGTTTTGGATTTGCCAGATTTGGTATTAGAATGCATTCTTGAAAGGCTTCCTCCATCTTCACTTTGTCAAATGGCTGGTGTTTGTCATTCTTTGAGGGAGAGGTGTGTGAGTGATCATCTTTGGGAGAGACATATGAAACAGAAATGGGGTAGAGTTATTGGTTCGGTTGCTTATAGGGAGTGGAAATGGCATGTTGCTTCTAAAAGGAATGTTGGTAGCCTTAGACATGGTAAGCAAAGGAGCTTTATGAGGCTTGTGTCACTTCATTGGCCTTTTTCATGGATGAGGATGAAGGTAGATTCAAATAATGTTGCCAAGCAGAAGAATTATTTGCCTCGTGATTCAATCATGACTTGGTATCTTGCTCTTGAAACTGGCAACTTCTGGTTTCCTGCTCAGGTCTATAATCGCGAGGTAATTAACTAACCCCTTTGTGCATTTTCAATTAAGAATTTATATTCTATTCTATCTTGGTATACCCTCAAAAAGCAAGGTTTCGCGATCTGGGTCGCGATATCATTGTTTTTGACATCATATATCGCGACCGCATCATCTGCATTTGACTGCAATTCTCTACAATATCAAGAACCGTGATTGTGACCATTATGGCATATAGAAATAGAATAGAAGGTTTTGTTTTTTTAAAAAGTTACATTTTTTTGATGCAGAATGGTCATGTTGGATTTATGCTATCATGTTATGATGCTGAACTTAGCTATGATCCGCGCACCGACACCTTCCAAGCAAGGTAACTGAACATGATTCTTGTTGATCATATGCTTTTGTATATATGTTCACATAGGTCATAGAAATAAATATTCTACTAAGATTTTATGAAGAGTTTTGATAAGGAAAAATGAGGAGTTTAAATCTTTTGGCCTAATTAGTTTGTGTATTACAGGTATCCACCACATGGAAGAAGGGCAGTTGCAATAGAGCATGGTATCCAATGGGAAAGACTAAGAGCACCACCTGTTGAAACTCCTCCGCACGATCTTCATATCTCCGACTGTCTACAGGATTTGCATCCGGGTGATCACATAGAGATTCAATGGAGGAGAAACAAAGATTTTCCTTATGGTTTGTTCCTTTATTCAACATGTTCTTTATACTTTTACTGATTTCTTTGCCTTGTAAAAGGTTAGGGAATCATATCATAAAACGAACTATCTTAACAAACTTAAAAAGAATGTCTTATAGTAAAAATAGGATTCTATTACTGTTATTTCAACATATACCCTTCATGTGATAAGTAATATTATTAGTAGTTTGATGAGATGCATCTATATGGCAGGTTGGTGGTATGGTATTGTAGGCCACTTAGAGTCATGTGATGGGAATGAAAGTTACTGCCGTTGTCACAATAGTGGTAAGTTATTGAATTTTCCTTTTGAATGAATATAATTTATCTTTCGTTATCTTTTCTTGGCTATTGTTTCTATCACTCATTTAATCCATGTTCTGTTCCTCCCTTTGATTTGAACTATGTTTTGTGTAAAATTGTCAAGTAGATCAATGCAAAGATGACTTAGGGATTGGTTGAAAAAAATGATTGTAGGATTCAGATGAATATTGTGTATACAGATTAAAGATGAAAAAATGGAGAGGAAAAAAAAGACAATGCTCAGGAAGTTTGAAAACAGATTAATTGAGTGGAGGTGTTAAAGTATAATGTTTTATGGATTAAATAATTTTATAATGATGTACCAATTAAAAATAATTTAATTATGTTTTTGATTGTGGAGGTTGCAATGTGAAAAACATTTAGATAGGCCAGATCAGAATATGGGCTAGGTTCCTCCCCTGAACATATATCAGAACTTGGACCACTAACTATGCTATATAAGATTGGTCCCCTAGACATATCATTTTCCGGATGTCATCATTTCCACCAACATGTTGATAACTCTTGTCTCAGTGGATACATTTATGGACAACTTTTGTTAAAGAAAAAAAATTCATTTTCTCTTATAGGTTCTGTTTTATGTGGGAACAGGATACCATAGTCATTATAAAGTTCCAAATTCTACTATTGTTTTGATATTCTTTTACTTCTGATACCAATAAAAAAAGCAGAACAATAATGCAAAACACTAATTTGTGCCTCAGTAAATTAAAATAAATTGTGTATATACGAGCACATTTTTGCCCTAGTAACTTTCTGCCATGAAAATTCTCATTGCCATATTCCTTCCTCAATGTGGGTAAGAATGACATCAGAGTTTTTACACAACTTCAGATGTTCCTATAAATTTTTATCATGTTTTTTTCATAACTAGTTAAAAAGGGTCTTCTCTTTTCCTCTCTTGGGATACTTTCTGTGGAGTTTTGCAAATGCTGCCAACATGAAAATTGGACAGCTCAAATTTTCTTAATATCATCACATTAGACTTTGTTAATTTCCATTGCTAAAAGGTATTTCTTAGGACTCAAACATAGTTAATTTGACACTTTATTATTTGTTGGTTGCAGACACAGTGGTGCTAGAGTTCAATCAATACACTCTTGATTCGCGTTGGAGGAGGACAACTATCAGTAGGAAAGATCATCGGGAGGAGGGAAACGAGGCCGACGGATTTTATGGTGGAATTAGAAAGATTAAGGTTGAGAAGGAGATTTCCATTTGGAGAAGCCTTTGGCCTTCTGAAGTCTTGGACTAATCAGATCAATTTTTCCATGTAGCATTATGTCAATGTCAAGACTGGCATTCTTATTCTTCTGTATTAGAGAAAAAGGGGTTATAGGATACTCATTCAGCCAAATGTTCATTGAGGCTATCCTATTTGCTTTTCCTCTTTTCATTATCACATTTTTTTTCATGGAAAATTTTAGGCTTGTTCATGTGATTTCAATCAATGTAAATTAATTACTTATGCACTGATGCCATAGAATATTCATTCCACAAGATATAGAATGATTAGAATTCATCTGATATTCTCATATTACTATATTAGTAATCTAGTATGCTTTGAAATCACACAGCAATACAATCAGAAATGAAATAATAGAGACAGCAAAACTGTTACACACATGTAATCAATCTAAGATTGCAATTTTAATCAATGAGATAGCAACATTGTTAAACACATGAAATCAATCTAAAGTTGGAGTTTTAATCATTCATTTCAGCTATGTTCTACATTCTAAGTAGATGGGGTGCATTTGGTATCGTACATTTGTGAACATTGAACGTGGTTCCAAACGATCACTTAATCACTTCCCTTTCAACCCCTCATAACCCAAGCAAAGAGAAAATTTTGGTAATGGTCTGTGACAAACCAAACTCATTTTTGTCAACTCACCTGTTCTTTCATCTTCATTCCATAGTGCTGGTTGTGTTGATGTCACAGATTCCATGTCAACTTTCTTCAGCAATTTTGCCTTCCCTCTTGCTTCTTTTTTATCTTGTAACTTGTGTCTACTCATATTTGCCTTCCGAAAAAGAAACTTCTTTATATTCCTTCTCAAAAAACCACCTTTTTGATTCTCATCTTTCTTTGTCTCTTTAACAACCTTGGAAACTGAGTTCCTCTTAAGCTCAAACTCTAAGTTCTTATCAGTAGCACTCTCCACTTCCAACACTTTATGATCAAATAGCATATTTTCTCTTCCTGATGCTTGCTTCAATAGTTCTTCATATATCAGCTGAGTTGTTGTGTCACAATGTGATCTAGTCCTTCTAAGATCATGTTTAGCCTTTGAATTTCCTCTTTTATCTTCTCTGACTTTCTCCAAAGCCACCATAAAAGGATCAAAGTCGTCTTTCCATAATCGCGAAAACGGAAGCCTAAGCATTGATCCTGGAGATTTAGGAGATGTAACTGTTGAGCTTTGAGTACTACTCATAATGTTTCCATGATCTCCTTTCTGAAATAGCCTTGGAGGAAGTTTCAATGGCATTACTTTACCATCACAGAATAACTCATCAGCAAATGCCATAGTAGGCATTGAATCTCCACATACCTTTTGCTGCTCCTCAGATTGTCTCACATAACCGCGTCCGGTTTCGAATTCAAAACCGTGACCGGTTTCTTCTTCATATGATCTTGGTGTTGTGGGGCCTGTTTGAGAACCATGTTGTTGTCTTAATTTGAGAATGTTAGGACTAGTTGGTACACTATAGAAGAACATTTCTTGGCTACTGCTACTTGCACTCATGTAGCTTAACTCATTGGAAAATGAGATATCCATCATGTTGTGTTTACACAAAAACCATTTGCTTGTTATTATAAGCCAATGATAGAATAGGGTGGCTAATGGCTATGTATTTTTGAGGACAAAAGAATGATAGTGGAGTTTGGAATCAAAACAGATTAAGTTTAAATAAAGGGATATGGATTTTATATAAATAAGTAACTTTGTTGTTATCCCCTAAAGTAATCTTCAAAGTTCAAAGCTCATCCAAGATTTAATGCATAAATTTTGGAGGAGTTTTTCTGGTATTGTGTCCCTTTCTGTGTTGGCCATATCAACAATGCATTTCATAAATGTTAATGATGTTTTGCTTATTTTGAGGACGCTGTTGTTGTCTTCTTATGTTCCTTAATAAGAGGCTTCTTGCATTATGTTAGAGATTAATGAGACGAATTTGACAAAATATTTTAACTTTCTTGAGAAACGAAGTACTAGGAATTAGGAAAAAGTATAACATTAGGAATGAAATTGGTGATTTACTCCCTCGATGATAAAATTTAAGGAAACAAATCTTATAATCTATAAGGGTCACGCTAACACTTTGATATCTTCTTGTCCTTGCATACAAATATTGCCATAGGTCACATGAGGGAATAAATATAATGGAGTTGTTGCCTTTTGACCCTCCTAAGGAGTCTTGACTCTTGAACAGACATTTGATTAGGCTTACATGGTATTTTGAAACTCATGACGTATGCAATTTCATTAAATTGTCCCTTAGATGACTCAAAATGCATATGCATTTAAATTTATCTATTTATTATCCATTGTCGACTTGAAAGTTAGCCGAGGATTAAGCTAACAATTCTCAATAATGATTTTTTTTTTCTTCAAACGATTACACTGGGAGGGAAAACTTCGTCTCTCAGTTATCGTTCCTCAACTACTTCAAAGAGTGATGAGTTAGGCGATTTGATGTCGGACTACAGAAAACATGAGTAGATATGCGTAAAAGAAGATAAATTGCTTGAAATTATACTTGTTTTTGTTTGATCTGTGTGTAAAAATATTTACAAACAGTATATATATAGATAAAGCCTTAGCCTAGTCTCTATTGGCCACTAACTATGGCTAACAAGAAACTATGCCTCTGCCTAACGGCTATTTGACTAGGAAATAACCTCTAAGTGTCACATTTTGTGTTGGGCAGTAATTGTTCCCAACATTTAAAAATGCACCTTATCCACTATCCTTGAATTTTGGAGTGGCTCCAATCATCTCGCATACAGTTTCAACCCATATTTAGCTTGTGGGCACTTCTCTTAGCTTAACTTTCCCCTAATCATGTCATACACACGTTTCTTAAATCAACCTCTAAATCGGTTAGCCCCCTTCAGCTACTTTCTTACTTGGCTCTCCTTGAAGTTTGACTAGTCCCTACTCGAATAAGTCCTTCCTCGACGAACTCCTCGTAATTTGTATGCATAAAATTACTATTTATAAAAATAGAGTCGCAAACTCGGGCGCTGCCACATTATCTCTATTTTTCCACATCAATTACAATTTGAGGTGTCAACAGTCAACCTCAACATCTTTGTTCCTATTAACTTTTTCTATTGCCACTTTCTCGTTGTCACATAAAATCTTATTATTGTCTTAATATCAAAATATAGAGTAATTAAATTTTTTTATTAAGACATAAACTTGCACTATGGATGTTTACATACATCAAGTACAGATATAGAGTATAAGCCAGGTCATAAATCTAATCTATAAATACAATACATTAGGTCAATTTACATTCACCAAACAACATTGTAATGACAGAGGACACAAACACTAAAGGTGACTTAGTAAGATCCCCAAATAATTTTCTTCTCTGGAAGTAGTACATGCATCAATCATAGAGGAAGAGGGAACCATGGCCTTCTAAATAGGGGTGTGCATGGTACAAAAACCACACCACACCACACCATACCTCTTTGAGATCCAGTTTTTGTTTACCATTTTTGTAAAAACCAGTTTGTGTTTTTAAACCGGTTCGAAACCGGTTCGAAACCGGTTCATAACCGGTTCAGATCAAGAAACCAGTTTACCGGTTTAAAACCAGTTTTTGCTTCTGGAAAATGGTTTACCGTTTTTGAAAACCAATTTTTGCTACCAGAAAATGGTTTCCCATATCTACAAACCAGTTTTTACTGTCGAAAACGGTTTACCACTTCTCGAAACAGGTTTTCATAAATCCGATTTGTAGTAGGAAACCAATTTGAGTCCAGTTTAGCATCATTTCATTACTGGTTTTCAAATGTTATACAGTAAGCGAATAGTTATCGTCTTTCTCTGCTGCGCTGATCTTTGCAAATACGTTCCAAGCATTTGCTAATTTTATTGCACCGAATACTTGTCTGTCTAACATCTTAACCGCACTTCCCATACACAACTTTAACAATACAAGTGTTTTTTTTTTGACAAAAACAATACTGATGCTCATCTCATCATTTGAATAATAATAAAAAATAACAAAAACAATATTATAGCAGCAGTAACGAATACAATACAAATGCTCATCTAATCATTAAAATAATCAAAATAAAGTAACGTAAAATAATATTAATAATCAATACATTGAAAGAAAATGCGAATTTGAGAAAGGAGTACAAGAGAAATGGTAATTACCATAGAAGTGAATAAAGGTAAGTGAAGTTGAAGAGAGGAGTGAGCGAATGACAGTGAGAACTCGATCTGCGAAGGATGTGGTAATTACCGGTTTAGATAAAACAATTTCCCAAATTTCCAGTCTTTTACTAAAAGGGAATGGAATGGTTTTTTCTTCAAATGGTATGGGCTTTTTGTAGTGGTCTAGTACAGTTTTTGGTATGGTTCAAGTAAACTAGTTTTTTTGCACACCCCTGCTTCTAAATGCCCAAGCTAGTAGCCCAGATATATTAACTATCAACTCTCTACAAGTTCATCAACTATGAAAATGTAACTATCTAATTGTGTTGGGGAGTCCAATAGAGCATTCAAACCAACAACGTGCTAATGACTAAAATCAGTAAGAGGCTCAGACATCATATCTCCACCCAAATCTTAAGGCATTGAGTATATTGATCACCTATCTTATATATCTTTCATTTATTTCATTCCTATAGTCGAATTTTGGCTAACCATTCACACTTGAATTCCCGAATAGTGCCAACCGTTGCATCGATGCTTTAGTAAATTTAGGGTGGTGTCAAGTTGGCCCTTGATTATTTAAGAGCAAGGACCAGCTAGTGTTGGACAATTGTTGCTCTTTGATTGTACGGGAGAGTCAAACTCTTTGTGTGCATCTAGTTAATTGTTTTTCCTCTGGGGCTTTTACCTGACAATAGACACTTAGCAGGAATCTCAAAGAAATCATGAGTACTAGCTATTTTAAAAGTCCCTACAAAATCGCCTCATTTTAACATTAGTCCCTACATTAACGAAATAGGCGTTTTGGTCCCTACATTTTTTTCCGTTTTCATTAAGAGTCCCTGTCGTTAACTCCTTCTGATTGTGCAACGGAAAAGTGACGTGGCTTTTACACGTGTTTTTTTAATTACGTGGCATATCAGTATTTTACACGTGTATATTTAATTATGTGGCACCAAGCCCAACCCGTTTTCCACTAACCCGACCCGATTGGACCCTAAATCAGATCACTACTTCATTTCCTTCGCGCAGAACTCCACAGAAACATCTCCTTCTTCGCGCAGAACTTCTTCATCTCCTTCTTCGCGCACTTCTTCAAGCCCAAACAATCGCCTTCTATTGTTGAAATCGTGTCCAAAATGCGAAGGGGTGTATTGAAAAACGAAGAATCGCTGGGTACAGCAGCTTCGATGGCTCATCTTCAACACCCAGGGATCGTCCAAGATGCAAGTGTGGATCTATTATGATTTCGTTTATTGCGAAGAGAGGTCGAAATGTTGGGCGCGAGTTTCTTAGATGTGCTAACTGGAAGGTATTATTTCACAAATTATGTTTTTCCTAAATTTCTTAATTTTTGAATTTGTGTTACCGGTATTCCCTCAGACTGTTATTTATCTCCTGAATCTGTTTTTCAAATGTTTGTAGTTGCAAAGTACCTGTGATATGTTGATATGGACTGATGAATTTGAAGCCATGGATGGAGTTGGTGAACAGGTTGAGTCAGGTGTGGCTGCTATTGGTAATGAAACTGAAGCTAAGGCATCTGCTATAGCAGTGGAAGTTATGGAAGCTGGGATGAAGAAGATATGCAAACTGCAGAAGAAGCTGAATGCAGAGAGATTGAGGGGGATGCTGAGAGATTGAAGAAGAATATAGCAATTTTTCTCCTTATTGTATCTTTATTTGTCAGTCTGTTACTTTGTGTTAAGTATCTTTAATTGTACATTGTTGATGTATTAACTAGAAGTAAGAAGTGTAACAAGTTGATGTATTAAGTATCAGAATTGTGTGTTCTGTAATTCTGTTGTAATTCTGTTCTGTATTATCAGAATTTATGAATGAACTAGTATTATGAATGAAATGAGCAACTGCTAATTCTGTTCTGCAGTGTAATTCTGTTCAGTTTGTAATTATGCTGTAATTCTGTTTCGTATTATCATAATTTATGAATGAACTAGTATTATGAATGAAATGAGCAACTGGTAATTTCTGAATGTAGTAGCAAATAAATAGTCATTCATTCATATGTTGGTGCATTTAAAGCTACCAAATAGTCATTACACTGCAGAATTGTCATTACAAAATAACTGCATAATGTTGTTGGTGCATTTTAAACTACCAAATTGTCATAATTACAAAATAAGGAGAAACTTGTCATTACAAAATACTAGTTAATGTTGTTGGTGCATGTAGAAGCTACCAAATTGTCATTACAAAATAACAAAATACATAAAACAGGGGCATGTCAGGGAGCTGCTCCATCATTTGTGTCATCTTCCACAATCTTCACCATATTCTTATTAAAGCTTGCTAGTCCCCTCATCAAATGTTGTATACTTTGATCAACTGCCTCTTTTGTCAATGTAGAACCCTTCACTGGACTCTGTATAGTCTCTATAGCTTTATCCACAGCATCATTGAAGCCTTTCCGTGAGTTAATAATGTGAGAAGCTGCCTTAGGAGTTGGCTACAAAAAAAGATAACATAAATGTCAAAAAAATACCAATATGACATACTTAGTTAAATGTCAGATATTTACTAAAGGACACTTACTGAGACATTCTTAAGTGACTCCACATTTTTCATCGCATTTGATATGACTTCCTCATGCACTATGCTAACCATTTCATCATCTCCAAGCAATATGCTAGCCATTTCATCAGGATCCATCACAAAAGTTTCAGCAGTTAGTGGTTCAGCAGTTAGTGGTTCCTCAGTTTGTGGTGCAGAAGTTACTGGATCCTCAATAGGTGGTGGCTCAACAGGTGGTGCCTCAGTAGGTGGTGCCACAGTTTGTCCACATCTTTGAATTGGCAATTTTTTCCTGAAAGTTGCAGCAGTTGCAGATTTTGTTACTGCTCTTCTAGGTACTCTCCAAGGTTCCTTTCCATTAGCATTGGCTACACTTCTTGTTACTGCACTTCCAGTTGCAGCAGTTGCTGAGGGAGCATACTGGTCTTCCAGCTGAAGCAGTTGCTGAAGAACTTACTTGACCAGTTGCAGCAGTTGCTGAAGAAACAACACCCCTTGGTCTCCCCTATTAACATGAAAAATAAGCAATTAAAATGCTATAAATTAAAGTGCATACCCTTTTTTTTGTTACTGGTCTAACTGTTTTGCTAGTCATCTGTGGCATGTTTGATCCACCAACTTGTGAAGTCTGTGTTGGGTGTTGTTCTTGTGTTGGATTTGGTTCAACACCATCTTGTGGTGTATCTGTTGCATCTGTATTTACTGGTCTAGGAATGTGCACTGGAGGATTTTTGGAAGTCCTTGTGTTGTGACCATAATGTAAGCATCTCTTACATCTATTACTTGTATTGGTCCTAGACCACTTTCCCTTGGTCCTAGACCACTTTCCCTTCTTGCTAGTGTCTTCATCAGGCTCCCTTCTTCGCAATTTTTTGGGCCTCCCAGGCCCACGCTTGTATTGAGGAGGTAACACCTCAGGCAAATCAGTTTTGGGCCACTTGTTTTGACCATTGATTGGTGAAATAATTTGGTCATAACAATCCTCATAACATACCCTATTGTAGTATCTACTGACATACATTGCTGGGTCATCTCCTTTCATACATATGGCAGCCACTGCATGCCTACAAGGGATCCCCACCAACTCCCAAAAATTACATTTACAAGTTCTGTTTTCTAAGTCAACAACAAATTTCTCAATTAATAGAGAATAGGTCACTTCAAACTTAAGTTCCCCTGCCCATGTAGCAAACCAATTTCCACTCATTTCAATTTCTCTATCAAGTCTCTTCCTAGGTTTAGGCATGATTTCCCCTCTAAATTTCCTAACCTTTTCCCTATGGCTAGCAAATCTTCCCATTAAGTAAGTCCTAATCCACTCAAACATAGTTATGATAGGTTTGTCCCTTTGCATTAATATTGTAGCATTAAATGGCTCACTAAGGTTATTCATCAGCACATCACATTTAGAAGAAAATGGAAAAGCATGCTTACACCATTGTTTAGTAGGAACAACTGACAACCAATTGTATGCCCTCTCATCAGCTTCCTTCAATTGTAACATTTTCTCCTCCCATGCTTCAAAATATGTTGCCTTAGCAGCTCCCATCATCAAGTCCCTGATTAATGTGCCACCTCCAAATTTCTTCTTCATGTTAGCATATAAATGTCTTAGGCAGAATCTATGCTCCCTAACTTCTGCCAATTCATCAAAGGTTTGGATCAAGCCCTACAAGAACATACAAAGCATAGTTAGATTAACTGTATGTCAAAAAAATTAATTGAAGTAGGAAAATAAGGAATTAATGCAACCTTCTGCTGGTCAAAAATAAATGTCCATCTGTTATTGTCTCCCCCACCAATGTCTTCCAATAATAGTGTCAAAAACCATCTCCATGTGTCTTTTGTTTCTGTTTCCACAACAGCAAAAGCCATAGGGAGATACTGATCATTAGGGTCCCTTCCCACTGCTATTAACAGTTGTCTTCCATACTTGTTTTTGAGATGACACCCATCTACCCCTATAAAAGGCCTGCATGTTGTCTTAAATTCCCTTTTGCCACCTTCAAAGCATAAATAAATCCTACCAAATGTAGGTTGTAAATTCGGTGAAATTCCATCCCAACAGTGAACTTGTATTCCTTACTGTGATTAGGAATAAAGGTCTTTATTCTAAAAGTATGAGACCTCACAACCCTACTACACAACACAACATAGTCAGAACTATCCTTAAATTTGCATTCAATTTTCACTCTATTTTTATCATTCTTGACAAACCTGACATCCCTCCCATTAAGCACATTGTGTTCAAGGATGGCATATTTGAACTGATCAAGTGTGTTAAATTCCATCCCAACAGTGAACTTGTATTCCTTACTTAATTCTTCTGGTGCAAACTTCTGATTCCTAGATTTAGGTATAGTATCTGGATCAGAATCATCATCTGGTGCACTATCCAACTCATCAGTGTAGTATTCATCTTCAATAGGGTGCATTGCATCTATCTCAGCTGAGACAGGAATTAATGGTTCAAAATTATCACCAAACAACCTCCTATTAAGTGGTGGTTGCCTACCTTCAACATCATCTCCAGCTACTTCCTCCTCAAACCCATTATCTAAACCCATCACAAATTCTTCATCACTGTCATCAAAGCAAATACCTTCAACAGAATCATCACTAGAGTCACTAGGATAATATTCACTATCTTCACTATCTTCAATCTCTTCAATATACAACCCTTTACCCTTATCCACATTAGAATTCCTTACTACTTCTTCTACATTGCCAACACACACTGGGGAGTCAACAAATTCAAACCGGTTTACATTGTACTCCACAAATAATTCAACTTCAGTGTTATGTTCAACTGCATATCCACCCATCTCCACTGCATCTATGTCCACATTAAGCAGTTTCAATTTATTGTCCAATGCTATGTCTACAGGTTTCCACCATAGCCTCACACCCTCATTTCTAATTGCAGAATCAAATTCCTTGGCAAGACCTAGAGCTTCAAAGTATGACCAGTAATCTAACTCTAGGTTCTTATAAGCATGCAGTTCACCACCTATGTACTTTATGTGAGGGTCTTTTACAAAAAAAACCCTTAGTATTAAACAATACAGTAAATCCCATACCTGCCAACAATAAATCACACCCAAAAGAAAAGGTCATGAAACATTAGGTCCCCACAATACCATAAGACACAAAACCATTAAAAAACAGTGTGTCAATGTCCCCACCACAATATTGTAAAGCAGAAACAAACAAAAGAAACATCATGAACTGTCAATAAACAAGAAAACAGAGTCACGATTCTGTTTCAAAATGTCCCCACTATAACCCACTTTGTTCAATATAAAAACCCCAACTTTCGAAAAAGGAATAAAAAACCCTATAATATATAAATGAATTACGCAAATCGTATTGTGTACAAAAAAATTAAGTTGTAATAAGCACAGAGTTGTTCATCAAAAAATTAAACTGTGAATGTTAAAGTAATGCTCTACGCGTTTCAAGCGACTCGAAATCATCAATAATAGACTCGAAACCAATACATTCACTAATTTCATTTTCAATGTAAATTGTCATGCTACCTGCTAGAAACCTACATTCTATCTTATTTCTCAACTTAGTCTTGGTAATTTTCATTGCTGAAAAATATATCTCTGTTGTGGCTGTAGAAAGTGGAAGACCCATGATAACTGATAAGGCGGAGTAGTCTACCATCAAAAATAAATTTTTTTCCTGTTAGTTGCAACCAAACACGAGCATAGTTCTTAAATAGTTGATAAATTCTTCAAACTTGATTCTGACGTGCATCAACCACGAATTGCTGAAATTGAAATTGTAAATTAATCTTCTCTTACTCATTGAAATCCATGAGACAATATTTTTCACAAAAAGGGTGCTCATCAAAGCTATTATCCAAGCAATCCCTCCCTACTTATGTAATGCCCAATCTAAGGCTACCTAAAAACTTTTGCAAGAGTATATCATCTGCATTGGCTAACTTTTGATGGAACTTCTCTGTGTGGGTAGGAAAGGGATTCACTAGAAAAGTTGGAATCTTCTATGCAAACCTAAAGAAAACGGAGGAATTGGCTTCAAGGATTTTAACCGTCTAAACTCCTCCTTGCTAGTCAAACAGGCATGGAGACATCATTATCACCCTAATGAGTATTGGGCAAGAATGCTAAAGTGCATTTATTTATTTTGAAAATAACTCACTTTGGCAAACAAAGAAGAAATGGGGTTGTTCTTGGGTACGCCTATCAAAGCTTGCTTCATGGCAGGGATCTTCTGAAGGGAGGTAAACTGGATTTCCTCGGGGAATCAATTGGTCCTGAAAGAAGGGTCGAATGTTGAAGTGGTGAAAGATTTGATGGTCCCTTGCCTTCTAGAGTTAGATCGTTAGAAGCTCATAGATAATGTTCCTCCACAATTGGCTATTGAAGTTGTCTAAACTCCAATTGGTTGGTCGCACAATGATGATGTTCTGTTCGGGCTCTATACTAGAGATAATTAATAATTACCATGGTCCAATCTAGGTACACTAATATTGTGTAAGATTCTAAGAGGCATTCCTTTATTGGGCCTTCTACTTCATCTTGCATTGACCCTGATCTATGGCCTCTGATCTAGAAAGCAAAGGTCCCTGAAAAGCTTAAAGTCTTTATGTGGAAGGGCTTGTCATAATGCTCCGGTTGTTAAAGCTAATATGGTCCAAAGAACTGGCCGCACTAATCAACCGAATAGTGTAAAAGAGGTAAAAAATGGTGTGTCTCAAAAAAATACACGTTCGGTTGGGCCTAGCCGAATATATTCGGTTGGTCTCAACCGAATCGCACGGGTAGTTTTGGAATATTTGGAGTTAGGGGATGTGGAGTGAGTAGTGAGGGGTGTGGGAAAAGTGATGGTATTGGTTTAAATATTGCCCTTGTCCCTAATTCCTTGTCTGTTAGGAGCTTGGATCCATAGATTTTGCAAACCTTGAAGAACTCTAGGGCGTTTGCTTTTCCCACACCCCCTCCTACTCAAAACACACCCCATAAGGGTGTGAAATGACCAAAAGGCCAGGCCAAACCTCTTTTTTTTCACGAATTTTCACCTGTTCGAACACGGGCATTCGAACAGGTTCGAATGACATCGTTCGAGTGTGTTAAATTTTGACTTCACACCCTTTTGGGCGTTTTTCACCTGTTCGCATGAGGTCATGCGAACCTGTTCGCATGACCTCGTTCGAACACATTCGAACGACATCGTTCGAGTGTGTTAAATTTTGACTTCACACCCTTTTGGGCGTTTTTAAACTGTTCGCATGAGGTCATGCGAACCTGTTCGAACAAGGTCGTTCGAACAGTCATAAAACACGTCCTCGCAGCGTCTCACGCGAGGTTATTTTTGGAATAAAATTTGTTAAGGGGTGTGAAAGAGTAGGAGGGGGTGTGGGAAAAGCAAAACCCAACTCTAGCAGTGAAGATTTTGAAGTCAACAAACAGATCTTTGATGTTTTATGCTTGTTGGGCTATTTGGAAAGCAAGGAATGAGCTTATCTTCTAGGAAAAGAAGCCCAACCCTTTGGGTGTCCTAATATTCGCAAGAACTTAGTGGCTTAGTGCTATGAGTTCCTGATAGGGCGTATTAGAATTGATGACCATATTAGGAACCCTAACTCTGGTAATTTTGCTAGAAGGCGTCATTCACCTAGTGGATCTACCCTCAAATTGAACACATAGGCCCAACTTGACATTCACACAAGAAAATGACACTTAAGTGGTTGTGTGAAGAGATCAATTTGGGAATATACTTATAGGAGAAGTGGCTCAAATCTTTGCTCGGCCGGCTACAATAGTTAAGTTATTCCTCAGTTGTGTTGTAAATTTATGTCTTTCGACTATCAATGTAAGATATGCTAGTGAACGTTCTAAAATAGAATAATAAAGCATAGATCAAAAAATAAGTTGAAAGAAAAATTCGTAAACCATAATCTTTTAACTGGTTACGATACCATTGCTTATATTTTATTATCTATTTTACTTATTTACTTAATACACAATCACATATTTTTCCTAGCAAAATAAGGGGGTCCACTTGGCTCACCAGAACCACCACCCGGTGTGTCAGGCGTCCCAGGCATGCTAGCTACCGCCACTAGGCGCCTCGGCACCACCACCAGGCGTTTCAGTCGTCCCCGGCGCAATGCCACCAACCGGCGCCTCGGCACCACCACCAAGTGTTTCAATCGTCCCCGGCGCGATGCCACCAACTGGCGCCTCGGACGTGCTGTCGCCACTAGGCGCCTCAGCACCACCACCAGGTGTTTCAGGCGTCTCAGGAGTACCACCACCACCAACATAAGGTGTTCCGGGAACGCCATAACCACCACCAGGCGTTTCAGGTGTCTCGGGAGTACTGCCACCACCAACATAAGGTGTTCCGGGAACACCATAACCACCACCAGGCGTTTCAGGCATCTCGGGAGTACTGCCACCACCTACATAAGGTGTTCCGGGAACGCCATAACCACCACCAGGCGTCTCGGGAGTATTGCCACCACCAACATAAGGTGTTCCGGGAACACCATAACCGCCACCAGGCGTCCCAGGAGTATTACCACCACCGACATAAGGTGTTCCAGGAACGTCACCACCACCACCAGGTATCCAAGGAATACCCGGAAAGAAGAAACAATCAGGATGATCACGGCTTCTAATGCATGCATTTTTGCCATATGTGAGATCACTTGCGTCCTTTTGTGCTTTGATGACCCTAACTACAAACAACATAAATCACAAACTAGTCAAATAGTGTACATTATAATGTTTTCCACAAATATAGTAATGTATTATTGAATGTCACAAACACTATGAACTTTTTTGGTTATAACATTTCGTAGACAATTGTTGATGGTGAGCACGAAATTTTCATATGCCATTTTTTCAAGGCCAAAGTAACAAAAGGAAGAGTGGTTGACTAAGACAATCAAACAAGAGTGTTTCTCAATTTAAAAAATTAGTGGAATAAGTTAAGAGAATCAATTTTAAAAATTAATGCCATTTTTTGAAGTCCATAAACAAATGAGAAAAACCCGTTAAAATGTATTTGAAATGTTCAAAAGAATATTGAAAACAAAATGCAAACTAACCCATTGTTGAGATTGAGGAAGCCTTAGGCAAGTCTCTAGCCATCACCTCAAAGGGGGTCAAAACAACCATAGCACAAATCCCAAAGATGAGTAGGTTTTCCTTAGATACCATTTTAAAAACAAACTAAAACAAAAATAAATAAATTTTTACAAGTAGAGATGTGAAAAATAGTGGAGAACATGTACCCTATATATAGGATAAAGAGACATAGAGGGTTTGACTTTGAGAGTAAGGACACTCGTTAGTAATTTCGAATAGTCTAGAAAAAATTCATCAGTTATATCCAATTCAAAAAAAATTAAAAGAGTTTTGAAACATTTTTTGATCGGTTTTGAAATTTAATTCAACAAAACTATTTATTGAAATTAAAATATTAAAATCATTTAATAGAGTATACATTAAAATGCATTTAATAGAGTATATAAAATGCATTTAAAACTGAAGTCAACTTTTTCTTTCCCAATGTAGTAAATGCATTTAAACAAAAGTCTATCAGATCACGATTCATTTAAATGCATTTATTACTAACTTAACTTTACTACGTACCATCAAGTTTAATAACAACTGTGTATATTTCTCGAGAGATTTAATACTACTGCGTGTCTAATGTTAGATTTGAACTAAAGACATTGGTTAAGCTGGAAGAAACCTCTACTATCTCATCTAAGTGCTCTTCGATAGTAACAAGTCATTATACTCCACTGTATATGTTATGGATTGGGCCCAATGGCCAATCCACCAAAAAGGCCCAATAACAAAGGACCTGACTCATCCAACGGTGGAGATTACAGACCTAGATCCAATAGTCCTCCTCCACTCCAAACACCTATAAATAAGCATTGATTGCCCACATTAATGGTACTCATCTCTCACTTACTCTTACTTGTAATTGACTCACTCACTGACTTGAGCGTCGGAGTGTCATTGCAGGTACCACCCCACCTCGGATCGGAGCACCAACTCGGACTGACCAAGGATATACGTACCAACTATCTCAGACCGGATACATAGCCGAAGATACGGTACCAAACATTGGCGACCACAGTGGGAGAGCCTGATTCTCTAGTCTTTCCCCCAACCTCCTTGATCAGTAATGGCTCCGGAATTACGACGGAGAAACGTATCCAGCGTCGTGGTCAGACCCGACCAGCAACAGGAAACCCCTGAGGGGGTAGCAGTTACTCTCCCTCGTAGCTCGGCCCACGGCCGGAATTCATCCAGGGCGATGATCCCGATAAGCTCCGCTAGAAACCAGTTTCCACCTCCAGCCCCGACTGTCCCGGTACCGATCGATGCTGTCCAACAGCTCATCCAACTGCTGACAAGGCAGGTCGAGGCTGATCAAAGGAGTCAGCGCTACTCCCAGCTGGAGGCCGAGATGGCCGAAGTACGGGCCCGCGATATCCCGGATCGTACTTCCCCCCAAACCTACTCTCCTAGCAGAAGAACCTCCAGTAAAAGACGTCACCGATCCCCTGCTTGAAGGAGGCACCACCATCGTTCGTCGCCGCGCCGGAGAGGGAGGCGAGGATCTGGAACTCCCCCAACCGAGACCCAGGATGAGACTTATTACCCTGAGGACTCGACTCACCAAAGCTCATCACTAGCGTCTTCGTCCCCAAGGCGGCGTTCTATAAGCCGGGGAAGTCCCCCGAGGCATGAACGTCGGCGCCCTCGGTCTCCCGGATCCCCTGTCCGACGCCCTATCAGGAGGCCTCCTCCGAGGGAAAGGGCCACGACGCGGAAGGGACCCTTTACAGCGGAAATCGACTATTTTCCGGTACCCAAGCACTTAGAGAAGCCCCCGGAGGGTTTAAAGATGCATGACGGGACGGGCGATCCCGACCGACACCTAGATTACTTCGACCCGATGATGCAATACCGGAATGTCCCGGAGGAGATCAAATGCCGAATCTTCCCTCTTACCCTTGAGAAATTGGCTTTGGACTGGTTCAGAGCCCTCAAGCCAAACTCTATATCATCTTGGGACCAGCTTGCAAAGCTGTTCTTGGCCCAGTTCGCCCACTCCAAAATGAAACCAAAGTCTCGGAAAATATTACAAGCCATCCGGCAAGGAGAGAACGAGTCTCTCCGAGACTACATCGAAAGATTCAACAAAGAAGCGGCTCAGGTCCGGAACTTGGACGATTCGTTTCGACTGTTCTTCATGGAAGCCGGTCTTCGGGAAGGAAGTCTATTTCAGATTGATGTCGGTATCAACCAAACTGAATCGCTTGCCGAGTTCCTCCAGCGATCCCAGAAATACATTGATCATGAAGAAGGCGCTGTTGCAAGAAAGTCAGATGCCGACCCCGGAACGAGCAAGCCTCGGTATGAAAAAGAGGCTCCGGTGCGTCAGACAGGAGAGGCCCAATATGAAAGGGAGACCCGGAACGACAATAGACTCCGACCCCGGAATCGACACCAGCAATATTCCGACCTGAATGAAACAAGGGCCAGGATTCTGGCGGAATGCGTGAATGCCAAGTTCAAAGAAGTAAAGTTCCCCGATCCACTCCCGCACAGGCCGGGGCAGAGATCCAACAAGTACTGCCGGTATCACCGGAGCAAAGGGCACGACACCAATCGATGCAATGCTTTGAAGGATGACATCGAGGATCTAATTAAGAAAGGAAAATTGAGCCAGTACGTGGCTAAGACACCCATACATGAGGCCGAGGTTAAGGAAGAGGAGGCCGATCCAAAACGGAAGGGTAAAGCCCCACAAAAACGGGAAGAGAGCTCAGAAGATGAGCGCGATTTTCGAAAATCAAAGGGCCGACCTGTAATGATGATGATATCTGGGGGCTACCCCGACGAGGCGTCGGGCAAAACGATGAAAAGGAAATGGAAGGAAGTCATGTGTGCCGCTTCCACCTCTGCGGTTAGCTCGGGCCCGGAGCGCCAACCCCTGGCATTCAGCGACCGAGACTTATTGGATGGCAAGCCAAACAAGCACATACCCCTCATAATCAGGGAGGTCATGGCAAACCACGAGATAAGAAGGATCCTGGTCGACCAAGGGAGCTCCGCTGATATCATCTTTATCGACCTGGTGAGAAAACTACAGATCTCAGAAGAAGACTTCACCCCTTACCGAGGATCGGACCTGTCGGGCTTCACGGGTCCCGGACCAAACCTCTCGGTTATCTGGAAATGATGGTCACCTATGGAGAGGAGCCACTAGAAAGGACGGTCAAGACAAAAATTTTGTTACTGCCATGCCCCTTCGGTCTACAACTGTATCATCGGGAGGCCCACCCTTGGGAGGCTCGGGGCCGTAACTTCAACGGTCCACCTCAAGATGAAGTTCTATTCATTAAGTGACCAAATCATCACCCTTGATGCCGACTTAGAGTCCGCCCAGAGATGTTTTTATCTTCACGTCAAGGCAGATAGACGGGCCTCAGAGGAGGGGGTTCCCCCCATAGAAGCAAGGACTCAGAAAAGCCCAAAGAAGAAAAGAACCGGTCCGGCGGCCGAGGTCAACGTCACAGACCTCGAGGCAAGGTACGACCCGGACAGCTTCGAGGAAGAAAACGACGACGAGTTAGCACGGGAGCTAAAAAAGAATATTAGGCGACCTCAACCCGATGGACAGTTCATGCAAATCCAGCTGGGAGAGGACCCGACCCAAACTGTCCAGATCAGATCCGATCTCCCCGACGAAGTAAAAGCAAAGCTCACCCTCTGCCTAAAATCTCACGCCGATCTCTTCGCATGGTCAGCAAAAGACATGCCCGGGATTCCCCCTGAGGTCGCCTGTCATCAGCTAGCGGTTAACCCCGGGGCAAAATGGGTCGCCCAACGCAAAAGAGCTCAAAGCCAGGAAAAAGCAGCTGCTACGGCCAAGGTCGTAGAAGATTTAATTAAAGCTGACTTTGTAAAAGAGGTCAAGTATACAACTTGGCTCTCAAACCCTGTATTTGTTAAGAAAAGCAATGGAAAGTGGCGAATGTGCGTTGACTATACCGATCTTAATAAGGCCTATCCTAAGGACGTCTTCCCTGTTCCTAGCATTGATCGGCTCGTCGATAATGCTTCAGGTTTTCGTCTACTATCATTCATGGATGTTTATTCCGGATATAATCAAATTCTGATGTTCGCCCCCGACCAAGAGAAGACGGCCTTTATGACCGACCGCGGTAATTTCTGCTACCGGGTCATGCCATTCGGTTTAAAAAATGCGGGGGCCACTTATCAAAGGATGATGAACAAGGTATTCCGAAATCAGATCGGCCGTAACGTGAAAGTCTACCTCGACGATATGATTGCAAAAAGCGAAAGGGAAGACCTCCACATATCCGACCTGGAAGAGATTTTTACTGAAATACGAAGAAACAATATGAGGTTAAACCCGGAAAAATGCACTTTCGGGGTCCGGGCTGGAAAATTCCTGGGTTTCTATCTCACGGAAAGGGGCATTGAAACCAACCCGGATAAATGCCGAGCGGTAACAGAAATGCGGACCCCCGTCTACTAAGAAAGAGCTCCAAAAATTCAACGGTATGATAGCTGCACTGTCTCGTTTCATTTCCAACGCCGCCTTCAAATCGCTCCCATTGTTCAAACTGCTTAAGAAAGAAGCAACTTTCGAATGGACCCCAGAGCGGAACGAGGCACTCTCCCGGCTCAAAAAGGTCCTATCCGAACCGCCCATTCTAAGTCGGCCCAACCCAGGGGAAGACCTATTCTTGTATCTTGCTATCTCGGACGAGGCCATCGGAGCCGTACTTATCAGGGAGACCGAAACTGGTCAAAGCCCGGTATACTTCGTAAGTAAAGCTTTGCATGGATCAGAAGTGAGATATCAGAAAATAGAGAAAATCGCTTTTGCTCTACTCATCTCGGCACGCCGTCTCCGACCTTACTTCGTCGCCCATCAAATCGTGGTACGGACTAATTATCCAATTCGGCAGATCCTGCACCGACCCGACTTAGCAGGACGAATGATCAAATGGGCAGTAGAACTCTCCGAGTTCGGAATCAAATACGAAACGAGACCGGCCATGAAAGCCCAGATACTTGCCGACTTTATTACAGAGATGGCACCCGCCGACCCGGAGGACGGATTGTGGACACTCCACGTGGACGGGTCCTCAAATCCAAAAGGAAGTGGTGCAGGGCTAATGCTCGAAAGCCCGACGGGCGTCGTAATCGAAGTATCGCTCACGTTCGGTTTCCCTACCTCAAACAACCAGGCGGAATACGAGGCGTGCATAGCTGGACTCCGGCTTGCGATCGACCTCTGGGTCTCCCGGCTTTCCCTAAATACCGACTCATTATTGGTGGTATCCCAAATCGGGAAACAGTACGAAGCTAAAGATCCGATCTTGCAAAGATACCTAACCCAAGTGCAGGAGCTGCTCTCCCTTTTTACATTCACGGAAGTAAAACACGTTCCGAGATCGGAAAATATCAGGGCAGACATACTTTCCAAGCTTGCCAGCACCAAAATTCCGGGGAACCACCGGTCGATAATCCAGGAAACACTGAGTAAGCCGAGTGTAATCCTGAACCCGGAAGCAAATTTTTCTGTCAATGTAGTGGAAGAAAGCCAGGGTTGGATCGCGCCGTTAATAGACTATATCAGAACGGGGAACGAGCCTCCGGACCCGAGCGAAGCCAAGATCCTCCGGAGGAAGGCCTCATCTTTTTCCATAATCAATGGAAACCTCTGCAGAAGAAGCTTATCCGCACCGCTGTTGAAATGCATTGAAGGAGGAGAGGCGGACTACGTCTTGGCCGAGATCCATGAGGGAATCTGCGGGCAGCACCTTGGAGGTCGATCCCTGGCTCGAAAGGCATTAAGGGCGGGATATTTCTGGCCAACCATGGAGATCGATGCAAGAAACTATGTAAAGAAGTGCAATAAGTGTCAGATCCACGCCAAGGTCCACATAGCGCCCCCTACGGAGCTCACCAGCTTAAGCTCGCCATGGCCATTTGCGTGGTAGGGAATAGATCTTTTGGGACCATTCCCAACTGCCCCTGGCCAGATCAAATACCTCATAGTGGCGGTGGATTACTCCACCAAATGGATCGAAGCCAAACCTTTGGCCATCATCAGCGCTAAGAGTTGCATCAAATTCTTCAAAAAGAATATAATGACTAGATTCGGGATCCCCGAGGTTGTAGTCACTGACAACGGAACACAGTTCGCCGACAAAGGCTTCAGAAAACTCATGTCTGACCTCACGATCAAACACCGGTTTACCTCGGTAGAACACCCTCAGACGAACGGACAGGCCGAGGCCGCCAACAAAGTCCTTCTCAATGGACTGAGGAAACGGCTCGATGAAGCAAAAGGAAACTGGGTTGAAGAGCTACCCTACGTACTGTGGGCCTACAGAACCACCCCACAAAGCTCCACGGGGGAGACTCCGTTCCGACTTTCGTACGGGACGGAGGCAGTAATCCCGGTAGAGATCGGGGAGCTGAGCTGGAGGACACTCCACCCGAAACCTCCAGAGGACAATAGTCAGGCGTTGAAAGAAAACCACGACCTCGTCGACGAGGTCCGAGGCCAGGCTTCCCTTAAAGAAGCAATAATAAAACAAGAGGGTAGCAGTACGATATAACTCGAAAGTGATCCCTAGGGACCTTGAGGTCGGTGATTTAGTTTTACGAAGAGCCGATGTCGGTTTGAAGAACGCCGCACAGGGCAAGCTCGCCCCCAACTGGGAAGGACCTTACCGAGTTTTATCTAAAACCGGCAGAGGTGCCTACGAATTGGAGACCTTGGCCGGGAAGGCGATCCCGAGAACTTGGAACTCCACCAAACTAAAAAAGTACTACAGCTGACTCTCATCTTACCTAAAGAACGGTGTATACCGACGTTGTAATTCATTTTATCTGGAGAACGGTGTATACCGACGTTATAATTCATTTTATCTGAAGAGCGGTGTATACCGACGCTATTCTTATTTTATCTGGAGAACGGTGTATACCGATGTTATCAATTATGTTTGCGGTGTCTACCGATTTTATCACCGATGTTATGTTCTTTTAGCTGACCGAGGCTGTCACTACCCTAAGGGGCGAGTTCGATCTGGGCCGAGTCCCGGTAAACTGCCCCGAAGGCGATCATCGTTACGTAAAACAACTAGTTGGCCGAGGTTGCCACAACCCTAAGGGACGAGTTCGATTTGGGCCGAGTCCCGGTAAACTGCCCCTAAGGCGACACTTACCACTTGAGCGAATCAAACGCAAGTGCACGAATATAAAACGACAGTATAAGGACTCAACCGAGATAAATGAAATTGGAGGAACATTAAAATACATCTCTATTACAAGTTACACCGGATACGGCCGGGTCCTCTAGTTCAAAAGGGGTGGTGACATATTACAAATTCGGTTCCGCCCGGAACCCGGGGCTTTTCTCCCCCACCGGTTCCACCCGGAACCCAAAAAGCAGCTAATCCAGAGCTTCCCCATCAACAAAAGTCACGGCAAGGAAGGGGGAGGGTAAATGACGTCAAACGCTTCAGAGTTAGGGTAGGGCCTGACAACACGCCCGCCTTCTACGGTATGCTCCAAACGAAGAATCCCCCGGTCCAAGGGCAGAGAGGGATGGATAACAGTGACTTGAGCAAGCGCCTTTTCGAAACTCTCCCCAGCCACGTCCACAGCCATTTGGGCCACCTCCACCATCTCGTTTTCCACGGCTTCGGCTTTGGCACGCGCCTCCTGGAGCTCTTTTTCCAGTTCAGCAATCCGAGGCGAGGAATCGACGCTAGACCCGACCTGGGCCTGCCTCGCTTTCACAAGATCGGCCTCGAGTTCATAAATACGGGCCCTCAGGGAAGAAACCACCTCTTCAGACCGCCTCTCTTGACTCTCAAGGTCTGAGATTCGGACCTCATGTTCCATGCACAAATTAAGGGCAGAGTCCCTCTCCTTTTCAAGTTTGTCTGCAACTGCCTTGAGCTCGATCTGGTCCCTCTCCAGCACCTCATATTTCTTCTACAACTCCTCCCGGGCTTTTCTTTCGTTGTCCCTCTCCACCAGAGCTCCTGTAATAGCAGAAACAAGGAAGTCAAGAACAGAAATAACCAAAAAGAAAAATCAAAGAGTGCACCTCGGAACTTGGGGTCACCTTTTGCCTGATCCTCAGCCTCGACCCTCTGAAGCTTAGACACGTCGGCCAGATACCGGAATAACCTGAGAGCCGCCTCGACCGGGTCGACCCGGGAATCCTCCACGTGCTTCTGCAGGAAGTCGGCGTCAATCGAAAAACCGGAAGACCTAGAAGTTCGGTGCTTCCCATGACGACCCTTTTTAGAAGCCCGGACGGCCGGAGCATGTGAAGTAGAAGCAGGGTCTGCTTGAGACAGGGGGCGCTCCCTTTTTCGATGTACGAGATCCGCAGCCCGATCTTCTGCACCAGCCAAGCTGGCCTCCGGGATTGTATTGATCGGAACGGCAGCGACGGGCTTTTCCTTCTGAACCCCGGCCTTCCTTTCCGCAAGAGCTGCCAAGCGGGAGAACTTGTCAGGCTCCATGCTATCTGCAAAATAAGGAAAATAAACAATGTTAAAAGAAACGGCAGTCAAAACTTATGGGCGGGGTTATCTACCAAAAAACCTACCAAGAACGGCGGCTACTTGAGATCTCGACCCGGCCCCAACTAATCGGGCAACGTCAATCCCAAATTTTTTGGGATCCCGGTAGACAATCAGGTCGGCAAAATTCGTCAAGATCGCCAGCGAGTCCTGATCAACCTGAGATAGCCGCCCTAAGCTGACGGTGTAGGAATGAGGCCGCCGGTTGAAATGAGAGAGAGACCACCCCAGTTGAAACTTTGTGAACTCCAGTGATTTCCCGTCCGCAGAATATTGGCCGACATGCCTCACCGCCTCCTCGTTCACGGGCTCCACAAAGAAGTACTTATTTTTCCAGTTCTTCAGAGAGTCGGAATAGGGCATGAAAATCTTTACTCCCCTCTTAGCCCGGAAGCTCACGTGCTCCCACCGATCCTTGGTGCCATCCTCATGCCTCCGGTTGACCTCAAAAAGGTGGAAGAAGAGGTCACAGGAGATTGGCCTCTCCAGATGAATGCACATCAACTCAAAAGCCCGGAGGAACGCCCACGAGTTGGGATGTAGTTGGGAAGGAGCGAGGTTCAAGATCTCCAAAGCCTCTTGCTGAAAGGCAGTGAAAGGCGGGCTGACATGCATATCAAGGATTGTCACTCCGTACATAACAAATTTCAGAGCTTTCGGCCAGACGGCCACGTGTTGGTCTTCAGCCATCCCCTCCACGTTCCAGATCTGATCTTTCCGGGAAAGGCGATTGACAGAGAAACTCATGTCATCCCCGGTCCTATAGAGGGACGGAATCCCCCTCAACGCCTCCGACACCCATGAATACTCCCGGGGAACAGTGAGAGGCTGGGACAAGAGAACATCGACCGGCCCTACTCCGGCCCGTGGGTATTGGTCAGAATCACCTTCCTCATACGCAAGGTCCCCGCGATGCCCAGGACCGCCTTCATTGTTGCGACTCTCAGCGACCTCCGCCTCACTCTCATCCGAGCTCCAGCTAGTACTTCCCTGTTCTTCACATTCGAGCTCGGCATCGGAATCCTCCGAATCAAGGACCACTACCTCTGTGTTATCTTCATCCACCGGCTCGTTGCTGGGAACCCGGGGAGAGCGATCTTCTGCGGGAGTAGGAGCAGAGCCCAATTCGTCTTGAACCTCGGGAACAACCGACCCGGGGGGACTAGCACGAAGACCGGAAGCCATTGTTTTTGCGAGATTAGGGCGATCTGAGTCAGTAACCCGTCGGGTTTGTTTCGTCCTCGCCAGATCGGTCCTGCAGAAATGGGGGCTTGACGAGTCAGGTTGATACGTAAACAGTGGGTCCACAACCAAGTCGGAACCCGACCTGACGACCCCCACTCCGTATCTAGAAATACGGGTCCGGAGAGGACCCGGCCGCGATCTAAAACCGGAAACAACAAAGAAAGGGAGGAAACTAACCTTGTGAAAAAGGAAGCTCGTCGAACACTTGAAGTAGGTCGCAAACAGCAAAGGTCTCACCGAGACTCAGCACAACTCTGAAAGACGAAATAAGCTCCGGATCGATTTTAAGACCGGAGGCAAAGCAATTCGCAGAAAAACAGTCCAAAATAAGGGGGATCCCCCTTTCTATTTATAGGGAGCATGAAGGCCACAGATGGGCCTGGGCAGGCGCGTCGTTCCAAACGCCTAGGCGCGTCGTTCCAAAGCTAGCCCCTAGGCAGGCGCGTCGTTCCATGCGCCATCATTACCCTAATCATCCTCGAACGACGCGTCCCATCAATGACGTTGCTATCTGGCACAGAAATCAAGGCACAGCTAGGCCGGATCGCTTCGTTTCCCTCGGCTCGCCCCGGTCTCTTGACCCCGCCGTGACTGGAATCTCTAAAAAACAGACAGCCTCGAGTCACTCGGCGCGACCTGAGTCCCTCAGATCGTCCCGGTATAACATGAGTCTCTCACCCCGGAGTTTGGGCCCGGCGCGATCTCTAAACGACAAGTCTAGCTCGCCTTAAGGCGACCCGACTTGGGGGGCTACTGTTATGGATTGGGCCCAATGGCCAATCCACCAAAAAGGCCCAATAACAAAGGACCTGACTCATCCAACGGTGGAGATTACAGACCTAGATCCAACAGTCCCCCTCCACTCCAAACACCTATAAATAAGCATTGATTGCCCACATTAATGGTACTCATCTCTCACTTACTCTTACTTGTAATTGACTCACTCACTGACTTGAGCGTCGGAGTGTCATTGCAGGTACCACCCCACCTCGGATCGGAGCACCAACTCGGACTGACCAAGGATATACGTACCAACTATCTCAGACCGGGCTACTTATCCAAGACCGGATACATAGCCGAAGATACGGTACCGAACAGTATATTTACGGTAATGATAAATACCCAATAGTTAATAAGGATAATTTTGTAAACTTGTTACTATATTTCATTTATTCATAGTTGTTTTTTAATCTCTGAAAAAAATCTAAAACAACACTTCTATATATGGGAGAAAAAGAGTATTATATTACATAATAATAAAAAATTTATCGTCTATATTTAGGAAAACTAGTGTATTAACTCATGCAATGTACAATTAGAATCTTAGGACCATCAAGTCACGTAAAAATAACTAAATTTTTTTCAAGAGAAAGTAGTAATCTATATCTATATTTGTGATCGATATTCTCTTTAATTAAGGAATGTAGCAGATGTTGAAAAATGATTGGTCCACCTAAAAAAACCATAATTGTCTCTATGATCCTGCCAAGTGAATACTGACTTGGAATTTACAATTCAATAAAAAATAAAAAACAATTATCAAAGCCAACATTAATCGCTTGCAGTATTAAGATATGCCTTGTAATTCTATTGCTTGTAATAATAGTAGGTGTAGTTAGAAACCTAGTCGAAATGGGCCAATCGAATGGGCTAGTAGAATTATGGGTCTGGGCCTGTTTCATTGTATATATATACAGATGTCAGTAGCATGTAATTTGTAACCTACTTTTTATGAAATTCAGTGCAGCTTTTACCTATTATTAAATTGCCCTGATCATTCCTCTTGTCCTTAGCGCCGCCACTTCCTTTTCTTCTCTCTTTCACACGTTTATCCCCAACAAACTGGTACCAAGAGCTTGTTAGATCCTCACAAAATCTATCAAGATTCATGGCAGCGCGAGACAACTCTGGTGGAGGTATTCCGGGGAACCTCCCAATCTTTGACGGAAAGGATTATGAACGTTGATGTGCGCAGATGAAGGTGCTGTTTCGATATCAAGATGTCCTTGATGTCGTAAATGATGGTGTTCCACCCTTGGCAGCAAACGCCACTGAAGCGGTGAGGAACAACCACCATTCGCTGAGGAAGAAAGATGGAAAAGGGCTGTTTTTGATTCACCAATGCGTTGATTCCAACATCCTGAACCTGATCATCGACTGTGATTCAGCAAAGGCAGCTTGGGACATCCTAAAGAAATCGTATGGAGGAGCAGATAGGCTGAAGAAGATACGTCTACAGTCGCTCAGGAAGCAGTACGAGGGCTTGAAGATGACAGATGGAGAATCGATTGGAGATTTCATTACGAGGTTAGTAGCATTAACTAATCAAATGAAAGGTAATGGTGAAACTGTGACTGAAGTAAATAAAGTCGAAAAGGTACTCAGATCCTTAACCCTGGAATTCGACTACGTTTTTACTGCTATCGAAGAATCCAAGGACCTAGATACGTTGAAGTTAGATGAACTTCAGGGTTCCTTAGAGGCGCATGAATTGAGAATAAGGCAGAGAAGTTCAGAGAAAGAAACTGAACAAGCCTTGCTTTCATACTCCTCTAAGAGAAATTGGAAGGCAGACAACAAGGAGAAGGGTAGAGAAAAGGGATCAAGCAGTAAGAAGAAAGAACAAGGATCTTTCGACAAGAAGAAGGGAGACCTGTCGAAAGTTCAGTGTTATAACTGTCAGCAATTTGGGCATTATAGGAACAAGTGTAAAAACAAGAAAGTTCCTAGGGATAAAGATGCAGAAGCCAAGTTTGCTAATGATGATGACTCAGACTCAGAGGAGTTAATGCTGATGGCTGTCGAAGATGAGATTCGACTCGATGAAGGAATTGCTGAAAGTAGCGAGCAAAATAGTGGGAACACTTGTATAAGTGGATTCACTTGCGATGCTCAAAATACTTGTGCAATGTGTGTGTGGCAGGGCAGTGGAAACACTGGTAATGCCTCCAACATTGCCAGCAATGATGATGAAAATTGTCATTCATGACAGCTACTGACCCAGAATTACTGTTGTTGAAGGCTGATACAAATTCGACTGAAGAGAAGTCTGTCGAATGGTATCTCGACACAGAATGTTCAAATCACATGTGTTGTCACAAGGTGTGGTTTGTCGAACTGGAGCAGATATGCAAAAAGATAAGGTTTGCAGATAACAGTAGAGTTACTGCTGAAGGAGTAGGTACCATAAAGTTCCTGTCGAAAGATGGTAAGTGGTGCTACATCCAAGGGGTATTTTATGTACCAGATATGAGGAGCAATCTGCTAAGTATTGGGCAGATGCTTGAGAAAAACTTCACCGTCGAAATGGGTGATAACAGTCTCAGCTTGTTCGATTCGACCAAGAAGATGATTTTGAAGGTGTCGATGCAGAGTAACTGAATCTTCAAAATCAAGCTGCAAGTAGTCGAAGAACATTGTCTCCAGACCACTGTTGAAGAGGAGCACTGGAAATGGCACAGGAGATTTGACCACCTCAACTTCAAGAGCTTGAGTCAACTACATGAAAAGAAGATGGTTCATGGGTTGCCTGCAGTAAAAGTACCTGTCGAAGTTTGCGAGAGTTGTTGCAAGTCGAAGCAACCAAGAAACTCGTTTAAATCAGAAGTACGTAGCAGAGCAGAGAAGAAGCTAGAGGTGATATTTTCTGATGTCTGTGGTACTTTCGAAGTATGTTCCTTAGGAGGGAATAAGTACTTTGTCACCTTCATTGACGAATACACTAGAATGTCCTGGGTGTATTTGATCAAAAGGAAGAGTGAAGTACTAGAAATATTCAAGAAGTTTAAGGTAATGATTGAAAAGCAGAGTGAATGTGCAATCAAAACCCTTAGAAGTGATGGAGGTGGTGAGTACAATTCTCATGGATTTGTCGAATTCTGTGAGAAAGAAGGAATTGTGCATGAAGTCACTGCACCTTACACGCCTCAGCATAATGGTTCAGCTGAGAGGGAAAACAGGACCATCCTCAACATGGTAAGAAGTATGTTGAAGAATAAGAAGCTACCTCATAGTTTATGGGGAGAACTTGTAGCCACAACAGTGTATATTCTGAACAAATGCCCCACAAAGAGATTGATTGGGAAGACACCTGAAGAAGCTTGGCTAAGAAGAAAGCCAAGTGTCAAGCATCTCAGAATAATTGGCTCAGTATGCTATAGACATGTCCCTGAGCAACTAAGAAGCAAGCTGGATGATAGAGCACAACAAATGATTCTTGTTGGCTATCATTCGACAGGAGCATACAAACTATATGATCCAGTGCAGAAGAAAATAGTGAAAAGCAGAGATGTCGTAGTTGATGAGTCGAAACATTGGAACTGGGAAGAAGGATGTGAGAAAACTACAATGATGGACTTCGACGAAGTCTCTGATCGAGATGATCAGAATGAAGAGGTCGAAACTGAAGAGCCAGAAGAACCCATTGCTGTCGAACCTTTAAGAAGGTCGCAAAGGGAAAGGCAGAGATCAGTAAGACTAGAAGGATTCGACACTTACCCAGATTCTGCTATTACAACAGAGGGAGACCTGGCACACTTTGCACTAATGGCAGAAGCAGAACCAGTGAGCCTGGAGCAAGCCCTTAGTCACAAGCAGTGGAAGGAAGCAATGATTGACGAGTTGAAATCAATCGAGAAGAATGATACTTGGAAGCTAGTCGAACTTCCAAAAGAAAAGAAAGCCATAGGGGTGAAGTGGGTCTTCAAGACCAAAGTCAAGCCAAATGGAGAAGTGGCCAAGTACAAGGCCAGGCAAGTAGCCAAAGGGTTCCTGCAGAAACCTGGTTTGGATTTCAATGAGGTCTTTGCCCCAGTAGCCAGGATCGAAACCATAAGATTGGTAGTAGCATTGGCAAGTCATAAAGGCTGGCCCCTACATCAACTAGATGTAAAGTCAGCATTTCTTAATGGACCTCTGGAGGAGGAAGTCTATGTTTGTCAACCACCTGTTTTTGAGTCGAAGGGTAAAGAAGACAAAGTCTATAAGCTGGAGAAGGCCCTGTATGGGCTCAAGCAAGCTCCAAGAGCGTGGAACAAGAGAATTGATGGATTTCTCTTGGCTCAGAAGTTCATTAGATGCACTAATGAACATGGAGTATATGTGAAGAAGAATGGAACTTCGACTCAGTTGTTGTTGTGCCTGTACGTAGATGATCTACTTGTAACTGGCAGCAATGAAGTCGAAGTCGAAGCCTTCAAGAAAGTGATGATGTCAGAATTTGAAATGAGTGATCTGGGACATCTATCATATTTCTTGGGGATGGAGTTTACCAAGACAAGTAAGGGTATACTCCTGTACCAGTCGAAGTTTCCACACCATCAGACACTAGCAGCAAGCTGTCGAAAGACGACGAAGGGATTGAAGTAGATGCCACCTTATTCAAACAGATCGTGGGCTCCCTAAGGTACCTGTGCAACACTCGACCTGACATTATGTTTAGTGTCGGAATGATCAGCAGATTCATGGAGAAGCCGAAAAGCTCTCATATGGTAGCTGCAAAAATAGTACTAAGGTATGTAAAGGGAACACAAAGTTATGGTATGCTGTTCCCTAGCAAGAGTGTGTCGAAGAATGGTAATGAAGTGTTTGGTTACACTGACTCCGACTGGAGTGGAGACAGGAGTGATCGAAAAAGCACAAGTGGGTATGTCTTTATGTATGGATCGACACCCATCTCTTGGTGCTCGAAGAAGCAAAGTATTGTTGCGTTGTCCTCCCGTGAAGCAGAGTATGTAGCTGCTTCCTTTGCAGCATGTCAAGCATCATGGCTGAGCATGCTACTGGTCGAAATTGGAGTGCACAGGGGTCGAAGCAATGAAATTGTTGATCGACAACAAGTCTGCGATAGATCTCGCAAGGAACCCTGTCGCACATGGTAGGTCGAAGCACATAGAGACCAGATATCACTTCCTGCGTGATCAAGTAAACAATGAGAAGCTGAATCTGGAATATTGCTGTTCGGAACTTCAAGTAGCTGATGCAATGACCAAGCCATTGCAAAAGGGAAGATTCGAAGAATTGAGAACAATGCTTGGGATGATGTCACTCAGTAATGTGAATTAGGAGGGAATATTGAGATATGCCTTGTAATTCTATTGCTTGTAATAATAGTAGGTGTAGTTAGAAACCTAGTCGAAATGGGCTAGTCGAATTATGGGTCTGGGCCTGTTTCATTGTATATATATACAGATGTCAGTAGCATGTAATCTGTAACCTACTTTTTATGAAATTCAGTGCAGCTTTTATCTATTATTAAATTGCCCTGATCATTCCTCTTGTCCTTAGCGCCGCCACTTCCTTTTCTTCTCTCTTTCACGTGTTTATCCCCAACATGCAGCATCTTTTGTTTTATTTATAGCCAATTTATTTATTTTTCATATACTGTATACAATCCAGTCCAAATACGCTCCTATCAAATATACGTCTTTTCAACTGACATCCACAAATTCCTCATTTGTCATCAATCCAATTAACATAACTGATTACAGTCAAAACCAACACCAGATTCGTATAGTTGGTGCGATTAGTGGCGCTAACAATAACGTTCAATTGAAAACCCTAATATTCACATGAAAACCCTAATTCTGGTGATTGACTAGTGACAATATTTGAATGGTGTGTTGAACACACAACTTTTTTTTATAAGCAAATTTTTTTTATATAAGGGGGTGTAAGCGGGCATCCCAACTGTTACATCTACAATGGGTCTCATTGTCTAGTCACGCTTTTTTCCACTCAACCCGTAATACGTTTATTCCATATTTAGGTCAATCGCCATAAATTGTTAGGCATTTAATTGATCTCTCCCAACAACTATTTTTCCATATGTACCATTTGTGTCACATTACGTGAGTTCATCGGGCCAATATTACTATACCAATATTGATATTTTTAATTTATTTTATTTCAAATTTTTGATTGCCTCCCCCAGTAATCCATACATTATGGGATCTGGTGTTGAGTCATTATTATACGATGATTTTCATTCAGTTTGCAACCAAAAATGTCAATGGTTTATTGTTTGATTCAGCCAATTGCTAAGGGTTTTAGCATAATTTTATTTTTATGTAATAAGTGTGGAGTTGTAACAAAATGCATGGAAAACCTTCAATTTGATGTGGCGTCTACTAGCGAACCAGACACTTGCCTAGTGACGAAACGAAGAAAAGGAGGAAGGAAAAAGATCGGACAACTTTCGCACCAGGAGCCAAGAACAATCGCGCTGCAATCAAGCAACTCTGCCTTAAATCGCGTCGCGACCATCCACGCATCGCGTCGCGATGGCTGGACGAAGGCTGGGTTAAAAGATCAGTTTTTGCGTTTTCTGAGCTCTCTTCGGCTTGGGAGCGATTTGAGGTTTTGGAGCAGCAGCTGGGTGCGACTTTGGGGCCTTCCCAACACCTTGGGAACAAGGGTTTGAAGGTTCTCATGGATCCATCTCTATGTAATCTTATCCCTTTTATGCCATGTAATTAGATAGTTTTGATTTGGGAGAGATGGCTCTTCCTTAAACCCTTGTATGAATGCTTTGTTATGGTCAAGTCAAGTTTTTATTCACTTTATCCATTGCCTATGCCTTATGTTCTTAATGCTTTACAAGTACACATGATATTTGTATCGATCTAGGTTTATGATCACCATAGGAATGTGGGTTTGTTTGCTGGAAATTGGGGCTTAGGTCACGACTTGAATTATCATAGGAATATGTAATTGGGTTTCGTGAATTCTTATTTCATTCGGTCGCCATTGATGATCGTAAGAGTGAGAATTTGTGTGAGTGAATTCTTTATTTCTTGAGTTTATTGCTTTACTTATTGGCATGAATCACCTAAGGAATTAGGGTATCTCTTTAGGTAAAAGAGGCTTTGAGGCAAGGGATTGTCCTTAGCCTAATTTAGTGAATTGAATCGGATAATTTGGATAATTACTTTGAGAGTGGCTGAAGGTCATATAAGAGTAGAGGGGAGATGAGTCAATCCCAATTCGCTTCTATCTTACTTTATGTTATTGCACTTTCTATTTCGTTGTTACAATAAACCAATTCTATCACAAGTATCACGACTTAGAACTAAGTAATTGCCTAATTGATAATAAATCACAATCCCTGTGGATACGACCGGTACTTACCGTTAATTTTATTACTTGCGACGACAATTGGTACACTTGCCAAAAGTCTTAACAAGTTTTTGGCGCCGTTGCCGGGGATTGTTGATTTCATTATTGATAAGGCAATGAGTTGATTCTTAGTTGTTTTTGTTTTTATTTTATTTTATTTATTTCAGTATTTTATTTTGGTTTTATTTGTTTAGATCCTTAGTTATTGTGTTGGACCTTTTGATGGTTTGTTTAGTGTTTCAGCGAGCTAATTATGCGGGGGCAAGATTCGAAAGAATTGCTGCTTGACCCCGAGATTGGAAGATCATAAAAAGCAAACCGGAAAAAGTTAATGTTGCATTTTGGTTACTGTCTAGCTTGTACATTGATGATGCTGCACCGCAATCTTTGAACTGGTTCTCTGTGGTGATTGTTCATTCTAACATGTTGCAGCTACCATGTGACTCCTCCAAATCAGATTTTATCATCAGATAGTATTAGTGGCCAAGTCAAAGGTTGAGGAAAATCTGGATCATCTGTGGGCAGGTTCTCTTGAGTTCCATCTCTTAATCCTAGCTGTGAGGTTTGAACCCAAACACATATTCTATTCATTGTGTGATTATTCCTTGCTTGCATTAGTCTGTAGAACTTGAGCTTGTACTTAACTGTCATGCATATGTTTTACATACACACTGAGGCAAAAATTTTGGCACCCCTGAGCCTTTCAAGCCAACCCACTAATTGTTATCCTTTGTTAGCCCTTCTGAGCCTAATTGTTTATTTTTATTTTTCCTGCAAATCATAGCCTAGTTTTCTTAACTTGGAGTTAGGAAGATAAAAGCATGAGAGTGGGGAAAAATTCTAAGTTTGGGGTTGCTCATGGAATAGCAACATTCTAAGTTTGGGGTGATATACAAGAGAAGGAACAAATAAAAAAATAAATATATATATATATATATATATATATATATATATATATATTTTTCAAAAAAAAAAGAGAAAAAGAAAAAATAAATAAAATCATTCTCTTGTTTGTTGAATGCTTTAGGGAAAATGGGTAAGTGAGCAAGATTGCTGAAATTGACAAAGAGAGAGGTAGGCCTAACTCCAAGTTTTAACCTACTTATCCAAATTTTGTCCACCCTTACCTAAGCCCCATTACAACCTTTGAAAGTCCTCAAAAAGTGTGTGTGTAGTTCTTGTGTATTGATTTGTATAGTACTTGTTCAAGCCTATGAAACGATGATGCAAGTATTGTGAATTGAGTGAATACCATAAACACCTCAAACAGCGAAACAGTAGTGAGATGTGTGAAAAAGAGAGGACTTGAGACTGCTTGCCTGCTTATGATCTTGTGTTTTCCAATTCAATTCTCTTGCTACTATATTATGATTGGATGATATCTTCTGATGTGTTGAAGGAGTTGTGGTATGTGAACGATGTGGAAGCTGAATAACAAATTGCCATAGCCTGAATTGAGTGAATTGCTTGAGGACAAGCAATGATCTAAGTTTGGGGTTGTGTTGAGTCATTATTATATGATGATTTTCATTCAGTTTGCAACCAAAAATGTCAATGGTTTATTGTTTGATTCAGCCAATTGCTAAGGGTTTTAGCATAATTTTAGTTTTATGTAATAAGTGTGGAGTTGTAACAAAATGCATGGAAAACCTTCAATTTGATGTGGCGTCTACTAGCGAACCAGACACTTGCCTAGTGACGAAACGAAGAAAAGGAGGAAGGAAAAAGATCGGACAACTTTCGCACCAGGAGCCAAGAACAATCGCGCCGCAATCAAGCAATTTTGCCTTATATCGCGTCGCGACCATCCACGCATCGCGTCGCGATGGCTGGACGAAGGCTGGGTTAAAAGATCAGTTTTTGCGTTTTCTGAGCTCTCTTCGGCTTGGGAGCGATTTGAGGTTTTGGAGCAGCAGCTGGGTGCGACTTTGGGGCCTTCCCAACACCTTGGGAACAAGGGTTTGAAGGTTCTCATGGATCCATCTCTATGTAATCTTCTTCTACTCTTTAATCTTATCCCTTTTATGCTATGTAATTAGATAGTTTTGATTTGGGAGAGATGGCTCTTCCTTAAACCCTTGTATGAATGCTTTGTTATGGTCAAGTCAAGTTTTTATTCACTTTATCCATTGCTTATGCCTTATGTTCTTAATGCTTTACAAGTACACATGATATTTGTATCGATCTAGGTTTATGATCACCATAGGAATGTGGGTTTGTTTGCTGGAAATTGGGGCTTAGGTCACGACTTGAATTATCATAGGAATATGTAATTGGGTTTCGTGAATTCTTATTTCATTCGGTCGCCATTGATGATCGTAAGAGTGAGAATTTGTGTGAGTGAATTCTTTATTTCTTGAGTTTATTGCTTTACTTATTGGCATGAAGCACCTAAGGAATTATGGTATCTCTTTAGGTAAAAGGGGCTTTGAGGCAAGGGATTGTCCTTAGCCTAATTTAGTGAATTGAATCGGATAATTTGGATAATTACTTTGAGAGTGGCTGAAGGTCATATAAGAGTAGAGGGGAGATGAGTCAATCCCAATTCGCTTCTGTCTTACTTTATGTTATTGCACTTTCTATTTCGTTGTTATAATAAACCAATTCTATCACAAGTATCACGACTTAGAACTAAGTAATTGCCTAATTGATAATAAATCACAATCCCTGTGGATACGACCGGTACTTACCGTTAATTTTATTACTTGCGACGACAATTGGTACACTTGCCAAAAGTCTTAACATCTGGATTCTCGCCATTCAGAAATTTCCTCCCGTCATTGTTGTGAATCAATTTGCAACGTTGGAATAATCCAACGCTTCTTAATTAGCCAACTCATTTAAAAAAAACCACGCTATTTTCATAATTTGGCGATGAAGTTTCTTGCGGAAATTTCTGTATTTTTGCTGTTGTGAAATACCCACAACCCCCATGTTAGTATAGTTCCTCCATTAACAATTTTTGGTAGTTTTCGGCATAATCAATTATTAGCCATTAGAAGTAGACATATTTTCTCTTGATTTAGTTCCTGCATAAACAATTAGAAATAAGGGGATACCTCATGGATGACTATGTATCAAAATAAGCAAGCATCAAAATCTTCTAATTGAATAAAGCAATCATGGAAAGTTCTCGTTCACACTAAACATTTTATTTTCCAGTTTTGCGATGTCTTGAAACCCAGTGGCACCAACATATTCGCAGTAGGTCCCAGGAAGGTAGCTCAGTTGGCGAGCTAAGATACATGAATGAGTTGCAAAGTTACAAGAAGGAGGTCCCGGGTTTAAATCCCAAAAACTAACATTCTTCCACCCCACTAACATTTGCTTATAAAAAAAACATATTCGCAGTAGCACAAAGCTTTCAAGCTCGGCTTTCATAAAAAAAATTGTCAATGGCTACACCACCCCACTGCCGAAACATTGCGACCAAGATGATGTTGACTCTCAGAGCGCACCACTCTCTTTAGGGACTTGGATTCTCTCATTGAGGATCCAAAGTGTCTCTTAGCTTGTTGCATCTCTCAGGCAATGCCAACACCATCATTTTCTGTAGTTTCCCCTTCTCCTCTTTTCCGCAACTTTTGCCGCCTTGCTTCATTGAGCTGGTTTTAATTAATTCAAAGGTCTATGTAATGCTTATCAAATGAACAAGTAATTTCACACACAATAAGGCAATTGGTACTGTATATTCAAGTAGTAATAAAATTCACAGTACAATGGAAGAGAAAATATTCAGAGAGGAAGAAGAAAGTAGTCAGTTAGAGGAGAGAGACATTTCTCAATACAATTCTCTAAAATATCTATTTCACACACTCCACTACTTAAGTGAATATCCTCTAAGGCGTGTACTGCTCTCACGCATTCTTTCCCCTCTTCTCACACCCACCTTGTGATTGTTCTCATTTGCCACCTCATTCGCGCTAGCTGAGTCAGCCTGTCCAGTTGTCACACCCATTACATTACCATCCCCTTTAAAGGGAATCTTGTCCTCAAGATTAAAAAGAGGATAGTGGGCCTTGAACTCTTCAACCTCTTCCCATGTTGTTGTTGCACGATCATCATCATCCCACAGTATTAGAGCTTGCTGAATTTGAGTGTTACCTCTGAGAATCACCCTTGTCTTCAACACAGACTTGGGATTGAGTATTGGTCCCCTCTCTGTAGTAGTGAGAGGCAATGGCAAGTATGGTTCAGAAACTGCTCCATGAAAGGGCTTCAACTGTGATACGTGGAAAACTGGGTGTATCTTTGCTTGTGCTGGCAGCATTAGTTTGTAAGCCACTTTGCCAATTTTTTGAGTCACTTGAAATGGCCCAAAGTACCTCATGGTTAGTTTGTGGTTCTTCCTCAAGGCAACAGAGTGTTGCTTATAAGGTTGAAGCTTCACCAGAACTTTCTCTCCAACCTCAAATTGCAAGTCTTGCCTTTTCTTATCGGCCTGACTCTTCATTCTCTGCTGAGCCCTGTTCAAATTATCCTTCAGATTCTGCAACAGAATGTCTCTGTCACTGATGTGGTCAGCAGCTTCCTCTGGACATGTCACGGCATTATTGAGACGAACTAATGAAGGTGGATCTCTCCCATACAATGATTTGAATGGTGTCATACCCAAAATAGTATGAAATGCTGAGTTATACCAATATTCAGCCCATGCCAATGCTTTGAACCATGATTTGGGATTGTCAAATGTGAAGCATCTGAGATACATTTCAAGGCACTTGTTGAGAACTTCTGATTGACCATCAGATTGTGGGTGATAAGTGTTGTACCCTAATTTTGTCCAGCTAAATTTCTTTAAAAAAATGAATAATATCATATTTTCGATTCTTGGCTTTTATGCTTATTGGTGTTTCATTTTGTTAAAAAACATTTAAAAAAAAAGACAAAACAAATGGAAAATAGAAAAGTCAATCATATGTTTATCTTCACTAACTTTTTATGTTACAGATTACAAAATCCAAAAGGGTTTAAATACAAACCATTAAAAATATAAAAAAGAAGAAAAAAGCTTGTTGTACGAGACAACATGCATCTGCGGCCATGTTGGCGTTTCAGCAACAAGAAAATGGGAAAAGGTCAAATTATGGCAGCAGTAGGATTTGGCTTTAAGGCTTCAAATAGGAGGAAGCACTTGTCTTGTAGAACCTGTCAAAGATTTCCATACACAAATATAGAAGAGGATCAGAAACCAAACATGAAGGTAAAAAAAAGGCAAGCAAAATCGTGAATGAGGCAGGGGCTTGGGAGAACAAAAATTGTGCCTAGAGCACTTTATACACCAAAGAATGAAACACATTAAACAAACACAAATCAGAGATGTAGGGAAAATTGACTTGACAGTACAATCCTCTATGCAAACCTAGCTATAAATTTAACCTTCAAACAGCAACAAAAGACAACAATTAAGTTATTCACCACCAAAGGAATTTGAAATCAATATAAGAATTCAAGTTCACTTGAGGATAAACACTAGAAAATCGTTTGTTCATCACCAAAAGGGGCTAAAGCGGAAACTTTGAGATAGAGGTGTGTTTTCTCTATATAGATTATGAGAGTTTAAAATATAGGAATGCATGTTTAGACTGTGTTTTCTTTACTTATTTACTGACTTAATGCTTCCCTACATGTATGTTTTTATTACTTGCTTGTTTGGTCCCGTAACAATCACTACTAGTTAGAAATATAATCACAAAAAAAGGGGCTCTAAGGATGTGAATGAAGAAAACAGAAGCATGTCGAGAAATTAGTTTTGTTATTTCTTCAGTGTTTCAGCTTGGTGGTGTTTTTTTATAAATGTGTGATTCCCAACTCAGTTTTTTAGAGATAGAGCTAGCCAAACCATAAGCAAAAAAACAAAAGCCAAATAAAAAAAAAGATAAATAGTTTAGACATGAAAAGAAAGAAGACTAAGGGAAAAGATTAGAAAAAGAGAAAATGTTCAGGAACAAAACTTGAGTTCCTTTTCGAATGTAGTTTTTTTTTAGATTTAAATGCAAGACCAAAAAAAGGGGGCAACTAAATCAAATCAGAATCAGTAGAAAAGAAGAGAGAGAAGGAAGACAGACTTTACCTCCGGCCACCGTCCATGGTGGCCGCCGCCGTAGCCTCGCCGGAAAACTCTACGACCACCACCACTGTCCAAAAAACACCACTGTCCATCATCGCTCCTCCCACCCACGATACTGAACCACCCACGAACAGCCATCGTCGCACCACCACTCTCCACCAAACTGTGAGCGCCCCACCACCTTCGCACTGCGGTTTCCTCTCTCCGTCAACCAAGCTTCGTTTGAAGCTTCGGATCCTCCCTTTCAACATCAGTAAACGACGGAAACGAAGGGTAGGGAAAGGGGATCGGTGGCTATGGGGTGAGAGGAAGGCGAAATTTCGGTTGGGGATGATGGGAGTGGGTGAACGGCGGCGAGAAGAAGAAGAGGGAAGGTAGGGTTGAGGGGAAAGAAACAATTGGGGCCGCGACGCTGTGAGAGGAGAGGAGAGAGATTGGGACGGCGCATGGAGAGAAGAGAGGAGATTAGGGAGGGAGGCGGATCGGCCGCAGCAAGGAGAGAGAGAGAAATTTTTTTTAGGGTTGGGTATTTTGGGGAAGGAGGCACCGTGGGAAGAGAGGAGAGCAATTAGGGTTTTCCTTTTTAGGTTTTCCTTTTATAGTAGGAGTGCAAGGGCAATTTTGTCCTTTCAAAAGGCTGCAACTAATACTTTATACTTTATATTAGGTTAAAAATCTATTTAACATCAAATAGTTAACTATTTTTTTACTATATAATAACTTTGCATATATTTTTCTTTTCTTTGACTTGATTAACTTTGCATATTTTTTTCTACCAACCATGATTGGGTCTATCGGAAGAGGCAAGACTCTCACAATGTGGCGAACCCGGGTTCCATGGGAGTATTGAGTTTTCTAAGTAAAACTCCAAAAAAACCCTTAAATGGTTATTTAAAAAATTTAGCCGTTAGAATATTAAAAGGTCCAAATTGTCCTTAGACTGTTATGAAATCAGTTAGTTGCTAACGAACTAATCTAGTTTGTTATGTGTAACAAACTAAGTTTGTTGGCTACAACAAGCTTTTCTAACAACTAGATTTTCCCCGAGAGAAAGCTATAAATATACATGTATAGTATACTCTATGTTGTACAGTTTTACAAAATAATAAGATTTACATTTTTTACAAGTTCTTCAAGTCTTCTTTCATCTTCTTTGTACTTTTGCTTTTCTGAGTTTCTGTGAGTGATAGCTTGGCGAGCCTTGCAGTGGTAGAGCGTACCTCGCATGCATCAAAGGCACAAACAGTGAGTGTTTGAGTGAAAAATCACAAACAGATAAGAGAAAAACAAGAGAGAGTGAGAGAGGGAGAGTTTATACCTTTTCGTGCTCGTGATATTGCAATCTTCACAGGTGGTGAAGATCCTTTCACAATGAGTGAGTGAAGAGCTCATGCAACAACAAACAAACACGAATATAGGGTTTGTAGTAGAGAAGAAAGAACTGAAATAAAGAAGAACAACAGCACGTTTACCTTCACTGAGACGTCCGATTCAAAACCCAGCCTTCAACGTTGCTGAAAAACGAATCTCAGAAATTAGGGTTTCTGAAATCTCTCTAAATTCAACACAAAAACAAGGGGCTTTTGTGTTAGGCCTGAATATAAGTGTAAGATCATCAAGATTGAAGCTATTTCAAGAACGGAGAAGAAGAGAAGAGAGAGAAAAACGAGAAAAAGTGAGAGAATTCGGTTACATGGTTCTTTTATATAAATTGGATCTGGTTGGGTCCATTTTGAAAGAAAGGTCCGCGTGTAGTAACAGTAAACCGGGGTGTGGGTGCCGTTTTAACCCGGATAGCATACACTGGGTCAATTGGGTCTTCTCTTAGTGGACCAGGCTTTTCATTGTGGGCTTGAAATTTAATTTCTGCACCCCCTATAATTGTTGAAAACATAATCAGTAAGCAAAAATCGACAGGGAGAGATATCTATATTAATTTAGTGCTCGACGCGTCTCGAAGGATTACCTCTGATGGAGGGAACTTATGAGAAACCAAAAAAAAAGATATATGATATCTCATTGGTCTCCTAAGGCCTATGAACGTGCCATTGGTGCCCTAAAGAAGGATTCAAGGGAAAGTCTTGGGAACTATTAGGGTCTTTTTGGAGCATTGAGGGGAGGTGAGGGGAAGGGAAGGGAGGGGAAAGGAGGGGAAGGGATGGGAGGGGAAGTGAGGAGGAGGGGAGGGTTAACCTTCCCCTTGTTTGGAACTTTGGATGCAACAATCGTGAGGAGAAGAGAGATGGAAGGCTAAATTATGCAAATAGACAATTTTATCCTTTTCTCAAAAATCCACACGGCAATGTGCGCTGGACTTTGTTTTTGATAGGATTATTAATGCTGCACCTGCTTTTCATTGCTTACTTTTTTAAATATTTTTTACAACATTTATTTTAAATTAACGTTGGTTTTTTTAACAAACCACCATTTGTTTTTATTTTTTAACTCCAACGTTACTTTTTTTTATTAACCAGCAATTTGTATTAAAATTTTTTAAATATTAATATCAAGCATCTACCTTCTAACAATTACATATACACTTTTTTTATCAAAGTAAATTATATATACACCTTTTTTTACCAAAGTAAATTGGTAATACTTCAAACTTATTTATTATTATTTAATTTTAATCCAAAATTTTATTACTTTATAAAATGATAATTTTAATCCAAAAACACAAACAAGTTGAAATTCAATATTTCGATAATATTATTAGAAAATTCAAAATGAGATAATATCCATCAAACTCAAAATTACAACATTATTTTTAAAATAAAATAGACAATAGTAATTGTAATGCATTATCAATTCCTCTCGTTAACATCCATTACCTGCACCCAAAAGAAAAAACATGATATGTCAACATCGCAAAACAGAAAGTCGAAAACCGATGCAAGTAGAATATTATAAATTACAACATGTAGCATAAATTCTAAGGTTTATTTGATGGGTGCCTATAAAGATGTGTTTTATCCCTTTTCAAAACACTAGTACACTTGCATTAGCAAAGGACATTATGACCAAAACAAAACACAGTAAATAAGTACCATAATGCAAATTCAACTTAGTTTTGCACATTACAACCTACACTCATTCTCTAATACATCAAGTCACAAATGTGTAGTCTCTACACATAGCATCAACTATAGAGTTTCTCAAATTTTCTCCTAAACGCGTATGTTCAGCTTAAATTACTAATACTCTGAATTGGAAGCAACTATTATTATGGCACAATTAGTTGATATATGGATCCTTGAATTTTTTAAATGTTCTGTTGGAATTGGATTGTACATTTAAAGAATACAAATTAGTAACCAAGATTCACACATCAGACATGTGAAATTCACATTACTGCTAACAATTTAAAGAGTTCCTAGAATAAGGGAGTTCTTGGATATCCCAAATACAATGAACTGGAATGTATGCTAAACTATATATTGTTCTATATTGTGTAAAATACATTTTAAAAGTACAAACAGAAATGTATGCATCGTGAATTCTATTACCTCCCTTGTTATGACATTTCACATCCCTCACTAGAAACCAAAACCCATATCCAAAAGTACATTTTAATCCACACCCATATTCTTTCTACAAGCAATGAGACCCAATGCATTGCAAACTCAGCTATATTTAAAATCCTCTTCCAAGCTCAACTTCCTACAACCACCTAGAAACACACAAACCACCCAAGACCCATTTCACAATTCACCCTCTAGACTCACATGATCCCCTCATACATGCCCTGCAGAACCCTATCAACATCTCTATCAAATCCAACATTTCTTATTTTCCCATTTCATTTATCATTATTACTGAAATAGAAGTAACAACAAATTTATTTGCAGCAAACATTGAAAATCAGCAATCCAAGAAAACTGAAAAAGAAAATCCAAAACTTTAATTACCATACTTTTTTACTATCATTCTTTTCATACCCTAACAAGAATCAGGCACAAATCCAATTTAGCAGAGTAATTAACGAAAACCACAACCAGCTAATAAACAATGATGGACAAACCTCAAAACTATCAAATAGAAAACATCAATAGAATTAGAAGCATATACAACAATAAATCCTTCTTGTATATGCAAAGATGAAGCATATCTATATCTTAGCACAACAAGTGAAATAAAATCAGTCACATACTAAGCTAGAATAGAATCGTTACCTGAAAATAATGCCAGTTTGAGCAACTTAATACTTGAAACCTCAATCGAAATCTTCAAAACGTTCCTGAAAATTTCAAGAAAAAAAAGAATGAATCAATTTCAAGCTCAAAATAGAGAAAATTTGAACTAGCCGAAAGTGAAAAAAATAGAAAAATATGGAAGAAACAATGCACAAACCAAGCGGAATATTGAGATCGGGAGAGAGGTTCAGATCCAAATCGAGAGATTTTGAGAGAGGCTGAGATCAAAGGAGGGTCAAAATGAGGATTCACAGACCAGAGATATGAGAATGACGGTGGAACAATTTGGGCCGGGCCCATTGGGCTGGCCCAGTGGCCCGATTTTTTGGTTGGGCCTGGGGTCTAAAATTAGTAGCCCAAAATCAACAGAATATTTTTTGGCCCGACCCGATGAAATTATTGGGGCGGGGCGGGTCGGCCCATGGGCTTCAGACCGGCCCGTTACTTTTTTGTTTTAATTTTTTGATTTTAAAATATGGTCCAACAAGAAAATGGAGCAATTTTTTAAGTAAAAAAATAATAAAAAAGTAAAGAAATTTTGTGTAAATCTCTAATATTCCTTCGTTTGTGTAAATCTCTAATAAAAAAATAAAAAAAATGGAGCCATTTTTTTTAAGAAAATGGAGCATTTTGTGTAAATCTCTAATATTTCTCCGTTTGTACCTGTCATGTCCAATGAAATAAAGGAAAAAAGTTAATTAAAGTTAGCAAACACCAAAGTATTGAGAAATTGTAAACTACACCGTGGAAGTCATAAATTGTATCAGCTCCATATCTTAACGAGACATAAAACTATTTTTTTATAGTCAAAATTCTAAAAAGTCAATGATTTGTGGCCCGTTGGGCTGGTGTTGGGCGGGCTCGGGCTGTAAATTTTGCAGCCCATCAGAATATCAGGCCGACCAGACCCGGCCTGTTTACGCTGTTTGGCACGATGGGTCGGGCCGGGCCGGACTCGGCCTGGACCATTGACAGCTCTACGCGTTAGAGAGAGAGAGGGACCTAGGGTTCAGGATCAGAAATCTGAATTCTGTACATTTGGATACAAATGTAATTTCCAAAATAAATGATGGGTAAAGTCGTAAATTGATAGACTAAATCTCCCAAACCACCCAATTTGGGGGAACGCGAAAATCACCACCGGGAGGGGTTTGAGAGGGCTTCCCGAACACCCCAAAATCTTCCTCTGATTTTTAATTACTCCCAAACAAGGGAAGGGCTGACAATTAGCCTTTCCCTCCCCCTCCCCTCCCCCTAAAACCCCCTCCCAAACAGACTCTTAGAATCACGATTTCAACCCCTCGGAACTAGTAAAGTAGCGGTATAATGAGTGGGGCTTCCTCGATCACAACAGTATATTGAATAATTACATACTTTATTATGTATTTTGTAATTCAATTATCTTATACTAATAATTAAGAACCTATAATATACTAGTTAACCATAAAATGAAGTAAAAAGTATAACCAAGTATTTGCAAGTCCTAAACCATATACTTTTAGTGGGTTGTGAAGAATGTTGTATCAATATAATGTAGGCAAAAATGCACTAGGAGTCCTTTAAATTATTTAAACGAATTGGTCTTTAAGTTTTTTTTTTGTATCACTTAGGTCATTCAAGTTACATAAACTATACTGTTAATCCCTTTTTCATTTTCCGTTTCAAACAAAGCCACATGGCAGTAACGACGGTGACATAGCATCTTCATCTTCAACCTCAAACCCATCATCAACCCCAAACTCAAATTGTTCATCTTCAACCTCAAACTCATTTTATCTTCAACCCCAAACTCATATTCAACTCCAAACTCAAATTATCCATTTTCAACCCCAAACGCATTTTCATCTTCAACCCAAACCGACTTTAACCCTAAACCCAAAAATTGTCCTCTTTCTTCCTTCCTTTTCCTGAGAAATGTATGCATATTTGGGTAAAAACAAACATGCCTTCAACAATCAGCAATGGAATTCTTAAAAATTTATCGTTTGTAATATAACTAGTCTCAATACTTGTGCTACGCGCGAGACAAATTAAATATACAAGTTAATCAGAATTAAGACATAAGGTAACAGAAATTGCAACGTAAATATCATACAAACAATACATACATTCAATAGATAAATGTTTAGATGTTAAAATCCCAAACATAACAAACAACGCGTAAGAGGAGAAGGTGATTCAGTTACCAGATTTAGTGAGCCAACATCCTGAAATTGAACACCAAAAGATAATAAGAAGAAAAAGTGTAAAGAATTTTAATAAAAACCACCAATGATATAGAAGCAGCTATACAAAGTTGAAAGATAGTGTGGATTGTATTGTAAATATGATTGAAGTTCCTGCAGAAATAATTGTTGCAACGCGGTACTCGAATTAAAAATAAAGATAAAAAATAAACACCAATTTAAGTATGCCTCTAATAATCGTTGGTGCAAAATGACCAAAATAAATAAAAAAACACAAATAGAAAGTGAAACACAAGGGTATCATGTAGGGTTGGATAAAAACCACCAATAACATAGAAACACCTATACAGAGTTGAAAGAATATGATGGGGGTTTTATTGTAAATGTGACTGAAGTTCCCACAGGAGAAAGAATCTATGGCATATTATATATTGTAAGACAACGAAGCAACTCCAAATAATGATGGATGTAACCAAATACGAAGAGATGAGTTATTCCTATAAACCGTAAATCCTGAAAATTTAAAAAATATATTTGTGATTTGTTAGTAACCGCACTTTACGTATTTTGTCACGGAATTATTATTTTTTCACCATACTAGCTGTTGAGGAACAAACTTTACCTATTTGAATAGTTAAAAATTTTCTGAATCATAAATTACACCAAAAGAGACGAAAAGTACCCTAAAGCACTACTTAGCATTGCCGTTTTTTCTCACCAAACCGGTTATTGAGAAACAAACTTTGTGCATATTTAAATCGTTAAAAAATTTGAGAAAGTTAAAGTACCCCAAAACACACTGTTTAGCATCGCACTTTACTTGTTTTGTCACGAAATTATTGTTTTTCTCACTATACCGGTTATTGAGGAACAAATTTTGCGTATTTGAATAGTTAAATTTTTTTGAACCATAAATTACACCCTGAAAGTACCCAAAAGCACACTACTTAGCATCACAATTATTATTATTTTTTTACCAAACTAGTTATTGAGGAACAAATTTTGCGTATTTGAGTTAAATTTTTTCAGAACTTTAAAGTACCCCAAAACACACTGCTTAGCATCGTACTTTATGTATTTTGTCACGAACAATTATTATTTTTTTCACCAAAGTGGTTATTGAAGAACAAATTTTGCGTATTTGAACAGTTAATTTTTTTTTCTGAACCATAAAGTACACGAAAACACACCGCTTATCATCTCACTTTTTGTATTTTGTCATATTTGAACATCTAAATTTTTCTCCTACACATAAAGTACTCCTACAAATACATAAAAAAAAGACTGGCATTTTGGGCGCGGAATGCCAATTGGAGAGTAACTGCAGGACGGCATCCGCATATAGTATAGGACTTTAAAAATTAAGAAAATTAAAACATAATAAAAAAAAGTAAAAAGGCTGAAGTTTGGCGCTAATGCCAACTTGCAGCTGGTATTCACATATAATTAATATATAGAGAGCATATAGTATAGGACTTTAAAAATTAAGAAAAATAAAACATAATAAAAAAAGAAGTAAAAAAAGGCTGAAGTTTGGCGCCAATGCCAACTTGCAGTTGGTATTCGCATATAATGGTACTAGTCCTATTGCCCGTGCGTTGCACGGGGTCGACTAAATCTGATTTGTGTAAAATATAGCTTTTTTTAGTTTGGACCAATATTGTTAACTACCACACAACGTCTCAATATACTATAAATGAAAGACTAATACCCGCTCATGTTTAGGAGCAAATTTTATAAATTAAATAAGAATATTATAAATAATAAAGAAACATTAACAAAGACATTGAAATTGAGCACACATGCATGATCTGATGAAAACCACCAATAAAATAAAAGCTGTTATATAAAGTTGAAAAAAGATGATGAGGTTCTATTGTGAATGTCGCTAAAGTTCCCGTATGAGTAATTGTGCAGAGAGATAAAAATATAAACACCAATTTAAGGATGCTTCTAATACTCGTTGGTGCGAAATGACCAAAACAAAGAAGACAACACAAATAAAAAATGAAACACATAGTATCATGCAGGTCTGGATGAAAATAACCAATAGAATAGAAGCCACTATACAGAGTTGAAAGAATATGATGGGGGTTCTATTCTAAATGTGGCTGAAGTTCCTGTCAATAAAAATTAAATTATAACTATGAATTAAATAAGACGATTATAAAATTAAAAAAGAACATTAACAAACACATTGAAATTTAACATCCATAGATAATAAAAAGAAAAAGTCTAAAGAATTTTAATATCATATTCATATTCATGCAGAGTTGTGTGAAAACCCAATAAAATATAAGCAGCTATACAAAGTTGAAAGAAGATGATGCGGATTCTACCGTAAATGTGGCTGAATAAGTTCTCGTGGGAGTAAATGCTAAACTAAAGATAAAAATACAAATACCAATATAAGTATGCTTCTAATACTCGTTGGTGCAAAATAACGAAAATAAAAAAAGACAACACAAATAGAAAGTGAAATACGTGGGTATCATGCAAGGTTGGATGAAAACCACCAATAAAATAGAAGCACCTATTCAAAGTTGAAAGAATATAATTGGAGTTCTATTGTAAATGTAGTTGAAGATCCCGCAAGAGTAAGTATCTATGACATATTATATATTGCAAGACAAAGAATCAACTTTCAGTAATGATGAATTAAATACTGAATTTAAGAATGTTTGTCATATTCTATATATTCATTAATTACTATTTATAATCAAGTACTAAAAGCGAGACTAAAATAAACATATAAACACCAATTTAAGTATGCTTCTAATACCTGTTGGTGAAAAAAGACCAAAATTTTGAGGAAGTAATAGACTGTAAGAAGAAAGAGAAAAAAGGACCAATATTTTGAGGAAAGAGAGTGTAAGAAGAAAGAGAAAAAAGGAAGTAAGAGACTGTAAGAGAAAAGTGAAAAGTAAGAAAGAGATTGTAAGAATAAAGAGAAAAAAAGAAGAAATAGAGTGTAATGACATTTTTACCCTAAAAATTTTGAGGTGTCTTTTAGATAGAATGAGGGTATTGGTAAAATCATATGTGGTGAATTTGTATAAATCTATAGTAGATTAGAAATTTAGTTAAAAGAATTAAAGTGAAGTGATAAGAGAAAGAGAATAATTATTTATGGGAAAAGTAAAGTAAAAAGAAAAAAAGGAAGAAAGAGAGTGTAAAAGAAAAGTGAAAATGAGGAAAGAGAGTGTAAGAAGAAAGAGAAAAAAGGAAGTAAGAGACTCTAAGAGAAAAGTGGAAAGTAAGAAAGAGATTGTAAGAATAAAGGGAAAAAAGAAGAAATAGAGTGTAATGACATTTTTACCCTAAAAATTTTGAGGTGTCTTTTAGATAGAATGAGGGTATTGGTAAAATCATATGTGGTGAATTTGTATAAATTTATAGTAGATTAGTTGATTAGTAGATTATAGTAGATAATAAAAGTTAGATATTAGATTATCAATAAGAGATATTTGTTTTAAATATTAATTACTAATTTAAATATTATTCTTGTTTTTTAGATAGTAGGTTTATAGTAGTAGTCATCAAAATTTTTAATTAAAGTAGTGTTTGTATAAATTCAGAAATTTAGTTAAAAGAATAAAGTGAAGTGATAAGAGAAAGATAATAATTATTTATGGGAAAAGTAAAGTAAAAAGAGAAAAAGAAAGAAAGAGAGTGTAAAAGAAAAATGAAAATGAGGAAAGAGAGTGTAAGAAGAAAGAGAAAAAAGGAAGAAAGAGAGTGTAAGAGAAAACTGAAAAGTAAGAAAGAGAGTGTAAGAATAAAAAGAAAAAAAGAAGAAATAGAGTGTAATGACATTTTTACCCTCAAAAATTTGAGGTGTCTTTTAGATAGAATGAGGGTATTGGTAAAATCATATGTGGTGAATTTGTATAAATCTATAGTAGATGACATTTTTACCCTCAAAAATTTGAGGTGACTTTTAGATAGAATGAGGGTATTGGTAAAATCATATGTGGTGAATTTGTATAAATCTATAGTAGATTAGAAATTTAGTTAAAAGAATTAAAGTGAAGTGATAAGAGAAAGAGAATAATTATTTATGGGAAAAATAAAGTAAAAAGAAAAAAAAGGAAGAAAGAGAGTGTGAAAGAAAAGTGAAAATGAGGAAAGAGAGTGTAAGAAGAAAGAGAAAAAATGAAGTAAGAGAGTGTAAGAGAAAAGTGAAAAGTAAGAAAGAGATTGTAAGAATAAAGGGAAAAAAAGAAGAAATAGAGTGTAATAACATTTTTACCCTAAAAATTTTGAGGTGTCTTTTAGATAGAATGAGGGTATTGGTAAAATCATATGTGGTGAATTTGTATAAATCTATAGTAGATATAAAATGTTATGATGGTTGAGATTACACACTAATTGATACAAATATCAATAATATAAATGATAAACTGATAATGGATTTAGTTGGTTTCTCACTTTAGAAGACACTTTATTTTAAATATAATATCTAAATTGTTATATCAATTGTCATAAACTAAACGTAATTTCGTGTATCATGTCCTATATTATATCACGGATATAATTATTTATAAAAGTTATTATTTTGTTTTAGTTTATATTTTGAAAACGGAATGTTTATAAAAACTGATTGTAAATGAATAAACAAATGAAAATCGAAAAAGTGAATGTAAATCAATAAACGTAATCACACAACTTTTATATTTTAAAAACTTATTCATTTTTTGCCTTTTTCATTTCGGTCAACATCAGTATAACCATTAATTTAATTTGGTTGTTTCCCAATGGACACCATCGAGACTCTTCAACCCTCCATATTATTCCAACCACTCAAATTTTCAACCCTCCAAGTTCAACCACACCACCAACATTTCCCGTACACCAGTTACCACATCACCAACATTTTCTCTCCCACAAACCTCTCACACACGTCGTCTCCCTTCCTCTTCCTCATAATATTTCATCTCACTGTTATCCACAACATTCCATCACAGGAAAATAATATTTCATCTTCTTCTTTACCCTTGCATGTCTCCGATCTGCTCAGTTTTGAATTGTTCCATTCAGATCTGGTTCTTACAACACTCAACCACCCAACCTCATTTCCAGAAACAAACCCACTTGCTTTCACTCACGCCACACTGACCATCTTACTACTTTCATTTTGTACTTTCTCATTTTCAATTTCACTCCTCTCACTGAAGGTTTGGTTTTCGCCTAACCGGTGAAACTGTCGCCGTCCGCACAATACCGTTCAACATATCATCTCAAACGTCGTAGATTACAATCGTATATGCTGTTCACATTATGTTTCTTACACAACTCCGTCTCCGTCTTTATTTCTTGATCTGGCAAGAGGACAATCAGATTTCGCCTTTCAATCGACAGATCTGCTCTTCAATCTATATTCTGATGTGTTTGTATTTGAATTCATGTTTTGTATTTTTAATAGATCTGTTTCATTTGTTTTTTTATAATCTGCTCTACTCGTTCATCTAAATTCTGATGGTCTGCCTTCTTCCAATTGCAAAATAATCATTAGTTGTAAACATTTTATCTCAAAATATTTTTGCTTCAATGTTCTAGTTTTCAATTACACTCTGTTCATGTTTTGAAAAATATAAAATGTAGAGCAACGAAAAGAAAAGAATTAAATAATTTAAGAAAAAAGAGAAAGAGTCGAAATGAAAAAGCCTAAGAAAAATCAAATATAGTAGGCGTGAAAGTGGGCCAATGGAAGGAAGGGATTGTGTGCGGTAAAAGGGAAGGTTGGCGCGAATAACCGACTGCAGTACAAACTGCAGGACAGGTATTCGCAGTAGTTATGAGATTCGCATATAATATAGAGAGCATATAGTATAGGACTTTAAAAATTAAGAAAATTAAAACATAATAAAAAAAGAAGTAAAAAAAGGATGAAGTTTGGCGCCAATGCCAACTTGCAGCTGGTATTCGCATATAATATAGAGATATTTACACATGTTTTCTGCCCTTTGAATTATATACCTTTTCCTTTGGTGATAAGGGAGTGGTGAATTTCAAAAAATCAAATATTGGTGTTTCTTGAAGGAGATGAACCCAAATTTTTGGGTTCTTATTCTGTTTCTGATAAAATTTTAAATTAAAAAATATGGCTCATATTAAGTTGTTGAGTTGGACATGCCAAATAAGCACTCTGATGTCTATGTCAATGTTGTTACGGACACGTCACCACCGTTAATGTCACGTGTCTTGTTTTTTTTGTTACCATGTCATTGGTGCGTAGTTTCCTTTGCCGGTGACTAATTAACCTATGTCGGGAAATCTGGCTGGCCACGAGTTTTCGGCTTTGCCGGCCCGTGTGGTTCTCTCCTCCCAACATTGTGTCTTCTTTGAAAAAGGATTAACCATGTAAACGTTATGTAATTTAAAGGACCCAAGTGGTATAAAAAAATTTAAAGAACAAACTTATAACAAATAAGTAACTAAAAGAATTCCCGGTACATTTTTGCCTGTAATAATCACATAATGAACTGAATTAACTAATAAGTCATTAACAATATTGTTCTTTTTAGTGATGGTAAAAAATAGAAATTACACTACAAAAAAATTAGTCATTAGCGAGGGACAGTTCCCTCGCAAAATGACCTGATTCCCTCACTAATGGTTATTTGCGAGGGATTTAGCGAGGGACTGGTTCCCTCGCTAATTCCCTCCTCGCAAATGGGATTAGCGAGGGAAGTTGGATCCCTCGCTAATTAGCGAGGGACTATGCCGTCGCTAGTTCCCTCGCTAATGACTGCAGCTTTTCAGGTGATGGGACTCAGTTGCAGGGGTTGGTAAATGCGCAGGAATTAGCGACGGCTTTTTCCCTCGCTAATTCCCTCGCTAATGACTGCAGTTTCCAAAAAAAAATGACACGTGTCCAGTGCTGAATGGCTTGTTTTTTTTTTATATATATTAATTAATGAATATTATATTATATTATTAATTTTGTGGTGATGTGTGGTGGTGGTGGTGGTGGCGTGGTGGTGGTGTGGTGGTGGTGGTGGCGTGGTGGTGGTGATGGGTGGTTTAGAGTAGAGAGAAGGAGAAGAGTAAGGGAGAAAGAGAGAGAGAGGAGTGAGAGTGGTGGTGGTGGCGTGGTGGTGGTGGTGATGGGTGGTTTAGAGTAGAGAGAGAAGGAGAAGAGTAAGAGAGAGAGAGGGAGAAAGAGCGAAGAGTGAGAGTGGTGGTGGTGGGGTGGTGGGTTGGTGGTGGTGAAGAGTAAGAGAGAGTGAGTGAGAGTGGTAGGAGGTATGTGGTGGTGGTGGTGGTGGAAGAGTGAAGAGAGAAGAAGAGTGTGAGAGAAGGTGGTGATGATGGTGGTGGTGGTGGTGTTGGAAGAGTGAAGAGAGAAGAAGGGTGTGAGAGGAAGTGGAAGGGGGAAGAGGAAGGGAAGAGGAATGGTGAAGAGTGAGTGAGTGAGAAAGAAGAGTGAAGGTGTAAACGGATATAAAGGAAAAAAGAAAAAAATTTGCGAGGGAATTAGCGAGGGAACTGTCTCATCATCTGAAAAGTTAACGTTAGCGAGGGAATTAGCGAGGGAACTGTCCCTCGCTAATTTCTGCACCTTTACCAACCCCTGCGCTGAGTCCCATCATCTGAAAAGCAAAATTTAGCGAGGGAATTAGCGAGGGCAGTCATTAGCGAGGGACAGTTCCCTCGCTAATTCCCTCGCTAATGACAAAAAAATTGACAGCTCTATGCCCTCGCTAATTCCCTCGCTAATGACTGTTTTTGCGAGGGACAACAAGTCCCTCGCTAATGTCCGTCGCTAATTAGTGTTTTTTTTGTAGTGTTAACTCTAAAAGCTTTTATTTACAAGAATTAACTCTAAAATATGTGAGCCCATCATCACATAATGGACCGTGATTCCGTGAACCAAGTATTTCACGTCATTAACTACATACTATTTTTTAGGAGTTGTCAAAAAAATAGGGCTTAAATATATGTTTTCGCCACCGCAAATATGGTCATAATTTATTTAGACTCCTGTAAAAAAAAGTTTTAAAATGACCTTTACAAATATTGACAGTTTCTAGTTAGGCCCCCATTGTTAGTTTTTGTTAACGCTGTTAACTCTAAGCTGACGTGGATGTACACATGGGCATAATACGTGGCAGAGTAGGGCTTATATCATCATCTTCTTCCTCCCTCTCTAAAACACGCCTCTTCTTCTCTCTTCTCGTTCGTTCGATCTTTCCAATTGCAAGAAGCAATGCCCCTTCCCACGTATTATGCCCATATGTACATCCGCATCATGATTCATTTTTTTTTCCATTTATAGCCAAAATATTATGGAAAACATAAGCAATTTTTTTATATTTGAATTGGATTGCAACATAAATCAACATTCTTATATATGGTTATTATTCACAATATACCAGAAGAAACTGGTCCATCAAAAGTACAAATCACAAACTCTTAAAGAAAAGGCTCGAAGAACATATGTAAGAAACAAAACTTGATAAATGAAAAATAAATACCAATTACAAAGAGAGCTTGAAATAAATAAAAAAAGTAAACTCAAAAAAAAAACATTGTATAAATAAATATCCACTCATCTGTTATGTAGAGGATTAGGACCAGTGTTGATTTTCCTTTTTTCATCATCAAGAACAGCTTCATTACCATCTTCACCTGAATTCTCTTTTGAGCTTCCTTTAGCTTGAAAGGGATTAAGATTTGTAACAGACCCAGCTCTAAAGCTTTGAGATTTTGAATATTCATCAGCAGCAAATGAAATTTTGAACAAGAACAGAACCAAGAGTAGAAGCCAGAAGAAACAAACTAGACTCATTAACCTCATATTCTCAAGGCACAGATCATGCATGAAAAAATTTAATAATTGGCTCAAAACCCCATAAAGAATGAAATAAAACAAGGTTCCTTTTTGGATCTGATATTCAAAAGGGTCACTAAAAATACACAAAAAAATAAAGCTTTAAGTAGTGTTGAAATTTGGTGTGTAGTGTCCTTTACTCCTTTTTGTCCTTTCTTTTAGCTCAATGGTGTGTGTTTTTGAATTGGATGATGTGTAAACCTTGAAGTCTGAGAGCTCTAAAAATGAGGATAGTCAATGAGAGGTGAGAGTCAATATTCATAGGGGTTGATGCCTTAATGTAAATATATATGGTGCAACAGTGTGTGTTTGGATGGTTTTTACTTTGGAAACAACTATGGACCAGAGAGAGAAAGAGAAGGGAAAGGATCCTTTTGCTCCTTTTGTTGGTGTTTCAGGTGATTGCTGTTTGAATTCACTTATTAGGCATACTGCATATGAGAGAGAGAGAGAGAGAGCTTAAATATCATTAGATGATCAAGCTAGAAAATCACATATCTGTAAATTATTTTTTTATACTATAATAAGGAACACAATTCTCCTCAAATTTGTGTGCAATTGTAAACTCTTTTTCTTAAAGTAATATCACAAAAACTTTAAAACATACAAAAGGAAAAAGTTAATTGTGTAATTATTTCAACTTGCACTAATATAGTGTGACATTAATGGTAGATATTTAGGTCACAGAAGCATGTCGTAAGAGGTTCGATCTTTGGCCGATTCGTAAGAAAGAATATTTATTGAGAATGGTGAATCCATTAAATATCGATCGTGGGATTAGGTAGTTGCGCACAAAGATACCATAGTCGCAGTAGCCGCGATTTGGTAGAAGCTACAAAAGTATATTTGTGCGCAACTAAAGGTAAGCTTCTGGATGGACGTAGAAAAATGACCATGATTCTGGTCTGCCGTGCGAAATGCAATGCAAAACCAAACGTTCGCTAAAAAAATTATGTTAATTATATATGGGTATGAGTATGAATAGCATTACTTGTATTGCTCTTACTCTTAGCCTTTGTGTGTTGGATATAGTTGCAAGTCTCAAAAGAGCAAATGTCATTGATTTGAGTTTTAGATTACTAATTTGAACTAATTGAGTGTGTCTGTGTACCGAAGCTACATATTTTAGTACTATTTTTTTATCGTTTTATTGGTGCATGCGTAGTATTCACTGGATTTGCTGGTGACTAATCTACGATGTTCTCTCCTCCCAACAGAGTTTTTGCCACACTCAAAATTCAAACTCGAGACCTTGAGGTTGGATCCGAGCTCAGTTACCATTCGAACCAACCCTTATTGGTACATATTTTAGTAGGCTACAAATTAAAAAGTGAAAATAATATATAGAATGCTTTTTCTGTTGAGATATAATCCTGATTAGTGAAAATACTAATAATTTGGTCAAACAGGTGGGGGTTTGACAATAAGCCATGGAACTGTAAACAATGAATACATGAATCTTTTTCTCATTGAGAATGATGTTGTCTTCATTTACTTTACACATTAGAGAAAGTTCATAGCTTTTGGTTGTGCACATTTTTTTTTTAATTTGTTTTGGCCCCTCTTGTGGAAGGCCCCTTACCTTTATGACATGAAAAGATTGGTAGAATATATTGAAAAATCTACTTTTGTAGATTACATTGTTTTCTCCTTCCCATCCACCATTTTTTTATATATGAATGTGATGGCATGGTTTTTATAACAAGTATTTCACTAGTCCCTAGCTAAGCATGAATTTCTGTAATCACTTTACAGAAAATTGGGAATTGATGAACTAGGTAGCCATGTCATTCCCCTTCCCCTAATCCTTTCTGCTCCTACAACAACATACACATACACTCACAACACACTTGAGTTATGCTGATTTCATTTTTTGTTTTTTAGGCATACATAGGACAATAGCATATTATGGAGATAGCCATAAATGATTTTTTCTAATTAAATATAATCAATTGTGGGTATGCGTATACTATCTTACTTCCGACCTTGCCAGCTGGCTGAAGGTGATACTAAAATTACAACAGTTTAACATTATGATTTGGTTATAATTTTTTTTTTTTAAATAGTGTGTACAATTGAATTCTCCTTCCTGTTCACACTATTTGTAGTTTTAAGGTTAATAATGCATATATACTTTTTTTTCCTCTTCTCCGTGCAACTGCAGAGACTAATCCCTCGAGCCGGGTAGGACTACAATGGGCCGTAAAACTCTCGCTCAAGAGATTTAACGTTGTTGCATTCCCAAGGCTGGATTCGAACCCAAGACCTTGGTTAAGCTGGAAGAGACCCACACCGATCACTACAAGAAAATCGCCGATTTCCGACAGCGAAATCCGTCGCAAATGCAGTGATTTTTGTTGCAAATTAACGTTTCCGATGAACTTTCCGACGGATAAAAATCCGTCGCAAAATCGTTCGTCGCAAATGTCTCCGTCGCAAATATCCGTGGCAAAGTCGTCGCAAACTCTGACACCTTTTCGTCGCAAATCCGTCGCAAATCCGTCGCAAATCCATCGCAAATTATATGAATTTTCATAAATAAGTTTCGAAAATTCCGTTGCAAATTGTTTAAAATTCCGTCGCAAATTCAATAATTATCCATGGAAATTCCGTCGGTACGCAAAAAAAAAATACATTCTTAAAAATTAGCCATTTACATTGCCATTTCTATTTGCAATACTTCTCTGCCAATTCAATTCAGACTCAAATCCACCAATTCAATTCAATTCAATCCAAACCACTAAAGTGTCAAACATACATAAACTACTCTAATGTTAAAAGTGTCAAACATACCAAATATCAAAACACACCACTAATGTTAAAAGTGTCAATCCAATCCACCAACTTAGTTAAACATAAACTACACTAATGTTAAAAGTGTCAATCCATTCCACCAACTTAGTTAAAAGTGTCAAAGATACCAAATACCAAATATCAAAACATATCAAAACATACCACTAAAAGTGATACATAATAGTCATAGGTGTCCTCGAGGGACTCTGCAATGATCTCACTCTACCTGTAGGTGCTAGGCGTGTCTGTGTAGGGGTAAATGTCGTAGGCATCTCAGAATAGTCGTCTGTGTCCTCGACACATCTCACTCTCTTACGACGAGGGAGTCCAGGGACAACTTTAGACTTCCCCTTACGATCATGGGGGGTCTAGGTGGCGACGAATCACCTCCACCTGATGCCATGCTGCAGAAGAAACTAAACATAAACATAAATATAAACATAAACATAAACACAAACAATTCAAAAACATAAACATTACTTCTAAAATAATTCATGAAACAATTCACATACAATTCAAACACAAACATAAATTACAATACATTTGAAAACACAAGGATTAATTATATATATATATATATATATATATATATATATATCTAATCTTCCGGCCATTCATCATCTTCATCTTCTTCATTATCTTCATCAACTGGAACCTCATGTGAGTCTTCTCCGTCCAAGTTGTTTGGATCCACTTCTTCACCATAGCTTTCCAAATCACGTAAGTTACAAATCGGTTCTACTTCATTAACTTCATTTACAGGTGACATATCATCCGTCTGATAGGGAACTTCTTCCATCGGCTCATCTGCTTCAATGTGAGACCTTGACTTTGTCTTTATTGCAACACACCAACCTCGCTTGTCTCTTTGAGTTACTGTTGAATACTAATTAATTCCAAGATTAAATTAATTAACAAGAGAACTATACCCCATTATAGTAGCAAAAACAGATATGTTCAAAGCAGAAATTTTGCAGCATAAGTGGGAGCCAGAATTTTAAGTATAAATATCTGTTTTTGCTACTATAATGGGGTAGCAAAAGTGGCAGACTAAACATGTTCTCTTATTCAATAATCATTTTACTAAACAGACATTTGCCTAAACCCTAAACACTTACTAAACATGGTCCAAAAAAAGTTCAAGGTTTTCTTTGCAAAAGAACAAGATAAGAAAATGAACTAACTAGAATACATAGTTTATAGCAAATATTACCCTTACTGAAGACTTTCTTCAACTAATTAATGTAATGAAGACTTCATTTGGAGATGGAGTTGCAACAGAACAGTTTCATATTACTTCCATATATGAATTCAAATTACTTCCTACATATCCCACAACAACAGAACAGTTTCATATTACTTCCTTCAAATGTTTTCATTTAAATTCAAATTACTTCCTACATATCCCACAACAACAGAACAGTTTCATATTACTTCCTTCAAATGTATTCATTTAAATTCAAATTACTTCCATATATGAATTTTGAAACCAATCAGCATAACTAGTGGGTATTGTACTAATTATTATTTGGAGATGGAGCTACAATAGAACAGTTTCAGCATTTAGCAATTTAAATTCAAAAATCGCAGGCAGCATGTAGATGACAAATTCACAAATTCAATTTCATAGGAATTAGCAGAAATCATCTTCTCTAATATTAATTTCGCATGCATTGAATCAGTAGAAGCCAATTTCAGAGATTCAAAAGATTCAACATTGGGGATTTAGGGTTTTGGGGGAAAATCAATTTCTCAGCTAACAGCAACAAAAAATGGCAAACTCGAAGGAGGGAGGAAACAAGGAATCGTAACAGAAGCTGCAACAAATTGGAAGGGAAGAGGGTTAGGGTTTCTCTTAAAAAATTTGGGACAAATTAAAGAAAGTAAGAAATTACCTGCAAGTGGAGAAGAGGTGCAGAAGCCGCGGAGATACAGCGGGGAAACGGCACCGAAACAGTGGAGAAATGGAGGACGCGCAAGGAGAGGGAGAGTGGAAGGCGCGGGAAGAGGGAGAACGAGAGACTGTCTTCTAGCCGTGGAGCACGCTTAGCAATGTAGGAGGGCGGAGGAGGGCGGTGGAGAGTGAGGGAAGCATTTCAGTGGAGGAGAGTGAGTGAGTGAAAGATTGGTAAAATGAGAATTGAGAGGGTTTGAGGGAAGAGGCGTTGTGTTTTAATTGAGTTTTTACCTTTGCGACGGACTTTTAGCGTTTTTCAACGGAAATAGCCGTCGGAAATTTGCGACAGACAACGATTTCGTCGGAAACGTAAGTGGGAATTTTAGTGCCTCTTTTGCTGAACAGTTGCGACGGCTTGTGGGTTGGAAATCCGTCGGAAATTGCGACGGACAAGAGTTCGTCGGAAAGTTTCGTAGGAAACAGCGCTTATTCTTGTAGTGATCTCATCCAAGCGCTCTTGAGTAGGTTAATAATACATACTAAAAAGACTAATAAATTTGTCCAAAAAAAACTAACAATTTTTTTTTTTACTTTTAATAGAAGTATTTATCTTTTTCCTAGAATAACCTTAATTATTTATGATTTCATTATGTATATTTCTCTCACCACAATAAATAGTTAGGGATGTTATTGAAAAAACAATAGTTAATATTGCATTGGACTTTGTGAATGACAAGTAAAATACAACAAAATTTTGACTTAAAAAATGAAATGTATTTTAAAATGGAGGTAGTATCATTTAGGCTAAATAGCACTTTTGGTCCTTTATCTTTGCTCCAGATTTCACTTTGGTCATTTATCTTTTTTTTGGTCCGTTTTGGTCCTTTATCTTTCATTTTCGTTTCACTTTGGTCCGTTATCTTTTTTTGGTCCGTTTTGGTCCTTTATCTTTCATTTTCGTTTCATTTTGGTCCCTCACGTTATTATTTAATTCAATTAAAACATTAAAACAATTAAAACAATTAATTCAATTAAAAAATTAAAAAAATAAAACATAACCCCCCCCCCCCCACCGTCCACCACCACCCCCTTCAATCTGTCAATCTTCTTCTTCTTCTCCCCACCACCGTCAACCACCACCCCCTTGCTGTTCTCTCTCTCTCTCTCTGCGAAACCTAGAACCTAGAACCAAAAATCAAAACACCATCTTCTCCATCTTTATACTTAGATGTATTCCACCAAAAATCAAAACCCAGGTTTGCTGCACGTTCTTCTCATTCTTGTTGGGTTTCATTTTGCTGCAGACTCTTCACTCCTTAGGGTTCATTTTCCTGCAGATTTATTTTGTTTCTCCAGCAAATTCGTCTCTGTCTCTCTCTCCATCAACGAGAACGATTCCAGATTCGAAACGATTCAACGATTGGGGTTTGAAACGATTCCAGATTTGAAAACGAGAACGAAAATAAAAAGGAAATCGGAAACAAAAATAAAACAAAACGAAATGATTATGGATTTGAAACGATTCTGGGTTTGGATCCAGATCTGAACGAAAATGAAATCTGGGTTAAAAACCTATGATTCATAACCTCACGGTTGTGTACATATGGCAGAGAACCAAGGACGAAATTGCACACAAAGACAAAGAACAACGATGCTACTACTGAAATCTGCATTCAACCAAAGAGAATTTGTCAATAATCAATCATCGATGCTTTTGCTAAAATTAGCATTCAACCAAAGAGAATTGATCAATAGTCAAACAGAACAATGAGAAATGGGAACGATGGCATGAAGAAGAAGAAGATTGACAGATTGAAGGGGGTGGTGGTGGACGGTGGGGGGGGGGGGTTATGTTTTATTTTTTTAATTGTTTTAATTGAATTAATTGTTTTAATTGTTTTAATGTTTTAATTGAATTAAATAATAACGTGAGGGACCAAAATGAAACGAAAATGAAAGAAAAAGGACCAAAACGGACAAAAAAAAGATAAAGGACCAAAGTGAAACGAAAATGAAAGATAAAGGACCAAAACGGACCAAAAAAAAGATAAAGGACCAAAGTGAAATCTGGAGCAAAGATAAAGGACCAAAAGTGCTATTTAGCCTATCATTTAAGATAAGCAAACGTGATGGGCGTGATTGACTAAGGTGATACCCCATCCGTTCCACAATATAAGAGAAAAAATGTGTGTTTATTTGGTGGTCCACAATATAAGAAATAACATTGTTTTTAAGATGTATTAAATGTCTCATTCCAATTCTACCCTTATTTACTTAAAAAGAATGTTTACAAGATGCATTTACCGTCTTCATTTTCCCATATGGTTTAGCTTTTATTACTTATAAGAATGTATAATTAGGAGAATAAATTTAAGTTTTATAAAAATGGTAGTTTTGAAAAGAAAGTTAGATTTCAGCTTTATTAATTGAAAATAACAGGTTTCAATGTTATTCCCTGGTATGTGAGACGTCTGGTTTTTTCTCTTATACTGTGGACCGAAGTGAGTATTTTCTATGTTTTGTATGGAAATCCTAAGGATATCGAGTCCCACTAATTTGTAAACCGTGGCTATGCCTCTTCCCCTCTTTCATCTATTTGATTTTATGTATACCCTACTACAAGGCAAGAAGAGGTTGATTTTGATTTGACGCACTATATTGTGGGGGCTTTTGGAGTATGATGAATGAATGCTTTTCTTAGGAATTCAGTCCTACGTGGAGAAAGTTGTGGATTATATTAAGAGTATCTTTCGTAGGTGGTTGATTGCGAAAGTATATAAGAGAGATTGTTTATTTTATGTGTAGAGTGTAAATTTGTTGTTTGTGTTTTTTTGCCGCTAAGTCGAGATAATAATATTAATAGTCAACAGTTCAGCATCATTTACACACACTCTCTTCATCTTCTGACACTCCCTTCATCTTCTGTGAAAGGTTTGAGAGGTTATCCATATATAATGTGCTTGCTAGCTCATCATGCCAACACTGCATAATGCATCCTTCTGCGTACTATACATAAAAATATTAAAAAGATATCCATATATATATATATATATCATGTTAGAAACAAACCCCCTAAATACCATCATGCATATGTGTAATTTCTTCTAAGTCTTCAACCTTTACCATGCGTGTTATTTTGATTATCTGTAACTCACAAAACTTCATTATGGCATTATAAAATAAAAGCCTTGATCATTATGACACCCACCCACCATCTTCTGAGGGTGTTAAGTACCTTTGAGCCTTTGACTGAGTACATAGTTTTTTTGACACGAGTTGTTGAGTTCATAGTGTTATGATTAAGGCAAGGAAATGAATTGGTGCACAAGCAAAAGGAAATAATTAAGGTCTCTTTTTCACTCTCATGTTTGCATTTGGTTTAATTTTTTACTAGTCAAAGTCATGGCTCCCCTTATACCATAATTGGGATCTCAAACGTTTCCACTTATAAAAGGTGACATGGTTTCTTGGTCATGGCCAACATAATGAAATTATTTCCAGCTATATAGGTAACTTTTTATAAATAATTAGGCATCTTATATGACAATTGTGTTGGAGTTGTTGGTAATTGATCATCTTGAAGAAGTCTTACATTGTCCAATTTTGTAAAGAAAGAGGGAGATAAGGACTTGTATATATGACCAAAAGTTCTTCTTTACAAGATATATTAGTTGGAAACACCGTAAGTTCGTATCTGATTTTTTCCTTTCTATTATACTCTTGTCTTAGAGTGTTGTTAGGCATAATTGGATAGTTGTTTTGGAGAGTGTGAGTGTACTGAGGTCATTGAGTGTTTGGTAGAAGTCCATGTGTTGTAACAATTTTCACATTGTGTTATTCTCTGTTTGTCATTAGACAACGATTCGTGATTTTTCTTCAATTTTGGAGTTTCCATGTTAAATTCTTGTGTTTCAATTGTGCTCAATTTATTTCTCAATGTTGCTTCTCCAAACAACCAGTATCAGAAGGTTTTGGTTCAATGGGGTACCGTATTAATTTCTTATGATGCTCTTTGGTTGCATCTTTGTCTGATCTTCCACATCAGAAAAGAAGTTTGATATTGTGAAAGTGTTGTTTGTGAAAGGTTTTGGTTAGGAAATACTTGGTATTTACAGTCTCCATACAACTGAAAAGTCAATTTTTTTAAGTGCTGTAAAGTTCGACATAGAGAAATGTTGCTGAGGTGGCACACAAATCAGATATATCCATCATTTCCTACGTGTATCAGTTAGTTAGCATAATAACAGTCTGTTACCAGAATCTGTTATTATATCTGTTAGAAGTTATTTTTCAGTTTCAAGGTTATCAGCAGGTATATATGTTGCTGCATAACCATCTTTGTAAAAAAAACAGAATTAACAGGGTTGAGAGAAGAGAGATACACGGGAATCTAGGGTTTCAGGGAAGTGAGGGGGTTCAATTTGGGGATAATCACAAATTGTAAACACTTCAGAGAAATTGATTCATCTTGACCTAAGCATTCGCTTAGTCCCCCAGATGTAGGAATCACACTGATTCCGAACTGGGTGAACAAACTGTGTGTGTGTGTGTGTGTGTGTGTGTGTGTGTGTGTGTGTGATCTTAATTCTGTCTTTTACCCTTTGCGATTGTCCTTCATCTGTGAGGGAGTGTGCGCTTGATTCTTCAATTCTTTGATCCTTGAATCTCAATTGCAACCGTCCTTGTAAGCATATTGTTCTGCGTGTTTGGGATTCTGGTATTGAACCAGGATTGAAGCTGTATCTTTGATCTTGGTCTGTCTTCGTGTTCTTTGTGTATTCGCGTGTTGTAGTGAGTTAAGTTTCCAACAACTGGTATCAAGAGCTTTGTGTGAGAAGGAAGCTGCAATTCAATGGAGATGGCAAAGTTTAATGTTGAAAAATTCAATGGTAAAAATGACTTTGGCCTATGGCGAATGAAGATGCGTGCTATTCTTGTGCAGCAAGGTCTGGAAGAAGCACTTGAAGGTGAGAACAGACTCCCTAATACTCTATCTGCAAAAGAAAAGAAAGATGTGTTGAATAAAGCATATAGTGCTATAATTCTTTGTTTGGGAGATAAAGTTCTTAGAGAAATCTCAAAAGAGAAATTCGCTATTGCTGTTTGGTTAAAACTAGAAAGCCTATATATGACCAAGACCCTAGCAAATTGGTTTTATCTCAGACAAAAACTATACACCTTCAAGATGAGTCAAGGAACATCCATTGGAGACCATATTGATGAATTCAATAGACTGATTTTAGATCTTGAAAATATAGATATAAAAATAGAAGATGAAGATCAGGCCCTACTGTTAATTAGATCCTTATCTAGTTCCTACGATACCATGGCTGATACTCTCATCTATGGGAGACAATCACTTAGTCTTGATGAAGTGCAGAGTGCTTTATTGTCAAAAGAACTCTCCAAGAAGACTGATCATAAGGATACTGATCAGAGTGAAAATTTGATGGTAAGGGGAAGAACTGAAAAGAAAGAAGGGAAAGGAAAGTACAGGTCTAGATCAAGATCTAAACCTAAGCATAACAGGTGTTACATTTGCAATAAAGAAGGTCATTACAAAAGAAATTGTCCTGACAAAAACAATAAGAAGAAACAGAATAGTGATGATACAGGAACTGCATCAGTGGCATCAGAAGGGTATGACAGTTGTGAACTATTGTTTGATGCAGAAGAAGAGTGCTGTGAAGAACTGGACATTGCCAGTGACACAGAAGATCAAACATTGAGCACTGATGAAGACAACAAGGCCGATGTTTTGGTTGCTGCAAATGAAGGGAGAAATGAGTCCAATGCTGCAGCCACAACCTCTGGCAGTGATGATTGGGTGCTAGATTCTGGTTGTTCCTACCATATGTGTCCTAGAAGAGACAATTTTGTAGATTACAAACCCTACAATGGAGGTCAAGTCATGATGGGAAACAACAAAGCTTGTAAAGTCATAGGAATTGGAACTGTGAATTTAGTTCTAGATGATGGTACAATGAAGAAGCTAACTAATGTGAGACATGTTCCTGACCTTAAAAGATCACTGATATCTCTAGGCACTCTAGAGACTGCAGGTTTCACTTTTAAAGGTGGAGATTCAATCCTAAAGGTCATGAAAGGCTCTAGGGTATGAAGGGTACTAGGGTAAAGAACAATCTGTATGTGCTTCAGGGAAGCACTTGGACAGGAGAAGCAAATGTTGTCAGATCCTCCAATGACAAAGCACTCATATGGCATCAAAGACTATATTGGTGCCCCATGTTGTATTTTATGTGTTTCTTCAATTGCTGCTGCAATCATTGCCCCAGCAATAGATGTCCAGCAATCGAAGCAGAGACATTGCCCCAGCATCGCTGCCAGCATCAATTGCCCCAGCAATCTTCACAACACAGAATGCCCAGCATCCTGGTGATGACGTCATGATGAGCTCATAGTCAAAGATTGCGGAAAGTAATGCAAGTGGATCACTTTGGATCACTTTTGTAGCCCACAATAGCTTGCAACTTGCATCTTTTTTGGGACACTTGTCCATTCATTATAGGACCTCCTTTCTTTGATGGGTGAAGGATTAAATCAACTTTTGGAGACAATTGGAAATAAAGTAACCCTAACTTCATCATGAAGAAACCTCACTCAAGGGAGCCACCTTTTAGGGACACTTGTTAATTCACTATAGGACCTCTTCTCTTTAATAAAGCAAAGGTCAAATCTACTTTTTGAGGCACATGGATTCAAGTGAAATTAACTTCATCTCCAAGTAAACCCCACCATGAAAGAAACCTCTCCCATGAAGTCTATAAATACTCTTCATCCCCTCATTCACAAGTAGACCAGATATATACCAAGTTAGAGAATTAGAATCACTTACACTTCATAATATGAAGGAGGGAGGTGAAATTGACAACTTCTCTCTCTACTTCTACACCATTTCGTGTTGCTGTTGATTGCTGGAGCATTATTAGGCGGATTTTTGCAAGGGAACTTCAACCGTGTAATGCTTTCTTTATTTTCTTCCCTTTGTATTATCAAACATATGAACATGGTTATCTCTGTTTGTATGTGCTCAGTAATGTCTAGCATGAGCTAAACTTTTCTAGTTGGGATGCTTTAACTTTGTAATGATCTTTTTAACTAGTTTTATGTTATATATTGATGTTTGCATTTTAGTTCTTGCATGATAACTCTTTCATATTCATCTTTAGAATTGACCAACTAAAAGTGAATGCAAATCATAAATACAGACATGGTTTATGATTAGAACTCAAGAACTAATATGGATAAGTGTTTAATGAAGAAAACTTTGTTATTTCCATACTAAAACCTAGACATAGGATAGCATAGTCCATAGGGGTGATACTGTGGGTACTTCATATACAGGGGTGAACTTATTTAGAGCTTAGACATAAGACTTGTAATGAAACTCTGACGTTAGTTGCTGAAAAGCATGCATCAATTGCTACAACATCCATTACAGGAGCATTAATTGCTACAGCATCCATTGCAGGTGCATCATATATATCATAATGCTATCAAAAGTGATTTACTTAGTGAAGAGCATTCCAACTATATTTCTCACTTGAATACACTCTATCTTTACTTAGCTTATTTGTTTTCTGTTATCTCACACATACTCTCATTTTAGTTGTTATTTTATTAATTGTTTCTCACTAGTTAAACTACCATTTAAACTTTAGAAATTAATCTAATCCCTGTGGGTACGATCTCTACTTTCTACTATATTATTTGTTAAAGACTGTGTACACTTACACACCTTTTTGCACAATACTGTACCAAGAGAATTTTTTACTTGACACTGGGACGTCAACCACCTCCATGGCCACAATAAAGTTGTTAAAATCATTGATTTCCTGAGTGGAATAAGTCTCCCCTCCCTTTCCTCTAAACAAGACACAACATTGAAATCACCTACTATACACCACTCACCGGGCAACGAATTTTGTTTCAAAGCAACCAAATCAGTCCATAATCTTCTCTTCCCAGCTAATGGGCAAGGCGCATAAACATTGACGATATGCACAACAAAATTTGTTAAAGTAACACACACACCAACATAACCTTCGCCAGAAAAGCAATAAGAATTCGTCCACCCTCCATCCAACCAAGAACACAAGATTCCACCCTCCACCTTTCATTTTTATTCCTAAAAAACTGTTATTTTCCCTCCTTCGTTCTCCCACGGGAATGCTACTTTAGCTACTAGTTTAGTTTAACCAGTGGAAAGAACAAAAAAAACTGGGGAAGAAGGAGGTGTAATAATTTATTGGTTTAAATATGTTTTTTGTCCCTGCAAATATAGTTGTTTTTTAAATAAGTCCCTGCAATTTTTTTTTTAAATAAGTCCCTGCAAAATATTTTTGTTTTAAATATGCCCTTCTTTTAACTCTTTGTTAACCATCTGCTGATGTGGCTAACAGAGTTACATGTTGGCTTGGACACATCATTATTTTTATTTTTATTTTTTTTAATTTAAATTGCTGACATGGATAAATTAATTAAATCCCAAATTAAATTAAAAAAAACCCAAATTGCAAGAGATGCTAAGCGCTATCTTCAAACTTCACATTCTTTTCTCTTTCACTGTTTCTCACAGAAGCAAAAATGGCGACTTGCTTCTTTTTTTTTGGTCAAACTCACTTGCTTCTTGAAAACCCACAAACTCATGTCCATAAAACCCATCCACCTCACCCAATAACTCGTTTCTCTCAACTCCACACCACCATCCTCAACAAAAACAACCATCCTCAACAACAACAACCATTACCGTCAAATTTAGGTTTAATTTGGGATTAGGATTTAATGTTGAATTTGAAATTTGTGGATTTCTGGGTTTAATTTGGAGCTGAGAAGGGGGGATGTCGATTTTGTTGTTCTTCTTCTTCCCAACAATTAGTGTATTCCAAACCTTCTCTTCGTTCCCCTTTTTTCTCTTCCTTCTCTCTCCTCCCTACAACCAACAGGTTGTTTCCTCCACCCTCAATCTACTGTCTTCTCTTTTCTTTGTATTGGGCATGTTCTAGTTCCATTTTGACTTGATATGTAACCAAATTGAAGAAGCAGAGAAGTTGTTTGATAGAATATTGAAAGGGATGTTATTAATTGGAGCTATGGTTGCTGGTTATTTGCATCAGGGGCTTGGTTGCAGGCTCTTTGAAGATGGTGGTGATGGAGAAGAAAAAGAATAAAGGGGAATAATGAAAAGTAAAAAAAATAATGGCTTGGCTTCCAAATAAGCATTTAAAATAAATAACAATGAATATTAAATGATACATCAGAATTCTTAGACACACCAGTTTTTTGTAACGTCTCACTAACAGAAGGATGTATTTAAAAAAAGTTATTTTGCAGGGACCTATTTAAAAAAATTGCAAGGACTTATTTGAAAAACAGCTATATTTACAGGGACGAAAAGTATATTTAAACCTAATTTATTTAATGGTTAAATATCTCTTATTTTTTAATGGAAGTATAAAGCTTTGATTAACTCCAATGGATTAGCCTAGTGGAGCATGAGCATGACAGGAGTTGTATTCGAGAGGTCCCGAATTCAACTCCCCACTAATCTCTTTGGGGTGGGGTAAATGTAATTATCTTCTTAAGTGTTCTAAAAAAAAAGTATAAAGTTTTGATTGTTAAGTTTGAAGTGGGGGAGTTTAAAATAATTTAATACATTTAATCTATAAAGTTTTAATTTGCAGCACAATTGGGTTGACGATGGAGAAATTGATCGAGTTGCAATTTTTTCTTTACTTTGTTTCTTGGATAATAAATTATTCAATTCGATTAAAATAACAAGTTTTAAAAACATTTTCCACACCAGGATTCAAACCCGGAATTCTTAAACTGAATTTTCCAAGGATATGATACGGAAATTATATGTCTAAATCTTATTTAGAGGGAATTGATGGTTACACAGAACCTCAAAATTTTTACTTGAGTATTAATTTTTTAACAATCATCTAATACTTTTCATTCTCTATATCCCATTCTTATTATCACTTCACTTACCTATTATATATATATATATATATATATATATATATATATATATATATCACTCGTCTCTTCTCTATCTCTATCTCTATCTCTATCTCTCTGGATGTCAATTAGCTGTCCCCACAATTGTTTTCTTTCTACTATTTTTCATGCATTTTTATTTTTGGTGCAAGGTGGCGCTAGCATCTTCAACTTGCTTATTTGTTTGGCCATTTAGATCCAACCTCCCCTCTACGCACCTCAATTCCATAATACATGGCCGATATTCCCCATCTAAAAAAGTAATGTTCAAAAGCTAACGTGACTAATTAAGAAAAAACTACCTCATATTCTTTAAGAAAATTAGTTAATTCCATTTAATTTTCTTAAAGAAAGTAAAAAATAAACTGCATATCTCAAATTATCCTTCATAGCAAGTTGTTGCATACAATGTTTTAAAACTCGAACCGGTGACCGACTCGGTGAAGGTACCGGGTCACTGAGTCAAGGGTCGGACCGAAGGGTCGACAGTTGAACCGCATGACCAAAACCGGAACCGGATGACTCGGACCCGGTCTCTATTTCGAGAATTTTCAATACCTATATAGTATATAATATAAATTTCGTCCCTGTAAAATTAATAACTATGTTTATTTTATATCTACTAAAATATAAAAAATTCCCAAATTTTTAGGACCTATATATTTCATACTTGTAAAACTTAATTTGCTAAAATTACACACCATGCCTATTTTATTTTTATTTGCTTGGTATATATTAAATAAATTTTAAAAGTTCATATCATGCTTCAATAAATATTTAGAACAAATTTCATAAGTTAACAACTTAATATTAAATAAATCTTTAAAAAAATACTTAATATTAAATAAGTTTGTTGAAACATAATATTAATATTACAAGCTAATGCCATGAGGATGAGCATACTTGACTTTTAGGAAAAGAGGTACCAATTATATATATTTGAAATAAATAATATTCTCAATAAGATTGGTAGCCTCATGGTAGCGCTCAACATTTGCTTTCAATAGGTTAGGGGTTCAAACCCACTAATGACATTTTTGTTGAGGGTTTTGAGTCTCTTTTGTTTTAAGTCTCTTTTGTTTTAAGTAGTTTAGAAATAGTCCCACATCGGATAGAATGAACAGAACATGGAGGAAATGAGATATAAAAGCAAGGTGTATGTCAATGGGAAACATACTTACCTAGATGGCAATCACTAGTGGGGGCTTGCGTTCGCGCGGCCCCTCCCAATTACAGTTCAAAGATTTAATAAAAAAAAATGGACAACCCGGTTCGGTTTGAGCCGGGTCACCGGGTCGCCGATTTTTCCCAAAACCGGCCGGTTTCCACCGGTTTGGTGCATAACCGATCCAAAGGCTTGACCGGCTCGGTTACCCCCCCCCCGGTTCCCGGTTCGACCGGTCCGACCGGCCGGGGCCGAGCCGGTTTTTAAAACACTGGTTGCATAGGAATAATAGAGTTACTTGAAAATAAAATTCAAATTAATTAATGGTTGATGAAAAAAAATTCAAATTAAATTAAGAGGTATTTTGGGTAAAATGTCATTAAGTAGTATGATGTTAGTTAAATTTTACTTATATTTTAGACCACCAAACTAGGAATTTTTTGAATGCTTAAATTCAAGTGAGGGAGTTTTTTTTGGTTGAAGTGAAAAAAAAAAAAGAAAAAACAACAGCTAAAAACTAGACGCCTGAAGCATCAGCTAGCAAGAGTCAAATCCTGAATTAATATTTGCAAGCTTAGCCAAACAATCTACATTAGTATTTGCCTCTCTATAAACATGGTGGAGAGTCAAATCCTGAAAGCAGTCCATCAAGCCAGTTATCTTCATCAAGAGGGATGCATAGGCGTGAAGCATGTGATTATCCCTATCTTGCAAAAGCACAATTGAATCCTTGGAATCTGATTCACATATAGCTTGAGTCTTTCCCATTTGGAGCAACAAAGACAACCTGTGAAAGATGGCAAACAACTCAACGAGAAGCAAATCCTCTTTATCGTCATTGGACGAAAAGCCACTTAACCAATGCCCTTGGTCATCCCGAACCAACACTTCGGAACCAATACTACCATTAGAACAGTTGTCATCTACATTGAGCTTGACAAAACCTATATATCTGGGGTGGAGTCCATCGAGTTCCAACCTGTTTTTGCGTATGGATGTATTGAGTTTCCATATCATCATGCATGTAGATAATATTATAGATAACCGTCGTCGCACTTCAATTCTTGTCTCCTAATACCAAATTGTTTCTCCAATGCCAAAGCCACCAATGGATAGCCAAGAAGAGCCTAGTAGAGTCACCATTTTCCATCTTTTGAATCCAAGCTGAAGCACTCCTAGTAGTGGTAAACATCGATGCCCGCAAAAAAACTGCCTCCAAATATTTATAGCATAAGGGCGGTCACACAGACAATGTAAGATAATTTCTATCATCTCAGAATTGCGACGGGAGCAACAAGCAGAGTCCCGCATATTACACCGGTGTCTAGTTTGATTAGAAGGCAAAACATTATGCAAGCATAACCAAACTAGGTGTTGTATTTTTGCGGGTGCTTTGAATTTCCAAACCCAATTCCAATCATCATCACCCCAAGTGAGGGAGTAGTCCAAAAATACGTGTCCTTTTATTTTTTTCAATTTGATATTAGTTTCTTTTTCCAATTTCATCTTCAAATTAACAATGTGTGCGTCTCACCTTTAAATCATTATACATTTATACTCGATTATGCAATGGTTAACATCCAATGGTAAAAGAGAATATTTTTAAAAATCGACTATATAGCTCTTTTTTAATCATATAAAAACACATAGGAAGGTATTTTATTACCTACTCTCCTAGATGTTTCTTTTTTTTTTTGGTACACAATCTATACGGATTAAAAGCACTATTGGGACTCAAATTAGCGACGGATTTTTGACCATTAGCGACGGAAAAATCCGTCGCGTATCCTGCTTTTTTAGTATTGTAGTGATATAAGGTCTCAAAAAGCTCGTTTATAAGTGGGAGACACCCCTCACTCTATAAGCCGATTTTGTAGGGTTGAGTTAGGCCCAACCCACATTATAAGAGGGGCTAAAAACATATCTATTAATCAAAATATTTTCAAAAAAGTAGAAAAAGAGCATACATGATTTTAATTTAGTTACAAGTAACATGATTTTAAGGTTAATCTACAATAGGAATTAATAAAAATTAATTTTCTAACATGTGCAACTTATAGAATTAACTGTTAATTTTCTCTTATTAACAACTTTCTTATTAAGTAGAGAGAGAGTGAGAGAGAGATATCAGAGATGACTACAGACATAAAATAAATAGGGAAGTATGTACTAATATCTATATAAGTAAATATAAGTAACGATGCAGTTTTTTTTTACGGGAACGATGCAGGTTAGAACACTTGGCTATTGTGAGAAATAAGAACACTTAAATATAACTGTTAGATTAAAATTAACCATCTAAATTAAGAAATAGTAATTAATTAAATTTTGTAAATTTTTCCCTCTTTAAATATATATCATATATCATATTTAATAATTCATAATTTTTATGTGTTTCAAAATTAAAAAAATTGTAAGTCTCATTTTTCATTAATTTCGTATTTATATTCATTTTATGTTTAAAATACTTGATATATTTAGTTTATTTAAACTATTAATTTCGTATTTATTTTAAAATACTTGATACATTAGTTATCTTTTATCTTTATTAATTCTTGCCTTGTGGTGTGTCAAAAAAAAATTATTGCCTTGTGATATACTCTCTATCACATGAAATAAGAAAACTTGGAGGTGTAAAAATTTGTTTAATGTTTGATTAAAATTCTCTTATTTTGATTGTTTTTTATAAGCAATGTTAGTGGGGGTGGGGGAATGTTAGTTTCCGGGGTTTGAATCCGGGACCTCCTTCTTACACTCTTTTGGTGCACTCCTTCGATATGGATATTAAATTTTTATGAACTTCTATCACCTAAATTATATTTGTGTCAAAAAAATCATCTAAATTATATTTATGTTATATATAAATAACCATGGACATATTTATTTAAGTATAATATTTACATATAATTTTTTACAAATAACTTTAATCTATATTGGTTCATGCGGTTCAACTCACTACAAAAAACGGAACAGATTGCGGGGGTTTTTAAGTCGCTTAGCGGGGGTTTTAAACTCCTGCAACGTAATCTGTGGGAGTTTTAAAAAACGCCGGAGTTTCAAGTGCCGCAATTGTTTTGCGGGAGTTTTTAGAAAACGCTAGTATCATGTCCACTCACAAAACTAAAATCATCACTATAATTCAAAGGAGATAAGGCTTTAAAATCATAACTATAATCCAATTCGATACACTTAAATATCAGTTTCCAAACTCAATAACCAACACCAAATCAAGATCGATAACAAACCCTAACAAACCAACATTGTAACCTTGAAAGAAAAGAGAAGATAAACAACACGGTTTCAATATATTTAACAAAATCATATACAAACCTAAAACTGAAACAAATCCCTAATTTTTATTGCAGTTAGGTAACCCTTAATCAAATAGAAAAAACCCTTTTCAAAATTAAAACCATTTCCGAAAAACACCTAAGATATTGAGTAATAGAGAGAGGTAAGAGGTAGTGAAAATCCTTCGATGGCAGAGGCGGCATGGATTCAGAGAGAGCTGGTTGGTGTGGCCTTGAGCATGAGAGCGATAGAGGTGGAGACTGAGATCGAGAGAGGTTCACGAACTGAGGATGAGAACAGAGATTGAAGAACGATTACGAACTGAGAACGATTAAGCTTAGGGAACGATTGATGGTCGCTTGTGATTGAAAGGGAACGAGCGCCGAGTGAAAGGGAAGGAGAGGGAAAGGCTGAGTGAAAGGGTAATAGAGGGAAAAAACGAGAGAGCTTCTGTTTCGCGAAATAGAGATAGGGTTTCATGTTTGAGAAATCTGAAGCAAGAGAGGGGAAAGGGTTTGCGAAATCTGAAGGTGAGAGAGAGGGAGGGTTTGCGAAATTGAAGAGAGGGAAACGTGAAAACTGAAGCGTGAAATCTGAAGCATGAAATTGATGAAATCTGAAGCGTGATATCTGAAGTGTGAGAGAGATGAAATCTGAAGCATGTAATTGATGAAGGTGAAAGTGAGAAGAGAGGGAAACGTGAAATCTGAAGTGTGAGAGAGAGGGAGGGTTTGTGAATTCTGAAGTCTGAAGCGTGAGAGAGAGGGAGGGTTTGTGAATTCTGAAATAGAAGAGGGAAGCGTGAAAGTGAAGAGGGAAAGAGTTTTTTTGTTAAAGGTCTAAAGGGTTTTTTTATACAATCAGCGGGGGTTTTTTCTTGACAATCAGCGGGGGTTTTAAAACACCTTAAATTGAAACAAAATTTTTAACTGAAGTAGCGAAAACGTGCCTTTTTTAACGTTAAACTGAGGGGGGTTTTAAACCCACGCAAAAAAACCCACGCAATCTGTTCCGTTTTTTGTAGTGACTTGCGACTCTTCGATTTGATCAGTGACCCACTGACCCAGTGATCTTATTAAGTCGATGACCGATCCAGTTTTTAAAAACACTACACAAATAACATTTTAGACACTTAATTTAGAAAACTTCTTTTAGTATATGTTACCGTAACAGAAATGGTATTATTCTATAGGTCAGACATGCATTAGGAAAACATTTAAATGTCTTCAAAGAAACCAATATATATCATATAACTTTGATTTTCAATTCTTTAAATAGAGTTTCACCATCAAGATCATAAGAATAGTGTTTTAGATAAGTTTCAAGAAGTTTGCAACATGATTTCAAGTCATTATCGGGGAATGGTTCAAGCCTTTCACCTCTAAACAAAAATCCAAAAATCTCCTTGTTTGTGATATAGTGCTTAAACCTTCATAATAAGTGAGCCAATTACTTGATTTACAATGTATAAAAAATAACAAATTCTAGAAACACTCCTCAACAGACTCCGAGTTTGGTGTGTCCATTTAGAGGAATGTCTACCAAACTGTTTTTTCCTACGAAATTTATGTTTTTGACCAAACATTCATTCAATCTTCATTTTCTTCGCAATTCTTTCAATCATAACAGTAGCATTTGCAATGCATATTCTCTATATTTTTCCAATAGTTAATCAAACATTATTAAAACCCAAAAATAGCTAAGCACTTAGCCGAGTAGGGGCTTAGCCGAACTGTAAGTTTAGCCGATGAGAGGTTAGTTGAGTTAAAAAATTTAGTCGATAGATCATCAACTAAGAAGGGCCAGAAGGGCCAGATTTTGTAGGGACTAAAAACATATTTTACCCTTGTTAAAACTAACAAAATGATGTTTAAAAATATTTTCAATTTTCCAGAAGGGTTTGAACTCGGAATTCAGAAGTCAAATTTACCAAGTGTGCTACTGTGGAATTAGTGATATATTTCGTACAATATATAATTATATACTATGTAAAGGGAATTGAATTGATTGTTCGTATTCACAATAACAATTCAAAAGTTCTACATTAACTACCCACAAAAAAATAGAACAAAAAAGCTTACGAATTTAGATTAAAAAGAAGCGAAATGTTAATGGATTTCTTGTGGAATCTACAGCTTTTGGTTCTGTAAGCTAATGGTTAGATTTAACGAATCAAGGTAGAATAGAGTAGAAGGGAGAATCAAAAGAGCATATCCATGGAAGTTGTGATCGATTGGGTGTGTGATGGATTGATTGTAAGATGGATTGGGGTTTTGGGTAAAAGAATGAAAGGCTTGAGTTGTGAAGGAGGCTGGAGTTGTGAGACAGTTGGGATATTAATGGGGTTCAGTTTTAGGAACCGGCTTGGAAATCAGGTTTTGGACCACCAATTTAGTTTTAAAATATTGGCTGGGTTATTAACCATTTAAAATGGTTATGGACTTTTTATTGTCGTGTGGTTCAGTTACTAGATTTGGGTTTGGTTAACCATATTTTTTGCACACCCCTAACCAAGTGTACTACTGCGGAAATAGTGATGATGATTAAAGAGTATTTTTTTACTATTCTTTGTGCATTTTTATTTAGGCTTTTTTTTTCATACCCCCATTGGACTCTATACCCCCATTTTTTGAAATAACCCCAAAATACCCCTCTAAATTTCAACAAAATTAATTGGATATTGAAAATTTTAAAAATTTTCGAAATTACCATTCAAAAGGTATTTTCGGAACACAATTTTTTCATTTTTCCTAAATTACCTAATATACATAAATCCGGAAGCATAAAATGAGTTCTGGAAATACGTTTTTTAGATATATCCGGAAATTATTTTTTTGTTTTATTTTTTACTTTTAAGTTTATATTTAATTATTTATTTGATTATATTTAATTTATTTATTTTATTTTATTTTATAAACGAGTACAGAATATGAGTGGTTAACAATAAAATATAAACGAGTACAGAATACGAAAAATAAACGGGTACAAAATACAAAAAATACTATAAAGCTCCAAGAATCAAATCTGATAAATAACGAGTACAAAATCCGATAATAAAATACATCAATGGCCAAGATCCTAATCCGATAAAGCTCTCCAAAGAAGTTGATATACATGAGGGGGAACGTTGTCGGATGCCATGGCCTCCCGGATACGTGCAGCAGCAGATTGGACTCTTTCCTCTAGAGTTTGTGGACTAGGTGTTGCAACGTCCTCATCCAGAACAAGTGCTTCCCCCAAAGACACTGATAAACACGTGGGTCGTGTTGTGGAGGTCGCAGTTGAATTAATTTCTGGCCACGTGCTGCAACCTTCATTTTCCCACAATCCTGTATAAAATTATATTATCTTAATAAGATATATTTAACAACAATATAAAAAAACTTAAATTATTTATTAAAACTATTACCTGTCCTATACGAAATTTAGACACCACGTGGTTACGAAGTCAAACCAACAGGGACATGTCCCTAGGACCCAAATGTAGCTCCTCTGCATGATGCTCCTGGTCAGGAGCCACATCTGAGTCATGAGTCTGGCATCCAGCCCAATCTGAGTCAATGAACCCGTGAAGTTCCAGTGGAGAAGTCCTGCTAAAGAAGAGTCCTCTACCAGAAGAACCTTTGAGATAATGAAGGACCCGTTGAGCAGCTTTAAAATGGCAAATAGTTGGCTTTGAAAGGAACTGTGAAAGCTGCTGAACTGGAAATGTAATATCAGGCCTAGTGGTAGTCAAATAAAGAAGTTTACCAATAAGGCGCCTGTAACAAGCAACATCAGGATAAGGAGGGCTGCCATCATTGTGAAGATGTGTACCAGGCTCCATAGGAGTGGAACTGGGCTTGCTGCCAAGAGAGCCAGAATCAGCTAACAGATTAAGGAAATACTGTCGTTGACACAAAGAGATACCTAAGGGTGAATGAGCAACCTCAAGCCCAAGGAAGAACTTGAGCATACCAAGGCCCTTAATTCCAAAATGAGCATCCAGTGTGGATTTAATGCGAGACAGATCAGAAAGATGATCACCAACAAGCACAATGTCATCAACATAGATGAGTAAGGCCATGTATGAAGTAGGTGTGATGCAAGTGAAAAGGGTATGATCAGCATGACCTTGTTTAAAACCAAGGCTCAATAATAGTGTGGATAATTTGTCATACCATTGTCAGCTTGCCTGCTTGAGCCCATAAAGAGATTTAGACAACTTGCAAACTTGAGATGAAGAGGCAGTTGTAAGTCCAGGAGGCAAGGTCATATAGACATCTTCCTTTAGCTCACCATGGAGAAAAGCATTATTGACGTCCAGTTGGTGAATGTGCCAACCTTTGATGGCAGCTACAGCAATGAGAGTCTTGACAGTAGCCATTTTGGCTACTGGAGAGAAGGTATCAAAGTAGTCAATGCCCTCAGTTTGAGTATAACCCTTTACCATTCTGATAAGTCTATTTTTAGAGTCTTTTTAATAGATATTTTATTAAGTCTTTTTAGTATTTTAATTATATTTTTGATCTATTTTACTGCAAATGTTTACTTTTCATCTTCAGGTTTTATTTTGAAACAATTTCGACTGCTTATGCCTCAGCAAGTTAGAATTCGACTGCATCTGTTAGAATTCGACAGCATCTGTCTCCCAGAATTCGACTGCATCTGTTAGACTTCGACAGCATCTGTCTCCCAGAATTCGACTGCATCTGTCAGAATTCGACTGCATCTGTCTTCCAGAATTCGACTGCATCTGTCAGAATTCGACAGCATCTGTCTTTCAGAATTCGACAGCAACACAAACTGGCGCAGGACAGGGCACCATGGGCGCCAAGGGCACCATGGGCGCCAAGGGCGCCAAATTGCAGTCAAAATTGGATGCGCCCACTTGTTGATGGATATTTTGCCCACTTGTTGATGGATATTTTTGCCCACTTGGCTTTTTGATGACTACCTTGGCCAACTTGATTTGCCACTTTTTCCTCTTTTGGACCATTTTGCCCCTCATATTTTCCTATAAATAGAGGCTTGATCCTCACTTGTAACCAAGCTTGAATTTTGTTAGAAAATCAATGACAAAGGCTCTCTATAGATTCATGACTTCAATTTACTCTTCATGCTTTTTATGATTCTTGTTTATTTACTTTCTTGCCCTTTAAATTCTTGCTATTTATTTTCTTGCCCTTTTTCTTTCCAAGTCATTTACTTTCTTGCTCCTTTAATTTCTTGCACATTTATTTTCCAAGTCATTTACTTTCCTTGCTATTTAATTTCTTGCACCTTTATTTTCCAAGTCATTTACTTTCTTGCCCTTTAAATTCTTGCTATTTATTTTCTTGCCCTTTTACTTTCCAAGTCATTTACATTCTTGCTATTTAATTTCTTGCACCTTTATTTTCCAAGTTATTTACTTTCTTGCACTTTTATTTTCCAAGTCATTTACTTTCTTGCTCATTTACTTTCCTTGCTCTTTAACTTTCCAAGTCATTTAAATTACTTGCAATTTACTTTTCAAGCAATTTACTTTCCTGTCATTTACAATTCCGCTATTTATGATTTTGCACTTTACCGCTTTCTTTTATTTCTCGCTATTTAAACTTTATGTTTTCTTCTTTTATTTTCTTTTCTCCTCTTTTGTCTACAATGATCATGAGTGAGTAGACTTTGCTAAAACATTCCTTCTTTCTAAAAACACTTTCTTTTCAGTTAATCAAACTTTGAAAAATTAAATTGGTATTCACTTAGGCTCTCCCTGTGGACCGATACTCTTTTATTACGCGATACGACCCGTGCACTTGTGGGGCTATCAAGTTTTTGGCGCCGCTGCCGGGGAGGCAGTGATATTAATTAAGTTTTTCGAAACCGGTTATACTGAAATTTTATTTTCTTTATTTTTACTTTTTTTTCTTCTCTTGTCCCTCGAATGCGAAGAACCAGAAGTTTCGGTGAAACTGTTCAACAAATTCCCGAAATTGAAAGGTTCTTACATAGAAGGAGGAGAGAAATTCTCGATAACCAAATGGCGGCTAATGAAAATCGTGCTCTCAAAGAGTACGCAACACCTTCAGCAGAACCATCGGCTGCCATTGTACATCCAAATGTGGAAGCAAATACTTTTGAACTCAAATCATCTCTACTTTCAATGGTTCAACAAAACCAATTTTCTGGTTCTCCCACGGAGGACCCAAATCTTCATATTTCAATTTTTCTGGAATACTGTGGGACTCTCAAATTAAACGGGGTACCTCCGGATGCCATAAGACTAAAACTCTTCCCTTTTTCATTAAGGGATAGAGCAAGAGCATGGCTACATTCTTTGCCTTCGGAATCCATTACTAGCTGGGACCAGTTAAAACAAGCTTTTCTTGCTAAGTTCTTTCCCCCGAGTAAAACAGCTCAAATGAGAAATCAAATTACTCGATTTTCTCAAAACGACGGGGAATCTCTTTATGATGCTTGGGAACGTTTCAAAGAAATGTTAAGGCTATGCCCCCATCATGGACTAGAGAAATGGCTCGTTGTTCACACTTTTTATAATGGATTACAATATGCAACAAGAATGACTATTGATGCAGCTGCAGGTGGAGCTTTAATGAACAAAAATTTTACTGAAGCTTATGCACTCATTGAAGATATGGCTCAAAACCATTGTCAATGGGCAAATGAGCGAGCCATAGCAGATAAACCAGCATCATCAAAAGAGCCAGGTAAATATGAAATATCTGCTGTTGATCATTTTGCCTCAAAAGTGGACGCACTTTTTCAAAAATTTGAAAAATTAAATGTAAGTGCCGTCTCAAAAACTTTTTCTCCTACTACTCCACCATGTGAATTATGTGGGGTTGTTGGCCATATTGGAGCTGAATGCCAGCTTGAGGCATCTAGTGCTGGAAATGAGCATATTAACTATGCTCAAAAGGAAGATCCATTTTCAAATACTTATAATCCTGGGTGGAGGAATCATCCAAATTTTTCTTATAAAAATCCTCCACCCAATCCAGCACCTAGACCACCTCCTGTCTTTCAAAATCAAAGGGTTTTTAACAACCCACAAAACAACCCGCAAAAGTCGAACTTGGAATTTTTGATGGAAAAATTTGTGTCATCTCAAACAAAACAAAATGAAGAATTCAAAAATCAAACTGGTTATTTGAATGACACACTTATCAAATTAGAATCAAAAATCGACTCTATTGCCACTCACAGTAAGATGCTTGAAAATCAAATAACTCAAGTGGCAACACAGGTGGCCTCATCCTCTAAATCTTCGGGGGTATTTCCTGGACAGCCTGAACAAAATCTAAATGGCCAAATATATGCTGTCACCCTTAGAAGTAAAAAACAATTAGAGGAACCAAGAGCAAACCAAGAAAAAATTGTGAGTGAAAAACATAATTCACCATGTGAGCAAGAAGAGATAGAAAAAGAGAAGGAACCAGAAAAAGAAAGAAAAGAACCATACATCCCCCCACCGCCATACAAACCATCTCCTTTATCTGACTTTTCACCTTCCTTTGTGAAAAAAATAACATTTGATCTGGGGGGAATTGTAAAAAAGATCTTATTGCTTACACAACTTCCATTTTACAAGCAATGGGACCCAGGAATAACTTTATAAAGGGAAAAGGTCAAGCTAATGACCATAAACGAGCGCTGCGTGGGAGGCAACCCACGGCTTAATGTATTTTTCGATTTGTTGAAAAATAAAATACCCCAGGGCCGAGTATCCTGAACCAGACAGTCAGGTGAGCTCTCCTAAACCCCTTTTGTTTTATTTGAAAAATCATTGAGGACAATGCCTAGTCCAAGCATGGGGGGTATTTTATTACTTTTATTAGGAATGTCTTTATTGCTTTGCCGAGTTTTTATCTTTTTGTACTTTGAGTTGTATCTGCTCCCTCCATCACGAAACTTTGTGAACCTTAAGCATGTTTTAGATAAGCCTTTTCTGGACAAAAATAATTTTTCAATTTTTCATTAGCAATCATCTAGGTGGACTGGTTGGGAACAACAAAATTGTATCATGGTTCGATTTCTACTTCTAGAGCTTTTTCACACACACACTATTGAGACTATTTTCAGTTATTAATACAAATAGAGGGACTGAAAAGAAACTAGTAACCTGGTTCTCTTGGTGACATTTACTAGATGCGCGGTTACTGGAGAAAAACGTCTGAGTTGGGGTATTCAAAAAAAAAAAAATTATATATGTATATATGCAAAACCAATTCAAAAATGCAAAAGTTAGTGCATTTTAAATGTCAAAATAAATGGTTAGCATATAAAATCAAAAAGAAAAGAAAAATGCTTGAATACCCAACGTATAAAGACCCTCCTTTGAGACCCGGTCTTAGTAAATGGAGGACCCAAGCTTAAGAATGTTGGGGAACCGGTTCTATGATGACATTGATATCCTCTCTAGAGTACTGATACTTTAAAGTTGTCTCTTAATTCCACAAGAAGCCCAAAATAGTAGCTCTCAAACCAAAGTGTTAGAATTGCCCCACAGTTCACTTAAGGTTTCGATATGAAAATAATTTTCCTTCAGAATTGGCCTAAAGATTTACACTGTTTTTGCTTGAGGACAAACAAAGGTTCAAGCATAGGGGAGTTTGATAAGTCTATTTTTAGAGTCTTTTTAATAGATATTTTATTAAGTCTTTTTAGTATTTTAATTATATTTTTGATCTATTTTACTGCAAATGTTTACTTTTCATCTTCAGGTTTTATTTTGAAACAATTTCGACTGCTTATGCCTCAGCAAGTTAGAATTCGACTGCATCTGTTAGAATTCGACAGCATCTGTCTCCCAGAATTCGACTGCATCTGTTAGACTTCGACAGCATCTGTCTCCCAGAATTCGACTGCATCTGTCAGAATTCGACTGCATCTGTCTTCCAGAAATCGACTGCATCTGTCAGAATTCGACTGCATCTGTCAGAATTCGACAGCATCTGTCTTTCAGAATTCGACAGCAACACAAACTGGCGCAGGACAGGGCACCATGGGCGCCAAGGGCGCCAAATTGCAGTCAAAATTGGATGCGCCCACTTGTTGATGGATATTTTGCCCACTTGTTGATGGATATTTTTGCCCACTTGGCTTTTTGATGACTACCTTGGCCAACTTGATTTGCCACTTTTTCCTCTTTGGACCATTTTGCCCCTCATATTTTCCTATAAATAGAGGCTTGATCCTCACTTGTAACCAAGCTTGAATTTTGTTAGAAAATCAATGACAAAGGCTCTCTATAGATTCATGACTTCAATTTACTCTTCATGCTTTTTATGATTCTTGTTTATTTACTTTCTTGCCCTTTAAATTCTTGCTATTTATTTTCTTGCCCTTTTTCTTTCCAAGTCATTTACTTTCTTGCTCCTTTAATTTCTTGCACCTTTATTTTCCAAGTCATTTACTTTCCTTGCTATTTAATTTCTTGCACCTTTATTTTCCAAGTCATTTACTTTCTTGCCCTTTAAATTCTTGCTATTTATTTTCTTGCCCTTTTACTTTCCAAGTCATTTACATTCTTGCTATTTAATTTCTTGCACCTTTATTTTCCAAGTTATTTACTTTCTTGCACTTTTATTTTCCAAGTCATTTACTTTCTTGCTCATTTACTTTCCTTGCTCTTTAACTTTCCAAGTCATTTACTTTCTTGCTCATTTACTTTCCTTGCTCTTTAACTTTCCAAGTCATTTAAATTACTTGCAATTTACTTTTCAAGCAATTTACTTTCCTGTCATTTACAATTCCGCTATTTATGATTTTGCACTTTACCGCTTTCTTTTATTTCTCGCTATTTAAACTTTATGTTTTCTTCTTTTATTTTCTTTTCTCCTCTTTTGTCTACAATGATCATGAGTAAGTAGACTTTGCTAAAACATTCCTTCTTTCTAAAAACACTTTCTTTTCAGTTAATCAAACTTTGAAAAATTAAATTGGTATTCACTTAGGCTCTCCCTGTGGACCGATACTCTTTTATTACGCGATACGACCCGTGCACTTGTGGGGCTATCACATTCAAAAAATAATTTAATTATTCAAATATATGCAAACGTCGTTACTCAATAGTAATTTCAACTTTGTATATGTGCTTATTTTATTGGTGGTTTTAAATCAAACTCCGCATGATACCTAAGTGTTTCACTTTCTAATTGTGTTGTCTTCTTTTCTCTCTAATTATGAATTAAGTTTTTATATTTACATTTGATCAATATGGATAACGTTGTTAAAATTCTTTAGACTTTTTGTGCTTATTATCAATGGCTGTTCAATTTCAATGTCTTTGTTAATGTTCATTTTTTTTTTATAACTTTCTTATCTAATTTATAGTTATAATTTAGTATTTTTCACGGGAAGTTCAGCCACATTTACAATTGAACCCCCCCCCCCCCATCATATTCTTTCAACTTTGTATAAGTACTTCTATTTTATTGTTGGTTTTCATACAACCCTACATAAAATCCACGTGTTTCACTTTGTATTTGTATTTTCTTCTTTATTTTGATAATTCTGCACCAACGGGTATTAGACGCAAACGTAAATTGGTGTTTATATTTTTATCTTTCCTTTATTATCTATGAATGTTCAATTTCAATGTCTTTGTTAATTTTTTTTATTTTATAATCTTATTATTTAATTTATAGTTATTTAGTTTTTATTCACGGAAACTTCAACCACATTTACAATAAATCCCTCCATCATATTCTTTCAACTTTTTATAGGTGTTTCTATTTTATTGGTGGTTTTCATCTGACCTTGCACAATACCCACGTGTTTCACTTTCAATTTGTGTTGTCTTCTTTATTTTGGTCATTTTGCACGTTGAACCATTGATTACCGCGGGAACTTCAGCCACATTAACAATAGAACCTCCATCATTTTCTTTCAAGGGGAACTTCAGCCACATTTACAATGGAACATCCATCATCTTCTTTCAATTTTGTATAACTGCTCATATTTTATTATTGTCAAATTTAGTTATTTATCACAAATCGCATTATTATTGTTATTTAATATAAATGAATTAGTGTCAATAACTTTAATATTACCATTTCTGGTTTTGGTTACAGTTTTGATTTGAAATTGGGATAGTTTATTTGCCAGGTTTTTATATTTGAAAATCGAATGGTTTGCTTGACTATAATCTCAAAATACTGAAGTTGAATATGATCTTTTTTGCAGGGTGGATACATGGAATGGTACATTCATAAAGAAAATTAAGGATCTTGCCGATTTTGAGGGATTGGTGTTCTTCCTAGTCAAGTATTTGTCTCCAATTTATTATTTCCCTTAGTCGCTGCGTTATTCCTAAATTAGATATCAATTTTGCAGAAAGACAGGTTACACTATTGCAAAAGATGGTTTAATATTGATAATACGTTTTTTTTTTGTCTTATATCATTTATAAATATGTTTTGATGCTGTATAATCAATAAGATCTGCCACGTGAATATAACTATCAGGCCGTAACAGAAGCATTTTTTGTTTTGCTGTTTATAAATTTTCTTTTTTGATGTATTTTTTCTTTTGATTACCAAAGATGGAATAATAATTTTTGAGAATTAGAATACTTGTGCTAGTTAATACTTTGTCCCTAAGTAATGTGATCCCTGATATGATGCAACTATTTTAAATTTAGAGTCAAAGTTTTAATTAGAGCAGGTAAAAATGTATGGAACGTTTATTTAGGATGTGTTATTTAGGATTTGAATTGGGCTGATTTGAACTTTATAAATCTCTTGATTTTGAATGCATTGTAATAGTGCATGATGAGTGCATTATTAATTACTACACTTCAATTACACTTTATTATTTTTTGACAAAACTTTAATTTCACTTTATTTGTTTGTCGGAAAGATTTAAAAATTCGAATTTTCTATATGGGTCATTCCAGATCTTATTTCTTCGTACATTATTAAGGTGACATGTGTCAATGCTTAAAACTCATTTGATTGGTATGTCGACACGTGGCAAAAAACTCTAATAGGCTTTGTGCAAATGACACGTGTAATTGGTTTTTTTAGAACTTCCAATTGTATTATTTATGAAGTGGAGTTTTGGTGGGTATTCCAGCTGGGAATAATTTTTTTTGGGTCAAAAACCGGGACTAATTTTAAAGGGTTTGAGTTTTCACTTTGGATTGGGCTACGTAATGTTAACAATTCCTAGTTGCACCCCCTTTTTCCACACATAACAAAACACTAATAGTAATTCAACCACATTAGAACTTTGAAAGTTATTCAAAACAAAAACGAAACATATAAAGGGTCATTAAGAATTATCAATATTTTATTAGTAACTCAATCATTAAAAAGTAAAAAGACTTAATTAGCCATAAAATCAATCAAGTTGTTCAAACTTTCAAACACCCATCTTTTAAATAAAATCATATACTAAGATCCAAAGAAATTGGTTAATTACTTTGTGTGTTACATTACACCCCAACTTTACTAAGTTCTATCCGTAAATCAAGATAAGAAAATGGACTGAACATTCCTTTCAAGCATCAAAGCAATTCGAGAAATGAAGGGGTGAGGGGCTCACCCCAACTTAAAAAAAGAGGTTCTCTAATAGATAAAAAGGCCCATAGTTAAAGCAAGATCATCAAAGTTACTACATAGGTTTAACTATTACTAAAATTTGAAGTAAAGCCACATAAAGTAACATAGGATCGTTACATCATATTAAGCTACAGCTTCAAAAGAAACTCATTCAATCCTTCGATAGTCCTAACAACCAATTGAACATGTCTAAGCATCAGAGAATTTCAAACATTAAATAAATTATTACACCTCCCCCAATTTTCTTTGTTCTTTCCACAGGTTAAACTAGATAAATATG